>OY754333.1:127453500-128745643 GCA_963573305.1 Pyrrhosoma nymphula
ATATCTCATGCAGGCCTACGATTCTCTGCTATTGGTTTTTTTCCATCCCTCGTAGTTCTCTGGGAACATGGTGCCATAGTCGGAAAATTCTGAAATTCTCTAATGTTTCTTTCCCTCACACCCTCACTAGCGTAGGTATGACCTTGAACGTCGGCAGGGGTATGCGTATTGACATGATCTTTACGGATAATTAGCAAAAACATGGAATCCCTCGTAGTTCTATGGCAAAGTTATAGTTCAAAGCGAGTATATACTGTTGTAGTGGGGTCCCTCGGAAACCCACTACCGAACGTCATCCACGGATATGCATGGACATAATCATCCTCAAGGATGACTATATCCACGCAGATAAGACAATGCCCACTGCCAAATTCCCCTCCCTCCTTAACGACCGCGCTATCTTCTGCGTGTGTCAGAACCTACGCGAGGCGATCGCGGAGCACGGGCACTGCGACCGCGCTATCTCCTGCGTGGGTCGGCGGCTGACTTTGACCCTCCGCGACACCTTATAATGCGAGGTGACCGCGGAGCACGGGCACTCCTCCCCGACCTCCCCTCTGAGCAGCGGGTCGCGCTTCCGACCTCACTCAAGACTCCCTCCTCGGTTGCGGGTCGCTCCTCCGACTTCGCCGAATTCCTCGCCTTCCTTCCTCTTCGGTTGCGGGTCGCTCGTCCGACTTCAGCCGAATCCCTCGCCTACCTTCCTCTTCGGTTGCGGGTCGCTCGTCCGACTTCAGCCGAATCCCTCGCCTGCCATTCCTCTACGGCCGCGGGTCGCTCGTCCGACTTCAGCCGAATCCCTCGCCTGCCATTCCTCTACGGCCGCGGGTCGCTCGTTCGACTTCAGCCGAATCCCTCTCCTACCCACGGAGACGCCCAGCCTTGTCCCGCGCCGCTTCCGTCAGTCCGAGTTCCGAGCCGAGGGTCGAAGGCCGTCCCGACCTCCTTGGAACCACCGTAAGTGATTTTTCGCCCCTACTCCCCGGTGCCTGACCCCCCCTTTTGTGTAAATGGAAAAAGGGCTAAAATAAAGACTTGTGCCAAACCATCTCTCTATTGTTTGATTAAATCCAGGATACGCTCCCATCAATGGTGCCGCGTCTAGCAACCACGCGACACTGTAATCACGACCGATGTGTACAGCTACCTCGTTTAGTGCCAGTTTCCGTGGAGTTGTTGGTAATTCTTCGAAAACAACGGAAGGCACAATGAGGGCGTTTACTCGGAACGGAAAATGCTATATTATTCACGAAATCGTTAGATGGAAACAAAAAAAAATGAGTTTATTGAAAAAATCAATCTTCTTATCGTAGCCATTCACTCATAAATCGAAAATGAAAATACGCAAAAGGTGACGCCCATCGAATGAGATACGCTGAGACTTCTACGTCTTCCGCCTCCCCTCATTGGCTGTTTGGGGGGGTGGGTGCGGGTGGAGTTGGTGAGGGGAGGTCTGCCGTCACAGCAACTGGCGCAGCAGATTTTGATTGAAGGGATGACGTAAGGAGCCTCAACACGCCCATTCCAGTGAAAGGGTAAAGAACATCGGTTTTTCGTCGCTTATAACTCGAGAACTAGGTGACGTATCGAAAAATGGAAAAATAGGGGTCCTTTTATTTTACAAACTCTATCAGATTCGGCAATAATACAAAAATGGTAAACGCCCCATTGTGCAATACGTTCGAAAGTTTGTTTTCTTCTTACACAGTGTTCTTGGTTTGTGATTTTAAACATAATTAAGAAGAATATTAGAAATATCCCTTACGATTACAAAAATATTGAAGAATGGCATATTTTATGGACCACAAATTATTCAAAACTCATTGTAAAAACCAATGATAAACAGTAGCATAGAACGCTGCGAAAGTGTATTTTGGAATGTAGTTTGAACCGATCAACGTTTTCATTTGGCTGTTATTTGAAGCAAATTATCCGACTGTAGCACTTACATTCAGTTTTCAATTACAGTCGGTATCACTAAGTTTCACTTGTACAAGTGACGAAATGTAAAATTATCGAGAATGTTAAAACGAAGGTTTATCGTGTGTTTAAGTGACAATGCAACTATGGATATTCAGTGAATACAAATGTTATATGTACTATATGTGATGTGATGTATTGCGTGTGTTCTTGTGGTGATATGTTTTACATTTAAAGGTAATTTGTAATAGGTAGACTTACGCTCCTAGTGAATTTGTTATGGTAGGAGATGAGTTTAAAGTGTTGCATAATCTTCGCAAGAGTCGGATAAGACTGATGACGGCAATTACTTCGTTGTTTCAACTGCTATATAAAATTTGGAATCAATGAGAATTGAAATTTAGCTATTGACTACATGGATGCTCTTAAATTTTAAGTTTGACAGTTTATATCCTAAGTGAAAGGATAATGATTGATTTGTGTACTTATGCACTGTAGGTATTATGGTCGTTTTACACGGTACATTTGTTTGTACAAACTCTACCGTGAACTCCCGTATGAGGCAAAATGTATCGTGTAAAGCGGCAAATTGTATGAACGCTTGTGCAAATGTCTCAATACCTTAACGGAAAATAGAATCTGTTCTAATTTCGTTGAGACAAACGTACATCCGTTTGTACAAAATCATTCATCGTGTAAAACGGCCTTTATAGATAGATTTGAGTGTATAGTTTTTTATTACTCTTCTTTTAATAAATTAAAGGAAAATAGACTAATTGGGGAATGTAGGAATGCTTAAGAAAAACACGGCGTCAGCATTTGCTATTTTTTACGAAAGGCTGTTTAATAGCTCAAATTTTAGTTACCAATCCTACGGAGTGATAACGGTAGGTAATCATGAAGTGGTCTAGAAATAGTGGCCTTGTAGGAATAGGGAGGGATTACCGTTGCAAAACAAATCTCCGCTGCTTCCAGTATTTTTAACTCCAGTACATTAGCCACCATACCAACCTGATTCCCTCGTGGTTGTGAGTAGGTATTAATGTACATTGTATCGCAGACTCGATAGAAATTTAGGATAAAAGCTCAAAATTCCTCAAGAAGCTTAAAATTTATTTAGTCTTGGATGAACTTTTTCAGCAGCGGTCTGAAATGAGCATTGCCACATGCTATGCCCCATTTAAATTAAAATACTTACCCAAAAATTATCACCAGCATTCACTCTGTAGGAATTTAAAACGTTGCCAAGAAGTGAAAGTTCAATAATTTTGGCTCGTGACTGAGTCATAGCAAATTGGAAATTCATCATTTTCCTTAATTTTCGTAAACAATATTCCTTTTTCTCGTGTCATTGCTCAGCCACAGAAATGGTTAAATACTGGTACTAGTACTACTTTACTTTGAAAGCTTAGGTCATTTCGTGAGTACTGCCTGTCAATTTGTCTCGGGATAAACTGGACGAGCACCCGCCCAAATATGAGCCGAGATCAACGGTGGAAGGTTTTGATGATCGAGAGGGAACTGGTTTCAATCGTGACTGAACGTTACGCGGTACGATGCAAAATATTCAGATTAGTCAACTAGTTAATGTTTATGTGGATACTTTTTGGAGTGAGAGGTGTCGGTTGCAGCCCGATTTCTATTGGACTTATGCATTTTCCCTTCGATGATTGCCGGTGCGAGGGGCCGTAATATTATTATCGCTTAATTTCCTGGATAAATCAAATATCACATCTGTTTTTCCATTAACGTCATTTGCATGATGCTGAAAAGATTATTTTTGCTTGTTCAACCCGCTCTCGCATATAATTTCAAGTTTCATTGTTGGAAGAGCATTGCATAAATGTATGATTATGTTCATGCTCTCTGATAGAAAACACGTTTTTCGGTCCATAACACGAATAGAATGCAAGAAGAAATACAAAGCAAGAAATACATCAGGCAAATGATAAAGAACGTCAAAGTGAAAACTTTGCATGAAAGAAAGGTTTAAATAATAGAGGAGTAGAGAGAAGATCTGAAGATAACCAACCTTCGTATTAATGCTCGCTATTTAAGAACATATATATATATATAAATTGACATAATTTCCTATTACTGAAGAACTTCTTTCAGTGGTAAAACGTCTGGAGACGGGATAAACGTTTGTAGACCGCGGACAAGTGAGCCAAAAATACTAATAGAACTGATTGCTATGTGGAAAAGGTAAAATTAAAAGACTAAATTTAAATGGAGTATTGCTACATTTCTTGGAAAAGTCGTAAACCTAATGGTGTGTGCTCAAAGCATGGTGACCTTCTTCTTTCGGCCAAAACAAGACAATTAAGAACATAAAAAATCGTTTTAGGCTTAACTTTTTGGAAGTTGGTAACATACATGATAGAAAACAACATAGTTTTAATCCACACAATTTATTGAATATGACCCGGGTTTCAGCAACTTACATTTTGTGCCATCTTCAGGTACCTGAAGATGGCACAAAATGTAAGTTACTCGAAAATTAAAAGGACACTAACAGAATAATTTACGGGACGTTTCGACGGGCAAGCCGCCATCGTCAGCGACAAGAGACTAACTAGTGGTCTGTTACCTCGGGTGGGGGGGGGAAAGCGGAACAGGAGAAGGGAAGGGGACTGGTGGGGAGCGGGAGCAAGGGGTTGCTATTGGTCAGTGGGCCAAGTTAAGCCCGGGCGATTCAAATTCTCTTAAGAACCAGATGAAAGCCATCTCGCGAGTCCTCAATGGATTTTATGGAAATTTCTGATTTCGCGGAGGAAGTTTCTGATTTATCAGAAACATCCTCCGCGATCTATACCCAATTTTAAAGAATAATAATTCCACTGCCCTCCTATTACCTTCATGTCCCACAGTATTTTTTAAGCGTCCCGCAAACCTGCGAGATATCTTAAAATCTACGAAACCCACCCTTCAACCGACCGTCCCCTCTCCACCACTCTCCACAACTTGCAACCGTCCTCGGTGCAAATGTTGCTCCCTCCTACGCTCTTCTGCTACGCCCTCTTCCAATAAATCTTCCTCAGCAGCCAACTGTACTTCCACAAATATCGTTTACCGTCTCTCGTGCAATTTCTGCCCGGCATTTTATGTTGGCGAATGTACTACCCCGCTTTCAATACGAATGAATGGGCACCGCCACTCCACCACATGTCCTCCCTTCATTGATGCCATTCCTAAACATACCGCTTCACATCGTAAGACCTTCAATAAATGTTTCTCTCTCTCTATATTAGAAGCCCTCCCCGAATCAGCTACTAATATTGAATTGAGGACTCACGAGATGGCTTTCATCTGGTTCTTAAGAGCATTTGAATCGCCCGGGCTTAACTTGGCCCACTGACCAATAGCAACCCCTTGCTCCCGCTCCCCACCAGTCCCCTTCCCTTCTCCTGTTCCGCTTTCCCCCCCCCCCACCCGAGGTAACAGACCACTAGTTAGTCTCTTGTCGCTGACGATGGCGGCTTGCCCGTCGAAACGTCCCGTAAATTATTATGTGAGTGTCCTTTTAATTTTTGTGTGCCTGTGTTTTAAAAGTATATTTATATTTATGTATATATATATTTTAATATATATACATGTATATATATATATTTTTCTAACGACAAAGTTGCTAGTCACGCCACCGCTCATAATTATGTGTACCATGTAAAAAAATAGCAATAGTAGCATATTGTCATCATAGCCCCTCAGTCAGGCAAAATTATCTCATAATTTAAAGGCACGATTGCAGAGAGACATTTTTGTCTATTTGCAATCGTGCCTTTGCGTTCTTCAAAACCAAATGGGAATTTTCATCACATCTTAAAAATGTCAACACAATATAGCTAAAAGAATGATGATTACCAACTTACAAATGTTTACCCTATATATAGATAGAATATTGAAGAATGGTGACAAAATGAAATCACTGCCTCAAGGAGAGTGATAACGGTCCCAAGAGGTCAACTTGCAGAGTAAAGCCGCTGTCCTGCTCTTGGAGGTGCCCTCTACTGATTTATGAGCGAAGTAGTCTTTTGGCTGCCCACTTAGCAGGTACCCTGGGACCCTATTAATCATTGAAAACTAGGATTTTATGAGAAAAGGAACGCCCTATAAAGGCTCAAGCGAGTTACTTTTTACCAGACAATAGCACGGTTCTATGACGGAGCTGAATGTACTCGAATGTCTTTGGTCTAACTTTCTGCGAAAATTCCTCATTACCCTTTCCTATGCTTCCATCTCTTATCCACTCCTTGAAGCGGTCCAAGGACACATCTGTACGGCCACCTTACTACCTAACACAACGCTGAGAAATTACGTGAAAAAGACAGTAAAAAAACATAGTTTAATCGGTAACGTACAAATGACGAATCGCCATGTTAAGAGGCCACATCGGATGAATATGATATGTATATATATATTACCAATCCGCGAAATGATAACTGCGGATTATGATACTGTTGGCCAAATTGGTTAAATTAATTAAATTTAAAACAATGTAATTTGATTAATTGAAATTTCGATTAAATTTCACTGATATTCCGTTTGACAGTTTTCTAAAATAAATAAAAGTCACCCTTTCGAGTGAGTTGAGATGCGTTTTATATTTTGCACTTACTCATATTGTAATTGAATTTTAATGCATCACAATATTTTGGGTGGCACCAAAAGCGTGACTGATGGGTTAAACAATCAAGCAGAAATTATCAGGCTCCATTAAAAATTTATTTTCAATTATCAATTCAATATTATAAATAAGAGATTTCATTAAATCGATCAATAGGTGAATTAAACTCAGCATGGAAAAGCGAAATAGGACTAGGTATATTTTACACTTTGACTGAACCCTTCATGAGAGATTCTTATTTACCTTAAACTACGCTTCTCCCAACCAATTAACCAGGCCTAGGGAACACTAGAAGGTATTCTAACCTTATGAGGATGAAGTAACTGATGAGGATGAAACTTCGGGTTTGTAAAACTTTGTCCCAAGATATGTTTCGTCAAGATTTTTCTCTTACCCTAAGTCCTCTTCATAATAGGTACTGTATCGTGAGCTTTGAATTGTACGATTTCTCGTTTTCAATTGCCTGCGAGCTCGATTTTATGATCGGCTTTATTACCTATACTTGTTGGATCTTTGAGGGCGACATTGACATATGATGTTATTTGCGCCATTTAGAATAGGTGGGTATACTTATACGTGGGAAACAGACGCGCGGAGGGCTACATAAGAAAAGGACATATTTTACCAAAGTATGTTGCTTTGCAACGAAATCAAGGTCATATACAATAAAAAACCTCGTATATATTGCAGTACTATAAATTCAATTTTCATTCCTTCGATGAAATATTCCCATACAGTTACGGCTGAGACTTTCAACTTCTTCAACCAACTCTTTGCGCAGATTTCTATTGCAGGGTCATAATAGGGTTTTCTTTCCTAGGGTAATTTAAATTGATAGAAGATAATGCTATTGCCCGTTCCACATTTAGTTGGCAGTATAGGCTCTTACGGAGATTCGTCCCCTGAATATATTTTCATACGGCTGGAGTAGCGATGCTGCCGATTGCAGTAAGAAAGATTGTCATAGTACTTATGTCGTATACTTACTTCACATCCAGGAGTCAACCAATTTGCCAATAATCTTTCCTCAAATTGACTTGAATATAGCGTGCTGATTTAAATGGCTGCCTACGTGACGTAGAGGTAAGCACGCGGAGTCTAAGTTTGGTAACATCGCTCTCCATAAGGGCGATACTGACAACTAAATGTGGAACGGACTATAGCTCATTCCATCCGTTATTATGATGTTAGCGGCAAGGGTTGAATTAGCGTTAACGTGACGTCAAGGTGGTGGGAAAACTCAACAGACGAATGTCAGACGCGGGTTAAATCTACGTCCGTATACGTGGCGTAACGTCCGTATACGAGCATACGCGAGGAGAAGAATCTTGGGGGTTATTTTGTAATCTCACTTAAGTGAGAATACGTCATAAAACGCGGAAAATTACGTAATTTTTCGTAGCTCTAAACCGCCACCCAGGCGGCGTGACCATCTTCGTCTCTCAAGTTGTTATCTGCAGGTATTTTCCTTGAATCATCAGCTCTTTCCCGTAACTCAGTGGCTCTTTGATCCGTATCTTTCGACTCTTAATCCGTTTCATTTGCCTCCACCTGGCATTAGTTCCATCCCACGTGTCGTAAGGAACGTGAAAAGGAGCCACTATCGTTTACACGGACCTTAGGTGATCGTGAGCCGATCATGAAGAAAGGGAAACGAGTCTCCCGCCTTCCCGCAGTGTCATTAAAAAGGTGAGATTATAACATAACCTCCCTGCTACCTGTCTTTATTTTGTAATCTCACCTTTTTAATGAATCTTTGTAGAGACCCGTTTAGCTCTCTTAATGATCGGTTCACGATCGACCAAGGTCCGTGGAAACGATGGTGGGTCCATTTCACGTTCCTTATGATACGTGTGATGGAACTAATTAAAGGCAGAGGAAACTGAAACGGATCAAAGTGTCGAAAGATACGGATCAAGATTCGGAAGAGCCAGTGAGTTACGGAAAGAGCTGGTGAGTCAAGGAAAATACCTGCAGATCATCACTTAAGAGCCGAAGATGGTCACGCCGCCTGGTCGACGGAGTGGAACTACGAAACATGACGTCATTTTTCATATTTTATGACGTTTTCTCATTTAAGAGAGATAACAAAATAACCTCCCTGGCCAGAAAGTACGCAGGATCCCTCGTTGTTCTCGCTTCTAACACCAATTAAGATGTCCTTTTGGGAAGACACGATTCTTATTTCATCTTCTCGACTGCCTTCTCGCTCCATCTCAAGATCTAACAATGAGGTCAGTTTGGTGTTGGCCAGATGAAGGAATCGAGGTTTTAGCGGCGCTAAAGATTTAAGTGTGTGTAAGTGACTTTTCGTGTGTGAAAATAATATAAAATATTGTTTGAACGCATTTATGATAGACATATTTACAATATTTACCACTTGATTAGGTTAAATAACAAAACGGTAAATAAAAACACCAGCGTCCTGTCCCGTGACTAGGCCTAGAAATAACACACTAGCTATCAATAACTTCAATTCTGGACGACTTCCTCACGCAAATTGATACATATACAGGTCTATAATTCTATAGTTTGTAATGGCAGTAAACGTTTTACATTCGTCAAACATATTGAACAGTCCATTCTTCTGTGGCGTAGAATCCGACTTTATTCTACATATGATAGGTACTAAAAATTTCTTAAAATAAGCCAAGAGTAGCATTGAGGTAGAGGAGGGTGCATGATGACGTTGAAAATTCATCAGGGGCCCGATTCTGATCTTCCACCAGTCAATGACTGTTGGAAAGTTCCACCATTCGTTCATTGAACGACTCTTGATCCGTTCAATGAACGGCTCAATGACCCCCTCTAGAGAACCGAACGTCACAAACTTATGCCGATGTCCAACTTACCTCGAAAACGCGAACAAAGCAATGTCTACCTTCCGCACGCTTACTTCCGTCGGAAAGTTTCCACCACGACACTAGCGATGTTCCACCAAATAGAATGACGGGTGGAAGGGAAGCTTGACTTTCCACCAGTCATTGAACGATGTAGTGAACGATGCTATGGTGGAAGGTGGAACATGATGACGTAGTGTCGGAAAGTCATGACGTTTTGGTGGAAACTAATGACGTTTTGGTGGAAAAGTTGAGCATCGAGAAAGCATCAGAATCAGGCCCCAGGTCATGAAACGATTCGTATTCTATAGAGTGTGAGTAAGGGTATTTATTAACGCGTGAAATAGAAACTGAATCTATTCTTAATGTGGTTTGAGCGAGATATCACTAATAATAAAATTCAGTAAATTTGGCCTCACTATGAAGAAAGATATCTCATATTTCTTTAAAATGTCAAGCATTCAATCACTCTTTGCTATACCTTCCGAGATATTTGCCCCAAAAAAAAGGAAATCGCTTTCCATGAGATATTGTGCGGCTCTGTGTTACAGGGACATTAATAAATGAGAGAATTGCGATGCATACGTACCGCCAGAAATGTAGCGTTAAGTAGTTCATGCGCTTCTGAATTTTTTTTTAATTGTTTTAATTCTTCCCTCATATTATTTTTGCAAATTGCCAAATAACTTCTGTAGTTTTCAGCGTTATTGAATCCAAACGTTCGCATATTTAGTGAGTTACTGAGACGATAGCTTGGGTCCAAACATTTTTGGAGCAGGGTTTTATAAGTGACCATTCAGAAGAGATATGATGCAACTTTCGTGACGCTCGTTTTCTGGTAACAATTCGGTATTTACGTCACAGTAGATGGGATTGTCCAAATAGCACTACGACCATATTTGTGCCGATTGTTTTCTCTTGTTACCAACTGACTTTCCGAAATCCATTCTGTTGACAACCAGGTCGCTTTTTTGATCCGGAATGGAACTGTTACATAATAATCCACCATGGGAGTCATTATCAACCTTCACAGGAAGTCGCTTATAGAACAGAAATAGAGACCTACGTCACAATCGAGTGAAACGTCGGAATCGTGACATTTTGTACCTTTCTTCCGATAAATGTTCTACTGTTTTCGCCCGAGTATTTGAACTGGAATTGGTTAGCAACCGTACAAATTGACGAAAAGTTACATCTATATGAATAAATAAGAATGTTTGTCTGTTTTAAAAAGATCTCAGGTCCCAAAAAGGGGTCCTTTGGCGGTCTACGCTATGTATTGGGTTTTGTGCAGTGGTTCCATTATTTTCTTTTTTAAATTACTTCCACTCAACATAGATAGTTGGAATTTTTAAATCAAATGGCTGAATGAATGAAATGTATACTTTTTGCAATGAATCATCTTTTCCTATTCGTATTTGTCGGTAAATGGCGTTTTCAGCTGCAAAAGTGCACATTTTTCTATGAAATCAATAGTGGGATAGTTCCTTGACATCCAGATTTTGGGCATTATCGCATTTAAAATTCATTTTTCTTAGTTATGCTGTTTAGGAATGCTAAGCATTGGGTTTTTTGGAGTGTTTTAATTTTTTTTCTTTTTAAAACTAGTTTCACTCAAGACAGAGAGTGTACATTTATTTTATCAGTTACTCGAAAGAATTAAGTTTCTCATTTTTTCAATCGATACTCCTCTTATATGATGAGTTATGAAGGAAAAGTGTGATCCAGAGCAACGCCTGGTAATTCAGCCAGTATGTAATAACCCAGCAGACTTAAGAATGAAATTAAAGTAGTGATTAACCGGCGAGAATGAAACTGAAGCCATGTTTTAACCCTTAAGTTGCTGCAGCTAGAGCGCATGTCGTCCACCCTGTGCGGGAAATATCTATTCGGCCGGAGCCTGTCCCTCCTTCCCACGGGCCGAGGCCGGGCAGTTATATGACCTATGTAATCCCCTCCCGACCCTTTTCTCGGGATCCCAGGGGGTGAGCACCGAAACTTGTTGAGGGATAAGTGGGAATTTGAACACATTTTGAAAATTTGTTAATAGGTGTAATTGTTAAAAATAAATAAGACAATATTTTTTTCTAGCATTTTTCTGTTTATTTTGATATCAAACACCAAAGAAATCCGTTGATGATTGAGCCGGGCGCGAGCATAAAACAACTAACTTTTGAGACGACCATAGCTGATTGAGCGAGCAATCGGAAGGAAGGGTCGTACCTCATTGCGGTGGTATGCGATCCCGAAAGAGTGTGGGAAGGGAGTGGTTTGGGTAAAAAGGGTGGATTCCCAAATGTCCATCGCTGGAAAGAAAGAGTTCGGGTCATAAAAATATGAAAGGGCTGAGGGAGACAGAGAGGGTCAAACGTACAAGAACGTTTTTCCCGCATTTTCCGGAACACACGTACATGTACGTTTCCCGCAACCTAAGGGTTAAAAGCTTCTGGCGGAATTTCGGCCGTTTTTATTTTCCCTCCTCCCGACTCGCACTCAACAATTCTCACATACTGATTCGTGAAGCGACAACGACGCAGTATTTTTGGGGGCAAGGGACTCGTACTGCGACAGAGAATGGTCGGAATTTCACTCGCCACTGCCCGTGAGCAGTCACTTTGTTCGTGAATTATCAACCACTCACGGGATACGCCGCGTCGCCCGCCATTCCACCCTCTGCGATGCAATGCGTCGAGGGGTGGACTGGAGGCAGTGCTGAAGGGCAAAGTGGAGCTCACCACAACCGGTCATTTAACGATTTTTTTTAAAATAGTGTCTAACGGAAGATTAAAAACTAAAGTGTGAGGTGCTGTCTGTGTGAAAGTTGAAATTCTTAAAAATATATAAATATTTTTCAACAACTAAACATAAAATAGGGGGATTACAATGCAGGAATGGGTTAGGAAAAGGGAAAATACAAAGTTTTAAATCTCTGTTTGTTCAAAATATAGTGTTTTTTTTCTTTTAAGGTATTTTGAGCGAGATAAGTCATAATGGTACATGTTGGAGGTTAATCATAATGGAGACCATATTCGAATTTTATTTCATGATTTTAGCGTCCGTAAGAAGTGTGAACTAAATATTGTGATATTAATGGTGCAAATATATAGTTATGCATTACCAAAGTTCTCAGTAATTAAATGAATATACCAACATAAGTCTCTATCTTGACTCCTTTTTTCACGCCGTACGGTGAAAACGTCTTGTCAACAGGGGTTTTTTTGCGATTCTGTAAACATAAATGCCGTGACGAATTGCTTAATTTTTATATTAGTTGAGAAAACATACAGACAACACACCGTTAGTTTTTTGTCGAAATCTAAGCGTTAAAAATTCCTTATTTTTTTATTATTCTCCCTCTGGAGCGCACAACCGTAATCTATCCCATGTAAAATAGCTTATATTCTATGGCAAATTGCTAAAAAAAGTTAGTTTTTCAAGGGGTTAGTATTTTGATATCATTAGAAAGATGAGATTTTTATCTTTAAAATGAAGTCAAATTGATCAAATTTTAGTTGAAGTGAATTTCGCTCAAACTACCTTAACAGCACATTTGCAATATAAAATATATTAATAGTATTTATTTGTAATTAAATAAAATTAAACATTTTGCATTATTTTCACACCAATACGTAATATGTTTAACTTTAATATGTATAATTCATGAGGGAGTTCAAGCTATTGTAGTCTCGGCAACCGCTTATTTTCTCTTTTTTAGTTTAAAAAAACATTTTTTCATTATAATCGTTTTTTGTCCAGTTTTTCTAATTTTTAAATCCATTTTCGTACGTTTTTAAAATAATCATTGTGAATAATATTTTTCTGTTCTTTCATTTAGTCCATACGAGGGGGTACCCAAAAGAAACCGAACTTTTTTTTAACTTTTTTAATTTAATTTTTTAAACAAAATACTTTCAATCCCCTTCAAAGTACTCTCCACTGGCACTAATACATTTGTCCAATTTTTATTCCATTGTTCAAAACAATTTTTAAAATTCATTTTCTTGGATGCCCGACAGCGCCTCCGTCGTTTTTTTCTTCACCTCAGCAACGTCGGTAAAACGCTTTCCTTTCATGTCTCTTTTCATTCGGGGAAATAAAAAAAAGTCACAGGGGGCAAGATCAGGTAAATAGAGGGGGTGATGCACAGGGGTCATGCCATTTTTACTCAAAATTGGCGCACAGACAGGGCTGTGTGAGCAGGGGCGTCATCGTGGTGGAAAAACCAGTCGCCCGACCGCCACAAATCAGGCCTCTTCCGCCGCAAACTGTTTCGTAATCTTTTCAAAACTTCCAGGTAGAAAGCCTGGTTAACTGTCTGGCCCTGCGGAACAAACTCTGAATGGACGACTCCTCTCACATCGAAAAAAAATCAGCATTGTTTTGACATTTGATTTCACTTGACGAACTTTTTTGGGGCGAGGTGAGCTTGAAGACTTCCACTGGCTTGATTGCTGTTTCGTTTCAGGATCGTAGCCGTAGCACCATGATTCATCACCTGTGATAACCTTGGAAAAAAGTGTGGGTCATTTCGAAACTCTTCTTTCAAAGCACAGCATGCTTCCACACGATCTTGTTTTTGTTCAGCAGTCAGCAGTCGAGACGAATTTGGCAGCCACCCTTTTCATCTTCAAATATTCCGTTAAAATTCGCAGTACTGAACTCCAAGTCACTCCAGACAGCGCCACAATTTCTTCAATTGTCCTTCAAGGATATTCCAGGACGATTTCGCGAATTTTTTCCAAATTTTCATCATTTCGGGCCGTGGAAGGACGACCCGAGAGATGCTTGTCATCAATTGACATTTCACGTCTTTTGAAACGGGAAAACCACTCAAACACTTGAGCTTTTCCAATTGCATCATCTTTGTAGGCCGTGTTTAACATTTCAAGTGTTTCTGTGCCAGTTTTTCCGAGCAAGAAGCAAAACTTTACGGCCACCCGCTGTTCATGATAATCAGGCATTGTAAAAACGACGAGCACACAAAACAATTGTTGCTAACAAATGCTTATAAACAAAACAGAACGTTCCTTAGCAACGACGCTTGCCTTGCTGACTCAGAAATGGTAGCTCTATATGACCCTAGCGGCAGAACAGGGTACTTCAAAAACTCCGCCCACCACAACATCAGTTCGGTTTCTTTTGGGTACCCCCTCGTATAGTAGTTGAAATCAATTTATTAAAACTAGTAAGGGTTGAATAACACAGGAAAGGACTTATAGGCAAGTAATGTGTTGAGGCAGTGTATGTGTGGCTTGGGAAATAGGGTGATCACAAATATTTTTATTAGCGGAGTATCGGTTTTAGTTAATCTATATTTAAATTTAGAGACAAGGCTCCGGATAAGGTTTTTGATTGTTGGGAGGTGGTGAAAAGACAGTACTTGTTTCATATTGACCAGTTTGCTGATGTTCAGCAGATGACGTAACGATTTATTTCGGGAATGTCTCCAGACAGCTGCCTGCCTTTCACTCCCTCTCCCACTTTGCCAGCGGCTTTGAACATCCACAGGGCAAAAACATTCCGCCCTCTCTCTCACCCGCTCGCTTTTTTCCAACCCCTAACTGAAGCTGCTGTGCGAGGTTAGATGGAAGGATAGCGGGGACTATTGGAGTGATAACTACAGGGTGATCTATAGTGGGGGAGATGAGAGTCAACGGGGGGTAGGCATGGTACTGAACACAAAGTTGGGACTGAGGGTGGTAAACATTGAACAGGTGAACGACAGGATACTAGTGGTAGAAATAAAAGCACGTCCGACGAATTTCGTACTGGTCCAGGTATACATGCCTACGAGCAACCATAGGGAGGAAGAGGTGGAAGAGGTGTACGAGCAAGTAGAAGAAATAATTAGAGAAGTGCCGGGGAAGAAAAACCTGATAGTCATGGGTGACTGGAATGCAGTGGTGGGAGAAGGGAGGGACGGATTAGAAGTAGGAGGGTTTGGGCTAGGAAGAAGAAATGATCGCGGGGAAAAGGCAGTTGAATTTTGTAGAAGAAATAAATTAGTAGTGACAAACACTTGGTTTAAACATCACCCCAGGCGTAGGTACACATGGAAAATGCCGGGTGATACTGGGAGATACCAAATTGATTATATAATGGTAAGGCAGAGATTTAGAAACAGTGTAAAAAAACTCTCGTAGCTATCCAGGGGCGGATGCGGACTCGGATCATAACTTGGTGATGATGAAGTGTGAAGTTAGATTCAAAAGGCTTTGTAAAGGTAGGAAGATAAAGAGGTGGAACCTTGAAGCATTGAAAGGGTTGAAAAGGAGGGAATACCAAGAGCTAGTAGAAAAGAACATAGATGAAGAGAAGCGGATGGGAACCATAGAGAAAAGATGGGAAGTTATAAAAACAGGCATCGCAGCAGCGGCAGAGAAAACAATAGGAACGGTGGAAAAGAAGAGGGTTAAGAAGCAGTGGGTTACAGAAGAAATGATAAAGAAAATGGAGGAGAGAAGGATATGGAAAAACGTGAACACCGACATAGGGAAGAGGAAGTACAAGGAATTGAATAATAAACTCAGGCGAGTGACGAATCGGGCAAAAGAAAACTGGTGGAAGGGACAATGTGAGCAAATGGAAGAGATGCAGGAGGAGGGGGAAGTGGGCGCTTTGTACGCCAAGGTGAAAATGTTATCGGGTGGTAAGAGAGGTCAAACGATACCAAAGGTTAAGGACAAAACAGGGAAGATATTAATCGAACAGGAAGACATACAAGAAAGATGGAGGGAATACGTAGAGGAGTTGTATGACAGCGAGAATAGACCCCTTAGCCTAGATCTAGAGGATGAAGGAACAATAGATAAGGATAACCTCGGACCAGAGTTGCTTGAGAGTGAAATAGAAAGGGCATTAAGAGAGATGAAGGGTAGAAAAGCCGTGGGAACCGATAACCTACCTTCGGAGCTCCTGAAGAATCTAGGTAGTAAGGGGAGAAAATCGTTTTTCGAACTTATTCGCAGGATCTACGAGGAAGGAGTATGGCCAGAGGATTTCGTGAAAACAGTATTAATACCTATCCCGAAGAAGAAGAAAGCGTCAGAATGCGAGGAGTATAGAACAATCAGTTTAATTTCGCACGCAGCAAAAGTGTTGCTTAGAATACTAAATAGAAGGTTGGAGAGCAGAGCAAAGTGCTATTTAGGCGATGACCAATTTGGGTTTAGGAAGGGCAGGGTAACCAGAGATGCGATTGCGGTAATGAGAACACTTATAGATAGAAACAGAGCATAATCAGGATGTTTTCGCTTGTTTTGTAGATTTCGAAAAGGCGTTTGACAGAGTAAACTGGGAGAAACTGATGCAGATTCTGGGGAAAATAGGAATAGATTGGCGTGATAGGAGACTCATCCGAAACTTATATATGGGGCAGAGGGCTCATGTAAGGGTAGTGGACGGTGAATCAGGGTGGGCAGTTATAGGTCGCGGGTTGCGGCAAGGGTGCCCGTTGTCGCCTTTACTTTTTAACATCTATGCTGAGGAAATGGTAAGAGAGGCATGGGATGAGCTAGATGTGGGAATTAAAGTAGGAGGCCAGTAGGTTAAGTCGGTTAGATTCGCAGACGACCAGGCGTTGGTGAGTCGGTCATCGAAAGGACTGCAAACTTTAGTAGATGCACTGGACAAGCAGTGTGAGAAATACGGAATGAAGATAAATAATAGGAAAACAAAAGTAATGAGATTCTGTAGGACAAAGAAAGCGAAGCTGGTGATAAGAGTAGGAAGTCACAAACTCGAGCAAGTTGAACAATTTAATTACTTGGGTAGTACGCTAGAAGAAAGAGGACATAGTAGCAAAGACATTAGAAGGAGAATAGCGCTAACGAAAGAAGCGTTCAATAATGGAAGGGAGCTGATGACGGGGACCTTAAGTAAGGATGTAAAAAAGAGGCTAGTGATGAGCTTGATATGGAGTGTGGCGTTGTATGGGACAGAAACGTGGACCTTGAGAAAGGAAGACGAAAATAGGCTGAAGGCTTTTGAGATGTGGGTGTGGAGGAGGATGGAGAAGGTGCGTTGGAAGGATAGGAAGACAAACGAGGAAGTGCTTGACATGGTGGGCGAGGAGAGGAAACTTAGAGATGAGATTAGGGAAAGACAGGGTAGGTGGCTGGAAGGGGTAATGAGGGACGATGGTTTGCTGAAGGCCGTGATAGAGGGAAGGATGTTGGGTAAGCGAGGAAGGGGAAGGAAGAGAATTGGTTTTATGGACGGGATGAAGAAAGGTAGGACTTATGCTGAGATGAAGAAAGAAATATAAGAGGTAGAAAGGGCACAGCACGTGTAAGAGTTCGTTGGATATTCTCTGACTTTCATCACAACCTACCTCTAACCGGTAGATTACTGTAATGAATGAACTGAAGCTGAACACCAACATTTCTCTTCAGTGGTACGGCTGTACTTTCACCACTGTTTTGGACTCGCTTCACGCTGTCCTTTCAGGTCTCACTTTGTAAATATGCAGTTCGCAAGAGATTTTCAAAAACCTGTAAATAAATATACTAGGTGTACATACTAATATATGAAAGACACAAAACACATGCTCCTTCATAGTACTCACAGCACGCCGTGAGAGCTTTCAGTGTGGTTCTTGTATCTCTGTCCATATATGTAGTTGCAAAATACTAATGGTCCTTCTAAAATTGGTAGCATACCTATATTTTAATGCATGATTGTAACACTTCGCGCCTTGGCAAGCATTAGCGATTTATCCTAATGCATCAATAGACGTAGTTACACTAACTTTAATAGGGTAAAGTTTAATGCAAGTTGGTGACTACGCACTCCCTGCCGTAGACCCTTGAGGTGGCTTGCAGGGTATTATTTAGATGGATATGTAAGTGTATTTTTCAACAAATATGTAATATTATACTTCAACGGCCTTTAAATTTTCAGAAAATTAGGTGGTTTGTACTTCCACGATGTGATACCTGATGCTAATAGAGTTCATTATTCTTGGAAGTCTCTGGAGGAATCTATATAACTTCGGGAGGTATAGGGAGGTAATAGGGTATTTAATTTTAAGCACTTTAAAAAAATATAAATGGTATCGCAGCTTCTTACTTTAGGAACAACTGGAACCCAAGCATTATATCCAGCACACTTTCTCTACATCTTTAAATGATATTATTGCTACGAATATTCGGGTAGCATCGTGAAAATAAGCCAACATAAGCAGGAGTGAAGCATGGAAAGAACGATACACATGTTATGTTCCACTGAGACAAGTTTCGTATTTCGTCAAGTGGTACGGGTAACCGTCATTCGTCGTTGTCATGGCAAAAGCAAATTTTCTGGTTGAAATTTTTGCGTTGCCATAGTTCAGTAAATAAGAACTAGCGCCCTCGTGTGCAAAAAAACAAATAATACTGGAGTTCACTTCCCCTAACACCTCCTTAAGTTTAGCAGATTCATCCTAAAACACCCTGAATCCATAATAATATAAAAATTAATGCATATGTGTCGATTGTTTTATTACGCGAAGGCTATTCAAGGTATTTGCGCGTCAAGATTTCCTTTTGCATTCAGGTGCATGGATAGTTGTTCAGTCAGATGAACGGAAATATGCTCAATATAACTCATGCATTTATGCGTGCTCGAAATCACACCGCATAAAGATGAGCATTGCTAAGATGGCTGTGTATACCTCTTTCAATTGTGCTTCTAGGTGTCTTCAAGTCTGATGGGCTTAAATATGCTCAACATGATGCATGAATTGATGGGTGCTCGAAATCACACCGCATAAAGATGAGCATTGCTAGGATAGCTGTGTAGAACTCTTTCAATTGTGCTTTTAGGTGTCTTCAAGTCAGATGGGCTCAAATATGATCAACATGATGCATGAATTGATGGGTGCTCGAAATCACATCGCATAAGGATGGGCATTGCTAGAGTGGCTGTGTAGACCTCTCTCAATTGTGCTTCAAGGTTTCTTTCTCAAAAAAACTGCAGCGGGAAGAGAGAAAAAAATTAAATTCATCCATTCTTTTTTGATGCGTGTGCATAAACTGTATCACTTACAGAGAAGACGGTGCTTTCTTTCCGCCAGCACTCTGCGTGACGGTCTGCCGAGGAAAGCGCTGGACATCCTCCTCGCTTTATGCGATTACAGAAGTTGTATGAAACTTATGTACTTAGGAATGACTGAATTCAAAAATAAAGATATCAGCTAAGATGTTCCATAGTTAGCTTACACATGGTCTCTTACAGCTGACAAGCTGTGAGTACTTTTCCAGAAGAAATGGTCTACTTTAAGGTAAGTTTTCAGATTTTTTTCTCCAATGTGGTTAGCATCAAATAAACGTGCAAACAAATAAGTACTACTAGCTACCTAGCTACATCTTTCAAACGTCGAACGGTGAAAACAGGTATATTTATCTATTATCATGCTGCCGTGAGATCACGACTCCTCCTTTCACGTTGTCGTTAACGCTATCCAAAACGCAAACCGCTCTATCGGGGCAATTCCCACAGACACTTTACCAATTACACGTTAGCATCCATTAAAACCAGCGATTTAAAGCACTTGACTAAATTTGAAGAATGATGATAGCGTTTTCGCTCTCATTAGCGCAGTTGAAAAATAACGATAACGAGAGAGCACGCGTTATCGAAAACCTTGATTGCACCACTGGAAAAATGGGCTAACAGGCTTGCTATCCATCCTCTTTTAGGCATTCCCTTTGCAGTTTGATACATGAGTTTTATACATCCCTCTGCTCTCTCAACGTCCTTGTAGCACTCAAACATTTCCTCTTCGGTGGTACTGAAACCGATGTTTTGGCCTCACTCAATGCCATGCTTCAGGGCTTCTTTTCCGAGATACGCAGACAGCAACCGAGAAAAAATATCCAAATATCACATTTTTTAATATTTTCTCTTTCTTCTGTGCGCATATGCGTAAAAACATCTCAAAAAGTAGTCTCAATTCTTACGTAGTCATTAGCGCTGAAAATGCGGAGTCGTGATGCGGAAAAAATGCGTGGATAAAGCTCAGTGAATAGATTAAAGAGGAGAAATGATGGCGTCTTGATGCACGATAATAAGGTCAGTGTCCTTTTGAAAAAATAGTCTCTTGATATATTGCTATTCACTCCAATATGTGCATAGACTTTATGAATAATGCTGTGCTTTTTTGGGATTCATTTTCATCTTATGTTTTTTGGGATAATTCATTACTGCACCGCGACAATTCTGTTAATAATACGTATGCTTTTGACGCACGAACTACTAAACTCATTCATTCAATTTGGCCAATTGCGCACTTAAATGGCTTCAATATTCCCCTATGCTATCGTACCTTATGGTTCCATATATTTTCTCCTGTAATATATGGACTCGTGTATAGATGAGTAGCCGAAAACTGCGCATTGCGAAACAGAGAATTGCTTCGATTACTGCGTCGACCTCACTCTACTGTACTTGAAGGAATCTCCCTCGAGAGATAAGCACTATGTAATGCTTTTTGTCGATGTCGATCCTTGGCAAAAACTTAAGGAAAAAGAGTATACAAATATAGAATCCAATCCACAGTGATGGGAGCTGATATACGTTAAATCTGAACTGTAAAAACTTTACTTATGGCAAAGATTATATACACGCTTATATGGTATACCTACCTCAAAATAGCTGCAAAAATTCGGCAAAGATGCATTAGTAACAAGGACGTCCTTCAGAAAGGGGAAAATATACGAAGGAGTGATCAGCCAATGATTTTAGTCAGAGATGGCGCTCAAATATCTGACTAACGTTTATTCCTCACTTTGATCGTCTTATTTAGGTAAATAGGCAAAGTTTTAAGTAGCTTTGTCAAATTGTCTGTAGTTGATAGCGTGCCCAGCGTTTTCTTGACAAGATGGAATCGTTGTTTGATCACATTGATTAATAATGGTATCGCGCTAATATTTCTAAGAACTGTTCGAAAAAATAAGGTTCTGCATCGTTATATAACGGAAGATGAAACATGGTTCAATCACTATCCACCAGAAATAAAATAACAAAAAAAGAAGTGTAATTCAATCGCCGAACGCGATTTCCAAAAACAACGAAAAACGATTCGATCTGCTGGATAAGATCATGGCCACCATATTCTGCAATTGAATTGGCATAATCTTAATTGAATACCTGGAAATATTACTCCTTACTATTATTGGATCAATTCAACATTGAGTTTTCACGAAGCAACCCAATTTACTACAGAAAAAACTTAATTTTTACCACGACAATACATCAAGTCACACGTCTACAATTGCAGCAGCCAAATAGACCAAATTGCGTCATGGATTACACCTTCAACCATCCCTTTTACCAAATTTCGCATCCTCACATCTACTTCTGCACACACTCTTTAGCACCTGACTGTGTACAATGAGAGTTTAGGATTAAGAGGTCATTGATAAAATAATCACTTAATGCACAGCACGCACTGGTTTGCAATTTGAAAAATCCAAGGCCTGAGGATGATGAAGTACGGTGAAAAAAATATTGATGTTAAATGAGATGAAATTGATTAATAATTTGAGCATTTTTCAAAAAATTATTAATTAAAAAAATGATATTGTGTTAATAGAAGGGAGCTGATGACGGGGACCTTAAGTAAGGATGTAAAAAAGAGGCTAGTGAAGAGCTTGATATGGAGTGTGGCGTTGTATGGGGCGGAAACGTGGACCTTGAGAAAGGAAGACGAAAATAGGCTGAAGGCTTTTGAGATGTGGGTGTGGAGGAGGATGGAGAAGGTGCGTTGGACGGAAAGGAAGACAAATGAGGAAGTGCTTGACATGGTGGGCGAGGAGAGGAAACTTATAGATGAGATTAGGGAAAGACAGGGTAGGTGGCTGGAAGGGGTAATGAGGGACGGTGGTTTGCTGAAGGCCGTGATAGAGGGTAGGATGTTGGGTAAGCGGGGAAGGGGAAGGAAGAGAATCGGTTTTATGGACGGGATGAAGAAAGGTAGGACTTATGCTGAGATGAAGAAAGAAATATAAGAGGGCACAGCACGTGTAAGAGTTCGTTGGATATTCTCTGACTTTCATCAGAACCTACCTCTAGCCGGTAGATTATTGTAATGAATGAATGAATTGTGTTATCCTATCGCCCTCATACAAGGTGAAGCCCCCTCTGCATTGCTCGCGTGGCGTCGCTTTGACACATGAGGTTTCCTGGGTCGCGAGGATCCTCTGGGCAGTTTGTGGATCAAAAGAGGAGAAGATACCATAAATGGGACTACATCTTTTTCTTAACTTTAGTGAAAAGGGTTTATACGGCAACGGCACATACGATATGCAGAGTAGACCGGAATCCGCCGAGTATTGAACCTAGGAAGTTCTAGTCATTTCATTTCAACTGTAGTTGTAAGCACTGCAGGCGAACTTCATGCTCGCCTGCAGTAAAAAAAACCGTTTGTACATGCAGCACATGCAAGTGTTCCAAAACTGTGGTCAATGTTTTAGGTGCTGCGAAAAATAAGCAAAATTACGGTTATAGTATCGTACTACAGTTTAGTAAAATCACATGTATGGCGTCACCGTGGCTAACGATAAATATGTAAGCCATCAAAACAAAAGTGAAAGTTTGAGCAGGACTTTAAACTTCAGTTGCCTAAATTCAACCTCTCTCTATATCTAGCTGAAGCTAAAAACCTCTGCTTCGATAAAAACTCTGCTCCGAAAGTCCTCCTACAGCTTATAAATAATTCCCAATGGAGCTTAGCCTACTTGGCGGTACCAATGTAGAAGAATGATTATATCATTTTCCGGATCGTGGATAAAAAAATCACAAAATGAGTCATAAAAGTCACTATTTGAGGGGCTTCCGACACGGCCTTCTCCGATGACATTTGAATGCAGCAGGGCATCGCTAGAATCATCCTAGTCCACACCGTGAACCTCTATAAAGGAGAAATACGGTCTTTAAATCGCCCTATCCCAGAAAATCAGAAATCCCACCCACCAAAGAAATCCTGGATCCGTTGCAACATTATTAAAATATGGAGAGTCTTGCGGGGTAGCGCAGACTTCGGAAACGAGTAATGAAAACCCAATAATGGGCCCTTTTTGGATTTTCCTCGACGTCAGCATGTGCGCTCAGCATCTGCCAACCATTAAAAAAGAGAGCCTCAGAATAATGTCTTATGTCACTATCCTTTCGCCCATTATGCCTAAAGGGGAAGTGTTTTCTGAAAGTATGCAACGCCTCAGAAAGATTTGAAAATTATGAGAGCCGGGAATCGGCCGTAAGATTGTTCACCGCGACTGAGTGAATCAAAACTAATCTTTAATTACAATTTTTATTATGTAATTGTTTAAAAATACTGCTTTAACAGATGATAGGCCTTAGCTATTACAAAAAACGTATGACACAAATTACGTAAAGTGTTTGCCGAATATATTTTTTAATGAGCACTTATTTATTGCCATAGGAGCAGATGGCAGCGATTATTATTGAAATAAAGGCGTTTTAACTTCGATTACAGCATTAATTTGCTAATAACTCAAAAATATGATGGTCAGTTGCCTACATCTTATTACCATCCCCCTCCCCGGGAGAATTTGCTTCTTTTGAGCAGTTTTATTTAAAAAATATTATATTCACCTTAGATATGAAATACTATTTTCCCAGCTCATTCTCAACTAATAATTCTAATTTCCAAACTCATTGGGCTGTAAAAGTACTATTTTAATGAAAAACGCAAAAGTAAAGACTTTGAGGACCAAATTTTCGTTTGTTTTGACCTATCTCTAAGCATTTCTGAGATATGGTCCCTCGCACTGCGAACCACTGCCAAGGGCGCTTAAATTCTACAATGCATTCATCAATGTCACCTTTATATATGTCGAATATTATGCTGAACATCAATAGGATTGCGCTTACTTTCGAAAGATTTAAACAGACATGATTAATTTTCCACTGCAGATGCAGCACAGGGAGCGGGAAGCCACATTTGAACATATAAATTCACTACAAATAATGATACGTGCATGAGACCATCTTCTTGAGCTTGGCTAAGGATAAATTGGGAAATACCTCTATCTCTACCGGAGATGCATTATAAAACTACATAATAATGGAATAAGTTGCCTGTGCTTCGACGAGATTCCAAGCCCTTCACTGTTCTTTCACGCAGTTTTTCTTCCTGCTGCAGCTTGTTTGATAGTCTCTGAGCAATTCTTTTTTCTGTTCTATGTTAAAATATTTCCCAACAATACGTGCATTTTGAGGTCCTCTTTGATCGAGTAAGAGTTTGGCTTCTTCAGCCCAAGCACATTTATCCGATAGATCTACTACACTTTCCTCTTCATGCGTTAAAACATCTATGGCACCACTCTTTGCAATGTCGAACAAATCATCGAGTTTTTACACAAAGGTTTCTTTTTTCTCGATTTCCGCGGCACACTCTTTATCTTTATGCCGTATTACGTTCCTCCATTATTTATGTAATGTCTCCAGTTTTTCAATCACCTTCATTTCCTAAATCGTTGGAATTCTGGTTTTGTTCCAAAAAATATACACATTTCTTACTGTTTTCCTCGCACTGAATCTAACATCCTTGGAACTCCTTAAGTTATGGAATAAACACATAGAACTTCTCTCACTATTGGTAGTTTTGAGCCAAGTATTTCTTAACTTTCATTTCCCACCAGTTGAATACCTGAATGTACTCTTAATTTCATGCCTTTCCCCGTCGGCCTATTTTGCACCTGAATGACGCGTTTATCCATGATAAACTCGTTATTTCAATATTTTGGTTCTTTAATCCACAAAACCTCGGCACCTCCTTTCCTTTTCACACTATGCATAAGAGATGGAAGAGGAACTGAACTAACGCGGAGTTCCAATAAAAGATTGAACCGCTATAGAAAGGATAACAACAATCTAAATGTAAGCGTTAGTAAATATAATTAAAGAATCATTAAAATTGATAGTCTCAAAAGTGACATAGTAGAATTTAACGTTGTTAACCATGATACCAAAGAAAAACATGGTAAAATTCCACAGTTTAAATTCGGATCTTTCCACCGAGACCATTGACTTTAAGTCGGGTGCGGGGAGGGGATGGAGGTCTCTTGCTGCGGAATGGAATGGTGCGGGCCTTACCTCGGGTGGCGCCGCGGTGCGGGGTAGCGCCCTTGGCAGTCGATCTCATTTCATGGGACCAAATCTCAGAAACTTTACAAAATAAAGGGCTTCACTTTTGCATTTTTTACTTAAATAGTGCTTTTACAGCCCAAAAAATGCATACTTAGGTCCGAAGCACAAAGGGCCCTTGGAGCACGTGTTCCCGTTAATTAAAAGTAACAAAATTATAGCACATGAATATAAACTTCATTTCGATCATTTTGAGAGTAGGAGAACATAAATTTTCTAAATTCTAAAAAATAATGGTCACCCTTATTTTTCAGAATTTATAAAATTTAGTCCACTGTCTATGCTATGTATCCGACAATCTTTGGCAGACCCAGGGCACGGTGACGGGGTATAATGTTATTTGCGAGGTGTAATCTGGTGGTTGCGGCTGGAGTAAACTTTAAAGTACAGTCCATGGTATTTATACACACTCCTATATAAATTAATTGCTTCCTGGGCAATAACATACACTTGTTTTTGTTTAAAATAATACATAAGTCGTCTTCCATACGTACAGTTATTCTGTTAATTGTCTCAGAAAGATAGCTAGAGTACCTACACCGTTTGCATTCCCGAGGAACGATCTTCATTCAGAACATTGTTGAAAAACATTGTTCTAAACTTAACGTTGAGAAGGGATATTTTTTTATCAAAGAATTCAGTGTTGGAGGCGCTAAAACAAGGACCGTGATCTCTTGAGGAGAAGGAGGTGGGCGAGTAGCACCCATTACTACTTTTCGGCCATGCTTGAGTGAATACGGGCCATGAAATGGGTAATTACTTACATCCTTATGGAATCTACATACTTACCACCGAACAAGTAAGTAGTTTTAGGACGATTTTCTAGAAAATATGGCCAATATTTCATTTTATCCAACTTCTTATGACAGATAACGCAATAATACCTATTCATAATGTTATTAGCCATCTCATTCCAAATTTAACGATTTAATAACCCTTGCTCCATTTAGGGGGCCCTGCATTTACTTAAATAATTTCAACATAAAAATTTTTTAAATTCGATAATATAATCTAGAATACCGGCACATATATTATTTCAAATATCCGCATTTAACACAAAAACGCTTTTTCTAAAAATTATTCCACTTAATTTCGTCTAAACTACAACCCATTATTCCATTTCCCGGGAGCAGCTTTGGCTCTAAATTACAAACTTTTAAACTACCCTGACTCCTGCTGATAAATAACTGTCCAAAGAATAAATTCCTAGCCTATCTTGCCTCAATCATATAATCAAATTCTGAGAAATTTGAATTTGAATCAAAGTGCAGGTAGATACTTTATTTCACTGTAATTTCCTCATATAAATGTGTTGCGGTATGTTGGTGTTTCGTTTATTTCATCTACAAAACACATACATCTACAAAATACCCTGCAAGCCACCTCGGGGGTGTGTGGCAGGGGGTGAGTAGTCACCAACATGCATTACATTATACCCTATAGTTAGTGTAACTACGACTATTAATGGATTAGCATAAATCGCTCATGCTTGTCACGAGGCGAAGCCTCACAAGCATGCACCATAATATAGATATTCTACCAATGTTTGAGGGACCGTTAGTATTTATGTATTTTCCAATTACATAAACGGACAGAGCTTCAAGAGTTAAATGTTCAAGTATTCATTGTAATTCATTATAATCCAAAGTAAAAGTAGGGAGAGTAGTCCTCTATCCAACAGTGAATATCTATTACTTCATCGCTTCATTATATTCTACAGGTGCAGTGCAGAGGTAAAATTATGTATTTCGAGTCAATCTGAAACTCGTGTGATCTTTCTGTGACAACGTCAGCCTTGCCTGCGTCTTCAAAAATTCTTTGCGGCTCCAAATTCAGTTCTTCCAATTGGTGCGTTATATTCTCTGTGCGCTCAAAGTAGCTTCTTTTAAAACGTGCGGCTTCTTGCAAGAAAATTAAGGTGGAATGGATCATCTCAATCTGCCACGATTTCATCCTTCCGCGCTCAAAGCGAGAGATTCGCTCTTTTGCCGCGCTAGCAGCACCATACGGCGACGAACACCGACGAACATAGCAGTCATCAAGTGATTGGCAATTTCTTCTCACCCGAAGAAAATGTATGGAGATAATTGAAACGTAGAATAATGAATTATTTTATGAAACACTGACTCGCACATTTAACTGTTCTTTCCCCTTATTATATAGAGGTTCTGTGAATAAAGCGCATTTTGCTCACAACTATTATTTAAACCCCTCTGCTGAGAAATTCTTTACTATCAGGCGAAGGGCCTTCAATCTTGAATAGAATATTTATTATATTAATGACCCTTCTGCATTTTTTTGTGTTTACAGCTACTAGGCTGTGCCCGCAGCCTGGTATTGAATAAATATATATTTTAAAGTAATTTCTGCTCAAGAGCAAGCATGAAATGAAATATAAAGAGTCAATGACAACCTTACAAACTTTCATTTCATATTAAGCAACTACAGTATTAAATATACCACAAGCAAGACATAACCGTACAATGTTTTTGAAAATGCGCAAATGTGTCACTTGCGGAATCACTAAATTAAATCATTTCAGCAGAAAAGATGTCTTTCACTTATCGATGGTAACATAATTGGTTAATTTTGACCACTTCAGATAATACCACTTCTTTTCGTGACGCTGCATGGGAAGGGTCCATATATACAGGAGTGCCATTTAAAGTCACTCTTTATTCAAACTGCGGAAGGCTCAAATTTCCACGTGAATTTCTGTTTTTATTACTTTTCCGACGCACGATGCGGAGGTTCACAATACCATCAGCGCGATAAACTTAGCGCACGGCCAGCAAAGCGGCATTATTCACGTGTCCTCACCAGCACAACCAATACAGATGAAAATGGAATGGACAGAAACTGAAACAAGCACCAAAATTTTTAATTTGTTCGCGCATTATATTCGTTGCCACTTTGTTTGGCTCCCGATCGATGATTTGGAGAGTGGAATACAGAAAAAGGAGCTATTTTCGTTGGCTATAAACGTGCAACGTTTCGACATTTCCGCCAAGATCACGACTTGAGTAAATATCACCCCACCCATTCATGTGAGAAGAGATATACAATGCATCATATCTGGCAATGCTGACGTCCTCTGTTATGAATAAGTGTGACGAGGGGAGGGAGGGCTGAAGATGGTGGAGTATGAAAGAAGATAAGTGGTGGGGAAAATCGGAGAAGGAAGCAAAAGTTGGCAGAGGATGCATTGGGGAAAGATCATAATGAGGGAAATTCCACGGAGGAAACATCATCCGCCTTGACCGGGACTCGAACCCGGGTCCCTCGACATCGCGCCGAGGACGCACAGAGAAGACGGACGCCTCAGTAGCTCAAGGTAGTTTCAGCGAGTAATTACCCTGGTCATAATGGAGACCATATTTGAATATAGTTTTTGTAATTCAGCGTCAGTAAGAAGTGTGAGGTAAATATTTTAATATTAATGGCGCAGATATATAGATAATGACAATAATTATCGGTAATTAAATAAATATATCTACATAAGTCTCTAAATTGACTCATTTTTCACGCCGTACGGTGAAAACACCTTCAAAACAGAAGATATTATTGATATTCAGTAAATATTACTTCAAACAGTTCAGAAAATATAATAACTACTGACTGTTAGTTTTTCGACGAAATATTGTGGCTATAAATTCCTATTTTTTTCAATATTATCCCTATGGAGCGCACAGCCGTAATCTATCCAATGGGAAACAGCTTATATTTTCAGGCAAATTGCTCAAAAAGTAGCTCGGAAAGGGGTTAATATTTTGATATCATTGGAAATACGGGAGTTTTTTCTTTAAAATGAGGTCAAACTGATCAAATTCTAGGTGAAGTGATATTTAGCTCAAACTAACTCAATTGGTTAAAGCACCCGGCACGATATCGAGGGATCCGGTTTTGAGTCGAGGTCAAGGTAAATGATTTTTCCTCAGTGGAATTTCACAATTATATGCGCTTGCGAGTGACTCCATAAAGGTAATACCGTGGCTAGTCCCAGCATACTCAAAATTTGATAAATCAGAAAGTTGAAGGGGTAGAAGGAGTCGACAGAGTTGAGTAAACAAGGAAGACGAGGAAGGATGAGGAATAAGCCTTTTGGATGGTGTGAATGTGGGCAGAAATAATCGGGACATTTGAGAAACTCAATAACGTACCAGTAGCTTGTGAAGTAAAAATCATCTTTAGCAGCACTCAACCCAAAGATTCGTTAGCTGAAGCTCTCCACTCAATTCTCTTACCAGTGAACCACATCACAGTGGGCTGAAATAAAATAAATTGGGGAAAAGTCTGTAGTGGTATTTTTCCAAATTATTGATGAGCATAAAATATCTATGAGATATCATTAAAAAAAGCTAAATAACTCTGGCTAAATTAAGACAGTATATGAATTTTATCCTTGAAAATATTTATATGAATATTAAGCCTTATTAAAAAAAATAATTTTTTTCCTTACAGTTGTCAAGTCGGATGTTTTTCTTTCAATTTCTTTATACTCAAATGAGCCTGTTCAGCATTTACACGCACGTCTATTACTTGTATGGGTAAAATAGAATATGATTTCTTGCTTTTTGAATTTGTTGCTTGGAATTTGTAGCTTTGAGAATATCGGTGAATCTGAGGAGATGAGCAGCCTTCTGAATTAATCGTCTGCTTTATCTTTCCTAGAAAACAGGAGTAAAATTTTACATAGGTTTTGTAAATTTACTGGGAGACAAAAATTTAAGTTGTTTGTTACAATATCACTGGTTCTTCTTTTTCAACTATTCTTTGTAAAGTATGACTCCGTAAAGCCTAAAGTTTTACTTCTCCCGCGGCGATGGTAACTGCCACTTCCTCTGGATAGCAGTTTGAATTGCCCCCGAGCACTCTTAAGGTATGACGTATATAGATCTGCACTTCGCATGTTCTCTTATTTGAGTAGATCGTTCTTTAGAAAGGCCAAGATCCACAGCTACGGCAATCGTCTCTTGCGGTAAGGAATTATTTTTCTCTCACGCTTGCGGTTTTAAATTGCAGCTTTCATTTTCCGGGCACGTGTTGGTATTTTAAAAACTGCTCCTTGAATACTGTTGGCGGCAGCAACACCCGAAGACTGATAGCGTCAGCTAATGCCAACTCTTGGGCAGAAGCAGGTCACCATTACTTTGTTATAAAAGCATGATCCGTGCGTTTTTTAAATTTCTTGCTTGCCTACTTGCTTCCCAGAGATAGCCCTGAGTAGCATCGTTAAAAGATAATCCCGAAATTAATTAACAACGACTGTGCATAAAGCCCACAAAAAATGTGTATCCTGCTAAATGGTGATTATGATCATCCAATTCACGTTATGCTCAGAGAACATTGTTTAATGAATCAGACATAACTTGGTGGAATCGCTTCATAATGATGAAACAAAGATAACTTCGTTTTCTCACGTATGTATTTTAGTAAAACTCAGTGGAAAATATTAGTTAGATTCTTTTAACTTTCTTATGTTATTACGAAAAGTTAACTCTCAAATATTTTCTTAGCTTTCACCCTGATCACTGGGATTCTTTCGCCAACCGTACAATCAAAACACGGGTTTTGTGAAAACTATTTCCTATAAACTTTACTAAAAAGCTATATATTTTCCCGCACAACATTTCGCTACGTAATAACGTCAAACCTAATATTTTATTCATGGTCTTACTATGGGTCCGTGCAATCACTTAACCCCACTTCACTAGTGCTTCCATCGGTAGTGCAGTTAATTTCGCTTATGCCTTGCTTAATAAACCTTGTTTCATCAAAAATGACCGAGATACGTTAATTGATCCACCTGCTCTAGAGCATATCCTCTCAAAATACTCTAAAGCGCAGCCTATTTACCAGTTTACCTTGTCATGGAATGCATAATTAAACTGATTTGAATTTCCAAAAATGCTGAGTTGAATTCTATCGTAGCACTTATCATTTTATGTCGTATGATAATTACTACGAGCGGAACCATTTACGCAAAAACAGTGTTAGACGATGTGATTTACCAGAGACCGGAATAAAAATGAACTTACACAAGCGTAGCAGATAAACAACCAACAATCACCTAACTTACTGACAACTGTCAACTCAACATGAACTACGACAGAGAGTGAGAGCAGCACTGTCGCGTACATACGAAATGACAAAGTGAGCAACTTACAAATGTTAGTCTTTCGGATAAGTTTTATCAACCCAAAAAGTATAGGAATCATTTTTGTAACCTATAGCAAGTAGTCTGCTGTTAAAAACAATCTTTGAATCACTCATTCTCTAGAAATCACATTCTTCAACACGCAAATACCTATCACCTCCCCACTCAAAAATTTTATTCCTCCTACTAACAGATGTGTGACTTGGGGCAAAATTCCTACTGGATGACAGTGTCGCCCCACAGGCTCACTCATATGCTGAGAGAAAGAATTTAGCTTACGCCCAGAATTCAGAAGGACAGCCTCCAAGGATGTCCGTAGGATAGTTATGTCGCGCCGCTTGACTAAATTTATCTTGGATTCTGATCTTGAAGGTTCCAAATCGTGTGCGAACAAGGTTGTTAGCACATCAGCAGAGTGAACAATATGAATCGTATTGCAATATCTATTGAGTAAACTATAGAACAGCGAAACAATGTGACTGTTGGATGTCATGAAAGGGGAAACTTTACGTGTCTCTTCAATAGATAACTAATTAACCTTAGCAACGGGAAAGGGAAGCTGCTAGAAACGATGTAAAATATAATAATTTCTTATTGGTGGGATGAGTTTTCTCGAGGGAAGGTTGGAAAAAAAAGTTTGTTAGCACATCAGCAGAGTGAACAATATGAATCGTATTGCAGTACCTATTGAGTAAACTATAGAACAGCGAAACAATGTGACTGTTGGATGTCATGAAAGGGGAAACTTTACGTGTCTCTTCAATAGATAACTAATTAACCTCAGCAACGGGAACGCGCAGCTGCTAGAAACGATGTAAAATATAATGATTTCTTATTGGTGGAATGAGTTTTCTCGAGGTAAGGTTGGAAAAATAAACCACCGCTATTTTTCACCAACGTTTTGGAATATACTATACTCCGTCATCAGAGCTAGAAATATACACTGAAGGTCAGCAACCACAACGCATCTCATACAAACTAGATATATCAAAACATTTCAAGATGGTTGTCATCAAAACATATCAACACGTCAATTACCCTGTAACAAAAAAATTAAATCATTAAACTCACATCACAAAGTAACATAGTTTTGAATTTCCATAGAACTCATGATTATTAGAACCGTTGCCACCACCATTAGCACCAAGTGACATATTATGATGCTCAGATGTTTTTGATAAAAAAATTGATGTTGTGAAGTCAGTTACTATACACAGAAGGCTCTCAAACATGGACATGAGTGCAATGCACATAATGGTGCTAATAATCATGGGTTCTATGGTAATCCGAAACAATGTTACTTTGTGATGTGAAGTTTAATGATTTTAATGTTTTTATTCTAAGTTAGTTGACGTGTTGAAATGTTTTGATATATCTAGTATGTATGAGGTTGTTTTTTTTACCTTCAGTGTATATTTCTAGCCCTAATGATGGAGTATAGTATATTCCTAACCTTTGGAGAAGAAAAGCAGCGGTTTGTTTTTCCAACCTTGCCTCAAGAAAACTCATCCCATTTATAACGGAGGTCGATATGATGAATAAGGTTCTAATTTCCTATTGTTAGATAGCTTATCTCAGACTTAGATATCCTGCTGACTTCTTCGGGCCTGAATCTGTTTGAAAATAAACAGTTGTCTCTACACATCACACGGAGGAACAGGGACAATTATCACACGGAGGAACGCCCTAAAGCCGTTACTCATGTAGTATAAATATTAATTCAATTTGTCCAATGCCCTCATAACTACTAAGGCGTAACACACTGCCCTTAATTTCTTATTTATGTGATTATCTTTGGCTGGATTGTACATATCCTATTCTCTCATATTCCGTTATCTTTTGGAGAGCATCTGCCAAGAACGATTTGATGTCAAAGTCCTGTCATACCTTTATCTGCTTTTCTATCACTAAGGATTACAATCAATATTGGCCTCACTAAATCTTGTTTCCCGACCCTTGCTTTCGAATTGCTACAGAGCTGAGGGACGTGTTTGTGTGTTTTATCTGAAAATTCATCATATATTCTCCCCGCAGATCCATTCCTGTCATTTCCTCATTGACTGGAAAATCCCACCATCAACCTTCAGTCAAGGGTCGAGAAATAGGATCAGGCAAACCGTTTATGAGGGGAATGCAGAATTCATTGGATACCCTTAAGCCGTCTTTTTTCCATCTTGCAGAACTATAAAGATAATCTACGAGGGTCCGAACCCAAGGGAGGGAAGGGAATTCGACTTGCACAGCCATATGAATCGATTCGCACAGTGACGCCGTTAAACCATTCACTTAGCCTAACTAGTATTACGCACGGTTCTGGTTCACATGTTTTCATCTCTGTCTCTCTCTACCGGGTTATTATGACCTACATCTTATCTATTTTGGTAAGCAGTTTTGTTCCTCTCCTACCACAAGACGAATTGATTAAGATAGTTCACTAATTTCCTCGTTTCTCATATATCCCCATGCATTTACCTTGCTCTTATCACAACTTTTCTTGTATCCTGAAGTTCCCTGACAACCTTACTCAATCCAAAGTACATACATTAGATATTTGTAAAATTCACTGGTAATAAGTGCAGGCAAATTTTATGGTTCCTGCAGTGCATTTGTTTCAGAGTTAGTAAAAAAAATAAATTTGGACAAAATTGTTTTTATATTTGAAACAGTTGCCTGCAACAGTTATGGACACCAAGAAATCACGACTTAATTATTTGGAATCAATTTCCTCAATTATCTACCCATGTTCAATGTTATCTTAATTCCTTATCTGCTCGAATGAAGCAGGAAATCAACTACGTTAAAACGTCACCACCCGTCGGTCTTACCCCACTCGATATGAGCAAGGACAGCTACAATTATCACTGTGCTCTTTGTGTTACTATCTCACGCTTATCAATTTAATCCATTCCTTATTGCACTCAGAGCTTCCGCAGGCCTACAAACTGGCGACCTGTATCCAATGCATTTCATTCACAACTTAAATGGGTTGTGAATTTACGTTGTGATAGTAGATATGGTCACATTAATCAACTTTGTGAATTCCACAATATAACATATCGAACGGTTCTATTACCTGTGCTTTATTTTCAGCATAATATTTTATTTATGTATTTATAGAGTTAACATTCGCCCAACAAGAACATTACGAAGCAAACAAAAAAAGTACAAAACTCAATGAAATCAATTAAATAATACAGACATCTCTAGGCACATCAAGAAACTATAGCATTTATCAACTTCCAAAAGAGACTTCTTTGCTGACACAAATCGGTTTTATCACGATGTAGTTGTTAAAAGTTCTGCACATTCTGTTCAGTGGTGAGTTTTCACAGTAGTTTGATTTTTCCATGCTCAACTTGAATTTTATTTTTAACCTTACCTACACTATCGTATTTATGATAAAGAGTTCTAATTTCTACTATTTCTTGCTGGGCCCCACTACATTCATCCAATAAGCCTACTATCTTCCTTCCCCGGTTATCCAGCATCCTCTCATCTATCGCAGCCCATAGAATCCCCTCGCCCCTCTTCACCTGTCCCACCGACTCACCCTGCCTCCGTCTTATCTCTTCGAGCAGCTTCATTTCTTCACCCACAAGGCCAAGTTTATCCTTGTCCGTCTTCCATTACCTCCCTACCACCTTATTCATTCTCCTCCGGACCCATATTTCAAACGTCTGTATCCTCATCAATCGTTTGGCATTGAAATGGTTGGGCGGTGTGTATAATTCGATTTATTGGACCACACTAGTATAGCATGCCTGATATTTGCCTGATATAACCCCCTGCCTCATATTTTGATGGTTGTGTGCTCGTTAAATCGAAAATTCATTGTTTTCATGAGGCTGATGCGTCACAAAATGTGCCCAATAAGTTTGTTTCATCCTATTTAAGAAATTTTATTTTTCTGCAGAGTATTTCTCCCCGACGCGATTCAAATCGGTTTCTCCCGTGAATCGCTCATTTCCATTGTTTCATAGCGTCGCTTACGAATCCCGCGGCAAAAACAAGCGACTCGCCACGCGCAAATCTGCGGTTCTATACGAGAGGCTCCCTTTCGCGAAGAAGGGCATGGAGGGAGAATGGCTGGAGATTGGAGAGATGAAAGTGGAGAAGGATGGAACACATTGGGGTTCTCTTACTTCTCACTCTGTCCAACCCGCAGCACCTGCTATTCTGAAGCTCGTCGTAGGTTTCTTATTTATTTAAACTTTAAATTTCACGCAATGTGTACACATACATTTTTATAAGTGATGGACATTTCCACTTTTTTCCGGTTCCAATTCACTGTTCCGGTTCTCGGTTCCACCCAAGCATGATGCTCGTTCTGTCACCAATAATGCAGAAAACCTTTTTTTTTCCCCTCGGAAGATTCTGGTGGTTTGTATGCCCCTGCGATCCCGATAATCCATTGGCTTGTCGTCAGGTTTCGCAGCGTCCGAACCACCAGAACTTGACAGTAACACCCATGCCCTGGGGGTGTATTTTGTAATCTCACCTTTTTAATGACTCTTTGCGGGAAGGCGGGAGATCCGTTTCGCTCTCTTAATGATCGGCTCACGATCGGCCAAGGTCCATTGGTGGCTCCATTTCGCGTTCCTAACGACAGGTGAGATGGAACTAATGAAATGCGGAGCCAAATGAAACGGATCAAGAGTCGAAAGATACGGATCAAGAGTCGAAAGAGCGGATGAATCAAATAAATAGACCAGCAGTTCACCACTTGAGAGCCGATGATGGTCGTGTCGCCTGGGTGGCGGAGTTGAACTATAAAAAAAGAAGTAATTTTCCACATTTTATGACGTATTCTCACTTAAGTGAGATTAAAAAATAATTCCCCTGGGGAGGCGAAAAACCGACCCAGGCGGGACTCGAGCCCGCGACCCTCGGATTAGCGGGCCAGGAATTTACCCCGCCGTCACCGGGGCCGGCCAACTTCATATTGGCTTAACATACTAGGCTTAAACGAACTACTAAAACTACTTTTTTGACTCCTATTTTCATGGCAAAAAAACACAAAATAGATTTACATCCTTAATAGGTGAATTAATCCATTTTCTTTACTTAAATACAATAGAGGCCGAAGAGTTCAACGTTCCCATGTTCCATTTGTTGTTGCTGCTATAGTACCGATAACTTAATGCTTCATCTGAATATGTGAATCCATTTTTTATTCCCATAAGAGAATTCCAAATGCATGAACAACAAGCTCTAAAATCTTTGCGTCACATCGCGTCGCTGCAGCCGTGAATAAAAAATAGATTTCCTGTTTTTAAATCGTTTCGACAGTAAATTCAAGGCACAAAGGTCTTTATAAGCTTGCCAGCTTACCACATTTTCTGGAGAAATGAACGGTTTTATTTACTTTTAAGGCATATGTTGGGATTCCGGGGTCAAAAAAATCTGGTCCGGGGTCTGTTTCGAAGTTTAATAAAATATATAAATGCAACCTAGTCATTGATTTTTTCAGCCATTTCCGGTTATTCCGGGAAACAAATAACCGTTCGTCTCATTCCTAATTTTCACGGAAATTCAAGCACCGAATTTTCACTCGGTGTTTTAGTGTCAATTTTCTCCTTTAATGGATCTGCCAAGTTACCCGTACATTTTAACAGCCTCAACCGTTTCCCCGGCCACAGTCCCTTCGTCCTACTCATAGTCGTCATTCAACTTAGAGCCCATCTTATGCTATAACTCATCATAGGCATTTTTAATACGTAGAAACTTAATTTACCAGGAGCCTTCAAGTTTCTTAGAGACTCATTCGACATTTTAACGTTGTTTAGACATTCCATTTACCTACGGTCGATTTTTAATTGGCCAAATCCCCCCGTCATGATTTAAATCGATATTTTTTCGTTATTCTTCCATTTTTTAATGACTCATAGCGTTGTTCAGGTGTCGATTCCGATGCCATCGGCAAAAGTTTTCGGTCCTCAACTACAGGATCGCATTTACCCCGTGAAAAATAGAGCAGGCTAGAGAGATAGATAGAGATGAAGGTGATAGCAAATAGAAGAGGAAACGATACATGGGAGTTCTTTATTTTCCTCACACACAAACTCGCAGATGCTTCGGAAGCGACGCAGAGGGATTGGATTTCCCACTGCAGGCGGTAGCTGTAGCGGCCCTAGGAAACTCATATCCCCATAAGGGACAACGGCGGGAATATGGGCTGTTCTTTTGTTATTTTTTTAGGGGAGACACTGAGATGTGGAAGGACGTGGGAACTCGAGTATTCTGTCTGGTGCATGATATGAAAGTGCAGGAAGAGATACGTACGTGGGACATCCCGAGCGGAACGGCTGAGCACGGTCGTGTGACGGGAGCTCTTTCTGAAACCGAATGCGCGAGAAGGCACATTTTCGCTCGGCTTACCGCAGCGCTTGTTTGTGAATGTGACGTATAATTTATCGACGTTCCCGTTGTTCCCCATGGCACAACGTGCTTAAAAGATAACAGCAGTGCGTAGATAGATGCACACGGAATTGAAAAGTCCATGTAAATAGGAGGGAATGGGAGCAAATTTTACTTTAATGTTAGAACTCTTTTCAGGCCTGAACAAGTAGACTTATTTAATGTTAAAGCAGCAGGAAGGACCACGAATCTACGATTCTGCGAAAGAGTAAGAACTCTTTTCAGACCTTGACAGGTAGACTTATTGAAGGTTAAAGGAGCAGAAAGGAACAAAAAATTGAAATTCTACGTTAAAATTTATTTTCACGACAATGGCTGTGATACTGTATAGTGATGTGCTATAAATACATGTTATCAACTGCATTTGTGCCTCCACAGCAAACCATGGTCATTAAACACATTCAACGTGGATTCGCAATGTTTTTGTTCTTGAACGTAAAATGTTCAGGACCTTTTAACTTTATTAAAACATTGACAGCAAACCGCCACGTTAAAAATGAATAGCCATTTTTATTTCTGTCTCGGATTTACTAACCACGGCTTGTCAAGATGGAGATAAAGATGCTGAGATTTTTATTTTTAGATTTTCATTTCAGTTATAATGTGGAAATAATCAACAAAGATTTTTTTAAATATTTTTTTCTTAAATCTATTTTTACAACACTGAATTCTCATTCCAAGGGTTTCACACCAGGCAATAAATGACATTCTCCAGCGAACTCCCGGCCCTTACTTGGGTTTATAGGTGGAGAGCAATTTAAGTCTTCCTGACCGCTACACTGCGTACCCGTCGAATGAGAAAGTGGGCCTCATTAAAAGCAAACGTTTCTGGTTACAATTTGCAAAAATCGTGTAAGTTACTCAAATTTTTATTTTGCATATTCCACAGTCGTTTATCATTGCCAACCATGGTTCTGACTTGTAATTCCATTATCAAGGTGCAATTAGTATTGTATTTGTTATCATAACTTTCAACTCAAAAGGGGTAAATAGGTTAATTTTTCAGTCGCGTGGCGGGGGGATGGCAAGTTTTGACTAAGAGCTATCCTAAAAATAGCTTTAAAATTTCTATAATATTTATTTCATTTTTAATATTTTTGACCCAAAGCTTAAAACGATCGCTATAAGATCCATGAAGTAACCTAACTTTTAAAATTCATTACGAGCTAACATGATGTTGAAAGCTGCGATTTTTAAGAAAATAGACGTAAAAGATCGTTAAAACAAAACTTGCCTGCGAAATATTTCAACATTTAATCTTATAATCCTTACATTATTTTTCAATTATTATCAATACAAAAGAGTTTTTTATAACAATAGCATGAAAAACATTCCGCATTGAAGTGTAATTCTTTATACGCGAGTTAAATTAGCCCAATTCGTAGGAAACTCTTAATTGGGGAAAAGGACCATTAAAGGTGATTTATTAACAGTGAATCTGTATTTAATTTTGTCCAAAAATTGTAAAGACAGGCGGTTACTAAGCAATAAAAAGCCTTTTCAGAGCGCTGCACAGTGGTCCGGATCGCGAAAAAGAGGGACAAAAATCAGATTTATGTCGGATTACTTTGAAAATTGTCATTTATATGTTTTAAGACGCGCTTAGTTCATTTCTGCTGTTATTTTTAACAAAAAATAATTATTTAAGAAGATATTGAGAATTTTAATGATAAATTAACCGATAATGAGGATACTTCATAGAAAACGCCTGTTATTATTAAATATGCAAATATATATATAAAGTATTTGTATAATATGACTTCTAGACCTTTAAATTAATAAATATTTTTTTTATGGGTGAATGTAAGGCAGTTGGGGGAAATGTTTCTAACGTTAAACTGATTGCGATTATCAGCTAGCAGAGGTGCCGCTGAAACTAAAAACTAAGTAATTATTAAATAAATATGAAAACAGTTTTAAGTACAAATTAACTCATTTATTTTAATGAAAAATACTTAGTATCTTATTAAATTTACAATGTATATAATTCCAAATCTGATTCTCCTGAATTCCACTCCTCTTCCTCGTATTCACTCGCTGAGTCAGGATATACTTGCAAGAGCTCACGGACCTCTTTAGGCAGATCTTTTAGGCCACGGTATTTATTTAATTCAGCACCTAATGTACCTACTGAGGAATGGATCAGAGGTCAGGATCAGTCTACGGAAAACGTCCTCATTCGTGTGGAATCTTGAAATTTTTCTTGCGTGATGCTCACGATAATTTCTTATATCCCTATTCCGCGATTCCTGGGCCTCCTCCGAAAGCTCTCCAATTGGAAGAAGAGCTGACTCAATGACATCTGCACCATGCAGCAGAACTTTATGTACTGTGGGTGGCATGTAGAACCACTCATAATTCACATTCCACTCACAAATTTTAAAAATTATATATTTATATAAATTAACACACATTTAAATAACTACCTGAAAATATCGGCAAAAATAGTAGTAGCCTCGAGCAAGTGTGGTGCAACAAGGATTGCAGTTTAACTTCACATTTCTTCTCTGCGTTTTCAATACCATCCGGATAAGTAGTCTTTTTGGCATTCAAAATAGAATGATATAATGGATACAAATCATGGCCATGATATCTTGCTGCGTTTCTTATCTGCAAATACTGTTTTTTTGTCAGATTTGAATTGACGACTAATGCTAAACCGTCATCAGAGGACATAGTAGAGACTTTTTCAATATTCGTTTGGCCCGTGTAGGGGTGGTCGTCGTAGCCTCTTTAACTAGAGACGCTTCTGCGCCATGTCCTTTCTCTCTAAGCTTCATGGCTGTAGCAAAAGACAGTTCTGCAGGGGAAGTACTTTCTCTAAGGAATGTAGTTTTCCTTCTTTTTGACCGGATAGTGACATCCGAAAATTGTTTCTTTGGCCTACCCTTTCTTTTCTGAGATATACCTGATAAAAAAGGCTTATTACTTAGACAATAGCTCAAGAGATGTCATATCACAATGAAAACACAGGGAAAATACGAACCTGAGGTGCTTGGAAGGTTACGATACACAACATCAGGAAAATCAACGATTTGATCCAACCAAGTCGCACACCTCTGTACAAAAAAAGAGTTCGTTCGAGAGCAAGCTCGCCATCTTTTCTCGTAACCAACAAAAAAATTTTCTTTCAAAAAATTTTTGAGGTCATTTTTTGCGTGCTCATCTCCGTGTAAATGTAGGCAATCCTCAAGAAATCCCGTCAAATTACTTTTCCGGTCGTCCATTGACTTTCCTTTTTTCTCCTGCATTTTATCGTGCAGTTGCTTCCGTGTAAATGTTAACGACATAGCTGTGAGTTAAAAATTAGAACCATTGGTTCGTTAAATACTGAAAAATATTCTCTATTCTAGAAAGTTAGGAGTTTGAGCGGTAGCAAAAACAATGTAAACTTTAGTGTGGTACCTCGTATTAGATCAACTTCAAAAACGGAAATAAAAGAGAAATAACGTACCTGATTAATTATCCTTATCGCTGTGGCGGCCAAGAACAAAAAAATCATTGAATCACAACACTATTCCGAATTATCACAACACTAACATTTACTTCAGAGATCACTTCACATCACGATAACTATTGCCAGCCGAGGACCCAACGACTAAGAACTGGCATGTGTACACATCGATAGAAAAGGAGCAACTGAAGAGCAACAAAATGTTTCGACTGAAGCATTGAGGAGGTTAAGAAGAGGAGTTACCGCCACCCCCAAGAACCTGGGTCTACCCCCGAGGATAACCAGGAGGGTTTTTGGATCGCATAAAGAGAAATATGCAATGCCTTCATTGTGTGCGAAAATGCATACCAGCGGCAGCCCTCCAATAAAACCCATCTGGAAAGATGCACCTGGAGGGTAAATACCACAAGTGTTAACACGTGCAACTTCACTTGCAGGTCAAAGAAACCGCCTTGTGGCAATAAACACAAGTTGGGTGGTGCGCTAATTAGGGATAGTAAAATATCCCGACTAAGGACCTTACCCACTACCCTTGGGTCCGGCACGTGTGCGGGTAACGGGTCTCCTGTCACTTAGGCTTTGAGGAAAGGGACAGCCAGAGGTGGGTTATCCCAGCAGCAGTGCATACAACCAGTCTTATATACTTCCAACGATTAACAAAATTCCATAGGAATCATACTGAGAAGCGATCGAAGAAAATATTTTCCTCCTCTTCCAGCGTCACAATTTCGCTTAGTATCGCAATCTGAAATTCATTCTCTCGCTCTTTCTAGAGTAAATTCGGCCAAGAACAGAATATAATAGATAAAAACATAGTAAACTTCTTCGTTTTTTAAATCTTTATCAATAAAACATAGGAAAAGACGTATTTCACAATGTGTCTCCTCTGTGACGAAGCTCGCGAGTCTAGTTCCGACGTTTACGTCCGCGGCAGTCTCATATAAGTCGTTGTCATTCACTTATTTGCAAATATTTGCAGCTAAATCCTTTACTAATATCTTTCTAATATAACCCACTCTTGCCACTATAAGAATCTCCGTGTCACTCGGTGTCACTCTTTTTATAATCCAACGTTTATGCGAAATTTGCGAGAAAAAATGGTTTTTCTTGAATAACTACTTCAGCGATCATCACAATGACTACAAGATTGAAACCTAGTTTTTATCAGTGTAAAGTGTCCATATAAGTATAGTCCACAGTTATTTTACCAATTTTTAATACGAAATAGAGCAAAAAAAATGTTAAAAATGTGTATTTTTCGAAAAAATTAAAGAGCGCGGTTTAACTAAAATTAGCTCTACTTTGAAGCAATTTATTGAACTAAACAAAGCGTTATATGCAAAACTAAGTGTGCGGTATGATACCCCGGACAGTTTACTACAAGAACTGCATATTTAAAGTGAGTTTCAAGAAAGTCGAAAAAATGACTTTTGTCCGCCTTTTTTCGGATCCGGACCACTGTGCGCTGGGGTTTCATCTGCATAGTTACACGCTAGCAGAATAAAGTAGCCACCGTTTGACAGTGAAATCAGGATTTTTTACACCTCAGTCAGTTGAAATTTGCATCATTGCTCTTTCATAAAAGAAGGATCAATGGTGCAAATATTAGTTTTCAAAGTTGATACAAATCATTAAGGAAATAAAAATTAGGAAACATCACTTTAATAAGATTAATTTCGACGGATCAGTACTCGCTAAGAGGGAATACGAACGCCAACTTACTAATGCGTCATTGAGTGACCCTTAATCTATAAATTCAGTCATTTCTCCAGAAGTACGTTTCACAGACGTTTTTCGATCGTTTAAATTAAAAATTAGTCCTAATAGTAAATTAAATCAAAGAATTTTGACTCTCCCTGTCGATGGTCACCTTGAAGACGGAAATCCTTGCATAGGAGTCAAAATTCCTTTGCTTTCATTGATAATTTAGGTTAATCTTTAATTTAAATGTACTTGCATAGTGTTCCCTTCGTTTACGAATTACATTTTGCTAGCGAGAGAACCAAGGAGGTTGCCATGCGTCTGTCCTTGGCCGGGGGTGGGGCAGTGCAGGCAGCAAGGGTTTTCTCGTCATGGCCCCGAAATCACTCTGAGTAGCCTTGAATTTTTCGTTTGCATTTTCAACAACAGTTCACTCTAAGGCTGAAGTTATGAATATTCAGATTTCAATCGTATTAAATTTGATTCCTATATAATTCCAGAAAATTATTTAGAAAATGGAATAGTTCGATTATTAGAAGTTTATAATCGTTCAGTACTAACAATACCAGCTAAGGTGCGAGTTCTCGTAACAGCAGCAGATGTACTTCATGCATTAACTGTACCCTCCCTAGGAGTAAAGGTAGATGCTACCCCCGGTCGAATTTATCAAACGAGTATTTTTTTATAGCTCGACCAGGATTATTTTACGGACAATTTTCAGAAATTTGTGGGGTAAATCGTAGATTCACACCAATTACAAACAGTTCACTCTTCTTAAAGGAATGTGAATCCGACGCACATATTATCGACGTCCCGTCTTCACGGCACTTGGCGCTTTAGAATAGCTATGAATATACCTACACGCAAAATACGTTGCAAGTCACCAATGGCACTTTTAAAGCACTGAATTGAAATGCAAGTCATAAAACTACATGAATATATGAACATCAAAAGTCCTGAGTAGAAAATTTGAAGCAACAGACGACTGGGAAAAAAATCAAAAAGACGTTTACTGTTTTGTCCCACAAACTATTCACTGTCGGTTGCCAATATATATAACACATGAGAAAAGATATAAAAATAAAAAAACTATGCAACGTACTTACTAAGATCAGTTTTTTTCCCTTCTTAAAGTTATAACCGTTGCATTAGAGATATTTTAAGGGAACTGTCCATGACAGGAAGAAAACTTGACTTTTTCGAACAATTTAAAATCTTTAATATCTTTTAAAGAAGTGTAAACCTCGTGAATGACCTGACCTCCGACCATTGCTTTCCCCTTATGTCGATAGTGTTACCAGGGAATTGTTTGACGTCATAAACCTTGCTTTTTTTACCTCTTCTCCTACACTCCCGCCCTCACCACTCACCTTGAAAATCGAACCCTTCCTTTCCTTCTGAGTTGATTTGTATCAAAACGACGGTCATTATAAATGTACATTGATAATAATAATGTTCTTTATTGCTCTAGGACTATCTCTCCTTTTGAGCAGAAAAATGAATACAATACAATTTAATGTAAATGACCAAAGGAAATCAAGTGTAACACAAAATAAACATTTAAAACATCCCAAAAAGATATTAATTGAAATATATTGTTAGCAAGCATATGAGTTCATAGTGGTGTTGGAAAAATAACAATTTTACACTATACTTTGATATGTAAAATACAAATACAATGGTTATAATATATCACAGTACCGATGCAATACGAGGCGGCTTCGAGGCGGGGTAACGTCCTCGCCTGCTAACCCGAAGGTCGCAGGTTCGAGTCCCGCCTGTGGAGGATTTTTCACCTCCCAGGGCATGGTTGTGTGAGCTTTCATGTATTTACGAGCTAATTGTAGTACAGAATGAAGGGTCATTATTATTATTACTATTATTACTTAGTTAAGTAATATATAGATATAAAATAAACAACTGTAACTATAAATTAATATTTCTGCCTGAAAGGCTCCAAATCCTCTTCCTGAAAACTTTCCACTACCTTTAACATGGTTTGGCAATCCATTCCAGAATTTGAAAGTCATCACAGTGAACAACCTCTGAAATGTGGTTATCCTAAACTGAGGGGTAGTATACAAGAAACTCGGGTCTAATCTGGTAATAGGAAGCAGTTCATTCCACTTGATAATGACATTTTATTTTGTAAGTACGGTCGGTATAAAATTATGTGGAAAATATAAAATGGGAATTGATTGAGAGTGCACCCCTAGTTATTTTTCTATTGGGATTCGCTAATCCCTGCCCTCTGGTTTCTCTTCTCCCGTCCTCAATCTCCAGGATTAATCTTCCCCCAACCTTCCAACCCTTTTATCGTTATTGTTGCAAATGACCTCTGCTGTTTTATCCTCCGCGAATGGCCAACCAACAACCAGCCAACCATTGTTTGAAAAATGATCATCCGATGATATTCATATTTCGGAATTCCGAATGTATTTTTGACAAAAATTGGATTAAGGTTGATGGTTTCAGGCGTAACTTTACGTAACTTGCTATTTTTTTCGAATTATAAGGTTAAACTTTGTTTTTCCACATTAATTTATTTTATTTTCACGACCATGGTTTCGACAGTTAACGTCATCACCAGGTAAAAATTGGGTTAAAATATTGATTATAAAAGCACTGATTTTTTTTTAATTTCGGTGTTCAATAATATTAAAGTATTTTGAATCAATGCGATAAAGTTACACTGATTCCAGCAATCACACGCACGTATCATTTATCATCATCGAACTTTTCCCTCCACCGCAGTCAGACGTTTTAAAAAATGTGACCTTCATCCTACTACTGGTGCATTATCTAGGCTCATCTTCAAAGTCCTCCTCCCTTGCATTTCCTTTATTCACGCTTACCCACTCCATTTCACGTAGCTGTTATGAATATACGTCACTTCCTTCCTTGTGATTACATCGGAAAGGACAGAAAACACGGGGGAGTGCATATTTTTTATCGCTTCACCACAACAGATGTTGTGAATCCGACGCATATATTATCGATCTTCCATCTTCACGACACCAGGCGCTTGAAAACCTCATGACTATGAGTATATCTACATGAAAAATACGTTGAAAGTCACCCAAGGGAATAGTAGAGCACTGAATTGGAATGCCAGTTGTAAAACTATATGAATAAATGAACGTCTAGAGGAGTAGAATGATTGAAGCAACAGACAACTTGTAAAAAAAAAAAGTTTACTGTATTTTACCGCATACTTTTCTCTGTCGGTTGCCACCATATCTCACACATGAGAAAATATATAAAAATGTGAAGAAGAAAAACTATAAAACGTACTTACGGAGATCAGTTTTTGTTCTGGTTATAAGTCATAGCGCCTTTACACTTTCGTTTGAAGTATCTGGGAGTAGAATATCTAAATTCATATTAAGTTGATTAAACCAAACCTTAAATTTTGAAAACTATGAATTTGTACTATGCAATATTGGTTTATATTGTTAGTAGTAGATTTGAGTTGTAGGTGCTCCATCATTAAGGCTATATCATTCCGTCCAACACAAATCCTAAGTCCTAGGAAAAACACCATGCACAGTGGGCGATTCGCATCACTCAGCTTCCGATTCCCAGCCAGCGCCTTACCAATCGGGCTACCCTGGCCGATATATGTAGTTTCCGTGGCTTTATTGTTAAAAATGGATAAAAGTTGATAAACTAAAGCTAATGAATTTTATTCCCCCGCGATAACTCCTGACAAAGACCAGTCAAGTAGACTGCATTGGGAGAGAAATGCAAATTGCAGACAAGGCCATGTACCCAATGCAAATGTGTTCTGTCATACATTGATAGGATGTCAAATAGATAACTACCAATCTAGGAGGAGGTTACTAATCGTACTCATCAATCTCTTCCTAGGAGATGCTCCTGAAACTCATCTGAATGATTACTATGTCCGGAATATGGAGAGGGAACAAGAATTTTGCTAAGAAACAACACCTTCCAAAAAGTTAGGGTAGGTACATCATCAAAATAAGATCATCATTTGGAGTGGCTCTCTCCTTACTAGCTGCTTTCTTCCTCTCTTCCCTCTTCATGTTCCTCTTCGTTCCCTACGCAATAACTCCCTTCTTGACATTCCCAAATTCAGACTTTCAATGTCCCAGCGCTCCCTATTCTACCGTATCCCGAAAACTTTCAACTCCCTAGCCTCGCAATTACCCTCCCATGACCTCTTCTCCACACCCTCCGTTTTCAAATAAGTCCTCAGAAAACATATTGCCGAGTTCACTCCCTCTATCCCATCTCCTTGTCCATAAATCCCAATACCAATCTTTCTCTCCTACGTATTTTTCTATTTATCTGTTGTTTTAAATTTTTTAGGGTATATTTTGTTAAAATTTCTATTTATTTGTTTGCTTGTTGACCAATGTAAGAAGCCTTTGTGCCGTTTTTGGAGACTTTGAAATAAATAAATAAATAGCAATTAAGGTTGAAATTTAAGCGCAGATGCGAAAATATGTATTGATAGTGCATTCCAACGTAAATTTTGACGAGAAATAATATCAATAGATCATCAATTTCTTTCAAAAACTATCCCAATAAATTAAAAAGTTAGTGGTTTCTGGCGTGACTTTATGGAACTTGGAATTCATTTTGAATAAAAAGTTTAATTTTGTTTTTTCCACATTAAATTTTAATTTTCAACACCATGGTTTCGACGGTAAGCGTCATCATCAGGTAAAAAATACAAATTTGTTCACACTTATATTTCTGTATTATTACTTATATTCACACTTATATTTTATTCATATAAAGGTGAAAAAGTCCGCTTTTTTACTTGATGATGACGTTGACGGTCGAAACCGTAGTCGTGAAAATTTAAATTGAAATTGTAAAAAAACAAAGTTTACCCTTTTTCTTCAGATCAAATAAATTTTTGTGTCAATTTGAATCTGCGTATGATTCTCAGCCAATTATAAATCCAAAATTAATGAAATGTGAAGGTATATCGCGATATAAAGATATCTATCGGTCTTTGAGCAGTCGCTGCATAAAACCATTCTTTTTTCCATTCATGGGTATTCTTTCCGCAAAATTAATTACAATTTCCATACATAATATCGATTTTCGTCAGCATGTAATTTAAGTCTGCCGGCAGCAAATATTTCTCCTTCTTCTCTTTCCATGTCATCGCGAAATTCAAACTGTTCCTCACGAATCAGCAGGGGTCGGAGAGATGTGCTGGCTATTGACGTCTTCCCAGCCCGAGGGACCGGGTTCGGATCACGACAGGAATGGAGATTTTTCAGTGTAATCCTGATCTCTTCCTGGATTTTTTGTGGAGAACACTTGAAGTGCGGCACTCTGTCGTTCGGACTGGACGTTAAACCACAGCTAAGTACTATACAAGATTGATTACCCACTGCTGACTTGCATCTGAGGTTGGTAACACCATTATCGACCAGCAGGTATATTTAATGTACCACTTCACTCAGGTATAAAAAAGCATTGTATTAGAGCCAAATGTAGAAATAATAATTTATTCAAGTTAAAATATAACTACTTTCCTAAAATACAATAGTATTAAGATATTTCTATTATGGGCGCACGGCGTCTTAGTGCGCCAAGTTGCAAGTTTGTTTACATTTTTCGTGCGGCTCTGCGTAAAACTGTGGACCTACTGGTGTATTTCGTTATGAGCAGGCTAATATCGATGTCTGGTTATCCTCCTCTCACATTATTTCTCCCCCACCAACCTACCCATATGACCTCAACGGCGCCAATTACCTCAGTTGTCGATTTTATTCTCTTAAAAACCAACTAGCTAACAAATCTGCCATTCAGAGTGGGTGAAAATGTACGTCGATTAAAAAGGAAGGGAAGGTAGAAATGTACTGAGAAGCCCACCGCCGGCATTAGACTAATACTAGCGAAAGATGGCAAGAGGCAGTTCCGGCTAAAGAAATTTCACAAGTGTGGGGAAAATTCTATTGCATTTTCTTTTCTTTTCCTGCCAGGAACTCAATTTTTAATCTACAAGTTGTCTCCAAGTTGCGATTTTTACAGGAAAAAGTGTTTGTAGGGATTATACCCACTCCTTTAGGGTGGCTACAATTTCAACCGTACATTATAGTGCAACTTTAACTGCAACACCTTTCAATTTGTTGGTGACAAGCATATTAATAAAGGATATTGTTAGTGTGTATGTTTCTAATAAGAACTAAGATATTACAATTTTCCACAAATAACTTATAATATCTTGGTTCTTATTATGTTCATATTCCACAACATCTCGCCTGATTCCTCCCTTTTTGTGTGTATGTTTCATTGGCCTCTTGGATGTTTAAGTTTAATTCATTTTCACTATTCTTATAATGAAGAAGGTTATACTTGGAATAGAAATACATGCTGGAAGTTAGAAAGATTTTCCAATTAATATACTTCCGGTCTCCTTTTCACATTCATTTATAAGTTGCAGACTGGCCGCCCGCGCGACCGGCCGCCGGCGGCCCACTTTTCTCACGCTTTACGGACTATTCCGAAAGTTCTCTGCTCACGGCTCCGTGGTAGGCTTCGGGCTACCGTTGAAAAAGTTATAACACCACCGAGAATAGAACTCAAGGGTTCCGTTTGGGAAGCCAGTTCTTTCTCTGGTCAAAGCCCCAATCCTCCTACGCCTTTTTATCTTCGTTGGTCGTACGTTAGATGGACATGGAACCAGTTACAACGAGCCAACAGTGTCAATCTTCCGGTTCAGTAGACTATTCTGAAATTTCTCTGCTCACGGCTCCGTAGTAGGCTTCGGGCTACCGTTGAAAAAGTTATAACACCACCGAGAATAGAACTCAAGGGTTCCGTTTGGGAAGCCAGTTCTTTCTCTGGTCAAAGCCCCAATCCTCCTACGCCTTTTTATCTTCGTTGGTCGTACGTTAGATGGACATGGAACCAGTTACAACGAGCCAACAGTGTCAATCTTCCGGTTCAGTAGACTATTCCGAAATTTCTCTGCTCACGGCTCCGTAGTAGGCTTCGGGCTACCGTTGAAAAAGTTATAACACCACCGAGAATAGAACTCAAGGGTTCCGTTTGGGAAGCCAGTTCTTTCTCTGGTCAAAGCCCCAATCCTCCTACGCCTTTTTATCTTCGTTGGTCGTACGTTAGATGGACATGGAACCAGTTACAACGAGCCAACAGTGTCAATCTTCCGGTTCAGTAGACTATTCTGAAATTTCTCTGCTCACGGCTCCGTAGTAGGCTTCGGGCTACCGTTGAAAAAGTTATAACACCACCGAGAATAGAACTCAAGGGTTCCGTTTGGGAAGCCAGTTCTTTCTCTGGTCAAAGCCCCAATCCTCCTACGCCTTTTTATCTTCGTTGGTCGTACGTTAGATGGACATGGAACCAGTTACAACGAGCCAACAGTGTCAATCTTCCGGTTCAGTAGACTATTCTGAAATTTCTCTGCTCACGGCTCCGTAGTAGGCTTCGGGCTACCGTTGAAAAAGTTATAACACCACCGAGAATAGAACTCAAGGGTTCCGTTTGGGAAGCCAGTTCTTTCTCTGGTCAAAGCCCCAATCCTCCTACGCCTTTTTATCTTCGTTGGTCGTACGTTAGATGGACATGGAACCAGTTACAACGAGCCAACAGTGTCAATCTTCCGGTTCAGTAGACTATTCTGAAATTTCTCTGCTCACGGCTCCGTAGTAGGCTTCGGGCTACCGTTGAAAAAGTTATAACACCACCGAGAATAGAACTCAAGGGTTCCGTTTGGGAAGCCAGTTCTTTCTCTGGTCAAAGCCCCAATCCTCCTACGCCTTTTTATCTTCGTTGGTCGTACGTTAGATGGACATGGAACCAGTTACAACGAGCCAACAGTGTCAATCTTCCGGTTCAGTAGACTATTCCGAAATTTCTCTGCTCACGGCTCCGTAGTAGGCTTCGGGCTACCGTTGAAAAAGTTATAACACCACCGAGAATAGAACTCAAGGGTTCCGTTTGGGAAGCCAGTTCTTTCTCTGGTCAAAGCCCCAATCCTCCTACGCCTTTTTATCTTCGTTGGTCGTACGTTAGATGGACATGGAACCAGTTACAACGAGCCAACAGTGTCAATCTTCCGGTTCAGTAGACTATTCCGAAATTTCTCTGCTCACGGCTCCGTAGTAGGCTTCGGGCTACCGTTGAAAAAGTTATAACACCACCGAGAATAGAACTCAAGGGTTCCGTTTGGGAAGCCAGTTCTTTCTCTGGTCAAAGCCCCAATCCTCCTACGCCTTTTTATCTTCGTTGGTCGTACGTTAGATGGACATGGAACCAGTTACAACGAGCCAACAGTGTCAATCTTCCGGTTCAGTAGACTATTCCGAAATTTCTCTGCTCACGGCTCCGTAGTAGGCTTCGGGCTACCGTTGAAAAAGTTATAACACCACCGAGAATAGAACTCAAGGGTTCCGTTTGGGAAGCCAGTTCTTTCTCTGGTCAAAGCCCCAATCCTCCTACGCCTTTTTATCTTCGTTGGTCGTACGTTAGATGGACATGGAACCAGTTACAACGAGCCAACAGTGTCAATCTTCCGGTTCAGTTGCGTTGACAACGTTTCTCCCCCCGTTATAGTAGGTGTCTTCTGGTTGAAGCTGTGTTTACATCACCAACAATCATATCGTTTTAGGAAACTCTCGGTTGATCTAAAAAGAAAAGAGAATATTCCGGTCAAATTCTTTAGTGAGAAAAATCGGACCAAGATGTTGGACATGGGGAAGTTTATTTGAAAACTGAAAAATCATTAGAACTCCCTTAATATGGAATGCATTGCGTTCGTTTAAGTTTATTTTAATTCCTAAGACTACAACCAAAAACTTTTGTTCGGAAGATTTCGTTTTATAACACCAACCATTAGCTCAAAGAAATAGGGGCTTACGTTCAAAGAAATGCTGAAATGGCCGCGCAATATTTGTGTTTAAAGTCAGGCTTTACCTCGTGGAGAGTAGCGCTTAGCGCTCGCATACGGGTATTCTTTGGCATTGTATGCACGGTACCTGTGAAGACATCTCGCTCCATGCCTCCATGAAATTCGCAGTAAGAGATAACGCCTGGGTAGCTTAACTGGTAGAGCACTCGGCGCGAAATCGGGGGGTCGGGATGCTAATCACAGTCCAGGCCAATGATTTTTTCACTGTGAATTTCACACAATTAGGGGCTTTCGGAAAAAAAATCATAACTTCATTAGTCGGCACAATATCAGATTTGTTCAAGTATTGCAGATCTTCTAAATATTATTATATAAAAATTTAGTCTGAAACAATGTTTGATACGACCAACTCTTAACTTCAAGGAATAACCAAAACGAGCTGTCTATATAAGAAAAACTTCTAAATTCACCTCTATCCCTAGACCGGGTGTAAAGGGATTTTTTTGTAGAGGCAGTCCATTTGTATTAAAAATGCCGACTTGCGCCGCTAAAAGTTGCTCGCGAACCCTGAAGGATGGAGTGAGGCTTTTTGTTTTCCCCATGGATACTTCAAGCATGAAGAAATGGGTATTTTAGTCACAATATGTGGCAGCCTACCAATTATTCTCATCTCTGTAAGGTAAGCGAGATACTTACACGAAATATTCTCCGTGAATTTCCTTTTATTTTAAATAGATACTTGTATCCGAATGTAATACGTGATTAAAGTACGGAAAAGAGTCGTCAATTATCGCAAGAAGAGTAAGCTACTACTTTCTGGCCCGTGAAACTTCTGCAGCAATATTCCTTCAATAATTTCCTCATGTCTGCTGTGTTTTTTTGGTTGCCTAAAAGTGCCTTGGTTACGGCACCATTTTTCTATTCCCTCATTGGTGTGAAAGCGTACTAATTCTTAATGCATGGGGACACATGAATTTTAAAATTGCTATTGCAGGTTTTGTTTTTGGTTCACACGCTGTATACTCCTGTTTTCGAAATGGTTGTTAAGTAGTTGTTAATAATGTGTTTTATACCTTTGGTAATTCAATTCTGATTGTTTTTATGACCGATGACTTTCATATCCTCATTCTTATGGATAATAATTGTATTTCGATTGCATACTCCATCCTGCTGTTACCAACTACTTTTATAGTCAGAAGAACAAACTCTGCTGTGCTTATATTGCTTAATGTTGTAATGCCGACCTTTGGATTCGTTGCTCTATCTTCTTTTAGTGGTGCACCTTTCAAAATAAATTTTTTTCACCCGAGTTATGTGTAGTTGGTTGTGGCATCTGCATTAATCAAATTTATCTCATGCTATTTTTTGTTGCAACCGTCTGGTTTAGAGTGATTTAGCTAAAACCAATTGAAAATAGTTCATTATACCCGCCAATATGATCTTAATTAAAATTTTAATTCATTAAAATATTAGGAAGTTTTATGTAATAAAGGGATTCAGCTTTTTCCTCAGTTTTTCAGTGTTGATCTGGACTTGGTTGTCTCAGGGGCTTGATAAAAAGTTCCCTCTCTCTCTCTCTCTGTTGCATGAATTTGAATGTAATCATGCTCTTATCAATGATTAATCTGAAATCGAGACATTGATTTCCTGAGAGTTTTTTTAATGAATAAAATAGTGAGACAGTTTGTTAACTTTTCAATAGCACTCGGAGTAGGGTCTCATTGTGAACATAAAAAATGAGTCGCCTGACCGCGTTGCGCAGGACTCAAACTTCGTTCATTTTTTGCCGCAGGAGTTTGCGCATGTGCTACCCGATCAATTATTCTCATACTTCTCACATTACATTATTAAGGGGGTTCCACTGCGACTGTGTGAGTCAAAACAAATACTAAATTCTACATTTTTGATATTTTGTACAAAAAATCCTGATTTCGCTGATGGAATGCGTTACTTGTGGAAAACCAAAAGTAAGGTAGTAAAAATTCACATTATCCCACGAATTTATTTTAAATGAGCGCAATACGAGCCAACTTCAGCGCCATTTTTAACGAATTACCGCATTTTGACTTCAATTACGGCATACATTCCCCAATAACTATAAAAATAAGGTGGTAAGATTCTTATATTTTATTTTTATTCAATTTCTCTGGACAATTTCCTTCTTATAAAGAGTTTTCCGCGAAAATGGCATTTATATTTTATGGAAAAATACTATTTTTCCCCGTGTTTCCCCTCATTCTCCCATTGAACACCATGTAATTTCAAGTTAAATTAGAGAATAAATTAGCGTGGAAAGGTAAAATTTTGTTGTTCACATCAGATAGAGGACAAGTTTTTCTATAAGTAGACAGAATATGAATAAAATGACATTTAAGTGACCATACGTGAAACCACCTTGAACAGTTGTATAATTACGTTCACTCATACCTCGGTAAATGTTAGCCTTTTAGACGTACCTATACTTCTCACGTGATAGGTTTCATACGACGTGTATGTTGAAACATGGCATCCATTAAACACAGGAAACATTTTCGAGAGCATCTACTTTCCAAAATATTTATGCCAATTACCTAGGAAGTGCTTTCGCCGAGAGATAGAGGTTTGATCACTCTTTCTCTAAGTACTAATTTAGCGAAAGGGAAAAGCTGTGGCCATTCTGCTGCACAGAAGCGGTTTTTTTGCATTGTGGAGTTCTGCAAAAGAGAAGTTCAGCGTAGATAGGAATCTCTTTGCGAAAGAAAAAAAGAGTGTTTTTGACCATTTAGAAAACTTAGCCAAATTTTGAGCTTTGATGCGAATATTTTATTCCTAATATATTTGTATGCTGTCTCTCAACATGCGAAACTGATGAAAAGCAAGTATTACATTTCAATGAAGTATGAGAAAAATGTGATAATGCCTACAGTTAATCGAATGATCCTCTATTATTTAAGTATATTTTAAACATGAGGTCATTAATTTATATGCCTTTTCTTTAAAATAGGTGTAATCCTTTGGTTCTTCTATTTGCTTTAGACAATGTGAACACCCTATTATCTGTTTCAGATTGCATATCTTGAAGTAGTACATTTTCATAAAAGCCACGTAAAATTACGTTAATTTTTAACTAATTTCACAAATTTGTTGAAATCTCAACGACTTTCTCAAACATTCGATTGAATAATTTACAATTGCCAGACATGGTTACCGTGATTAATAAATTGTCAATGTTGCTTAAATGGTGTTCAATAATAGCAAGGACCCTGATTGCGGGTAAGGTTTATTTAAGATAAGGATGAAGTTAATGGTTAAGGGTAGACAATTATCATGAATGGGCTTAACATATTTCTGGGATAGTTTTGTTTATATTTGGGTTATAATCTTTATAGTACGATTCAAGTGGAACCCTTTTCTTATGAACGACTGTGATAGATTTAAATTTGAAATCCATCGTCGAGTATAATACAATTGTTAAATAAGAAATTTATTATTTTATTACAGGTCAATTCTGCTGAATCGAGGAAGCCAATTGGGGAAGAATCAAATGCAAAGGTAAGGGTCATAAATGCAATGTTAAATCCAAGACTGTAATTAAAATTGTTAGAATACATCTCCCTCGACTGTATGTTTGATGATCCTAATATGAAATTTTAACTTCCTGAGTTCATTTATTGTTATCCATCTAAGATGTACTCAGTATGTCTGAAGGCTAAGCCAGTCATTAGTTTTATGTGCACTTCTATATTCAGCTTGTTTGATGTTGGGGGTACCTTACGAAGGAATGTGCTCAAACCTAAAGAAAATGTGTTTTAACTTCAAATGTGAGTTAAGGTAGTTAAATTTGATGGGAGTAAACGTTTATTTGAGTAAGATATTTTATTGTAATTTTAAGTTTACTAGGGATTGGGTCATTGTGTGAGGAAAAGAGTCTTTAATTTGGTCCTGCCCAATGGAAGCTTAAGGTGGTTGGAGCGGTAATCGTGAGTCGTTGAAGGCACATTCTAATAACTTTTCAAGCAAATCGATAAAAATATTCTTGGACCACTTTTCACTTAAGTACACCAGTTTATACGTTGGAAATCGCCAACCATGCAGTAATGTATATGATGCAAGGGTTGTATTTCAAATTTTCGCCTTAATTAAAGCATTGTTTTGACTTGGATTTGCGGCGCGAAATTCGAAATTTACGAGAAAATCATATCTAAACACGCTTTTCTTACTCGGCATGATACCTTGATATTTGTTAGCAGCTATTATAATAATATGAAAAGTATTATTTCGCATTTAGGAGAAAATCTGTACATAAGCAATCGAATTATTTCAAAATATATGCCGTGTGCCATAAGAGTACTAGTTAAAATATCATTGAATTGCCAGGAAACCAAATCGGTAGCATGCAGTTTTTTCACTTTTATCGATAGATATTACTAATAAGGACACGTATGCAAAGTTTCACGCAAATCTGTATTTTAACAAAAATCGCTCCAGCCACCTTAAGAGAGTGGCTAAAGATGCAATGAGCCTGGAGATATGCCTGGTCGTAGAAGTTTTACATTTATTTACTTTACACCGGCTTACCAAATTATTTCTACAAGTTCCCTGGCATCAAGTAACTTACGACATAGTACTCATTGTAATTAAAAGTAACCTTGTTTCCAAAGGTCCGTACCCATTCATAACGGTGATCACTAAGGCATGCCTTTTAATAGATTTTTAAAGTCATCTTAAACCAAAAATGTTTTACTTACCATTTTCTCATTTTATACAATCACCTTGAAGGTGCCAAAGAAGCTCCTGTTCTTACTACCCTGGGTTCAAATATTTTTTCCTCGAGCAAGAGATTTTTTTTAAAGTTTCAAATAAGATTACCAATCCGGTGGACTAGGTACCAAGTCAAAAGATAACTTTTACGAAATATTCTTAGCTGCAGGTCTCGGAGCGAAAATTTATTAGTGAAGGCACTAGAGAATGATTTGCGCTCCGGTACTGGGAGATAAAAGCGTCTACGAGGTTAAGGGTGTCTTAGTGTCGAGGTAGATGAGTTATTAATAGCCTGTATAAAAGGGAACAAGAACTTTCCTCTAGTTCCCTTACAAGAGCCAACCCGAAGGAGTTTTTCACTTGTACCCCATTGATCTTAACCATAAAATCGTTGCGTAAAAGATAAGCACGAGCTCCGTTTGTGGCCTTTATTCTCCCACAATAGCCTTTCTTCTTCCGAATGATTTTCCCCACGGGGGTACGAGATTAAATCTGCAGTCCTCCAAAGCCCTTCACCAGGTGTCAAGCATACTCTGCGCACCAATATTAAAGTCGGAGAATATGGTACATTCTAACTCCCATTAAGAGCCAAATCTAATAGGCATCCAGCAAAGTATACTTGGCTTGAGAGTCATCTCGCTGGAGACGGATTTCTCCAGCATAAAATTGCCGCATGGAATATTTTGAACGACACTTATATCCCTCGTGCTTTGAGGGGATAAAAGCTAAATTCTCTAAAATTTCTCTAATGAGATAAGAAAAAAATTCTCTTATGAGATATTCAAGTAAAATATGTGACAATACTTATTAGAGATGGTGGATGATGGAGTAGGTTTAAATGGAAGAAGGAATATGCCCACTATATGCTACAGCCGCAAGCCCCAGTCTCCTTGTATGATTTCTGTCTTCATTCGGTACACTTTTACCTCTCGTCATCCCATTCGCAAGGCCTCCTTTATTTCTCCCCCTTCCCGAATACCAAACATCCTTCCCTCTATCACAGCGTTCACCATCCCTTCGTATTCATGCACCCAAGATCGTATCGGAAATACGTACACCCAACATTGCTGCCGGGGATTGAGTTGGAATTAAAGTGAGAAAGAACAATACACAAAATGGGCGATTTGAAGCTTACGAAGTGGGTTAATGAAACCCAATCCAGGAAAAGAATTTTCCCACATGGGAATGATGGCCGCCTGTGATCTACATCTACAAAATACCCTGCAAGCCACCTCAAGGGAGCGTGGCAGGGGGAGAGGGGAAGTAGTCACCGCAATGTATTACACAATACCCTATTAAAGTAAATGTAACAACGAGTATTAATGCATTAACATAAATCGCATAGTGCGATATTCCACAGAGGGAAAACCGGGATCCCGGTCAAGGCGAATGATTTTTCCTTTGTGGAATATCGCACTTATGTGCACTTGCGGGTGACTCCGTAAAGGTTACTACCGTGGCTAGTCCAGGTATCCTCAAAAGTGGATAAATCGCTTATACTAGTCAGGAGACGCTAGCTCACTAGCGTGAACTACATTATAGGTATGCTACCAATGTTAGAGGAACCGTTTGTATTAATCTATTTTGCAACAACATAAATTGACAGGGACCTACACTGAAAAAATGCACGGCGCGCTGTTAGCACTAGGTAGCAGATAAGCATACAAGTATTAGGGAGTAAATGAGCTAACTAGCTACTCTGTTTATCAACAAACGTAGTTAAAAGTTTCATTGGCAGCTGTTATGGTCTCATATCGTCCGCGTGAAGAATGACATTTTAAACCATACCGCTCTGCAGTCTAGTTCCCCAGTTTTATTCCCATGATCTAATCTACCGTAGTATGTCAGATTTCCTAAAATGTTATTGACGTCATCAGAAAATAAATTGGTTTGAAACTTATATAAAAGATTTAGCCTTAACTTAAGCCCACGGTTTGATAGCGATTCCCATCCGAGTTGTCACATAAGGTCAGTAACAACTAACAAGATTATCATAACGGCATTTAACGAATCTTGCCGATCTTTGCTGCACGCGTTATAACTTATGTGATGTTATACAAGTCCTCCAGTTAACCGTGATTCGACGAATAAATTTATTTCTTGCTTAGTGTCTGCCACTTGCAGTGGGTGATGTTTAGTAAGGATGCTATTGTTCCAAAAATTATCCAACTAGCCCGCGCATGAGACCCCGCGGTGTCGCAAAACGACCCTTTTTGCGAGGTCTTTCCTCCCTCCTTCACGAAACCCATCCCACTGGATGATGGAGCGGCATGAACCACGGTCTGAAAGCTGGCGGAGCCAGTGCATTGCTTGACATGTTGAGCTTACTGCCATCAAAAGCCTGACATATCCTCGAAAAAGGTTAAAATTGTAGTGTGAAATGTTAACGTTAGCTTCTGCATTGCATGTGAATAAAATGGTATTTTGTCACGCAGAGTTATAGCTGCCCATTATGGCGTAAATGGGCATAAATTTCTCCGCGGTGCCTTGATTAAAAGGTCTTAGGAGGTCTTTCTTTATGAGCTATGTTTTCCAATCGCCATGGTAACCATTAAAAGCGCCAGTTGTGTATCAGCACAATAGCTGCGACTAGCCCCAGCTGTTGGCCAGCGGCGCGGGACTTCACTTACGATCAAAAGTTCAATTTTGTCTATGGCGACGCAAACGAGCACAAAACGTTCTTTTTTGGATTAACAGTTTAAAATACCTGTAAAATATTATGCAAGGTATGAATAACTTGACACACATCGGTGTATAAAGAAAATGTTATGCTACTTAAATTTACAGCATTGACGATATATGAGGTTCACTATTTAGTTATAAGTATAGCAAAAGAAATAGGGTAGTTTCCTTCATCAAAGAAAACATAATTCATTAATTGCGACAGGTGCCCCAGCATAAACGTATTCATTACACGCAAATTATTTGGATTAAAAATTCTTAGTGTCTTAAATCGCTAAATGTTGTTGTGTGACACTGCGGTACAAAACAATTTTTATAAAGCAATGTTCTCGGAGGCATGTTACTGGTACTCCTTGGGTATATGATCCTGATCAGCTGATGCAGTGAATCACGAGTTCCCAACAATGGTCTGTGATCACGGTGAGGGGTGATCAACGCATTTTAGTTGTTTTAGTATTTGCTCATACATAGTTTGCTTCGAGATTTTGCCATCCATTATGCTATTGACGGTATTTCATGTTCTGGCAATGACACCTCGACAAAGTGGATCAATTAAATTAATGTGTATTCGTATCATAGCTGCGGCGCAGCACCTGCTCTCCGTATAGTTATTAAGTGACGATTTCGTGCTTGCTTGCGGGAAATATTTCGAAATGAATACGAACAAAATGGTTTATCTCATGCTTTTCATACTAACTTTACCTAAAAAAATAGGAGCTAGCACCATTAATTTGAGAATATATTATTATACAAATTTCATTCCCCATACCGTAACCATAAATATGTTTCATTAATTTGATGAGGTTTCTCTATGCGACTAAAGCAAAAGCTAAATTAATAAATAAAGCTCATTTCCATTTTACACCAAGTTTACTTTTGTAAATGGTTTATTTTTCCCTTCAATAAATGTATTATTATTATTATTAAAGCTTTCTCGGCGGACGTCGTCTGCAGATAAACAGCTTACGGCGAACCACCTAGCGGCAGAGTAGTTGCGTACGTACCTCTGACGTCACACGTAGGATTAACCAGCATGCAATAGTTTGCCGTCGCGTTTTCGCGCCGTTGAATTTTTTCACTTTTTAATTAATAAGGAAAAATACTTGACGCCATTTTTAAATCGAACGGCTTCAAATACGTACTCCAGGGGTTATAAACTTCAGATCTAGGCAATAAAAAAAAATAGGAAACCACCCTATTACCTCTCGAAACTCACTTAAGTTACAATATTTTAAAGACAATTTTTATTTTTTTAAACCAAATGGATAATAAATACATAGGTTTACTGAAAGAGGTTCTGCAACAAGTTAAATACGGACAATTTCAAAGAAAACCGATTGCGGGCGTTTTTCGTGAAATTTGTTCAACAAAGAAAAATAACTTTGTAAATGTTTTCCAGCTTTATTTCCGATTTCACCCCACTTTTTACTGGTGGAGTGGAGAGCTGCAGTAAGCCATTATTGGGATTGATGACTGCCTGTGCGAATCCGACAGGTGAGGCTATGAGAACAGGGTGTCTTACACTGAGAAAGCTACTCATGAGATTACCGAGTCTACGAGAGTGGTGAACGGACATAAGTCACGTAAGCGCCCTCTTCCACGCGCTGAGATCCGAGGGACGGAAAGATCTCCACTTGATTCACGAGTCAGGAAACAAAACTAATTCCGAGACTTGAACGAGCTCCTTTCATCGCTCAACTGTGCCGACTTGTGTTCATGACAGTTTCCGCAACCTGCTTCCTCTACCTACTCTGCAAAGTGTCTCGCCGTTCGTACTCGGCCAACGTGACTGATTGTTGGGACTTAGCCCACCGGGTCGGAGAAGCAACTGTCCGCAAGTCACGTCCGACCACGACCGTCCCATCCGTAACTCGACGTGACAAAACTCGTCCCGAGATGAGCCATTTGGTGGTGAGCCGTGATTTTTCCGAAAGAGGCATTACTCAATCATCCTACAGTACTCTCTGAAGGTATTAAGAGTGAAATATTACTACGTATAAAATTTAATAAATGTTGCCGCCCAGCAAAGGAAAAGATCTGTTATTTCTAATGATACCAATATGTCAGCCTCTTATTTCACTGCTTGTCGAGATATTTGTCAGAAAAATAGAAGGTATTGACATTAGGATATTGCACTGCTTGCGTCAGGAATGTAATGTTGAGTAGTCTCATGTTTCTCAATCATATTTAAAATGAATTTACCACTCGCCGTAGTTTTTTTCATAAAATCGCAAAAAAAACTTCGTTCCCTGATGGACAAATGTTATTAAATTAACAAACTTAATTTAATAACTTCTCAACTCCTACATTGGAATGCGTGTTTACAAACAACTGATTAATTTGCGCTGCGTAACCAAGGACTTTAAACGCAGTAAATGAAACTCAATTTTCTTGAAGAGCGTAAGTGGCGCCGCTCAATTTCTTGCATTACTTTTGAATCCGACTGTACCATACATACCTGTCCTGAGATAAATTGCCATCTATTTTATTTAAATAAACATTAATTTAATTATAATTGTTCTGAATTTAGTTTTATTATCTTCCTGATTAGGTCATGCAGTCTATGATTTTAAAGCTTGCGGTTGAAGGTGTTGGGTATAGGTTTGTGGAACCAAGGAGATGGTGACTCAAAAAAAATTGGGAAAAACAGACATAGAGTATGCTGGTAACAATTGGTTCCTCTGACACGCAATCGCAGGTTTTTTCACTAATCCACAGTACTCGTATAATCAATGGCATTTGTGGAATATTTCGTAATGTATGTTGGTGAAAATGCTACACGCCCATGAGGTGGCTTGCAGGGTACTTCGTAGATGTGGATACAAGCATAACCTGTTGTAGGCACCGAGTATGTGTAATGCGTGGGTGAAAGACCGAGGCAATTTGCAGTCATTTTTGGGAATGGCCAAAAATATTCCGAGCGGATGCTCCATGTCACTGCTTAAATTCATTCGGAAACGATACAACGTTTCAAGACGGACAAAAATCTTGCATAAATTGGTTCCAGACCCCCTGCCTCCCCTAGATAAGACAATATAATATGATCCCCACCCCCCCCCCTTAGCAGCAGAGATTTTTATTAACATTTGTAAATATGAAAGAGTACCTATCTGAATATTGTATTTATTAGGGCTTTCTGAGTCAGAGTAGGTACCTAGTGCATAAATTGAAATAGTAAATATTCATCAAACTAGTGAATTAATTGCCAGAAGTTAGACAATTGTATTCCGTATGAAGGTTTATCTTTTGAGACTATTTTGAAAGAATTCCACACACTGGGCTACAGATAACAAAAACTTCTATCTATGAATCACCGAAATGGTAATTCAGGTTATATGATACAGCATTAATGTGGGCAGAGCATATTACACAAATTTAACATTTAAAAGCATGAAATATATAGCATAACTTAAATTTGATAGGCAAAAGCCTGGCGAAAAATCATATTTACCAATAGTGTGGTACTGACTACAAATTCAAATGAAGTTGAATAACTTTACAGGTAATGCACAAATTCATACTCATTTCGGCGTATTTATGATTTTCAATCGAAGGATAATGTTATCATCTAAAATAAGAAAAAGCTTATAAAAACTTGACGGAAAATTACATACATGAATCTGCCTCAGTGGTTCGCAAAGCAATAAATGATGGATGAAATACAATTGCTTCGTATGACAGTGCAAATTTTGCTAAGCGTAACATCTTCAATTTAAATATCTCTCACGTAAAACAATTTACGAAGGTACTAAACATTCACTAAAAACAAAAAGTATGAAGAAAGAGATGAATGAATCAACAAAGACTTTGTTTGCATCGCTCTTACCACACTAACGGATCACACGGAGTATGAACGCAATCATGCGATACGGTAGGTTGTAGTGGTGGTAGCTCTTCTCTTTGGGCCCATTCAAGTATTACGTAAGGTGATTTTGGCAACATGTTGAACCACCACCTCCCCCATGTAAGACAACGTAAGATTTCATGAGCCCCTTCCCTCCCAGTATTACGTTAGTTGTCATAAATGTTTGGAAGCATTCACATAGATAATAATACATGGCCGATTCCATGTCCAAGTGTGCAAAAATTCAACTCACCCCCTCCGGTTTTTTATTTTTATTTACAAAATCATAGGCCCTTTTGAGAAACGTAAAAAATATAAATTTTTAGTCAGATATCGATAAAGATTTTCGATATTTCGTGATTCACAGTATGCGCGACTCGCAAAACACTAGATCTTCCCAAATGCAATGTCTCCAAACTAATGAACGCAAGGAATTGATCATACTTTTTTATATAGTTTAGCATTAATTCAGGCGTACTACCTTAATAGTAACATAGGTGATAACATAACGGCAGTTATAATGTAACACTGGGTAATCTTAAAAAATAAGATTTTTCGTCCGACGATAATGTAATAAGTTGATAAACATAAGATCTCGAAACTAACTTATATCTTATGTAAGATTTTCTCGGACCCCCCTACGTAAGACAAAGTAAGAAAAGCTCTACCCCCAAAACGTCTTACGTAACACATGAATGGCCCCTTGACAGAGATACCAATGACAAATCTTGAGAATACCGAGACTAGCTATGGTATAGCCTTATACGGAGTCACTCGTAAGTGCACATAGCGCGATTTTTCAAAGAGGAAAAATCATTCGCCTTGACTAGGATTCGAATCCGGATTCCTCGATTTCGCGCCGAGTGCTTTATCCAGTTGAGTTACCGAGGTGTCCTCCTCCCCCGTAATTTTTTTAAATCCACAGGGGGGGAGGACGCCTCGGTAGCTTAACTGGATAAAGCACTACCGCGAAATTGAGGGATCCGGGTTCGAATCCCGGTCAGCGTAAATGATATTTCCTCTGTGGAATTTCGCAGAGATACCAATGTTCACTTTTTCAATTTCAGGATGCTGTTTGCCACATGGGACACAGGAATCACCTATGCCAGTTACATATTTCTGCTCGAGTCTGAAAGGCTGGCACATAAGTAAAAGCATAACGGAAACAACATGCGAATGCTGATGATAATGGAACATACAAACGCCTTGTCTGCCCTTATGTTATCCAAGGGTTTTGCTCTTTTCCGTGATTACTCAGCGTTCCCGCCTCTTATCTCGCCTACCTGCTAGCCGTTGATTGTAAATTCAGCCAACTATCCCTCCCTGAATGTCCGCTATCTTCCCTCCTCCACCGTGCCTTATACTTCCTTCTGCTATTTCCTCTCTGCCTAACTCATCCACTCTATTCATCTCCAATCACGCACCTGGGTAAGTCAACCCAATTACATCAACTACCTTTTCCAATTAAGGCAACGACCTTTGGAGTTGATAATGGAAGAGCAATTTTATGGTACGATATTCCACAGAGGAAAAATCATTCGCCTTGACCGGGATTCGAACCCGGATCCCTCGATTTCGCGCCGAGTGCTTTAACCAGTTAAGCTACCGAGGCGTCCTTCTCCCCTGTGGATAAAAAAGAGAAGGACGCCTCGGTAGCTGATTAACTGGTTAAAGCACTCGGCGCGAAATCGAGGGATCCGGGTTCGAATCCCGGTAAAGGCGAATGATTTTTCTCCTGTGGAATATCGCACTTCTGTGCACTTGCGGGTGACTCCGTAAAGGTAACTACCGTGGCTAGTCCCGGTTTCCTCAAAATTAGTAATTTTATGGTAATTAAAAAAAGAATTTTTACTCCCCACTATCTTTAATTTAATAATAAGTACCTGTGCTTCAACGTCTGGAGTTACATCTTCTGGTACACTGAGTAAAGTCTCTTAAAGTTTTTCGCTTCATTTAAAATGTTTCAATAATAGCTTCCGAGGGTATTTCCTCAAGTCCTGTAATAATTAACATTTTTTTCAAATTTTCCTCCGTTTATGTAATTCAGCTGAGATGAGATTACGTGTATTAATAAATGCACCTCGTGCATTTATTAATAAACGTAATTTCATCCTTATCACTCCATGAAGACGTGGACTTTGGATATTCATTTGAGCCAAAAATATTCATAGCACTTTAATGAAAAAGAAAAAACACTTCTATAGAAAATACAAATAAGTTCACAGAGCAATCGGTAAAAATTAAACTGATCTCATCCTCTCCTTGCTGTCTTGCCCAGATCATAACTTAATGGTAAAAAAAAGACTTAATTTAAAAAATTTGTGTGAATAAAAAATTCATACTTCGTTCTTCTTGGGTATATAAGCAATGTTTGCATTAATTCCCTCTTATAATAGGCATTCTTACTTTGCTACATTTACGGAACAGAAAGACGCAGCAATTGAGTCTCAGAGCACAGCAATGCTAAATAGTTTTATTTGAAGCTAAATTCACGGCCTACTTCCTGCTCCCTCATTATTTTTGTTTTTAATCTTGTTATCAAAAATTTCTTCATATTCCTTACTCGCGCCATTGCTCAGCCAAAAAGAATGAATCATAGAATTCATTGACACCCAATAAAATCAATCTGAAAGTATATAATGGTTTAATTTCGTCCAAACGTCAATAACTGTAAAGAGAGAAAGCAAAATAGTTTTTGAGCGAAATATATTCATGTAATTTGTCGTGTCTAGTAGCAAGGAGTGCTAAGTTAAATCCCATTTCGCCTTTTAATGCATCCATGATATTTTGTGACACGGTGTATCCGGGGTCCGTAGTCTCATTTTCAAGTCTAGTAAGCCTTTTGTTTGTAGGCAATTGGATCTCTTCTGCTTCCCTCGTTGTTCCATCAATTTACATGTATTCTCTTCCATTCCACGTGTTAGCGAGTGAGCTGCGGAGCCCATCACTATGTACCTTGTAACAGAGTGCGAAATATGTCTCCACTGATTACTCATCATGGCGAATGAAGTAAACTCCTTCATCAGTAGAATTAACGAGGTAGGTGCTGGTAAATTTCCTGAGAGCACAGTACTTCCCTCTTCCTCACCCTGCTTGTCCCAACTCCAAAATGTGAAGAGCTTTTTCGACACCAATTCACAATTGTTATTAGAAAATATTTTCGACGTGACTGAATTGCTATTACCAATGTCATCCAATTATGCCATTACTTGGGGCAACAGGTTTAAAAGTAGAAAACAATCTTCCTTCAAAACATTCCTTGGGGATGAAATCATAAGTTAAGCGAGGGCATTGCCTTTTGAATAAAAAAAATAACAACAGATGCACTTGGATGATAAAGTTGCCCTTTCTGTATCCCGGAAATGATACAGCGGCGCGAGCTTTGATTTGGAACCTTCAATTTTGTTCAATTATGTACTTCCCTTTTGTTAATTTCCATGAGCAAAGTGCTCTTTTCATTCGATTTTTGCGCTCTTTATTTACACAACAAAACAGCGCAGTTGCTTCCCATTAGTGTCAGAATCTGCGCACTTGGCAGCGCTCTTTAAAATAGATAAGAAACGCGTATATTTACTTGTTATTAAAGGGCATGCCATAGAACAATAAATTTTCCATCCATCTATCTCATTGGTAATGAGTGCTGGAGTGTGTTTGAGAAGAAATAGCCTCAACAATAGCATACACGATTGTTGGTACGCGTTGATTTTCAGGGATAACGTCATGTGTTTTTTTTTAATTTGTAGTGAAAATACTTCCTTCTACAGCATGAAGTTTGTACGAATTATTTCATAAATGATGAAAAATTCGGCCGTCACTAAACCACAGCATGCTACCTACCAGCTGATTACCGCACGTTTCGCCAGCGTGCATCGTTCTATTCATCGTCATTCGTGTGCACTGAGGTGTGCCGACGTGTTGCGATCTGCGCTTACTTCGACACCTTGAATGGAAGGCTCCCGAACACAGATGACCGACTCTGCTTGTTATTTCTAGCCTTCCACACGGACCGCATATTACAGAATTAAGTTAATGGAAATTCCGGAAAACTATAATGTCCTTGATGCAGCTATATGGACAGGAACACATATATGTGGTCACATGAGCATGCGTAGATATCAATTGAAGACTGTATATTAGCATTAGCTTGGCTCTGCCCTACGCTATGCTTTAATTATTAACGTACGACTTTCATAGAAGAAGCGTAAATATTCAATCGCAAATTCGTGAAAGATCACACAGGAAATATTTTATAAACAATAAAACTCCACCCCCAAATGATTTGAGCGTTTTACCCAATTTTACCTAAAGACTTTTTTTTAATATTCCCAAACACCTTCATGATTGCTTTTAGCCATCATTCAGACTTTCATCAATTTATGACAAAAATAATAAATGATTACCTACTAAATGGAGCACTCTTGTGCAACGTGCATACACTGCGAATAGTATTCGACCTGACACTAAAAGCATAACTATGAGGTTTTTTGTTGACCAAGAGATTTTTGTTAACTCGTGGCTTTCAAATTGCAGCATAGGAAAATACGGTGGTTGATAAAACGTCACATCCATGTTCAAAGTCAACTCGCTGGCTCGCTTATTAATACCATAGCTAAGAGGACACATCAATCTTATATTAATTTCTATTTGTAAACAAAAATAAGTTGAAGGACTTTAAAATGAGAATAATCCGTGAGCCATGGTCTATCAATTTCGTAGAAATACATACTTTGGGGACTCGAACTTAATCTGAGCAAATGCACGGTGGTACATTTCTTGCGGAGGTCGTCCAACTATCCCCATGTATATGCTGCGGATGGTCTTAACATAAAGGCGACAGATGAAGTGAAGTATCTAGGAGTTACGATATCCTCGAACCTATCGTGAGGAACACATATAATAAATATTTTTGGCAGAGCTCTGAAGAAGCTAGGATTCGTCAAGCGTATTGTGGGAAGATTTTCGGATGAAAAAGTAAAAGAGAGGTGCTATTTCGCACTCGTCCGGCCACACCTTGAATATGCAGCGAGCATATGGGATCCGGTGCAGAAAGGCTTAATCCGGGAACTTAATAAAATACAAAGGAAAGCTGCGCGATTCGTCAAAAACTGCTACGGGCGTATAGACAGCGTTACACAGATGTTAAACGAATTAGGCTGGGAGCCGCTTGAGACTCGGAGGCTGCGCGCTAGGCTTAGGTTACTTGAGCAATTAAGAATAGATATCTTTCAGAGCGACACGGAGAACATCATATTAGAACCCCACTATATTTCCAGGTCCGACAGAAACGATAAATTAAGAGAGATATTTTGCCGAACGGATAGGTATGGGAATTCGTTTTTCCCACGAACAATAAGGGACTTTAATAAATGCTAGGCGTAATTTCATTAGAGCGTTTTCTTTTTATATTTAAACGGCTGGTGTCCTAACACCCCCGGCCACACGCCTATTGAGGCGGCTTGCGGGGTAGTATGTAGATGAAATAACATTTTAATGATTCTCGACCCATCTCCATCCGTGTCCCTATGATTTTATAACCCTCGCTGCACACCACCTCTCGAGTCTCAACACTGTGTTGTCTTGCTTGCGCGATTTCCTCTGCCTCTCTCTAAAATCACGCAAATCATCACTAACATACTCTCGTGATCGTGGTCACCATTAAAACTAAAAAAGCAAACAGTTTTCTATCATGTCTGTTGTATTGTCATATGCCGGCGATGGCTTCGAGAAAGTTCTCGAGGTCGCCTGACGGTGTTTCAGTACCATGTGCCAGTCGAGGGTTCGAGAAGATTCCCCGATTCCCTCGAGAGAGTTCCCCAAGGTCGACGGAGTAATATAAAAGGGCGATCTTCGGCACGGCGCGGGGAGTAGTCAACATGCTCGCAACACGGCACCTCGGAACTCTACCACTTGTATTCTCGGAGAAATAAATTAGTATACTCATTGGAAGTTGGTGTTTTAATCTAAGAAAGAAAACACGACATGGTGGCAGCGGTGGGATCCACGTCCTGATGGAAGGAACTAAGTTCGTGCTCGCGCCAGGGGTGGCAGCTCCATCCCAATTCTCTTTCGTCGCAGAAGACTGGCCGCGTTGGGCGCAACGCTGGGAAAGATACTGGGTTGCATCGGGACTGAAGAGGCAAAGCGACGAAGAGCAAGTAAATATGTTAGTTTACGTGATGGGCGAGAAAGCGGAAGACGTTCTACTTAGTCTGAAACTGCCAGCAGTGGACCAGAAGAAGTACAAAAAGGTGTATGAAGGATTCCGTAAGCACTACATGGGACGAGTAAACATCGTTTATATGCGGGCAAAGTTCAACCAAAGATGTCAAAAGGACGGTGAGCCGGTGGATGAATTTATCGCAGATCTATATCGCCTCATACAATATTGCGAATATGGGTCACTCCAGGATGATCTCCTCCGAGATCGCATTGTGGTTGGGGTCTACGATGCGAAGCTGTCACAAGCGTTGCAGATGGATCCTGAATTGACACTGGAGGTGGCTCTAAGAAAAGCACGACAGTCTGAGGAGGTTCAGAGCCAGCAGGACGTAGTGAGAGGCACCCAAGGTACGGCGCATCGCGGAGTGATGTCAGATTATGAGGTTAGCGAAGTGCAGAAAAGGACGAAACCGACTACAAACAGAGGAAGAACTACCGGCCAGAGGACATCACGAGGGGGAGGAAGCCGACAGCGTCAGCAGCAGCAATCACCCCGGAGATGCAGCCGGTACGGGCAGAGTCCGCAACACGCATTTTCAACATGCCCTGCGAGACTATCAACGTGTCACGCTTGCAGCAAAAAGGGACATTGGAGAAAAATGTGCAGATCGCAGAAGGCCGTGGGATCAGTCGTTGTTCGAGAAGAAGACGACGACGGTATTTATTACCTAGGGACGGTCGAAACTAATCTCGAGCCATGGATGGCCAATGTTAAACTGAATGGTGTAGATATTCAATTTAAAATCGACACAGGTGCCGATGTAACAGTGATAGGATCCCTCGTGGTGGAAGAGGAATTACCTGGGATTAAATTAACTCCTACGGCTAAGCGATTGGCAGGCCTAGGAGGAACGAACTTCTGCGCAAAGGGATTCTTCTTAGCAGACTTGCAGTGGAAAGGAAAAACGTGTGAGGAAATAATTTATGTAACTCCTGGAGGCAGAGAGGTGTTGCTAGGAAGGCCTGCGATCCATAAGTTAGGAATATTGAATTGGGTTGGCGTGACATCATTGGGCTCCGAGGCGCCAGAGAAAACATTTCCAGAGTTATTTAATGGATTGGGAAAAATGGAAAAGCCGTACGAGATTCGGTTGGAGAAAAATGCTAAGCCGTATGCAGTGACTACGCCTAGAAGAGTACCAATTCAACAATGGGAAAAAGTAAGACAAGAACTGAAGCAAATGGAAAAGGAAAGCGTAATCTCCCCGGTGGAAGAGCCGAGGGGGCACTTGGGCATTGTAAAATGCAGAGAACGAGCACGAGAAACTATCTGGTGGCCAGGGATATCGACGGACGTTAAAAACACTGTCGAAAAATGCGAAGAATGTCTGGAGCGGCGTCCACAGCCGGTGGAACCTTTGATGCCGACAACAACCCCCGAACGACCATGGAAGGAGGTAGGGATGGATCTCGTGACTATCCGAAACCAAAGCTTTTTAGTTATCGTCGATTACTTTTCAAGATATCCAGAGGTGACGCGACTAACAACGACCACCGCGGCTGCAGTCATTGGAAAAACTAAAGCTATTTTCGCAAGGTTTGGAATTCCGGAGGTGGTTAGATCGGATAATGGGCCACTATTCCGAAGGGAAATGTTTGAATTCGCTAAAGAATACGGTTTCCGACTAATCACGAGCAGTCCAAAACTGGCGAGAAGTAACGGGCAAGCAGAGGCAGCAGTTAAAATAGTACGAAATCTCTTGGAGAAAGAGAAGGACCCAAATTTAGGGCTACTCGTTTATAGGTCAACTCCACTGGAGACGGGCAACAGTCCAGCAGAGCTTCTAATGGGAAGGAGACTGAGAACGAACTTGCCTGTTTTACCGGCCTCGTTAAAACCATCGTGGCCGGACCTTCGAGACCACCAGCAGAAGATGAAGACAAAGAAAGAGAAGGCGTCGGGAAATTATAACCGAAGACACAGAGCTCGGGAGCTACCCGAGTTAAAACCCAAGGACCGCGTGTGGGTCAATGATAAATATTGCTACGGGGAGATAGTCAACCGATGCAGCGAACCCCGGTCATACGACGTGGAAATAGACGGAGGCGTGGTACGACGGAATCGAGCATTCCTAGCTGCGGCCCCACTGGCGGTGCAGAGGAGCGAGTCCAGTTCAACGGATCTCCAAGAGGGTGTAACGACAAGGAGTGGCCGGCAGATAAGAAAAACAACTTGTATTTGTGAGAGAGAGAATATGCACTAAATTTTTCTTTCTTTTCAGAGAAGAAAGGGTGTTGTATTGTCATATGCCGGCGATGGCTTCGAGAAAGTTCCAGAGGTCGCCTGACGGTGTTTCAGTACCATGTGCCAGTCGAGGGTTCGAGAAGATTCCCCGATTCCCTCGAGAGAGTTCCCCAAGGTCGACGGAGTAATATAAAAGGGCGATCTTCGGCACGGCGCGGGGAGTAGTCAACATGCTCGCAACACGGCACCTCGGAACTCTACCACTTGTATTCTCGGAGAAATAAATTAGTATACTCATTGGAAGTTGTTGTTTTAATCTAAGAAAGAAAACACAACAATGTCAAGCCAAGGAAATGTACGGACCCACAAAGGAGCGACAAAAATTAAACTTCAGTCAATCGGTCGAATAACTGCGCTAACATATAACCTTTTTTTGTAGATTTTCGCAGCTCATTGTTTATGGTATTCAGGTATGGTAACATAATCACACGATAAAACAACTCCAGAGTACGAGATCATCTACGAGGGTCTAAAGATCCATTACCACCCACAATGTATGAGGGTGTATACGAACTTCTTTGCAGTTGCGGAATATCATATGTGGGGCACACCAAGAGAGCAATTGGATGCCGATTAAAAGAACATAAACGTGCAATACGGAAGAAAGACTGGTGTCACTCTGCCGTGGCTGAGCACTCTACGTTAGAGGAGGGTCACGCCATTGACATCGAGACGGTAAGAGAACTACACAAAGAAAGTAGTTACTTTCCGCGGCTCATAAGGGAGGCGATTGAAATAGAAAAAAGACCAAATAATATCAATAGAGAGGATAGTTATAAACTCCCTTATAAATGAATGAATACCGGGAAGAGACTTCTTCGAAATTAAGTTTTTACTTCTCAAAATCATCAACTGCTGGAATTGTTTATTTATTTATTTTTTTAAACATTGTTGTTCTTAAAATCCCGACGAATAGCACGGCGAAACGGTTGCCTAATACGCAGTTTCAGTCCCCAAATTAATTTTTCTCTTTAAAAAATTAACATCAATTTTTTTTTTCAAAATGACTTTTTGTACGAGAATTTAGTGCTGCGTGCATTGGTGTTCCAAGGAAGAAGCAGTGACGTGCGGTGAAGCACTTGCTTCAGAAAAAAAAATGCGTTTATATAATTCATTCATTATTTGTTTGAAAGCTATTAAATTAACAGTAGAAAGACATTATATGCTCCCTTAAATAGTACGGATGTTCATCATATCCCTTAAAACAACGGCAGCCGGCAGACGGTAATGACAGCGACCCTGGTGAAGCTGTGCGCTCATAGCTTGGATAGGCAGTATGCGCACGCAGACAATTCCAGAGTAGGGGAAAGAGGGGAGCGGGAGGGGTTGCTAGCGTACATGGACACGACCCCCTAGGTACAGTGTAGAGGGACCGTCAGCAGCTTTCCTGACTTCTCATCGAAGTATGAGAAGTCAGGAAACAATAAACAAAAGTCACAATTGAAACAATAATGCATGCTATCATGTAGTCAACCGGCAAATACTCTCGATGGTAGAAAAATGTTCAAATAAATAACAATCCGATCAACCAACGAGTTGGTTCCATTCAGGCAACAAAATTCCGTCTACCAGTAACTTCTTTTACTTCACCTTTATTGACTCAACAAAAAAATAGTACGCTACGGTTATTGTTATTAAGCACGCGATTGAAATAAAAATAAATTTAAACTTACCCTTGAATTCTTAGTTGGCTTAAAGTCCTTTCTTGGAATGGCCTGGATCCACTTCCTCTTTACATCATCGTCCTTCGGGAATTGAAACACCCACACTTTAGTTTCCTCCGTGTAATTACCCCTGCACTGAGGCACACTGCACTTTAAAACCATTTCTTGAAAATATTTTCAACAAAATGGCCCACAAAACCACCTCGAAACTCAAAAAATTGCACAAACACTCGACACCTGTTACTCCGTCAACACCGTTTTCACTAAACTGCAGGCATGGACAGTTTTCAACGTGGTTGCCTCTGACTCGTGAAGTCAACAAAGAGAAAGGCATGAGCGCTCTGGCCTTGTATCTAAGGGGTCGTGACATGCCCCCCTTTAATAGTCCTGAACATGCAATTTGTCAACAGCGCTTTACATGACGTCAGGGTTCCTACTGCATCGCCTTGGGTCCGTTGGGTCCTGTTGTTTTTCCGCCAGCTGTCATCGTTGCGAGAAGGAATGGGACTGATGTGAAAACCGCGACGTAAATCCGTTAATCTAATGTATAAAATAGGGTTGCGTCATTTGTGTAGTTCTATTACCTATTTCGCATTTTAATACCATTTTGTTGTGGGCATACGTGAGAATTGGTAATGGCAAGTGAGACGAGTGATGAACCCAGGCGATTTAATCTCACAGCATTTTCGGTTAAAAACACGTTTTGCAGTCCAAGAAGGAATTTTAGGTTAGTTAAGTAACTAGTCATGCAAATGAATGGATGTCCAGTTGTGCACCCTTGAACGTTTATTAACTTAGAAATATATATTCGTGACAGCTGACGATTCTCCAAGATACGTCGTTAAAATATGCATTAGGCCATGGTACTACTAATACAAGGTAAGTCAGTTAAGTTTAATCACTTAATTCATTTTATCATTAAGCCAAGGTACCAACCATCTAGGAGCATCCGTTACGTCACCTTGCTCCCGCAAGCAGAGAGAGACCTCGCGAAACTTACGGAGTTGGTCGATTACTGCCGGTATTTTGGTTTGAATTTGATCAACAAGGACGGTATAGAAATGAATTATAAGGTATTACATAGTTGGAAGAAGTCTTAACCTTTACTTAAACTTTTCATTGCTGAATTAATTGTGGTAATGTCCCCGAAGAAACATTATATCTTTAATACGCCCAGCGATATCTATCAGGTGCGTACTTGCAATCGAAAAAACATTATTACTTCGTTCGTGTGACATTGAATACAATTACGTAATGATATGCTTTGCTCATGCTTTGTCTTGTTCATCGTATCGAATATTTTACCAACCATCTAGGAGCATGCAGTGAAAAATAACTTGTTGATTACGAATAACCTTACTTATAACGCGTCAAAAATCAGTCCTGATAGCGTATAAAGTTAAAATTAAATTGTTGATTATAAATTACCTTACTTGTATAGAGTCAGAAACCATACCTGTTAGCGTATAAAGTTTAAAATAACTTGTTGATTATAAATTTCCTTACTTGTATAGCATCAAAAATCATACCTGTTAGCGTATACAGTTAAAAATAACTTGTTGATTATAAATTACCTTACTTGTATAGCGTCAAAAACCATACCTGATAGCTTATACAGTTAAAAATAACTTGTTGATAATAAATTATCTTACTTTTATAGCGTCAAAAATCATACCTGATAGCGTATACAGTTAAAAATAACTTGTTTATTATAAATAAACTTAATTGTATAGCGTCAAAAATCATTCCTAATAGCGTATTAAGTTATACCGTTCTACGAAATTCTATTTATTATCACACTCACGCAACCGTTATCACCAATGGTGAATTAATCACTTGATTCACGATTTCAAAAATGTACGAACTGATGTTTACTAACGTTTCGTAAATTAATGTATTTCCTCTCTGAAATTTCTGTCAACAATTTTTTATTTTTGCACAAACAAAAGCTTATCCCTTGTATCTCATTTGGTATTGTAATTCACTCACTTTAACCACTCATTTTCATAGGTTTTCCGACACTATTTGTCACATTAACTGATATTGAGGTAATAACGCCTCTTTTGCATCGATGCTATAAACAGTTCTGAGATCTTAAGTTTATTTATGATTTGCAAACTACTTTAAAGCAACTCTGTTCATTTTCAATCTAGAGAGTAATTGGAGATGAGTGTGTTTTAATCAAGTTGCTAAAAAAATAATTCACCTGGAAAAATAAATGTCATGAAAATATTTTTAAATGAGGAAGGTGTAAGAGGGAAAGAATCACTGTAGGTAATGGCATTACCAAAACGGAGAATAAGAATTGGTCAAAGTTATTTTAAAAGAAAATAATGATTCAATGGCAAACAAAGGCTTACTACTCTCACTTACTTACTCTCACTTAAGTGAGATTACAAAATAACCCCCAAGCCAGGGGTATCCTTCCGCCGTCATATTAACGATAATTCAACTCTTACTGCTAACACAATATTATTTTTTAATTAAATTATCATATTTTTTATGAAATTATCACTAAAAACCATCTGTAAGTACTCGCTCACTTTCAAATGTAAATGTTTAGGCACTGGGTTTTTTTTATATTACATTATTTTAATTGTTATATTTAATTTTTTCAGGTGTAGATACAAAATGTTTTAACGCTTCTACGTATAATGAAGTGTTGGCTGTAATCACTCTCAATGTAGACCAAAATATCCCAGAAAATGAAATGGTGATTCGAGAGCGGGGTAATAATGTCATTACTTTGAAGAATACCGATATTCGTGTGGAACCTTTTACCTACCCGCTCTATAACCCTCGAGGAACCTTTTGCTTCTCCGATGCGCTAGCTTTAAAAACGCCATATGCTAGACGTTCCCACATGACCAAGGGGGTTATTTTGTAATCTCTCCCGAGTGAGATGCAATGTTTACCTTCACGCAGAATGTTTTCACACATTTCATCAGAAGTGACGATGAAAAATAAAAGATGCAACCTAAGTTTTGAAAAGTTGTTTTTATTTTTATTTACCGGAGTTTTCCCAGCGTTGCGTAAACGAAACATTATGCAAATCATATATTATAATGAATATAATAAATATTTTTTTCTGAAAATTAGTCTTAATTGGGCCAAAATAAACCGGGAAATACGAAAAAACCGAAGTTAAAAGCCCCACATACAGTCTGGGGAATAATGGGTTAAATACGAAACATAACGTCATTATTCGTAGTTCAACTCCACCACCCAGGTGGCGTGACCATCTTCGGCTCTCAAGTGGTGAGCCCATGTCTCAAGTGGTGAATGCCTGTCTTTTATTTGATTCATCTGCTCATTCGACTCTTGATCCATATCTTTCATCTCCTGATCCGTTTCATTTGGCTCCGCATTTCATTAGTTCCATCTCGCATGTCGTTGGGAACGTGAAATGGAGCCACCATCGGACCTTGGCCGATCGTGAGCCGATCATTAAGAGAGCGAAACTGATCTCCCGCCTTCCCGCAAAGAGTCATTTAAAAGGTGAGATTACAAAATAACCCCCAGGATGGATCTATCCCAATATAGCTTTGCCTTACTCCAAAACCATGCCCAAATCATCCCTAATGATCCCACAAAAGTGACTTTGGACCTTCGTCCGACCAATTTTAACGCTACTATGGAGGTCGCTTATTCCAGCAATCTGTTATGGACACATACGCGTGAAACGGGAACGCGTTAATTTTTTAAATTACAGTAACAATTTAAAAGCAAACAATTGAGTTTTTGGTATCGACCTCGGAATCCCATTAAATTACATGTTGAAATTTCAAAACTTTAATTTAAATTTTCTTGAATTTAATATTTTTAGGGGAATTTCTTCCCCTTAATCCCATCTTAATCTTGCCCATCTTAATCTTGATTTTGGACCCGGAAACATCTTACAGTAAATTTTGGTAAAAAACATTAGAGCCATTTTTGAGATTGTTGTGCGCACCAACCCACCAACAAACTTTGCTCCTCTTAGAGTATAGGATAATAATATATAAAGCATCATAAAAAATTAATAAACACTTAATACATAAGTCATGAAAAGAGTAGTTAATGTGTTGTTGAAAGCCATTAAAGTACGCGACAAGAAAGTTAGATCCCTTTAATATAACTTTTATATCTTGCATAGCATCTGGCAAGCCTAGGGTAGCAATGTAAAAATTCCTTGGCAACGAAAGTGAAAGAAGTTTTAAATTTGCATAAATAATTCGCGTTAAGTTCAAACTTTTCAGTTTATCAATTGAAAGAGCGAATACGAATGAAAGAATTGAAGTTTTTGATGCTTAGGCCTCATTTTGAACCAAGTACGAAACTTTTAACTTTAATATTTCATATTTTAATGAATGAAAAAAAATGTTCTACACGGATATTCTGTCCGGGAGTCGAGTACCGCGACACGCTTGGCTTTCGTGAGATTAATCCCATTCATTAGAAGTACTGCACTTCAAAAATGATCTTTAGGGTTTTTTTTACCAATCATCTTTAAAATCACTTCCAATTTTAGTGTATAACGAAAATGGTAATATTCACTAATTCTCATTTAAAACTTTCCTAAATTATAATTTCAATATATTTTTAGTAATTTGATCACGTACGTTCCTTGCCAGTAAGATGGTGGATACATTTTCAGCTTCGTCGTAGTTCAAATCGTCTCCTGTCACACATTTCTCTGTGTATATCGAGATTATCTGCGATGCTCTGTAGGTTTCCCGCAGTGAATAAGGATTTAGAGCGTCAGGGCTATTCTTGCTACGAAAGAGGATTTATTACGGAGGGAACGGGAATGTATGACGTGTGAGGGAATTGAAATGTCCGCATCACACTTCTCCATCTCTTCTTGTAGCATCCCACTCCCTATCAAGGATCTTTAATGTAACTTCCTTCCTTCCCAAGACACGATGTCTGAAGGACAGACATGACACATACCATCTCCTTGAAGATTGAAGATACAGCTTTCGGAAGTCATGTCATACTGGGTCTTAAGCCAAAAATTATCCTTTTTGAAGGCAGCATTGCATATGAAAGTTATCTTCCATGGAAGTACCGACACGACGCGACGTCTCGATTTGAATTGCTAGAAGCAGAGCTTCGTTTTTCCCACACATTTCTTGCAGTTTTTCCAACGAAATGAATTACGAAAGTAAACATTGAGTGTAGCAATTTCGAAAATCGTCTAATTTCGGCAATCAATGTTTTGGAAAATCGCACTTTTCGCGTTCCGCAAGTATTTGTAGATTTTATAAATTTTTATGAATACTTTTGTATGTAAATGATAATATTATAAGCGTATCTTGTATTATAATTGTTATAACTCTTATTATTCAATACTAGAACAGTCATAAGACCTACCTTAGTACTCTTTTCAACTATAAAAACATTTTCAGGGACAAATATATGCATAAAAATGTAACAATAAGTCCTTCTTCGGCTATCTTATTCAATGTTTACATTCTCAATCCCCATTCGCAGTCATCTGTTTAGGATTCCACCGGATACGATGCGATTTTATCGTTGAACTGAAATTCTACTTGCAGGCAAAATAGAAGCCATTCCATTTTCCCTCTAAGCTCAAACCACGATCGATTACAGCCGTTATCGACCCCTACTATCATTGAAGTCCGTGATTACACTTGAATTTACTACTTGTAAGAGACTTCGAAGTACCACTTGTAAGAGACTCCTAAGCCTACTGTCATAAAACGAACTTTAATGTGTAAAGTCTCCATTAAACTAAAAACTAATCTTGTTATACGCCGTCTACAAAGGGTTTATACTTTCCATGTACTACTCCATTGATGTGCCCTCTTCTCGAAGGAAGAAACGATCGAGATATTGGATGACCCTGTTTTAGAACCAACATTTAAAAAAATAAAGCTTTTGTTTGTTTTTTCAAACCTTGTTCACTCAAACCTGAATCAAAAAAACTTACACAGCTTCAGGCTCTACTTATTAGAAACTTTTAATATTCATTAAAATAAAGTTTGGCACGTTTCTAAACTTTTTATTTTTTTAAACACACTACGCGTTTCACCAATTTTATGGCATCGTCAGGTGTAATGTGTTTAAAAAAATAAAAAGTGTAGAAAAGTACCAAACTTTATTACAATGAAAAAATCTTACGTTAAAAACAAAATAGGGTCGTGAACCGGCTATTAATTTTCTGGAAACTTAGAGTCTGAACTCAAGTAAGGTGTCACACAGTAATTACACAGCTCATCGTAATATCAAATGGGTAGGAATAATGGGTAAGACATGAAAAAGCAGAATTTTTAATGATTTTCACGCCCAAAAAACCGGCATTACGTTACTATTTAGTCATGAATATGGATTTAAAACTTTCTCCAACGGCTGTTGCCTGGCTCTTGCCTGACCTTCCGTAAACAAACAGAAGATATCACGACCCGCACGGTTTCTGCGCCGCTACCCGGGAGAAGGTGGTACTAATACAGAAGGGCGGCGATTCAAACGTGAATAAAATCGTCGGGAAATTTAACTATTTCGACCGTAAAAAGTAATTCACATCTGATGAAGTCGATGGAGCGTGATTTTTTATACATTTCGTCATTTATTTCATGTTACCAGTCATTATTAGTACCACCTTCTCGCGAGTGGCAGCGCTACAACCGTGCGGGTAGTGATATCTGTTTGTTTACGGAGGGTCAGGCAACAGCCGTTAGAGAACGTTTTAAATCCATATTCATGTATTTAGCATTGCCTCTATGTGTTTATTTACATTATTAACAACGGTTCTGCCGGAACCTGCACGCAAGCGCAAAGGGAAAATAATTTCATAAGGTGTTTAGGTTTAGGCCTCTACAAAAGTTAACTGTGATTGGCACGAGGCCAATTCTAATAATAATATGACAAAACTGGACGCGTATAATCAGAGCTCTTAAAACATGGCGAAAGATTTCAAGATGAAAGGATTATGATGGCAGAGATAAATATATCGGCGTTTTGCGACATAGAGATGAGCCGTTCGGTAATTATATTTTCAAAAGTTCTGTAATTACAAGTTCGGTAAACATTATGTCGAAGATTTAACATAGTTATCATAAGTTCGTGTTTTCAATACTTCGTGCACCAAAAATATTTTTTAAATATTCTAGAGCGAAAGCTGGGTCGAGAATTATGCACGACAATGATTATTGCAAACCTTTTTTCTGGTTTGAGCTAACATTTCCCCATGTACGTTTCTCTGTATTTTAACTTTTTGGATATTAAAAATTTCCATCATGATTATTTTTTCTCAACAAGAACTTTTAGCTCAAACAATAAAAATAATCCGCACAGAGCTTTCTACGGGTGACTCCATGCAATAAAATTTGTCTGCGAATTCGTCAGTCAAAACAAATAAGGAACCTTAAATATACGAGATTAAAAGCATATACAGTAGAACCCCTCTAATTCGGGCTAATTGTGTCCGGCTAGTGCCCGAATTAACTAAAAACCCGAATTAAACATTTAAACGACCGTTGGAACGACCCTTAATCATTTTTGAAGGTTATTCATGGTTCTCAAGCATATACTTACACGGTGACTTACGCTCGCTTCACTGGGTCTCAAGACGCTTGGGTGCTTGCTTAGAGGGCGGAGGGGCCGGGGAGGGAGGGTGCAGCCGGCCGGCCGGCCTACCTCGGTCGAGCGAGGAAACGAGCGCTCTCCAGTCAGTTGTGAACCTTTGACGTTCTACTGCTTATTACGAACAGCGCGGCGCAGCGGTCGAGAACTTGTACTTCATTATTGAAAATGTTTTTACTTTTTTTTTGCCCGCCCCGATTTATCCAGAAACCCGAATTACCGGGGCCCGAATTAGCGGGGCTCTACTGTAATTGAAAAGTAAGTCATTCACCGAAAAAATCTGGCTTTTCTAGGGTTATATTTCTAGCTGATCAGTTTTCCCTGCTTTTGGAGACAACAGTAGCGCCATTTACACTGAACTTTGCCACCATTTTTGTAGAAATTTCTCCTAACTCAAAATAATAAAATGGATTTTTTAAAATATTAATTCGATTCGATTTTTCCATTGATCAATCTTAACTCTAATCTAATGGTAATTAAATTAATTAATCATATCTAAAGGTATGTACTGCTTGAAAAATTGGGGCCACGAAACGTATTTTGTGTATAATATAATTGCTTTCACATTGCGTCAACAAAAGTACTTATCCGGTTCAATAATTGTTATTTTGTCAACATATTACATACCTCAAGCAACGTTAACTCCACACCCGATACCCGGTTTCTATTCTCCGTTTTTCGATTGCTGAAAATACGGCATAATTTTACAACATGAAGTTTCAACCTTTATACTGTGGCATTTTTCACCCCCCCTTTTTGGCCAAATTCCCCTCTTTGGACAGTTTCCCCTCTGCGGATTACCCTCCGGACTTAGCCGAAGGACTTGCTCGAACGACATGCGCGCCAACGACGGCCAAAATGCCTACGACTACAAAATGTAGCGACTACTGCCACACCTTCCGCCACACCTTCCGCCACACCGTCCGCCACACCGTTCGCCGCACCGTTCCCTCACCAGGTCCTGCATCGTTTATATAGCCCGTAAAGTGAGGAAGGATACCAAAAATGCGGTCATCCTGACCAAGGCACAAAGGGGATCCTGTATTCTGCGGCCGAAGCCAGAAAACAGTTCCTGGTGCTCCAACTGCCACCCTATCTATCACCCATCCCATTATTTCCTCCCCTCCAAGGCTACTAATCGCCAACATCCTGACCTTACCCATTCCACCTCGTCCTTGTCGACAGACCCCCTCCTCAGCTGACTCATGTCTGAGCTCGCCCTCTATTGCTGGTGAGACGCCGACCGGGTAACACCGTTGAGTGAGCCTTCTGAAACCTCTCGTATTTGTATACTTCAATTATTTTCCGACTGGAAACTCTCATATCGGTCCCCTGGCACTCAACCTATGGGCAAATTGTTTGTAACTTGGTTGGTTCTATTTGTGAAATATATTGATAGTTAAGTTATTGATTGATAATACTTGTGTTTCGTTCGTTTTCCTCATTTGTATCACCCGAGCTTGGAAAGAGTTTGTTTTTTACGAGTGTTATCGGCGAGAAAATCTTCTCCCTTCTCCCGATAGCGCTTCAATACCAATATCCTTTCGCTTGGCCCAAAATAGGTAGGAATCCGTTCGGTCACACAGCAATATAATGTTGCCATGAATAAATTTCACTCATTGATTTTTTAATTTGAATCCCTCAAAATCTAATTAGTTCGCAAGGTGCAGAGATCAGTAATAAGCTGGTTTTATTGACCAAATAATCAAACTTTCCTTGAAACTTGAAAATGGGTGCGATACTTGAGGTAAAATTTATAGGGATATGCAATGGGTACTTATTCACAACTGAAATTTATTGCTCTTTTTCTAATAATTGTAAAAGATTTTGAGGTTGGTGTTGAAGTTGAAGGCTGCATTTTTTTTGTTTATTACCGCGTCCTTGTTTTTAAGATAACAGTTTCGCCTGCGTTCCAGCAGGCATCTTCAGGTCGAAATAATGATGACGGTAATTGAAGACCTGATATAGGTCCATTTCTAAGTCATGATTGGTGACGTACTCTTTTCCCGAGGAGAGTTTCACTTGCACGGCGAAGGATTCTCCTCACTGCCGAAGTCTTCAAGTGATGTGTCAATGTGACACAAGTTGACAACGTGTCAGAGTCCCGAAACCTTTGTAGAAACATCAAGGAGTATAAATGTTTCTCCTTGAGAGATGATTTCGACAGAGATGATGAAAGAAAGATGTTGAGGATCAACGTCATTCATTATCTTGATAAAAAAACAAGTACCTAGGTAATCTTGATTTTCGAAGATCTTGCAGGACATGATTTGCACCTTACAATGAGAGACCACGTACCTTGCTTCTCTTAGGTATTTTTCATATGATCCAGGAGTTGATCCCGGACTTCTATGTCATTATAGGTCGATAGGGGTAGTAATCGACTGCAGTTGCTCTTGCACCCCTAATAGAAGCTTCGATTTTGCCTGGAGGTGACTTTTCGATTCTGCAAAAAAATCGCATCGCATCCGGTGAAATCTTGATCACATGGCCGCGATCGGGGAATTAAAAAATTTAAACAACTAATTAATTTTCCGTTGGAAGAATTATTGTTACCAAAGTAAATGTTATTTTTTTCACCAAAAATTGGTTTTGTCACAGGTTACATAATAGTAAGAACTTTGGCTGTTATTGTTTAGTAATACCACGGAGTATGTAATTATTTCATTATGGTAATACTTAGATACAAACATTAAATAAATACCTATTATTTTTTATAGATGCACACATATTTTCTTTTATTTATAAAAATTTCTCAATTTCACGATTTCCAGTGGAACTCAAGGAGTTCGATGTATGAACGCATTGATTACCGAAATCAAGTCATTTTTTTTATTAATTAGCATATTTATTGTAGGGTTTGACTTTCTCCTGGCGAATAGCTGAGGTAAATTCTTCTCCGTTTTCCGTCAGGGTTAGTGGCTCCATCTTCTCCTTTGCCGACGTTTCGAAGGAAGATATCCTTATCATCAGGGCCGTTGATACCGGGTGTCAATTCAATTCAATAGGTAAGTGTTTATTGCTATTGGGTGTCGAGGAGCCGTGTTTATATAGGAAGTCCCTCAGGTCACTTTTCCCGCCATTTTCAGGATTGGGTTCCAGGGTCGGGTTCCAGGGTCCTACTCCAGTGGAACCCTTCGTCTCAGTTGAAGTTATGACTCTCAAGTCGGATTTCTATTGCCTCCTTGGTAATCCGGTCCCAATGTCCTTTAAAGTGGCCGAGCAGTGCCGTCTCTTTCCACTGGATGGTATGGTCGAGGTTAATGGTATGTTCTGCAACTGCTGACTTCGCAAGTTGACTCAGCCGGATGTGACGTTGGTGTTCTTTTATTGTGGTTTCGATGGTTCGACCAACTCTCACCTATTCAACTACTCTCACCAACCAGGACGAAAACCCGTGAAGAATTTACCTCTGGCATATTTTTTTTCTTTCGTCATTTATTTTTGGGGGGAAAATCTAGAAGCACCGGAAGTAACATGTGAACAGAAAAATGCCCTGCAAGTAGCGATACACATAAAAGCATTGCTACACTTGCCACTTTATGTCAACTTCCGCATGAGAAACCGTATTTAATCGCACGAATTCACTCCAGGGATACGATTCGACCCGATTATAAACTTCGACGTCACCGTTTCATCCTCCGACAGCCCTTCGCTATCCATCCTTGCATCTCGAACATATTATGAATTCACGCTTGCGAATCTTCTCTTGTCTTATCAACGCCAACTCGACGCTCAAAAACAAAACGTGTGATGTTTAAATTCTTTTTTTTTAAGCAAGGTGGGCTTCGCGCGCATTCGGTAAAAAAAATACTCCATCCCGCCGCGCCGCCCGTCGCTTCGAATTCAATTGAACGGACGTCAAAAGACTATGCGTTGCCGAGGCGAGCAGAAACAAACCTAAAGCGACGAGCTTGAACGCGAGTATATTCTGATCACGGATTGATCTCGGATAAGACTGCCAAACCACTCACATGAGCCCGGACGTGTTCTAATATTTTACGCATCATTGACTGTCCGGGAGGAATTCGTGAGAGTTTTAAAAATTTCTTTGCTTTTGGCTTTGAAGAGTTGAAAATTCGCTCATCCTAATCGTTGGATCTATTCAGCCGAGTCAGCTACTCTTGAACCGTTCTAAAGCGTTTTGAAAGCGTTCTAAAGCGTTGGATGACAGCTGCACGGAAGAGCGGTCAGCCATTGCCAGCAGTCGTTCAGTGCTGACTGAGCGGTAAAATTGGACTGAAATTCCCTAGTTCTCAGAGTGAAATTTAGAAAGGGGAAAAATGATAGACATAAACTAAAACAGAATCCTTATTAAATTCTGTCCTTCAGCTTTCGCAGCACTGTGCAACACGAACAATACCGTGGAACGATTGACAAAAATCGAAATACTGAAATTTACAATTTAATGGAGGGGATATATGAATTTTTCCTAATCGCAGATTTTCAATCAGCGCTAATAACGCTCTTCATTGGTATCTTAGGTGAGTTTACATGAATGTTTGAAGCCAATACCAGGATAATTATTGTAAGACTTGCTCCTACAAGATCACTACATCAACTAATGATACTTATGTACAGACATAAATATATAACCTATACATAAACTAATGGCAAAACTACATTCATACCCATCACGCACTTTCCTTTCGGATTAGACACAGTCAAAGGACTAGTCATTGCTGTTAGGTCTAGGAAACTGACTTTTTTTTAAATTTATTCCGTGATACCTTCTTCTAGCATACTTCTTTGGCTTCTATTTATTCATTCATTATAGTAATCAACCGGTTAGAGGTAAGTTATGATGAAAGTCAGAGAATATCCAACAGACTCTTATACGTGCCGTGCCCAATCTACCTCTAGTATTTCTTTCTTCATCTCAGCGTAAGTCCTACCTTTCTTCATCCCGTCCTTAAAACCTATTCTCTTTCTTCCCCTTCCACGCTTGCCCAGCATCCTTCCCTTTATCACGGCCTTCAGCAAACCATCGTCCCTCATTACCGCTTGGAGCCACTTACCCCACCTTCCCCTAATCTCATCCACAAGTTTCCGCTCCTCGCCTACCATGTCAAGCACTTCCTCATTTGTCGTCCTTTCTGTCCAACGCACCTTCTCCATCCAACCTCCACACCCACATCTCGAACACCTTCACCTATTTTCGTCTTCCTTTCTCATGGTCCACGTTTCTGCCCCATACAACGCCACACTCCATATCAAGCTCTTCACCAGCCTCTTTTTTACATGCTTACTTAAAGTTCCCGTCATCAGCTCCTTTCTATTATTGAACGCTTCCTTCGCTAGTACTATTCTCCTCCAATGTCTTTGCTTCTATATCCTGTTTCTTCTAGCGTACTGCCCAAGTAATTAAATTGCTCCACTTGCTCCAGTTTGTGACCTCCTACTCTTATGACCGGTGGCTTCTATTACATTCATGCATTTCTTCATACACGCTCTCCCATTCTTAAGACTCCTGAACTCCTGTACTAATGATAATCAATCAAAAATTATGCCAAACTACATATCCTTAAAGAAATATATTGAATAGTATTAACCTTATCTAAAACCCTTTATGTCAAAATTTCATAAGCATTTTACAGCACTGCATTTCAAATTTTGTGTCTTAGAGTGGAATCCACTCACGATGGCAATTAAATGGTGCACAAAGTTTAATCCAAACTATGTATGTATCATTAAGGAAAAAAGGACATAGTATTCAAATGGGATTATGGGAGAGTTGACGCGGTTTCTAAATAAATCATCAGAATGTGAAAAAATTACGTGAACTTCATTTCAGCTCCATGGAGTATATACATACCTGACAAATACAATTGATCTACTCAGTATGACCGAGTATGGATAGCAGTTTGAGCGAGATATAATTACAATAAAATGCAATTTATTTGGCCTCATTGAAAAGAAAAATATTATAATCTTTCTAAAAATTCCAAAATATTAGCCACTTCTCTCTTTCACTCACTTCGAGATACTTGACCTTATCTACCAACTCGTTTAAATATTCGGCCAAAAAAATATAAACCGTGTTCCATGGCATATGGAACGGCGCACGGCGGTGGGCTCCAGGGAAACATTATTTTTTAAAACTATGAAGTTCTGATAACACCATGCATGCAATTGATTTTAGTACGTGCGTTATCCCAATTACTTTTTAAAAAAAATGTATTTTCAGCATTATTAATACTTTTTATAAAATTTCAATTGAGAAATATTCAATTGTAAACGTGTTTTCGGCGGAAGGTACAGCGTACAAGCAAGTAGTGTAAAAGTCACATAACAAGTCTAATAAGTAAAGCTAAAAGACTAATGTAAGTGCCTAAGTAGAAATTGCCACAAGAATAAATAGGCCTGAACCGAGAATCGAACAACGGATCTTTGGCTTCCGTCCGTGATTTTACACCCGGTCCAGGCCATTTTATTCTCGTGGCAATTTCTACGTATTTTCCGTAGATTTTAATTTCTTCAAAAAAAAAGTGTAGGTATATAGAGACGAACTGAGAAGTCCAATAACGAAAGCAAATTTTTAACGTTTTAATATTGATGTAGGTATTTAGTTCGTGCTTTTTAGAACTGCTTAAATTTCAAAATAATAATCAGGGGCTTGATTCAGTAAGGACTCGATATAGTCGAGTCGACGTGGATTTGACGTCACTTCCCCCGACCAATCTTAACTTTTAAATTGTTGAATATGGAGTTCGAATTTTGAACATTTGAAATTTTAGAGGCTGTGACATCAAAATATCGTCACTTTTGAGCAGAAATTTCGAAAGCATACAGGATAGCCCCCCAGATACGGTCTCTCTTGTGACTGGAGAGCAATCTCCTCGGGAGTAACTGGAGACTACTATAGTAGCTTCAATCACGGGGCTCTTTAAGACTCCTGTTCTCTTCTCTAATCTTTGATCTGATGCATTGACACTCATACGTAAGGAATATTGAACGAGTATGACCATAGGTTTCATTTCATCGATCGCTCTCGAGAGAAAGAATTTCCGCTGAAATCGCATTTACGCGACTGTGTGGTGGTACAATATGAGGAGGAAACCGAGTGACTTCGGGGAAAAGGACAAAAGACGGCTGGTCTTGGTTTATGGCCGACGCCATGCGTGCGGGAGACACATTTCTCGCCCGCCTCCTTAACAAGCGCCCCGAGGTTGTGTCGCTGGGAAACGTTTTCCGCCATGGCTTCGCAATGGGATATACAACAGTAGGTCGATGCTTGGAATTGGTTTTGACGCGAAACGATTGGATGGGAGAAAGTGCTGTCAGATGGAAAAATTGCGGAGTATTTGAACTCTAGTAGGCTTACGCTCGAGGCTAAGGTTTCGAGAAATGTGAACCAGTTCATCGGAACGGGAGTGAGCCAGGGAACGCGGGAATAGATCCGGGATGCGCGTGCCATTGATGAGAGTAAATCTCTCGCAAATACTTGTGGCAGACGGATGCGCGAAACGATATCCCACGGATGGGGTTAGCCTGCATCTTAGGTTTCATCGTGCATAGTCTCAGAGGATAATATTGTCTCCACAATATTTGAGAAGTGTGAGACACCAGACGCGGGAAGTCAGTTGATATGGCCCAAAATGTCTCCGTGTAAACATTTATCAACCTTCCTGGCTGAAATTATTTTTCCCCGGGTTGTTTTATGCAACAAAAAAAACTTTTAAGCTTAAATTGTTAAGGAAAACATTAACACTGAGAATTGAAAGAAAAAAATTAAAACGGACTACGTAAAACAAATCAACCTTGAAAATCATAAATATTAAATTGAAACAAACGTTCATTAGGAACTAAAGAACATTTACCATTGAAATGTGTATAATACAAAAAATAATGTGTATTTTTAATATTTGGTAAATTATAAGGAACCCTCAATATGTAGAAAATGAATTTTTAGAAATAAATTGGGAGAAGTTCCTAAGGATCTTTCCCCTTTCTTCTTCTATCCTAAATAAGAAAAAAAATCCTCCATCTTCGTATGTAAACCTCATTGATAAGCGGCAATGAAATGATAAACCGCCTTTCCTCCCTTTCTATTATCAATTTTATGCTGTTCAGTAAAGCGGCTTTTTATATTAGTTAGGCGAACAAAATTCCCATACCCCGACAATGATTTTATTGTTATGTTTTTTTTGAATAATCATCACTTCTGAAGCATATAATATGTAATTTCTCTCAAGTCTGTCCTACAACCGCATTACGTGTACCGCTTATGCCATCAATTCCGCAGTCATTTTGAAGCCACCGTAGAATTGCTAGAAACATATGTATCGTAATGTAAAAAATCCTAAGTACTGCCTCAGTTACTAGCACTCATGATATAGCGAGAAACATAGTGAACGTCGCCAGCAACCGTAATGTGCCACTAAAGCCTCATTACTCCAAACATTCATCCCCATTTCAATGCTAAGTAGAACGTAAAAACGTGAGACAAAGGGTTTTTGAAACTCCCCAGATATTTATATACCTCAACGAGAGCCGCTTTTAATACTGCCAAGGATAATGTTATCGCCGGGAGTTTTTCATGCACTCTTATTCTGAAACAACTGAGTCTCAACCTAAAATCCCTAGGACCGTGGTTAGGATGAAATTATCCCTGCGGTTGTCAAAAGTGTCTTGGGTTGTTCATTCATTTTTAGCAAAGGAATTAAAGATTTGCCAAAAAAAGACCCATTGAATAAAAATTTGTATCTTAAAGAGCAGGTATGTTTTTCTAATAGTTTGCAGACTTCAAATATTTTTACAGAAAATGTAATAAAATCATAATTTTATTTTCGATCCTTTACGTGACCTCTCGTTACTAGGTCCGTGAAAGCTGTAAATTTTCATGCAAAGAAAAAATTGTAACAGAATGAAATCAAGTTTTTAAAGCAATTCAAATGTCTTTTACTAGGAGCTCAGACTTGTGTTAGAACAGATATTGTGCGACTCGTATTGGAGAAAAAAGGATCAAAGCAATTCATATTTGGACATTATCAGCCCCTTTCTATTACAACTAACATTTAACTTTAATTTTTTCACAAAATTGTTCGCAAAATAACTGTGAAAACTGTTCAAATCTATTTCAATCAAACCATTTTGATAGCAGAATTCACCAAATCACTGGAAAAGTAAACATTGCATAAAATCATCATACTTTCGTGTACTCTCCATATCTTGGTCAAGACCTTGGTCACCCTGAATGATTACTTGAGTACTGTCATCATTATGCGTCAAAAACTCAGAAACTTTACCTAGCTTACAAGATTTTTTGACATAGATAATAGGATGCCCGACTCAAGCGTGGATAAAACTTTTATATAAGAATCTTAATGGTATATTGAGATAATTTAAAAGTAATCGTCACATTTGAACACCCTCGAATAACAAATATGCGAATTTATTTCATGCAAAATAGAAGGAAATACTCGAACGAGTCTAGTAATGCTCGATTTCCAGCGAATTTATTTATTTTTACCATTGCCATCGCTTAAAATAAAATATTATCAAACTTTTCTCACTTTTCAAAAGATAAAAAAAGAATGCTAATATCACTAGGCAGCAATATATTAATGCTTTAAGAAAGAAGGTTCCCAAAAAAGAGTAGTTAATTAGCATAAAACATGTGATGGTTGAGTTGAGCTTTTGTTAATATTATTTCAAGGCTGATATTCCCAATAATTTTCTATCCTTCAGATATGAGCTGTGATTGTTGTGTAAGAAATAAAATCAGCAGTAAGACAATACGAATTGGATCACTAAATTTCTCTTGATCGTAAGTATACCTTTGTAAGTGCTGTCTTTTCGAATTTTGGTGCTTGGCTACATTAAAGTTCATTCCATCAGCTCTCAATTATCGGGAAATGAAGTCTTTCAAAATAATTCAGAAGATTTTTTAATCCGTTATTCACTAAACAATTACGAGAAAACATTTCTTAATTGGCTGAAATAATACTGATTATTCATTATAAAACCAGCAGAACATTGGAAAGTAGAAGCAATGAAATGTTAGTGTTGTGCAAGAATGACGAAGATGAAGAAATGCAACTAAAAGCATGTGTTAAAATTTTTAAGTATAGTGCCATGGGGTAAAAGAGACAATCTCAAAAACTTTCGACAGCAATAATTTAAGGTGAAATGAATGGGATGTATTACCAAATAAGAATATGGAAGGAATGCATAAAGAAAAATTGTAATGTCTAAATGTAGGCTTATGAAGGAATTCACGACTGATCGATCAAACGAAACCAAACTGGTTGACCGGTTATTCGGAATTGAACCGGTGACATTGTCGAAATACCACTTACCGCTTAAATGTTTTAGAGGCTTGAGACCACGCAGTCACTCACGATTGATCAAACACCAATCAGAGGCGATCCGGCCAAAAAAATCATTATAAATCTCTAGGATTTGAACTTTGACCTCCGAATTCCCAGTGGGGAATGTTACGAACCCACGGAAAACCGTAATTCGTAGGTGAAGGATTCCGAATCGATATGCAACAGCCCGGTGACCTACATTGCACTTGCTCGGAGTTTGTGGCACACGAAAGCGAAACCAGCAATTCTAAGAGAGGCATGGAAAGATACGATCGACCACAGCGTATTCGCTTTGGAATAGGATCAGGGCATGCGTTCTAGTTGGGAACGCTCACATATCACACGAATAATATTCATTTCAAACGGAACTACAAGGAACTGCCTTTCTATTATTTTTCAACAAATAAACGCGACAAAATATTTTCACGCATGCCATTAGGCACGTTTGGGTGGTTAAATCAGCTGAATACCATTTTGAACTGCAAACTACGAATATGAGGCTTTCCTGAGCATTAACAATTGGCAGATTTATCAATTAATTGGCGGCACGCTGTGCAGCTATCCTCATTTACCATCACAGATATTATACGATACACCAACACCGCACGTTTCTCGTTGAGCACAAAATGCTTTCATTATTTTTAACTTATACTGCAATTCAGATTACGAATCTAAACTCACGCAAATGTTAGAATACTGCATGCTCTGAAGCATGGTATAAAAATCAGTCTGAATAGCGGTCGGTTTAAGATGGCTTTAGCGTGGTGTGAATGGATGAAATTAGTAATTTTCTGTATATTATTTATGCCATTACTGTGAACAACTCAAAAAAATAGTTTCCATATGACCAATACAAAAAATACTCGTACTTTAAATACCTTTATTTCGGTTAGGAGGGCTTGAAATAATCACTGCGATGTTGTCTAACATAAATTAGGTGCTCTGCGTTCGTTCATGATACTTTTCAGGGGCTGATGTTGAGTCCAAAACATTCAACCAAAATGATAAAAGGCACTACCTTGAGTGGATAGTACTAATCCTGTTTTTCAATATCAGAAAAATAATGGGAACTTTCCGTTAAAAGCCGTGGGAACATAAACACAACCATGTGATAGGTGCAGTGATAACTTCAAGGTACCCCCTTGTAAACTAGCAACATTTTTGCACCAGAAGCGTGCGTTGAAGGAATTAATTATTCTTGCAAAAAGAGAATATTAACACTTATGAGACGTACACGCCATAATACAAGATAAAAGCATCGAGAAATGAACACCGGGAGAAAAATACAGATAAAAATTGACGCGAGTATGGATAATAGATTTCTTCCTTCAAATGCGTGGTTTATGGCTATCACACACAATAGTTATAGAATACTAGCGGAAGGTACCCGTTGAAATTCAACGGGTGTGAAAAACATTGAACTTATTTTATAGGATAACCACAAAGCCTGAAGAATACTGTCAGCGTGGCCATTTGAGGAGTTCGTGGCCTATCTTGCATGTTATGTTCGTTGTAGTACACACGATGACCGTTTTCCAGGTGCACGGAGGAATGGGTGACTGTTGGTCCTCTTTCATGCACAGAAAACCCAAAAATGGGCCACTCAGACTCATTACTACTTAAATAGCACCCAGGTTGATAGATCCCTCGGGTTCTCTTGAGGCGTCTCCTGAGTGATTAACAGCTTGATTGCTTCCCTTGTGTACATATTTTAATATATTTTAATTCAATGATTTAATTGAGTTGCGCAATGCAACGTTGATATGAGCGTTGAGTGCCTTAATCAGGATAGGACAGTAGTATACAATCCAGCGGCTGACAACGTCAAAAGGAACATTTGCAGTAGCAGCCATGTTTATTTGACCTATCAATCCACGGTCACCCGGAATGCGCCTTCGGTGTAAAGAGCAGCCATTATCATTGGTTACGATTGCTAAATAAAAAATCTATGGTGATTCTTAGTGCACTTGCCGATTTTCATGCACGGATGTCGTTTATTGTGCAGAATTTCCGTTCTTTTTTTCGGGTAAGAAGTATATAGTGACGTAATTATAATTTCCGCCATCTTAAAACATACTGAAGTTTCGAAACATATGAGTCTATATTTGAACCAAATTTATAGCTGGGTTCTCGTCCGTAGGTTGGGTGACGATGAAATTTGCGCGGTTCTTAGCGTAACCCGAGAAACACTTTTTTCCTTACGTGCCTAACGTGCCTAATGGCATGCGTGAAAATATTTTGTCGCATTTATTTGTTGAAAAATTTAAGGACTTCAAAAATATATTGGGAATAAATGTAACAAAATATTAACCTCTAAGATATACAACACCACGGTTAGATTCTCATGAGATCGCTGATGGGCATGTCTTTGAGCATCCAAGTCTAATCTTTATCGTTTTTATTACAAGGGCTCATTTTCTCGCGAATAAGACATTCCTCTTGCTTTAGGATATTGAGTCGAAAGGCTACTATTTTTTTCAATTATGCATGTTGATGGATATATTATTAAGTCCAAGGAGGGGAGAAACAGCGGCGAGTGAGAGTCTTGAATAGGTGACTCGATGATTGAGTGAATGTAAGTTAACTGCACTTTAACACTTTTAAACATATATAAATAACTTATATCGTTTATGATGTGGGAATTGGTATAAAATAACGTTCGTGATCGTATTGAGAGGCAGACGGTTCCACTACGTGTAACACATCTGATAATTAAACGACAATAAACAACGCCATGTTTGTTGTAGTAACAGTGGCATAACTATTCGCTGCACGTAAATATTCTTACACGTTCAATTACTTTATGTGTATCGTTTACTACGTAAGTGTTCTCTCATGTACATGCAGTGCCCCTATGAGAGCTACATTGAGAATAGACATTGAAGAGTATACTTGTTGTAAATATGCATTGATATTATCGACTACCCCCCGAAGTAATATATCATGGGACCCTTGGGACTCTGGGCCCTTCTTATACAGATTTTCTTTCTACGTGCTATCATGGGCCAGCAGGAAAACTTAAATGATAGAGGCGTGAATGTCCTTTGAAAATAAAATCCAAAGATACTACAAACACACACTCCCTGATAAAATCTTTGGTTGTCAAGGAAATATGCTATTGTTGATTTCAGAGAAAAATATAAGATTTTTCAGCTGAAAACATGATATTCAGATAATTGCGAAGCGTAAAAGAAAATCGATTGAAAGAATTAGAAACATCGTTTATTTAGCCATCCGTTAAAAAAATTCCAGCCCTCTATCTTGATTGAAAGTAATTTTAAAAAGCAAAAAATGAAACCACTGCACCGAACCCAATGCTTAGCATGGACCACCAGGGGGGGCTTTTGGGGGCCCTGAGAGATTTTAAATATAGCCTATGTTACATTCAGATACATTTTCTCTCTACATACCAAATTTCAGCTCAATCGGTTCAGTAGTTTTTGCGCGATTGAGCAAAAGACAGACAGACGCCATTCAATTTTTATATATTAGTATGATAAAATGAAGCAATTTAAACGTGAAATAGAAAAATAAATTCGTGGAAATGGACTAATGGAATCGCACTATGAATCAAGATGCTTGAATGAAGATGCCTACGGAGACGGACAAATAATTGCTTGATGAAACTTCTGCTAAGTATGAGAGACAGCCTTATTGAAAATATTCTGACACATTGGAAACCGTGCCTCTTGGAAATAATTAATTGGAATGACTATTTAATCTTTCGGGATTCATTCCGCGATGTTTAAAATTGCAATAAACAATATTTCGCTGGTCCTCCTGCCAGCTTCATCAGGTTAACTGAACTGATTCTTTATTCAGTTAACCTGATGAAGCTGGCAGGAGGACCAGCGAAATATTGTTTATTGCAATTTTAAACAGCGCGGAATGAATCCCGAAAGATTAAATAGTTTAAACTATATCCGCGGAAGCCTACGAGCTAATTAATTGGAATGATTGCCAAGTAGCACCAAGAGTGGATAACATCCACCATATGATGAGAAATGTTAACGTATGGCATGAAGAAGAACTGACGCGGTTAGCTGAAAAAAATGGCTGACTTGCTTACTGCTGATGATCATTAAAATTATATACACCAGGTTATTCTTTATTTGTATTCTGCCCAAGTGTTGAGCAAATCATTCATCTCAGTGTATGAAAAAGTTGATATTTTGTATTGATTTTCCAATATCTGATGGGACATGCAAAGACGAGGTAAACAATGGCATTAAGAGGAGCTTGTAGAGGAGCTTGAATTCGGTGGTCTATATATATTATGACGAGAAAATTTCTTTTTTGGGAATGTGGAGTACTTACAACTACGAGGAAAAGTCGACAAATTGCCAATTAATAAATTAGGAATGCCGTAAAATGTTATCCTTCATTAGGAATGCCTTACAATTTTATGATTTGCAAACTCAAAGAGAGAACAAGGAAATAAACGCACTAAAGAAGAATTAAAAGTGCAGAAATATTTTGTCATTCAGGTGAAATTAGAGACCATTGTCGGTAAATTTAAGACCTGAAATGATGGTACAAATTATAATCGAAGTGAGTGAAATGAAAATGAGTGTAAAAGTGAGTTCACGTAGCTATTTATGTATATACCACTAATACCACTGATTTACTGACTGATCACGATATTTCTGGCACAAGAAAACAATTTAATAACATTTTCCACAAAGCTCCATCTTATGCACTTAGAAATGTTTTGGAAAATTCCTCTAATAGGACCTTTAAAAAATCGAACCCGTATTCAGGGAAAGCCTTGGGAGAGTTGCAGGGGGAAAAATAGCTTAAATAAATTTCTTACATTTACTATATAATTACATGTTTTTTTAATCATTAATATTTATTTTTATTTATTCCTTACTGGATTTGGAGATATATAATTCTCAAAAACTCCTGTTATGAGAGGAACAAGGGCTGTAGAAATTTTCACAACCTCAACCATCACAAAATCATGACACCTAAAAATACTTAATTAGTTATATAGGTATGAGACTATTTATCGTCCCTCCGGTTCGATATATATATCGGTTCGTCCAGGAATGAGAAACCGTTATATCACCTCACGGTACCAATAGTTGCCTATTAGTACCGTAAAACATTTATTAATTTAGGAAAACTAAAAGTGGTGCATAGTGGTTTATTCAAAGATTTATATTTTTGTAAAGATTTCCATATGGTGACAACTGCTTTATCTTTAGTTGAACCCAATACGAGCCCCAAAATGTGTGTTATAATCTCACTGTTGTGCAGGAGGCTCTCTTTTCCTTTGGTGAGGTCTTTAAATGCAGCGGTCTCCGAAGTGTAAGCTCTCCTCTTCTGGGTCTAATTCTGGAGTCATTCTCATGTTCGTACGGGATTATTTCGTGAGACGAGCGAATGACGGCCACTAGAGATTATTTACACGTCCAAAAATAAGAGCCCGTAAAACTAAATACAAATTATGAGCTTGGTAGGATGCCCATTGCATAGACGACTTAAGCTCGTCACTCCCCAGCTCGCATTCAGCCTCGTCACTAGTTTCTATAGACAGAGTACCAGCACGTACCTAGAAACTGACCTTCAGAAAACGATAGTGTGCCAACTACTTTAGAGAAAGGCAAAATTAGCCCATTGAGGACCACTAACGATATATTGTTGAGATCTCCCCGTTCTAGATGTGCGATCGAAGATAGATACTTATTTTTTATCCTGCTGTGATTGATATTTTTTCATTGAAAAATAGGTAAAAAAATTCCGCACACGCTAAATATCTATGGCAATAGCAAGGTTAATCTTCGTATATTTTCTTGACTCATCTAAAAATGGTTTTAAATTTTTCATTTTAAAAACTCCGTGAGCAGCTAAATAAAATCAGACGTACAACTGCTAACTTTATATATCTTCCTATATGAAGTTAGCAGTTGACATTACCTATTACGGATAATTTTTCATATATCTTTGCTTCCTCTCGAATAAAAATGTCCGCATATCGTGGTATTATAAAACTTTTTTATGGAGCAGAAACTAGCTCTTTTTTTCTCAAAACCGTTAGACAAAATTTTAACGAAAACTTTTCCAAACTTAAAAAGAAAAAATCCACAGACGACAGGCATTACAAATGGTCGGGAAAAAGCATTAAAAATCCATGAAATAAGCCAAATAAGTTCTGCGCCATACTGCTCTAATAGACTTAAATACCAAATACCATACCAAAAGTGATGCAAAGAAAAAACAATAGCCTAATCATGAGAAATGTGTACTCATTAGTGATAAATATTTTCTTTGCAATTACCTCGAGTTTTTACGGAATGCATTTCGCAATGCCTCCATTAGTTTTTCTATAGCATATTCTCAGTATGTTCAACATCAGATTTGATTTCTGAAACAATAAATAATATCAATACATGCTCCTTCCATTTATATTACACATTCGCTTTCACACTTGCATTTTACTGAGGAAAAACGCGTGCTAAATTCGTTGATTCAATGAGTAAGATTATTTGTAACATGCTACATCTAACTCAAATAGAAAATATTGAGCCCGAATTACAATTATTTGTCAAGTAATGAATAGTTAAAATTTTACCACGAATCGATTCACCTTATATCTCAGTAACTCAATACACCACTGCGTTCTTTGAGATATTGATGAAATGTTGGTATTCCGTTGCAATTGCTACATATATGCTAAACACCATGCAATTCGATGATAATTACGGGTAGTGAGAATTCTGATGAATAAATCACGAGACATCAAACATTTATTAAAAGACTTTCAACCAGAGAAGATTTACGTGTACCTTTGGATTAATTAGCAGTCCTCAAATTCAGATAACTTAGTAATACTTTTATTCAGACTTTTCCAGTGGAAAAGCCAATAATCATCCCCAAACTTTAATGTGGCAACAATAGATCCTCTTTCAGTCCTTTTAAATAGGGGATCTGCACCACAAAGTCTATTTGCTGGACCCTTACCAGCCCCTCGTCAGAGTCAATCATCGCAGACAAGACCGCATATTGAATTTTGACGTCTCATATAACCTCCTCTAGAAGAGATTGGGCATGAACAGAATCAAATAAGGAATTTGCATTGAAAAAAGGCCATTGTTGCAACTAAGAACAGTAACACTTAGAGAACTTTCCAATGAAGAATTTAAGTAGTGCAGATTGGAAGACATCAGCACATTTCAGATAACAGGAACAAAGAATGAATGGAACCATATGTGTAGGAAAAACAATTTTGGTTAACACCTGCCTTTAGATAGCATTCTATAGTTAAATAATAGTCACGACCGAATGTTTTGCAAATAGAAAACGAAATCGGCGAAACAACATGCTTAAAAATGAAAGATTTTTACCATGAAATGAACACTATTCCTTTTTATGCATTTTCTGTAGATCAACATGTTAATTGTAAATGAGGATGCGATTATCGAATTCCTTTTCTTATCCAGCGCAAATTAACTCTGTTTCCGACTTATGTGTTGAAGTGCGCTGCTTAAAAAGCAAGGTCTGAAAAGAATGAAAGGCAACTGAATTGTTCTATTCGTGAGAAGCGCACCAGATCGAAGAGGAAGCACCCGTAATCTCAGAGTATTTCCGAAAGACATGGAAAACTGATTTGTCTACACCAGGGGTCTCCAAACTTTTCGCCACGAGGACCACATTGTGTGTTTCACCACTTTGCAGAGGGTCGCAGTAAAAAAATAGAGATAAATATGTAACTCTACACTTGAGTTTTTTCGTAATCACAAAATTTTTAACTAAATATAGAGTATGTGAAATCAAAGTACTCTCTAAAAATCTTCGAGTGAAGTATCACTCCAATAGAGTGAGGTTTCCCTCCAGCTTCGAGACAAAACTGTACCCCTCGAACCGAGTGGAACGTTACTCGAGGCTTCGAGTGAAAGATTCACTCGAAGCGTCGAGTGATTGTTCGAACGCTTTAGCGAGTTAAATATCGCGAAAAAATATTTTTTAAGGGTAATGCGATGATGAAATCAAAATTTCTAAAGATGTAAGTGTAGCTATGAAAAAAGAAGAAAAATTATTTCCCCAGCAGAGATTCGAACACCGTACCTTCCGCTCCACAGGATACCACCAGTTGCTTGAAGGTACATGCAGATAACAAGCCTTAAATGCAATTTCATTTTCATAAATTTAGACCACTGTTTTATTGGAAGGAAACCTGGTTAATCTTAACTTATAATAAAGATAAATCTATATAAATATTTTAAGGACTTCAAAAATATATTGGGAATAAATGTAACAAAATATTAACCTCTAAGATATACAAACACACATTATATGTTTTCAACAGGAACGAATGGAGTCTATAAGATAGACTCCATGGAATAACCTGTGGAATATTTCGTTTCGGTTATCATTCGTTGTGTTATCATGTTTATATTTCCCTAATATCGCCGACCTGCCATCTTTGATGACTTAGGTATGCCCGAAAGGGTTATCTGGGCGGAACCCTCGGTTCGAGTGAAGACTCACTTGAACGTTGATAGATTGGGGTAGTTCACTCGCGCCGTTTGAGTGAAAATTTCAATCAAAGGGCACGAGTGAAAGTGTTTCACTCGAACGGAGTGATTCGACGGCTTATTTCACTCGAGTACGAGTGAAAGAGGCGTTCACTCGAAGCTCGAGTGACAGATTTCACTCGAAGACTTTTAGAGAGTACCTATCCTATAATAATGACTACGAACACTATCAGCAAATTCCCATAGTTTCGTCTAAAAATCATAATGAAACCATTAATGGGAATGATATTACTGTTTTTGTGCTTTTAGAGCCTTACTAGGCTTACTAGGCTTAATTCACAACTTGGTTCAAATTTGAAACACTAATTACTGGTAGCGACCATACAAGCAAGAATTTTGCGGCGCAGTTCTGCATAATTCTTGCGCGGGCCGGATAAAGTTATATTTAGGGCCGGGTTTGGCCTGCGGGCCATACTTTGAAGACCCCTGGTCTACACCATCATAAATATTCAATCGTCAAGTCCAATGCGTAAACTATATATGATCCGATAACTGCACTGCTCAGCCTTTATTCAGTGTAATTTATTATGATTCTTGCAGCAACTGCTCTTTCCTTAATGTTGTCGTAATTTGGATAAGACCTTCCTGCAGTACTTTACGAGTTCTTTTCCTTATCACTATGTAATTTGTCTCTTTATCTCCAGTTGAACTAAGTTCGCTGTTAAAGTTAAATTTTGTGTTCCGTTGCACTTGCTGTAGGTATAAACGCTCTCTACGAGACACCTAGGAAGTGCAATTGCAACGCACCATAATTACGCCAGCATTTATGGTGGTTAGAGCTGTTTTTGTTTACGTGCAGATTTGCATAAAACTTTGCGCACGTGTTCTTATTATTGATATCCATTGATAGAAGTGAAAAAAATTGCATCATACCAATTTGAGTTTTCGGCAGTTCAATGCTATTTCAACACGTAGCAAAATGGCACATGACATACACTTCGCAATATTTCGATTTTCTAAACACGGTGTTATACATTTCTTATTATTATAATTGCTGACGCTTCATCCTCATGGCGTAGTCATCTTGAGTCCAATATTCGAAATCGGCATATTTCAATATATTTTCCTCTAAATTTCGAGTACCACGCCAAAACTCTAGCCATAGCATGTTTTAATGAAAATATTCAAAATATAATTCTTGTACCATGTCGATTACTGTCTGTGTGCTGAGTTCGACGCATAAATAAAATGCACTTAAGTGAAATGTGATGAAATAATTCTTTTTGCATGTATAAAAAAATTATTAAAATTTTCACTCAATGACCCACAGTTACCGCTCAAGCCACTTTTATAAGAATATTTCTCAAAAAATGCTAAAACGCAAAATCCTAAAAAGTTCACTATTATTGACAAAATCGGAACCGGGTCCATTTTTGGTGATATTGTTTTTTAAAAATAGTCTACACACCGACATCATAACTGCCAATGTGTTGTGTTGTGAAGTGAACTGGACACTAATGCGAAAGGAACGTACTCTAAGTCACGTGATTGAAATTAATTTATTGAATGCTTCAGTATTAGTTGTCTTCTCCGCGATCACGCTTGGGTGATAGATCATCAAGATTCTAGTCACACGTTGGAGGATTCTTCAGCGTCTCGTGCATGGTAATCTGAAGCACTGCAGAAAAGTGTCCCAAAATTGGTTAAGCAAATCTCCAAGAAGGTCATGTTGAATAAGCTACAATTCATTCATGCAAAATTTGTCATCGATGAGCAACGCTGATTTTATGGGGAAGCATCTATATATTTGTTTTCTCAAAAAAACGTCCACATTTGCAGGCTCTCCTCACTCTGAGCGAATGCTCAGTGAGCCAAGCATGCACAGAGAGTGAAATTTAGTTCATATCAGCGAAAATTTATTTTTTGTTTATATATTTAGTTCCCCATTATGCAAAATCATTATAGTGATCGCGCATGCATATCTAAATGCTTGCCGACGACGGAGAATACAAATCAAGCACATGAATGGGGACAAATGAGGCGTACAGCAGAATTTACGCGAAGAAATTCCATAAATTGACTGTCTTGCTGACTCAGCTCAACTGAGAGATCAATAGCACGCACTAAAATTCCATTTATAACTCCAGGTTTAACAAAAGTCCTTGAATTGATACACAAAATTCTTAGGGTAAGACTCTGATGCTGATCGAGCACGTAGCATTGGATTCTACGCTCGAACATTGAAAAGATTTACCAACCAATTTACCAATTTGTTATTCCTATGATGAATCAAAATGAAAAAATATTAAACAGTTAAAAAAACGAACATGCACGAGTAAAAGTTGAAATTCGGCTCACTAATGACGTCTGGTGGGAGAGAACTTGACAAGACCGGAGATATCTCCTGTCGCGGAGTCAGCTTGGTAAAACTTCCACCAGGCAACCAAATGGTCGTGGGTTTGAATCTTGATTCGGCCACAGCAGTTTTGTTTTTTTTTTGGAATGAAACATACGGTTAGTCCTTACAAAATTGCCTTCGTTGTTACACAGACACAAAAACGAAAATCCTCAAACGTAACTTGCAAAGCATTAGGACTAAATGTGCTGAAGTCCTTAATGGGATAAAAATGTACCCTCCGCGATTTTTATTTCTGTTATAATTTTGGAAACTATATTTTCAGTTGGAAAGATTGTTTACAAACTGCTCTATAAAAGCCAAAAATGTTCACCATCCAATACAAAAAAATATTTATAACGCCGAGCAGCAGTCGATGGATCCGGCAAAGGAGAGGAAGGGAACCAAGGGTAAATGACAAATCAGGCCACGGTTGAGATGGAGTTTATTTGATCTACTACCGATTACATCTTGTGCGCGACTGCCGCGCGCCTCCAACACCTCCGTGTCTCCACGTCTCCTCGGCGTCCCCTCGTGACTTCCCTTCAAGCATCCCCATTGGCTCGCGATGTCGTCAGTTGCATCGCGCGTCTAGGTACAAAGATCATGCTGACTAGGTTGGAGGGAGTGAGGAACAGAATGGCAATGTGAGCAGGAAGTGGGTGGGAGGAATAAAGGGGGGGAAAGGAATGCCTACTCAGGGCTGGGACACGGCAGCAAAGGCGAAGGAAATGCTGGTCTGCAATCTTACATATTCAAGATAATTGGTTTTAAATTCTGAAAAATGGGCAGTAGTTTTCTCTCCGTGGTTCTAGTGTTAACCCTCTGCTACTTTTTGGCCCCTGGTACGAAATAGGCGTGCTAAGTTTTGCTGATGACACCGCAATCACAGCAGAGAAGCCAGGTGAACTGCATGGAAAGTATTGAGCAATATATCGAGGAAAACAATGGATCGAGCACTTCAAGGATTCAAGAGTAACGAAAATGTAACGCAAATATTAGCATGTGGAAGAGAGAGGCTGAGGGGAGGCATCACGCATCAATGAGAGGTGCAAAAACAAGTGGAATCATTCACCTACCTTGGAAGCAGCAGAAGTGCAACGGATATCAAGCGAAGAATATCTCAATCCAAGAAAGCATTCATGATGAAAAAAAACCACTAATGTGGTCAACGAAAAGAGAATTACCAATAAGGACGCAGTGCATGAAAACATTCTTGTGAATTAATGCGCTAAATATCCCAGAGTACATCTACATCTACAAAATACCCTGCAAGCCACCTCAAGGGTGTGTGGCAGGGGGTGTGTAGTCACCAACATGCATTACACTATATCCTATTAAAGTTAGTGTAACTACGACTACTGATGCGTTAGAATAAATCCATAATGTTTGTCCTGAAGCGAAGCCTCACAAGCATGTACTACATTACAGATACGCGACCAATGTTAGAGGGATCATTAGTATTTATGTATTTTGCAACTACATAAAAATGGACAGAGATTCAAGAGTTATGCTGAAAATATGCACGGCGTGGTTTAAGTACTAGGTAACATAAGGATACAAGTAATATGGAGTACTACTATTTCTACTAAGAGCTACACTATCTATCGACAAACCTAGTTAAAAGTCTCATTAGCAGATGTTATGGTTTCTTATAGTTCGCGGCAAAAATTACATTTTAAATCAGTCCGTTCTGTAGTCTAGTTCCATAATTGTGTTCTCATGATCTGATCTACCGAGGTATGTCGTATTTAGTAAAATTTTATTGAGCATTCGACTTATTGTTATGTACGTCCTGGCCTGGTGAAAAACATGACATTACCTGTAGTCTCGTTCTATTAATATAACCGATTCTTTCTGACGCCAGGTGGTGTTGATTCTCGCCCCATTACATCAATGAGTATCTTAGCATTCTTATTCCTTTGGATTCATCCATAAGTCGCATATAAAATGATTTTATGTAATTCAGCAGCCGGTATCCTTTCATCAAATCTAACACAATCATCGCATCGATGGCTGATTGATTACGTTCCTTAAAATACTTTCAAATTTCCATTGGAGATTTCTCGAGTTTCTCGATACAGTTGCATTACAAAACCTTGCGAAACTTAAACACCAATGACTAGGCCAATAAAAAATTACTGTTTCGTCCGCTCGCGAAACCTCGACATTGTTTTCGAAAGAGTAATTCCCTCCATTCCGTCGTGACCCGGAGGATTAACTTAATTGCGACAGAGAGGAGGACCACGGTGGAAAACAGATGAGGCAATCGCTTTCAGCTGTAGGTGGAGGGGAGCGGGGGTACGCAACCCCCCCTTTTGCCACTTGGCGGCAAAGGGGACAGCGGAGGGTAAGGGATGTAAGGGGAAGATGCCGGAGACGGATCGATGCTGGAGCGGTTTCAATCTGTTTCAGAGAGGGTTGATTAGTAACTGGAGCAATCCCGACTTCAAGTCCCCCAAAGGGGGGGAGGCGTCACGTAGGGGGAGGAAAAACCGATATCATTGGTATTCGCCGATGGATCGACGGATAAGGGGCTGACCGCGCGCAGCTCGGAAAGGAGAAGAGCCCTTACGGGTGGGTGGAAATTCTTTTGGGAAGTGGGAGAAGAGTGACCATAGATCGTGGAACACAATCGGTCGCTAACGAGCTCTTAATGAGTTACCAACATATCTACATACTTCATTACATCTGCTAGCCCACTCAAGGACGTATGGCAGGGGGTTATGGGACACCAGCCGTAAACCGACTCGAAACCAGGGATGTGATCCAAAATGAAACTTTACGTTTTGTGCCGGACCTGGGAGGCACGAAACTAACCGTTAAGGTAAAGTGCCGGACCTGGGAAGCACCCGAACTCGGAGTCCGAGCCTCGGCGTCGAAGGCAACCCGACCCTTCACCGCGGGTGATTTATGGTACCAAATGACCAGTCACACTATAGTTTATAACTAATAAAAGTGAAATATAAATTTCAAAATTATGTTCGTCTTTGTGTTCCACTAGTCACGCTGATGAAATTAGTTTCTTTAGCGCAGTTATACGATAGATATTAAACATTTTACGTGCTTTAGTAAACTAAACCAGTTTAATGTGTGTTACTGTAACTGTATGTAACTGGCTTGGTTTACTAAAGCACGTAAAATGTTTATTATCTATCGTATAACTGCGATGAACAAACCATTTTCGTCCGCGTGACTAGTGCTACACAAATACGAACATAATTTTGCAATTTATATTTAACTTTTATAAGTTACTAGCGAAAACACCCGTTGGTTCTCAAAGGGAGAGAAAAAAAATGAAAATAATGTAGTAATGCTGTTTATACAAAAGGAAAATTATTTCGAGTAGAAAAAATATAATGAAATCACTTTTAAATTTATATCAAAAATATAAAAAATCGAAAACCGAATAATGGGATGCTGATAATACATAGATTATGGTTTATGATTAAATCGAAAAGTAGTGTAAAGCGGAAAATACCCGTTGAAATTCAACGCGTGTGAAAAGCATTGAACTTATTTTATAAGAAACCCACAAATACTGAAGAATAGTGAAAGCGTGGTCATTTAAGGAGTTTGTAACCTATCTTGTACGTTATGTTCATCGTAGTAGACACGCTGACCATTTTCCAGGTGCACGGGGAGATGAGTTAACGTTGGTCCTCTTTCATGACGGGAAACCCAGAAATGGGCCACGCAGACTCATTACTACTTAAATAGCACCCAGATTGATAGATGGTCACCTCGTCCCTCCGGTTCTCTTGAGCCATCTTCTGAGTGATTGACGGCTTCATCGCTTCCCTTGTATACATACATATATATGCATTCAATGACTTAATTGAGTAGCGCTATTCAACTTTGATATGTGCGTTTAGTATCTTAATCAGGATTGGATAGTAGGGTACAATCCAGCAGTTGACAAAGTCAAAAGGAGCATTTGTAGCGGCAGCCATGTTTATTTGACCTATCAATCCACCGTCACTTGGACTGCGCCATCGATGTAAAGAGTAGCCATTATCATTGATTACGATTGCTAAATAAAAAATCTATGGTGATTCTTAGTGCACTTGCCGATTTTCATGCACGGATGTCGTTCAGTGTGCAGAATTTTCGCTCTTCTTTCGGGTGAGAAGCATGTAGTGAGGTCATTATAGTTTCCGCCATCTTAAAACAGAGTAAAGTTTCGAAACAGATGGATCTATATTTGAACCAGATTTATAGTTGGTTACCCGACCGTAGGTTGGGTTGGGATGAAATTTGTGCGGTTCTTAGCGTAACCCGAGAAAAACCACGGGGAGATACTCATGTGAATTGCTGGTGGACATTTCTCTGAGCATCCAAGTCTATTCTTTGTCGTTTTTATTGCAAGGGCTCATTTTCTCGAAAAGAAGACATTCCTCTTGCTTTAGAAGATTTTTTCGAAAGAAATTACCCTTTATTCTATTAGGCATGTTTACGGATATATTTTTAAGTCCAAGGAGTAGAAACAGCGGCGAGTGAGACTCTTTAATAGGCAACTCGATGATTGAGTGAATGTAAGTTAACCGCACTATAACACTTTTAAACATATATAAATATATTTTGTAACGTTTATGATGTGGGAATTGGTCTAAAAAACAGTTCATAATCGTAATGTGAGGCAGGCGGTTCCTACGTGTAATACATGTGAGTATTAAATGATAATAAACAAAGCTGTGTTTGTTGTAGCAAGAGAGGCATTATTACCATTACTATTCGCTGCACGTAAATATTCTGGCACGTTTTATTGCTTTCGTAGTCTCTTTAATTCCTTTATGTGTATCGTTTACTACGTGTGTGTTCTCTCATATACATGCAGTGCCCCTATGAGAGCTACTTTGAGAATAGACTTTGAAGAGTAAACTTGTAAATGCGCATTGAATTATCGATTACCCCCCGAAGCAATCTATCATGGGTCCCTTGAGACTCTGGGCCCGTCTTGTACAGATTTATTTTCTACTTGTTATGATGGGCCTGCAGTAAAACATGATATTTAAATGCTAGAGGCATGAATATCCTTTGAAATCAAATCTCTGGTTGACAATTAAATTAGCTAATACTGATTTTAGAGAAAAATGTGAGATTTTTAAGCTAAAAAAAATAATTTCAGACAAATATGAAGCCTAAAAAAATCAATAAAAAGAAACTTTATTTATTCAGCCATCCGATAAAAAAATCCCAGCAATCTATCTTGAGTGAAAGTACTTTTAAAATTCAAAAAATGAAACCACTGCACCGAACCCAAAGCTTAGCATGGGCCACCAGGGGGGCCTTTGGGGGCCCCGAGGGCTTTTCAATATAGCCTATATTACAGCCAGAAACCTATATTTTCTATCTACATGACAAATGTCAGCTCAATCGGTCCAGTAGTTTTTGAGTGATGGAGCAACAAACAGACATACGGACATAAAGACACCATAACATTTTTATATATGTATAGCTGAATTACCCCTGCGAAGCTCGGGATAACACTTCCTTTATAAATCATCATATAAGAGGAGAATCGATTGAAGAAAATGAAAATTTTCATTCTTTCGTGTATCCGATAAAATAATTTTTAGCTCTCTATCTTGAGTGAAAGTATTTTTTTAAAGCAAAAAACTGTAACCATTGCAAAAAACCCAATGCTTTGAATTCCTAATCAGGTTAACTGAGCAAAATGAATTTCCAATGCTTTAAAGACCACAGCTGGTTTTCAAGGAAATATGCTGTTGTTGATTTCTGAGAAAAAAATAAGCCACTGCATGAAACCCAATGCTTAGCATTCCTAATCAGCTTAACTAAGCTAAATCAATTTTAAATGCGTTAAAGACCAAAATTTGGTCGTCAAGGAAATATGCTATTGTTGATTTCTGAGATAAATGCGCGTTCTTGCGCGTTTTACGCGGTTTTCAGACAAATACGAATAGGAAAAGATAATTGATTTAAATTATTATAAACTTCATTCTTTTAGCCATTTGATTTTTAAAAATCCCAACCCTCTATCTTGAGCGGAAGTAGTTTTAAAAAGCTAAAAATGAAACCACTGCACGAAACCCAATTCGTAGCTTAAACCACCAAAGGGCCCCTTTTTGGGACCTATTTTATAGGTATTTTAGATAGATATTTTTAGATAAAAACCTTCTCCTTGAAAAAATACATATTTGAGTCAACTTTCATGGTGATAGATGAAACGGTGTCGAATTCTATTAATCTCGGACAAAAAAACATACAAACATCCATTTATATATATATATATATATATATATTGGAAGTTTTCACGAGCGTGAACACAAATATATAAAAACTTTGTCACAAGTGTGACTAAAATGAGAACACATAAAAAAGACACTCACACGGGTTGGAAATTTTTCGGTGAATCGCCGCCACCTTCTTCAGCGAAAGGTATAGGAAGAATGAAGAGGAAATGTTTGGGATGGTGAGGGGAAGAGAGCAGTGAGGAGGGGAAAGGTGAAAAGTAAAGGAGGGGTGGAATGGAGGTAAGGGAAATGGAAAAGACCACCTCTAACATTGTGTATATACTTCTTTGTAAGCTATGCCCGGCCTTTTATATTGGACTTTGTAGTACACCACTTAATATCAGGATAAATAATCACCGTGCCTCATGCAACCCATCCTCCCAAAACTTCTCTCACGCTGTCCCTACTCATGCCGCTTCCCATACCACTAAATTTGATAATTGCTACAATGTAGCTGTTCTGGCCTCTCTACCCCCCACAGCCACTCCAATTACTTTGAGAACATTAGAGCAAGCTTGTATATTTTATTTTAACGCTCTCCAGCCACCTGGCCTCAACCGGTCCCATTAATTTGTAAACATCCTCCCCTCCCCCAACCTTCAACATTGTACTTATAATTTTGTAACATCTTCTCCCCTCCCAACCTTCAACTTTGTATCTTTCTGTCTCTTAACTTGGTCATGGCAACTTCACCATTTCGTCTTTTCCATTTCCCTTACCTCCATTCCACCCCTCCTTTACTTTTCACCTTTCCCCTCCTCACTGCTCTCTTCCCCTCACCATCCCAAACATTTCCTCTTCATTCTTCCTATACCTTTCGCTGAAGAAGGTGGCGGCGATCCACCGAAAAATTTCCAACCCGTGTGAGTGTCTTTTTTATGTGTTCTCATTTTAGTCACACTTGTGACAAAGTTTATATATATATATATATATATATATATATATATATATATATATATATATATATATATATAGAAGATAAACTATAGTATGACTGGTCAGTTGGTGCCATAAGCCACCCGCGGTGAAGGGTTGGGTCGCTTTCGGTACGCCGAGGCTCGGACTCAGAGTTCGGGTGCCTCCCAGGTCCGGCACTACGTAAAGTTTCTTTTCTGAACACATCCCTGCTTGAAACGCATCGATGATGCAGAATTATATTTGTTTTTAAACTGAGAATCTTAGTGCTTCGCGAGCGGGTTGTGTTTGAAACGCTCGAGATTATTTTGATCACGTAACTAAGGAGTCACGTGGTACAACCACGAGGGGTTCGAGAGTTAAGCTTATTTTAACCATTCTCAAAAATCTCATGCAGCGATCCCGATAGTGTTTTTTCACCGGGATATCGATTAGAGTCACAATAATCAACATATCAGACGCTTAAGTTATCCGTCGGAATGTTTCAAATACACCAAAATCTCGAACCTTTCGTGAATTGTATCACGTGACTCCTTAGTTACGTGATCGGAATAATCTTGAGCGTTTCAAGCTCTGATTGTGTTCAAGTCGTAAAGAGTGCGTAACGTCGTTCAGCAATAAATGTTAAGTATCTATCACTGGCACTAAATATGAAAATAGTAATAATTAGTATAACCATTCTACTTCAATAAGTCTCCTCCTCTAGAAATGTATTTTTTCTTTATCAACATATCACAAGGAAGCCAAGAGCTATATGACAATTGACTGATAAATATGTTAAGTAATAAATAAATTAAAGTGACAAAATGTGTTAGTAAATTAATAAAAGTCATACCTTCCAGTTCAAAGACATGCGTGGGAAGGAGTGTCTGCGCCGATCTGCTCGACAGTGGCTCGCTCTCATTTTTTATTTTTTTATATATTTTAAATACCCCGAAAACAGCTCGCAATAGCCTCTTACATCGGGTGATGCAACATTAACATTAGAGGAACACAAACACCTATGTCCTGGATGGAGAAAAATCCACCCAGGCGGGACTCGAACCCGCGACCCTCGGATTGGCAGGCAAGGACGTTAACCCCGTCGCCACCGGGGCCGACAGGGTAATGTTATTATTTCGCTTACTGCATTTCTAGAGATAAAAAGCGTGATTGAAATCAAATAAATACTTTTCCCAGTACACCATTCCCTTTCGGCATTCACACACGTTATAATCTCTTCATCTATCCATCCATCATTTGGAAACATTCGACCTGGATGAACAAAATCGTCCACTCGTTCAATCACTTCACCCCATATCCTCATCATGAAATCAATTTTCCTACTTTCACTGTAAAAACAACTACTTAGGCCCTTGACGCATTTATCCTCAAATCCATTCTCGGGTTGATATAACATCGCCCGTGAACCCCCTAACTCGCTTGACCTGCAAATAATCTGCGCCTAGCATTTAAATTAGAAATATCCTGGATTTTGGAAACCTTAAAAATATGTCTGGCACGGTTACGAAAACGTCCTTTGCATTAGACTGAAAAAAGGGCGAGATATATGTGTTTTTTATGTAACACCCACTTTCATTATAACATATGCATGGATCTCATGCATATGTTATAATGCATGCATGAATGTGAATGCATGTAGATTGAAATATATCGGCAACCGAGAACAGAAAATTCGAATAAATAGAAATATGATGTTAGAGAAGAATAATGAAGATCATAAGGACGAAGAGAATCGCAAACAAGGAATTATTTCAGTGCGATATTCCGCAGACGATGAATCATTCGCCTTGACCGGGATTCGAACCCGATTCCTCGATTTACTACTCTCCGAAGATCCGACTACTTTAGCCAGTTAAACTACCGAGGCTTTCTCCTCCCCTGTGGATTTAATTTTCCTCTGTGGAACATCGCACTAATGTGCACTTGCGGGTGACTCCGTATAGGTTATACCGATGCTTGTCCCGGTATCCGCAAACTTTTTCAACGGATAACTTCATTGATATGAGGATAAATTATGGATAATAAAACTCTGTGAATTGGGAGAATCGACGCATTGAACGCTTCCTGAGATGCAGCAGGCTCCTGGAAACAATAGTAAGGAACAAAGAATGAGAAAAATCTCAGAGGGATGCCAAATATAGAATAAATATATCTAGCACATCACGGGAAATGCTAAAATCAGGAGTTGTGAAGGACTACGGTGGTTTGCTGTAATGAGGATGAAGCGGAAAGCTGCAGCAAATCTCACATTGAATGCTGATTACGAATTTTAAAAATATTCTCATGTCTTTACTTAGCCATCCCTTAAGTAAGGATGTAAAAAAGAGGCTGGCAAAGAGCTTGATATGGAGTGTGGCGTTGTATGGGGCAGAAACGTGGACCTTGAGAAAGGAAGACGAAAATAGGCTGAAGGCGTTCGAGGTGTGGGTGTGGAGGAGCATGGAGAACGGAAAGGAAGACAAATGAGGAAGAGCTTGACATGGTAGGCGAGGAAAGGAAACTTATAGATGAGATTAGGGGAAGACAGGGTAGGTGGCTGGAAGGGGTAATGAGGGGTGATGGTTTGCTGAAGGCCGTGATAGAGGGTAAGAGTTGGGTAAGCGGGGAAGGGGAAGGAAGAGAATAGGTTTTATGGACGAGATGAAGAAAGGTAGGACTTATGCTGAGATGAAGAAAGAAATATTAGATGCAGATAAGGCATAGCACTAGATGCAGATAAGGCATAGCACGCGTAAGAGTGTTTTCCATTAATGTTGGATTTTCTCTGACTTTCAACATAACCTACCTTTAACCGGTAGATTACTCAGATGATGATGATGACTTAGCCTTCAAGGATGGCACTTCAAGGAGAAAATGCGGCAATGAAGAATTAAAATATCTACCCCGGAAACCGTCTTCGGTGAAGGGAGCTAGTGAGTTTTAAAGGGATAGGTAATCGTCGGTCCTTGATTAATAGTTGTGACGCCTACTGAATACTTATGAATCTCCGATTGGGTAGCGCAGGTTCCCATGTTAGCCGCGATGTTTTCATCAGCAGCACGAGCGCCTGGAACCCCTGATGGGCTGTCCGCTCATTACATAACTCTTTTCGGGATGAGAAGCGAGGAACACGACCTCAAATTGTGCCTACGTGGCTGAAACAAGCTCTCTTGCAGAAAGTGCCTCGGATTCGCAATTAATTAGCAAAGTAGGTTCATCAATAATGTTCTAACGGTCAATATTAGTTTTGGCTGACCATTTCTGCTAGGCCATTCAATATTTAATCTCCTATTTTTCTCTTCTCAGCATACTTCCTACCCCTCCTCATTATACATGTAAATATTTTCTTTACGCGGATGATTTGCAAATTTATCGACATTGTCTTCCTCATGACCTCGAAAAAACTATTGAAAAAGTAAATGAAGATATTGCCTCCATATCTGATTGGGTTGAAAATAATTACCTTGTCTCAAACTGTTCCAAAACCAAAGCCATTATCATATGCTCCTCCAAGCTTGTCAATAATATTGATCTTGATTCAATCCCTAACGTCAAGCTGGGAAATATTAACGTTCATTTCTCATTATAAGGTATAAAAAATCTCCAATGGCCGTAATAAATTGGCACCACTCGTCAAAAATACGCCACAATTGCTGTGTTGGTTTGCGGGAAAAAATTGGGGGGAAAAAATCCACGCCAATGACCAACCACAACCTCTCGACCAGAAAAACCCCTGTGGTGGTTTACGGGAATGTAACTTCCTCGCCAGGGACAACCACAGACACACACAATCAACCCGAATAGGGATACTTCGCTGGGCTTATGAGACCCTGCTAAGGATGCCTGGGTTACACACACACTCAACCCAAAGAGGGATTCTTTGCCGGGTTAATGAGACCCAACTAAGAATGCCTGGGTTATGAACACAAGCACTCAAGAACTCACTCACTCACACACTCAACGGGCCCAACTTCTGGGAGAATCTAGCTCAACAGAGCGTTGTCAAGAAACGGCACAAAAAAAAAACAAGAAAAGACGAGGGTGTGCGTCGGATACGCGTATTTCGGCCACAAGGTGGGCCTCTTCAGCGAACTGAAGGGAGAAATCACTTGCAACGCAAGGTTGTAAGTCTATATAAATACGCGTATCCGACGCACACCCTCGTCTTTTCTTGTTTTTTTTGTGCCGTTTCTTGACAACGCTCTGTTGAGCTAGATTCTCCCAGAAGTTGGGCCCGTTGAGTGTGTGAGTGAGTGAGTTCTTGAGTGCTTGTGTTCATAACCCAGGCATTCTTAGTTGGGTCTCATTAACCCGGCAAAGAATCCCTCTTTGGGTTGAGTGTGTGTGTAACCCAGGCATCCTTAGCAGGGTCTCATAAGCCCAGCGAAGTATCCCTATTCGGGTTGATTGTGTGTGTCTGTGGTTGTCCCTGGCGAGGAAGTTACATTCCCGTAAACCACCACAGGGGTTTTTCTGGTCGAGAGGTTGTGGTTGGTCATTGGCGTGGATTTTTTCCCCCCAATTTTTTCCCGCAAACCAACACAGCAATTGTGGCGTATTTTGACGAGTGGTGCCAATTTATTACGGCCATTGGAGATTTTTTATACCTTATAACTTTAAGAGGCCGTAGAGCTCACGTTCCCTAGTTCATTTCTCAAACACAGTAAAAAAAAACCTTGGAGTGACAATGTCAACTAATCTCTTCTGGCTAAATCATGTCCATGACTTCTCGAACAAAGTCAGCAAAATTGTGTATCAATTAAAACTAAACAAAGAGCTGTTACCTGCTAAAACCAGGAATTTGTTAATGTCCTCCATTGTTTTTCCGAATTTCGATTACTGTTGTTTATTTTATATTGATATCTCAGGTGAACTTGATTTAAAACTTCGGTACTTACTAAATTCCTGTGTTATATTTGTGTACAACTTACGAAGACATGTACATATATCGCCATACCTCAAGGAAATCGGATGGCTTTCTACTAAAAAACGACGGAAATATTTCCTAGCTGCTTTCCGTAGCACATTATTTCTTTATAAAAAGCCTGAATATTTACATATTCTATTCCAAACTAAGCAAAAAACTACTACTGTTATTACGAGAACTGATGTAAGCTTCATCTACTATCCCGCTCATCGCACAACTTCCTTTCAGAAATCATTCCAGATTGTAGGATTCAATCTCTGGAATAATCTAACAGATGAAATAAATAATATTCCCACGTTGAAATCTTTTAAGACAAATTTTTATAGTTTATTATCTACCACTTCATTATAAATCATTGGTAGAGATACTAGTATATCGCAACTGCTATAAATATTAAATAGTTTTGTTTTCTTACATTTTTGGACGTTTTGGGTAGCTAGGATCATAGATTCATCAAATTTTGCAACTGCGATAAATTCAAATTTATATTTTTAATGTTTCTTTTCTTATTTGTCGATGTTTTGGGTACTTATGACCACAAATTCATCAAATTTTAATCGGCGATAAAGTGCGATAAAACGTGAATATGCGATAAAACGAAAAAACAGCGGTATATTTGCAATTTTACGTAATTCTGAGCATGTAACGGCGAAATTAAAACATGCAAAAAATATTTCACAAATAAAATAGTACAAAATAATATAAAATAATACAAAATAAAATTAAGGCCTCGACGAAATATTTTGATGAAACGTCAAAAATAATTGCCCCGTAGTACAAATTGCTACAAATCTTGCCGCTCACAAGCAGCACTAGTGCACCATGAGAACGCCTTGACGGCGCGCCGTGCTTGGACATGGTCTAAGGTAGCTCTATGAACCTCATTCTGTGTCTTCCACCGCTTTGTTGTTGTTGCTAACGTGATCGGGAAGTAAACAAGTTGAGTGGCTAAAATGCCGCGTGCTAAAATATCGATCCATGAGCATGCCAAAGTTTTAAATAAGACAAATTTAACGCAAGTGATTCTAATATTTTAATGTGTGGAATATGCAATGTTCGCCTGGAGTGGGGAAAAAAGGATACACTCAATAAACTTTGTGAATCGAGTTCTCACAAACGCAGAAAAAGCTTCTGTAGTACAAGATGTCTCGTTAGTCAACAAGAGAGAGGCTTCGCTGTTCAGAGAATGCAGAAAAGGCTAAGGTGGAGTGAAATAACTTTCTTAACGTCACAGTAAAAATTTTTACTTATGCAAACATTCTTCTGCACAAGGTCGACCATTCAGCAGTACGCGAGTATCTGAAAGTTAATTGAAAGGCCACTCTATCCAACCTAGGCTCTAACCCTATTCTTTCCAAGTTACGTGGACACTAGGGTGCCTCGTTTTTCCTCTTTTTTCTCAGAGCGAATTGTTATATCCAGCAAAAGTTGTCAACCCATAGCGATATTACAAATTTGATTTTTTTCCAAATCGGTTTTATCTTCTGTCAGAATTTTTGCCTCAAAGTTACGAAATTTAAACAAAAACAACAAAATTGTCCTTTATTTTGTTCGGTCAGAGTGACCATGTTTTCATGTCAAAAGATATCAGTCATGATTAAAATTGGCATTAAAACCTCAATATGCCAGTTGTATGCCCATTTTTCATCGATTAGATGATCTACTACGTTGCCCCCCAAGGTCGTCTTTGTATGTAGCATGCAACCCGCAACACATGTTCGCCTTTTTCTCTATTTCTACAGTAAATGACCCGATGAAGGCATTTTTCCCAGTTAAGTAATCAATCCCAATCAAGAAACTTCTCAATCTCTTTAACCTGCCTCGAAAATTTACTTTCATGACTTTTACGGCATTTGTCATCACAAGATTAAGAAGAATAATTGGTTCAAAAGTGTCAAGTACCTGGAAACATATTTGGATGCCCTGATTCAGTTTTTAACCGAGTTTGACGATAAAAATGCCAGCGCCAATGTCGTCTGTAAAATGCTTGAGAACGAATCTCAATCTTTGATGCTGAAACCTCAAGTTTTATTCGTCTGTGAGATATGCCAGCCATTCATAAATTTCATTGAAATATTAGAAGGATCAAATACCCGCTTGCCCACCTGCTTTGGGGTAAGGTGGAGTCATTCAGCCAGTCACTCAAGCAGTATGCCAATGGCTCCTTTCCGGAAAAAAACAACTTGGATTTTGGCTGAATTTAAGAATTCCAACAAAAAGCATCGACAGTCATGAACTTAACATCGGCATCTGAAAAAGGCTTACAAACATTGATTCACCGTATGAAGACATATGAAGCAATTAAATTTTACGAAGACGTGGGGATCCTATTTTATCCGGCAATTCCAGGACAGAATCTCGTAGTAAGTTTGAGTTTTCATCTGTATTTAACTTTTACGTAGGCAGCTTGCTGGATCAATATCAAAATACTAAAATTTAATTATTTTAAGTGGATAAGGCAACAGCGAACAGTACAAAGCCAAGTTTCCCTGCATTTAAGGGCCTGAGCATGGGTAGCTTCCTAGATGGCTACGGATACTTCCACCGCAATCTACTTTGACAAGTAAAAGAAGACACCTGTAACGTCAAGCAGGTTCTACTCGCTACAAAATTGGTAAACCCGGAATGATGTAATGCTGCTCTGCGTACAATATGGGCTCCCGTGAAGAGTGATGATGCCGAGCGTTTTTTCAGCCAATATAACCTGGTCTTAACAGACCGCCGAAATCGACTCAAGGAGTCCTATATTGAGACGTGCTCGATGCTGATATTTAACAACAAGAATTTGGACTACGCCCTCCGCCTTAAGTTAAAGTTAAAAATGTACCGTAAGCTACTTAATGGTAAGGTAGGGTTCTGAACATTTACAACCCATATTACTCCTTTAATTATTGTATAATAAGATACTTTTAGGAATTATTACGTGTTTTTATATTATATAATTTTGCAAAACCACACGTTTTTCCATTTTATTGTCGCCAAATTATTGAAATTCGCTAAAAAATAATAGATGCTACAAAGTGCGATAAAGTAAAATTGAAAGTGCTATAAAATGAAATTTGAAAATCCGATATACTAGTATTTCTAATCATTGATAATGAGAACAAAAATGTATATTTCTTATATTTCTTTGATTGTTTGTTATTATTTCTAAGTAATTTCAAGCTGTACTTATTCTGACAATTCGTACTCCTTTATGTGATTTATCGCAAAGTAACTGATAGGCTGTAATGTTATTTATTGTTACCATGATGGAACTTATAATAACTTTTTGGAATATTGAGTTCAATATGTTTTTTCTTTTTTGAAATTTGTATAACTGAACCCTTTTGTTGTATTAGACTATCGCTCACAACGAATAAGTGTATTTGATTTAATAGTTCTATTTCTTACTTTATATTGTTTTGTTCTTAGAGAACATATGTCCTGGAGCTATAAATTCCTTTTTCTTCTTCTTCTTCATCCCATCTTGACTGTCCCCATCTTCCCAGAATTCTGTCACCAATAATTGTGATCAATATCCCCTCCTCTAAATTGTTACCTTTGCCTTCTCTGCCTCATCCAAATCTCCTTCTTTTAAGCCTTTTTGAACAAGGATCACTACACTACAACCCGCGAGCTAGATGTTGCCCTTAGGTTACCTGCGGTGGTTGAATTCTTAAGTAAGTTATGACCCTCCAAGCTTAGACACGATAGCTCAAGTATTAAGTACGAGCTGAAATCGTCAAACAAAATGCTAAGATGGTCAACTCTAAATGAAACAGCCATCCTCTGCAATTAGGTAGTTGATTACAAGAGACATTTTCATCCTAAAGTTCTCAAAATAAAGGAAGGGATAACAATGTCGAAAGATTGTTTACCAATTTTCACAAACGACTCTGATTGCACCATCCAGAGTAGTTATTGTTCAGAGCAACGCCCTAATATTGGTAAGGATTGTTTCTGCTCAGATTCAAACTAAAACTTATCCCTAAGTAAGTGTCTCTTACAAAGTTACCTTCAAGTAAGAAAGCTCCTCCCCCACGGAATGAGGATGTTTTTGAGAAGAAAACTTTCCAAAATAATGTAATTACGAGAGAATTTCGTATAGCCTCTATGCACTCCAATTACCTCATCTTCACTAACTGCAGTGCATTTCTCATTTTCCTTGTTAACGTCTCCGACAAGGTTTGAAACTCTTTACTATGCATAAAACTCTTAATCTTAGTGTTGATCCACGGGAGCCACTATATTCTATACAATTAACTTAAGTTCCTATTTTAACTGAATGAAACTAAGCACGTGCATGGGAGTTAAAACATAAGAATCAATTCTTATTTTTATTTCAAGTGAATATTATAAGCCATCATTCTTATCTCCTCAATGCTCTTAACCAATAAATAATTGACTGGTAAATCATGACGTCACGAAAAGTTGTTTACCAAAGTATTCTTTTCTGAATAAATTCGAATGCACTGCTAAATATGCAGGAAAATATTGTTTGGAAAGTTATTTGACGTCACGGCTTTTCTAGTCCATACTGGTAGCATTTGTTGGAATTAGGACTAACAGTCAATATTCACTTCATTTATTCCACATTGCGTGATAGTGAATGTTAGTAATTGAGTATAACTACGGCTAGTTTCAAATTAAAAATTGAAGACAAAGAAATGAAGTGCAATCAAATACATTTTATTCTTTCGAGATTCTCTTTAAGACTTCCAAAGTCGTACAATACCTGTATTATGACCCATGCTATGCGGTTAGTGTGTTTATTACCCTAATAACCAACTTTGTATCTGAGCCAATTTCTTTTATCAATCCAGTTTTTTAATATTAAAATTTTAATGAAATTCCATAATAATACATAAAGTTTTATAATATATAAACATGAATTTTTTAAACATAGGTGGACAATTATTATAATATAAAGAACGCCAGCGCTGGTAAACGCTGGAAAATTATAATTGTGACATTGTTTTTTGCCAAGGGTTTTAGTGAAAGCAGGGAGACGATTGCCATGGAGGAAAGACATCGCACACTTGACTCCTGGCAGCAATCTTTGGAGGCCGAATCATGACTTTGGAGACCGAATCTTTGGAGACGGATGGACTCATCAGGGATGTGCGGACATGGACGAAAAGGAAACACGGAGAGATCGATTACTTCGTTTCGCAGCTACTGAGCGGACATGGATAATATCGATCATACCTGCAAAACATCAGTTAGACACTGTCGGCCGAATACCTGTATTGTTCTGGAGAAGTGGATGATGGCAACCACACCTTCTCATGTGACAAGAGGGCCCAACAGAAGACTTCACTCTCAATGAATATCGGGATACAAATTAATCCCGAAAACATGGAAGCAATATTGCTAAAATGATAGGACAACTGGAACCTGGTGGCAGAATATAACCAAAGCATATTTAAAGCAAAGAAACTTGACCATCTGGCCCGATGAACTATAGACGAAGCGGAATAATGTAGAAAAGCCTAGCACGAAGTAATGTGATGGACGGCACCGAGTTAATACCCAAGGAGAATGGGGGGATGTTTTGGTCGGTAGTCCGGAAACGGGATTCCGACACTCAGTTCGTAAATGGATATCACCCAAAAAAAAAGGTTTTAGCGAAAAAGGGACATTTTGAAATTATCTTTTGGTACCAAGCGTTGTAAATTTGCAGAATATTCCGTTTCAGGTATCAAAAAAGTGAAAGAGTAAGCGCCCTTTTCAAGGTGATGCGTTTAACTCATGTCTTCAGCTTTCCATTGTAAGTTTTTGGAAGGACGGATTCATTTCATTAGCTTGTTGCTAGCCATTTACAATCACATCAATCTAAGTATAATGTAATGCAGCATTTTCTGCGGAGTGGAACTGAAAGAAAATGGTTTATCCAGCCCTTTCTCAACTCATCAAATCCGACCCCGGAGTAGTTTGCTTCTTGAAATATCATGCATGCTCTACTTTAAAATAAAAATGTCAGATTCCCTCTTTTGCACAGCAACGCCATGTCATCACCAAAAGATCAATTTTTGGGTATTCTACATTTACATCTACAAACAACCCTGAAAACCACCTCAAGGGTGTGTGGCAGGGGTTGAGTAGTCACCAACATGCATTACACTATACCCTATTAAAGTTAGTGTCACTACGACTATTGATGCATAAACATAAATCGCTAATGCTTGACAGGAGGTGAAGTCTCACAAGCAGACGTTCACTTCTACCAGCTGATTGTTAGTTATTTAGACATTAGTCTTACTTCCCTTTATCGGGGTCATCTTTTCCCTTTCCAGAGCATTACATGAACCTACGTAAACCCTATTAGGTCTTCCTTAACCTCCTCTTACCCTCTGCCTCACCTTAAGTCGTCCAAAATTCCTATCCTCTTCTGGGCTAGCCGAACTTTCTATCCTCTACCACCCTCTATTCATGCCGGTCTTGCTACGCGTGTCTTTAAAATACTGTCAACCGGTTGTATTGGTGAGAGACCTTAAGTCAATCCGCGTCTGAGTACGTGTCTTCGCCCTCTTACGTCTTAAAAGGACTCTTCGGATCCACCCACGATGAGTCTGACGCTAAGAAGACTCATCCTGATTCCCCATGAGATGCTCGGAGAACGTTTTAATATAGCCTCCAAAGCCTTTCCCAATCACTCATTCGAGTTTTCATTTCCTTCTCATGGAATAGAAAAAATTCAGGCCTTCCTCTTCGGAAAAAAAATAGAACGAGAAAGGAAGGGTAGAATACCTCTGCGTGGAATGCGAATGCTCACATAAAAAAATAATAAATTTCAAATGTTTTTTGGCAAATGTTTCTTTGAAAGCGTACTACACAAGAAAGTATAGATGGCGCACAGTGGTCCCAAATGGAAAAAAGCTGGCCAAAAGTAATTTTTTCAACTTTATACGAGGAAGTTCGGAAAATTTAATTAGTATTCTACAGTATAAGGTCTACAATAAAGGCTACTACAATGGTCATTGTACTGCTCATAGTAATCTGTGGAACCCGCCAAACATGGGTCATTCGGGGTAGATACGCTTGTCGCGCGAACTCCTTCGATTTTAGAGAATTTTACCTTCTTTAAACAAAGCGCTCGGACAGTATATGAAACTTTAAAAATTACTGCACGTAAATTGGTATCTCTTTCCATAATTTCCTAGTAATTTGGTTTCCTTAAAGTTTTTTAAAATCATAATAGAAATGTTTTAGCAATGCTATTTTTACTTGTATTTTGAAATAAAAAGAGCAATATCGTTTTTAGCGCCGCTTTGCTCCCAGGATATTTCGACATAAATTAAAAGAGTAAAGTATAACAAAATCAAAATCCTGCATTCTTTAGCGAATTTGACCTTAAGATGGTTTTGAGTCGAGCGGTGCAGTGGGCTGGCGGCGGAGGACCAGGCGCGGGCGGCGGAGGGGCCGGCGCTGGGGGGTTATTTTGTAATCCCACCTTTTTAGTGACTCTTAGTGGAAAGGCGGGAGATCCGTTTCCCTCTCTTAATGATCGGCTCACGAACGGTTCGTGAATTGCCGAAGCTTCAATTACCTTATATCAAATAAAAGATGCCGAGACTAGCGAATACCCAGATTGCTCAACATCTTATGGAAGATATCTTACACTGTACATACCACGAAAATCTAAATACAGTGAAAACTACAAGTGACATGCAAGCGATCACTCAATATTTTTAAAAACTTAAGTGCATCTAATTAGTGTTCGATTCACAAGCACGGGAAATATCTACCAAGAACGTAGATTTTAAGGCAATATTTGTTAAAATTAATAAATTATGGTATAAATAGCTGAATTCCATTCTCCATACACTGGCGGATAGGCACACGAAAACAAAGGTATCAGCAACATTGTTTGAGAAATATTGATACGAAATATATACACAGATAATTCAAGCTAATAATAACATAAGCATTTCAAACAAAGCATACCTTCAAGTGCCCAATATATTGGAGTTGAAAATGCTGAAGTTATTCGCGTTGTGCAAATGACAACAATACGATTTAAAATTGTTTGTATCTTTCGCGCTCTTGCTTTTTTTCCAACTCAAGCTTCAAGTGGAAACGATGGTGGCTCCATGTCACGTTCTTTATGACAGGTGAGATGGAACTAATGGCAGGCGGAGATAATGAAACGGATCTAGAGTCGAAAGATACGGATCAGAGCGGATGAATCGTCTAAAAGACCAGCACATGACCGGCAGTTCACCACTTGAGATCCGAAGATGGTCACGACGCCTGGGTGGCGGAGTTGAACTACGAAAAAGTGACATTTTATGACGTATTCTCACTTTAGTCAGATTACAAAATAACCCCCGTGTAACCCTAGGAAATCCAATTTTTATGGCTAGGTCCCCATGATGCTGAAGGCGTTGCATATCCATAACGGAAACTTTTGCAGGATAAGTTCTTCTCTCACTACGTGTAATAGAGATTCTCCAGTTAGTCCAGGGTATATTAATGTGGCTCGACTAAAATACTCTCAGTGAGGCCCGATATTCATCAGTAACATTCTGAGAGCTGCGACAGTAGCAAATGGACGTGATGATGGAACATGTATTATACACAAATACTTTTTAAGCATTCTTGAATTGTAAAGTTCCTTAAATAGCTGGACCAACCTTTAGACCTCATTCATCAGGAAAGCGGACTCCTCAAAGCGCACTTGTTTACAGCGCAAGCTCAATAGGCACTTGTTCACAGATACCCTAGTAGCCGCCGGGCAAGGAAAATTGCTGCCGAAAAGGGTAGCGCCATGCCGCACTTTTATTGCCCTCCAACGAGAAAAACCCAGCCAGGAATGAATTGCACTCTGGCCACTGGGAGTGAATCTTGTCACTACACGTGTGCAACATTTCATGGAAAAATACGAAGGGAGGATTAAGGCCCTCCTCGGCACTAGCTATGTCGTAGTTACTTTTAAGCATCGCTAGAGTGAAATCGGCTCGCCATAATTTAGTTTTTCTTAGTTCCTTGCATGGTAAACTCGTGTATTATGAGTGGATTTGAGTGCTGTGAGTTGCTTTAATCCCAGAGGAAAGTCTTTCATCTGCGTTGCGCACAGCAAACAATATACGCCAGGATTCTTGAGCCAAGCCCACTGTATATAAGTGTTGTGCAGTACCTATTTCAAGTTCTCTTTCGTGAGTATTGCGACTTGGCGTGATAATCTATATCTTACTTTATTTGATTTGTGCATCAGGATTCAGCCTGATAGAGATCTTATTAAGTGTTTCATGGCAGTGAGAATGGTTGCGCACCTTGAGGTGCATGAAAAATTTATCTATAATCTTTAATAAAAAATATTTGCTGGACTACTTGATTGAAATTTTTAATTTAGGCGAAGATGTGATAGCCAAAAATGCTTTGGAATGTTTCATGCAGAATTTTTTTCTCCAAGTATCTGATTAAGTGGGAGCAAGTTCACGACGTGATAGTGTTTTCAGGAGAAAGTTTGGAAGTTGGCTGCAGATTATGTTTAAATTCCCTTCCGTTGTATGTAAATCTTCCTCCGGTGAGTAATTGTTACGTAAACTATGATCAGTTGGAATATTTCGCGCAATGTTAATAACACCATAAATCTTAGTAGGCTCGGCAGAGTTAGCTGAAATTGGACGACCAAAAAATCGATATCAAGAGTCCAGTGAAAGGTCAAAGAGAAGAAATACAGGGAAAATTTGAGCTAGTTTATGACCAGTTGAGTTAGCCTTAGCTCCGAAGCAGAGGTGATGAGTAGGCTGCAAAGCTAATCAAAGAGGTGATGACAACTACTCCTACAAGAACGTGACGCGTTTTATCGAAATTGAGAGTAAAGGAGGACAAAAAAAGCGAATTTTCAGTGGAAGGAGTACTTTACTTGGAAATCAAGTGGTTTCAAGATCAATGCTGCTCTATTGAGAGAATATTGTTTTTCTACGGCAGATTTGTTGTCCATCTTTACGCATAGTATTACATGCCATCCATCCTACACAAGCTGCTAATTCACGGTGCAGCCATTTTCAAGGAAGCCATCCTTCCTATTTGTCGATTATCAGAAGAGGCTATGGAGGCCAGGAACAAAGATACTCGAAGATTCCGGGAGCACCATAAAAAGAAATCTTCAAGAATGGCAACAATTGAGGATCTATTCCGAAGACTGCTGTTAACATCCGAACCCTTCATTTCCACTCTTTCAGGTGCCCCGAGAAAAAAATTATGCCCTTATCTGCAGAGGAACGAAATCTTCTTACTCTGAATGAATCGCAAACAGATAGTGAGACTGATGAACTATCAGGCGATGATTTTGAATATCTGTCATTGTTTTCTTTAATAATTAATATTACAACCATGGAAATAACTTTATTTTTTATTTCTTTTAATAATATTGATACCCAGTTAAATAATAAAACAAAATTTTTGTGCCAAAGTTTGTGCACATATATATTAGTTTCCAATCCTGGTATTTAACGCACGAAATGGCTCTACTGAAGGTCGCGGGTCCGAATCTCGCCTATTTGACTGAAGTGATTATATGAAGTGATTTATATTTCACATCTTACAGAGCAGAACAGAATATTATTTATCGGATTTCCGTATAAATACGATTACAATAACCATAAGTGTGGTTTTTAATTGATTAAACAATTTTCTCGCAGAAACAACATTCAGTTATACAGCAAAACAAACTTTATATTTAGATTCTTTGGATAGAAATTATATAGGAACCACGATTGTAGTTCAATTTTAATTAGTACACAATAAATTGTTTAAACAATTATCAAGTAAAAACAAAAAAATCACAGATACAGCAGAAATTACATCCCATTAGGATTATACGGATATAACTACATGCGGAACAACTAATAAAGTTCAATTTACATTTGTTACATTTATTTGTTTAAATAATTGGTTTTGTAAAAACAAAAATATCAGAGATGCAGCAAAATAAACGTCAAATTCGGATTCAGTGGGTCGAAAACTTATGAAAACAACGTTCAAGTTTAGTAAGTACGGAAAATAACAGCGGTATTAATTTTGGCCAGCTTTTTTCGATTTGGGACCACTTTGTAGCGCCAATTTAAAACAGGTAAGATCATCCAGCGACTATAAAAAGCCAACGTGATTAACCGGCAGCCTCTTAGTCTTACTGGGAGCAAGTATTCGAAGTAATGCCCCAAGTACGAGCATCAATTATTAAATCAAGTACATCAGTGAGTATGATAGCGATCATGCTTGTTAACCACCATGCTATTTCCGTATCACACGATACTTTAATAGCATTTATTTCACTCTAAGAAATACATATAAATTTACATGAGGAAAGAGTAAAAGTAGGCAACCCAGAAGAAATGAATTCTTATTTTGAAGCTGTCATTCCTCCGTAGGTGGGTTGTGTGGTACCTTATATTCATAGCAACAACAACAAAATTTTCTGGATTTTTTACAACAAAAATTGTGTTATAATAAAGAAATATATAATATTTGAATTGAGTTAAACATGGGAGTTAGTGAAATTTTAATAAAATTATTATAAATTTATCAAGTACACAAAGTAAGCATAGGAAAACTACAAACGTATATTGCAATCTTTGTCTATTAAATCAAAAAATAATTTTGAGGAGATTTTCAACAACCCTATTTAATTAAGAACAGCCACGCTCTCAATTTTCTTAAAAAGTTACTTCATGCCCAATAGCTTTTAATATTTTACGGTAAATTGTAGGATAAATGTAGTCATAGAAATGCTTAATGGCTTCAATATTAGGACTGGGAATAATGTTACAGTGATTAGTTATTAATTTATTTCCATATTGAGACAAATTTATTTCCCTAAAGCTGTAATGCAAGAGAACATCCTCGAACTTCAGCTGGATCATTGAGTGAGTTGTCTGGATTGTAGAGTGGATCAAGCATCGTGTGAAACGGCCTTAATCGGATAGGATTTGGAGAAAAGACCTTTTTAAACCAATCCTTTTCCAGTAATAACAACAAGTTATAACGTAATAGTGACAAGTAAAATGTTTTAAAGTATTAACATGAACTCTTTATGTTGAAATTTATGCCTTCTTTCTAATAAATAAAACTTTTTTCATTTCACTTTTGTACACATTTTTTCGCTCTTGAGCTCTAGAAATCTAGAACACTGTCGGAATTAGGAACACAGCTGTGTCGGAATTTGCGCCCCGTGGCCCAAATTCCGTCATTCTCACAATATTTATTCTGACTGTAATTACTATGAAAATAGCGCCGATATATCCAAAAGAAGCTTGTCAAACATTGTGCATATCATAGGCCAACTTTCTTAAAAATTTGAGAATTCTATGACCTATATTTTTTTAAATATTAATCATTAAACCTTAGCGTGTCGGAATATGGAACAGAACTTTAATAATAATAACCATAGAAACGTGATCCTTAAAGGAATTCTGGATCAAGAATATTTCCGACAATCATGGGAGATTTTAGATAGACAATAGCATGTAATAAAATCCTAATTAAATATAAACCACAAAATACTTAAAATGCACCAATAAATAATATTAGCTTGAAGGTTGACAGAAGTCTCAAAAATTTGTTTTTTTTATGGGACATTCTTTTCAGTTGTCAATAAATACACTAATTGAAAGTGTAAACAATAGATAATATAAATTTCTCTTTTACAGGCTGTGCGAGAATGAGTCATATAATTATAATCTGAATTCAAGAAGTAAAAAATATCTCTTAATGAAACTGGATACTCAATTAATAATGTTATTAGATTATTCCAATTGAACTTTGAGCATTTCGATAAAAACTGATGACTCTTAGCTCACATCCCATGAAATATCCTCGTCACAACTGGAATAATTCGAACAAACGGGCTCATTTAACGCCTCTTGGCGGATGATTATTATCGTTCAGATGTAATGACCGAAATCCACCCTTGATTTAGAGCGCACTCATAATTCGAACAATCTGCATTTAAATGCTTTTTGGAACATCAATGTGAATTATTATTTCCATGTCGATTCCTGCGATTTCGATGAAAACTTAACACCCGAGGTAATCACATTACGGTTTGCGTCATTTCCAGTTTACGCTTTCCATTATCTCTGGATGACACGACGTTTGGTTAAAACGTCAATTTTCGCTGCACAGCACGCATCACCAACACAATGCAATAAACACGTTTCATAAAAGCTCAAGCATTCGACGAGTAATCCTGCGCGGGAATAAAGCATGAACCGCTCGGTTTCCTCAAAAGGCAAATACAAAAATCAACAAGTCATAAACCGCTGATACTGTCATGATTGCATATAATGTATGCTTACTCTATGCTTATTTCCCGGAAAAAGGAAAAAAAACAATTCCCAAAAATGTACAGACTGGAAAATTAACGGTTCAAAAGTTACAAATTGATTAATGAACGAACTCGGTAAAATCTTCTAAGGGGCAATAATCATTTTGACGTCGCATACTTTACTTGCATACACCTTTACTTGTGTGAAAAATCGAAAAAAACTCGACAGAATTTTTATATGCGTATCTATACATTCTTTACTATTCTACGGAACAAACAATGAAATTTCGTTACTAGGAAAGTCGAGCTAATCCATTAATACTCTCATATCCTTCAAAGGTGTGTGGGAGGTCCCCACGACATACCCTTGAGTTGCCTTGCAGGGTATTATGTAGATGTAGATGTAGATTCTGGCCTAAGCCAGAGTAACATGCCAGAACATGGAGTAATCCCGTTAGGAATACCCTGTCAGTATTTTGGCAGGCTTAAAAATCGAGTTAGAACGCGTGCAGCGAAATTCGGCAATATATGTTAAAGGCCGCTATGATAATCTCGTTAGTGATACTTACCTCTTGCAACAACTGGCATGGGAATAGCTTTCAGACCGTCAATTAAAATTTAGACTTAATATATTATGTAAGTACAAAACCAATTTCTTTCCTGACGACGTCAAAAACACCTAACGAAATCCGACATACTACGGCATATCAGATCATGAGAATAAAACTAGGGAACTAGACTGCAGAACGGGCAGATATAAAATAACAATTTTCCCGCGAACGATAAGAGACCAAGACGACCAACATAACGAGACTTTTAACTAGGTTTATCGACAAGAAGTGTAGCTAGTTAGTTGATTTACTCCTTAATAGTGGTATGCTTATCTGCTACCTAGTACTTACAGCCTGCCGTATATGTTTTCAGTATAGCTCTTGTAGCTCTGTCCATTTATGTAGTCGCATGAAACATTAATACTAACGGTTCCTGTAACATTGGTAGCATACCTATGGTGTAGTGAATGATTGTGAAGTTTCACCTCCTGAAAAGCATTAGCGATTTATGATAATGGATCAATAGTCGTAGTTACACTAACCTTAACAGAGTATAGTGTAATGCATGTTGGTGACAACTCACCCCCTGTCACACACCCTTTGGTTGGCTTGCAAGGTAGGTGTAGATCTACACGTAAACAAGTTATTAATATCAAAATGACAGGTTGACATTTTAATGGTACACATCCTAACCAAGGGATTTAAAATGGACGCTCTCGAGTAAATCGATCTCTATCACAAATCAAATGCCAAATTTGTAGACTCTATCATAACCCTCTGTAATGAATTTAATGGTTTCTGGCGTGACTTTACGGAATAGCTGCATGATTGAAATGAAAAACATTGTAAATTCTACATAAATAACCTTTATAATCTTGAATAACGACCAAGGTTTCGTCACTGAGTGATATCATCAGGTAAAGTACACTCGGTAAATACACAATATCTAACATCTATATCCACAAAATTCCCTGCAAGCCACCTCAAGGGTGTGTGGCAGGGGGTGAGTAGTCACTAACATGCATTACACTATACCCTATTAAAGTTAGTGTAACTACGACTATTCACGCATTATGTATGATTTCAGGCTTTCCTGGCGAATGATGCTGATGAGTTGTTCTCGGGTTTCCCACCGGGTAAAGCTTTCCATGATTGCCGACGTTTCGGCAGGAGAATTTCCTACCGCAATCAAGGATCTGGATGAGCCTTGATAATGGCAGGAAATCTCATCCAGAGCCTTAATAATGGTTGGAAAGTGTCCTGCCGAAACGTCCGAACGAAAAGTTTCAGGCCCCTGCCAAAAACGAAATCATGGAAAGCCTAACCCGGTGGGAATCCCGAGAAAAACTCATCAGTATTTATGCATTAGCATGAATCGCTAATGTATAACAAACAAATTTGTTTGGAATTTTAATAACAGATTACAGTTTAAAGTTTAAATTGACGGTCTGAAAGCGATTCCCATCCAAGTTGCTGCAAAAGCCAGTAACACTAACGACATTAAAATAACGGCTTTTAACGTATCTTGCCGATCTTCGCTACACGCGATCTAACCCGGTTTTTAAGCCTCCCTTATAAGGATCACAAATACTGGCAGTGTATTCAAAGTGGGATCTAACAAGAGAGGAGTAGCTGATTTCCCAAACTTTATTGTCGCACTTGCCAAGTACTCTTTTAACAAAAAACAATTTACGATTAGCTTGGCCGGTAATTTCCCGAATATGTTTACCCCACGAGAGATCATTAGTCAGTTGTTTTTATTAATTGATCATTAGTCAGATAATGTTAATTTCAGTTTGTAGAATCATTTTCTTAAGTTCAATTTTATATTTACTATCAATACAAATAAATAATAATTAAATTTTCATAAATATCCACAATTGAGACATCGTGAATTCCATTTAGTGAACTTTCTGCTTTAGAGCGACTAAATACCAATAGCAAAGGTCAAGCGCTCTTTTGGATGGATTAGGTCTTCGTAATCAATATTTCACTTGGAACTAATGGATGTATGGAGAGGGTGGATGAACGAAAGGTGAGTTGCGGAAGAATCAGAGAAAATTTCCCAATGACCGCGACCCTGCTGAAAGATTGACTACGGTAGGAGGCAGATGGCATCGGCCAGAAAGGCGGGACTGGTGTGAGGACAGACTACATCTGGTGGCCGTGAAGTACCGTGCAAGCCACCACATGTGTATTGATGATGGAAGGAAATAAATTATTAACTTAATATACTGAGTGTTGCATGCAGGTGAAAATTAATCCCCCACCACACACCCTTGAGGTGGCTTGTAGGGTACTATGCAGATGTAGATCAAACCCGAGGTGGGTTATAGGATGATGAATAAATTTATCCTCAATTTCGGTGGTCAGGCGATGTAGCTTGAGCTAGTGTCACTTTGGGGAAGGCCTTGGGAAATGTGGTCAACTTGGAGGAGAATATTGCATGTGTTTTGCATGAGAAAGGTATTCCTTCGGGAAAGGAATGACGAGTAGGGGAGAGAGGATATTAGAAATTTGGTCGTTGAAGGAGATTAGTTTTTCATTAGAGACTATTTCAAATGAATTGATCCTGCTTTCCTAGTTTCAGCCTTTCACTCAAGGAGTAGTATCTTAGAGTCCAAACTCCACCTAAGGTACGATCCTGTGAAGTACTAAGCTAGGGCCGAGGACTAATCATTACTTTCTGGGCACCAATTGCTCCTTTTTACCCTCGTTACCCTTTTTACAAAAACACAGGGCCAGCTACCACTACATGCTTGGCTTACTCAAAATTTTCATACTCTATTTTACCTTCTGAATAACAAAATACGTAAATGAAAAATCGTTATGGAAGCAGAATTTAATTTGATACTAATGTGTTATCTTCATCCCAGGAAAATTTAAACCTTATAACAGCGTATTCTTCACTCCGCTACAAATGTATATATGACAATGATTAACTTCAATATTTCGCACTATTTATTTTAAGACTAAACATTCACTTTTGGCAGAAAATTTATTAGCTTTCAAAATTGTGTAGTGCGATATTTCAGGTTTAAGCGTTTCAGGGCAGACTAATTCTGCTAATGTGATTTAAATGGTGTGGAGAAGTGCTCAGTATTCATTGTCTCGCCTATTTGCAGAATGTGCGAGGAATAGAGGATTTACAGGACGAAGCTTAAGGTTTGGTTGATTACTCGATTTTCACGGCGGGATCTAACCTCCGATCCGACAAATGGAAGGGTAAATGCGTAGTCAAAGCAGAGTTCTCTTCTTCACAGATGTTTTATAATCATATACTACTTGAAAATCAACTCCAGATAAGGTTATTTGATGGTTATAGCCATAGGTAAAATTATGATAGCGTTATTTTGACGTATTTAATTGGCTAACATTTGCATTTCACAATTCACGTAAGCCTATCGGAGAATGCTTGCACCTACAGCTGGTTTACATTATCGATTGCCAATATTTACTGTATTTCACCAGACATTTTCTCAAGATATACTTATCCTTACTCCCATGACCATCTATACCAAAGCTGGGATTGGGCCTCATCCATAATTGACCTCCATCATTCTCTGCCTCCTGCTTCATCCGATGTACACCCCCGCCGGTTGATTCCTGACTTGCCTCCATCCCACCAAATTCATCGTCTCAGCATTCCAGGTGGTCTTCTACCTTCTACTAGTAGTCTAGTCTAGTAGTAGTCTTCCAAAGACTACCTCTAGTATTGTAACCTGCTGACTTCGCATCACGTGGCCAGCCCATCTCATGCTTCTAGTTCTTACGCACGCTACTATATCATGGTCTTTGTAAAGATCTCTTATTTCCTTGCTAAGTATGATTATCCACTTCCCGTTATCGATTGTGGGGCCAAAGAATTTTCTGTTTTGTTTTCAACTATAATAAGTTTACTTTCTTCCTTCTTTTTCACTATCCTTCTGTACTGTACAATAGCAATGGGCGAACTATTAAGTGGTATATTTTAATTTTTGTCTTTTTTGATATTAACTTTGAGGTTAGGATATTGATACATGCATGAAAACTTTTATTGGCTCGATTAATCTTGTTTGCTATTTCAGGTTCTGCGAAGCGAACCTAAGGATTCAAGCTAATGCTTTCCCTCTTGGAGTAAACTTGTGGAATAAAACTGTTTTTTTTTTTAATCAGTTTATCTTCTTTGAATTAATGTAACTTTAAGTGAGTTTTTGAGTAACATTTGACATTTGCGTTCACTGCGTAACGAAATGGTGAACAGTTTTAAGTATTTTTTTACTTTAAAAAGAAAATAAGTTTATTTTTATGCCCTAATACGCAGGGTTCTTCATATCGCGAAATTCTTCTTAGCTTTGTATAGTTTTCTTTAGAATACGCATCCGAAGTGAACGCTTGGGTTCGTTTCCGACGGATAAAGTGATATCGACCTTGCGATCTAACAGCAGAGTCCGGCAAAGCACGCAGGCAGCTGGGCCTGCAGTATCGCGGCTTGTGCGTCGATGCAATATATAATAAACGCAATGGCGATTTGAAAATTTATCTATTGAATAATAAGAACTAATACGATGCAATTTTCCACAGATAAAAATTTTAACGGCATCACGAAGACTGGCCACACGCCGTGGGACACTCCACAAAGAACCCTTTTCATTTTATACAAAGTGTCTTCTACTGTTGTGTACCCCACAAAAATTCCCCAGTAACGAGTGAAAAAGTGTATTTTTCCAATGCGTGTCCCTTTCCCCCTTTCCCCCCTCTCCCCCTCGACCCGCCGCGGGACATTACCTCAACGAACTTGTGTTTTTTTCCAAATGTTAACGATCTTCTTGTGTAAATAAAACTCCCTCCCCCCTTGAAATTTTTCCCCTTCCCCACTCCCTCCCTCCACTTTCCTAACCTCCCTCACTCACCTTCTCTTGTATATGTACCTTGATTTCCAAATATATGTACCTGATGATGATGCGGTGCATCCAAACCCGGGTTGATTAAAACTTTTATCAGTGGAAAATTGCATCGTCTTAGTTCTTATTATGTTCATATTCCACAAAATCTCGCCTGATTCCTCCCTTTTTGTATCTATTGAAGAACTTCCAAAGATATTAAAGCCAAGACATCACTTCAACTTTCGGGATGAATAACGCATTTTTTGGATTTGGGCCAGCCTTTTTCGATTTCAGTCGACAAAAGCAGCGTGGCCCACTTTGATGAACGAACCGCGGCCAGAGGACGTGACAAATGCTGAGCGAGTGGAATGGACGAGCCAAGGAGGTTGATGAAATAAACTGGAGAGGGCGCTACTGGTCCCAGGCATGAAACGATAGCAAGGAGGTGCTTAGGATAGGAAGGCCACGCTTACTTTGACTAAAATTTTGAAAACGCAATGGGTCTCAGGGTAACATTTTCGCTGTGTCGTTTGCGATACGATTTATTGATTTCGGGTGAAATATTAGTATGAATATTCGTTAGAATAATTATTGAAATTTAAATTTCTGGGCACATGGCTTTGTGAAGAATAGACATCTAGCAACGTAGTAAAATGCCGCATTGAACAATGCCGACATGCGTTCTTAAAATTTAAAAGTGCTAAAATGTTTGGATTTTGACTTGGACCTTAGACTAAGGTTCATAATATATTACGCTTGGTTGATACTTCATACTTCTTCATGGGGTAGCAGGTTGGACATTGAAAGCAAACCGAAGGATGTACCGAAGAATATTTAAGATACCGTGGACGGTGAGAATGACAAATGAGGAAATTCTTACGCGTGTTGGCAAAGAGCTTCTCAAGACTAAGGGCTATTCAACATAATTTGGAAGAGCAAAACGTCATATTTAAGATATACCATGTAAAATGAAGAATGCCAATTTTTGCAGTTGATGATTGATGGCAAAATCGAAGGCATAAGGGGAGTTGGAAGAAAGAAGATGTCTTGGATACAAATAGAGAAGCGATGGAACATGTGATCGCGGACATCCATTAGTGGATACACATTGAAAGAAGAATAATATTAGTTGGACTTTACAAAAACTTAATAAATAACATTATTATTCATTCTATTGTTGACGGTAACTTAGGAAACCTCAACAGATGTTGTTTTCTGTCCTAAAACGATGGCAAAAACCGCTGACCTTCACGGTGTTTTTAAAGAGGTTTTAAGTGTTGCATCGTACAAGGACATTTATTTTCTCCTTTGAAGTTGATAAAAACTGTAGCAACAGCACACAATTTCTCGTTTATAATTGTGCTGGAAGAAAGGAATCCCACTTCATTGTGGCAAAATTTGAAAAATAAAGATGGCGAACTTTGATACGAAAATCTTCTAAAAAGCGCCTCTACGATACACACTAAAGGAAGAAATGAAAAATGTATAAGTATACTCAACCGAGATTCGAACCCGAATCTCCCAATTCCCCGTAATATTACTTACACTGTTCACAGCAGTCATTTGTTTATCTCGCGAGGTTATGGTCTTCACAGTGTTCCACTTCCAACCTCCTAGGGATGGGCGGTACTAAAAAAAAGTATCGGTATTTTTTATGAGTATTAAAAAGCAATATTACTACTCGTCCGGTAGTACCGACGAAAAAATACCGGTATGCCGGAATTCATGTGATTCGTTAAATATTTTGATAAATTACAAATTAACATGCGTTTAACCCTAATTTTCCGGTATTTCGGCAAATTAGGATATATCAGTCGAAAAAGATACGCAGAAATTTCCATCTATCGGTATTTATAATGAACCTTCTTTACGAATGAAATATCTAAGGCTTTCCCGGCGTATAGCGATGTTGGGGGTTGTTCGGGTTACCGACTGGGTCGGGTTACCGACTGGGTCATTTCTGCCGACGTTTCGATGAACGAGTCGATCATCGAAACGGTCGGATACCCGAACAACCCCAAACATTCATCGGGAATATACATCGGCTATTCAGTAAACAACTAGTCGACCCGTGCGAAGCATTCGCACTGTATCCTCCTCAAATCCCACTTAATTGAATTGCACACCGTATAGTTAGTACCGTGTAGTTAGTGCGTAAGAATCCATACGGTACTTACTTTGGAGTTGAACTTGTGTAGATTTCTTCAAAGTGAATAATCTGATTTGATCGCCGGGTTTGTTTATCGTAGAGAGCAGAGACGAAGTAAGTTGGTCGTCATAGACTAAGTAAAAACAAATGACTGCGAGCGGTTTGGGCATATATGGGTTTGGGGAAGTAAATATAAATTCAAGTTTTGATTAATTTAGTTCATTTTATAAATACCTAGATCAGCAGATCGAATACCTTAAATCAATATTTTAAGTCGAAATTAAATTCGGATTGAGATAATAGATGCATGAAATTTAAATCGGTTTCATTTCGATATATCTCGATATTCTCGATAGAGGATAGATAGGTCGAGGTCGGGATTTCAAAAAACCGTTTTTTTTTTCAAATGTAATTTTTCGAAAAACAACTGAAATGTGAGTAATTTGTATATTTTTCCGGTATAATGGTTAAGAAAAGCTTTAAAATAATGCCTCATTTATGAAAATTGATGAAGTATTAACGAAGTTATGGCGTACCGACAAAAAAAAGCCCTTGAGAAATAATATATATGATTTTTATTTGATACTGTATGTTTGCGCTCGTCGCTTTTTGTTGGGATGATTTGAAATCAGATGAAAAACGATCGATATTGTTTTAATGTTGTGGTCAGATAAAATCCCCTCTAATATTGATCAATCCTTGCGGTCGCACTGACGTTTAACTTACAGGAATAAATATTTGTAATTATACGGTTCAAAATCATCGATTATCTGGTGTTCGGCATGCGTCAAAAATTAATACTTACCTATTATATCAATAATTATTTTAAAAACATATCTCAACTTCACGGTTATGTAAATTAGAAAAAAAATACAGACATTTTGCGAGAATATTTGAAAACGTAGTGAAGTCAGTAAATGTTCGTAATTAGTTCCGTTAGTTGATGGCAGTGCTGTCTAAGTACTGGTATTTTTAGTACCGGTATCGTCGGTAGTACCGATTTTAAATGCTGGTCGGTACTACCGGATTTAAAAAATAGTAATCGGTACTACCGAATACCGGTATTTTCTGCCCATCCCTAGTGCACGCGAGCGTATATGCAACATCGGCAAGTTTGCCCCGCATTCTCATTCTTAGCCTCCCTATTTATAATCCGAATACACATAGGCAGTTTCTACGACGTCATCCACCGAGAGTTTGACCTGACATACTGAATTTCATTGCAAGGCCAGTGACACACTTGGCAACTGCCCACGTCCGATATAATGGGCGCCACGAAGAGACGCAGGCACAATCACGACGATGTGATTAACCCCCATGGCAACGAGCGTCATTACGAACAGCGCAAGATAAAAAAGGCGGGAAAGTGTTGGTCGCTCGTTAAGTTCTGTCGCCCACGGCCGATAATTGGGGAGACTGGTTCTGCGAAAAACGAATAAGAGGTCGAAATTTTCACATGATTTCTCACCCAACAAATAAAAATTCACGACCTCCACAAAATTTCGCCAGTCATGCTGACAAAGAGAAATCCCCTGATGAAAAAATTGTTGCCAAGGACAAGGGAAAATTCACTAAAATGAAAATCAGCCCGTTGTCTTATGTTCCTTCCTTCCTTCTAATATTACGCTACTCTGCGAGCCGCTGCGAAGAAAATTGGCAGGGGGTGAAATGACACCAGCCATTAGCCCTACAATGCATGATTTTTTTGTTTCAGCTATAAAAGTTGTCTCCCTAAAAATTTTAATCTTATCATTTTAAAAAAATACTTTTAAAATTACCGCAAATATGGCAATTTTATTGCTTTTTAAATAGTTGTGCCATGGAACAAAATTCATGAAAGGGGTACTTGGAAGTTTAAGGTGTAATTTATTGCATTAAATTATCTCTCTGAAATGGAAGAATTACCTATTTGTTGAATAATTCCCTATTTACCTATTCATTCATTCCTTCCAATTTACCTATTCATTAGATAATAGTTCCTAATTATAGGAGACATACCAGATTTTTTAGAAGTACAGGTTAGTAGTAAAAAAGGCAAAAATACATGTGCAACAAAATATGTATTAAATAGAGGGAATAGCGAAGAGGAATTGGATGAGGGCGAGGACGAAACGTGAATTGCATGTTAACTTAACAATGCCGTTTCACACGAGGCATTTTATTGCACAATCTGATGTACGTATTGACGTGCATTAAAAATTGCGTCGTGTAAAGCGGCGTATTGCTAGAATGCATGCGCAAATGCATAAACGGGAGATTGGAAAATAGCCCCTGCTCTGATTCCGAGACTGCATTCTCGCATTGCGAAAACGGATACTGCTTCAAATTGTGCAATAGAGGGCCTCGTGTAAAACAGCCTTAGTTTCAGTGTGTTGCTCAATTATTTTCTTAATCAGCAATGGGGCTTGAAAAAAATTTAATTTTTAATGTATATTTTAAACAGATTATCTCTTTTATTTCCCGCTCCTGTCAGTAGGTACTTTAGGATTAGCGTGGGGTTAGAATAATAACGTCCATGTACCCCGACATTCGGGTTATCTGATGTGGCGTGTAGCGGCTCCCAACCTAGGCCTTCTGTCAGTTGTGTTACACACTGTCCGCTCGCCACAGTTTTTAACGAAGCGTTCGGCTTTTCTATGCATTTTCTTAGTTTAGTGCATATCAAATCTTCCTGCGCCGGGTCCCAAATGCTCGCGGCTAACACGAGGTTTCACGAAACAATTATGTAATAACATCTCCTTTTGAATTTTTCCTCAGCGGATCTCCCAGCTAAACTCTTCAAGCATCACTATCTCTTTTTGGCAGGGCTGCAAATGTTACGAATGCGTTAACTCCACGATAAGATAGTTCTGAAGTTATGGTGACATTATTACATGCTCGTGTTACTTATTGAAAATCTTAATATTGGCCTAAGCGTTAGCAGGCATGGAATTATATAGCCTTTCAGGCTAGAATGGGTGAAGAAGTAGGTATGTCATAATTTTCCCACCATTTACATATGCCATTTCAGCGATAAAAAACTCATATGAAGCAAATACTTCCGAGAAATTATTTTTTTACAACAACTTTCCATTTTAAATTAGTGTCTGAATTGTCAGCAAATAAATTCAGTAATTTAAGTCAAAATTCGAGAGCTTAACAAAAGAAGCCGCTGTAGTTGGCTTACCGAGGTTGAAAATTTTCGCTTTAAATATATATTTCCACTTACCTGTATATTTAGCTTATAATTTTTCCTTTTTAGGAGCCAAGCATCTTTTTCATAAGGGACAGCAGTGTTTTAGGAAGGCAAAAACGAAAACTTGAGATGTATTTTCTGTCTTTTGGCTCTCGTAGTTGCGAAGGTACCTCACTCAAAAAAATCAATTTGGAAGAGAAAACATTTTCGGGACAATTCAACTCGACAACACTGAAGCACTGGTCTCTCAACGAGTCAGCCGCATCAATTTCAATTGAATGACATATAAACTGCCACCCTCTCTACATCCTAGTAATGAACAGTCTATCTTATGGCACCGGTAGATTCGACCGCACAGAACAAATGATGGAGACTTACCCTATACTCTTTTAAATACGTTAAAATACTCTGTTTTCCATCGTAAAATCCGTGATCATAAAAGAACCACAGTATAAAAATAGTTATAGCACTGTTACAGGCGCGTCAAACAACTTTTTCATCCAAAATAATATAAAAATGGCTAATGCGCTAAAAACCGTTGACGCTCACCCTTGTGGTAGTTTTCGGGGTGTCGACGTAGATGTCATTAATTCTCACTCATTTAGAGGCGAGAGGGGTATTGAAAAATCGCTACTGTGCTCTTAAGACCTGATACTTCAATGAACAGAGACACGACATATCAAATGAGACACAAATAATCGTAATAAACACAATGGATGGGAAAATAGAAGAGAAAGCCCACGGAGGAAGACCGAGGGACTTGCAGCCGACTAAAACGGGAGATAAGAAACGGAAGAACTAAAAGGATATTGAGGAGTTAGAAGGGGGAGGGTATATTGGGGGACTACAGCCAATATAAGGGTAGAATAACTAATGACAATGAGGATTAACCCTTAAGAACATGCTAGTAGTTCAGTAGCAGTAATAATCAGTGGATATTCTACCAACCGACTGATAGGTTATTTGGACAATCCATCCCTCCTTCCCATCTTCGGGGTCAAGTTTAAACTTTCAAGTTCCTCATGCTTTCCGCCTTTCTTCTGACTATTGATCTCTCGTGAGGTATAAACATATTCAGGAAATTACCAGCCAAGCTAATCGTAATTTGGCATTTGTAAAAGGAGTGCTTGGCGAGTGTGACGATAAACTTTGGGAAATCAGCTACTTCTCCCTTGTTAGGCCACAATTGGAATACGCTGCCAGTATTTGGGATCCTTATGAGGTAGGTTTCAAAACCGAGTTAGAACTCGTGCAGCGATCGGCAAGGTACGTTAAAGACCGTTATGATAACCTTTGTAAATGTTACTGACTTTGTGTAACAACTGGGATTAGAATCACTTTCAGACCGTAAGTATATTAAAATTTAGGCTTATTCTATTATATAAGTTACAAACCAATTTATTATCTGTCGACGTTAATAGCATTTTACGAAATCCGACATATATATTTAGATAAGATAATTAGAATAAAATTAGGGAATTACACAGCAGAACGTACAGATTTAAAATGTAATTTTTCCCACGAACGATAAGAGACCATAACAGCATCCAATGAGACATAAATAGGTTTTTCAATAGTTAGTGTAGCTAGATAGATTTACTCCATAATACTTATATCCTAATCTATTACCTAGTACTAAAAGCACGCCGTACATGTTTTCAGCATACTTATTGAATCTCTGTCCATTTACAAAGTTGCAAAATACTTTAATACTAACGGTCCTTCTGAAATTTGGTAGCATATCTAAAGTGTAGTACATGGTTGTGACGCTTCGCCTCCTGAAAAGCATAAACGATTTATGCTAATGTATCAACGGTCGTAGTTACATTAACTTTAATAGGGCGTAGTGTAATGCATGTTGGCCACTACTCACCACCTACCACGCACCCTTGAGGTGGCTTGTACGGTAATTTGTAGCTGTAATTGTATATGCCATCCGAAATTCCTAACCTCTTCCGAGATTAACAAGGGTTGCCTCTGTATTATCCTCTTTAACTTGTCCTCGCCTCTCAATACCTACTTACAACAAATTTCTCTCTCTCTTAATATCCTCCACTGACTCCCTCACATCTCTTACCATGTGTAATACCGTATATCTGCGAGCATAATTCGATTCGAGAATAAGTCGAAGTCATCTTTTTGGCCCGAAAATATCGACTAAAAACCGTGATTCGAGTAAAAGTCAAAGTGATAAAATTACTTTGTCTCATTTTTCGCGATTAAAAAGGTGAACCAATTAAGGGTGGTTCATGAAGGGTGCATTGAATTAAAGTACAAACGCTGAAAAAAAGACATTTTTAAAATAAAGTTATCGATAATACCTATGACCTGTATAGAATCAGCCGTGAAGATGTCTACAGCATCCTTATACGCGATTTCCAGCGTTTGTAATGAGACATATTCGTCATCGTCGTCGTCTTCATTGAGTGTGTCGTCATTTTCCGCACCATCCGCCAATGGCAAGCGTACCCATAGTGTTGTTAACGCGACAATTGGTAGCGCTGGAGGAAAACGATGGGTCGGTGACGAGGGATATGATGTGCGATTGCGGTTTAATAAGTTGCCATGAAATGAAGCAATGGAGTGATTTGCGTACGATCACTCCAGAGCTCACAATGGGTTCGTAAAATATTACGCTGTCTTGCATGAGGGATGGGAGGTGTTAAAAAGCGGCCAACATCCCCTACTGAATTCTTTGCCTAATAATATAGATCCATTTTTTCTCTCTTCAGACTCATTTATCAATCTCGCTATGTCCCATTTTCCCATGAATAAATAATACCTCTCCCATTTACCTCCCTTCCTACCTATGTTTTATTTGTATTTTTTATTATTTTCACCGCATACCAATTGTTTTCATTGATTGTTTTTGTTTTCTGTCTGTTACTGTGTCACTTTAAATTAAATAAAAAACTAAATAAATAAACATCGCCTTACGTAATACTTGAACGGCCCCTAATTAGCCTGTGTTCGACTTCAACGAAGATCCAGTAACGGCGCAGATGGTGATGCAAATATGAATATTTGCATGAAATGAAGGATAGTTGCAAATATCCCGGACTCAGAAAGAAAGATATATAAGAGAATTCATATAGCTAGAGACGAGAATTTCTTTACTGACTCAGTTGGCCGTCTGTGAGTGGTGTATCCGGAAGCATAGAAGCCGGGCGATTCCCAATTTCGCTACAAGGAGTCGATGGTTTCGTTTCATCTTATTATCGAGCTCAATATTTGGAATATTTATTGTAATTTTTCTCAAAGCATTTATCACCGACGCCCTGTAAAAACATATTAATCAGTATTTTTACGGAGATTTTCGTCCCAAGCGTTGCCCGGAGCTAATCGGGAAATCATAGCGTTTCGGGTTGGTAATACGATATTTATACAATTCAATTGCTGAGTGGATTACATTAATATCGTATAGCTGAAGAACCAAGAATATTTGTCAATGGTAGGCCCTAAAATGAAACAAATAACGAAAAATCAAACGCATTTCTCGATATATATTCTGCGTGGCTTATTAGCAATAGAAATGCATATAATTTCATACAGCCGGCAGGCAGAAATATTGACCCCGAAGAATCCAATTAATTTAGTGACTCGAGTACTAGTCGAAGGTAGGTTTTCATTGGCGGAAAAAGGAAGAAATTTCTCGATTTATAATCGAGTACATACGGTACTTCCTCATCATCAAGATTATTACTATAGTAATAAGCTTGATGGTGGAGCGTGATGCAAAGTATGGAGCTATAGCTCCATACTTTGCATCACGCGCATCACAAAAATTATTATTGTGAACTCTTTCTCTTTCCCCAAAGACTAACCTCACGACCACTATAATGCAAAGCTCCATATTAGACTCCTCACCAAAATTTTATTCATCCAAGGCATGAAAAAATCGAAAAATATTATGCGACTTCGAATATCCCTCTATCTTAACATATATACATCAAAGATAAAAACTTCTTTCAGTAATTCAAAGATACAATCAGGTGAATATTCAAATTTGAAATAATTACTAATAAAGAAGTTCTTCACTCTTGTACCAGAAATGCAGGCAATAACCATTCAAGTAAATAAAATAAGTGCCCAAAATACTTAAGTTATGAGGGTTTAAATTTGAATAGCCTACTACAAAGGTCGCCAGTATTTTTAAGCCTGCGCGTACTTTCTGTATTTTACCATTGCAATTTGCATTTTTAATTACTTAGTAGCTATTTGCCAGTTTTACTTTGGAACAAAAATAGCGTCAATAAACTGCTACTATTAAAGACTAATCATTAAATACTAACATTTAAGCTGACGTATATAAACATTAAAGACTATCAACCACTACTACATTCGAGAGTTGACACCTAAGTTAATTTGACCGCTCCACAAATGAATTTTCTTCCTGTTAGTTCACGCCGCATGACGCGATATTCGAAGATCATAATTGCGTTTACATTTTTCCTTACAGTTTTCATAAATTGAAACTGACACGAAGCCAATGATTTAAAAAAACTGAAAACAGTAGGACTTCTTAAAAACAACATAATCATATCAGCGCTTCTTACGTCCATCAAATCCGCAATAAGGTACGTATTTTTAACATTGACAATAAGTCTACAGTTCACTCCACACCATTTGGTTTTATCTTAAGATTCCTGTGATTAAAATGAAATGGAAATAAATCCCAGTAAATTGTGGTTACCTCGATTCTTCACAAGCGCGTGTGAAACGGAAGTAGCTGCTCTGCAACGCGTGTAAAAACCAGTGCAAGTGACTGAGAACGCAACGAAATCTCAGGATTTCACCATTATTTGATCGTTAAGTATCTATGCCTCTCTAATCTGTCATCGACAAGTAAAAAAACGAGATTAGACGCATATTCCAGTATTGAGACTTCATCTAGAAATGAAAATATTGAAAATAAACTCGGATGAAAGCCTAAACTAATAGACGCACACGTTAATTCCTATCACATTTCCATCCGCTAAGGATACAGCGCATATGAGACGATTATAGAGTCGAACACCCATCAAAGCAGGTTAGAATTGTAGATTCCACTCTCAATCCACTGTTTGCAGAGTAAACAATATTAACTAGTGTCGTCAAAAATAGAAATCGCCACGAACGTAGTCAAACAATACTGTCACACCGCTTCACGGCCCACACACTTGCACAAATTCAAGGGCCGGAGATAGAAATATTATCTGATCAATCCACAGCGGAATAAATGTCCACGTCCAATTAAAACTTCGTAATACTGAAACGCGTTGGAATATCGAATTTTCATCAATCCTGAAGAACGGGTGTACTTTCGCACAATAGGGCTACAACAGCAGTGGTATTTGGGTAGGGATTCCTCGGACATGTCCCCGTTTTTGAACCACAGTTTGGGGTAAGCGGAACGTCCGGATCTACGTGTTTTCGTCCTCTGTGAGGCTTCCTATCCGTATGGTTCAGCCCCCCGAACCCGATCGAACTCAGAAAAATCAGTGAACTCTCCGTCCACCTCGTAACACTGGCAATGTGTGTCAAAAGAGGCAAGTTAAGAGATTCTCAAAATGACATAGTTCCTTTTGCATCCCCACCTAATAGATAGAATGATGATATAGATATTTATTCAGATGATGATAATTTGATGATTTAGTTTTTCTTTCTGCCACAATGGACCAAGGATGGATAACGGCTGACGGTCGAGAGCTTCGGGAGTATTATTCTATTGTATTTTATTTTAAAACATGTTCATGCATATTATATAATGAATTAGGATAAGGACTGTTCAAAACCTACCAATCAACAGGTAGAATACTCAAATGATGAAAATGATGATGTGTCCTGAATGATTACAAATTGGTACATACTTTTGCATCATCTCAGAAATCCCTACATTTAGACTGATCATCAATAGTGAAGGAACCTTTTCAAGATTATGCAGTCCCTACTTATTTGTTGTGCATAATAAGAACAAGCTCTTAACATTTGTTAACACAATCGATGAAAGCCATGTGGCAATAAATATATGCCTAATAGGCTATGACTGTCTACATCTACACAATACCCTGCATGCCACTTCAATGGTGTGTGGCAGTGGGTGAGTTATCACGAACATGCACTGCACTATAGGTATGCTACCAATACTACAAAAACTATTTGCGAGAACGTATTTTGCAACTACATAAACGCACATAGATAAAAGTCATGCCGGAAGCATGCGAAACGTAATTACGTTGCAAATTAAGAAACAAGCGTTAGGGAGCTAATCAACTGTCCATCTGCACTATCTATCAACTAACCAAGTTTAAAGCCCAAGCAAATCAATTTCTAGGTGTCCTAATTTTATGCAATCAGCTATCATTTTATCTACAACAGTCTCTGAGGTTACTTGTGCCATTTAGAACTGGCGAATTGTTTGATAATGAAAAGAATATTCTGGGGATCGGAGGAAGGGTGGACACAGGCGCGTCCGAAGTAGCCAAGGCAATAGATTCTCATCCCGAGGAACCGGGTACAAATCCTGGCAGAGGCGAAGATTATTCAGAGGAAATCCAATCCTTACTTATGTATCACGTGGAGAACACCACGTTTGTTACAGGGATGCGGCAGACCAGATGTTATGAAATTCCAGGACTTTTTCAGGCCAAAATTTTTTTTTTCCCGGTGAAAATATCCATTCTTTCGTAAATGCAGATTTCAAAGAAGGCACGAGAATAGCAGAACAACACATTAACACATGTCCCACGAGGGAATAAAGTTTACCGGCAAATGGAACGCCACCATTATCACTCTGGGGGAAAATCGGCTTCCTTTCTGATGGCATATTCTTCTTAGGCCGACGAGGGAAATGCAAACACAGTAAGGTGTTGGACACGTTTCCTTGCCCAAGTTGGAGAGGGATTTCCCGCCGCTTCCCTGCCACGAGTAGTGGTATCATTTAAATGACACAACAGTATCATCGCAACTGTTTCACAACTGACACAGTTTGAAAACGAAACAGTTCCGCGAAACACCCTGTTGCGGACAACAGCTAGAGGCGCACCAAACAACAGGCGATCGATCGACGCTGTTAGAACATGGCTAGAAGTTCTGCATTCTTTGTAATAAGAAATCTTTCCCTCAAATAAAGTAAAAATTTCATTTGGATTCATGAAAACAGGTACTTCACAGTTAGAATTCTATCTGCAACGATGGGTGGACATGTGTTGGCTGAATAAACCAACAACCGACTGCAACAGAGTCAAATAAAACAAATTATAGCTTATAACCGCAACGCAGCCACACGTGCAGTGCAACTGGAACAGATTAGAAAACGAAACATTCAGCTACACCCATGATTTGTCGCTGAATAACACAGATCGCAACTGTGCACGTTCACGAAACTAACCTGTTGTTTACAACAGTTATTTTAAAAAGTTGTCTGACCGAAACAGTTGCGGCTACAGCCGTTTCGCTCAGACAAAACTATATTCCACCACTAGCCCCGAGCATTATTCTCATTGGCCACCAAACGGACGCAAGTTCGATAACCTCGTATGCATTGGAAACATTCTATTCACCTCTCTCGATCTCTTTTTACTTAGTGGCATAATTAATTCTTAACACCGAATAGCAGCTCCACTGCCTCATTCATGTACCTACGGTACTAAAAACCCAATATCCACACACCAAAAGACGGTGCATAAAATGGTACTTCTCACTAACAATAAATGAAAAAAATCAGATATTGACTGGGAAAAGCAAATTGCCAGGCTAAGTTCTCATTCTTCATATCTTTTCCAGGTTTTTCAGGCCCATTTTCAGTTTCCATAGCCTTTCCAGGCCTGTGTCAACCCTGGTATTACTCCCTCCGTTGAAGAGGACGCTAAAAGGTGAAACCCTTGGCGCCTTTCTGTATAATATCAGGATAATGCCGATGCCTGGTTTCCTTCCAACCTTCCTCCACTCTCAAATAACAATTCCTTCATCAACCTGCCCCCACTGTCGGCCAACTCCCAAGATCACAGTATCGTTGCCGCTAGCTCATATTCCTAGTAGTTAATGCCTACTTCTCACGATAAAATTCCCGTCAAAATCTCTTAAATCAATTTCAAAACTGATAATTTTTCGAATCTTTGTATGCTCGAAATTTAACCCTTGTGTTTACGTGGTTTCATAAAACTATTCATGAAATACAATGGTAACACTTCCATAAGATCGTTTGCAAAACTTTAACAAAAATACGTATTGGACGCTTAAAAGGAGAATTTACCGAGTGAAGCATAAACAAGGCACTTTTCAAATAGAGTTTGAAATACAAAAAGAAACAAGGAAAACCGTCGATATTCCTGAAGTGCAATCAAATTTCACCACAGGATGTATATGGGGATAACCAACGCTCATGGCTAACATAGGGTTTCCTGGAAGTGTGACGTGCATTTACGTAGCTCTCTTTACGCGTTAATCCGACATGTATAGATTAGATTATGAAAATCTCCGAGTGAACATCTCCAACGATGAGCGTATCTCGCCAATGCCGAAGTGTGCAAGGAAAGGCTCGCAGAATGAAGAGATTAATTATAGTTTACAACTATTATTTAAAAGTTAACGATTTAAAAAATTGATGAATAGGCGCATTTCAACAATGTGTGTGCATCGGTCGTAAGATTTTTTACTGACTTACGACTTCGACGGGTATGTGCTTGGTAGCGTAGAGGTCTGCACAGAGAGCGTCCTGGAAATCCTTTCTCCAAATCATTCCTTGGCATACATCGCAGCAAATATGATCTCCTTTCTTTGGTCGCTTTTTAACCCGTTGTGACAGTTTATATCGTTTAGCATATATCCCCACGAACAGAATGGTTTCCTTGAAGTAAGGCCAAAGGCAGCGAAACACGTAATATAACGTCGCGACGCACCGTTTTCAAGATGTAAGCGAAAAACAAAAAAAAGAGACCTTCTGGCGCACGTCGTAGGCCCGGGGACTTTTAGTATGTTTACCTCCTGTTAACCCCAAATACATCCCTGAAGTTTGGTTTCTGTTCTCTTCCATGTCTTCTACAACCCCCCTTTGGGCGTTCATTGACTGGACTATAGAGATACATTGTTTAATAAGATCCGGCAAGTCGAGGAGCAGCCCGCGCTCCGGGCGGGCGGCCCGGCACATTCTGCCGTGCCCGAACAAGTGGACAACACTTCCATTTGATTGCAAAAGAAGACGATTCGCTGACAAAAACCTTTCTCGAGCCTTCACCCATCCTGCTATTGCGATAACAAGGGCCAAGACCATGGATAGGATGGACGGATCGAATTCTACCCATGGCCTTAGGGATAGCACTCTCCCTCTGGCGACGATGAAACTTTATGTCTTTGGAGGTGAAAGCCAATGGTAAGGGAAAAGAGTAAAGGAAAGCTAGCGGGAAAACTTGAGTGCGGACTGACCTCAAAAAACGCTCGTTGCAAGGGTTCGCGATTTACATAATTGTAGTACAGTAGTGCGTAATGAACTCTTGGTAAAAGATTCTGCTTGCATGCGAAGGATTGATTAATACGGTGATTACGTGTGTGTCGCGGCGTCTTCACAGGGGCACAGCGAAATATAGCAAAAGCTTTATAATTAATTACAGAAAAAGGAGTCGTTTACAGGACAAAAAAGGTCGTTTACAGAAAATGAAGTCTCCTCCTTTTGCTAAAAATGTAAAAATAATGGAACTACCGTAAGATACGTAACTGTGCAGTTAGAAACTACAAAATGCGCCAAAGAAAAATTTTTCAAAACTTCACCATTTGAGAAAATGTGCAGTGATTGGCAGGCTAATCCATCCCATCTATCATCAATTTAATGTAAATTAAATTAATAACAAACAAATGAACGAAATTGTTTAATAATGCAGGTACAAAAGTTTCAATTATTTTTATCTCTTACTTATGATTAGTCATACTTTTACTTAGGGTAATGCGCCGTGGAAAAATCTTAATTTAAAAAAGGCATTGCCAATCGAAAAAGTTTGGGAACCACTGGGTTAATGTATTCATAGTAAATATATTCCATATAGGTTCTGGCGCTGCTGCAATAGATGTTGAAAAATGCCAAAATTCGCCAATTTTTACATACGATTTCTACACATGTAGGCCTTATAGAAAAAATTGGCACACTGAAAACATTTAAACTTTGCTCTACCTGATGGTTTAAATAAAAACAAAGCACCTATCTCTAACGACAGTTGCAGAAGCATGGAAAGCAAAAGTACCTGCAACGGCCTTTTCAGGAGAGGTATTGAATGGTCAATCTATAGTTAAAACCCTTATCTGGAGAGTTAGTATGGCTCAAACAATTGTTCGCCATTGAAGGATGATGAGCATTCACTGGAGGGCTTTTGAGATATGGCTGCATAGAAGGGTGGAAGGAGTAAGCTGGGTGGAGAGGAAAACTCATCAGGAAGAGAGATATGGAAAGGGAGCTGAGAGGAGAAATTAGAAGGACACAGTAAAAGAGGCAGGAGAATGTACAAACATGCTTACGAGGGTGGTAATGATGAGGTTAAAGTGCCTCTAAAAGAATATTAGGTTACTTGAGAAGAAAAGATCACTCACGATCTGAGCAGGATTTAAATAAATACAATACGTTAGAGTTAGAATTATCAAAGCAAAAAAGTAATTCTTAGTTTCCATTAGTTACACTGAAATTGTTGTACATAGTTGACAGTGCCCAGCATCAACAAGAGCCATTTTCTAGCCACGCACAATGCACCTAATAATGGTGATTCCTAGAAAAGCAATATACATAATCCAATGGACTGCTATCAATGCCTGAATTACGTTTTACACTACACCACAAGGCTGCCTCTAAAATACATAAAAATTAGCCCTTTAACTGAAGGCTCTATGATCACTCGGGTGTCTACAAGGAATATATTTTTATACAATTGACCAGCATCTCCTTGCCTCTCCAAATATTAAAGCCTGAAAATTCAAAGAAACTTTTGAAAGGGATCTTTTTTATAGTCCAAAAATAGCATCCAGGATAATTAGGGAAAGGAGTGTGAACCTTAAATTAAGTTGATGATTAGGCTCACTTACTTCAACATAAGATATTGTGGCTAAATATATACCAATGAATTGATTGATTGTAAGGGTGGGCGCCCTGGAGCCCTCCTGGTACTCAGACCTCTTGGTCCATTGTGCTGTCCCACATTTAACCTGCCTGCCACTTGCATACATGGGACAAGAGCACCACGGTAGAGGTATTATTATTATTACACTGATACTGCAATTAGACATTGTCTGGTGGCAATATATCATTAGTTTCGGTTGAAACAAAATTTATAACTAGGTTTAAAAAATACATATACCTACATATAACAAACACTCCTCTTGCTTTTCATGAGTAACAATTTTTTAAAAATATTTACATTTCTTGGTAAAGGTTTTGCGAGTTCTTCTGGTAAGTCATTCCATTCCAGGACCCCACAATTTTAGGAGGAGTATTTGGTAGCATTCGTTTTTTGCCTCCTTAATTTTAGTTTCAGCGGGTGGTAATTTTTTCCCAAAAAATTTGGTGGTTCAAGCCTCTTCTCCAATTCCAACCAGGCTGGATGTTTTGAGTAGCATTTAAACATTCCCAATAACTAGGGATAGGAATTTTTCGGTGGTTTGAGAGGGAGAAAAGCGGTACTTTGAAATTAGGAATTCGGTACTTTCAACAAGACATTTCGGTGTTTTCACAGCGACCACAAATTTATATATATATATATACACATAAAATACAGACTATTTCTAAGTCTAGAAAAGGGTTACTTATACTATACCCAATATGATCTGGGCTATTATGCGACACTTTCCCTTCAAGCCATGTAATGACTGAAGACAATCACCTCGGTGGCGGAACTTGGAAAAGTGGCACTAAATTAAAAATTAAATTAATACATTTCGTGTATTGACATGTAACTTTAGAGAACTTCCATCCTTGTGAAAGTTTGCTTCAGTTACGTTCTTCGAAGATATTAAATTTTTCCAATTGAGTCTTTCCCAAGCAACCTGACAATTGTAGAATATGTACATGACCGTACTTTTATCGATACAATAAAATCCATCTTTTTGATACTAGAAAGCCCGGTCTCTTGCGCTTAATTTTGCATTCGGCATCTCAATAACTCGTCAAAATCACTTGAAAGCATAGAAACCAGGAATAAAACTAGGATACTTAACAGTTGTCACTGGAAAAGAAACAGTCATTTGACGGAAATGGCCAAAAACTATGTCTACGCTAAGGGTGGGACACGTGTGGAGAGGCCAGTCGCCAGCCTCTAGGAAATCCCAAGAAAAGGCAACCCTGGCATAATCTCTGGACTGAGCTGTCGTGTCGGTCACCAGTGGTCACCAGCGTCACAGGGGTAGAGGTTTTCCGGGTGAGTGCTTGGGATAATCGTTTTCACGACCGTCTGCAAGTATTCACCTTAGACCCTTTACCAATGGCAGCGGGAGGACAGTTTAGTCATTTCATAGATAAGACTAAGTTGTCCTACCGCTGCATTTTGTTCTCAAAGCCATAAAACCAAAGAAGGCATCGTAGCGAAAGAGGAAGGGTTTAGTGAAGGCTCTGGAAGAAAAATTCGAAGCAGTTGCTAAAAACGACGTAACACTGAATGCTTTCGTGCTGCATCAATTTCCATGTCTAAAAACACTGCTCATTTGTATATTTTTAAGGTATTTAAGGTGAACGTAAACATATATCGAAGAAAATTCAACGCGTAAGCAGTGGTTGCTTACACCCAAGGGAATTAATTAATTACTCGATATTGGCGCATCAGTTATTAAAATTTGTTGAAATTCATCATTTTAAATCGCATACAAGTAATGTGCATTAATGAAAAACATTAATTGAACGATTTCTTTTTTTCGAAGAAAATTCTACGCGTAAGCAGTGGTTGCATACACCAAAGGGGATTAATTAATTACTCGATATTGGCGCATCGGTTTTCCAAAATTTGTTGAAATTCATCATTTTAAATCTTACCAAAGTAATGTCATTAATGAAAAAACACTAAGGGATCGATTTCATTTTTATGAAAATTGACGCCTGCGGCAAAAAAAAACGGCAAATTTCACGTTCTCCCAAGGGGAAAAAACGGCAATTTCACGTTCGCCCCGAACGTGTTAATATATGGGAAGTCCACAAGGTGTTCCGTTAAAATTTCAGGATTTACAAAGTGTTCCATCGCAGGAAAAGTTTGAGAAACCCTGCTGGAGCAGATTACTTAGAATAAATGCGCATATTGCTTTTCCTTTGTTCGACTCACCTCGGAGCGGAGAGCCACCGATCATAGATGCTGATAGATGGTTATTCCACTAATTGTAAATAGAAAGCACCGCGGCGTGACGAGCTGTATATTGCCTGTTAGCGCCGTAAATCGAAAGCACCCGATGTCATCCTCCCGCGATTGTTATCGTAACACTGGTTATGCTACGATGGCCAGCACACTTCCGCATACCTCAGGAAAATTTGCACGCGAGTTCGTTTAAATCGAATTGAGAACATTTGCTTGCAATTTTAATGTTTTTCTTGCGTTTGAAATGTACTTCAACCATTTTCTCACAAATAATGAAAATTCGCGTATTGGGGCACAATTCGCGACATTTCGCGAGTTCAAAAGTCATTTCCCCACTAGGTATGGAGTATGTTGTAACTAACTACCACTCCTAGGACATTTTCCCCTAAATTCGCGAAATTCGCGATCGCGAAATTTTCCTATCCCTACCAATAACCTATTTCCTTTCCTTCTATCTCGCAGTGGACTCCACCCTAATTCTTCTAACATGCTGCTAACACTATCGGTAATTTTTTGTCTCCCCAAAACGTACCTTGCTGCCTTCCTTTGGACCTTTTCCAAGCTCTTTGCCTTTCCTTTATCATGGGAATCCCAGACATTCGTGGCATACTCAAGCATTGCCCTAACGGTAGTGAAATATCCCAGCTCTTTTACCTTTTTCGGGCATTTTTTTATGTTCCTCATCACGTAGTGGAGGTTTTTAAACGCTCTCCCAGCTATCTTTTCTATGTGGGGCCCCCATCCCAGATCCTTTGTTAACATGACGCCCAGGTACTTACAACTATCTGACTTCGCTATTACGTCTCCATTTAAATTATGAAGTATGAAGGAGAGGCCACCCCCAACCTTCCCGGTTCAGGCATGGAGGGAATCAACCTCCCTGGGTCTACCCTCTAGCCTCCCAGTATACGTCTGGAGGGAGTGCCACCTCCCTATCCACCCTGATAGAGGTATGGAGGAGGGCCGCCCATCCAACCCCCATCCAGGCCCTATGTTGCTTAACTTCGGTGATATGATGGGAACCGGTGTTTCAACATAGACCCAAAACAATGCCAATGAATTAATTTGTTTGATATAAAATCAATTGGAAAATAACAAGAAAATAAAGGAGTGCTTGTTCAATGAAAGTTCCTTATTAAATGAATGAGGGCTTGGCTATAAACCTACATAAATTCTGAACAATTGACTGCTATCCTCAGTCTGCAGGAAAAGGTCAACCATCGATGCCTGCTATTCTCATACCTCTGCCAGAAAGCAAAAATACTCATCTCACCATTCTCCAGAACATAATGAGAGTTAAAAAAAAATTAGAGTACCGCAATTGAATTGTTAATAGAATGTGTACATTTCCAAGAAGATTTTAGATAAAAATCTCTTGCCACAACCTAGAAGCATATATGTGAAAGAAGCTTGAGATAAATGAAAGAAGAGATTAAAACAAAATAAATCCACTATTTTATTTTTAGTTCTGTAGCACTACATCTTGCCAGCAAGACTGAAAAATACTGTGCAAACCATTCTTTTTTCCTTTTCAGACAGACAGTTCACAAGGAGGAACCCTATGCGTACCTCCCAAGTGCCGTATTAGCCACCCTGAGTTTTAAATCATCAATTCAAATAAATATAAATTGAAGCCAATAAATACAGAGATTTATCCCATATGAGCCACAATGAATATCATTGAAAATTTTGGACAAACAAATAGATTTTGCTGACATTGCTATCCACTGCCATGCATTGCAAGCATTCAACACATGGCATTAAACCTCAGCATCCATCAAAAACATCAAACAAAACTACAGCCATCATCTTTGGTTTTATATATGATACATTTTCACCATTCCATAAATGTTAAAAAAAAAATTGGAATTTTCACCAGCCAACAGCCTATACACATAAAGATATTAACTAAACTTCCATAATGGGAGTTGCCCAGCCCTTGGCATGATCTTATAGGAATAAACTTTGAAAATAAGCAAATACCAAGATTTGGTAGCATGAGTTGTGATTAAGTAATGTGCATGAAAATTCAAAATCACACTCTCCATCAAGAACCATACCACAATCACAATGCCAATCATTTAAGGTAACATAACAGCACTCACATAGGAACCATTAGAAGGTAACATATTGGTGTGAAGTACATTGTTTAAAAAATTTCACAGAGAGGCTCTCAAACTTAATACACAATTTAAAAAAAAGCTGATTAAAATGCTAACGTAACCTCAGTATTGGCAGGTACATCTGGTAAAATTATTGTTACTCTAGACTTCCTTGAATTCAATTGTCTTTCTTGGACAGACTTGGCATCACAAACTCCCTAATAAGATTGTACGCTATCCCCAATGTCAAGGCTCCCACAACAGCTCCCTGGGCACCAACTCGAAGTTGCATAAGGTATACTGATGTTGACATTTTTCCTTTGTTCTTAAAAGCATATATTCCATATCCAACAGCTGCTAGTAATCCTGAGATACCTGCATGTACCAAAAATACAACTTTAGACAAAAGTGTATTCACAGGGTAATTAGATTCAATTCATGAATAAGGGGACCCACATATTTGATAAAAAAGAAGTCAACATTTTAAATCATTAAAAAAAAACTTGAAGAATACACCCAAAGATAACAAGAAAAGCAGATAAATATAAAGTACCAAATTTTCTGGCTTTTTAGATGCCCTTTTTCCCACAAGAAATTCATAGAAATCACCCAGAGTATTGTAGGGTCAATGTAAAGCAGAGATTTGGCCTGAATACTATAGTACTGTTGTCATTGTCCTTGAGTATTGTTTAAATCATTACGTAAAATTATGCAATAAAAAATTATGTAGGTGACTAAAATATACCATTGCTAGTAAAAACCCTGTCATGCATGACGACTATTTAAATTGAACTCTATATATAATATTTGAATGTATTTTTTAATTATACTGTATATTTATACAGATGCTCAGTATTGGTTTTCAAACACAGTATAGCAGTATATTTTCATTGGCTGGCCATTCATTATGGGCCTATATTCCCCATGCAAGACAACTTGTAATGGAAAATTAAAATGATTTGAAAGCATAAAATAATTAATTACTGAGCTTATTTAAACTATAAATATTTGTAAAGATGGTGGAATTTGAAACTATAAAAATAAACACCTAAGGTAAAAAGTATTAATTTAATGGAAGATTATTAAAAAGAAAATAATTCATAATTCCAGGGGTGTAAAAATTAAGATTCAGAGTCATCAAAAATTTAAAAATTGATACTGTAGACCAACTTAACACTACTGTCCAATTGCCCATATGATTATCATTCATTCAATCACATTCTTCCATGTCTTCCCAAGAAGTGACCTAAATTAATTTTCAATTGCTCAGGATACACTTTTCTTACATAAGAAAAGCGTATGCTGAGCAATGGAAAATTTGCCATATGGCAAAAGCTACTCATCATTCCCAGATGATCCCCTATGGGCTTTCATTCCATTTATACATATCTGCTTATGAGATACTGCTTCAACAATGTTATCGGTCGTCAAGAGGGCAGTTTAACAAAAAAACAACATTTTGAGCACCTTTATCAATACTTTATCAAAGTTTTCACGATTTCGAACACTAAAAGAAATTTGCATTAGAGAATAAAAATCGTCATTATATTTCCTTTCATTTGGCGTTCATCTTGACTTTGCACATGCAATATTTCTAATTTATGCACAAAAAAATGATGGCAAGCGAATAAAATGAACTCAATACGTTTGTGTATTTTCTCATGGGAATTTGTGGACAGAGAAAATTTGCTTTTTATACTATACAATAACGAAATCTTTTTGTGTAGGAAATTTGTTGAAAAAGGTAATGAAAATGTCAAAATTAAAAACATACAAAAAAGAATGATGATATTAGGTCTCCATAGTTTATTAAAGAGGCAAATGAGAAAATAAATGAGATGAGCCAAATTTGTTATCAATGAAATATGCCAATAAAGTTGAGAAGAAAGCATTACTCATTAACTGCGTTGTCACCAAAGTATGTATAGGAAGAAACACTACACCATACATAACATCACAAGCTTTACAAAATTCCCTTCCCTAGTATGAACCTCAAGGGAATTGCTTAGCACACCAAAACCCTTGGCATTATAATGCACCACCTTGGGTATCACCATATTTTACAATATCATTCAGTAAAAGATTACTTATCAATTTTTGCATAAATAACATTGGAGGGTAACAGAGAGCTACCCATATTTTATTTTGCTCTCGGATGATTTTGGTGGTCCATATGCCCGTGATCCCAATAAGCCATTGGCTTGTCATCAGTTCTCTCAGGGGTCGAACCACCAGAACTTGACAGAAACACCCATTCTCTGGGCATGCGAAAAACCGACCCAAGTGAAACTCGAACCCACGACCCTCGGATTAGCAGGCGAGGACTTGACCCTGCCACCACCGGGCTGGCGGGGTACCAAACCCATATAAAAAAATTAGGGGATACCATGTATGCCCATACTTCACAGAGCCTGAAAATGTGGTAGTTTTTTCAACCGAATCTGATATTTCTATATTCCAAAAATTCATATTACAAAAATTCAAATTACAATTATATTACAAAAATTTCGTTTACATACAAGTGAGAAAGAACAAGACAGTATTCACAGAATTAGTGTCACAGTAGCATTTCTCATAGTAGTTTAATGCAGGAAAAAACTACAGCTATCATCATAATTAGAATGATAAACTGAAACCAAAGGTTTATAATTAAAAAAAATAATAAGATTGCATTTTACTAGGCATACCATGACATTATTGGAGAAGGCATCCTTAACACTCATAATTTTTTTAGCCAACAGCCCCAGCCCTATGAAGGGGAGCAAGCAGTCCTAAATTCAGGTTAAAAATATTTTCCTTTGCCACAATGATCACCCTTTGCATTGTGTGTGAGTTACAACTTACCTACTACAAGGAAGGGAGCGTCCTTTGCTTTCCTGGCCAATCTCTGACTGTGGCTTTCTTCATCTAAAGACACAGGTGATGACGCAGACATATTCTACAGATTTAATAAAAAAGAATATTTTACTTGAAATACACTGATTTTATTTTATTTGTGGATATCTAACAATAACCAGTATCATTTATCCCAGGAAGAATTGAAATGATCTTTCCATTTTGCCATGCTACCACATCATCTTCCAAAAGATAATATGCACATGAAAAAAGGCTTCAGAAAAATTCTCAGAAGAAATATCTAACAAAGCCTAGCATAATTTTCACCAGTGTTATGAAGACAGTTTAAAAATATATTATGCACATGGAAAATAGCACACATTCAGCAGATAAGCAATCAAAACATAAGGATTTTTTTTCATGCTCCATAAATTACATCTAGAAAGATCCAGCAAATGCTATGCAAAAGAAAACAATATTTTCTGCATCATTGAATGCATTCAACTTCATTATTGATGAAAAAAATAACCAGGAGAACTGACTATTTTTTATTTTTTTATAGAGACTACAAACAGAATAATTGCTGAGAAGACTTCAGAGCAAAGCCATCACAAATGCTCTACGTTCAAATGAAATAAATCTTGTTAGATTATAAAAACCACTTACATTTCCTGTCATTCAGCGATATCAAGTGAGACCTAAAAATAGCACTTAATTTAGATTAGGAAAACGAAATCAAGCACTATACATTGGCATAGCAATACATATAAACACCTTTGTGCTACCATCACCTGCACTGCAGTGAAACCATGAGGAGCTTGATCTTATATAAATGTACATTAAGGTATTGGAAGGGGTAAAAATAGAAAGGGGGGACCATGGAATTCATCATCTCCCTCCTTTGAGAGTTTTTCGCATGGGAGGGAGGAAGTCCAGAGGGGAAAAAAGTTGTGAGATTTCTGTTTCAATGGATGATTTAGTTAGTGGGCTAGGACAAGGGAGTGACATTCACTTTCAATAAATTAAGAGTTTGATCTTATTCTTCTTAATAAACTTCCACTTGACACCACTGAGCAGGCAGGTTTCACCACAATGAAACCAAGCTCCACATGGTTTCATCATATAGTTTACTTGAAGATGGGCCAAAGGCAGTCAAATGTATCATAGCTGTTCTTTAAATGCATATAAGTGGGCACAATGAAGTCTGTTAACAAAATTCAAAACAAACCACGCATCAAGTGAGTGTTATTTCAGCAAACAATTCTTGATCATAAGGAAATCATCATCTGAGTGCCCTTTTACTTATGTGGTAATTTGAAAACAAACCACATATGATAATTAAGTTAACAAACAACAAATGCATACTTAAAGAAATTGTAAAATGTCTAGTAATCCCCAAATATTTGGTAATCCCTAATTACAAGGTCAGTTATGTGGAGGTTACTGTTACCAAAATCATTTTAGTTTCTAAACTGATTACCTATTTTACAATTGAATAAATATCTGTTCCTCGATCATAAAGGTAGGTATTGAGCTATTAGGTCCCCTACAATCAATCAAGTTCATACACAGATGAAATCATAAGTGTCAGAACTTGTTTGAAGTGCCATAATATGACATTTCACCAGATTTCCCTGCTGAATTAAAGGCAAGAAGAAAAACAAGTTCGCCAATGAGGACAGATTTTTTTCCTCCCAGTTATGAGAAAATCTGATGCAGTAATTATATCCCCTTCCAAGTTTTCTTGCCAAGGTTAACTATGCAAAACAAAGCAACATAGAGCGACTTAAAAGACCAATAGGGCTCCCAAGATTTTTCGCACAAGTCGTCCAGATTTTAAAAGCAAACGCGGAAGTAAGGAAACTCCATGCTCGAATAGAGTTATAAAATGTGTAATTACCCACAGGCTTGAGACATTGGAGTCACTGCTACATGATTTTTCAAAAAAGGAGTTTGCGAACTCCTGGTCTGTTCCTAAGCAGGAATACAAATACGAGGTGTGTCATAGTCATTGAAGGTTAACTAGGTATGTCTCGGATCGATTACACATCTTTTGAAATAGACTATAATTTTGAAATAGGCTATAAACTGTTCCTTCAAGCACAAAATCAAAATAATATACCGAATAGAATAACTATAAAACGTAAAAGCTGTCAAGGTGATGCCCAGGGGGTGGTAAAGCTACAATGAGCTTTGGAACTCTGGGAGGAGAAAGAAGAATAATAAGTTCATGCAAAAAAACAAGGGAAACCTTTTAATTGACACAAGTTTCTCCAACTGCGAATGTTTGAACCTACAGGTTTACGTGATTTTTTCATATCATTGGTAATACGACGTATAAAAAATTCCCTATTTTCATAGGCAATACCTCCGTGGAAGGCTAGCGGATGAAGGAGTAATCCACCCTTCCCAATGAGGTTTTCTTTCATTAATTTACAATCTTTTAGGACAAATTTTCCATCGTCCGGAAAACATTGACACAGAACCTCAAGGTCAAGTAGAGTCGCATCTATATGGGTTAGCTGCAAACGCTCATTATATAGCTGATTCAATTAAAAATTACCTGGGATGGATAACACATTATATTTCGGTAAACAAAACAAAAGTAGAGAAAACACAAATTTTCTTCTAGACACAAATGAAAATAACAAAGCTAAAACTTACCAATTTCTGTTACACGCCTTATGTCTTCCAAAGCGAGATCATGCAGCAACTACGCTGGCAGGATTAATAGTATTACTGGTAATACCTGGCACTACCAAATCTAATCACTAAACTAGCAGACCGACTTCCCCAGCAACTCCACCTGCGACCAGGAAACGCATAAAACGAAAGGGGCACTTACGTCCACCTTACTTCTCTACGACCGTGCACCTTACGTCATTCAAACTCAATTGACTGTCGAATTCCCATAAAAACGTAAAGCATGATGCAACTGATGACATCTATTGGCTACAGCGCAAACCATTTTTTTCCTTGGATTTCTTCGGAGGGAAAGAAATCGTTGTGCTATGATTTCGCAAAGTGTGTAAGATTTTCTATCACCCTTTACGAAATTCTGATTTAACAGGATCATTTCTAAATGAAATTTTTTGGCGATTCACCGATTTGGGCTGGGCTGCGATCGTGGATTTCCAATGTCTGATTTTATCAAGTTATGATTTTCTAGATATGCATTGCTTCAATTCCTTGTTCATCGGATAGGAAACAATGCACACCTCAATATTTTCCATCGACGGGATGAAGATAGGGCTGTAACGTCATTTTAATCCTTAAAAGCTACTTTGCCTAGATAAAATCATGTGTATTTTCTTTAAGTCTGGGCACTCATATCTTCCATCATGAGTGTAATTGTTTACCACAAATGAGTAATAAGGCTCACGCTTTAATTACATCATGCTTGATTTTTTTCTTTTCCCATCAGCATTGGCCACAGGGTAAAAGTAGAATCCCCGACTAGCAATAACAGAAAATCTCTGGGAACCATACTTGCGAATCACGGTCCCTTGCAGCGAATAGTGCCACGGAAAACTATTGATGGTACACCCAGGGCCATGGCACTGCCGCCGTGTGCATTACATTTTAAACATGGGGGGTTCAGGCGAATGTTAACCAGTATTACATAAATTCAATTTAAACAAGGCAGCCAATATATTTGGTGTTTTGGTACATATCATGGAGGTCCTTCCATTGAACAAAAAATTCATCAGCGAAATGTAACAAAATTTTACCAGTCAAAGACAAAGATTTGACTCTGCATATACTTTCAACAAACACTATCTTCGTGTCACATATCCATAAAGCTTTCAAAATAAAAGCAATCGCGCAAATGGGCACACATGTGCCCGGTCCATTGCAAACGATGAGCTCCGGTTTCTCCCGAAAGATAAACGGAATCGAATATAAAAGAGAGTGCAGCGTGGAAAAAATTGAAGATATGTACGACTGGTTGACGTGTCTGCTTCTGGGAATCCTGAGAATAACGTAACTTGCACTCCCTGTACTTAGTTTCCTATCACTTTCGAGACTCGTTACTTTAGCCTCACTTCCTTTGTCGGTGCTTGCCATTATGTAGATACGAGGACTATAGTTAATAAAGTTTAAATTTCCCACTAGACGCAACATTTCAGCGGTATGTCCTCCAGATCCCATCACAATTGCTGTTTTAGCTGGCTTGAGACGACTTCGAGTACTTGCAAGATTTAGTGTTTTACAGTAACGCACCATACATAGGAGGTAAAGAACCCTTCCGATAAGTGCAGCCAGTAAAAGAATGACACTAATTAAATATAGCATGCTTGAAGAAGAATCTGCGTCACAACTGAAACAAATTTCTGATACAAAATATACACACAACTTGAGATTACACACGAGTGAGTAGTTTTCAGGAATATCGTACGTGTTTTGTTTGCAAAATTGATGCGAAGCGAGGAAAGGGCGCGAACACGAATTGAGTTAAATGTAATTCATCATGACAAAAACACTGTACAAATTCCACTTTGTATTAAAATGCTGTCGACCGGTTTCGACGTCTAAAGCGTCATTTACAAGACAAACAGAAAATGAAACTTGACGCTTAAATGACGCTTTTGCCGTCGAAACCGGTCGACAGCATTAAAATAAATAGTGATATTTGTACTGTGTTTTTGTTATAATGAATTCTATCTTCAATTTCCACCAAGTATCACCATAATCGATTAATTTGATGCATTAAATGTATGTATGGCCATGGGGGTGCAAAATAGGATTCCGAAGGAATGGCCATGGAGAAGGTTGAAGGTGTAGAGAAGACGATGGAATTCTTGCTGACTGCAGAGGTAGCTGCTGAAGTAGCTTGGACAGGTGAGTGAAATAATTAAGTTTTAAAAAGATAGTTATATATTAATTTTTAAAGATAAAATATTCGAGTATAAATACCCCGATACTCCTATAGCGTAGTTAAATTATCATTTTGTTATTGCGGTGGTTGTTACAAGCTTAACTCTTCCAATTGCGTATTAGTGGAATTTTCTATTTAATTGCTTGTTGTTATTTTATCATTTGAATATTTTTTTCAATCCTTTCCTCGTGGTCAGACACATGGATGCAAATTACAATTATTCTTAGTAATTTGTGTTAACACATTCAATGCGGACCCGATTTTCATGGAAGTCGTCAAAATCGGCTTTAAAAAATTTAAAGGGCTTCGGAATGGAACGACCACGTCAATTGACGTGCTCCGTCAGTCGGTGTAGCAAGGAGCACATCTGTTGACGTGCTCCGCATTGAATGTGTTAATGCGGCCTTAGCTCTACATGTGACCTGCAGTAGGTACTCATAGAGAATATGATTTCACAGTGTCTATAAATGTCAAGAATACAAGGTTTGATAGTGTTGCTCAATTTCCATGAGCAAATTTACCTAACATGTTGGTCTTTTGTTGCAATGTAGTGGGGGTAATATCTATAACCTGATGCCAGAAACCTTTTCTTTGGCAGGTACTAGCAATAAGAGAAAGGTAGAGGCCATTCTGGGAGAACTAATTACAGACATGAATAGAGCGTGGGAGGAGAGTGAGCAAGGAGTGAAAGGGAGCAGCAAAGAGAGGAGAGGGAGTAGAAGAAGGAGTAGGAGGAGAGGTGACATGAGGAGAAGATGGAGATGCAGGGGATGATGTTGGATGTGGTGAAAGAATTTCTGAAAAAAATAAGTATTTTAAAGAATCTCTGTTAATTTCAAGTTTGAAAATATAAACATCTTTGAGAATTTATAATCTCTTTGTTAATTTTGAACTTTGATCCTTGTCCTCTCATTGTTGAACAATTTGAATGCCAGAGTATATTGTGATAATGTTGAGATCGTATCATTTTGTTAAAATATGTGATTAATTTCATTGTTTTATTCTAATTCTGTGATCAGAATAGCTTTCCCCTTTATGATAAATTTGGTGGGAGATATAACACAGTACTTTAAGGAATGCATTGAATTATAAAGTGTTGCAGTAAGTAATTTTTTCCAGTATCCCCTGTCCCTCAGGACCCTATACCAAGTTTGACCCATCAGCAATAAACTTTTTTTCAAAGGCTTAGTTAGGATAGCATATTTATGCGAATCAACATTGGCATAATTAACAGTTTAAATCAATCTAAAGTAATTTGACTCAAGCACCAGCATAAAGGTTCCTGCTTTATCCATTCACATAGACAAAATTTACTTTGGGAAAAGCAATATTGCAAAGAAAACTAAAAAAAATAATCTTCAATGCATTGAGTTTCAATCCATGCCTCTCCTCCACCTGTACTTTAATGCTTACCTGCCAATTACTATGATCTAAGATCTTTATTAGTAATGGCGTTAGATACAGATCAAACAATGTAACAATTGATTCAAAAGCATAATTACAATGATGGGGTGAGCCATGGCCCCCTAGAGTGAGTGAGCTCTTACGGCTATACAAATACAAAAATTAAAGGGAGTCTCCAATAGCCGTAATTGTTTACGGCTGGAGACTCCCTTTAATTTTTGTAACGGCATAGTGTTTTATTTGACTGTTTTTATAAATTTGTTTATTTTTAATTGCTCTGCATTTATAGCATGTACATTTCCCACCTCCTTTTCAGGTAATGCTTCTACTGCCTCCACATTTATATGTATTGCCAATAAGAAAATAATTTTCTCTCATACATATGTTGTGTAAAACACACCGGGCAATTATGAATTTAGTCTTTTGGAGATCAAAAAGAGGTAAATTGTCTCACAGGCTCCTAAATCCCCTCTTCAAGAGGCCAAAAGCCCCCTTAATCACCAACCATTCTGTCGAAAGTCATGAATTAAATTTCCGAGTCAAGTGCCGTTTGCTCCTAAATGGCACCATCATGCGCGGATGGATGCCATATCCACCATCCCCAATTAGGTGGTTATCACCAGGGAAAAACTTTTCCCCCGATGTGTTGAACTTGACTACAGCCGAATTCCTTAAAATCCGAACACTGTGAATTGATGCAGTATTCCCTGCCATGCAGTGGGTGAAGCATCCCACATTGCCTATAGTAAGAAATATGAAAAACTATGAACATAAGTAATAAATTTGTCATTTACTTACATGAGAAGTGTAGTACTTTTCAGACTGGCTTAAAAATTACTCACCTGCAGACACAGAGCATTCACATCCTTTCATGTCACATATGATTGAGGATCAGTCCTTGGTGCATTAACTTTTATATGCGTACCATCAATTGCACTAAGGACATTAGGGGGGGCGGCCGCCTCCCCGCCTCCATCTTGATCCGCCACTATTGAGAGCTGTTGTGTCGCCAAAATAAAAATTATTGATTACTCTTCGGTGAGTACGTATGTGTTTATCAAGCAATTCATAATTCATGAATATATTTTCAGTTGGGTAGCCTTGCTTGATTCAAGCTTGAATTTTCAAGCTGGATTCAAGCTTGGTAACTTGTATTGTCAAGCTTGATTTAAGATTAAATTGCTAACTGGGTATGGAGTGGCCGTAGCAACAGGGCGTCGTGTGACACACTGAATGGGGGTGAGGGATGTGTGATCCCAGGGTGCGCGGCGGTGATCGCACACCAAGACCGTCATGCGTGGTGAAGAGCCACACCCTCCACGAGGTGCCCCTGGTTTTCGCAGAACATGACGGATCTAGACCTGGCGGTCGATAAACTGCTCCCATCACCACGGTGCGTCCCTGTGCCAATGGTGACCGCATCCGCGGGGCGGAGGGTAAGAAGTCATTAACAGGTGAGACTCCGGATACAGGGCGACCTCCGGTTTTATTTAGCCTTACCCATGTATGCGGGGCTCTGCATGGGTGGACCCTTTATTTCCCTAGCCACTCGTGGGATTCTTATGGATAAAACCAAACCTAAAACCAAAACTGCGGAGGCCGCAAAACGGTCTCCAACTAAGGACTCTTGCAGTCCAATGTCCCTCACGATGGAGGAGGCGCTGCTGGTTAGCCCTGATGGGGCTGCCAGTGGCCGCCACCCATCTGCCCCAACCTTGCTGGTCCCCTTGGGGGTCCACACACCGACCGGCCATCCTCAGGTATCTTCCAAGGATGGCAACACCTCATCGGACTCATCCGAGTCCACTATAAAGGAAGGACCTGAGCTGGAATCGGACTCTGGAGCCTCCAACACAACCCTGGGGAGCATCTCAGGGAAATTGAAAGGACTGTCGACGGATCCTAAACCAAGTGGCACAGTCAGGAGAAGGGTGAGGAGGAAAAGGGAACGCTCTGAGAGAGCTGCAAGGGGCCGTGCACACCCCCCTGCCCTGGCAGGAACTGCTGGTGGTGAACCCACTAGCGGAACCCATGGGCGGGGTGAGGATACTGCTACGGCAACGAGCAGCTCCTCTCAAAAGAGAAACAGGACGCCTGGGAGCACACCAACCCCCTCCCAGGATGCCAAAAGGGCCAAAACGGTGCCAACTTACGCACAGGTAACCAAAAACCTAAAGCGAATCGCGATAGTGCCAATCAATTATCCTGAGGTGATGATGAAGGAGAGCTGGCACCAGCTGGCTGTGTCGAAGCTCGAGGAGCTTTGGGACACAGCACCTGCGGAACAGGAGGTCCCATTATTTGAGGCCAACAGATTTGCTAACGGCGCAGTGGAATTTGCCTGCGCCAATGACTACTCTGCTTCCTGGCTCGAAGGAGCAGTGCACCTCATTGGACCTTTTGAGGACATTAAGGTCAAGGCTGTCGACGCCGACAGCCTGATTAAGAGGAGAAGGACTATGGTGTGGGTCCCAGGTCCGAGCAGACCCGACACCAAAACCCTTCAAGAGAGACTCAAAAGGGCAAACCCGGGACTTCAGACCGTCCTGTGGCGCCATTACGAGCGGTGCGTGGTGGACCGCGGGACGAGATTCGTCCTGGGGATCGATGAAGCATCGGTGGAGTTCATGTCGGGCCCAACCTTCAGGCCCTATGTGGGTATGCAAAGGGCAGAGGTGACGTTCCTCGGCAACCCAGGGGAACCGGACAAGCCTCCACCGACCTCAGGGTCTGAGGAGGTCGAGGAGAGGAAGAAGGAAACATAATGGCAGGTATTCGCTGTCTCCAAGCGAACCTGCAACACAGTAAGGCAGCCTCGGGGGTCCTGCAAAGGATCCTCTCAGAAGGTAAGGTCAAAATTGCACTGATTCAGGAACCCTGGGCTTTCCAGGGTCGAGTCAGAGGCTTAAATACGACCAGGGGTAAATTATTCTTTTGTACCACAGTCGATAGGCCTAGAGCTTGTATCTATGTTAATGGGTTAAATGTCATGCATTTACCAGAATTTACCACCAGGGACCAGGCAGCTGCTGTGCTCAGCCTTGGAGACGGTGAAAGCAAGAGGAGGATTGTCATCTGCTCCTCCTACCTGCCATACGATGCCCCAGACCCACCACCTTCGGCCGATCTGGAGAGACTGGTAAGCCGCTGTAGAGCCAATAAATGGGACCTCCTCGTTGGATGTGATGCTAACTCACACCATACTGTGTGGGGAAGCAGAGACACAAACAACAGAGGGGAGGCCATGATGGAGTATTTAATGTCGACAGACATGCATATACTCAATAGGGGCGCTCGACCCACGTTTTCCAACAGCATTAGGGAAGAAGTGCTAGACCTTACGCTCTGCACCAACTCGATGGTGGATTGCATCAAAGAATGGAGGGTATCGGGCGAAGTCACCTTGTCTGACCACCGACATATACTTTTCACACTACTCAAGGTTAATTATAAGCCAACAACGTACAGGAATCCCAGGACTACTGACTGGAGAAAGTACAGAGAACTACTTGGGGGACTGGTATTGCAGACTCCCCATTGCAAATTCAGGAAAGTAGACGAGATTGACACTGCTGTTGATAACCTTCAGGACAGCATAATCTCTGCCTACAAAGAAAGCTGTCCCTTAAAAACCAGGAAAGAGGGAGCTAAGCTCCCCTGGTGGGACAACAAGCTGGAGCACCTTCGTAAGGAGACTAGAAGACTCTTTAACAAAGCTAAGAGGACTACAATGCCTGAGGACTGGGATAAGTTCAAAGCTTCCCAGCGCAGGTACAAGGCGACAATCAAACGGTCTAAAAGAGAATCTTGGAAGACCTTCTGTGGCAACATGGAAGCTATTCCGCAACTTTCAAGATTCCACAAAATTATTTCAAAAGACCCAGAAGCAGGAGTGGGTGCTCTTTTGCTTCCCTCGGGTGACTTCACGACATCCGACAAGGAAGCATTAAAGCTTATGCTGGAGACACACTTTCCAGGCTTTCTGGAGGGGGAGGGGATGCATCATAGGGGGCCTCCCAGCCGTCCGGCTCGGACGGAATGGAAATTGGCCTCCAGCATTGTAACATATCATGCCACTAGATGGGCGATCTCTAGTTTCAGCCCATACAAGTCTGCTGGAGAAGATGGCATCTTCCCGGCACTTCTGCAAGAGGGACAGGAACTAATACTGTTACCAATTGTAAGAATTTTTCGCTCCTGCCTGGCATATGGATATGTTCCTAAAACCTGGAGGACCACAAAAGTCGTCTTTATCCCTAAACCAGGAAAGACAGATTATACTAAGGCTAGTTCCTTTAGAGGAATCAGTCTCATGTCCTTCATGCTCAAAGCACTGGAGAAAATAGTGGACAGGTACATAAGAGAGGGACCGCTGAAGGACCATCCCTTACACCCGTTTCAACATGCCTATCAAAAAGGAAAGTCAGTTGAGACTGCGCTCCATAACCTAGTTTCTAGGATAGAAGGAGTACTGGAACATGGGATGTATGGTTTGGGGGCGTTCCTGGATATAGAGGGGGCCTTAAACAATACATCCTTTGACCAAATCTGCTGTGCAGCTAGGAGGCATGGGGTCCATCCACACATTGTGAGCTGGATAAGACACATGCTGGAAGAAAGAACCGTCAAAGTTGTCCTGAGGGACAGCACGATGGAAGTGACCACGACCAAAGGGTGTCCACAGGGAGGGGTGCTATCTCCACTCCTATGGAATCTGGTCATTAATGAACTAATCACAAGACTTAACAAAACGGGAGCCTATACCCAGGGGTATGCAGATGATGTGGCAATCCTTATCGTCGGCAAATACCTGGATACTGTCTCCGGACTTATGCAAAAAGCCCTAGACAGAACAATGGTCTGGTGCAATGAAACAGGATTGACGGTGAACCCTGATAAAACTAAACTCATATTGTTTACCAATAAGAGGAAGAGAGATGGCTTCGACCCCCCTTTACTGCAAGGCAGGATCCTACAGCCATCCCGATCGGTCAAGTACCTCGGAGTCATTTTGGACACCAAACTCAACTGGGGAGAGCATCTTGAGGTTAAAATCAAGAAAGCATGTGCCTCCCTATGGATCTGCAGAAGGGCCCTCGGCAAAACCTGGGGACTTCAGCCAAAATCGATAAAATGGATTTACTCTGCAGTGGTGAAGCCCGCCTTTCTACACTGTTCAATCGTCTGGTGGAAAAAGACAAGGCAGCTTACCGCAAGGTGCAAGCTCAACCACCTACAAAGAATGGCCTGTATGGGAATCACGGGAGCTATGAGAACGACTCCCACCCTGGCCCTTGAAACCCTACTGAGCCTCGCACCACTTTATGTGGAGGTCGAAACTCAAGCTAGGATGGCGGTCTATCGTCTCAAGAGACAGGGACAATGGAGTGACAGGGGAAGTCTCTCTGGTCACAGACAACTATGGACAGAGCTCAGGGAGTCGAACCCCATTTGCGAAATGGGTACAGACGACATGACAGTCGCATTTAACAAAACATCGCCTCTCTTCAAAACTCACTTCCCAACAAGGGAATGGTGGGACAAGGAAGGAGGTAAGGACAATGGAGCATATGTCTGGTTTACAGATGGCTCCAGGAAAGAAGGAAGAGCAGGAGCAGGAATATACTGCCGCCGACCTGACAAAAGGCTCTCAATTTCTCTGGGGGAACATGCTACGGTCTTTCAGGCAGAGGTCTACGCTTTGTTGACCTGTGCCTATATCGCTAAAGATATCTGCCACAAAGGCAGACAAATTCGTGTATGCACCGATAGTCAAGCAGCTTTAAAAGCTCTCACTTCCCCATGGTGCAAATCAAGACTACTGCTGGAATGTCGGGAAGCACTGGACTCCCTCAGCAGGCAGAGCAAGGTCGAACTTTTCTGGGTTCCTGGTCACACAGGTATAACCGGAAACGAGATAGCAGATGAACTGGCTAAGGAAGGCTCGAATGCGATCCCAGTTGGACCAGAGCCTTTCATCCCTATTGCACCCTCTTTAGGGATCGCGAAGATCAAAGAGTGGAACTTAGCTCAACACTCAGAGATCTGGAAAAATGTTCAGGGGCTTAGGCAAGCCAAGCTCCTAATAAAAGGACCTAAACCGGGACTATCAAGAAAGCTTCTCTCACTAGATAGAAGACAACTTCGTACGATAGTGGGACTGCTCACTGGACACTATCTGGTTATGAGGCACCTTCATCTCCTGAGAATTACAGACTCGGCGAAATGCAGATGGTGCGAGGAAGAGGACGAAACAACATCACACGTACTCTGCAAGTGTCCCGCCTTGATGAGGACTAGAGTTAGGCATCTGGGCTCACCAGTTTTGGAACTAGATGAAGTCAGTGGTATCCCCGTGGAGGACATGTTATCCTTTAGCAGGGCGACTGGACTCTATGGGTGACCACATATAGGGTGGTTAGCACAATGGACCATTAGGTCTAAGTGCCCTAGGTCCTCCTTGAGGAACTCCACCAACTCTCTAATCTAAATCTAAAAATCTAAGACACACTGAATGACCCTCCTGTAGGCGTGCTGTTAATAACAGCAGGCTGACGGGGGGCGCCTATCAGAAGTGGCGGGCTGAGTCCAGGTGCGGATCCAGCCAGGGGGAGCGGGGGGCGCGCGTGATGTAATATGTTTGTGGTCAGGCAGCTTGCGCCAGTTAGATACTTTTATAAACTTCCTAAATTCTCTTCACAACTCAATTAAATTCACCATGAAATTTGGAGGAGACTATAAACTTTCTGGACCTGATCATAAACATTGAAAAGGGATATCATGACTTCTCCATCTCCCGTAAACCCACCTTCACAGATGTCATAATTCCGGTGAACTCGAATCACCACCATTCCCATAAAACTGCATCTTTTAATTCAATGATAAATAGATTGCATAGTATTCCAATGTCATCAGAAAACTTCCAAAAAGAAATACACATCATTAATTTTATTGCACTGAGAAATGGTTTCAACCTATACGTAATAGATAAATTATTAGGACGATCTCGCAAAAGACACGCAGTTAACTAAGTACTATATACTATATAGTACTGATGAGTTTTTTTCAGACAATATTTTAAATCTATTGTGAAAGGTTATTATGTATAAATGCTTCTGAATATGTTCTATGTCAACAACGACCAGCAAAACAATAAAACTAAGTATTATTATATGGCCGAAGTATTATTATTATTATTGATATATGAATATAAATGCAATATTACTAAGAATAAACAAGATTATTTCCAATTTCCTCACGTTTGTTCACATTTCAATCAAGGAGTTAGTAACTTGCGGAAATGCTGAAGGAAAAAATTGATCCAAGAAACACATGGAGATAATATAATGTATAACAGAAATCAATCACGCTAAGCTCTCAGTGAAGTGTTAATCTAATATACCTATCACGGAAGTTAATTACGCTAAGCTCTCAGTGAAGTGTTAATCTGTTAAGTCTCTACGATTCATTTGAAAGGTCCCCATGGTGAAAAAATTGTTTGTTGGAATTATTCTTGCTATGCTAAATTAAGTGTGTTACAAGCATTTCCACCAAACTAGGCTTGATTAGCTCAAATAATTGGGACCAAAGCACAGTCTAAACAAAGCATACAGGTTAATATTGCCCGCTTCTAAAGGCCCAATGTCGGACAACGCCTCACCTGGCGGATTTTTTGACAAGCTACATAAAAAGCGGTCCTCTGAAATCCTGCTCCAGTCGTATATGTTCTACCGTGTTGTATTGGGACGCGTGTTCGGTGTCTTTGTGTTTGGAAGTGGATTTTCAAAAGTTCGTGATCACATGTGCACATTTCTTGTACGGGAATGAATTTACTTGTATGAATGAGCCTCCAGAGCTTTTATTGTTACGCCTGTTGGTCCTTGAATGCGATTACGTAATTTCTCGTGAGTGATACGTCGGACTTAAAAATAATTTCAGTTGTACCCATGTGGTGGAAATTGCGTGGCTTGGTTTATCCGTATTTTAATCCATCTTCCATTGGAATGTCATTTCTGGGAATGGTCTTATTTTTATATAGAAATGCGTTACTTAACTGTGAATTCATTTAGTCTACCAATTAGCGTTACTCTGCTGAAAACATCCTTCAACATGAATTCGAATCCAAGGCTTGAAGATATCCTCTTGAAAGTAAGAAAGAAGCCTAAGCGTGATGGTAATAAACTTTGGATTCGACCTTATTACATCGAAGGAACGGGAAGCTGTGAAGATGGATTGAAGGTAAGGTATATTACGCTTCGTGTACTTAGGCATGAATATACATATGTATATTCATGCCTACGTAATATGTCTATTCATGCACGTAGGACTGTGAAACTTTTGGAACCTGAATTCCGAAGTGCTGTTACAACTGATGATATTTTTTGTGCGGTCAAAGACTTAATATTTTCGGGTAGTTGATGTCGTAATCAACTTTATCCTTATTACTAGCCGTGTTATTTACCATTGAATTATGTAGATTTACTCTCAATTTGAGTGAAGAGCTCAAGATAGTTTCGTCGGGTGTCATACCCGTTTTGAAATACTTCAAGACGAATGCTCTGGCAAAGATAGTGGCTCGAGAAAAGTAAAAAAACTGGGATTGCTACCTTGGAAGTCAGGGTTTCTGCTAATCTAAGAGAAGCAGCTTTAGTGCAATCTGTAGCAATACCCATCTCTGAAAATGGTAGAGCCCTGATAGTGTCTCTGTCGCAAAAACTTAATGTTGATCCTATCCGGTAAGTTCGCCTACACTAGTGTGTTGGGTAGGAGTGCTTGACTAATAACTAAATTATGAAAGCTTAAATTTTTGCAGGTTGAAACTCATTTCAAATGGTCAAGTCTTAAAAGACAATGCTCGGTTATGTTCACAGTAAATCCGTAATAGCTCTTCCGTAGGACGAATCTCATTCAGACTTTCAGGTATGAATGCGCTTCTTGCTTCAAGTTTTCAAAATACTAATATTTTCTTTTGTTATATATCTAAGTTATTTTGTGGTTTTATCTCAATGGTCCCTTCTCTTGGACTACAACCTTGTCGTGGTGGAAGGGCTTGCGTGCTCTGATGACCCCTAGAGCTGCACTGGCGGAAGCAATGCTCCTGGTAGGGTCACCCATGCCTGATAAGTCGAAGGTTAGGAGACAGACGAATGATAGTCCAAGCAGTGTCTGTACCTCAGTGAGGTGGCTGCAAAAGTAGTCTGACCCTAGTGGGGCGGCCTCTGCAGTGATAGTGTCACGTAAAAAACACTATTGAGTAAGGCCACGGAATACTTTCTCAATTAAAACAAAAGCCTTGAAATTATGGACAGTTCTCAATTGATAATGAATCCTGGCAACTACGGGACTTGGGCCAGAGGGCCGGGCGTCGTGTCCGGCAGCGGTGGGAGCAAGGACCCTGCAGTCGTCATCCCACGAAATCCTTGCTCATACGTAGAAGCAGCAGAGAAAAAGAAAAGGACAAAACTATCAGAATAGGCACGTGGAATGTTAGGACTATGCTGAGGTCGTGGAAGCTAGAGAATATAAAGCAAGAAATGGAGAAGGTTGGTGTAGACATCATGGGTCTGGGTGATGTAAGATGGAAGGATGACGGGGACTACTGGAGCGATGACTATAGAGTAATTTATAATGGAGGGAATGAAAGTCAGCACAGGGTTGCATTTGTAATGAATAGGAAACTAGATAGAAAAGTAGTGTATGCAGAGCAGGTGAGTGATAGGATTATAGTCGTGGAACTAAAGGCAGATCCAACAAATTTAGTTATACTCCAGGTTTATATGCCTACCTCCAATCATAAAGAGGAGGAGGTAGATGGGGTATACGATCAGCTGGAGGAAATAATTGGTAGGCTACCTGGGAGTAAGCACTTAGTAGTAATTGGGGTGGGCGAAGGAAGAGATGGGCGTGAGGTGAGCGATTACGGACTAGGAAGGAGAAACGACCGGGGCGAGAAAGCTGTGGAGTTTAGCCGTAGAAATAACCTAGTAATTACAAATACATTGTTCAGACATCATCCTCGACGTAGGTACACTTGGTAGAAGCCGGGAGAGACACAGGTTCCAGATAGATTATATAATGTTTCATCACAGATACAGGAATAGTGTTAGAAACTCTCATACTTATCCAGGAGCTGATGCAGACACAGACCACAGCTTATTAGTCATGAAATGTCGGGTAAAACTGAAAAAGATAAGAATGGGAAGGAGGGTACGAAAGTGGAATACGGAGGCATTAACTGGGGCAATGAAGAAGTATCGAGAGAAGGTTGATGAGATAATGGGTGAAGAATATGGAGTTAGATCAGTGGAAGATGAATGAGGAAGTTTGAAAAATGGAATCGTAGAAGCGGCGAAAGCAACGGTAGGCGTAGTCAGTGCAACTAAGATTAGAAAACCGTGGATCACGAAGGAGTTGATAAAGGAGATGGAGGAGAGAAGGAAATGGAAGAGCGTAAACTCAGAGCTTGATAAGAGAAAATACCGAGAGTTAAATAACAGGCTTAGAGGAAAAACAAAGGAAGCAAGAGAGGCGTGGTGGAGAGAACAGATCGACGCGTTAGAGAAATACCAAAAAGAGGGAAGAGCAGATGCGTTATATAGGAAAGTAAAGGAACTGACGGGTGGTAATAAGGGAAGGGGAATTACAACGATAACAGACAAGACAGGAAAGGTGATCGTAGAACCGAGAGAGATCCAGGAGAGGTGGAAGGAGTATGTTGAAGAGCTGTATGGTAAAGAAATAAGGCCCAATAGGTTAGATATAGAAAGGGAAGACGATATCCACAGAGATGGCATTGGACCAAGTATCCTAAATTGCAAAATAGAAAGAGTTCTACGGGACATGAAAAGGAATAAGGCGGTGGGAATAGATGACATACCTGCAGAGTTTTTGAAGGGCATGGGGAAGAACGGAAGAGAAAAACTTTTTGCGCTTATTTGTAGGATTTATGAGGATGGAGTGTAGCCGGAAGACTTCGCAAAGACTATAGGACAATAAGCCTAATATCCCACGCGGCCAAAGTAGTTCTGTGAATTTTAAACAGAAGGCCAGAGAAGAAGGCAAATGAATACCTGGGTGACGACCAGTTCGGGTTGAGGAGAGGGATGGGAACGCGAGAGACTATTGCAGTGATGAGGACACTAGTAGAAAGAAACCTAGAGTATGGGAAGGATGTTTTTGCATGCTTCGTAGGAGTTTGAGAAGGCATTTGATCGGGTGGAATGGACGAAATTAATGGGTTTTTTGAAGAAATTAGGGGTTGATTGGAGGGACAGGTGTCTGATTCGGAATTTGTATATGAACCAGACAGCACAGGTTAGGGTAGCCAATGGAGAATCGGGATGGGCCACGATAGGACGGGGAGTGCGGCAGGGGTGCCCACTATCGCAGTTGCTTTTTAACGTGTATTCAGAAGAAATGGTAAGGGAGGCATGGGGGGAGGAGGAGGAGGTAGGAATAAAGTTAGGAGGGGAACTGATAAAATCAGTGAGATTTGCAGATGATCAAGCATTGGTTAGTCAGTCTGCCAAGGGGTTACAGTCAATGGTGAATGCATTAGAGGTGCAGTGCGAAAAGTATGGGATGAAGATCAATCACAAGAAAACGAAGGTACGTAATGAGATTTTCTTGAAGTAAGAAGGCGGGGCTGAATATAAGGGTGGGAGGGCAGAAGATAGAACAGGCCGAGCAGTTTACGTATCTGGGTAGTATTTTAGAGTAGAATGGGTTTTGTGGTAAGGGTATCAGATGCAGAATTGCGCTACCTAAAGAAGCATTTTCGAAGAGAAGATAATTGATAAGTTTCAGAAAATTTTCCGGTTTCGCTTATTATGTCTTTGTCATAATTAGCAAAACCGGAAAATTATTAGATGTTTGCATGGATCAAAATTATTTCCAATTCAACGAGAACTTTTACAGGCAGAACCATGGGCTATCTATGGGTTCTCCCCTCTCCCCATTATTAGCAGAGATTTTCATGAACTCAATAGAACTTAACCTCTTCAATTCAACAAACCCATTAACCAAAAATATCTGCTATTACTTCAGATATGTAGATGTCTTATGTTTATGGACAGGTAGTAAAAGACAGGTGTCGTCATTTCTCGAGTTACTTAACTCCCTACACCCCTCCATTCACTATACCATGGAATTTGGAGGCGACTCCATTAACTTCCTGGACTTGACTATATCCATATGAGAAGAAAAACATCACTTCTCGATCTATAGAAAAAGTACGTTTACCGATGTGATCATTCCCGCTGATTCCCAGCATCACTTACCACAAAAACTTGCGGCCCTTAATTCTATGGCCCACAGACTGGTATCTATCCCCATGAGTGAAGCTAATTATAAAGAAGAATCAAACACAATAATGACTATAGCAACAAACAATGGATACAGTGAACATTTAATACAGAAACTTCTCCGCAAAAAAGTAAATGGCAATACAACCAAGTCTTTGACAAGCCTTCAGGTTATTCAGGGGGAAAAACCAAAAAAGGTGCATAAGTTACCATTCCACGGACATATTTCATACTCACTATTGAAACACATCCCGAAAGACAAATACAATGTGAGTTTCTATTCCCCACTCACCATTGGGAAATTGCTTTTCAACTCTAAGGATCGTGTTGACAACCAGGACAAAAGTGGTGTGTACCTGCTCAAATGCAGTGATATGTGGGGCAGACTGGAAGAACATTCAAAACAAGAATCAGTGAACATAAACGATGTTTAAAATATAATGATTGTAAATCCTTCTTTGCCAAACACCTGATAGAAACGGGTCATAACAGTGATTTTAACCTAGAAGTGTTACATGTACATGACAAAAGTTGGAAACTAGATACTCTCGAAAAATTTGAAGTTATGAGGCATAAAATGCTACCAAATGTTCAAATGCTAAATGACGTAATGGTTTTCAAATGTTCCCAGCTGCTTACAAAGTGTTTAACCTTGTTCAAATGTAACCTAAAAGACCACAAAACCCGGACTCCACATTCACCACCAACTGTCAACTACCCCAACCCCCCTCCCTCCCCTCCTGCAAACGGCCCAATCCCAATACCAAAACCAGACTCCCACCCCCCCACCCGTGTAAGTCTTAGCACTCACCCCACCTCCTCTCCCGGAGTATGTAAAGAACCCGAACTGTGCCAGATGTATGTATACCTTGAAAATGACACTAAGACGTCGAAATCGATTGGGAAAAAATATACATCATACTGTGGAATAGTACAAAGTTTTTCATTTAACATGTTCAGTGCAACTAAATTCCATAAAGTATCGCATGCCTCCATTGACATTATGATAATTGAAAATGATATTGGCAAGTGATTAATGAATGAGAGTATCACTGATCTTACATTTGTTTATCATTAAGTGGTATTGCAAACTTTGTATACTGAAGTTACTTTTCACTCTTTAAAAAGAAATATTGTAAAAACAGCAGTCTTTTCTTCTAATGTGATGCTGTAATTATTGAAGCTTTTGTTCCAAAATTTTATTTTAAATACACTAGTAGTGTGATATATGATGTTTTGAATGTGTGGTATACACATAGATCATTAACTATAAATAGTTTTTTTTAGTTCATTTTGCACAAAGATATCTCTGTCATGTTGTGTAACTATGTAATCATTTTAATTTGTCACACAACTGACGATAAAAAGGTTCTGTTATTTTACTATTTTCAGGCAGTATCATTTGACTTCCTTTTTATTGGCCCTGTTAGTATATATTTTATCAATATGTATCATGAAGTGCTTTGAGTAAGATTTGGCGAAGATGGCAAATGGCCATTTAGGGAGAGTTGTATCGGTCAGTACAAGCTTCATATTGCGCGTACATGAGCTCCAGAAAATCAATTTTTTTGGAATAATTTTGCCAAGTTTTGGAAATTTTCCTGCATAAAAGACTCCTAATGGCCTTTTCTTGGCCACATAATAGGTGCATAATTAGATAAAATTTTGGTGCATAATTTTATGCTTGAAAATGCTTAAATCCCCTGACTCTACTGATGGCATTGCTCTTGGGCACTAAAACAAGTTTATAATTATGAACCCAAAGCGTACCTCTGAGTGGGGGGCTGCCATCAACCTCAAAACGTATTGTTTAACTTTAATTCATGCATCTACATATTTGTGTACATGACGACCTGGTCTGTGGAACATGTGCTCTTCATTGAATGTTTTCTTCACTGTTCTTCTTTCCCGAACTGACTCTACAAGGTATTCATTTTTGCCTTCACATTTTGCAACGCTGTTCCAGGGCAGAAAGGTTCCACGTTCACTACTATCTCATTCAGGCTCTTTATCCCCAGTTTCACACAAAACTTAATTGCACACCTTTGCTCAATGGTAGGCTCCATTTCTAACTCAGACGTAAAAAAAGAGACTTTGTATTCAGATGTATTCAATGGTGTTCGGCGAGATGTTGTGGAACATATTGCAATGATAAATGAAAAGTGAAAAAACTTTGTGTATGTCCACAGTATTTATTATAGTATGACGCGTTTCAGCGAATCATCTTCGCTATCATCAGGTACAAGACAAGATTGTACCTGATGATAGCGAAGATGATTCGCTGAAACGTGTCGTACTATAATAAATACTGTGGACATACACAGTTTTTTCACTTTTCATTAATATTATCAATAAAAGAGACTTTGTTTAGCACTCTATCTTTTTGCTGTTACGGCTCACAGACAACTGCTGCAATGAGCATGCATAGCTTAGACTTCTCTCTACCCATCTCACCTGCCAGCAACACTTAAGTGTTTGTTCTGCTTGGTGGAAAAAAAGTCAGTGTCATTACTTAATGGACGTGATCTCATAGTAATGTGAACCATTCATTGAGTGGGGGTCATCTGTAATTTGTCGATAGAGGTTTTTGAGTACCAATGCTGTGAGAGTCATGGGAGTGTATGGGTTAAAGCTTTGTGTTAATATTGAAGGTTAATTTTCCATCTCCAGGCTAAACTACAGCTGAGGCATGACTGTATCTGAGTGCCACGCAAGAGGACCTTGCTGGTGCTGTGGCAATGATCGAGCAGAAGAGAAAGAAGGCTGATTTGAGGCAAAGGGAAACCCTTGAACATAAGTTGGGGCTATGTGACGATGGAAGGCAGTGTGTCAACTTGAAAGCATACTATATCCTCAAAGATTCCATGGGCTTTCCTCCACAACTTGCTGCTGCAGCGTTGCGCCTGTCCAACAATGCCACTTCCCTTGCAATTCAATGCATGAGCAGGAGCATTTGGTGTCGGAAGAAGTGGAGCATTTTAATATCACCAATAGTAGCAAGAAAACAATCATCAAGCAGGTAGGTAACCAATGCAAACCATGGTTGGATAAGTAGAATTACCTAGTAAATGTAGGGGTTGTGTAATCTATTATAATATTCTGCCATAGTGTATGCCATGACGAGTATTGCTAATACATAATTTCATGTTCTGCACGTAATAAATTTAAATAGCATCTAAAGCTAAATTACGTAATCAGAATAAATTTTGTTTGAATAAAACTGTGGGATATTTAATGAATTCAACATGAATTTATTGTTTTTCCACTGTAATAGCCAATAATTCCACTTCCTTTGCTCAGCCTGACAGCCAAACTACTACTACTCAAGACCTAACTGACTGATTGCTATACCTTTAATGTTATACTATGTAAATGGACATGCTTTGCTTAATGGTTGATAGTAACGTATTAAAATGACAATAAATTTTTAATGTGATGAGATTAGTGTTATTTGAAGGGTGATCTTAGTTTATTGTTTTGAAACAATAAAAGAGTATTCGCAAAAAAATTGGCAAATGTAACTTTGGTACACAAAAACTATTATTAAAATTTTACAGGTACGCATTTCCTACTTTTTAAATGATAAGGGATGAAAAATCACAATTTGAGCCTTGCGCACAAACCGATGCAGATATACTGTGGCATCATACCCTCTATACTCTTATATCGCTGCAGATTTGATTACATACGTTCTCACTTTTTTTCTACTTTGAAAGGTGAATGTTCAGTACAAAAGGCTAAATAATGCCAAAATATGTCAAGAAGGTGACAGACAGATAGGTGTTGGGAAGTTCAAGAATGACTAGGTTTAAGCGAAAATCATAGTATTACAATCCTAGGATTGGTATACTGCAGCCCTCCATTTTGCCCTATCCCATGCCAGTTCCTTAACTCCCCTATGGTTCTTCTTCCCAGTATCCCTCTTGACTTGCCCCAAGTACTTGTCTCTTGGTCTTCCTCTGGGGACTTTCCCTTCAATGTTTCCGTCCATTATGCTTCTTATGTAATTGTTATGTCTCATAACATGGCCAACACACCCTGCTCTTCTCTGGCGTATGGTGCTCTACTGTACCATTTCTTCTCCAATTCTTCTGCATACCTCCTAGTTTCTCACCCTATCCGTCCATTTGATCTTCAGCTTCCTCCTCCAGCACCAGGTCTAGAAGGCTTCTATTCTTTTCTGGTCAGTTTTTCCAATGGTCCATGCTTCTGATCCATAGAGTGCCACTGCCCACACGAATGTTTTCACGTACTGTTTCCTTGTCTCCAGTCTTATGCTCTTCGAGCAGAGTAGCGGCCTTTTGGCCATGAATACCGTCTTACCTTGGGCTATTCGACGCTTGATGTCTGTCGTGCTTCTTCCATCCCAGATAATGGTGCTCCCGAGGTAGGTGAATGATTCCACTTGCTCCAATATTTCTCCTTTGAGGTGGACAACAGCCACTACTGTCTCTCTTCCGCACACAAGTATCTTGGTTTTCTTCTTATTGACTTTCATGTTGTATTCGTGGAACACTTTTTCAATTGTGTTCAGTGAGTTCTGTAGGTCTTCCTCGTTTTCTGCTACGATGGCGATATCATCAGCGAAGCGTAGCATGTTGATTTCTTCTCCATTCACTTAGATTCCTTGTTCTTCTATTTCTATTTTTGGTTCCTCCATGTACATACTGATGTGGCATTTGCACTATTGCTCTTGACACACCACCCCTTGGGAGATCAATTTAGTTAAATTGAGGCTTCGGACATCTCAATGAAGGGTTTCGCAACGACGTCTGCTCCTCTAATTATGAGGTTCAGGTGTCTTATTCTTAAATTACCTTTTTTCCCATAACCTTTTACCTTTCCAACCTCCACAGGTCCCCCGGGTAAGGCTAACGCTAGGAACCGGCTGTGGTTGTAACCCCTCAGCTTTTGCTGCACTTAGGATGTACATACTGAAGAGTGCTGGTGACAGGTTACATCCCTGTGGGACCTCTTTGTTAATCTTTGCCTCCATATTTCTTCCATCTTGCGTGCATATTGTGGCCACCTGGTCCTTGTAGAGCTGGTAGATGATTCTTCTGTCATTGTAGTCCAAGCCAAGTTTTTCCATAGTATTGAACATCTTATTCCATTCGACATTATCGAATGCCTTCTCCAAGTCTATGAAGGCTTTTATTGGCTTTTTCACGTGGATCATTTTCTCTACCAGTAGTCTCAGGCATAGTATTGCTTCCCTTGTCCCCCTATTCTTCCTAAATCCAAATTGGTTTTCTGACAGGTTTTCCTCAATTTTTCCTTCAATTCTTCTGCCTACTATCCCAGTATTTTGGAGGGATGTGACACTAGACTCAAGGTTCGGTGCTCCTCGCATTTCTCAGCCCTTGCTCTCTTCGGTATGGTCACCATTGAGCTCCTCTTGAAGTCTTCTGGCAGCTTTCCGTATTCGTAGCAATCTTGGATTATTCCATATAGTGCGTCTTGTGCTTTTTCACCAAGTGCTTTGATTACTTCTCTGCTGATTTTTTCTTCTCCAGGTGCCTTTCCATTTTTCAGGTCTCTGTCTTTTTTACTGCTCTATCAAATTTGCTTCTTAGTATCCCTGGTCCACGGTTGTCTTCCTCCACTTGGTTCTGGTCATGTGTGAATGCTTCTAGGGGGATCGGGCCTGAGTATAGCTCTTCAATTTACTGTTTCCATCTATTGCCAGTTTCTCTATCTTCCATTAACAGTTTCCCATCCAAATCTCTGATGTTTTTGCATCTTGGTTTCCTTTCTCCGAAGTGCCTCTTGATTAGGTTGTATGCCGTTTCTGAGTTCCCCTTCATCATATTTTCATTGATGTTCTCGCAGCAGCTTTCAATCCATTTCTCTTTGGCCTTTTTCGATTCTCTGATAACTTGATTCCTTAACCTCTTGTACAGTACTTCTTCTGTTTCATTTCTTGCATTCTTATACTTACTTCTTTCTTCAGTGAGGGCTATGATGTGCTCCGTCATCCATGGTTTCTTTATTTTGACCGGCTTGCTTGCTAGTTATACCTCTGCTACTTCTGTGATGGTCTTCTTGAGGCTATTCCATCTCTCTACTACACTTTGGCTGGATTTCTTTGCTATTTCCACCTTCTCATCAATGGCAGCAGCAAATGTTCTTCTTCTTTCCTCCTCTTGCAGTGGCTTTAGGTTCCATCTTTGTTCTCGTTTTGTCCTTCTTATCTTCTTGTATCTCAGTTGACTTTCCATTACCACTAGATTGTGGTCAATGTTGATATCCACCCTGGGGTAAGTCTTACAATGCTTCGCTTTGTTCTTGTACACTTGCCTTACCAGAATGTTGTCAATCTGGTATCTGGCTCTGTCTCCTGGCATCTTCCATGTGTATCTTCCCCGTCAGTGTTGCATGAAGAGGGTGTTTGCCACCACCAAGTTCTTCTAACTGCAGAATTCCACTAGTCTTTCTCCTCTCTCGTTCCGTTTCCCCAGCCCGAACTCTCCTACTGTGTTCCCATCCTTTCCCTCTCCAACCACTGCATTCCAATCTCCCATTACTATCAGGTTTTCCTTCCCTTTGACTGTGCTCAGTGCCTCTTCTAGTTGCTCGTACATTTCTTCGATTTCTTTTTCCGAATTGTTGGACGTTGGCATGTACACCTGAACTATTACTATGTCTGTCGGTTCTCCTTCTATCTTGATTAGCAATATCCTTTCATTGTACTGCCAATATGCCTCTACTCTTCTTCCCCATTCTTTCTTCAGAATGAATCCAACTCTCGCAATCTTCTGGTTATCGCCAGAGTATATGACTGTATATCCATCACTCCAGAAGTTGTCCGCTCCCGTCCACTTGATCTTGCTCACTCCTACAATGTCTAACTCCAGTCTGGCCATCTCCATCTTCAAGTTCTCCAATTTTTCCCCACACCCCCAATGATCTCACGTTCCATGTCCCTATCCTGCATCTGACACCTTTGACTGGTGTACCCTTCCCAGTAGTCCCCACCCGGAGATCAGATTGGGGGACTATTTTACCTCCGGAATATTTTACTGGGAAGAATGCCATCATGTCATACTTGAAAGCAAGACTGCATTTTCTAAGGAGGTTAATGTGGTGGTTTCCCATTCCCTTCCACCATTTGGTTGAGGAATTGTTAAAAATCCTTTATAACCGACAATCCGGTAAAACCATGGCTGGTGTACACCTGTGACCTCACCCAGTTGGAAACTGGAGAAGCTTTGATTCAACAGATTCACAGGGAAAGCACCCATTACTTTTGTTTCTTTCGATTAGGTCTTCTCTGTTCTTAACTTACATATTCTTGTATCTTTTCTAGGTCGTGATTTTATTTTTTGCATTGAACCATCCTGTTAAAATTGATAAATTGTTTTAACAAGCGAATATTAATCATTATTTGTTGGTGCTGTTAAGCTGGAATAACTTAATTGTTACTCTTTAAAAACTAGCCTCACCTTTTTGTGATAAATTCATCTTTTTGATGTTGATTTGTTCTGACCAAAGCATAGCAAGACACAAAGACTCTTGGTCAGAGCACACTTTTTACTTACACTTATTATTAAAATTACACTTTTTTTCCTCCCTTGGAACCTCTCTTCCATTAATCTCTTCTTTCATTAAGGTCGGGAGTCCTGAAACCCGGTCACATGCTCTTGCTATAATTCATAGGGTAATATTTAGATGTATAACGTGAAAGGCCAAATAACAGCTGTGGACTGTTATATTCCTTTATTTTACTAGTAAATCACAGGGTCATAACAGGTTCTTAATTTAGTGAACTTCTTGTGGTGTGCCATACTTGTAGTCGAAGTCCACAGTATTTTCGGAATGCATGCGTCTTAGGATTGAAACATATGATTCACTTTCCCCAAATTTTATTAAATATTGTATAAAATTATGTATCATTTATCAAATTTTGTGTATATTTTGTTTTCTAGCAGGCAGGTATGGGATTTAACATGAAGATGCACAAGTCAGCATTAAAGAAATGTAAATGGAACCCACAGAAAGTAGCCAAGTACTTGCCACTAGGTAACCTCAGTGTTGAAGGTAAGCATTGCTTCTATACTGTCGGAACATCAAATTTTCATTTGTTTTTAACTCTGATAATCTCTTGCAACAGCATTTGTTGATCTTATCACAATATTGGTGGCCCTAATGCAGTAGCCCATAATTTTTTAATCTAGAATTTTGAATTTTTGATCATAGGGAGTAATTTAGGTGGTGTCACCTCATTATAAAGTGTGGGTTAAAGGTACGTTTTCATGTGGCCGTTTTTGCATTGATGCACTCTGCGCTGCCAATCAGAAGTGAGATCCTCAATGCAGATTGCGTTGATGCCGAAGTTGCCCATCTTTTATCTTTTGACACAGCCTGCACTGACGCAGCTGCGTCAGGGAGGGAGGATCCACGCTTTCTGCCTGTCATTTGTTGCTCACGTGATTGTTTCCTGAGGATTGTGGGTCATCTTCAGATAGTTGGACATTGGCAGGAGCGTGGGCTGTGATGATTCCCTCGCTGCCATTGAATTGATTGTGAAGTAGCTGCATTTTATGACAATTTTAGCCATGGGAATAGGTTATGTAGTTTCACTTAAATAAGAAAGCGAACACATGTCCTTGACATTCTTGTTTTGAATACAGAAGGGATTGATGAAGCACATATTGCTATAGTTGTATTTTCACTGTACTTGAAGTGGTGGGATTGCATTCAGAGGCTACAAAAGAAATCTTAGCAGGATTTGAAACAGGTAATGGCAATGACAAAGGCGTGCATCAGGAATATAAATTTTATCTCTTTCTCAAACTGCAGATGAGGAATCCCATATTATTTGCTTACAATTGCCGAGATAAGTTTCACCTTAAAAATGTTTGAAACAACAGATATAAATAAAGTTTTAGTCAGACTCTCCGGCACTGTTTATGAAAATATTTCAAATCCAGAGCGTAAAAAAATGCGACTTAAAAATAAGAAAAAATGACCCATATGAGGTGCAAAGTGGCATACCTTCTACCCAGAGTGGAGAGCATTAACCACTAGTTCATCTGAACACTTATAAGCAGGAGTTAAACATAACATTATTAATATGCTATATACGGGAGCGTGGTGGCCTAGTGGGAAGAGCGCTTGGCTACTGATCGAAGGGTCCCGGGTTCAAATCCAGGTGAAGCCTTTGGACGCCCCTGGACAAAAAAATCCTCATAGTGCGAGGTGGCCCAGGTAAAGGAACTGGCCCCCCTACCCTGAATGTGTGAAATTCACACGCCTGTGGCTTAGTCTGGGTTGAGCTCTACCATCAACTACCCAAACCAACCTTCGGGTTGAATCACTGAGTGAGTGATGCGATATACAGTAGAACCTCACTTATGAAACTTACAGCGGACCAACAAAAAAAGTTTCATAAGTGAGGAGTTTCATTACTATGGTTTTATGGCAAGGGAGCGCGAAACTCCTTTCAGCTGCCCAATTTGGTCTGTTTGCTTCCTGGCTGCAATTACTCATTTGTAGGCAGGAAAATGAAACCTAATACTCTAATTTTCTCAGAGGCAGCACCACAAATGGAGAGCCCTTAAAGTACAGTGCTCCATCCATTGGATGAGACATAAAACTGTGGATTCTTTGGTGCCTCTCATGAAGGGTTGGCCAATTTAAATGCAGGGATCTCTTCTCTCTCCCTCCATACCCCATAATCCCTCCTAACAAACTTACTCACCTGTCCTTAAACTTGAAAATGACCACGGATGTTGGTTGCCAGATCGTTTAATAAAAGTTTAAATTGCCTGTATTTAAAAATCATTTGTTCAAATGTGATATCTTGTGCCCTGTGATAACCTTCTTGTATTCTTCTTCTTTTGTGCTTTACTAACTAGATATTTGTTTTGTCAGTAGATGATGGCTCAAGCTCTTCAGAAGAAGGCCCTAGCACAATCGAAATGAGATATAAAAAAGAAGATGATGCCTTTGGAAAACTTAATGAAGGATTATCGACAAAGAAGATGATCACTTGGATCTAACACTTCTGCTTGATGTTCAGTTTCTGAAGGAGTACAAAGAGTTGCCCTCATTGGGCTAAGGAATTAGTTCTGACTAATCTATGAATGCCTCTTAAGTGCCTAGTATTTCAGCAAATTTTTAATTCAGATTTGAATCAATATGTGTTGTTTTCTATAAATTTTTTTTGAGGAAACCAGGACTAGCCACGGTAGTAACCTTTACAGAGTCACCCACAAGTGCACATAAGTGCAATATTCCACATGAGAAAAATCATTCCCCTTGACCAGGATTCGAACCCGGATCCCTGGTCAAGGCGAATGATTTTTCTCCTGTGGAATATTGCACTTATATGCACTTGCGGGTGACTCCGTAAAGGGTACTACCATGGCTAGTCCCGGTTTCCTCAAAATTGGTCAAGAGTGAACACCTCCTTGTGTTCTATGTATGACTTTATCCTCGTGGACTGTGGTGCTTAGCGCACGACTTGGTCTGCTAATGACATCATATGTCTAGCAATCCTGACCACCATGCTCCTATAAAGCCACCCAATAATCCACAGGGGAGAAGGTTTGAATCTGGGTTTGAATCCCGGTCAAGGCGAATGATTTTTCTCCTGTGGAATATTGCACTTTCTATAAAAAAGACTGATAGGTAGTTTACAGAAAATGGAAATAATCTTACTAATCATTCATTGATTTCATGAAATGGAATATTTTTTCTGGATATGTTGGCAGCTTTGCCAATGATCGTTGCTTTTCACCAGTACGCAATATATTTTGTTCAGTGTTTTAAAATTGTTTTCTGTCGATAATTAGAGCAGAATTAAAATGGATGACAGACTCCCAATTATTATTTCATTTTTTGTTTTTCCATTTGATGCTTATGGTACAATATATTTTACATGATAGAATGTTTTCTGTGGGATAAAGCCCAGAACTTTGCTTTGGTGATGTAAAGTTAAATTATTTAGTGAAAAATTTATTGTATAATGTTATTTAATTGTGATATGTAATGTCAAACTTCACAGGTTTTTATATTTCATTGTCATCAACTTTTAAATATATAGTGGGGTATTAATTGCCCATCATCCATGAAACTTGTGAGGGTACTAATTATGTACTTAGTGCTGTGAAACATTATAAAAAAGTAAATGTAATAATCATGAGGTGTCTTGTTTATTTCCCCTCAGCCTTTGAAAAAAGGGTGTTGCTAAGTCTTATGGTGCTAATATTATTACCTCTTAAGTGAAAAAAGGGTTAGTAAATATTTATTAAACCTAATGATAATTATTTTATTGTGCACTTGACTTCTGGAATAGGTACATACATCCCTGCAGGAAGGGGATAAGAATATTCCTGCAGCATCCCTGCTTGTCGTAAAAGGCGACTAAAAGGGTAGGGATTTAATCCCATTTTCAATTCCGTAGTACTCTTGACAAGTAAACATTACGTCATATTCACTCTCTCCCTGTTATTATGCAGGCTAGCTTATGGATCAGCATTTCTTGCTGAATAGTTCTTTATTTTTAGCAACCCAAAGATCATTTGAATATAATGTGGGAAGGTTCAAGGGGTTGACTCAATTTGGGGAGACTGGTAGATCGGGACTGCACCCCAGTCTCTATTGGTTTCCCGACCTGTCACCAATACAAGCACCACCACTAACAGCGTTGGCAGCCTCTATATTGGGCTGCCGGACACTAACTTCTGCCATAGGTTTGGCAGGTGGGATAGTAACTGAAAGCTGCTTGGTGCTGATGGCACATATGGTGACCGGGTTAGCCCTACTGGTAGTGAAAAGCCAATATTTAAGCCCAATCTACAAGTGTGAGGGCCAATAGTGAACCCATACTACACACCTTTGGGGGAAGTTCACTGGCCCTTAGAGATAAAACAGGTCCCAAGCCCAGTGGTAGTTTGATAGCATAGGGGCATAATTATTATTGTTACCCCAACAAAATGATAGGATGGCACATGGCTCAAAAACTCTATATGCTGGTATCCATACATGAGGGTGAGGATCAGCAATGCCAGGGGGAGTAAGGCCAGTCCTATCCCACTATCTAAATCTATATGTGAAGTGGGGTTCCCCCGGTACCATTGTGTGCACGCAGTACTGGGAGATGACATTCATTGCGAGACCACATTAAGAAATGATGATGCCAGGACAGTCACTAGCTTTCTCTGTCTGGTACTCTATAGTCCCAAGATCTGCATACCAAACAGAGCAGGAGCCATAGAATTGATAATTACTTCTTTAGAGAAGTCAGCTTTTGCAGATTCCTCCACAAGACCCCACTCAGTATGGAGTTGGTTTAAGAAATCCATCATCACCATAGGATTACAGAGTCGGGGGCCAATCCAGGGCAAAGGGCCCCAGGGGGAAACCCCAAGCAGAGCTCAGAGTAGACGTTATCAGTTGTCAAATTAGCATTAATTATGGCGGGCCCATTCCAAAATGTTTGCTGCCTAACCACAAGTTGAGGAGCATCGTAATACCCAGACGTGGTGTGGGCGTCTACACTACCCTATCAGTTAGGCGGAATTGATCTAGCACACGCTTTAATTCCGAGGAAGTCGCCCTTTGCATGGTTGGGAGTTCAAATAAGCTTTTCATATGAAAATTTCACAGTACCCTATTGCTGCCATACCGACTTTCGAGGTCATCCCATGCTCCTTGATAATTCGCCCCAGTGATGGGCAAATTCTGAATTACATCCGCGGAAGGGCCACGTAAGTAAGTTTTCAAATATAATAGTTTGTGAACGTTGGAAAGCTCCGGTACATCGTGCACTAGCTTTTGAAATTGCTCTCGGAAACTTTCCCATTCCAACAGATCGCCAGAAAATATCGGTAATTCTAATTTTGGATGATTAGAATTCACTGAAGTACCGCGTGATATTTCACTTTCACAGGCGCTTGACCTTTGCAAATTTGAAATATTCGACAAAGCGTCGATATAACGTTCCTCGACATTCGAGAAGAAATCAGTTCTTATGTACTCGGAATTAGCGGCTTCAGCTTGCCCTAAGATTACGTAGTAGCCAGAGAGGAAGGCATTCCAATAAGAATCCAGCAAGCCCTTACGTTTTTCAAGCAAGTTTGTAGTTAACCTTTCCTTACCCACTTAAACCGTATTTGACCAAAACCGGGAAATGAGTTCATTTAATTTATTGTTTGCCAAGGCACAGCCCCATCGATACAAAAGTAATTTTTCAATGTTTCCCTCACTCTGGCAGCCCTCCTGGAGTGGTTCCCTGCCCCCACGTTCCCCGCATTCAGCAATCCTTCACCATCTTCCTCACCAGTTATGTTGGAATAATGCTTCTCATCCGTTTCCTCTTCCAAGTCCCGTAGGAAATTATGGAGGACCACCGTGGCCTTCACAATCCCCACAACAGTCTCCTCTGCAGCTATAATTGGCTTCCGCAATATTCTCCACCTTAGTGCCAGTATGCCAAATGTGCATTCAATAGTTTTTCGGGCCAAGGATAACCTGTAATATTAACGTATGTTAATTTTAAATTTAACACTAAGGTAGGCCGCTATGTTCATAATGTGAAGCCATTCATACCTGTATTTAAATATTCGTTGCTCCCGAGTCAGCGTCCCCCTGGACCTGCCTGGATATGGCCTCCTGAGGAATTCTCTGAGGCCAAACGCCTCATCCCCCACCATGAAATATGGGCACGCCTCGTACTATTCGTGGAACCTCTCTGGGGGAGGCAAATTCATTCTGCCCCCCAGAAAGTTCTGCCACAGGGCCGAATTAGCAAAAACCCCACCATCACTATGCCGCCCCTGGGCCCCTATGACATCCATGGTGAATCTATGTTTGGAATCACACACGGCTAGGAGCACTAGGCTATGCTGGCCTTAATAATTAAAATACTCCGACCCCGAGTACGCGAAGACCTGTCAGATAAAGTATGTATTTAATTAGGGGTAGGTGCGAGTATTTTATAGGTATTTATTATGATTTTATCAACGTTCAGTATACACTTACTTGAACCACGACATGCTTCCCATCTATTGCTCCTATGCAATGGAGGAATTTCCACCTTTGTTCAAATTCCTTGGCTAATTTCCTCCAGTTCTCTTCGCTAGGATCAAAGAAATCGCCCAAAAACACATTCCAGAGAGCATTACACGTCTCCTTTATAACTTTGGAAACAGTTGCCAGACCTGTGTGGAAGCTGTAGTGGAGGGATGTCATGGAGTCCCCCGAGGCTAGGTACATGCAAAAACGGCAATGATTGCACAGGAAGGTTAACATAGAATCGAAAACCGAATCATTAGTACTTTTATGATTTTAGTACGTACCTCATGGTGAGAGCCAAGCGATGGGAATGTGACAGGTGATCCCTCCGATGTTCAGTTTTCTGGAGCAAATGGCCCACCTTCTGTAGCAACCGCTCGAACATCCGTAGGCGCATCCTCAGTAAGTTATCGGACTTTACCTCGTCGCCCAAGCGCAGTTCCCTCACCAAGTTAAAATAGTCTCCTTGACTAGCCCTCTCCTGGCCCACTGGGTGCAACTGCCATCGCCTCATCATCCTTCTCCTTTCCTCATCCTCCCACAGAAACGCGATGTCGATGAAGTTCCAATTGGTACTCCATCGCCGTAATAAGGTTTAGGTACCGTAAACTTACAACTTAACCCTCTTTACACGAAATATCTAACACGAAAAATAACGAAGATGCTTTACAATGTCACCACACTAACGGTAATAATCGGCACAAGTTAATACAAAGAATACTTGACAAATCAACCCTCTATACGCAAATATGATCTACGAAGTCTCTAATTTAACTATTCTAATCGGTACAACTAAGTTAAGCTAATTATAACACAATGGAAATTAACCTTCTATCCCCACAATATCAATCGAACAATATTGTCACCTTCCATGCTGCTCACCGTCCTGTATACACAAACATTTGTTTGTAGAAATATTTTTACATGCACACTGACAATGATAAGTTCTGATTTAGATGGATGAAAACAGAGGGTTTTGGTGGGAAGCATTATGTTGGCTAATATGCTTATTTCGTATATCTAATGCATCTGTAAAGACCCGACGGATCGGTGCCGCCAGGATGGTAATTTAAGTGGGTTCTTGCCTTGGGTGCCAGAAGCAATGATTGAAACCAAGCTGCAATTTCAATTAAAAGAGAAAATGGCACTTTACCTTCGGATCTCGAGGAGACTGGGCTACTCCCCGTACTCCCGGTAGCCACCCCCGACCTCCCATTAACATAGGGCCCGCCAGTTCGCATGAATAAACGTCCCCCCTTTTTGAGCAGCCCGGTCCTCTTCTTCAGGAAGGAAGTCCTACCATTTACTGCCTAATAGCAGATAGCCTCCATATGAAACTGTCATGAACAGATCCAGGGAACCTAGTATTCAGGTTTACAATTTCAAGATCAAATAAGCACTCCTGAAAAATATGAAATGAACTAAGAATGAGAGAATAAGGGTGTCGTGACCCGACCCCGGGCGGGAGTGCCGCCGAGGTTCGAACACGGATACGTGGGATCTTGCCCTTGGCGTCGGGTATCAATAAAGGTACATGGATTGCATTTCAATAAATAGAAAAAGGCATCTACCTTTTCTCCGTCTCTCCGCAAGGCTGCGTATCTGGTTTCCGGAGCTCTGGAGGCGGGAGGAAGTCTGGACGTCGCTGGCTGACGAGCGGTGATCGACTAAGTAATTTCGGAGGCACTCACAGGTCACTCGCGCAAACGGTTGCTATTTCCAAATCCCCTGAGGGGGGAGGACACTAGGCTCACGAAACAGATTTAAGAATTTTGAAAGCCTCGAACCGGGTTTGGGCTACGAGCACAAGGGACTACAGATTACCACGAGGTTTTACGTTAGATGAAGCAAGAAGAACAATTCGCGCTTTCCACAGAGTGTCGCTCAGCACTTACACACGCGTGCACTTCACACAAGGAACCAACCAACAGTCCTTTTGCGCTTGCCTCTTTAAAGTACAAAAAGGTGTTTGTCCCGTCTCCCGAATGACGTAGAGACGGTGGCAAACAGGGGGGGAAGAATGACTTGCTAAAAACCCGTGTTTTCCGAATAACAATCGGGAGACTTGGTGCCCGCGAGTGCTTCGTTTATGACCTTTGTTTTTAGCGGGTTATTCCCGTGCTTCCGCCTCTACTCTTATTTGTCAGCCAGCCGGTCCTTACCTCCCTTCTCTCGCCTCTAGATCTCTTATTTTAGGCAAAACAGGGCTGTTTGCGCTCTCTCTTCTCCCTCGCAAACAACCCCGTCCTCCGCGACCTATTTTGTAAATGGCCTCCGGATTTCGAGGCCATTACAATACTCCCTCCTTTTGCGAAATCGAGCAGCCTCCGACGAGGCTGCTCGCATTTTACCTGCCCGTATGAGACGTTTAGTTTAAGGTAGATTCCTTTTCCTAAAAACTTTATTAAACAAATTTCCTCCCTCTCATAGACAAATATACAATGACACACAAGACAGTGAAAGAAGAATAAAGATTTTAACATATAATAGATAAACGGGTTCCACCAGCTTCCCGTTAAGGACAGCAAAAGAAGAAGACAAATAATGTTGGGGTATATTTAAACAAAAAAAGTTTGAATGCTGCCCTTTTTTCCTGAAAAACATATATTTACACCAATAACAAAATAAAATCAATTTCTCTCATTCACACCTTCTACTACACCTTCAGGTCCAACACGCACACCACACTTTATCCCATTACCCCACTAACCCTATATTTTCCCACCCCACACAAACACAAAAAAATGCCTTCCCCCCACAGTCACTTCACACTTGGGGCTCTCCCGGGGTCTGCCATCCAGACCCCAGCCCTAGTCGTTCCTCTCTACATCTAGGGGGTGGCAAGGCTCTACTGTCAGGGTGGGCGCCCCCGGCTCGGGGATTCTTCCAAAAAGGAGCGCCGCCTCTGCCTTCTCCTGGTTTGCGAAGCGAAGGTAGAGATTTAGTCCCACCTCGTTTCCCCAAATGTGTGTCTCCAACAACCGCCTCGCCACCTGTACGTCCTGGAGCCACTGGAATGGGTTGGCTGCCCACCTTAACCCGTTCACCTCCACCCAGTATTCGCCCCAGGTGGCGGCGGCGGCCCAGGGGTCTCCCGCTGTGTCTTTCACCATTTTCTTTCTCCTCTCCTTCTTTTATACTCCCTACTTTGAAAAATCAGAGAGAACGAATTGAGAATCAACACAGGAAAAGAGAAAAAGAACAAAAACAAAAAAGAGAAGAGAAAGAAGGAAAAGAAATTCCAACGAAATCCGAGAGAGAGGAAGAAATGTAAACAAAACAAAAAACACCAAAAAAAATATATATATGTAATTGATCCCAAAAAAATATGAAAAAAAAAACGGGAAATGTTGTCGGAGGTTTATAGGGGTCGTGGTATCCTTCCTCGCTGGGGTAGAGGGCTAGACGTTGCCGGCGATGTCTTCGGCTCCTCTGGTTCCTCGGGAGTTGATGGTGCAGGGGCTGGAGCTCGCAAGCGTAGCAATTCCACCTCTTTGGGCATTGCTGGCGCGGCTCTAGGGGTCCTCGGTTTAGTGCGGGCGGGGAAGTCGCGTGTGACGTGCTCCTTCGCGGCGGCGAGGAGGCGGGTGATCGTGCGGGCGCGGGAGTCGACATCGGCCGGTTGAGGATCGGCCAATGGGAGAACGGGATTGAGAAGTTCTAAAGTGGCGGGAAAAATGTTCCAGTCAGTTACTGAAACTGGCGGTAAGCGGGATATGAAAAAGGATCGGAAGGTGGTCGGAAGTGAAAGAATGAATAACTTGAGGGAGGTTTTGGTACGGGAGGTTAACGAAAATTGCAAAATCAAGGATATCGGGAGTATGGCGCCTGTTCTTTGAACGGAGGGTCGATTCTATTGGTGAGGAGATTGATATCGGTTTTCCGGTTACGAAGTTAAGTAACTTACGTCCATTTGCGTTGCTGAGTCTACAGTTCCAAGTTAAATGTTTAGAATTCCAATCACCAATAAAAATACCGGGTTTTGGTGAGGAAAAGAGAAGGGAAAGGTCATTGAACGTTCACGCTTGCGGGACCGCGAAGATCGTACGCACAACGTGATGAGGAAAAATAATAAGGGAAAACGGAATGAAAATTAAGGGTAGGAAAGACAATGGGAAATGAGAGGACGCTCACCTTATTCCGCCGAACTTCCGGCAAACCCTCGCCGGAAAGAAGCCGCTCCCCCGACACACACTTAACCGCGCACACCCGTTACTTCTCCTGCCAGGCGATCAAGTCTCTGTCCCCTCGCGGATGACACACTCCCCCGGGCGCTTATCCTCGTGAGCGCCCTCTTCAGGGTAAAACAAAATAGGGACGAAATAAGGATGGGAAAGGAGAGGCGGGAGGTTTAAATGAACAAAAATAAGGACACGTTGGTGCGCACGAACATACCGCCCACCTGAATTTCCGCGAAATTCACTAAAACAATAAACAAACTGTAATTGACTAACTAATTAAACTAAGTCCTATCCATTGTTGGGAATGGGGTTCTATAGTTTCACTTCCAGAGGCCCATCTGGAAGACTTACTACAGGATATACTACAGGATATGGGTTAGGCCATGGATAGGGAATAAAAGGGAATTAGGAGGTTATAACTGAAAATTAACGCGCTACTTGCGAAAACGAAAATAAAGTCCTAACTCCGATAACTAAACGCAACCTATTCTGAAGTTGGTAAAGGTACCAACTTTACTACCGGCCTTTTTAATTTTCCCGATGAACACTGTAATTCCGCGACTCTAATAACGCCCGTGGAATAAGGAAATGTTTGAACAACACGCCCCATTCTCCATTGAGATGGGGGGAGGTTCTGATCGCGTATTAGAAACAACTCCCCGATTTTAATATTCGGAGACATTTGCGTCCATTTCGCTCGCTGTTGTAAAGTATGCAGATATTCCCGCGACCACCGACGCCAGAAGTGGCGATAAATTTGCTCTACCAGTCGCCACCTAATGTGAAGCTGAGTATATTCATCTGAAATGGGTCCAGGCAGTCCTATTAGTGGACGGCCTATCAAAAAATGACCAGGCGTTAGGCAATCAACCTCCGAGGGATCAGATGAAAGGGGAGTTAACGGTCGAGAATTTAGAACAGCTTCTATCTTACAAAATAACGTCCCGTATTCCTCGAAGTTTAAAGTATGACCATGAAGAAATCGGCGCAAATGGTATTTTACTGATTTTATACCAGCTTCCCATAGTCCGCCAAAATGAGGCGCCGAAGGAGGATTATACCCACTGAATACCCGACGCAGGAGATATTGAATTCAAAGCTTCTTTATGAGGAGCTGATCTTATCAAGCGATACAAATCCGTTAAAAACCTATCCGCTCCGACGAAGTTAGTGCTTGTCTCACACCTCCCAGGAAGTCCAAACTCTTCCAATGGATGGCCTAGGAAAGTCTCCACTCCAATTATACCAAGGACCTTTAAATCCATGTGTGAAAGGTCCACCCCAGAAACACAATTGCCCGTGGCTGCCCTGGCAGCTTTTGCTGCCCTTCCACAAACATTACATTTTAAATCACCAATAAACTTTTTTGAACACCAAGGGCTCTGTTCTTATCGCCTTTTTCCCTTTGCAGCACATTTTCCTCACAGGGTGTTTAGACTGAAGCAACGGCAATTTCATCTTTAGTAAACAGATATTGTAGATAACACAACATGCCACAACATATTCTGGCATGAGGTCCGCTCTTGTCATAGGTAAGCAGTGCAGCAAACTCCGCATCCGCCCCTTCAATAGACCAAAACACCTTTCAACTGCAATTCTTGCTGATGACATCATAAAATTAAAATTTTTCTGCCTAGCAACCATGTGGCCATTATCTCTGAAGGGCACCAAGAGGTGATTGTGCAGCTCATAGGCGGAATCTCCCACCAATTGGCTATCTGCCGAGAATTTATCTTCCTTATTCAGAAACTCTGCCACCTCTGAATTCCTGAACACTCTTTGGTCGTGCACCGACCCAGTATTGCCACAATGGCAATGAGTTATCATCATTCTGTGATCACACACCACCTGCGTGCATAATTCATTTAGAAGTATGAGAAGATGTTGTCATTGTAACTCAGACATAAAATTAAAGAAAGAGAAAGAAGTGCAATACTAACTTGCAATTGAATAGAATGGAAACCTTTCCGGTTTACATAACCCACTGCATTCCCTGCGGAGCAGCAATTCGTATATGGGAACTATCAATTGCCCCAATTGTATGAGGAATGCCACTCGCTCCTTGAAATCCTCCCATGGTTAAGACTGCTTTGTCGGCAGTGGGCTACTGTATAAATCGTGGGGATGCAAGGAATAAAGCCCTCGTCACTCTCCTCACCGATCTCAACCCTGCAGATTTCCCGACATTAAAGCGTTCGCAGACTGACCTAGAGATATTAACAATATGAGAACAAGCACTACACAAAGTATAATTAATAAATTGCCACTCCAGAAACCTAACCTGTAGGAGTCCATGGTTGCCATTTTACACAGGGTAATCATTAGTTGCTCGCGTGAAGGGATTGTTGGGTAGCCTTTTACTTTCCTCGTGATTTGGGGCCAACAATTCCCAAAAGGAAGTCAATAGTGGCCCGAGACATCCAAAATGCAAAGTAAGGATAACAAATTTCAGCACAGGATTATCAGAAGTTAATAATTTAGAAGTTCAACAGTAAAAAGTATGGAATAAAATGTTCATCCTTTGACAAGTAATATTAATATATTGCAATGTTTGTTACAAACAGCGTCCACTGATTTTCTGTGGACTGGGATGCTCAAGTTAGAACCGGATGAGACGGGCATCAGAATTTGAACTGCCCTTAAACATAAAATACTCTACTCATTAAGTAAAAATAAGGATTACGGTAATTAATTACATTAGACCACATCAAATATGAATAGACCAACCTGAAATGACTCTTGAATTCATGGTCCAAATATCCTGCGACGACGTTCTGATAGTTTTCGACATGCAATCGCAATGTCCGTTTCTTCCTTGCTTGTACAATGAATTCCCATTATTCATCGGAGCTTGACTCACTATCGTAGGATTCGTATCTTCTTCTAAGAGCGCTTAAAATACCAACAATATCGGCCTTTTGGATGTCGTAAAAGGACTACGTTAGCCGTTCCACTACACTCCTGCGCTCACAACGATCACGACCACGATTTCTCAAGTGGAACGGCCGATCGCAACGTTAGTAGCGTTAGCGTTGGTGGCCTTTAGTGGATAGTGGCCTAAGTAGCTCATGTCAACCCGTATTCTGGAATAAACTTGCAGGACCAAATTTCACGTCTACTACCTACGGGAAAGGTACTTTTTCAGTCATGTAACTTATGCCTATGCACGACCTTATAACTTTTGTGGTGTTCATGCAATCATATGTCTAACTTGCAATTCGGCTGACAGCCCGCAAGTCCTCTGCCGCCGCAGTCGTCCTCTTAATGCATCGCTTATTAGGCGTGCAATATCTTTCGATACATGAAATAAAGATGTTAACCGTTCCTCAGTTAACTGAAATGGATCCATGGTATCACGGAGTTGTCTTCTCGATATGGACAACTGCTGCCTGTCGATGGTTTCGGCAGCCAACAAATAAAGCGCTTGAAATGCTGCTCCATCCGCCATATTACTAGATACTAAAACCACACGAATGGTATGCAAGTTGACAATACGTCTCAATAATGTATATTTTACTTAAAAATCTCTGTTATGTTGAAGTTTTAACCGCCAAACTGTAAAAGTTACGTAAACCGATGGACGCAAATCATATTAAAATTCTGTAAAAATTCACATCATTACATTTTAAATTGGTCCAGCTCTGTAGAGAGAGAGAGAATAGGTGCAAATTAGTTAAGTAGCTGTTGATATACAGTAGAACTCTGCTCAGAAGTGCATGCCTAATGGATTATATTTTGGTAAATTTATTTAAATCAGACTTCGTAGTGGAGACAGCTACTTGCGCAGAAACGTCTTTGTACAGTTGCCCTGAATCTACTGTAATTTTGAGTTTTAATGTTCGATTATCCTCTCAGTCCTAAGCCATACAAACAAAGCTACAAATGCGAGTAATTTTTGTGAAAAATAAACTGTGATCAACATGTGAGCTTTCTCCAACTATTAAAGAAAAGAGAATAAACGTTCCGAAGTGAAATGCATGCATGACTGTAGAATATAAATAATGAGTTAACCTTTCTCCACTCGCTTCCCACTTTTGATGGCCCTAGCAGCTCATTTAAAAGATATGACACTCTACCCCACATGGCGTCATTTGCCACCTTGCCATTCGCAGATAGGAAGCACATTCCCGGTGCTGTCCCATGTACTCCACCAGTACACCCAGCTGCCTAGAGCTTGCCCTTCCTCTTCTTCCTTCCTCTTGCTCTACAAAGGTTAACGTTACCAATATTACCAAAGTGAATCACATGAACTGATAATAGCACATAATATTTTATAATACTTACTCGTCATATTTGCCTTCTTTTTTCCAATTGACTCCATTGCTAATTATTATATAGTATTTAAATATATAATATATTTCAGTATTGCAGATGACTTATTACGTCGAGTACTGTAATAGTAATATGAAATTGTAGTATACACTACAGTACGTAAATAACGAAGCATAAGTAAATGTGGCATGGTTTATCATTAATCACAATAAGTACGAATTTTATAGAGAAAAATCTGCATGCCTTATATTTCAGAAATATTTAATAAATTTCAGTATTAGATAATATAGCTTGCGTTGAATTTGATACAAATATCTATAATTTATTTAAACTTAGTGATATATTAATAACAGAAATTGCAGTACCTTTTTTGCGCCTTTCTTAACTGGATTTTGTGCATTTCGCTCTTCATTTGCTTTCTTCTGCACTTCCCTATTGGTCATAACATCATTATGGCTAATATCCATAATATCCCTAGCCCCTTCCCTGACGGTTTTTTTTCAAGAAACAGTTTTAAAAATTTCATTATTTTATTGCGTTTTTTGTTCGGTTATGGGTTTCTGTTAAGTAAAACAGGTCAATACTAGTGCTCAAAAAGTTTTTACTGTTTTTATTGTCACAAATTTTAATTTTTAAGAAATTTTCAATTTTCATAGGGAAATCATTTCTCAATTAGCCATATGTCAATCAATTAATAATTTTACGTCATACGGAAGGGAAAACTGAAGTAATTTATACTGTCCTTCTGTTGACATATTACATTCAAGGAAGACCTCAAAAAAGCGTACATTCTAAAATTCACTTTTATGTGGCCTAGTCGGAAACGGAGTTACAGAGAGACCCACGTTGCACTTCGCGCAAAAGTACCTGCTTTCCCTCCTAATAACTTGTCCTAGAGCATACCACGCACTTCATTGATGGATGTTTTTTTTCTCTGTAGGACGGATTATATCGGGAAATGTCTCTCGTTGATACGTCGGGGGTGGGCTACTGCGGGTGGCCTACCTTTCCTTTGGGGAGGGAACACTTGGAAAATATATTTCCTAGATTTTTCAATGAGGTCCAGCCTGAAATTTAGGTGGGGTTTTCTGCCCCACGATTTTGTGTATAACACGAAAGAATTCCACACACTTATTTCCAATAAGTGGAAAAATATTTTCTTATAATATTTTTTCCCCTCTTTCTCGGTATGGGATAGTCAGCCAAATGTTGATCTACCAGCTCAACGCGCCCCATCGTCTCATAATGATCTAGCACTACCTTTTCCTTTAGCGCTAGTACACCCCTTCCCTTTCTTTCCATCTGAGCACCATTATTTTTACCTTCTGGAACGCAGTCACTTTCCCCCCTTTTCATTTCTTTTCTTCGCTCCTTCCGGTATGCCTTTCCTGGTAACTCACTGTGCTAGAAGTGTCGCATTACTTGGAAATAGAGTGTCAGCCAGTTGTGAGGTGTAAAAATTGTCCGTTGTGACGCAGTAACCTTTTCCGAACAACGGCTTCATGAGTGTCAAAACAACTTTTGATGACATTGGCATGCCATCAAACTCTATCCAGCAGTGTTGCTTTTCCGGTGTATATTATTGCCGACCAAACGTGACCACTCTTTGATTCACATAGAGCGAATGTCTTTTAGCCAAATCTGGCTCTTTTAGTTGGTATGTTCTGACGCCAACCCAATCGTCCTTTATACAGAAGAAGGCTTTCGTCTATTGTTACATCCCTTTCTGGCCAATAAAATGGCTGAATTGTTCACTAAGAATATCATAAATCGGCCAGTTTTTGTTTAGCTTAGGGTTCGGGTGTATTTCTTGTCTATATTCCTCGTTGTTGCTGAAATGCAAAAATTGATTGATTCTGGAAAATCACCGGTATGCCATGGTTTCTTCGAAAAAGAGGAGTATTTAGTACCCTTCATGTGGACCAAAAGTGTTCCTGATCTGGTTTACGAACAATGCTTTGACACATAATCAGCGCGAGGAATGTGCAGAGCGCGAGCGATTCGTCGTGAGAGCTGCTACCTGGCGAGCTAACTCCGCCACCTGCTTGGTTAAGGCGGCGATCTCAGTGGACCTTTGGACCTGCATGAGGATAATATTACATTTGTATCATCAGCATATAGTACGGGTAACAGTCCTATGTCTGAAAGATAGTTAGGCAGAGCATTGATGTAGATTAAGAAGAGGAAAGGGCCTATTTTTTGCCTGAAATTAATATTTACAAATTTAAAGTTAAAATAATAAAATTAAACTTAAATGTACATTGGCTCGTACTCCTTAGCGTTACTGCCTTGAAAGTGCTCGTGACATCTAATCGCTACTGCAGCTTTCCTCGTCTAGCTCCTCTTTTGATATGAAATAATCAAGATAGTTCTTGAACTTCCTGAATAAATCAACAGGAATTCTAGTTTTAAACTTAAATTTCTTGCGAGTAGCTGACGGATGCGTGAGTAGAAACAAATCGTCGTCGGTGTCAGGCCGAGGCAATCGAATGTTCTCCACGTCTATTGCGTATAGGCGAATGTACTTAAGTGTATCGGGTATTCGTTCTATACTAGCTAGAACTAATTGAGGGTCTATATTCTCTTCGTCGACTGGATCCCAAATGCATGAATACAGTTTTCGAACCTCGTCGGGGTTGAAACAGCAACATGCCTCTCTCAATCAGTCTTAACTATATTGTCCAATTTTGTGGTCACGGTACGCTCTGGGTACATGGCTGAAGCTAATAAGACATCGGGTCCTCGAGTGGGAGTTCCGTTATTGTTTTAGAAGCCCAGGAAATGCACATTGTCCAGGTTGTATGTCTGGTTGCTCTTCTCTTCATTGAATTTAAGTGAAAACTCTTTCCATATTCTGCGCTGTCTCTTGCTATGTATACGCTTGATTGAGCCGTAAGACATTTTGATGTGGTTAAGTCCATCCAACTCTCCAGTATAAGAAAAGCCACGAATTAACGAGAGTGGTATTGTATGATCAAACCCAGACCAATCATCAAGTAGAACAGGTTTGGACGGGACAGAGTGGACGAGTTCGTTAATGTACTCCATTCCACCGGTCGCCATCTCAACTCCATATCCAAATATGGGATGAGGGTTGTCATTGATTGCGTCAAGAATCGGGTAGAAGAAAGCTCCTTCCTGCAAGTAGAGGGGAAGTGAATAACCCCAAGTGGCTCTGATTGTGTTCTTGTCCCGCGTCGTTACCTGAGCTCGTGCGAAAACAGAAACGTCGGGGAGAGTCACTTTCTTGCCGTCAGCAACATTCCTCCATACATCAAGAATTTCTTCCCTAACCTCAGGATCGTCAGTGGTCTCTCGTTTTGTCTTGTAGCCTCTATTCTTGTATGGCAGACCTGGAGACTTGCCCGCTGGGAAATTCGGGTGATCGACGACCGATTGGATATCGGTTGGAATCAATTTCAGCGATGGTGTTAAATCATGGATTGCGCTTTGCAGAACCATGTAATATGCGTTGGAGTGTGACCGTTTCGCTTTTGGAACGTCATACTCGAGCAAGTTGGTCTTCATATATTTGAAACTTAATCGAGATCGATGATATTTCTCCCTAACTAAGACTACGCCTGATGGATCAAAGTGTTTGTTAATGACCCTGATGGCATTGTAGTCTGGTCGACCTGACGAGTAGTCATAGGTAAAAACTTCGCCTTTCGGTAGTCTTTCAAGGGGGGGGGGCTTTGCAGTACTTACCTCTGCTTGAGGGATTACGCCGTCTGAAGACTTACTCATTCCAATAGTGCGGGATCAGACTCCGCAAGCCATTAAAAGAGAGCAGTGGATCGGAATACAGCGGCGCACTTTCGCGCACACGAACGACGATGAATGCAATTGTGTGCGCTGGCGAAACGCGGTGGGGATTAGAGGTGGGAGGAATAGTGAAGGTGGAATCGAAATGAATTTCAATGGGGGTGTCCTCTGTCCGTTGATTCAGCACCTGTGAGAAATAATATAAAGGTTATGTCATGTGAGGCCTCAGATTTCTTTGATGGTTACAATGGTAAATTCATGTGGTCATATTGATTACCATGGTTACAATGGTAAAATGGCCTATAAGTGGTAGCTCTTCGTAGATATTGTGATTCTCGGTGTTGACCACTCCTAAATTTCGCGGTATGTTGTTGGTTACAACTGTAGGGAGATCTGGAAATTGTGGCGAGATGTACTCTCCATTGCGGGTCTTTGTACGTCCAATGGACTTAAGTCCAATGAAAAGCGGTTCAGGTACGCATAGCGCTTTACCCTGGAATGCACGCTGAACGTTGACTTCCGCTGGTGTTAAGTCGTCTCCGAGATGAAGCTTTATTCCGATGACGCGTAGCCAGAATAGGCTTGAAGCGTAATAACGGAAGGCTTCCACAGGCAATTATATGTTAATATGAATAGTCTTGTCATTTCTGAGTTCTCAACGTCAAACAGCGTCAAAGATGATTCAAGGCAGCAGTTCAAGAATGCTTGATCAATAATAATTGAAAGGACTTTCATACGGTCAAAGACGAGTTTGACGAGATTCGCCGGATTAAAAACAAGATAGAAACAAAATAGCATCGTAATGCGACTTTGCCCAAATTTTTCTCCGTGGTTTGGCAACAAGTTTTTGGGTACAGTATGGATGAAAACCATGTTAATGTTGCCAGGATAGGATTAGCCGTGGCTTTCATAGGCGTTGGTTTTCTTCAGCTTCAGAGAGCAAGAAATCGGCGCAGGACGTGGGCGCGAAATTGGATTCGAAGGAGGCAAAACGGAGTGATGAGCTTGTTGTACAACGAGTTAAGGACGGAAGACCCGGAATCTTTCAAAAATTACATAAGAATGAGTGAAAAAAATTTCAATGATATATTTGATTTAATATATCCGAGGATATCAAAAAAAGATCAGTGTGTCGGCAGTGCATACTGGCCAAGCATAAACTCGCGGTGACGCTGAGATTTTTGGCGACCGGAGAATCATTCAAAAGCCTTCAATTCTCAACCAGGATTGCTCACAACACCATTTCCAGGTTCGTGCCTGAAGTGTGCACAGCAATATATGAAGCCCTGAAGGACGCATTCTTGAAGGTGATTAAATGGCATGATACCTACCTTTAATTTGTTATTTCTGTCCTCAAAAGTCGTTAGCATGTACTGGGGGAAAATACTTGTTCTTGACTGAATATATAGAACTCCAACATATTATTTAGTTTCTGCAGACCCTTTGAAGTATTTAGCGAAAGCAGCTTGTATTATTATTCATGAATTTGTTTCAGGTACCACGCACTGCCGCCGAATGGGAAGGCATAGCGATAGACTTCAAAGACTCTGGAATTTTCCCCACTGCATTGGTGCCCTTTATGGAAAACACATTAATTTTCGAGCAGCAAGAGCTGATGGTTCAACCTATTTTAATTATAAGCATGCTCATAGCATCATTTTGATGGCTTTGGTTGATGCTCATTATAAATTTTTGTATTATGATTTTGGGGTTAATGGGCGAGTCAATGACGCAAAAGTTTTTAGGGACTGCACTTTAAAGGCAGCTCTGGCTAGCAACAGCGTTAATATTCCACCCGGGAAGCCATTTCCTGGCAGACAGAATAATGTTCCCTATGTGATTGTAGGTGATGATGCCTTCCCTCTGCAAAATTATTTAATGAAGCCCTATCCTGAAAGAGGGCTTTCCCCTAGCAAGAGAGTGTTTAATTATCGCCTTAGCCGGGCAAGGCGAGTTGTTGAGAATGCATTTGGTATTCTTGCAAACCGGTTCAGAATTTTTTTATCACCAATTAATCTCTCAGTAGAAAAGGTGGACAAAGTTACTCTGGCATGTCTCGCCCTTCATAATTTCCTAAGGGCCAAAAGAGATACAGCATACCTTTGTACTGGGCTTGTAGATGAAGAAACAGCAGACGGACAAGTGATACCAAGGATGTGGAGGAATGATCCTTGCCAGCACAATCCATTGGTAAGACAAGGGGGGAACCGGGCCTACAATACTGCTGTGACTATAAGGGAGGAATTCACAGAATATTTCAATACTGAAGGCCGGGTACCATGGCAAAATAGAGAGTGATGTATCGGAGATTAGTGTCCTCATGTTCTGTTACACTTATTTTTACATTAAGAAATAAATATTTCTGTGAGGTCAAATGTTATTTTTGTTTGGGTTCATATTTTGCCCCATGCTATTACCAATTATAAGGAATTAAAATGATAGATTATATATTTTGCAAATATGCTTACATATATCAGCATAACCTCTTCGGTCCCGAAGAAAACCTGGCTTATGGAAAAATTTTTTTCTTGCCTATTTTGAGCACACATGAGACTACTGACATTGTGTGTGGAAATTATTTTTTAAATTGTTATTATAATTGTTAAAATATTCGAAGTCCACATATGTGGAAATGAGGATCATATATGCGGATTATGAAATATACTTTTTTGTTTTCAATTCCGATATATATGTACTTTTTTAATTTACTTGATCAAGTACTATGATTAATTGTGAAAAAATTGTTCCCCGAATGAAAATATAAAAGTTCATCAACAAAATGACTGATAAATATATTGTTTAGCAATTTTTATTGCCTAATATTTTTTACATTTTTCAAATAAACAATTATGTCAAGTATGCAATTTAACGACATTAAAATAAAGGCACATACGTAACTGTACAATCTTAGTACAATTCTTCAATTATTTTAAAAACTACAATCTTAAACAAATAAATGGGAACCTTTTTTGTAGGCCTGCTTCTTTCAGCATGTTTCAGATTCTGACCTAAAATGTAAACATGAAATGCTATTTGGCGGTAACGTTTCTCACGAAGGGGATGCTTACATTACTACAAAGAACTAAAAAAATGCTTATCTAGGGTACCATGTATCATTCAAGATAATGTAATTCATTTCAGTAGATATGAATTACCACTGGTAAACGTGAGGGGTAACCGTATAATAATTAACATAGTTAACTACTTACCAACCTACTTATCTTTTTAGAAGTGTACATTAATAACACCAACGAATTGCAAAGTATAACACAAAACTTTGGGGGCAACTAGCATATGAAAGAAGTAGAAGATCTGGTAGATTGAAAGGCATGTGGCCCACAATTTCACATTTCATGAACAGTTTACAAGTACTAGAATATGCAAATGTCAAAGGGGACAGAGGCTCAGGAAATGCAGTTTTCATTAACGTTCATGAATGGATAACAAGAAATAATGAACATTACCTCACAGCTACTCGAGGAGCCATCTCCCAGGTTTGAAACGCTCTGCCTCGGTATGCTGTGCTTCTCCAGGAACTGGAGAGAATTGAAGCACCACAGGGTGGGCTTGCACAGGTCATCCACTCCAGCTCCGCTTTTTCTACCTTTCTTCAGTTTATTCCTCTCCGCCATAAATTGGGTCCTCAGCCCATTAATTTTGCACTTAATATCCTCCGAGGTTGTACCTGGTCGGAGCTAAAAATGAAAACATATGTAACAATCATGATAAAATACAACTCTCAGAAGAAATATGCACTAAGAAATCGTTTCACTATAAAAGAAATTCATTTTTTTAAATATACTAAGGAGTACTCATTTAAAACCACGCAGTGGGATGTCTATAGTGACGATCACTAGTGCCGATAGTGCAAATGATAAGGAAATATTATTCCGTTGAAGTTAAAAATTTACAATTACAATAAGACTTATTACTGATCACCATCTATGTGAGGATTTAATTTTCTGCTGAGTGACTTAGTTGACTATTCGATATGATGAAGATGTCAATAATGAATGTACTATGAGCGCTATCAAACGCGAGGGAAAATTAGTTCCTCCAAATAGTCTTTAACGCACAAAGGCTATTCATAATGCCGAGATGAAAGTGCTTATAAAAAATACAGAATTATACTTCAACGCCAAAACAAAGTCACATAACAAAGGAGCACTGAATCCATAAATATAACGTAGGATAATATAACACGGATCATTCCTCCAGTATCGAGCATTTATAAATAAATAAGTATTAATTTCCCAATAATATCATTAGCTACATGTCACCGTGGGAAATTCAGCGTGTTTCATATCATAAACTTTATTAAATAGGACTCCCAGGATATAGAAGTTATTATTGTAACAGTTCATGCGTCCAGTTAAACTTCTAAATCCAACTACATCTAATTTAAAAACAAAATATTTAGTTAATTTACTTACATCTGCCAAACAAGCTGTCATTTCATTCAAGGCTGCGCTCCTCTTCTCCTTATTGTGGTACTCTGGTGAACCTATTTCATACAGGCACCTTTTCTCTTTGTATGAAGAGATAAGGAGTTCCACCATTTGTCTACCCCACGTAGCCATCTTTAGATTTGTGTGCTTCTTTTTCTTGAGGAAAGCAGGTGGAATCCTGGGAAGGCTAAAGGTCGCTCGCTATTGGCTGAGAGCCTTCAAACCGATTCAAGGTTCAAGAGGAGAGGAATTTGATGGCGACGAAGTCTTTCAAGAGCTTTCAAGACAACATGTCCGCTGTCATGACGTCATGTCCATTCGAGAAACCTTGATCAATGATTCTTGAATGGAATTTGACGCTGAATTTGATCGTGTGAAACGGGCTTAACAAACGGGTGTCCAGCCTGTAAAGCTAGAAGAGAATCTCACTTCTGGAACAGCAAGTGTGAATCCGCCTTCATAATCGAATGCTGACTCTGAGACAAGGGATTCATCAGATGTTTTCACTTCTGGTGATTTCCGCATATTCTCTTGGGCTGCCGAGGGGGGGGGGGGGGCAAGGTACTATCTAGATCTGTGGGAGGGGCGATGGGTTTTCCGCTACTTCTTGGTGGCTTCTTTCCCTTAGACTTAAGAGTTTTCACCCTTCGTCTGCTTGCGTCCTGACTTCTCGTTCTGGGGACCTGACGATTTGTCTTTTGCCTCCATTTCTAGTAGGACAGGTAACTTGGGATCTTAGACCTACGCACGACTTGTGGTATTCTAATTCGCAAATGCTTACTCAATTCTAAAACAACGGGATCCGACTCCGTTTGGTTTTAAAAGATTATATTAACCAGATTTGCGGGAAAGAAAACTTCCTTCGAGTCTCAAAGTTAGATAAATTAGATAAGGCGTTAAACACTGCTTTCATATGTACATACTTAATCTTCAAAGAGATAACTGGTTGTTCATTCTAAAGTGTTTGTTGCATTTGCGGTCACAAAATTTGATAGACATTGGATAAGGTACAAAATACAACCCACGTCTGAACTTCATACTAAATAGTGATAACAATCTTTTCATCTAATGATCCTGGTTTTTACTTCCAAAAATCTCATAGACATACTTGATAATATACTGGATGCCATTTGTCATTAAAAATGATACCTATCTTCTCCTTATAAATAGTTCAATGTTATTTTTTAATGCTGTAGCCAATACATAATCTGACAAGTATTGCCATTGAAATTTCACTTATTTTTGGTCGAACACAACTCAACTACTCAAGGGCATGAGAAGATATTGTCCATTCCCATAATTTTGCCCATATTAAATTAAAATACTTTTTCGTGTAAATAGGCTGTCAGTGCTACTAAGGTTTGGTTTTGGATGAAAGAGTTGACGAAAAACGATTAAATACTATTATCTCTATCTATGTTGTTCTGTCAGCATTATCTAGCCACTGAATTCTGTTTCATTTATTGTGACTGCTCAATTAAAACAAATTTTGGCCTAAATGCTCAATTGTATAGGTTTTTACTATTCAACAAATAGTACTACCTGCATGGAGTCAGGTACGTCCAAGTGACGCTCCACTGCCACTTGGCCCAATATCCCCAGCAAAGTCTCCTCGAGAGGGGTGAGGGCTGTGACCTTGAAGGATGGTCCTCCACCTGTCCCTCTGGCATGCGCTTTGATTCTGGCAGCTTTTTGTTTTGTATCACAACGCCAGTCCTGCCAAACCTGCCAATACTTATTTCCCTGATACTGTTAATAAAATCAAGGTAAAAACAATGTTATGAGATTAGTTTAAGCACAATATTACCTTAGCCCACTTTTCTGGTGTTTTCGTAGCACCACTGGAGCAGGCGTTCAGCTTTTTGGCAATTTGTGCTCCAAGCCGCTGTTTCTGGGCAGCAGCTTGTGGGCCAACGATTTTGTTGGTGGCCAACCCCGGATTTTCAAGCATGGAATTTAGGAGCACTTCCTTCTGCTCCTGTGACACCCTGGGTGTCACCCGTACTGCAGCACCACTTGGGCCAGTATCTGTAGTGAATTTGGTAAACTTCAGTTATTCAGCAAAATATGATATAACAAAGACTCAGAGTTAAAATTAGCTTAGGTCACAAGGAAAAATCCTAAAAAATATTAAAACTAATATCAAGGAAGTAACCCTTTCCTATGTGAAAGTTTTATCAGTTCGCAGCTCAGTGACAGAACGTTGCATTTAAGGCAACAATGTTTTGTTAGCCAACGGTGGAAGTGTAAAAACCGTAAGAAAATAATTGATCACCAGGAAATACGCCGCCTCAATGTCGTAGTGAGAGGAATAACGATTCAGGTAAAAAATTTAATGTAGTGAGCATACACACATGCATTACTCAGAAAACAGAAATGCATAAAATTTGTAGTACAGTTACATTTTTTGGAGACCTAATTTGTAATGCGTCAAATGGGTTGAGCATGGTGCAAATGACCCTAGGCCGTCGACGCACAAAAAACTCAATTCTTCTCTACTCCGGCCCTTGTAATCCTTACGAAGAGCATCCATTGGGGTCCGGGAGTTCAATGCGGCAGCCAAGTCACAGATTTTCCACACAAGCTGAATGGAAGCATCAGCATCCAACAAGGATGCACGCTTGGCCTTATAGAGTTCCATTGCTGCAGCTGTTTTGGCACCAAAAAACTAACAATAAAGTTGAGAAAACCCATGAGAAGGTAAACAGGGAAGTATGGGAATGTCGTGACCCGACCCAGGGCGGGAGTGCCGCCGAGGTTCGAACACGGATACGTGGGATCTCGCCCTTGGCGTCGGGTATCAATAAAGGTACATGGATTGCATTTCAATAAATAGAAAAAGGCATCTACCTTTTCTCCGTCTCTCCGCAAGGCTGCGTATCTGGTTTCCGGAGCTCTGGAGGCGGGAGGAGGTCTGGACGTCGCTGGCTGACGAGCGGTGATCGACTAAGTAATTTCGGAGGCACTCACAGGTCACTCGCGCAAACGGTTGCTATTTCCAAATCCCCTGAGGGGGGAGGACACTAGGCTCACGAAACAGATTTAAGAATTTTGAAAGCCTCGAACCGGGTTTGGGCTATGAGCACAAGGGACTACAGATTACCACGAGGTTTTTACGTTAGATGAAGCAAGAAGAACAATTCGCGCTTTCCACAGCGTGTCGCTCAGCACGCGTGCACTTCACACAAGGAACCAACTAACAGTCCTTTTGCGCTTGCCTCTTTATAGTGCTAAAAAGGTGTTTGTCCCGTCTCCCGAATGACGTAGAGACGGTGGCAAACAGGGGGGGTAAGAATGACTTGCTAAAACCCGTGTTTTCCGAATAACAACTTAAATCGGGAGACTTGGTGCCCGCGAGTGCTTCGTTTATGACCTTTGTTTTTAGCGGGTTATTCCCGTGCTTCCGCCTCTACTCTTATTTGTCAGCCAGCCGGTCCTTACCTCCCTTCTCTCGCCTCTAGATCTCTTATTTTAGGCAAAACAGGGCTGTTTGCGCTCTCTCTTCTCCCTCGCAAACAACCCCGTCCTCCGCGACATATTTTGTAAATGGCCTTCGGATTTCGAGGCCATTACAATACTCCCTCCTTTCGCGAAATCGAGCAGCCTCCGACGAGGCTGCTCGCATTTTACCTGCCCGTATGAGACGTTTTGTTTGAGGTAGATTCCTTTTCCTAAAAACTTTATAAAAACAAATTTCCTCCCTCTCATAGTCAAATATACAATGACACACAAGACAGTGAAAGAAGAATAAAGATTTTAACATATAATAGATAAACGGGTTCCACCAGGTTCCCGTTAAGGACAGCAAAAGAAGAAGACAAATAATGTTGGGGTATATTTAAACAAAAAAAGTTTGAATGCTGTCCTTTTTTTCCGAAAAACATATATTTACACCAATAACAAAAAAAAATTCAATTTCTCTCATTCACACCTTCTACTACACCATCAGGACCAACACGCACAGCACACTTAGTCCCATTACCCCACTAACCCTATATTTTCCCACCCCACACAAACACAAAAAAAATGCCTTCCCCCCACAGTACACAGTCACTTCACACTTGGGGCTCTCCCGGGGTCTGCCATCCAGACCCCAGCCCTAGTCGTTCCTCTCCACATCTAGGGGGTGGCATGGCTCTGCTGTCAGGGTGGGCGCCCCCGGCTCGGGGATTCTTCCAAAAAGGAGCGCCGCCTCTGCCTCCTCCTGGTTTGCGAAGCGCAGGTAGAGATTTAGTCCCACCTCGTTTCCCCAAATGTGGGTCTCCAACAACCGCCCCGCCACCTGTACGTCCTGGAGCCACTGGAATGGGTTGGCTGCCCACCTTAACCCGTTCACCTCCACCCAGTATTCGCCCCAGGTGGCGGCGGCGGCCCAGGGGTCTCCCGCTGTGATTTTCACCATTTTCTTTCTGCTCTCCTTCTATTATACTCCCTACTTTGAAAAATCAGAGAGAGAACGAATTGAGAATCAAGACAGCAAAATAAGGGAAAAAGAAAAAACAAAAAATAAGAAGAGAGAGGAAGAAATGTAAACAAAACAAACACCAAAAATATATATGTAATTGATCCCAAAAAAAAATAAAAAAAAAACGGGAAATGTTGGCGGAGGTTTATAGGGGTCATGGTATCCTTCCGCGCTGGGGTAGAGGGCTAGACGTTGCCGGCGATGTCCTCGGCTCCTCTGGTTCCTCTGGTTCCTCGGGAGCTGATGGTGCAGGGGCTGGACTCCGTCTCTCCGCAAGGCTGCGTATCTGATTTCCGGAGCTCTGGAGGCGGGAGGAGGTCTGGACGTCGCTGGCTGACGAGCGGTGATCGACTAAGTAATTTCGGAGGCACTCACAGGTCACTCGCGCAAACGGTTGCTATTTCCAAATCCCCTGAGGGGGGAGGACACTAGGCTCACGAAACAGATTTAAGAATTTTGAAAGCCTCGAACCGGGTTTGGGCTATGAGCACAAGGGACTACAGATTACCACGAGGTTTTTACGTTAGATGAAGCAAGAAGAACAATTCGCGCTTTCCACAGCGTGTCGCTCAGCACGCGTGCACTTCACACAAGCAACCAACTAACAGTCCTTTTGCGCTTTCCTCTTTATAGTGCTAAAAAGGTGTTTGTCCCGTCTCCCGAATGACGTAGAGACGGTGGCAAACAGGGGGGGAAGAATGACTTTCTAAAACCCGTATTTTCCGAATAACAACTTAAATCGGGAGACTTGGTGCCCGCGAGTGCTTCGTTTATGACCTTTGTTTTTAGCGGGTTATTCCCGTGCTTCCGCCTCTACTCTTATTTGTCAGCCAGCCGGTCCTTACCTCCCTTCTCTCGCCTCTAGATCTCTTATTTTAGGCCAAACAGGGCTGTTTGTGCTCTCTCTTCTCCCTCCCAAACAACCCCGTCCTCCGCGACGTATTTTGTAAATGGCCTCCGGATTTTGAGGCCATTACAGGAATAAGCTTACTGCAATAAAATGAAGGAATCCTACCCGGAAAGCTCTCTTGACATTCATTTTCTGAAGGGAAGAATGGTGGATATCATCCACACTTAAATTGGGGCAGGCCTTTAGATTGTAAACAATGGGGTTATTACATCTTAGGATGGCATCCCAATGGCTCAGTTTCACTATTCCGATAGGGGACTACAATGATAGGAATAATTTGCAATTATGCATGAATTAGGGTAAACACCGCAAAGTGATAAAGTTTCATTTGCATGCACAGTACTAAAATCAAGACTAATCTGGTAATAACATTAGTAACAGTTACATAAGACCTAAATACTTACCCAAGTCTCTGGCTGTAACACAATTAGGTTCCAATAAGGTTTTTGAGGAGGTGAGGAAAGTCGGAAATAAACCAAGTCTTCTCGTGGACTCACAAAAATGTTGACAGCTAACATTGTCCTCACTTAAACCAAACAACTTCCACGTAGCCGGGTTCCATTGCGCACCATCGCTTACACTTGCATCAACATAGAAACCAGAACGTTCCAGGAGGATCACACCTTCCATGATAAGGTTATGAAGCACTGTGCCAGATGCAAAACTTTTGCTGAGGAAAGCAGCTACAGTCTGCACCCACGTCCCTCTGAAAGGCTGAAACATCATGGCTAAAGCATGGTCCCCCTGAACGTTTTTCTGGTGACAAGGTGTATAATCTCCCAGGTCAGTAAATCCATCAATTTTGAGTTAAGTTTGTCGAAAGACAGACCTTCAGATAACTTAATTTCATCAATAAATAGAGCACCTGTGAAAGAGTTTTAAAGTGTTTTTTATATAAAGAAAGTGATACATGTTGAAGAATTAGTGTTTTTACGTAAAAACGAATGTAACTAAAATACCATTCTTCTTCCTGACAGCAGAAAACTACATTTATTACATCTGAGCACTATGCCAACTTACCCCGTCTTTCCCTAACTCCTAAGTCCTCTGATTTCCTCTTCAGGCAATCAAAAGTTGCCTTCTGAAAGCCATAGGCACCCTTCATCTTCCTCAAATACCTATTTAGGGTATCACTACAAGGCATAGCCATTATATGCCTTCTCAAATGCTCATAAGCCTTGGGACTTTTTATTCTAACAAGCAGGCATTCGTACACCCACTGAGTGGTGTATCTGTTGCTTTTTAGACTCTTTACTTAAGCTGCATCAAAGCAGGCCTGGACTGCCTCCTTCTGGGCTAAAGGCAGGCCTTCAATCACTTCTGCTATTCCAGCAGCAGAGGCTTTGGCACATTTTTCTTTGGCTGCCTCAATTTCTCCTTTCAATGCAAGGACCTGGAAATATTGTTACAGATTAAGATATGGTATAGGAATAAATTACTTAGTGTGAGCAGCATGGTCAATATTTTATTATAGCATTCAGCTTTTAGCTGAGTAACATAAATTGATATAAGCTTACTTTCTTTTTAAGGCGGTCACACTTCCTACGGGAGTTCCTAACCTCCCGAGTAAGAGGTGTCCTTGACTTTTCACCACAATCATCTTGTTGCATCTCCTTATCAACAGCATACTTTCTCGTCTTTTTGCATTCATGGCACCTGGAACTCAAAGGGCCATGCTGTCCATCTTTCTTAGGGGGAATGTAACCTACACAGGTCTGTGCTGTTTGAATAAGTGGGCAGTAAAATAATAAGTGGGACAAATTACAATGCAAATCAATAGTAACACTGTTGGAACACGTTTGATTTACATAAGATGATGTCCCTTGCCAGTACCTGGACAAATATTTATGCTGTCAACAAAATCCAGACACGTTGCAGCCTCTTCAAGACTGTGAATTCTTTTAGCCATGCTTAGGGGAAGTATCTTATTGCCATACTTACAAAGGTTGTAACAGTATTGAACTTTAGACGTTAGTGGATGCAACATATGGATTAATATATTTCTTTATTTAGGCTGCAATGGTTGAGTGAGTGATAGAGGAGTATTTAGAAACAGTGTTATATCTCAAGCTATATCTGAGAACCTCTTCAATTTCCCTCAACCATCCTATTTACCAGGGACATCAACTGCAGTGACATATATCATCGTTGCTGATGCAGCATTTCCCCTAAAGAAAAATATTATGAAACCATTTTGCGATAGATAAATCACAGAAATGCAGTATTTAACTATAGACTCAGTAGGGCTAGGAGAACAGTAGAAAATGCCTTCGGAAAACTTTGCAGGTTTCGAATACTTCTTTAAAATATTGAACAACCTGTTGAAAAGGTCATCAGTGTTTCACAAGCTTCTTGTACATTGCACAATTTTCTGAAAGAACTGCAGGGAACAGAACTACCAATGAAAGCCAGGACATAAGACAATCATTCACATTTTATTTCAATAACTCTGGTGCTGTACCATGGCAATGGGAAGCCATTCAGAAATAGAATTATTGAATGTAAAACAGAATTCCGCCTGTGGAACTCAACATGGTTAAATTGGCAATCACTACATGCTGCTTTTTATGATATGGAAATGTTATTGAATTGTTAAGTAGTGAAATATGTATATAATGTCTGAGTAATAAGTTATTGAATGGTTTGCAGAATGTTTTGTTACCTACCTGCCATTAGAACCTAGTGAAAATTAATTAAATTTCTGGAGATCAAAAAGGGCATCACATACATTCTTGAACTGCTCTTTCTAAGTAAATAAAACAATCAGTGATCTGGTCAATACAAATGCCTTTTATGTGCAAAATACATTGAAATAAAATATAGAAAACTGTAGCCACATCTTTCATTCACATGCCTCATTTAAATCCTCCTCTGCTTCCATTAAGAGTTTTGAAATTCTATTTTTTGCTTTTAAGCAAAGTTTAGGAGTCCTAATCCCTTTCAAAACAGCAGAAACATGTTTCCCAAATGCATCCATTGGATGCACTTGCTGCTCCTGAGATCTACAGACCTTTTATAAAACTAAATTAGCCTTTTCCAATAGGTCACTTTCCTCTCTCAGGTCTAGCTTCCTCTTTCTGCCAACGTTTTTCCCCGGAGAGATAGTGCTGGAGGCACTGGGTGCGACGACCAAGCTCTGCTCCAATGGCGAATCATCACTTATGTTAATGACCTGCTGCCTTATCTCGGCAGTATCTGTATCTATCAGCTGGCTCACATCCATGTCCTAACGTAAAAGCACAAGGAATATAATGTAACTAGCCAGACATATTGATGCCTCATTGCAATTTAACATTTAATGTACGTATTACCATATCTAATGCAGTATTAACCAAATTATGTTTCTTTCAAATGACTGTGATTGTTGATGTATATTGAAATACCTATTGTAAATGTAGTAAATGAATTGGTAATTACTTTTGGGAATTACTATTAAAATAAAGTCATTTTTAAATATCCTTACTAGCTATTAAGTAGGTACGGTCCAAGTGAATTTGAACTTGAATTGCCAGTAGATGCTTGTTCTCACTTTTAAGAGTTAATGCATCTATGTTACAAATATGATTTTCTTTTAAAAAACTTTAATTTCAGAAGAAATAGCTGATTAAGAATGCAAATGACTCTTCAAACAAAGTCATATACCACTAACCACTTCATAAATTACTTTTTCCATCTGAGAGTCTGCAAAGTTGTTGACGCTTTTCCTGGGGTGTACATGCTCCGACAAAAACTCTAGGTTTTTGAAGTACTATCAGCTTGGTACATACACTTCACCCGAGGAAGTTCCACTTTAGAGGGGCTCGACGTTTATTATTCTCATGAACGGATGAGGTCCTCAAGATTTTCATTTTGGCAATCACCTCATTCGATGTAGTTTCAGCCCTTAAATGTCTAACCTCTCCAACTATTCTCTACTGCTTCTTTCCTTGCATGCTTGTTGAAGTACGTTTTATGTTTCACATCATACAGGCAAAGCTCACTGCTCCATGCCTCAATCAATGCCTCAACTCCTCTTGTAGACCACTCCATTTATGCCTGAAACAAAACATATATCAGGACATGAAAAAAATTGGAAGTTAAACATCAAAGAAGCTATAAAGATGTTTTAAGAAAAAGCTACACATTATTCATTGAGTACAGTATAAAAATACGCTACTCCGAATGGAAAACGTAGTTGAAGAGATCAGTACCTATGCAAAATTGAGCTATGTAGTTCCACAAATGAGCATTTTCCGCTATAAATAGAGCCAATGACTTAAAAGCTGAACACAACCGAATTATCATTAGAATTCCACCAAAATGTTTCTCGTTCATTGAGTATATTTTTTTCATATAACCTATGATTTGATTAAATTGAATCAACATTATCGTGTTTACATCGCCTTGTCTCGCCTTTTTCATGAATTTCGAAGTATCTAAAGCTCTTTTACAACGTATTTTAATATTGGAACAGATTGCATTATTCAAAGGCACATGTGCATACATATTAGCTGAACTGGGAATACAGTATGCATGTAGACAAATTGCAACAGAATTAATGGAAAATATTTCAAATGAAACATGTATCTTGATTCATTGATGTTTCAATAAATGAATTAGGGATTTCAATTAACCAAACGTAAGTGGACATGATAATTTGTGAATATTTTAGGAAGAAGTGGTATGCAATTATTGAGAAACGAAATCTCGAAGTACGAAAAATGTGCCGGCATGTTTTCCACTGTTGATTTCCAAAAATTTTAAACGTAATACAATGCAATAAAGACTACCCAACGCAGTTATTTGAATAACAAGAGTTTTACTTAGTATATTTAAACGTATACTCACTGTATATCTCAATGTATTTTCGTAAGATATTGGAAATACACTCGTACTTTATCTTGTAAGTCTTCAACTATTTCGTTTTCTACTGAAACCGGCAATGCTTATACCGATATGGCAGGAAAAAAAGCACACGCTCTATCTCTTGCAACTTGCTTGCGATTACATTGCATGCCACCAGATGGCTTGCGATATGAGCGTACAGACGGCGACATCTCTCGCCGGCAGAGTCGTAACCAAGGAGAGTAGAAAACAGGATGCCGAACGGAATAGAAGGAAAGTCACTATTTACACGTTCCTTTTTCCATTCCTGTCCTGTGACGCGTTCTGCGCATGCGCATTACTCTATTCCAGCTGGCAAGACTACTCGATCTAACTTGAAAGCGAACATGAAAGGAATAGCCGGGCGTTCTATTCTGCTGCGGACTTGAAAGTGCTGATTGGCTGAAAGTTGAGATTTTCGTGCCATCTATTGTATGATTTGGAAATTCTTCACTTGTTTTTCTCTCAATGCGGGTGGACGAGGCTCCGGAAGATATGAAGAGGAAAATCATTGACATGAATGGTAAAGCATTCTCATATATATGTCAACATTTTGGTTTGATTTTTTGTTTTTATTGGTTTTGGCGGTTGTTGAAAAGAGGAGTGATACAATGTGGGAACTATAATACCTTAAAATAATCAACAAAAACAAAATACCAAGTTTTGCACTCACATGCTTTTTATTTAAAAAATTTTCATCCTGCCAGAGTACCTTCCCTTCGTCTGTGAAATACTCGGCAAAACTTTCCCGGACATCCCTAGCAGACTGTGATCCTCTATTATGTGGCGTTGGATTTGACTGCAGTTCGACCACATCTGTGCATTCTTCAGAGTATTGTGGGCTGTTAGCCATCATGAAGTTGTGCAGTGCGGTACAAGCTTGTACAACCAATTTAACTGTTTCAACTTTTAAGTCCATCGTTGATAACAACACTCTGAAGCTGTTCGCTAGTACACCGAAAGCATGCTCCACGATCCTCCTAGCTCTACTGAGTCGGTAGTTGTAACTTTTTTACGTCTTACTCTTGGGTTGAACGTAAAGTGTTTCATTAAGTGTCTTTGCAGGGGAAATGCGTCGTCATCTATTATCACATATGGCAATTTTCTGTTAACTCCTATTTCTCTATCTGCTGGTAGATACCTTTCTGCCTCCTCAATCTCCCTCATGATATGTGATAGGTACAGGACAGCCGCGTCATTTACACGACTATTACTGCCTATGTCTGTAAATATAAAGTTAAGGTTTGCTTCCACCAATGCCAGGAGCACGATTGAGTCCGTTCCTTTGTAATTACGGTAGAATGCTCCATCAGCCCTCGCTGCGTGGAAAGTGATGTTTCCCGTCAATAGATCCCAAGCAGTTGGGAAATTGCCACCTGTTGTGGAAGTTATCCGCAACTGCACACCGTTCTTCTTTGGTTGATGGAAACTTTTGACAAAGTGAATTTTTGGAGTGAACTAGTGTTTACAAGGCATGCATAAGTTTTTGTAATGACAAGTGCGATATGGTAAATGCACATGAAAAATACTGTAAAAAATAAATTATTGATAATGCACAATTGTCTGTTACTGTTTCTTATGCTCGATATTGTAACGGATCCATCCTAACCCGCGTTTTACTAGGGGAACAGCCGCACACATAGAAATCCGCATTTAAGCCCAACGAGGGGCGTAATCCGCGGAATCCAAAATAAAATTATAGGATCCCCCCGAGGCGTTCAACACTCAAATATTTGACAAGGGACTGATGGGGAAAAACCTTCCCAGTAGCTGGGAGGAACCACAAACAATTCCTTATGCACCAATTTACTGTGGCTCTTAGGCTGTACATGAACAATAATAAAAAAAATTACCCTGATGATAAACAATGAGAATAATACCCTGATGAGCGTGAGGTATGGAGGGAATGATCGGGGAGGGTAAACAAATGAGCAATGTATGAAGGTGAATACACTTAAAACAAGAAAATAAATGCTTCCGCGTCACAGCCGACGCAACGGAAGAATTGAATCGAGGACGCTCACAGCGCCCGCCAATAAAGATTCCACACAGAAATCTGGCCAGGGGCCAACAAACATGAAATAACACTAGACAGTTATGCTGGTATTCAGGGGTTCTTCAAAAGTCCTGCAACCCCTCGGATCTACCGAATTCCGATCTTGGAGTTGCGATGAAATTGGGTGAGAGAGAGAGGGGGGGGATTTGGTGAATCGATGGCGGCTTACGTTAAATCACCAGGAGGCCTGCGAGGATGGCAGGAGTGACTTCCGACACGTGGGTTACTGGTGGGTGGCGCTCGCAGCATGGACCTGCAGCTTCCCTTTGTAACCCGCTCACTCGCTGGTATCGAGAGTCACTCTGAGAACTCAGCGGCTTCGCGGAAGGCTTCCTCTTCCAGCTGGGAAGTGCCTCCCTCCTTGGTCGCGTCCCGTCTCAGACTCTCTGGATCCTTCCTCTGTGAATGCCCGTCGAGCATGGCCTCCGGCTACTCGCCTTAGAATGATTCTCGCGAAGGCATAGCCTCCCGCCACCAATCACTAATGAATTCTCTCTGGTTTGTCGTGCACTCGTGCCCTTATATACCCCGCGGACGGTAGGGGGTGGGGGCGTCCGAGGGCACTCCAGATGGGAAACAGGGGGTTGGGAATCCCCACACATTTGGGTAAAACACCACTTGCCCCTTGGGCCACTTGACACAGGCGATGACGTGTGAGGGAGGGGGGAAACATACCCTCCCGTCACCGGTCACATCGCTGACCTTGGCTGTGGGAGGTTCGAAAGTGGCTCTTATCTCCAGGAAAAAGGGGGTGGGGAATGGAAAGGGAAACACCAAAAAAAACCAACAAACAAAAGATAAGCAATGAACGCAAAAAGACGCGAGGGGACCCTAAACTAAAACGAGACGGTAAATACCCCTGCGGGTAGGGGGATTGAGAATACTCCCGCAGTATCCCTGCTTGTCGTAAGAGGCTACTAAAAGGGCGGGGAGGAAACCCCGTAAACAAACCCCAGAGTCAATAAGGATTGAGCCCGAACAGTCTTGTGGATCAACTGTTTGTGTGCGGCCATACCAGCTGGCCTGCGATCCACCCACATGTTGGCCGTGTGTGACCCGTAAGGGGGAGAAAGGGATCCTGGTGGGTGAGCTCTCCGGCACCCAGCCGGGTGTCGGATGCCCGGTATGGGCCGGAGTGCAACAAACCACTTCGGCCCCGGATTCCCTGTAAACGGGCGGCCGGGGGCTAGCCACCCCCGGCCAATCGGCTTCAGTCGCGTTTGTGTTCTGGCGGCGAGTGCGGAGGTGTTGGGGGTCTTCCTAGGAAGGTCGGAGGTGGACGGGTTGGTGGGCCTTGTCACCGAAGACCCAATCCGAAGAGGGCAACCACACCAGATGCGCTATATCCCTTGTGCTGGCCCTGGCGACCGCACCGGCTTGCGGTGCGGCGTCCCAGGTGTGTGGCTCCGTGGTGGGTGGGGAGGCCATGGGACGAAGATATACTAGGTATGAGCGAGAACTCTCAACCACCACCTAAAAGATTCCGCCCTGACTTGGGCGGGGGAGACTATTGAGATAGAGCATGTAAAAGATACCTGATAATGAAATGCGTAAAGCCGGATGAGAACCTTATGAAGGTTTCCCCCTTCCTAATAAAAAAAACCTTGTCCTCCTATGTTCCTGGGGAACTAAGATCAGCAAAGAAACTCCGAGACGGAACCTTGCTCATTGAAACAAATACCGACCAACAAGGGGAAAAGCTACTGACGATGACTATGATGCATAATTTCCAGGTGAAGGTAGACCTACACCATACCCTTAACACATGTAGGGGGGTCATTTCGCATTATGACCTATTGTACGTAGATGAGGAAGAAATTAAAAGAAAAATGGCCTCTCAGGGCGTAGTTGATTGCCGGCGGCTGAAGACCAAACGCAATGGTGAAATGATCGCTACCACGTCAGTAGTTCTTACCTTTTCTTGTGACAAGCTTCCAGATAAAGTGAAAGTTGGATACGAGTCGGTCACAGTTCGGCCATTTATACCCAGCCCTATGCGCTGTTATCACTGTCAACGGTTCGGGCACATAGCCCCGCGATGCAAAGGTGATGCTACATGCCCAAGCTGCGGCCAGAAGAAACATGAAAATGCCTGCGAAATTAAACCAAAATGTGTAAACTGTGAAGAATCCCATCCTGCATACTCTCGGAAATGCCCAAAAATGAAAGAAGAAAAAAAAATAATGGAAATCAAGGTGACCGAAAAACTATCTTATTTTGAAGCGAGGAAAAAGTACCGGACATTAATATGTCCTACTTTCTCAAGATCATTTGCCAATGTAGCGAAGGTCGAACCCAAAAAGGAAGACATTTCCACACAAACGGAAATGGTATTAGTGAAGACATTATGTCAAGTAGAGGAAAAGCAGGATAGCTCGAGCAACAGCGATAGTAACAGATCCACCAATACGCCCCAAAAATCGGAGGGGGGCAATGTCGAAACCTCCAACAAAAAACCCTTTGCAAGCCCATGGGAAGGCAAACCTGTTTCCTCTCAAAAGGCTACAACATCAGCCGTGGAGGGCATGGAAGCTGAGGATAGTCCCTCCGAGGCTGAAATAAAGCAAGCTAGACAGAGAGAAAAATATAGATCGAAAATTAAACGCTGAAACTACTACTCTTGTAGCTAATTTATTATCCTATTACTTTTATTTTTTTATAATCTTAATGGCCTTATTTTTGCAATGGAATTGTAATGGCTTTTACTCCCACTTAGAGGAGGTGAAAATGTTGGTCAATAATTTAAATCCTGACTGCCTGTTTTTACAAGAGACCCATTTTAAAGCTTCCGACAAAGTAAAGTTAAGAGGTTATAACTTAGAAAGAAAAGACGATATTGGCGGTGACAGAGCTCGCGGAGGGGTTGCTGTGTTCGTCCGAGAGGCCCTTTACACCTCTCGGGTGGACCTGAAGACACCGTTTCAAGCCGCAGCAGTCACCATCGCTACTCCGGAGGTCATTACATTCTGTAATTTGTATCTCCCGGAGTGGATGCCAGTAAACAAAGAAAACCTAGAAAATCTAGTCAACCAGCTTCCTAGGCCTTTCGTCTTATTGGGCGACTTTAACGCACACAGGAGGGAGATAGTATGCGTGATTTTAATAGCCGAGGGCGTCTTTTAGAAATGTTTTTAAACGATTTTAACTTGATCTTATTAAACGATCAGGAAAAAACCCATTTTAACGTTTTTAACGGAGGATATTCCTCTATAGATTTATGGATTAGTACAGAGTCCATAGCCCCTCTCTTTGCAATGTCGGTCATTGATGATCTCTGCGGCAGCGACCATTTCCCCCTATTAATTAGTAAAACGGGGAATGCGTGTGGTTTTAACGCCCCTCAAACATGGGTTCTAAAGAAAGCCGACTGGTTTGAATTTAAACGTAAGTTACATTTCCAATTCTCTAACAGTAAGTCAGCGAGGAGTAATGTAGAGTCTTACGAAAGCTATCTTTGAAGCCGCGGAAGGTAGCGTACCGTCAACCACCGGCACCCCGCGCCGCCCTCCAGTTCCATGGTGGAACGAGGAATGCGCCGATGTCATCCGCAAGCGTAAAAAGGCGCTGCGTATTTTTAACAAATTTCCTACCTCTACTAACCTTGCAGCTTTCAGACGACTGCGAGCTAAGGCCCGGCAGGTCGTTAGAGAAGCAAAGAAGAGATCGTGGACGAAGTACGTTTCCAGTATTAACCATCGAACGCCTTCTACACAGGTCTGGAATAAAATAAAATCCGTAATGGGCAAACGCAATTTATCTCCCGTCTCAGGGCTAAAATTAAATGGATCCATTCTCTCATCCCCTATCGATATTGCAGAAGCCTTCGGCAAACACTATGCCGCTATTAGCGCCAGTGACAGGTACCATCCATCATTTAAAAGCCTTAAATCCAGAGCCGAAAGAAGGCGTCTTAATTTCTGTGACGTTAAGAACTCCGACTCTTACAATAACCCCTTCACAATGTGGGAGTTGAAATCAGCCATAGAAAGCGCTAAAGACACCTCACCTGGGAGTGACTTAATACATAACTCTTTCTTGCGAAATCTCCCTCACTCTTCGTTGCCAGAACTACTTGCCACACTCAACCAAGTGTGGTCGGAGCAGGTATTTCCGGAGAGCTGGCGAGAATCCATTATCGTTCCGATCCCCAAGCAGGGAAAGGACAAATCTCTCCCCTCTAATTATCGCCCAATATCCTTAACGAGTTGTTTATGCAAACTGATGGAAAGATTGGTAAACAAACGGCTAGTGTGGTGCCTTGAAAGCCGCAAACTCCTATCGAATATCCAGTGGGGCTTTCGGCGTGGCAGGTCTACTGTCGACCACCTGGTGAGAATCGAGGCCTTCGTTCAGGAGGCATTTCTCCTTAGACAGCACGTAATCGCGGTTTTTTTCGACATTGAAAAAGCATACGACACAACGTGGAGACATGTAATCTTAGTCATTACACGACTGGGGTTTTAAGGGCAATCTACCCATATTCGTGTGTAACTTTTTAAATAGGCGTTCCTTCAAAGTCCGAATAGGAAATACCGTCTCCCAACCATACGTACTGGAGAACGGAGTTCCTCAAGGTGCGGTCCTTAGCGTTACACTTTTTGCTATCGCAATCAACAGCATTGCAAAATGCGTTCAATCGCCCGTAACGGCCTCACTCTTCGTCGACGACCTGGCGATTTTTTGCAGGTCATCGAAATTGTCAACGGCTGAGAGGCAGGTCCAAATGACCCTAAACCGCCTACAAGACTGGTCCCTTGCAAATGGTCTCCGTTTTTCTGAAGAAAAAACGAAATGCCTGCACTTCCACAGGCTGAGGGGAATCTTTCCTAGTCCAACCTTAAGGCTTGGAGACAAGGTCTTATCGTTTGTGGAATCCCATCGTTTCCTCGGCCTTTATTTAGATAAGAAACTTAACTGGCGAGATCACATTCTACACACTAAGAACGCATGCCAAAATATTATAAACATTTTAAAATTTTTAAGCCATTCGACATGGAGCGCAGACCGCTCCATGATGCTTTTATTATACCGTTCGCTGGTGAGGTCAAAACTGGACTACGGGTCCGTGGTATACTCTGCTGGAAGAGAATCATATTTGAAACCCTTGAATACCGTGCACAACACCGGACTCCGACTAGCCATTGGTGCCTTTCGGACATCACCCGTATATGTTGCGCAATTATAGAGACACATCCAATCCAAAAGTATTTCGGGTAAATCCCCTGAACCGATGCCATCGACATCAGCAGCGTCCGTCGATGTTTCGGCAACCCCCGCATCGAACGATACTTAGATGACGAAAGGGAAAAAGGTATCAAATTTTTTTCACACATCCAAAAATTGAAAATTTCATTTATCTGGCAGCGAAAAAGAAACCCCGATGATTTGGTCGCTGAAGGGAGGGAAGCGATGGCGTTTGCTAAGCAACTTAATACGACCTCGGGACCTTCAAAAGAAGAAGTTTTCGGTCTCTTTGTGGCCGAAGAAATGGAGATGAGGAATGCCGCCTTGTATGATAAAGAGAAGAGGCTGACCCAAATGATCCTCATCGACGGAATTCAGGAGCAAGCAGAATTGGATGCTGGTGTTCATTCCATTAATTCTATGTCATCACGTACTGTTTTTTTGCACGAACGGTTGACTTTTAATTTTGAAGGGTCTCTACGTTATTTTTTCCAGAGACGAGGAATCCATCAGGCGAAGATGTTGTCGCCTGTATTACCTGGGGTGTGGTTTGATACCAGGTTGTTCAATAAGGCCGTTTTAAAGGCAGAGTGAAACTGCCTGGCGTTAGGGAAATGATTACCTCCACAATTCTGTCGGACCACATTGAAAAAGTTCTCCAGAGGGTCCTGGTTGAAGTTTTGGGTATTCATGTGAAGAAAACCTTCTTCATCAAGTTTTTTCCAAAGAATCCTCATGCCCCTGATGGATGCCAACCACCCATCTTGAGAAGGAGGGTGAATTGTCCTCTTCCGTAAAAACTCCCACGACTTCACTTTCTTCTCCATTTCAATCCAGAATTGGAGATGAGGGCTGTCATGGGTGACAGCCTTCTTCAACTCCTTGCTTTTGTCCCACTCTTTTTGATTAGCATTCATACTGTCGAACAGCTGGTCAACCTCCATCAGGAACTCAGCTGTTGCAAGGCCATCCATTCCTAAGATATCTGCAAAAAGAAAGTTTAAATAAGAGTAGGGCAAATTTTAAGAAATGGAATACCTGAATTATATAATCAGATTTACATAACATTCTCCAGAATAAATGGTGTGCATACTTTTTCGCACAAACATATGTATGCCAGCAGCTACATGTTTGCAGAAGATTTTAGCTGCTAGGTCCACTCTAATCTTTTCAAGAGAAGAAGGGGCCAAATGCTTTTCCGTGAGGTTGAAGAGGCTAGAAGAAGAAATTTATAATGCATAATTTAAAAAAACTTTTCAGTAGATACTGTGTGCTGCTTCAGTAAGTTATGCATAACAGATGAAATGTAATTTTTGAATAATGGTTTCCACCCAAATACATACTTATACAATGCTTAAACTATTATTATGTTTTCAAGAGGTTCCTAGTGAAATATAATTATCAACCCAACTTTCGCCCCATACCAACTAAAACTAAGGTTAAAATAATGTCATAAGATTGCTACATGCGTACTTACCCGAATCGTTGTCGGCTTCGTCCTCTCTCAGATGCTTCTCCAAAGAGGCAGAAATTTCCATAATGAAATGTACAGCATAGTCTGGATCTAAAAGATGTGAAATCAATGATTATAGTTCGTAGCATTATATTTATGTACCTATACATTCCCCAAAACATACGAAAAAGATGAAGAGCATTTAAATGGATATATACCCACCAATCCATGCAAAGCATATCAAATGACCACGTCTGCCTCAAAGCGTCGCATCTTTGTGGACACTTGCAGACTCTCACGTTAACGACAAATATGCGCCTAAATCATTGCGTAAATGCTATCAGATTTGTATGTATGCTAAATGTATTTCATAGTAAGTAAATGGCAATACATAGTCATATATAAAAATAAAATTAACAGTGCAATATGTACAAACAAAATGAATTCATCAGATAATGAATATTAATTTAAAAGTTATTGGCAATACACAGTAATATATATAAATAAAATAAACTGTACAATATGTTCCAACAAAATAAATTGATTAGCCTAGGTATAACCTAGTGGAGAAGCCCAACGATGTTTCTTCTCTTCACCTGCCCAAGTTGGTGCCCATCCCTTTCCTGGGGGACTATTCTGCATCTCCTCTCCCCTCGTCTCTCTCCTCCACCTCTTCCACAGCATCTTCATCTGCGTTATTTCCTAAAATGAAATTGTGGAGGGTGCAGCTGGCTGCAACTGCCCTACACATTAAACCCCTTTTGGACATGTCCATCATTTTCAGCCTCCTGAATTTCCCCTTCAATTGGCCAAAAGCCCTTTCCACTACACTGCGGATTCCTCTTAACCGGCGGTTGAAACGTACTTCCGCCAGTGCCAAGTGGTCATTGTTTCTGAATGGTGTAATCAGGCAGTTCAGTAGTGGAATCAGGTGGAAATCGGGAGGTAAAACTTGTTCAACAGTCAGTTTGGTAAATGGTGGAGTTTCGAAGGACCCGGGCATCATGCATCCGCCCCGGCATGCCAACGGATATGCCAATAAATTTTAATTTATCGTTACAGATTCCCTGAAGGATTATGGAGTGGAATCCTTTCCTGCTATAATAATCAATGGGATTCCCTACGGGCTGCTTTACTGGTATATGGCAACCATCAATAGCCCCCACCACACCGGGTATCCCACGGGACCTCTCCATGAATACCTAAAAGAAAAGAGTTAGGGTTATCATAAATCATTTTGGCATATATGAATGCAGTCAGGGAGTGGGTAGCAGCTCGCATCACTAATGGCAGAATGCTTCCAGCCAAACTTCATGAAGGTAGACCACACGTAGTGGCTAGCCTTTCAAAAATAAGTATTGGTGATATTCTTAAGTCAGGTAATGACTATTGTTACTGCAAAAAACTTACGAAGAGGTAACGGAATGTAAGACTACCGAAAGATGGGAAGATGGCCATAATTTGCCACAGTAATATAGACCTTCTATATAAGGCATACTGTATTATAGTTATGAACACTACAAATGGTGCAGTACACCTTATTGTGAAAGTTGCCATGAAATGAATGCCAATGTAACAAGACAAAAATTCTTTCTACACAGTAATATGCAAATGATTACTTTTTAGTGACCGGCAGTGGTGGATTATTTTCATCCCTCACTTTGTAAATACAATGCCACATTTGAGTGAAAATATTGGATTGGGACCAAGTATTTCTGATTTGCTAAGTTGTACTCTTATTATACTTACATTTGCAGCTTGTACGGCAGTAGGCCACACTATGTACTCTTCCATCATTGCATGGATGGTTTGTACAATCTCTTATAACACCATATGTGCTGTGCTCGGAGCTATTCCAAACTGGTCTCCCAGCGAAGGGAATGACTCCTGTTTGGCTAGGAGCCAGACCCCAACCAACACCTTCTTCTCTAACGGCACATGGCGGCAGCTAGTCCTAATGTGCCTTCTCACTTGAATTGTGAGCAACTGGAATTAGAAACGTAACCGTGGGATACATATATGTGATTTACTAATTGTTTAGGGGGAAAAACATTCACAATATATCTCATAAATGTAGCTAGCATTCGCTGCAGTGAAATATATCTGAGACGAGGGATACATTAAAAGAGCACTAAAGACAGTGAGATGAAAGAGATATGTTATGAAATAACAAAAATTTAAGTAGTGAAGTGAAATATGATGAAATCAATCGTTGAAAGTATGACATTTTGGAAGCAACTTCCCTGTGGGTGGCAAATAGATTACAATTTCAAGCAAGAAGACGGCAAATCCATTCCCTATTTAACATGTATATTACCTTTTGACAAGTTAATATGCCATGAAAGTAAACCCTTCGCGGGTTGCAAATCTCGCATTGGAGCATTTCTTTTTCCTAGTGTCTGCCTGCAAGAGCCACAACGATTGTTTCCTTGATTTGGTAACACATGAGCAACCTTCTCCTCACTGATGAAAATGTAACCACTAAAACAGCAAATTTGAAGTGTTTTCCCCAAAACTTCCATTTGCCCCTTAATATATTATTTTAAAAGACTTTATGCCACAACTTCACCTCTCTAGCACCATCCCCTACAAAATAAATTATGCGAATCAACTGAATTATTGGACTGTAAATAATTACTACTACATGCAAATTTTTCCTAACCTCCATTGTGTTCCTCGACCTTCGGAAATGCTTCCGAAAGTCATCCAGATTGTACGCCGGGACAGTCTCTTCTGAATGCTCCTCGTTTCTCGGAGAAGGTCCCCGACGTTCACGCACCAGGGCCTCGGGATGAGCGGCCTGGAGGAGGTCCAGCATTTGAGCTGCCAGCTTAGGCACCAACGCAGCATCACCCGCGTCTCCGAAGAAAAGCTCGAACACGTCCACATTTTCCATGACGAGGAATTGGAACTATAGAAAGGGATCAAATTGTCTTTTAACGCCGAATGCAATTACGTAAAAGGTAAAATATCACCGTTGCGCAAAACTAAAAATGTTGCCCCAAGGAAATTATATGAACATAACCTTTGAACCAAGTCATTCAATATATTAATAGGAGTTAACTTACGAAGATGCACGAAGTTCACACAGCAGCAAGATCAGCACAGAAAAAAGTTACATAAGCAAAGGAAAGATGTGATGTGATGTGATGCCCCTTGTAAATAAAACTGCGATCCTCGTTGAATACTAGATGCACTTTAATGTAAAAATGAACAAAATTTGATTATTGAAAACCCTAGAATATTTCCCCAAGGCAGCAAGGTCTCAAAATGTTTCTTTGACCACGCTACCCGGATACAGAAATAAAAATTTAAAGTCGTGAGATAACTATAGCAGCAAGAGAAAGATTACTGTAGGTAAGACAAGAACGCATTGGGAGTCTAGTGCTGGAAACATTTAAAATAATGAAACTACACCTAATGCAGTACATGAAGGTGAGCATCGGTTATTAATATTGTAGACAAATTCAGATGTAATTCATGATATCATTACTTACCTAGTATTCGACTTACCCATAGTTGCCCATGATTATGAATCCATTGAAAAAGTAAAGATAACCCTCCATAAATAAAAATAAACAAACAATTCCATAGGAGTTGGCGAGAATTTCAATAGAGGAAAAAGAGTGGACCTGAAAACAAGCTACTACAAAGGAAGGAAAGTTATGTGCAAAGCATTATGAAAATAAACATTCATTGCATTCTTCATGATATATAATATATTTTGCACAAATAGTTTAATATACATAAAATAATACATATAATACTCAATATACCCCACACAGAGAAACTATTTAAATATTGGATATTCAATTGGATATTATTTACAACAATCTTGTCACGAGGTCTTTGAGGTTATTCAACAGAGCATCACAAGAAATTGAAGGATATTTTTTTTGTAAACGGGTTAACCCCCGTAAAAATAAATATTATATTATAACAAAGAAAGAATTCATTATCACTTCAGAACACTAAGAACACAGAAAATTATTTTTTATCTAAATATTCTCTTATCATTGCATTCCTCTCCTTCATCAGTCTGTTGCTTTTCTTCAACTCCTCAGTGAATTCCCTCATCACCTCCAGTTTAGCCCTCTCCACCTCCAGTTTAGCCCTCTCCACCTCGTAGGCAATGCGGTACTCACTCAGCCTCCTCCACCTCGATGGAGGATAAGTAGGAGTACCGCTTGTGCCTGGCAGCTCCCCTTCGTCCCAGGCAACCTGCCTTTCTTCAACAGCCTCTGGCAGGAACTGGCTGTTACTTTCATGGACAAATCTCTGCTGCACCCCAGTGCCCACCAGTTGAGGCAGAATGACTGTTTCATCCTTTTTCATTATTTCCTGGAACATGTCGTAATACTCCCACTGTATGGTATTTCTCCCCGAGCTTGAGGCCTTGTTTTTATCACTTATATTAGTATATGTTTTCTTTAGGTTCCTGAATTTTTTGTCTAGGGCCTCCCAGGTGACCCCATACCCCTCTGCGCGGAAATTGCTCGAAATTTCCACCTACAATTCCCTCTTCTTCACCTTGGGATCCCGGAACTGGTCCACCCTCTTCTGGTACTCCACCAGTAACAGAAGGGTGGTTTTCTTGTCCCACTGGAAGTTTGTGCCTGTTATGAAGAGAATTAGAGGAACTGAGAATTACTTGACATCAAACAGACCATCTTGTGCTATACATTTGTTATGACCATATTTGCATAAATCACAGAGCAACTGGAAAAAAACCAACTGTCACTATCTCCACTCACTTTCCAGCAAACATTACGTTTGTCAATGGCTACGGAGCCACCAAGCTATCATGAAGGTCACATTTTAACATCAATGCTGCACTTTGTCACATACTGATAGGTAAAGTAATCTACATGAACTAGCATATAGGTAGACAATAAAGATAGATGTCAATGGTAAGAGTCATTGGTTCCAGCTCCCTGGCTCTCATCAAGATCCCTGGCTCTCTCAAGAAATTAAAAATGCCATGAGTCAAAGAGATTCTTTACGTAGGCACTTCCGAAGAACTCGGTCTGTTATAAAATACCACGAATATAAAGTCTCCCGAAATAAAGTGAAACAAATGCAGCATAATGCAAAAGTTAACTACTTTTTTTCCTGCTTATCAGATAAACGTGACGCTCGTTCTCTTTGGCAAGAAATTAAAAGATTGGGACTTGGTAATTCTAGAAATGAACCTACCAATATTAATTTTCCCCTTAATGAGCTTAATACTTTTTTCTAAATAGCCCCACATCGTCAGATTGTATAGAAGAGGACGAACGTCTCGATGTCACTAATTGCATTGAGCGTGATTTTAGCAATGAAAATATTTATTTCCCTCATTTTACCCCCGATCTACTATTAAAATACATCTCAATGGTAAATTCTAACTCAACGGGCGTAGATGAAATCAAGAGTATCAAGGTAATTAAAAAGATTCTTCATCTAGCACTTCCAATGCTACTTTCAATTTTTAATTGCTCCTTAGATTACTCTAAGTTCCCCTCTGTGTGGAAATCTGCTCTCATTCAACCTATTAAAAAAAAGCCCAATCCTGTAGAAATGTCTGACTACCGACCTATTGCAATACTTTGTGCCTTATCAAAACCTCTTGAAAGATTCGTGTATAATTGCGTTATTGAACATCTGTCTAAAAATAATTTTCTAAATAATTTTCAATCTGGATTTCGCAAAGGTTATAGTACTCAAACAGCATTGATTAAAATAACGGATGACGTAAGACTTTCAATGGATAAGCAGAAAATAACAGTATTGGTACTTCTCGATTTTAGTAAAGCTTTTGACTGTGTTAACCATAGTATACTTTTAAGACAACTATCTAATTTGAAAATATCTACTTCTGTTTTACAATGGTTCCGTTCTTACTTGAGTCAATGTTTCCTGGCGGTGAATGATCAGAAGAACAACTCACATTCTGAATTACTACCTGTCGAACGTGGGGTCCCCCAAAGGTCAATACTAGGGCCATTGCTATTTGTCATTTATATTCAAGACCTCCCAAATAAGATACGTCATTGCAAGTACCATCTATATGCTGACGACTTGCAAATTTATCTTGACTGCGATCGCAATGAGATCTCTAGCGCCATTGTAAAAGTTAACGAAGATATTTCATCTATATGTGAATGGGCGTAAACAATTGTTTGAAATTAAACTCACAGAAGACAAAGAGCATTATTATAGGCAATCGACTCACTGTCTAAAATTCAAGTACAAGATGTAGAAATAGATTATTCTGATAAGGTTAAAGATTTAGGCGTTATTCTAAACAAAACACTTACCTGGGACGAACACATAGCATGCATCTCTAATAAGGTAGTTAAAACTTTGCACCAGTTGAAATGCTTTCGTAACCTAATGCCGTTATCATTGAGACTCAGATTAGCAAATGCTTTATTGATTCCTCATATTGATTACTGTTCCTTGGTGATGTCGAACATTACAAAATGTCAGATATCAAAGCTACAGACAATTCAAAATTGTGCCTTGCGTTATGTGTGCGATATTTCATATTATGAGCATATCACACCATATTATAATGAATTAAAAATGTTAAAAATTGAAAAAAGAAGAAAATTTCAAATGGGACTCTTCATGTACAAACTTTTCAAAACTGAAACTCCTTCCTACATATTCCAACCTTACAGAGATATAGAATCAAAAACAAACTTTGTAAATTTTACAATCAATTTTATTCACTACGACCGGTTTCGACGCATAGGCGACATCTTCAGGTAAATTTCATATCAAGCACAGAGTATATATACATGAACTGGGGAGGTATGGGGGGGGAAGGGAAGGAAGATATTGACAGGAGGGGAGGGGAAGGAAAGACAGTGGGAGAGGGTTTTGGTAGGAGGAAAGGTGGAGTATGTTTTGGAGGATGGCGGGGGGGCGGTTAAGAGAAGGGTTAGGGGGGGGGAGGAAGAAGAAGGAGCTGCATGGATGGACTTTGGGTAAGCAGTGTGCCTCACTGCAGGCGGGGGGGGGGAAGGAGGTGGGAAGGGTTGGGAATATGGAGAGGTAGCAATTAAGGAAGTGTTTTGAAGGTATGACTAAGATGGGAGGGGTTGTCCTCCAAAACATACTCCACCTTTCCTCCTACCAAAACCCTCTCCCACTGTCTTTCCTTCCCCTCCCCTCCTGTCAATATCTTCCTTCCCTTCCCCCCCCCATACCTCCCCAGTTCATGTATATATACTCTGTGCTTGATATGAAATTTACCTGAAGATGTCGCCTATGCGTCGAAACCGGTCGTAGTGAATAAAATTGATTGTAAAATTTACAAAGTTTGTTTTTGATTCTATCAAAATGGAATTTTACAAAGTAACGCCTGAGAGTATCGAGTTCTTCACTTACAGAGATAATTTGATGAAAAAAAACAAGGAATACCAGGAAGAAAAATAAATTAATTGTACCCTGTCACAAAACTTCTATGCATCACAATTCATTTAACATCAATTCGTGCCATGTATGGAATTCGATTCCCCAAGAGTTGAAGGATATCACATCAGTTAATCATTTTAAAAAATGTTTGTTTTCATTTTATTTTCATGAAACTTGAATTGTATCAGCATGAAGAACTTGCTGTTTATGGGTTTTTGTGTTCATAAAATTTATTTCGATTGTTGTATAACTATTGTATAGTTTTGTATTGTTGAAAATAACTAAAAATTATATATGTTGAAAATTACTATTGTGAAGTTGAGAGTTGGAAATAGAGATTACTGCGTAATTTTGGAAATCTTTATAATAAATATTTGTTTTCATTTGTCTTAGATGAAATTTGATATTTGAATACACATAAGAATTTGTAATCTTTGTTTTTCAGTTCATTATTATTATACCGAGTGTTTTATGATTTATTTTAATGTACTACTTTCTCTGTCCGAGTGTTTATGTACTTACATAGGCTCCAAAGGATATGCTCCTAGAGCCAATAAAATTTATTTATTTATTGGTAAGAGAATTATATCAAGAAGAAAGGGAAATGAAGCGAATGATCTGGATCACTACAAAATCAGAATAAGGAGAATTTAGAGAGCAAGAGTAAGGAGAATACTAAGAACTTGTACAGAGGAAACATTTAAGCAGAAATGGTCTGCATCCAAATTCTCCCAGGAATCAAGCTGTTGGCCTAGTAAGCAAACAAAATGTCTTTTTTCATAGAAAGTCACAATCAGGGATAGCAGGAAGTATTGTATGCCTACATAGTGACTTCTATTAAAGCAAAAGACATAAGCAATATACTCTCAGAACTGCATCTATACAGGAAATCAAGAACATACCATTGGAAACAACCATGGATCACAGTGATAGTGATTTAATTAATTAATGATTCCACGGACCGTTTTTTAAATTCGGGAAACTAATTTATGATGCACTGCACTCGGAGCCATTTTGGGATACGCATATCATATGTAAACCTATTTTTCTACAATTCATCAGCCAAAACAACAATTTTCATTAATATAATGAAAAACTATACATAGAACTATATTTAAGCATACGTGAGACCAATTCCACCGACCGTTTTCTAAATTCGGGAAACTAATTTATGATGCACTGCACTCAGAGCAATTTTGGGATACGCATATCATATGTAAAACTATTTTTCTACAACTCAACGGACAAAACTGAACTATTTTCGTTGTTATAATGAAAGATCATAAATAAAACTGTATTTAAGCATACGTGAGACCGATTCCACGGCCCGTTTTCTAAATTCGGGAAACTAATTTATGAGGCACTGCACTCGGAGCCATTTTGGGTTACGCATATCATATCTAAACCTATTTTTCTACAACTCATCGGCCAAAACTGAATTTCTTTATTATAATGAAAGACCATACATTATTCAATATTTAATCATATGTGAGACCAATTCCACGGACCGTTTTCTAAATTCGGGAAACTAATTTAATATGCACTGCACTCTGAGCCATTTTGGGATACGCATATTATATGCAAACCTATTTTTCTGCAACTTTTTCTTATATTACTCAAGGTGTGTTATATAATTTTAGAATTCGTACTTACTGTTTGTAATGTCCATAATACCTTGTCCTTGTATTTACATGTCTCTTCATCCTTGAGTTTATGTGATGCTTTTGACATTCCTGTTATGTGTGTTGCGTTCCTAGTCCTTCTAGGCGTCCAGCTCCTGTGTGTAGTTTACCTTCGCCTTTGTTGCATTTCATAAATGGAATTACAACGTTGATGTGAAATTTTGTGACCTCACTGTAAGACTACTCTATTGGAGTTCAAATTCCATACCTTTCTGAAGTGAAAAACATCAAATTAAGGTGGAATATAACGGAAAAGCACGACTGAAATAAATGTTAAAATTGTAAGTATCTTTTTACATAGTTTAATGAATTACATAGAATATGTTTCAGTTGAAGAGGAAAGATTCCAATGTGATGCCTTGGGTAAGGAATGAGGTATTGATAATACGTAGTAATGGTGCACACAATGTTAAAAATAAGGAGAGGAAGACTTTCTTTTTCACAGTCTGGGAATGTGTCGCTGATTTTTCCACGTCACCAAGGAGGTAATCAGCAAGACGCGTTTCTCTTTTTTTTAGGGAATTACCCTTACGGAAAAGAGATCCCCTGTAGGCCTATATGAAACCGTTGAGTTGATTCCCACTTTCGCAGGAATCAACTCCCGTTGCAAAAATTGCACGCTTCGTGCCTTCCCAATGCTAATCTACCCTCCCCGGGGTGCTCCGGTTGGAGTCAGTATACACCCTCTATAAGTTCCCACAGCTGCATATTTTAAGGAGTTTCGACGTTGTTAATACGAATGCGTAATGTTGTAATATGCCACTTTAAAATTCTTTCCGTGCAACGATCTTCAGGAAACATACGACGGATGTGAGTTAAGTGAATGGCTATGCATTAGACGTTTTCAGCGTACATTTCTATTCCTATACTAGCAAAATGGTTATTTTCCTCCCGATGAAATACTCTACAGGCTAATATAATATTGTATGGAATTTCACGGCTTATCTGTCACCGGCTGCTGCTAAAAATGGATTGGGGCTTTCACTCATGTACTCCACCCACACCCAAGACGTGACCTTTCCACCGCCTTTTACACTGCTATACATTCCCTGGGATGGAAATGGATGGATAGCAAGATTTTCTACATTGCTACATACCTATGCTACATAACCTATTTGACGTGAATCTATTTGCCTTCCCTATCCAACCATTTACCGCATAACTTCCAAACCCACGACGCTTTTTAGAAATCTTTCAGCAACTTCCTACTGTCTACGCAATTCAGATGAAACCACCTGGTACAGGCATCGCAAGCTACCCAGTCCTGTTTATCTGTATCGCTTCTCCTATCACATAGAGGACAAATCTCATCAACCTTAGTGGCAGCCTTCAACAACATTCCTCTAATGTCCTTGCGGTATTCATCCGCATCTATCCCTTCGTCAGTTTCCAAATCATTAACAAGTTGATTGAAGAAAAACAGACGTGGACTCCACAGTTATACCCATCCCTTTGCTTCTTACGAGGCGTCTGAACTTGTTTCCACCCCCTTTCACTAATACTATTCCCACTGCACTCATTCAATTTCCTAACGAGAAATAGGAATCGTTCCGTACAACGCTGTAAGGTGACATTGGTGTACCCCAGAGGATCAAAGTACGCTACTGTCAATTCTTTAACATTAATAAAGTAAAGGCACCAATGATCATTCCCACTGTTGTACGGCATTAAAACTTTACATCCTTTAGATATCTATGCCGTTAAGGGTTCACACGTTAACAATTTTTGATTTAACGCGTAAGTTGACAATTCGCACGAGATGTATACGATATCTTTTTCCTTATTCAATAACACAGCTTCAGCAAAAGCATCAATAACGAAATTAGTTAACCATCTGTGCTCGTTAAGTTTAATGAAATCGTCTAAGTATAACCTTGTTGTCTCCCCTATGTAACCTATCACGAATGTTTTGTACAGGTTGCTAGTTACGTCGTAGTAACTGTCCATGGAAACTAACACGTTGCCGTGGAATTGAAATTGGTCACCTGTCATGGAAAATTTCGTCCCTTTAGTCAACCATCTCGTGGAGTACTTTCTATCTCGCTCTACCTGTTTCGTGCCTTCCCCGTTTTTGGAAGTGGTCCCTAGATGTGCATAACCTCTAGTGGAGCTAGTGTCATCCTCGCCACCCGCTACCTTCCCATCTAATGATATGACCTCACATTCCCCTTCCTTTCGTATAGGATAAGATATTACCCCTTCCGGTATAAAAGAATCTCCCTTACGTTTGCCTGCTCTCTTTCTTTTCTTTCCCCACTTCTCATCAGCCTCCAAGTCCTGCAATTTGTCACGCCTCACTTGCTTTTTAGGAATTTGTAAATGGAATTCCTTTACTTTTGATAGAACAATAGGCCTAACTAATCTAACGGGACGCAAATGCGAATCGTGTTCTAAAATATTGTTTTTTACTGTCCCAAACCAATTTTCCACAGGGGAGTTACTGTATTGCGGTCCAAAATCAGTTTTACAATGCTTTCCCTTAACAATATTAATCCACAAAGGGAGGAAAAGAACGTATCGCCTAAGAAAAATGCGTAGGAAATTTTCACCACGGAATTCATTTTGCTCCCCAATTGAGTCTACGGCGGCAGATTTGCATGTATGGAGAAACTTCTGATTAAAAGGGCTACTCAAGTACAGTTTCGTATCGGTGACCTCGGGGAAAACGAAGTCATATCTATCGCACACTACTCCTATCTCCCCTTTCACAATTTTCGGCAACGCTAGCAGTGCTTCGGTTATAGCCAACCCTCTTCGTTCCGATTTCAACACCGTCGACATATTCCTAAATATTTCTTCCAACACTTTTACCGAGTTGCACGAGATCATAAAACCTATCACTATTTTCACAAATTTACGCACTTTCTTATTACTATATTCTTTGGCGAGCGCTGTAGCTACTAAATGAAGGAAGTGAGCGCAGCAGATAATTATAGGGGTTTCTATGCATGCGGTGGATGAGCTATAAACGAAATCGAAAGCGATTTGTAAGTATTGGGACAGGGTATTGACAGAGGACCAATTAGAAACTGAGGCATTAATCAACGCAAAGCTAAAATCGCAAACAACCGCATCGAAAAATGGTACCCGTTGGATGTACGTCTCTCCGACCTCACGATCTTCGAAAAACATGAGCATGACATCTTCCGCAAAGTCTTTGCTTAAGTCCTCCGAGGCTTTAGCTTCGCATCGCGCCTGCCTTAAAGCACCCAAGGAATGTATTCCTGGGATATGTCCCTTTTTAACGGCTTCTTCATCTGCTTCGTTTACACTTCTACTACGGAACACCAAAGGTTTCTCCTTCATCAAAAGTTTTTTAGCACCCTCTCTATCGGAACCGGAAAGTGGCCTACACAGTTTAAAATTATCATGCCTTTCTTCCCCCCCCTACTATACACTGACACTTGACTATTTCCTAAGCCGGATTTACCTGGAAAACTTTTCTGCTGATTAAGTTCGTCCACTTTCCTCTAACAAGCACTCCCCCTTGAAATATCTCCTGCCATTCCTGCTTCGTAAGTTCAAAATGTCCCTCCAATACTCCCAGACCTGTCTCCTTAACAACATATTGTCCATCATCTCTTTCCCCAACCCCTATAAGTTCCCCCTGTGGATGCAGTTCTACTGGTGCTACATTCACCGCGGAAGGTAATTTAAGGTATTCCGTGGTCACAGGTGTAGAAGACGTTAGCACATTCCGCAAACGCAAACAAGTATTCTCGTCCGCCTTTCGCAATTTAACCTGCTTACGGTTTCCCGTGGGGATACTATCGGAATGACTAGGCAAATTACTATTACCCTGCGACCTTCGCCTACATTCTTCCTTAAACAATGATCGAAAAACCTTACAAAGCGCGCCGTTTTTGAAGGTCATTCCCCCACACCCCCATTCCTTGGCGGCATCCCCAAAAACACTTTTGTCACTACATCCCGTAGACCGAATGGTGCATTCATCGAAGCCCCTCGATAAGAAAATTGTACTGAGAACTTTGGGATCTATCTCGTAATTCCTTTTACGCATGGCTAACACAGCGCACCTAGTGTGCGAACAGTAACGATATTTGTTGTAAACAATGACAAAAGAAAATACAGCTGTCGTAGACTGCCGTTTGCGGCGTCTAAGAATGTATAGCAAATTCAATTGTCGCACAAGCACAGGGTTTGGTCACCAGAGGTGAATTGAAGAAAGTCCGTTCCCGGAGAACCCCTTCCACCCCTTCCCTTTTCCCTCACCCATTTCGCGCAGCTTCCAACCAATCACGGAGCGGGAGCGAGACCCCAGCGGGTATCGTATGCAAAATTCGCATGTTCACGACCCTGACGGCCAAACGTGGCAGTTGAGGTCAACCTTTCTGGTTAACGTGCGATTATGGCGGAAGGTTTAACCGGAAAATATATTGCTACTTAAGCGCTTGTTTATCGTTAAGCACAAGTAAACTACAACTTTTCCCTACAAACTACTGCATTGTCTGCATCTACACTTAACAGCCATCGAACTTCCGATAGATATCCCTCACATCTTTCTCTTCCAGAGAACTGGAACATGTACATGTTCGCTCTGTCATGAGAGAGCTCGATATGCAGAATTATTTTAGGTAAACGCAACACGGAATCAAAAAGTGAAGATCATACGAAACTGATTTTGCAGTTTTCGCCCACGACACGTCAATTTTGATGAATATAACGCTCCAGGTTACGTATTTGTTCTTGAATATTAAAAAGGCATCTGATAATATTTCCCACAGAAAGGTACCAATCGCATGCAAATGTTTGTATTATACGACGCTATTTTTAATGAATTAAAAGTGGTCAAGGCAATTTCCACCCCCTGCGGGTAGGAGAATACTCCCGCAGTATCCCTGCTTGTCGTAAGAGGCGACTAAAAGGGCGGGGAGAAAACCCCGAAAAAAAACCCAGAGCCTGCAAGGGTTGAGCCCGGACAGTCTTGTGGGTCAACTGTCTGTGTGCGGCCATACCACCTGGCCTGCGATCCACCCGCATGTTTGCCGTGTGCGGAGACCCGTAAGGAGGAGAAGGGGATCCTGGAGGGTGAGGTCCGTGGTTCCCAGCCGGGTGTCGGATGCCCGGTATGGACCTGGCGCCAATACCCCTCTTTGGCCCCGGATTCTGTGTGAACGGGCGGCCGGGAGCTAGCCACTCCCGGTCAATCGGCTTCCGCGGCGTTAAGCTCGACGGTGGCGAGTGCCAGGGAGGTGGGGGTCTGCGTAGGGCGGTCGGAGATGTACGGGTTTGGTGGGCTCGTGCATCGAAGATCCAACCCGAAACAGACAACCACCTCTAGGGTGCTATATCCCCTCGGGTAGCCCTGGCGACCGCACCGATTTGCGGTGCGGCGTCCCGAATGTGTGGCTCCGTGGTGGGTGGGGAGCCCGGGGGACGAATTTTTTTTGGTATGGCGGATAAATTCCTTCCACCAAACAAAAGATCCAGTCCAGATTTGGGCGGGGGAGTATCGTGTGAAAGCTGCAGAAGATATCTAGTCATGAAATGTCGAAAGGAAGGCGAGACGCTGCAGAAAGTGTCTCCTTTTGTCATACGCCGATTGTTGTCAAGTACGATTCCAGGAGACCTAAAATCTGCAAAAAAAAATTAAGAGACGGCACCCTACTAATTGAGACAATGAATGATAAGCAAAGTGAGAGAATCCTTGAAATGAAGAAACTAAATGGAATAGAAATTGAAGTACAGCTCCACCAATCTCTAAACAGCAGTAAAGGTGTAATCAGCTTCTATGACCTACTCTACATCGAGGAGGACGAAATAAAAAGAGAGATGGCCTCCCAGGGGGTAATAGATTGTCGCCGTATCACCACTAAACGTAATGGAGAACGACTGAATACAACATCCATTATCCTGACGTTTAATCGCGATACGCTTCCCGAAAAGGTCTATGTGGGATACACCTTAGTACCAGTTCGACCATACATCCCAAATCCCATGCGGTGCTTTACCTGCTAGCGTTTTGGACACATCTCCGCTCGATGTAAGGGCAAATCTACCTGCCCGCGCTGTGCAATGGACAGGCACGACGATGAGGAATGTAGGTCTGATCCCAAATGTGTCAACTGCGAAGAAGCACACCCAGTATATTCCCGAGACTTTCAAGTACTTAAGGACGAAAAGAAAATAATGGAAATAAAAACCGTAGAAAAGATCCCTTACTTAGAAGCTCGGAGAAAGTATAAGACGCTAATCGCACCCACCTTTTCAAGGTCATTTGCAGCCATTGCCACCGTTAAGAAGTGTACTGCTTCGACTCAGACATGCAATGAAATTAACGAGGAAAAAAAAGAACCTGGAAAAGAAACAACCAAACCAGACAAGGTCAAAGACTCAGTGAAAACGAAAATAGACACCGCGGGTTCTCCTAAGAAGAATCCGCAAAATACATTTTCAGGGTGCTCGAACATCGTTCGTGAAAAAGGTCCCTCTCCCGACCCAAGTGGCCGTAAAAAAACAGCATCCCTGGAATCAATGGAAGAGGATTTCTGTGTGTCAGATACCGAAATCCTCGCACTTAGGGGGAAAAAGAAAAACAGATTCAAACGGTGAATTGCAGTCGTTAATACCACCAACCCCTAGCTTTCAACCTCAATTCATCTTGAATGAATTTTTTATTGCAATGGAATTGCAACGGATTTTATCGACATCGTGAAGAACTGATGCTTTTAATTCGGGATTTCAACCCGAAATGCATTTGTCTACAGGAGACACATTTTAAACCTACAGACAAGGGTTATTTTAAAGGTTTTAATGTTTTTAGACATGTTTAATGTTGCTACTCGGGAGGCCCTTTACACCTCCCGAGTGCAGCTAAACACGCCATTCCAGGCGGTGGCGGTGATTGTGCACGCCCCCGAGGCGGTTACGTTGTGTAACGTATATCTCCCGGATGGTGCTACGGTCACCCGCCGTAACTTGGAAGCCCTTGTACACCAGTTGCCTAGACCCTTCATTCTGCTGGGTGATTTTAATGCCCATGACCCTCTATGGGGAAGTACGCGGGCCCATAGCAACCGAAAGGGTCGCATTTTAGCGAGTTTTATAAATGATTTTAATCTATTCTTATTGAACGACGGGGAAAAAACCCGCTTTAATTGCCATAACGGTGACTGCTCCTCCATCGATTTGTGTATGGCTTCAAGCAGTCTCATGACCAAATTAAAACTCAGTTCACGATGACCTGTGTGGTAGTGACCATTTTCCTCTTTTTGTCGCTAAAGAAAATGCTTTTAACCCCGATTTTATTCGACAAGGCAATTGGATTGTCCGCAAGGCCGTTTGGTCAAACTATAAAAAATGTTTTAATTTTAAATTTGACGAGCATAACGATGGTGTTAGCAACGTAGAGCGGTTGACAACAGGGATTCTCGAGGCTGCTGGAAGCAGCGTCCCTCGTTCCCAAGGAGTCAAACCTCGACCAGCAGTTCCTTGGTGGAATGCTGAGTGCGCCAAGGCCATTCAAGTAAGGAAGAAAGCCCTGCGGATTTTTAATAAATACCCAACGGAAAGGAATCTCATATCTTTTCGACGTCTACGGGCCAAGGCACGACAGGTGATTAAGAACGCCAAGAAGACCTCATGGATGGAGTACGTCTCGACCATCAATAACAGAACACCTATATCACAGGTATGGCGTAAAGTCCGCTGCATCTCTGGAAGCCGTCAAGATCATGGAATATATAGCCTAAATGTTGACGGAAATATAATATCTAAGCTTCCCGAAATATGCGAGGTTTTTGGCTGCTTACTCGAAGAAACATGCAGTGATGACAACCATGACCGAGGTTTCCTTCATATTAAACACCGAACTGAGACAGTGAAGTTATCTTTTAAAGAGAGCGGCGGAACGCAACTGTACAATACTCCTTTCCAGTTATGGGAACTTACTTCCGCTATCGCTGAATCCTGTGACAGCTCCCCTGGAGCAGATGGCATCCTCAATGCCTTCTTCCGGAATCTTCCGGAACTGGCACTCGTGGATGTCCTCAAGGCCTTTAATCGTGTTTGGACTGAGGGTACCTTCCCGCAATCATGGCGTGAATCCGTGATTGTACCTATTCCCAAGCAAGGGAAGGAAAAGAGTGATCCCAACAATTATCGACCAATTTCTCTTACCAGTTGCGTTTGTAAACTCATGGAAAGAATGGTCAATCGCCGACTTGTTTGGTGGCTTGAGTCCCGAGACTTACTTTCAAACGCGCAGTGTGGGTTCCGTCGTGGCAGATCAACCTTAGACCATTTGGTGCGAGCTGAAAACTTCATACAAGAAGCCTTTCTCCTACGGCAACACGTTATCGCCGTTTTCTTTGACATGGAAAAGGCTTATGACAGAGTCTGGCGTCATAAAATCCTAATGACGTTGCATAATTGGGGTCTCAGGGGAAACCTACCGATTTTCATCCGAAACTTTTTGATCGGTCGGAGTTTTAAGGTCAGAGTAGGTAAATTCCTATCTCGTGCTCACTCTCAGGCTAACGGAGTACCACAGGCCTCCGTATTGAGCGTGACGCTGTTCGCCGTGGCCATCAACAACGTAATGGAGTGCATTAAATCCCCTGTAATGGGCTGCCTTTTCGTAGATGACTTGGCAATTTTCTGCCGTTCATCGAAAATAGAAAGTTCAGCTAGATTAGTTCAACTCACTGTGAACAAGCTCTCTAATTGGTCCCACGAAAACGGCTTTAGATTTTCCGCCGACAAAACGAAATGTGTGCATTTTCACAGGCTGAGAGGATATCATGCACCGCCCGCGCTACATCTGAATGGAAGAATACTTCCGTATGTAGACTCAATCCGATTCTTGGGGATGACTCTAGACCATCGCTTAAACTGGCAAGAAAACGTATATTTATTGAGGGACAAGTGTTTTAAAATTTTAAATATTTTAAAGTTTTTAAGCAATTCATCATGGGGTGCAGACCGCACCTCGTTGCTAATGTTATACCGGTCATTAATCCGTAGTCGACTCGACTACGGATCAATAATCTATGCGTCAGGACGGGAGTCATATTTAAGACCGCTTACTTCGGTACACAATTCTGGGCTACGGCTGGCAACTGGCGCTTTCAGAACATCTCCGATTTCGAGCCTTTACTCTGACGCCGGCGAACCGCCTTTGGTGACCCGCCGTGAAATTTTGATGTGCAAATATGTTGCCTGGATTTTATCAATGAAGACTCACCCATGTTTTAAGGTGATCACTAACCACCGATTTTTCGACGTTTTTAACCGAAGGAGAAGGGCTACAATGCCACTTAACATACGTGTTAATAATTTTATGACCCACAGAGGTTTTAATCTTCCTGACGTGTACCCATCTGGGTACCTGAAACTCCCGCCATGGTCAATCCCAAGACCAAATTTTATTAACACTCTTTTACTCTGCCGCAAATCCTCCACCACATCTTTGGAGTACCAGTGCCTTTTCCGGGAAGTCCTAGAAAAGTTCCGCGACTTCACCCCCGTCTACGCAGATGGATCAAAGTCAGAGAATTCTTGTGGGTGCTCTGTGGTTTCTGCATACCATGGAGTCGTTAGGGCCAAACTGGACCCGTCCTGTTCGGTATTCACAGCAGAACTGTATGCCATTAAGATGGCTGTTACCGAAATAAAATGCAGCCGGGGTGCATTCCTGATATGCTCGGACTCCTGTAGCGCACTCCATGCAATTTCTCGTTTCTCCCCTAGCAATCCTCTTGCCCAGGAAATACAAACGGCCCTTTTCTCCCTTAACACCAAGGGAATAAGAATATCATTCATATGGGTTCCTGGACACGTTGGCATTATGGGAAATGAAAAGGCCGATTCAGCAACAAAGGATGCTTTGAAGAAAGCAAATATCACAACTCCTTTGGTAACCGTGGAAGACCTCAAGGTAAAACTCCGAAATGTAGCCCTAAAATCATGGGAAAATACCTGGACAGAGCTATCAAATAATAAACTCCGGGCTGTCAAACCTACGACATCAGCGTGGGCCACTTCTGTCAGAAGTAATCGGAAAGAAGAGGTCGCCATCACTCGCCTGAGGATAGGCCACTGCGCCTTGACGCACTCATATCTCTTTACCGAAGAGAAAATCCCGCCGAGGTGTGATGACTGCGACTCACCTCTGTGTGCATCACATACTAACGGAATGTGTTAAATACCGGGTTGCACGCGAAAAACTAGGCATTCCTAGTACAATGCAGCAGGTTCTTGGTAACAGCCCAGCGAATGTAAACAAGTTAATACAATGTTTACGCCAAACCACCCTTTTAGAAAAACTTTAGTACATTTTAGATATAATAATTTAATACATAGGTTCAAATGCTCACTATGTAAAAACTTACACGACTAATACAGGATTGTGCGTGGTGCGACATGACCACAGCTGTCGACGCACCCATTAATCAAATCCTACCTACCTACCTCAAACAGTTCGGTCTGAGCGTCACAAAATGCTGAATATACAACTTCCAATTGAGAACATCGCGCAAGAAATATATGTAACTTAGCATGATTGAAAATCTCCAGACCGGAAGCATTGAGCTCCTCAGAAAGCAAAAATGCGGCACTAATTATGGATTTAAATTGATCACGTTTAAAACGCAGCAACTTTAAATGCGAGTCAAATTTCTCCCGTGTAACCGGCGATTTACCTTTCGCCCCTTCAACTGGCATTGTAAGAACAAAAGGAAAAAACTACTCACACAAACTTAATAAACTCCCTGGAATAGCTCCCGGAGAACTCCCGGGTTTCGGCACCAAAAAGTTGTAGGTACGCGTGACTGGGAAAAGGCCGTGGCGCGAGACCCACGAGAATTAAATTAAATAAAATGAAAAAGGAACGAGGGAAGAGAAAGAAAATGGGAAGATAACTTACCGGCCGTCGGCGATACCATTCCTGGAATCACGTCAAAATACCTAGTAATACACACTTGCGAGACGTCCGCTGTACTGCTGACGAAAAAACACACACTTGCGGGAAGTGCTCTGTCCTGCTGACGGAAAAAAGCACAGTCCTGTCGACTCCGCGACCTAAGGAGCCTTCGTTGACTGCCTCTCCCCTCCCGCTTCGAAGGCAAACCCCCGTTTCCCCACCCCCTAGACGGCACGATGGGTAAGGTTAGGGAGGTCGAGGAGGGAGATTTGAAAAAAAAAGAGCGCGCATCGGCGCAACATCCCGCCCCCCGTGAATTTCCTATGAAATTAACATTAGAATAAATAAAAATGAATATTAGCCAGTTGAAGAAGCGAAACGCGGGAGAAGTATAAAAACGTCAAACAAAAAAATTGTTGCTACAACAAAAATAATGATACTCATCTGACCGAATTGATCCGCCCTCGGAATATGGAAATCGACACTAAACAAAAGGTGAGGGAAGGGAATTAAACTAAATGAACAAACAGAGATACGCCTTTCCAATGGCAGAGTTTTTTCTATTGCTTAGTTTGTAGGAAAATGGCCCTCCGTAGTCAACACCCACGCATGAAAATGGCCGCTGTGGCACTACCCTTGGAGAGGGAAGATCTGACATGATTGGTTGTAAGGTCTTGCCCCGATAACGCGAGCATACAACACAATTTAAGATTTCAGATCGGATAATTGATCGGGCAGACAATATCCAGAATGGCCTAGACCCCAACGCCTCCACAGCACGAGGACCGCCATGGAGTGACACCACATGATAGTTCCGAATAATTAGTCGTGAGAAGTGCGAGCATCTCGGCAGTAAAATAGGATGCCGAGCAGACTCAGATAAGAGGGAATTCTGCAGTCTGCCTCCCACTTTCAGCAACCCGTTCGAATCCACAAAGGGTCGTAATCGACTAATTGACCGGGGAAGTAGGGAGCAAGTTTTGATCGAATAAAACACATGCTAAATAAACCATTTGCGTGGCGAGAGCCAACTTTTCCAAGGCATGTGTCCACTCTAGAGAGTACACGTGTGTTTGAGGTTGGGACCGCTCACCCTTGAAAGCATTTAAGAATATAAATATAAGAGGAAAGGGGAAAATTTTTTGAACCACGCAACAGAGGATTCATCTACCTGTGTCAACCCCATGACAATTGAAGCCCCTTTCCGCTCTGGTAGCTCATCTGTGGCAACAGGTACAAAATCAGCGCTCGGCCAATGCGCTTCACTTAGATGAATGAAAGGAGGTCCCCCCTGCGGGTAGGGGGATTAAGAATACTCCCGCAGTATCCCTGCTTGTCGTAAGAGGCGACTAAAAGGGCGGGGAAGGAAACCCGGAAAACAAACCCCCAGGCAGCACAGGGATGCGTCCGGACAGTCTCGTGGGTCTACTGTTTGTGTGCGGCCATACCAGCTGGCCTGCGATCCACCCGCATGCTGGCCGTGTGCGGAGACCCGTAAGGGGGAGAAGGGGATCCTGGTGGGTGAGTTCTCCGGCACCCAGCCGGGTGTCGGATGCCCGGTATGGGCCGGGGTTCAATACCCCACTTTGGCCCTGGATCCTCTGTAAACGGGCGGTCAAGATCTAGCCAGTCTTGATCAATCGGCTTATCGACACGTTTCGTTGGCGAGTGATGGGGCAAGGAGGTTAGAGGTAATGGAGGCGACAAGAGCGCCCGCCCCCCGTGGCAAAAAACGGCCATCTTGCTACGCTCGTGCGCTTCATCCCCTCACTCGTTCACTTTTGCTTCGACTGCGTTGGTGTGAGGTTGTCTTGGCTATTCTCTAGAGTTCTGTGCGAATCTGGTTACCGGTTCCGTAGTAGTTTGGTTTTGGCGTAACTCTCCCCGAGTTATCATTAGGAGAGGAAATACATTATTTAAGAAATATTGATATATTTATTAAATTATAAGGTAACCATCATGATGGTCACATGTTCAGCGTTTGGCTGTACTAACCGAAGCGAAGCAAGAAAGCTTGGAGTCACCTTTCACGTGTAAGTATAAATTTTCATATTTATCTGTAGTTAATAGATACCTACTATACTATTTACTGTTGTAAAATTGTGCTTCCGTTCTTGGCGTTGCTTATGTGAAGTAAATATTCGGCGAAAACCCTTTGAATTCAGATCATGGTCATTCACGTGGTTTTTGTGAGCGTTTTTAGCATTAATTTATTTTTGAGGTGTGAAGGAATAGGCACCACTCAATGCGGTGGCATAGAAATTTGTCTCATTTGTTTCAAAATTACTAGCTCACGTGGAAGTAATGTCTCCTAAAAACACTGTAGTTTAGCCCCTCCTCCTCTTTAGTTTAGTTTATGCTCCTTGTACAGTAAAAATCTCGTACATAAATACAGAGGTATTTATTTGTTATTAAGGCAAAACAATCGCAATGGCCACGTGTTCATTGTTTCGCTTTACTAAACATAGCGAAGCTAGAAACAGTCACATTTCAAGTGTATTTAGGAATTTATGTATGTACTTCATTATAGTTAACAGTCAATTCATAGTTACGGTAGCATAACTTCCTTTTCCTGCGCTATGCACGAGTTATGTGCCCGGTTACAAACTTTATTGCTGTAACTTCCAACCTCCTTGTCGCTAGACTTCGTGGCGTTGTTTTCTCCGTCGGTTTGCCATATAAACTAAAAGTGCAATTCCTTTAAAACTATACGTATCGCTTGCAACTTCTGAAACAATGGCAAATTTTACGATGCTTGAATTTTCTCTGGGCGTAAAAGTAATAATATCTCTCAGTATAATCTACCTTAAGGGAAATTATTTTTACTTCAAGTTAAATAGCTGTGATAAATAGCATTACTCTACAATTCACACTACCATGTCATAAGATAATCGTATCGCGGCGGAGTAGCGAAAGTTTTGATAAAATTTTAGGCATGTTACCAGCCACTTGGGACCAAATATATTAGTTTGCTGATTAATTCTCACCTAGAACATTATCTTAAGAAAAAGCTACTAGAAAAGTTATTAGTGATTAATGCTTACTTGAAACTTGATTTCTGGCTGCGTTATGCACGAGTTACGTTGAAATTACTGGTTACTTTATTGATGTTCCTCATTTGTTCCACTTAGGCTTCCAAAGAATCCTGATAGAAGGGCAAAGTGGGTGCAGGCAATTCGGAGAAAGGAGTGGGTACCTTCTACCAGAAGTGCTCTCTGTTCGGAACACTTTAGAGAGCAAGATTTCGACCGGACATCAGTTTCAAGTGTGAGGCTTCGAGATGGTGTGGTCCCATCAGTGTTTCCTGCATTTCCCTCTTACTTGCAAACAGCTGAATCGGTGAGTTCTCATTTTACTAATACTATTTCCCTTACGTTATTTGCTATGAATTTGTTAATATTAGCAGAAATATTTCCATGAACCTTTCCCATACATGTTTGGCTGTGAATGTATATATTTCTGTTTTCCTGACATGACCATCATGAACTGTTTTGCTGCTATTCAGTGCCATTGTTTGGTTAACATTTCATCAGCTTTCTTCTGATATCTAAATAAGTTCGTAATTTCAAAGTTCTCTCGTAGCATCACCTATGTCAAAAATAGCCGTGTACCATTAAAAAAAGTAGTGAAAAATCAGCTGAGTTGGTGGATGTCTCATATCATATATAAATGGTAGATGTGGTACTTGTAAAAGGAATGGCAGCTGGCGACTATGTAAACAACAGAACTAGGCTAATAATGATTTTTATAAAAATTCTTAATAGTCTTTGCAGACAAATATTCAGCATTCAGTTATTCATTTTCTATGATAAAATTGTGGCCTGTAGCCCCACAAGCCCCCTCTCTGGCTTCGTGATTGCATGTGTGGTAATCAACACTGTCCATTCCCCTGGGATATAAGTTGATTTGTCACACTTAAGCAATAAGGGTTGATTATTCGGCAGTATAAATTAGTCTTAAATGTGTTAATGTAATTACAGGTGAAAAGACAACCCAGTACGAGAGAAAGGATGAAAGTGCCTGATCTTCCTGATGAACAATTGGTCGAGCAAGATGAGATGGTGTTGGATAATGCATCTGAGCATGGGCCATCCTCAGAATTGGAAGTAGATAGATGTGCTGTGGTTCCTGATACCCCAAGGAAGAAGCTGTTGGCTTTGAAAATGAAGGTTGTCATGGGAAGACTTGCTTCTAAAAACAAGAAGTTGAAGGCTTTGAGGCAAACTAGGAATAGGCTCAAAAGAAAGGTAGCCACTCTACAATGTGTTTTACGTGAGCTTGAAGAAAAAAATCTCATCAGTGATGAGTACAGCAATTTCCTTTGCAGTGTTTCAAAGGGCAATAAAGATCTGTTGCTACGCCAAATCGACAAAGCCAATGGTTTGAAAGTCCCAAATAAGTATTCACCTGAGCTAAGGGCATTTGCACTGAATTTAAACTACTATTCTCCTAAGGCTTACTGTTATGTGCGTAAATATTTTGATTCTTGCTTGCCTCATACACGTACTCTCAGTAGATGGAATGAAAGAAGTAATTGTATGCCTGGGTTTTGTAAGGAGGCAAAAGATTTGCTTCATTTTACTGCTGAGTGAAACTCTTTTCCTCTGTTATGTAATCTAGTGATGGATGAAATGGCTGTGAAAAAGTTTGTATAGAGTTTGATGGGAAAGAGACCTGGGGTTATGTTCGCTTTGGTGGAATTTTTTCGGAGGATGACCAAATGCCTGTTGCAAAAGAGGTGTTGGTTTTTATGCTTGTGGGAATCAACAGTAGTTGGAAGATACCCATTGGCTATTTTTTTATTGACGGCCTTAATGGTGAGCAGCGATGCTCCTTAGTTAAGGCATGCTTAGAATGGGTGCATCACCCTAATTTAAAAGTAACATCCTTCACTTTTGATGGACCCTATGTCAACATTTCCATGGCTAATCATTTTGGTTGTCATTTAGTGGCATATAATGACTTAAAAACTTTTTTCTTACACCCAGTCACTCAGGAGCCAGTGTCAGTACTTCTGGATGCATGTCATATGCTGAAACTGGTAAGGAATACATTTGGGGACAAAAAATGTTTTATTGATGGGGATGGTAATAAAATTCAGTGGGCTCACCTTGAGTTACTTGAGAAGCTGCAGAGAAAGGAAGGTCTGCATGTAGCCAACAAACTGCGTGCTTCTCATATAAATTACAAACAGCAGATCATGAAGGTGAAGTTGGCTGTTCAGCTTCTCAGCGATTCAGTTGCAGATGCCCTGTCATACTGCTGCGAGAAAAAGATCCCTGGTTTTCAGGATGCTCAGGGTACAATTAAATTTCTTAGGATGTTTAACAAACTTTTTGATGCATTAAATTCACGGTCATTGCACCAGAAAGGTAGCAAACGGCACATTGACTGTGGGAATTATAATTCTACCAAAACATTCTTCAAAGAAAAGGATTTGTATATCCAGAGATTGAAACTTGGCGATGGAACTCCTCTTTGTACAAGTCTTAGAAAGACTGGTTTTGTTGGGATGAGGGTGTGCATGATAAGTGTAATGGCAATTTATGAAAAATGGGTTGAAAAAGAAGGTATATTGAAGTTCATCCCAACATATAAATTAAGCCAGGACCATTTGGAAATATTCTTTGGGGTGATCAGGTCCATGTTTGGGTGCAATAACAACCCAAGTTGTCGCCAATTTGGGAATGCATTTAAAAAAAATTTAGTGCACAAGGAGTTGATTGCAAACCAAAGTGGTAATTGTGTACCTATTGACAATATTCCCATTTTAACGTGTTCTGTGGTGCAGAAATTCAACATCTCCTCTGTCAGGAGCATAATGGTGGATGAATGTGGGCCAGATGTAATTATGGTGGAGCATAATTATGCAGGGGTCCCTGATCTGCTAAAGGTGTCAGAATTTCAAATGGATATTGTCAAGTATATCTCTGGTTTTGTTATTCGTAAGATTGAGTCTTCAATTAATTGTGAAGATTGTTTGATGGTTTTGAGGGAGGGAAGCGAGCACTCACAGTACTTGCTGATCAAAATTAAAAATAGAGGGGGCTTAATTTCTCCATCTCATGATGTTGTTTCGATTTGTGTATGCTCGGAAAAGGTATTAAGAAGCTTTATTTTGGAGAACAGCATGTGCAAAGTTATGGAAAGGGTGCTGTACAACCTTACCAGCAAGGTACTTGCCTTTATCTTGCCATGCAATCCCTTTCCATCCCTAAGTGACCATGTTCATGACCAGTCCTTTGTGGATAACCATGTGGTGATGTTGGTAAAATTGATATCACTGTTATATTTAAAACTAAGATGCCATCATGAGGCGAGGGGAGTGAATGATGACCTCCATAAAGTAATGGTGAGACAAAAGTTGAACAAACTTGTTCTCTTGAAGGGACAGTGATTTCTCAGTGAAGAAGTAATGTTGGGTAACTACTTTGTACTGAAAATTTGAATTAATAAATTGTTTAAATTGTGATAATAAAAAATGTTTTCATTTTCTGATGACTACCTTTGTTAACTCAGTCTCCCAGTTATTAGAGGAAATGTACTAGGGTACTGTACATCATCAGGGTCACAACAGGTTAGTATGCACGTTCTAAATTCATATTCGGTAAGTTTTACTGGTTCTAATCCTGCAAGTTATAGCTGCAAGTATTTCATTATTTTATACCATCGCATAACATTGTGGTCCATGCGATTAATAATTTTATGTCCATGGATTTTGGGTGATAGGTAAATTTCTTTTAAAATGGAGATTAAATCGACCAGTGGCCAGAGGAGATTCTTAGGACTTCAATATAATTTTTAAATCTTGCCTACTTATATCTGTTAGCGTTTTCATGCCTTAATGGAGATAACCTGATTATGTCTTTAGGTTGACTGTGCCGTAAGTGGTTAACAAATGTACAAGGTTTGCTACGGAACAATTTTTTTCGATCGTCGTGCGTTACAATCTTATTATTTCATTTGAAAATAAAGTTTTATTTGTAAGTAGAATCATTTTGTTCTCCACATGGAACTTATTTTATAGGTACGTTAAGTGTTTTAATAGCGCAAGGATGTAACTCGTGAAATATACTAACCTTTTTATTCGCGTTGTCATTCTTGTGTCAGCTACCAGTTTGAGATTCCTAAATATATTATGGAGAAAATTAATATGCTTGTCTACCCGTATTTTAAACTGATATTGCTTATACATGTTGTTTCTATGTTAGGTGCCTCTCCTTTGAAGTATATATGACGATAAGTATATATTTTGAATAACATTTATTCTTTAAAATGTCATGCCGTTATTAAAATTTATCGAATTTAAGTTATAGCCGTAGTAGTGTTCCATTCTAAATTGAAATCATGATTCGGTAAAGATATTGCATGGATTCTGAATGTTAATGGCTTGGGCACAGTCTAAACAGTTTAGACTGTGGCTTGGGTATGAATACTGTACACCACAGGTTTATGAAGCTACTAATTGGTTATTTTCAGCTTAGTACGCTTGACTTAACAGTGGTTAATTGTTGATGACTAAGAAAGTTCTAAGGAATTTACCTACGGTATTAAAACGCAGTATTTAAGCCGCAGTTTCTGTAAGTTTTGCCATTTAAGGCCGCTATTCAGCCCAATGTTTTGAGCGTAGTGGGCGTGGTTATTCCTTCCCATCAACCCCTGTTTCTGCCACACGTTTTCCTGAGGCCACGGGCGCTCTTGTCGCCTCCATTACCTCTAACCTCCTTGGATGGGGGTCTGTGTAGGGCGGCCAAATTTGTAAGGGTTTGGAGGGCCCATGCGCTGGAAGCCTAACCCGAAGCAGACCGCCTACACGATAGTGCTATATCCCCTGGATAACCCTGGCAACCACACCGGCTCGCGGTGTGGCGTCCCAAAATGTGTGGCTCCGTGGTGGGTGGGGAGCCCAGGGGACGAAATCCCGTTCTTTAATGGAAAATAACAATCCCCCTCCATTAAAAAGATCCTGTCCGGACACGGGCGGGGGAAATAGGTGTAACGCGTGCACAAGATTTTTGATAATGAGGTGTCAAAAGGAAGGTGAGACCCTTAAAAAGGTGTCTCCCTTTCTCATTCGCAGAATTCTGTCGGCTTCAGTATCTGGAGATCTGAAGAGTGCAAGAAAATTGCGGGATGGCACACTTCTCATTGAAACTGCCAATGAATCGCAGAGCAAGAAGATCCTGACTATGGAACGGCTTCATGATATCCCTGTCTCGGTGGAGGTGCACCGCACCTTGAACACTAGTCGGGGAATTATCAGCCATTTTGACCTTCTTTATGTGGAAGTCGACGAAATCAAGAGTGAGATGGCCTCTCAGGGGGGGGTTGATGTTCGTAGGCTTACCACCAAGCGCAACGGAGAAATAAAAAACACCACGCCCGTAGTCCTAACTTTTGCTATGGATAAACTCCCCGATAAGGTTTTCGTCGGCTACGAATCAGTGTCAGTGCGACCATACATACCGGCTCCCATGCGCTGCTTCCAGTGCCAAAATTTTGGCCACATCGCTACCCGATGTGAGGGCAAGGCCACCTGCCCGCGCTGCGGCCTGGACAAGCACGAGAATGCAGAGTGCAGCAGCGGTTTACACTGTGTCAATTGCGAGGGTACCCACGTGGTCTACTCTCGCGATTGCCCTAAAATGAAAGAAGAGCGCCAGGTTATGGAAATTAAAACCCGAGACCGGATATCATATTTAGAAGCACGCAAAAAGTACCGCGAACTCGTTGCCCCAACTTTTTCCCGATCGTTTGCGTCGACTGTAACTGCAGTAAGTAAATGTAGTATTGCCTTCCAGACGGAGAAAGAAGATACCGGAAATCCTGAGACCCATGCTCAAAAGTTGGCCAAGTCGGGTAATGGCCCCAAACCGGCAGATCAGAGAAATATGCAAGGTTCAATTTCTCCCAAAAAGAACCCGCCCAAAAACGCCTGGGTCGTGCCGCCCAGGCTTGCAAAAACGCCATCCCCGGGTCCCTCCGGATTACCCAAACTGGGTCAACCGGAGTCCATGGAGGAGGATGAATGTCTCTCCGAGACGGAAATCCTCCGGGCTCGAACAAAAGGGAAGAAAAATCGCCACTGTATACGGCGTTGATCCCCCAAGTACGGATACACTGTTTTTTTTATTACTTATTCAATTTTAATTAATTTTTTATGGCGGTAATTTTACAGTGGAACTAACGGCTTTTATCGACATAAGGAGGATCTGGATATCTTGACGCATAATTTTAACCCGTCCTGCTTGTGTTTGCAGGAGACACATTTTAAAGCTAAGGACAAAGGATTTTTAAAAGGTTTTAATGTTTTCCGACTTGACGACACCAGTGGCCAACGTGCCCAAGGTGGAGTGGCAATTGCCGTTCGGGAGGCCCTATACACCTCCCGAGTGCAGCTGACCACACCCTTTCAAGCGGTAGCAGTGACCGTGCGCGCCCCAGAGGTGGTGACGCTCTGCAACATTTATCTGCCGGAGGGTGCACCAGTTACCGCTTTTAACCTAGAAGCGCTTGTCGGTCAACTACCCCGGCCCTTTATTTTAACGGGTGATTTTAATGCCCATAATTCCCTATGGGGAAGCACAAGAACTCAGTGCAACCGAGGCCGAATTTTAGCTAAATTCATCGATGATTTTAACTTATTTTTATTAAACAACAGGGAAAAAACCCGTTTTAATGGGGATTACTCCATCATCGATCTGTGCATGTCCACGTGCAGTCTTATGACAAATTTAAGTCCATCCGTACATAATGACTTATGCAGGAGCGACCACTTCCCAATTTTTATAAACTGGGGACGGGGTTTGAGAGAGAATTTTAATCGTCCTGCCAATTGGCTGATTCGGAAAGCCAATTGGCCACCTTTTCAGCAGAAATTTAATTTAATTTTTAGTGAAAATGAAGACGGGGCGAAGAATGTTGAAAAGCTTACAGCGAGAATTATTGAATCTGCAGAATCCGCTGTACCTCGAACTGAGAGCTACATTCGTAGGCCAGCCGTTCCCTGGTGGAACGAAGAATGTGCAAACGCCATTACAGCGCGGAAAAGAGCCTTGCGTATTTTTAATAAGTTTCCTACTGCGACAAACCTTGCCTCCTTTCGACGCTTACGAGCTAAAGCCCGGAAAGTGGTCAAGGAGGCAAGGAAGGCTTCCTGGGTAGAGTATGTCTCCACAATAAACAACAGAACTCCTACATGAGACGTTTGGAGAAGGGTTAAAAGCATTTCGGGTTCTAATGAAATACTTACTGCCTGCTCCTAATACTCCTGCTTAAAAGTTGGCGATCGGATGGTTATCTCCCCCTTTGACATATGTGAAGTTTTTGGGCAGTCACTCGCCAAGACCAGCAGCAACTCAACCTTCGACGCAGCATTTGTGAGTATGAAAGAAAAAGTTGAGTCAGCGCCGCTTCATTTTAAAACCATAGGCCCTAATGCTGCATACAACGAACCATTCTCAATGTGGGAATTGACATCCGCCATCGCAGATTCCCGTGACAGCGCGCCAGGGGTGGGCCAAGTTCACAATGCCTTTCTTTGGAATATTCCAAAGGCTGCCCTACCGGAAATTCTGCGAGCTTTTAACAAAATCTGGTCTGAGGGGAGCTTTCCGGAAACCTGGCGCGTTTCCGCTGAGGTGCCCATCCCTAAGCAGGGAAAGGATAGATCAGACCCGAATAATTACAGGCCCATCTCACTTACCAGCTGCGTCTGTAAGGTAATGGAAAGAATGGTAAACCGCCGACACGTCTGGTGGTTGGAGCGACGGAACCTTCTCTCAGATATTCAATGTGGTTTTCGCAAAGGTAGGTCAACCCTTGACCACCTGGTCCGAACTGATAATTTCATACAGGAAGCCTTCCTTTTACGCCAGCACGTGATCGGCGTTTTTTTCGATTTAGAGAAAGCGTACGACCGTGTTTGGCGTTACAAAATTTTAAAGACATTGTAAAATTGGGGATTTAGGGGAAACCTACCCATTTTTATTAAGAATTTTTTATGCGGGCGTGATTTTAAAGTTAAAGTAGGAAAATGTCTTTCTAGATTTTATCTACAAGAGAATGGAGTACCTCAGGGCTCCGTTTTAAGTGTGACGCTATTCGCTATTGCAATTAATGTCGTAGAAGGTATCCGTTCTCCCGTTATGGCTTCCCTGTTCGTTGACGACCTGGCTATTTTCTGCCGATCGTCAAAAATTACTAGTGCCTCCAGACTTATCCAATTAACGTTGAACAAGCTGTCCGACTGGTCTCAGAAAAATGGATTTCGTTTCTCCGTGGAGAAAACGAAGTGTGTCCATTTTCACAGGATAAGGGGATTACACGCTCCACCGGCCCTGTATCTCGGTCATCGGGAACTTCCCTATGTAGAATCTATCCGATTACTCGGGGTGACTATTGACCAACGTTTGACCTGGCGTGAACATTTTAAAATTTTAAATGACAGATGTGTGAAGGTTTTAAACATTTTACGGTTTTTAACGCATTCGACATGGGGTGCGGATCGCACTACAATGCTTTTATTGTACCGAGCTTTAGTGCGCTCTCGGTTGGACTATGGATGCGTAACGTATTCATCTGCACGTGACTCTTATATAAAACCATTGTCTGCCGTGCACAATACCGGACTACGGTTAGCCACTGGAGCCTTCAGGACTTCACCAGTCCTGAGTATTTATGCGGAAGCGGGGGAGCCGCCGCTCGCTACTCGTCGAGAAATGTTGACATGCAACAATGTTGCCAAGATTTTATCAGCAAAGAATCACCTGTGCTATAATATTATTTTTAACCCACGGTTTTTAAAAGTTTTAATAGGAAGATAAGAGCAACTAAGCCTCTAAGTTTACGTTTTAAAAACTTCATTGATGAGCGCAGTGTTAACCTATCAGACGTGTACCCGACCGGGTACATGAGAGAACCGCCGTGGTCGATCCCACGGCCAAATGTTATTTTGCGGCTACTTCGATGCCCAAAATCCTGCACCACATCTACGGAGTACCAGCAGCTTTATAAAGAAATTATCAGTTATCACCACGAGTTTATCCCCATCTTTACAGATGGTTCAAAGTCTGGAACCTCTTGTGGATGTGCAGTGGTGTCTACGTACCACGGAATTATCAAAGCAAGGCTCAATTCGATGTGTTCAGTATTCACGGCAGAATTGGTTGCCATTAAATTGGCCCTGGCTAATATCAAGTGCAGCAATACCTCGTTCTTAATCTGTTCAGATTCTGCGAGTGCATTGCAGTCAATCTCTGGGTTTTCACCATCTAACCCAGTTGTACAAGACATCCACTCTTCCATATTATCCCTCAATAGGGAGGGAGTGAAAATATCCTTCTTGTAGATACCAGGGCACATGGGAATTGCCGGCAATGAAAAGGCCGACGCAGCTGCTAAAGAAGCACTAAGCGCCCCAGACCTGACAACATCGCTGGTACCCGTAGATGATCTCAAGAACGACCTACGGCGCGTGGCCTTGGAAAAATGGAAGGAGCTATGGACTGACCAACATAGCAATAAGCTCCGCGGAATAAAATCCGAAATATCAGCGTGGCCCACTTCCGTCGGGAGAAATCGCAGGGTGGTGGTCGCCATTACTCGGTTGAGAATAGGGCATTGTGCCCTGACTCACTCATGTCTTTTTACTGAAGAGAAAATCCCGCCACGATGTGACGAATGCGACTCTCTATTAACAGTGCGGCATCTCCTGACGGAGTGTGATGTGTATCGGGTAGCGCGGGAGCGGCTAGACATCCGGGGAGGAATAGCACAAGTCCTAGGAGATAACCCAGATAGCATAACCAAGGTTTTAACGTTTTTAAATAATTATGGATTTTACAAAAAAGTATAAAGTTACTTTACCAATTTGATATTTACCTTAGTATATATCCCTTTTTATAGTATCAAATTATCAGCAAGAAATAGTTTTCAGTGGTGCAAAATGACCTCAGCCATCGACGCACCCAAATTTAAACACTTCTTCTTTCCATGAAAGGAGGACCGGACCAATACAACTGGAAATTGAGAAGTTGCTTGAGTAGCAGGCCTCTGGAAATGCAATCGGCGGGATTCTCGTCGAGGGGCTACGTGTCTCCACAAATTAGAAGGAATTGTTTCAGTTATCTCGTTAGCCACAAAATTTTTTAATAAATGAGGTAGCGTCGCCAACCAGGATAAAACTATCCGAGAATCTGTCCATGCAAAAATCTTATGGATACAAATTCTATCCCGAAACGTATTCCTAATATTAGAGAGCAATCGTGAAAACAATAGCGAGGCTGACAATTCAAGTTTAGGGATTGTGACAGGCTTTAATGGAGCGATCCTTGATTTAGCTGCCAGAAAATAAATTTTGATGTCTCCAGATGGAAAAGTGACGCGCAGGTATACCACATTAGAAAATCCCAGAAGCTGATTCTCAGTTGACTTAGATGGGCCGATATAACGCGGAATACGTATTTGGGAAATCAAATGACTCTGAGAGGAAAATTCATGCCAAAGATAGGCTGCTGATAATGGCAAGGGATCATCCCAACCTAATTTGAGGCATCCCTAGTACCTTTAGGACATTTAGCCTAATGTCCTAAAGGTACTAGGAGAAAAATTAGGAGAAAATCCTGAATTGGGAACTAATCCGGATGCAATAACTGAGGACTATGTAGTGGAAGTAAAATGCCCTATCAGCGGAAAAAATAAATTCAGTTACATAGGGAAAAATGGAAAAATATCAAAACAATTTAAGGCACAACTGCAAGTTGAAATGTTTTTTACAAAGAAAGACAAAGCTCTACTGTGTGTTGCTGATCCTAAGTTTGAGACGAATTCCATAATAAGCACCATGGTTGAACATTATGATGCAAATTACTGTTCAGAAGTAATGTTCAAAGCTACGCAATTTTGGAAAACAAAAAATATCTTCACAAAGATGGTGGAGTCAGCACAGCCATCTATTTCAGTATAGTGTATCTGTAATTGTATGTTTGTTTTTTCGGGTGTACCCCGCGTACTATGACCAGGTGTGAAACCTGATGTTTCGTGGCCGTTGCTGGCCACTTTATCAAAGGGAATTCCCTTAAGTGGAAAAGCCAGCAACGGCCACGAAACATCAGGTTTCACACCTGGTCATAGTACGCGGGGTACACCCGAAAAAACAAACATACAGTGATAATGACCCGCGAAAGTTTTAACCAAGAATTGTATCTGTAATGATTATTTGTAAATGTTAAAATTCAACATATGTGTATTTATCAGGTAAAATAAATGTAAAAATTAAGTTTTAATCAATTTTGAATTCATTATCCATGCCTTTAATTTAACTTTTTTATCAAAGGAGATTGTAAATTCACGAGTCCAGCAGCAGTGTTGTTGATATCATCCAAATACATAATGAGATTGTGATCAATACAAGAATGAGGCTTGTGTATTTAAAATTCCCTTATCCTTCCTGTTACCCTTTCTATGTGAAGACTTAGACTGGCTATTCTTTTCGTTAGCATGACCTTAACCTAATTACTTTTACCATCTACTTTCAGTGATGGTGGCCTGACAAGTTTGCATTTCTTACTAGCCACAAGTGTCCAAGCCCTCTAGCAAGCTAGCAAGAATACTCTATCTGCCATTACAGCACAGCCTTCAGGCAAAACATCCAGATACCCACTATCTTTGGTCAATTCAACATCAGAAATCCTACCACCATAGCCGCTTTAAATAAAGTTAATCACCCCATCTGGAGTAGCCGAAAGTAAATATTTTATGGTATTTGGCTTTTTGTAGTTTGCCCATGTCAAAGATTGGTGCATTGGATTTGTTAGTTTTTCAATCTGTACAGGATGTTTCAAAAAGGAATTTACAACTTTGAAAATCCATACATATTTAATGAAACAAGGTACAGAGCTGGTTTTGGTGTTGTTTTATAGGAAAACACTTAATGTTTTTTTACTGTTCTATGTGGCTACCGTTGGTTATCCTGCATAAATCCCATCGGTAGTCGATTTCTTCCCAGACTCGCACTAGCATTTCAGGTGTGACTTGCTCAGCGGCAGCGTAAATTCTTGCTCTAAGTTCAGGTAGAGTGGCCGGCAAAGGAGGTACGTACACCATATCTTTTATGAAACCCCAGAAGAAAAAGTCTAGCGGTGTCAGGTCTGGGGAACGGGGGGGCATGCAATTGGCGCATCACGGCCAATCCATTGACCTGGAAAGCGGTCATTGAGAAAATCCCGGACGGCAGTCAGATAGTGTGGTGGTGCGCCTTCTTGCATGAAGTAAACATTTCGTTCTCGGTCATCCTCATCGATCTGTGGTATCAAAAATTGTTGCAACATATCAAGGTACACTATCCCGTTGATGGTTCTCTCTTGGAAATAAGGGGCCGTACATTTTCCTCTTGCTCAACGCACAAAAAACGTCCACTTTAGGGCTATCACGAACATGTTGCAATTTTTCATGTGTATTTTCACTGGCCCAAATTCTACAGTTATGTGTGTTAACCTTGCCACTTAAGTGAAAAGTTGACTCGTCAGAAAAGATTGTTGTCCAAGAAATGTTCAACATCATCCACTCGATTTAACATATCCACACAGAAGTTCTTACGGACAATCTTATCAGTGTCTTTAATTGCTTGTAAAAGCGAATATCGGTACGGTTTCAAATGCAAACGTTTTCTCAACACACGCCAAACCGTCGTATGTGGGACTGCAGCTCACGAGATGCACGCCGGGTCGATTTCGTAGGGCTGTTAACAAAACTTTGTCTCACTTGCTCAACGACTTCGTCAGATGTGCTTGGACGACCTGAGGATTTCTTATGTTTTACTGAGCACCCTGTTTCTACAAAACATCTATGCCACTCATAAATTGTAGGCCTACTAGGAGGATCTTTAGCGTACCTGGTACGAAAATTACGCTGAACTGTTGTCGCCGACTTTGATTCTTCAAACAAAAACACACAGCACGCTCGGGTCCAGTGAAGGCAGCCATCTTTAACGTAACTGCCGCTAGCGCTTATGCGGCGCGATTAGGTACTAGCGGACTACGCGAGTCAAAACTTGATGTGTTTCCCTTTAAAACAACACTAAAACGAGCTCTGTACCTTTTTGGAATAATTTTATATGAATTTTCAGAGTTAAGTCCTTTTTGAAACACCCTGTATTTCGTAACTGTCAATAATACTCTGCACTTGGCTATATCGAGCTATGAAAGGCATGGGAAGATATAATTTTATTTTATTTGGAGAGGGACACATTATCAATGCTGATAAACATCGACTGATGATTGGTATATTTCTCCTAAATGTTCAAGAGGCATTGCTCTCAGACATACCAAAGGTGTACCCAAGTTCTTTAAAAGAAGAATGTAATTTATTTTTTTAAATGTCTAAAGGACATCTGCTAAATTACTTCCAATTGTCTCAGGTAAAATTTTAATTATGTACTTACTATGAGGAGGAACTCCCGAGAATAATTTAGTGTGACTGAGACAGAGCTCTTTGTTTGTTAAAAAACACCAGTCTTTTGAAAAAAATGGATAGTTTTCATCTTCCTCGGATGTGCTTTTCTCTGTTTCAGTAGAATAATCAGAATCTGAGAAAAAATCTGAATCACTATCATGGTTATCACCTTTATTACCCCTCTTTTCCTGATTTTTGCATGAGGACACAGCACTATTATTTTCAGGAATGCACTTAGTGGGATAGCAAGCCACATAAACTTGTTGGCATTTGGCTTGGTTCATGGAGCATAAAACTGACTTGCTTCTGACTGAAGGTTTCATGTTCACTTGACTTGAAACTTCTCTGAAGTTAGCGGTAAATGCAACATTGCTAGTTTGAGTGCTAACACTCAGAGTGACTTCGGAGAGCAAATAAAAGGCTTCTGGTGCCATCTGGCTCCTGGGTGATGCAGGGCATGCTTCCATGTCTGTGGGTTCCTCATAGTCATTCAGAGGGAATCCTTCGTCTAAATATTGATTTAGGTTATCTCGATCGTTAAGAACAATAGGTGCCATGAGATAAGTTTTGCTTCTTGGATCTTTTGAGGCTAGTTAGTCGTCCATTAACGGGCTGTGCACTCTTCCTATCTGGTTGGCATTTCAATATGTAAGGCACATCTTTTTTAACCTTCAACAGCCCTCCATAGTATTTGAACTTGATGAAGTTCTCCAAGTCCTCCTCTAGTTGAATAAGAAAAGTAAGATTCTGTTGGTTGAAAACATTAAATAAAACATTGTCCATAGTTAATAAGAAATTTGATCATTATTTTGGGCCGCAAAAAAAGAAGAACGCAGCCAGGTGGTGGACAGGAAAAGAAGGTGGTGGACAGGAAAAGACATGAACGAAAAAATAAAGCGTAAACGAGGCGAGGAATTCTCATCCTTCTCGTACAACACAAATCCTCTTACATTTGAGTGGTAACGATAGCGAATTTACTTCACTAGTTTAGGTTAATACGACTCAGAAATGTGGGTTACTCAAAAATGGAGACGAGTGCGACCTTAATATCCATTCCAAAAATTATTCACTCATTTGCAAGCAAATTTTAAGTCTTTCCCACAAGACTGAACTTGCTGGCTCAGAGAAAATTCCACCAATCCGGGCACCAACTCGAGCGTTAAAAACCCCCCTGCGGGTAGGGGGATTGAGAATACTCCCGCAGTATCCCTGCTTGTCGTAAGAGGCGACTAAAAGGGCGGGGAAGGAAACCCCGAAAACAAACCCCGAGCCAGTAAGGGTTGAGCCCGGACAGTCTTGTGGGTCAACTGTCTGTGTGCGGCCATACCACCTGGCCTGCGATCCACCCGCATGTTTGCCGTGTGCGGAGACCCGTAAGGAGGAGAAGGGGATCCTGGAGGATGAGGTCCGTGGTTCCCAGCCGGGTGTCGGATGCCCGGTATGGACCTGGCGCCAATACCCCTCTTTGGCCCCGGATTCTGTGTAAACGGGCGGCCGGGAGCTAGCCACTCCCGGTCAATCGGCTTCCGCGGCGTTAAGCTCAACGGTGGCGAGTGCCAGGGAGGTGGGGGTCTGCGTAGGGCGGTCGGAGATGCACGAGTTTGGTGGGCTCGTGCGTCGAAGATCCAACCCGAAACAGGCAACCATCTCTAGGGTGCTATATCCCTCGGGTAACCCTGGCGACCGCACCGGTTTGCGGTGCGGCGTCCCAAATGTGTGGCTCCATGGTGGGTGGGGAGCTCGAGGGAAGAATCTATCATTGGTATGGAGGGTAAAATTCAACCACCAACAAAACGATCCCGCCCGGATACGGGTGGAGGAGAAACTGACTCGTCCGCCTGTAGGCGGTTTCTAATCATGAAGTGCGCGAAAGAAGGGGAGACACTTAAGCGAGTGTCCCCCTTTCTCATTAGAAAAGTTCTATCGGTTGCAGTGCCCGGAGATTTAAGGTCTGCAAAGAAGCTGCGTGACGGAAGCCTCTTAATTGAAACGGCCACTCCACAACAAAGCGACAAGCTGCTATTAACCCATTGAATGCTGCCCATATACATGACATAATTTTACCCCGTGGCGGCTTTCTTTTTTTTACGTAAAACGTAAGTATGGATGCCAAATAAGTCAGGAAAAATAATTAAAAAATTTGGAGCGCTCTAATTTTTTTGTTATTCGAATTTTTATTTATGACGATATCACGTGACCAGGGATAGACACGTGATGCGGGTTGCATACACACGACTTTTTTATCATCTTCCATTTTTCTTTCACATCGTTTCTTACATGCAGTAGCGACAAAATATATGCAAAATGCATGTATTTTGTTACTAATGGTAGCAGCTTACATTTATTGAATACTCAGTGTTAATGGAAGTAATAATGATTAGAAATGAAACAAGTCCACGCGGACAACTGTTTGAATAGGATAATAATTCCTTGAAATTTTCCTCTCGCTGCTGCGTTCGAGTATAAGGGTGCTGTCCTAGAATATTGAATAATAATTGTTCTCTTCCTTCTCAACCCACTATTTTGATCGTTGGGTTTTTTACTACTTTCATATTTTCCGCTCCGTCCGAAACTTTTCCTCTAAGACGACCGCCCGTAATCGTTAGAAACAAAACAACTAACGGTTCCACATAGCATCGGCGATTTGCTGCAGCTGCATGTGTTGGGAGGTATTCCCCGACTCAAGATTTCTCTTTGTGTATTTATGATGGTGGATTAGGGTGTCCCTTTGTGTGGCACCACTCAGTCCGGCTCCGCTAAGGTTGGAGGGGGGACCGAGAAGAGGTAAGAGGGTGAGGAAGTATAATAGCACGCTGTAAGTGGCAAGATTTAGTCGGTACGTTTGTATGTACTGTGAGGACAGATTTCTAGGAAGTGCCTTCGGTATGTCATGAACATGGTGTGAGGTAAGGAAAGATTTTGCCGACACGTGTCGTTTTCTAGGCTTTGGGGTGGTGACCGTGGTGAATCTGCTGCCAGGGTAGAAATGGATGCGGAAAGAAGGAAAAAATCAGCCCCAAATGTTGTCATTTCTCGCTTCCGAACTGAAGCCGAAAAAAAATTTTAGTTAGCTTGACAGGGTTCATTCAGGCCACTTATTGCAGATCGTGAGAAGAATATTGTGCCAAATGCTCAAGTTTAATTTTTTACTGGTAGTAGGAACGTTTTGAATTTTAGTGCCAAATTCGTTTCAGTTAGAGTTGAAAATTCAATAATACATATTAATTGGAAGAGCTTTGCAGCGTCTTCATTCCATATTATGTACAAACCCACTCACTAAAAGCAAGAATGATAGTTCAAGTTTTTTTACTACTCATACGAGGGAAAGATTGGATTCGTAATACAATGGAAATTCCAAATCAACTTATATTTTCTTTGTACATACGTTTGTTATTGGGCCACTGTAAATTGGCAACAGTTGCTGTATGTGGACATTTTTGATTAAATAAATAAATATGTAAAAACCATACTCTTACATAATAACTGAGTCATGAAAACAGAAATACTTGCCATAAAAATATATTATATTTAAACAATAAAATATTTATCAGTAGAATGACACATCTATACACACAAAATTACTACAAAAATATTTTTCAAACATTTAGATATGTATTTTTACAAGTACAAATTTAAAAAAATACTATTTACAATGTTTTATGATAGGGAGCAAAGCACTCGGGACAAAGTGCTGGAGAACCCTCACAATCAGGACATAAATATGCTGTCTCCTTCCTGCGCCCGACGGTGTAACAATGCCTGCAGCGTCGATATGTCTTCTTTCCGCCATCTTCTACGAGGATGAGTTCAGGGAAGTGGGATAAAGATTTTGAGGGTACAAGGGATATTGGGTCAGGAAGGTATGAAGGTAGAATGAGGGATTTAATGACAGAGAGCCGGAATTTATATAAGGAAATGTTTTCGGGAGGCCTACGGTAGAGGAAATAGCTGTTGACAAGGATGATGTGAAAGATATGGATGCCCAACTTTTTGTACCATTTAAGGGTTTTCCTTTCAATAGGATAATATGCCATCATCTGATCAAAGTGGTCTATTCCGCCCATCGACTCGTTGTACTTCACAACGGCCTCAGGTTTAGGAACGAGCCTGTCTCCTCTACGGGTTGACACGTCAACCATGCGACTCCCGAATTCGGAGCTGATCATCAGAACGTCCCTTTTGTCCTTCCACTTTAGAACACAGATACCATCGTTAGTAAAGGCATCCATAACTTCACCTCGTCTCAATTCAGCCTTTGCCACTTCGGAGGGGATGCCTTTCCGATTTGCCCTAAGAGTTCCTGTGCAATACGTTCTCCTCTCAAGCAGTTCGTGGATAAAATTGACGCTGGTGTAATAATTATCCATAAACAATGAATGGCCCTTGTCAAAATGGTCATTCATTAATTTATGAACAACGCGATCAACATGTCCACGCCCTCCAAGTTCAGAGTCGCCGGCCCCCATATACACAAGAAATCGCAGAACAAACCCGGAAGGCTCCGTCAGCATATATAGTTTGATTCCGTACTTTTGCTTTTTGGATTTCATATAAATACGGAATCGCCGCAATACGGAGGGTTTGTCCTCCTCCCCACTCTCCTTCTCGCTAATCCCCCACTCGGAGTCTTCCGAAAAATCCGAATCCCCGCTCTCCTCTAGGAGCTCTTCGTCTGTGTATATTCGCCTGGAGAAGGCGGAGATCTCGGAAGGTAGAGTCATAGTCCTGGTAGGAGCGTCCTGCCTTGACGTTGACGGCTGCGAATCCTGCGCAGACGAAGGCTGCTGGTCTGTCGTCGAGGTTGAGGCAAGAGGAATTTATCCCTAAGATGGCGTCGCCTCCGCCTCAACCAAAGAGATTCGTCTTTTTACTCGTTTCAGCACCACCTGTAGTTAAAACATATTGTCTTTGTATCAAATTGGTTAAATATGCATTTTGACAAATAATGGGCCAAAATAATCACCAAGGGTTATACAGACAAAAGAGGAAATTCTGCAGGCAATCATTATTACGCTCAACTAAATGAAAAGAATCTGAATGAACTAAATATGTATAATGGGTAACTGAAGACTTATGAGTGCTTTTAAACAATTAATTATACATATATCGAGGGAACAACAAAAGCTTAAGAAAAATTAAGAATCACTTTCTCAGCAGGCCATGAAAAAATATCCAATGATTGTATCGGAAAATAATCATACCTATTTATATATACATAAATATAAACAATAAACGTATAATTAAAAATAAATTTAAATTGTTGATAATTTACTCACGTTTTTGTTTGATTAACTTTCCACACTCGCTCCGCAGAACTACGTATTATTGCCGCTTCACTTGCGGCTTACCGCTGAGAAGATGAACTAAAAAAAAACACGACGAGAAAAAAAATTAGAGAAATGTTATATATAATTAAATTATTCAAATGGCAGAGTAAAACTAAGAAGAAACTTTAAATAAAAGCAACAGTTTACGTATTCATTGGATGAAAATGGCGCAATATCATAAGACAATAAAATAATAAATATAAGACCTATCGGAAGGAAATAAATACAAATAAATAATTATATGCTCAACATGGATTGGCAAAAACGGCCATTATATTAATAATAAAACAATTAATCGAGCTTCAGTAGATAAATATAAGAAATGTAACATTCCATTCAAATACATTTGCCATAGCCAGGCATGTATGGCAACAAATACATAAACGTAAAACAAACTCGCACATAAGAGTGCGAGGAAAATTAATGGAAATCGGCTTACCTCAAGGCAAAAGAAAAACTTTTCTCTCGATGTATCCAGGACAGGCAGCTCGAAACGGTCTTCACTTCTGGGCTGCTAGAACTCTACTGAGCGACGTAGGGGTGTTCAAGGTCGTAAAATATCTGAACCGAGCCCTGGGTGAAAGCCGTAACCCTCAGGGTAACCATGACGTGATATCACGTCATGCCGCACTGAAGGTGTTAATGAAAAATCTCCATGATATACCAGTTCACGTTGAGGTGCATCGCACCCTCAACACCAGTCGGGGAGTAATATCACATTGCGACCTGCTGTACGTTGAAGTCGATGAGATCAAGAGAGAGATGGCTTCTCAGGGAGTAGTTGATTCTCGTCGATTAACAACGAAGCGCGACGGCGAAGTAGTAAAGACTACTTCAGTCGTTTTAACATTTGCGCGTGACAGTCTCCCCGACAAGGTTTTCGTCGGATATGAATCGGTACCAGTGCGACCATTCATACCGGCGCCCATGCGCTGCTTCCAGTGCCAACGCTTCGGCCACATCGCCACGCGATGTGAGGGCAAGGCCACCTGCCCGCGCTGCAGCCTGGAGGAGCATGAGGGTGCTGAGTGTACCAAAGATCCACGTTGCGTGAACTGCGAGGGTACGCATCCAGCGTATTCTCGCAAGTGTCCGAAGATGATCGAAGAAAGAAAGGTCATGGAGATTAAGACAATTGATAAAATCCCTTATTTAGAGGCAAGGAAGAAGTTCAGAGCCCTTGTAGCACCGACCTTTTCTAAATCCTTTGCTCCCATAGCAACTGTCAAGAAAACTACCCAAGGAACACAGACCGACAACAATGAGAATACGAAGACAGCCGATCCGAAGGAAGCAGCCAAGCCGGCTAAGGCAACAAATCAGGCAAATAAAACACAAGCCACCGATCCGGGTTCTCCTAAGAAGAACCCCACTAAAACCACCGCCGCACAGTGGTCCGGATCCGAAAAAAGGCGGACAAAAGTCATTTTTTCGACTTTCTTGAAACTCACTTTAAATATGCAGTTCTTGTAGTAAACTGTCCGGGGTATCATTCCGCACACTTAGTTTTGCATATAACGCTTTGTTTAGTTCAATAAATTGCTTCAAAGTAGAGCTAATTTTAGTTAAACCGCGCTCTTTTAATTTTTTCGAAAAATACACATTTTTAACATTTTTTTTTGCTCTATTTCGTATTAAAAATTGGTAAAATAACTGTGGACTATACTTATATGGACACTTTACCATGATAAAAACTAGGTTTCAATCTTGTAGTCATTGTGATGATTGCTGAAGTAGTTCTTCAAGAAAAACCATTTTTTCTCGCAAATTTCGCATAAACGTTGGATTATAAAAAGAGTGACACCGAGTGACACGGAGATTCTTATAGTGGCAAGAGTGGGTTAAATTAGAAAGATATTAGTAAAGGATTTAGCTGCAAATATTTGCAAATAAGTGAATGACAACGACTTATATGAGACTCTGCCGCGGACGTAAACGTCGGAACTAGACTCGCGAGCTTCGTCACAGAGGAGACACATTGTGAAATACGTCTTTTCCAATGTTTTATTGATAAAGATTTTAAAAACGAAGAAGTTTACTATGTTTGTATCTATTATATTCTGTTCTTGGCCGAATTTACTCTAGAAAGAGCGAGAGAATGATTTTCAGACTGCTATACTAAGCGAAATGGTGACGCTGGAAGAGGAGGAAAATATTTTCTTCGATCGCTTCTCAGTATGATTCCCATGGAATTTTGTTAATCGTTGGAAGTATATAAGACTGGTTGTATGCTCTGCTGCTGGGAAAACCCACCTCTGGCTGTCCCTTTCCTCAAAGCCTAAGTGACAGGAGACCCGTTACCCGCACACGTGCCGGACCCAAGGGTAGTGGGTAAGGTCCTTAGTCGGGATATTTTACTATCCCTAATTAGCGCACCACCCAACTTGTGTTTATTGCCTCAAGGCGGTTTCTTTGACCTGCAAGTGAAGTTGCACGTGTTAACACTTGTGGTATTTACCCTCCAGGTGCATCTTTCCAGATGGGTTTTATTGGAGGGCTGCCGCTGGTAGGCATTTTCGCACACAATGAAGGCATTGCATATTTCTCTTTATGCGATCCAAAAACCCTCCTGGTTATCCTCGGGGGTAGACCCAGGTTCTTGGGGGTGGCGGTAACTCCTCTTCTTAACCTCCTCAATGCTTCAGTCGAAACATTTTGTTGCTCTTCAGTTGCTCCTTTTCTATCGATGTGTACACATGCCAGTTCTTAGTCGTTGGGTCCTCGGCTGGCAATAGTTATCGTGATGTGAAGTGATCTCTGAAGTAAATGTTAGTGTTGTGATAATTCGGAATAGTGTTGTGATTCAATGATTTTTTTGTTCCTGGCCGCCACAGCGATAAGGATAATTAATTAGGTACGTTATTTCTCTTTTATTTCCGTTTTTGAAGTTGATCTAATACGAGGTACCACACTAAAGTTTACATTGTTTTTGCTACCGCTCAAACTCCTAACTTTCTAGAATAGAGAATATTTTTCAGTATTTAACGAACCAATGGTTCTAATTTTTAACTCACAGCTATGTCGTTAACATTTACACGGAAGCAACTGCACGATAAAATGCAGGAGAAAAAAGGAAAGTCAATGGACGACCGGAAAAGTAATTTGACGGGATTTCTTGAGGATTGCCTACATTTACACGGAGATGAGCATGCAAAAAATGACCTCAAAAATTTTTTGAAAGAAAATTTTTTTGTTGGTTACGAGAAAAGATGGCGAGCTTGCTCTCGAACGAACTCTTTTTTGTACAGAGGTGTGCGACTTGGTTGGATCAAATCGTTGATTTCCCTGATGTTGTGTATCGTAACCTTCCAAGCACCTCAGGTTCGTATTTTCCCTGTGTTTTCATTGTGATATAACATCTCTTGAGCTATTGTCTAAGTAATAAGCCTTTTTTATCAGGTATATCTCAGAAAAGAAAGGGTAGGCCAAAGAAACAATTTTCGGATGTCACTATCCGGTCAAAAAGAAGGAAAACTACATTCCTTAGAGAAAGTACTTCCCCTGCAGAACTGTCTTTTGCTACAGCCATGAAGCTTAGAGAGAAAGGACATGGCGCAGAAGCGTCTCTAGTTAAAGAGGCTACGACGACCACCCCTACACGGGCCAAACGAATATTGAAAAAGTCTCTACTATGTCCTCTGATGACGGTTTAGCATTAGTCATCAATTCAAATCTGACAAAAAAACAGTATTTGCAGATAAGAAACGCAGCAAGATATCATGGCCATGATTTGTATCCATCATATCATTCTATTTTGAATGCCAAAAAGACTACTTATCCGGATGGTATTGAAAACGCAGAGAAGAAATGTGAAGTTAAACTGCAATCCTTGTTGCACCACACTTGCTCGAGGCTACTACAATTTTTGCCGATATTTTCAGGTAGTTATTTAAATGTGTGTTAATTTATATAAATATATAATTTTTAAAATTTGTGAGTGGAATGTGAATTATGAGTGGTTCTACATGCCACCCACAGTACATAAAGTTCTGCTGCATGGTGCAGATGTCATTGAGTCAGCTCTTCTTCCAATTGGAGAGCTTTCGGAGGAGGCCCAGGAATCGCGAAATAGGGATATAAGAAATTATCGTAGGCATCACGCAAGAAAAATTTCAAGATTCCACACGAATGAGAACGTTTTCCGTAGACTGATCCTGACCTCTGATCCATTCCTCAGTAGGTACATTAGGTGCTGAATTAAATAAATACCGTGGCCTAAAAGATCTGCCTAAAGAGGTCCGTGAGCTCTTGCAAGTATATCCTGACTCAGCGAGTGAATACGAGGAAGAGGAGTGGAATTCAGGAGAATCAGATTTGGAATTATATACATTGTAAATTTAATAAGATACTAAGTATTTTTCATTAAAATAAATGAGTTAATTTGTACTTAAAACTGTTTTCATATTTATTTAATAATTACTTAGTTTTTAGTTTCAGCGGCACTACCTCTGCTAGCTGATAATCGCAATCAGTTTAACGTTTGAAACATTTCCCCCAACTGCCTTACATTCACCCATTTAAAAAAAATTATTTATTAATTTAAAGGTCTAGAAGTCATATTATACAAATACTTTATATATATTTGCATATTTAATAATAACAGGCGTTTTCTATGAAGTATCCTCATTATCGGTTAATATATCATTAAAATTCTCAATATCTTCTTAAATAATTATTTTTTGTTAAAAATAACAGCAGAAATGAACTAAGCGCGTCTTAAAACATACAAATGACAATTTTCAAAGTAATCCGACAAAAATCTGATTTTTGTCCCTCTTTTTCGCGATCCGGACCACTGTGCGCCGGGGCCACGCAAACGAAGCGTGACAACTCAGTATCCCCCGGACCATCTGGTTTAGCCCGACTCCAACCGGAGTAAATGGAAGAGGACGAATGTCTCTCGGAGACAGAGATCCTCCGGGCTAGAACCAAAGGTAGGAGGAGGAATCGCATCAAGCGTTGATCCTCCAACTGTGTTTTACATTTTAAAATTAATTAATTAATTTATTTATTTTTAAGTTTTATATTATTAATGGTTTTTATATTACAGTGTAACTGTAATGGTTTTTATAGGCATAAGGAGGAGCTGGCTATTTTAATACGGGATCTTAACCCATCTTGCATATGCCTGCAAGAAACCCATTTTAAAACTACCGACAATGGTCTTTTAAAAGCTTTTAAAGTTTTTAGATTTGACGATACCAGTGGTCAACGTGCCCAGGGTGGAGTGGCAGTTGCTACTAGGGAGGCCCTTTACACCTCCCGAGTGCAGCTGACAACGCCTTTTCAGGCAGTCGCAGTGACGGTACATGCCCCAGAGGCTGTGACATTATGTAATGTTTACTTGCCAGAGGGGGCACCGGTTACCCGATTCAATCTTGACGCCCTTATTCGTCAGCTACCGAGACCTTTCGTTTTATTAGGGGATTTTAACGCTCACGATACCCTTTGGGGTAGTTCTTGGGAGTAGTGCAACCGTAGGGTCCAGGTTTTATCTAATTTTACTAAAGATTTTAATTTAGTTTTAATGAACAATGGGGAACACACCCGTTTTAACTCTTTTAATGGTCAGTTTTCTACAATCGATCTTTGTATCACATCGAGTATCTTGACGAACAAGCTTCACCTGACTGTTCATAATGATCTGTGTGGGAGCGATCATTTTCCCCTTTTAATAAATAGAGAAAATAATTTTAATCCAAATTTTATCATGCCGGGCAACTGGATTGTCCGGAAAGCCAACTGGCCGGTTTTTAAGGACACGTTTTATTACGAGTATGACGAAAGTCAAAACGGCGTTTTAAACAGATAAATTAACGTGCAGCATTATTGAGGCAGCCAACAGCAGCGTTCCAAAGTCAATGCGAAACATTCTTAGGCCTGCAGTCCCGTGGTGGAACGAGGAATGCGCAAGAGCCATTCGTCAGCGCAAGAAGGCTCTAAGGATTTTTAATAAATTTCCCACGGAAACGAACCTTGCTTCCTTTAGGCACCTCCGAGCCAAAGCTCGAAGGATCGTGAAGGAAGCGAAAAAAGCCTCCTGGATGGAATATGTATCCAGCATTAATTACAGAACACCCCTGGCTCAGATCTGGAACAAAGTAAAACGTATTTCGGGAAATCATTATCAGCTCAGCGTCCCTTTCCTCAACGTCGGCGGCAATGTATTGACATCTCCGTCTGCTATTGGTGAGGTCTTCGGTCAGTTACTCTCCAAAACATGCAGCGACGCCACGTATGAGGAAGCCTTCCTCTCCATCAAGAGACGCACAGAATCCTCCCCACTCATCTTTACTGAGATGCGTACAGTGGCAGAGTATAATATCCCTTTCTCCCTCTGGGAACTACGATCTGCCTTTGAAGACTCCCGAGACACAGCCACAGGAAATGACGAAATCCACAATGCGTTTCTCCAGAATATTCCGGAGAGGGCACTGTTGGAGGTCCTACGCTCCCTCAACCAACTTTGGGCTGAGGGTAGCTTCCCTACCTCCTGGCGGGAGTCCATAGTTGTACCCATTCTCAAACAGGGTAAAGATAGAGCTGACCCGAACAATTACAGGCCTATTTCTCTTACCAGTTGCCTGTGTAAGATAATGGAGAGAATGGTGAATCGGCGCCTCGTTTGGTGGTTGGAGCGTCGAAATCTTCTCTCCACTATCCAATGCGGTTTTAGACGTGGCCGCTCGACCGTTGACCACCTAGTCAGGGTCGACAATTATATCCAGGAGGCTTTTCTTCTCCGCCAGCACGTCGTGGGTGTCTTCTTCGACATGGAGAAGGCATACGACAGGGTTTGGCGCCGGAAGATCTTAACGACGCTGCACGAGTGGGGCATGAGGGGAAATTTACCTGTTTTTATAAATAACTTTTTAAATGATCGTTTTTTTAAAGTTAAGATAGGCAAGCACCTATCTGAACTCTATTCCCTAGAGAACGGTGTGCCCCAAGGGTCCGTTCTAAGTGCGACACTTTTTGCCATTGCTATCAATGATATAGCAAAGTGTATCAAACCTCCTCTCTTGGGATCACTATTTGTAGACGACCTAGCAATATTTTGCAGGTCGTCCAAACTTAATAGCGCGGCCAGAGCAACCCAGCTGGCTCTGAACAGACTGGAGAATTGGTCCCAGAGAAATGGATTCAAGTTTTCTACGGAAAAGTGCAAGTGCGTCCATTTTTATCGTGTGAGGGGAGCCTACATTCCACCAGCACTTTTACTTGGTGGTAGAAATCTACCCTATGTGGAATCAGTTCGGTTCCTCGGTATGACCTTAAACTACCGACTCAACTACCGTGATCACATACGGGGTTTAAGGGACAAAAGTCTACGGACATTAAACATTTTAAAGTTTTTAAATCACTCACCTTGGGGTGCCGACCGCAGGTCATTGCTTTTATTATACCGCGCACTCGTGCGTTCCAAGTTGGACTATGGGTCGTTCGTTTACAACTCCAGCCGCGATTCCTATTTGAGACCTCTGACATCAGTGCACAACGCAGGGCTTCGGATATCCACTGGTGCTTTTCGGACCAGCCCGGTCCTCAGCATCTATGCTGATGCCGGTGAACCGCCGTTGTCGCACCGTAGAAACATTTTAATGTGCTCCTATGCGGCCAAGATTTTAGCGACAAAGAACCATCCGTGTTTTAACGTGATTTTTAACCCCCGATTTTTAGAACTTTTTAGCAGACGGACAAGGGCCACCAAGCCGCTTGGTGTTCGCTTTAATTTATTTATTCAAGCAACCGGGTTAAGGCTCCCAGATTTATATCCGATTGGGTACTCAAGTTACCCACCTTGGATAATTCCGTCCCCTGAAATCCACATGGGTCTCAGTAGACGCCCGAAAGCTTACACCACTGATCTAGAATACCAGCGTCTTTTTAACGAATTTCTCTTTCGTTACTCCGACTTCATTCCCATATTCACTGATGGTTCTAAGTCGGATGCAGCTTGCTCATGCGCGGTTACCTCCTCTCACCACGGGGTCATCGAGGCCAGACTCAGCCCGCTGTGTAGCATATACACAGCCGAGCTGCTAGCCATTAATATGGCTCTAGATGGGATCGGGAAGAGTGCTAAAGCGATTGTCATTTGCACGGACTCGATGAGTGCTCTTCAGTCCATTTCTGGGTTTTCATCCGAACACCCCATTGTCCAGAGCATACACTATAACCTCCTATGCCTTAATAGAAGAGGAATTGCCATTAAGTTCCTCTGGGTCCCTGGTCATGTGGGAATTGCCGGGAATGAGAAAGCGGATGCAGCTGCAAAAGATGCTCTAAATATCCCTGAGCCGACGACGACGCTGGTACCCTACCAAGACCTGCAATCTACTTTACGTAAAGTAGTCCTAGATCAGTGGAGTGAACTGTGGAGTGATGTCCCAAAACAATAAGTTACGGACAGTTAAACCGGTAACGACAGGGTGGCCCACTTCCATCAGGGGTAATCGCAGAGAGGAAGTCGTCATCACACGTTTAAGAATCGGGCATTGCGCCCTGACCCACTCGTTCCTCTTTACAGAAGAGAAAATTCCTCCTCGATGTGATGACTGTGACTGTCCTCTCAGTGTGCGACATATCCTGATGGAGTGTGACAAATATCGGGACACACGAAACAGGCTAGGCATCAGTGGTAACCTAGAACAAGTTCTAGGCAACGATGCCGATCGACTAAATCATGTAATTTCCTTTTTAAAGGAAACTAATTTAATAAGCAAAATCTAATATATTTTTATATTTATTATTTTTATATTTATATTTTTTATATATTTGGGCTTTTAATGATACCTTTTGTCTAGATTTTTATTCATTCATATTATTTTTTTATATAAACTAGATTGTGCGTGGTGCAAAATGACCATAGCTGTCGACGCACCCTATAAATCCAAATCTACCTACCTATCGAGCGTTAAAAAGTCATTTTAGAACACCAAGTAAATCCGTAGTATTTTTAACAACATATCCCTAGTTGTACGGCTTATCACATAATTTGCGTCGATTTCAATACTTGCGTTGAAATGGTCTTCACAGATGAATCCCACTTTTTTCTTCGGAATATCCCCAGGAATTTTGCGAATGGCTCTTAGCGACAGGCTTCTCCTTGCGTGTGTAGGCAACCTAATAAATAGTTTATTAGGCACCTTGGTTGAGGTATTTTTACAGCCAGGTGTCAAACAATACTTATACCTCGCTCTCATCTCGCTGGCTAATTACCATGCTAATTACAATGCTAGGGAGTTGCGCAATCTAATTGCGTTGGCGTACTCCTCGGTCCACCACGGCACAGGGGGCCGACGAGCGTGTCCCGAAGACCGCGGTATGCTGCAACTTGCTGCCTCAGCTATTGATGATGTCAGCACTTCGACGCTCCGTACTGCGTTAATAGTGGCATCGTGTTTAAAATGAAAATGTTTTCTAAAATTCGGCCAATCCGCTTTCCGGGTAATCCAGTTTCTTGGGGTGGTGAAAATGTTATTAAAACTGCCCTCCTTAAGAATAAGGATGGGAAAGTGATCGCTTCCACATAGGTCTGTGTGTACTGAGATTCGACATTTCGTTATTAAACTGCTAGTACACAAACAAAGGTCAATTGATGAGAATTCTCCATTAAAACTGTTAAAACGAGTTTTTTCATCGGTATATAGCAAGAACAGATTAACATTTTCGATAGAAGTTGATAAAATCCGCCCTCTCCTGTTGCTCTGTCCCCTGGAGCTTCCCCACATACGGTCATGGACAATGAAATCACCTAAAAGAATAAAAGGTTTTGGTAGCTGACGGACAAGATTCTCTAGGTTGCGTCCAGTGACTGGTGCTCCCTCGGGAAGATAAATGTTGCACAACGTTATGGGTTCCAGGGCTTGCACGGTCACAGCTACCGCATGAAACGGTGTGTTCAGTTGCACCCGAGAGGTGTATAGGGCCTCTCGGGTGGCAACTGCCACTCCACCCTGGGCCCGGAGGCCCCTGGTGTCGTCAAATCTAAAAACGTTAAAATGTTTTAAAATACCCGTCCGTCGTTTTAAAATACGTCTCTTGGAGACAAATTCAGGGCGGATTAAATTCGCGAATTAAAATACTTAGCCCCCCCTGCGGGTAGGGGGATTGAGAACACTCCCGCAGTATCCCTGCTTGTCGTAAGAGGCGACTAAAAGGGCGGGGAGAAAACCCCGAAAACAAACCCAGAGCCAGCAAGGGTTGAGCCCGGACAGTCTTGTGGGTCAACTGTCTGTGTGCGGCCATACCACCTGGCCTGCGATCCACCCGCATGTTTGCCGTGTGCGGAGACCCGTAAGGAGGAGAAGGGGATCCTGGAGGGTGAGGTCCGTGGTTCCCAGCCGGGTGTCGGATGCCCGGTATGGACCTGGCGCCAATACCCCTCTTTGGCCCCGGATTCTGTGTAAACGGGTGGCCGGGAGCTAGCCACTCCCGGTCAATCGGCTTCCGCGGCGTTTAGCTCAACGGTGGAGAGTGCCAGGGAGGTGGGGGTCTGCGTAGGGCGGTCGGAGATGTACGGGTTTGGTGGGCTCGTGCATCGATGATCCAACCCGAAACAGACAACCACCTCTAGGGTGCTATATCCCCTCGGGTAGCCCTGGCGACCGTAACGATTTGCGGTGCGGCGTCCCGAATGTGTGGCTCCGTGGTGGGTGGGGAGCCCGGGGGACGTATTTCCTTTTGGTTAGTTAGTTAGAGTTAGGTTTTTGTAGGGTGCCTCGACGACGAAGGTCATTTGCACCACAATAAAATATCATAACTTCGTCAAATTTTTATTAAAATAATAAATAAATATAAACAACATAACACGTTAAAATGGGCAAAATTAAAATATAACACCAAACATTGGTTCATCACATATATTTTAAAAGCCCAGTCTCTTTTAAAAACAAAATTACCCGGCTGACACAATCAGGGTCGTCGCCTAGGACTTGTCCCAGGTCCCCCCTGATGTTTAGCCGGTCGCGCACAGCACGGTATCTATCACACACTGTCAGGAAATGCCTCACAGTAATGGGAGAGTCGCAATCCTCACAATGTGGTGGAATCTTCTCTTCTGTGAAGAGGTAAGAGTGGGTGAGGGCACAGTGCCCTATCCTCAACCGTGAGATTGCGACTTCTTCCCTGCGAGTCCTCCCGACAGATGTGGGCCACACTGATGTCACCGGCTTAATGGCGCGTAACTTATTTCCCACCAGGGATCGCCAGGTTTCTTTCCACTGTTTTAAGGCTACGTTTCTCAACGTAGCCTTCAAGTCATCATGGGGTACCAACGCAGATGCAATATTCGCGTCCTGGAGAGACTTCTTTGCTGCCAGGTCTGCTCTCTCATTGCCGGCTATTCCCATGTGTCCGGGGACCCACACAAACACGATTCTAACGTTCCTCTTGCTAAGTAATAGCAACGCGTGATGGATGTCTTGCACAAGAGGGTGGGACGGAGAAAAGCCGGAAATGGTCTGCAGAGCGCACATTGAGTCGCTACAGACCATGAAGGACGTATTCCTGCATTTTATTCCACCTAGAGCCATCTTTATGGCGAAAAGTTCCGCTGTGTATACACTACACAGCGTACTTAGCTTCGCACCGATGGCTCCATGGTGGAACGAGAAGACCGCACTTGCACAAGCACCCTCCGACTTAGATCCGTCCGTGTAAACGGGGATAAAGTCGGAGTGACGGTGCAGGATCTCACTGAATCTGCGCTGATACTCCGTAGCAGTGGTTGACGACTTCTGGCGATCGTGCAGGTCAAACCTGACCTGAGGTAGTGGTACCCGCCAAGGTGGGTCGGCCGAGGTCCCAACAGGGTACACTTCCGGAAGTGTCAAATCACTACCTTCCATAAAATCATTAAAAGTAACGCTTAAGGGTCTAGTTGCCCGAGTCCGCCTGTTAAAAATATTTAAAAAACGGGGATTCAAAATTACATTAAAACTAGGATGCGCTCTCATCGATAAAATCTTTGCAACATAGTTGCACATAAGGATGTTTCGGCGAGTACTCAACGGGGGCTCGCCGGCCTCTGAGTATAGACTCAGGACTGGAGATGTCCTGAAGGCACCAGTTGCCAAACGGAGCCCCGCGTTGTGAACCGTATTCAACGACTTCAAATAACTCTCGCGCGCAGAAGAGTAAACGAAACATCCATAATCTAATTTTGAGCGCACCAGTGCTCTGTACAATAAAAGCATAGTGCAGCGATCGGCTCCCCACGAATGATTAGATAAAAAGCGTAAAATGTTTAAAACTTTCAAACACCTATTCTTTAAAATCATAATTTGTTCACGCCAATTCAGGCGACGGTCAAAAATTAAACCTAAAAACCGGATCGACTCTGTGTAAGGAAGAATCCTACCACACAGACGAAGATCCGGTGGGGGTTCGTATACACGCTTGCGGTGGAAATGGAGGCATTTCGTTTTTTCCGCAGAAAAACGAAAGCCACTTCGCTTTGACCATTCGCTGAGTCTATTAAGAGTCAGCTGAATGACTCGTGCAGCACTGGCTAGTTTTGACGACCGGCAGAAAATGGCCAGGTCGTCTACAAACAGCGATCCCATCACTGGTGCTCCTAAACATTCCGTGACGTCATTAATCGCAATAGCGAAGAGCGTCACGCTCAGTACAGAGCCTTGTGGTACCCCGTTTTCCTGAACATAAAATTGGGATAAGTGATTGCCTATCCTCACTCTAAATACCCGATTAGTTAAAAAGTTTTGTATAAAAAAGGGTAAATTTCCCCTAAAACCCCACTGGTGCAACGTTTTTAGTATCTTCTGGCGCCAGACTCGGTCATATGCCTTCTCCAGGTCGAAGAATACGGCAATGACATGCTGGCGCAGAAGGAAGGCCTCCTGGATGAAGTTTTCGGCCCTGACAAGGTGATCGATTGTCGATCTATCTCGCCGAAACCCACATTGGACACTTGAAAGAAGGTTCCGTCGCTCCAACCACCAAACGAGCCGGCGGTTCACCATTCTTTCCATTACCTTGCACAGGCAACTAGTCAAGGAGATGGGTCTATAATTATTGGAGTCAGCCCTGTCCTTTCCTGGTTTAGGAATTGGGACCACTACAGATTCCCGCCAGGAGGTAGGAAAGCTACCCTCAGCCCACACCTGGTTGAGGGTGCGGAGGCAATCCAACAACGCTGTCTCCGGAAGATTCCGTAGAAATGCGTTATGGACGCCATCCATTCCTGGCGAGGTGTCCTTAGAATCTGCAATGGCGGACTTCAATTCCCATAGCGAGAATGGATCATTATATTCGGCAGTTTCTCGGCGCTCGGCGAAGTTCAATAAGACAGATTCTGAGCGTTCCTTGATGGTCAAGAACGCTGCAGAATAATTGGCGTCACTGCTGATCTTTGAAAGTGACTGCCCGAAGACTTCGCTTATCTCCTGGGGTGTACGAAGCACCCTGCCGTTGTCTTCGATGTAAGAGACGCCGTGTACTACCCGTGAACCAGAAATGCTCCTTACCTTGTTCCAAACCTGTGCAAGAGGTGTCCTGTTATTAATGGATGAGATGTAATTTATCCAGGAGGCCTTCTTAGCCTCCTTCACCACACGTCGAGCTCTCGCTCGGATGCGACGGAAGGAGGAAAGATTGGTGGCCGTGGGGAATTTACTAAAAATGCGTAAGGCACGTTTACGCTCCTTAATGGCCTTGGCGCACTCTTCATTCCACCAAGGTACCGCTGGTCGACGGATGCCGCTGCCCTTTGATAATGGGACGCTGAATTTGGCTGCTTCCACGATGCTTGCGGTAAGCAGCTCAACGTTACACGTCCCGGCGCGTTGGTCACTGTATTAGAAATTAAAGGAATATTTATAAACAGACCAGTCGGCTTTGCGCACAATCCAGTTGTCTGATGGAATAAAATCTGGGTTAAAATTCAGTTCAGATTTGATTAAAATAGGGAAGTGGTCGCTTCCACAGAGATCTGTATGGACGGACATGTTTATTTTGGTGTAAAGACTGCTCGTACAAAGACATAAATCAATGGAGGAATACTCCCCGTTAAAAGAATTAAAACGGGTTTTCTCTCCATTATTTAGTAAAAAAAGGTTAAAATCGTTAAAAAAGCTGGCTAAAACTCGTCCTCTCCTGTTGCTATGGGCCGTGGAACTTCCCCACAGGGGGTCATGGGCGTTAAAATCGCCCAATAAAATAAATGGCCTTGGCAACTGATGGACAAGAGCATCTAGATTCCCAAGGCTCACCGGGGCACCTTCTGGCAGGTAAACGTTGCATAACGTTAATTTCTCACGCGCATGCACGGTCACGGCCACTGCCTGAAATGGGGTGGTCAACTGCACTCGAGAAGTGTAAAGGGCTTCTCGAACAGCAATAGCCACCCCGCCCTGGGCTCGTTGGCCGCTTAGGTCGTCGAGCCTATAGACCGTATATCCTTTTAAAATGCCCTTGTCGGTAACTTTAAAATGTGTCTCTTGCAGACAAATGCAAGAAGAGTTAAAATCATTAATTAAAATGGCCAGCTCCTCCTTATGCCGATAAAAACCATTACAATTCCATTGTAATATAAAAACCATTATAAATATTTAAAATAAGATAAAAGTATAGATTAAGTAAAATAAAAATAGTTAAAAATCAGAGCAGCCAATGTCCACCACAGAAAGCAATCAGCGCTTGAAGCGCTGTTTCCTTCCCTTGTTTCTTATTCTTTGGATTTCTGTATCGGAGACACAGAAATCCTCGTCCATTGCCTCCGGCTGGGGTTTTTTCCCCTTGCTGGAGGGACCGGGAGAAGGTGTCTTCTCGCGCCTAGAGGGCGAGACCCCGGTCGAGGTTTTAGGCGGGCTCTTCCTTGGAGAGCCCGCAGAGGTGGTTATATCCATTTTCTCTACTGTGTCTGTCTTTTCCTTAGGCGGTGTCACCTGTTTATCGGGCTTATCTTTATCAGGTTCCGTCTGTGTGCCCATTGTGCACATTTTCACGGGAACGGAAGCTACTGATGCGAAGGATTTTGAAAAAGTTGGAGCAATCAATGCCCTAAACCTTTTCCTCGCCTCTATATACGAGACCTTTTCCAGCGTCTTTATCTCCATGATTTTCTTTTCCTCCTGCATCTTGGGACAATCGCGGGAGTACACCGGATGTGCACCCTCGCAATTGATGCAGGAGGCAGCCGCTTCGCACTTGTCCCCATCGTGTTTGTCTTTGCCACAGCGCGGGCAGGTGGCCTTGCCCTCACATCGCGTAGCGATGTGGCCGAAGCGCTGGCATTGAAAACATCTCATGGGGCTTGGAATGAATGGCCGAACTGGAACAGATTCATATCCAATGAATACCCTGCTAGGAAGCTTCTCCATGGCGAAGGTGAGGATCACAGATGTGGTGCTTTTCACCTCGCCATTACTGCGACTCATAATTTTCTTACATCCTGTGACGCCTTGGGACTCCATCTCCTTGGAGATGGTGTCGTCGTCTAGGTGTAGCAGATCGAAGTGGGAGATAACTCCCCGGCAGGAATTTAAAGTGCGGTGCGGCTCTACGGACACTGGAAAATCGTGGAACTTCTTCATTCCTAAGAGCTTCTCACTCTGTAGGTCAGTCGATGTCTCGATTAATAGCGTTCCGTCCCTAAGTTTTTTTGCAGATCTCAGATCTCCAGATAGATACCCCGAAAACACTCTCTTTATGAGGAAGGGAGACACTTTCGTGAAGGTCTCGCCTTCCTTCGTACATTTCACTATCAAGTAACGCTTTGAAGCGCAGAAAACACATTCTCCCCCGCCCGTGTCTGGGCGGGATCTTTTTGGGGGTGGAAGATTAGTTTCCGCCATTCCCAATTTTTCTTCGTCCCCCGGGCTCCCCACACACCATGGAGCCACACAATTGGGACGCCGCACCGCAAACCGGTGCGGTCGCCAGGGCTACCCGAGGGGATATAGCACCCTAGAGGTGGTTGCCTGTTTCGGGTTGGATCTTCGATGCACGGGCCCACCATACCCGTAAATCTCCGACCGCCCTACGCAGACCCCCACCTCCCTGGCACTCGCCACCGTTGAGCTAACGCCACGGAAGCCGATTGACCGGGAGTGGCTAGCTCCCGGCCGCCCGTTTACACAGAATCCGGGGCCAAAGAGGGGTCTTGGCCCATAGTCCATACCGGGCATCCGACACCCGGCTGGGAACCATAGACCTCACCCTCCAGGATCCCCTTCTCCTCCTTACGGGTCACCGCACACGGCAAACATGCGGGTGGATCGCAGGCCAGGTGGTATGGCCGCACACAGACAGTTGACCCACAAGACTGTCCGGGCTCAACCCTTGTTGGCTCTGGGTTTGTTTTCGGGGTTTTCTCCCCGCCCTTTTAGTCGCCTCTTACGACAAGCAGGGATACTGCGGGAGTATTCTCAATCCCCCTACCCGCAGGGGGAAATTTCCTTTTTGTATGGCGGATAAATTCCTTCCACCAAACAAAAGATCCCGTCCAGATTTGGGCGGGGGAGTATCGTGTGAAAGCTGCAGAAGATATTTAGTCATGAAATGTCGAAAGGAAGGCGAGACGCTGCAGAAAGTGTCTCCCTTTGTCATACGCCGAGTGTTGTCAAGTACGATTCCAGGAGACCTAAAATCTGCAAAAAAATTAAGAGACGGCACCCTACTAATTGAGACAATGAATGATAAGCAAAGTGAGAGAATCCTTGAAATGAAGAAACTAAATGGAATAGAAATTGAAGTACAGCTCCACCAATCTCTAAACAGCAGTAAATATGTAATCAGCTTCTATGACCTACTTTACATCGAGGAGGACGAAATAAAAAGAGAGATGGCCTCCCAGGGGGTAATAGATTGTCGCCGTATCACCACTAAACGTAATGGAGAACGAGTGAATACAACATCCATTATCCTGACGTTTAATCGCGATACGCTTCCCGAAAAGGTCTATGTGGGATACACCTTAGTACCAGTTCGACCATACATCCCAAATCCCATGCGGTGCTTTACCTGCCAGCGATTTGGACACATCTCCGCTCGATGTAAGGGCAAATCTACCTGCCCGCGCTGTGCAATGGACAGGCACGACGATGAGGAATGTAGGTCTGATCCCAAATGTGTCAACTGCGAAGAAGCACACCCAGTATATTCCCGAGACTGTCAGGTACTTAAGGACGAAAAGAAAATAATGGAAATAAAAACCGTAGAAAAGATCCCTTACTTAGAAGCTCGGAGAAAGTATAAGACGCTAATCGCACCCACCTTTTCAAGGTCATTTGCAGCCATTGCCACCGTTAAGAAGTGTACTGTTTCGTCTCAGACATGCAATGAAAATAACGAGGAAAAAAAAGAACCTGGAAAAGAAACTACCAAACCAGACAAGGTCAAAGACTCGGTGAAAACGAAAATAGACACCGCGGGTTCTCCTAAGAAGAATCCGCAAAAAACATTTTCAGGGTGCTCGAACATCGTTCGTGAAAAAAGTCCCTCTCCCAGCCCAAGTGGCCGTAAAAAAAACAGCATCCCTGGAATCAATGGAAGAGGATTTCTGTGTGTCAGACACCGAAATCCTCGCACTTAGGGGGAAAAAGAAAAACAGATTCAAACGGTAAATCGCAGTCGTTAATACCACCTACCCCTAGCTTTCAACCTCAATTCATCTTGAATGATTTTTTTATTGCAATGGAATTGCAACGGATTTTATCGACATCATGAAGAACTGATGCTTTCAATGCGGGATTTCAACCCGAAATGCATTTGTCTACAGGAGACACATTTTAAACCTACTGACAAGGGTTATTTTAAAGGTTTTAATGTTTTTAGACATGATGATATCTCTGGCCAACGAGCCCAAGGTGGAGTGGCGGTTGCTACTCGGGAAGCCCTTTACACCTCCCGAGTGCAGCTAACCACGCCATTCCAGGCGGTGGCGGTGATTGTGCACGCCCCCGAGGCGGTTACGTTGTGTAACGTATATCTCCCGGATGGTGCTCCGGTCACCCGCCGTAACTTGGAAGCCCTTATACACCAGTTGCCTAGACCCTTCATTCTGCTGGGTGATTTTAATGCCCATGAACCTCTATGGGGAAGTACGCGGGCCCAGAGCAACCGAAGGGGTCACATTTTAGCGAGTTTTATAAATGATTTTAATCTATTCTTATTGAACGACGGGGAAAATACCCGCTTTAATTGCCATAACGGTGACTGCTCCTCCATCGATTTGTGTATGGCTTCAAGCAGTCTCATGACCAAATTAAAACTGTCAGTTCACGATGACCTGTGTGGTAGTGACCATTTTCCTCTTTTTGTCGCTAAAGAAAATGCTTTTAACCCCGATTTTTTTCGACAAGGCAATTGGATTGTCCGCAAGGCCGATTGGTCAAACTATAAAAAATGTTTTAATTTTAAATTTGACGAGCATAACGATGGTGTTAGCAACGTAGAGCGGTTGACAACAGGGATTCTCGAGGCTGCTGGAAGCAGCGTCCCTCGTTCCCAAGGAGTCAAACCGCGACCAGCAGTTCCTTGGTGGAATGCTGAGTGCGCCAAGGCCATTCAAGTAAGGAAGAAAGCCCTGCGGATTTTTAATAAATACCCAACGGAAAGGAATCTCATATCTTTTCGACGTGTACGGGCCAAGGCACGACAGGTGATTAAGAACGCCAAGAAGATCTCATGGATGGAGTACGTCTCGACCATCAATAACAGAACACCTATATCACAGGTATGGCGTAAAGTCCGCTGCATCTCTGAAAGCCATCAAGATCATGGAATATATAGCCTAAATGTTGACGGAAATATAATATCTAAGCTTCCCGAAATATGCGAGGTTTTTGGCTGCTTACTCGAAGAAACATGCAGTGATGACAACTATGACCGAGGTTTCCTTCATATTAAACACCGAACTGAGACAGTGAAGTTATCTTTTAAAGAGAGCGGCGGAACGCAACTGTACAATACTCCTTTCCAGATACGGGAACTTACTTCCGCTATCGCTGAATCCCGTGACAGCTCCCCTGGAGCAGATGGCATCCTCAATGCCTTCTTCCGGAATCTTCCGGAACTGGCACTGGTGGATGTCCTCAAGGCCTTTAATCGTGTTTGGACTGAGGGTACCTTCCCGCAATCATGGCGGGAATCCGTGATTGTACCTATTCCCAAGCAAGGGAAGGAGAAGAGTGACCCCAACAATTATCGACCAATTTCTCTTACCAGTTGCGTTTGTAAACTCATGGAAAGAATGGTCAATCGCCGACTTGTTTGGTGGCTTGAGTCCCGAGACTTACTTTCAAACGCGCAGTGTGGGTTCCGTCGTGGCAGATCAACCTTAGACCATTTGGTGCGAGCTGAAAACTTCATACAAGAAGCCTTTCTCCTACGGCAACACGTTATCGCCGTTTTCTTTGACATGGAAAAGGCTTATGACAGAGTCTGGCGTCATAAAATCCTAATGACGTTGCATAATTGGGGTCTCAGGGGAAACCTACCGATTTTCATCCGAAACTTTTTGATCGGTCGGAGTTTTAAGGTCAGAGTAGGTAAATTCCTATCTCGTGCTCACTCTCAGGCTAACGGAGTACCACAGGCCTCCGTATTGAGCGTGACGCTGTTCGCCGTGGCCATCAACAACGTAATGGAGTGCATTAAATCCCCTGTAATGGGCTGCCTTTTCGTAGATGACCTGGCAATTTTCTGCCGTTCATCGAAAATAGAAAGTTCAGCTAGATTAGTTCAACTCACTGTGAACAAGCTCTCTAATTGGTCCCACGAAAACGGCTTTAGATTTTCCGCCGACAAAACGAAATGTGTGCATTTTCACAGGCTGAGAGGATATCATGCACCGCCCGCGCTACATCTGAATGGAAGAATACTTCCGTATGTAGACTCAATCCGATTCTTAGGGATGACTCTAGACCATCGCTTAAACTGGCGAGAAAACGTATATTTATTGAGGGACAAGTGTTTTAAAATTTTAAATATTTTAAAGTTTTTAAGCAATTCATCATGGGGTGCAGACCGCACCTCGTTGCTAATGTTATACCGGTCATTAATCCGTAGTCGACTCGACTACGGATCAATAATCTATGCGTCAGGACGGGAGTCATATTTAAGACCGCTTACTTCGGTACACAATTCTGGGCTACGGCTGGCAACTGGCGCTTTCAGAACATCTCCGATTTCGAGCCTTTACTCTGACGCCGGCGAACCGCCTTTGGTGACCCGCCGTGAAATTTTGATGTGCAAATATGTTGCCAAGATTTTATCAATGAAGACTCACCCATGTTTTAAGGTGATCACTAACCACCGATTTTTAGACGTTTTTAACCGAAGGAGAAGGGCTACAATGCCACTTAACATACGTGTTAATAATTCTATGACCCACAGCGGTTTTAATCTTCCTGACGTGTACCCATCTGGGTACCTGAAACTCCCGCCATGGTCAATCCCAAGACCAAATTTTATTAACACTCTTTTACTCTGCCGCAAATCCTCCACCACATCTTTGGAGTACCAGTGCCTTTTCCGGGAAGTCCTAGAAAAGTTCCGCGACTTCACCCCCGTCTACGCAGATGGATCAAAGTCAGAGAATTCTTGTGGGTGCTCTGTGGTTTCTGCATACCATGGAGTCGTTAGGGCCAAACTGGACCCGTCCTGTTCGGTATTCACAGCAGAACTGTATGCCATTAAGATGGCTGTTACCGAAATAAAATGCAGCCGGGGTGCATTCCTGATATGCTCGGACTCCTGTAGCGCACTCCATGCAATTTCTCGTTTCTCCCCTAGCAATCCTCTTGCCCAGGAAATACAAACGGCCCTTTTCTCCCTTAACACCAAGGGAATAAGAATATCATTCATATGGGTTCCTGGACACGTTGGCATTATGGGAAATGAAAAGGCCGATTCAGCAACAAAGGATGCTTTGAAGAAAGCAAATATCACAACTCCTTTGGTAACCGTGGAAGACCTCAAGGTAAAACTCCGAAATGTAGCCCTAAAATCATGGGAAAATACCTGGACAGAGCTATCAAATAATAAACTCCGGGCTGTCAAACCTACGACATCAGCGTGGGCCACTTCTGTCAGAAGTAATCGAAAAGAAGAGGTCGCCATCACCCGCCTGAGGATAGGCCACTGCGCCTTGACGCACTCATATCTCTTAACCGAAGAGAAAATCCCGCCGAGGTGTGATGACTGCGACTCTCCTCTCAGTGTGCATCACATACTAACGAAATGTGTTAAATACCGGGTTCACGCGAAAAACTAGGCATTCCTAGTACAATGCAGCAGGTTCTTGGTAACAGCCCAGCGAATGTAAACAAGTTAATACAATTTTTACGCCAAACCACCCTTTTAGATAAACTTTAGTACATTTTAGATATAATAATTTAATACATAGGTTCAAATGCTCACTATGTAAAAACTTACACGACTAATACAGGATTGTGCGAGGTGCGACATGACCACAGCTGTCGACGCACCCATTAATCAAATCCTACCTACTGTTTAGTGTCAGTTGGATCTGTCTGGAAGCAGTGAGAAGTTTAGATGATCGGCAAAAAATCGCCAAGTCATCGACAAATAATGATCCAATTACCGGGGTTTTTATGCAATCCGCAATATCATTGATTGCGATGGCAAATAGTGTTACGCTTAGCACAGATCCCTGAGGTACGCCATTATTTTGCCTATAAGGTCCAGTGAGGTGCTGTCCTATTTTTACCCTGAAAATTCGTTCGGATAAAATATTTCTGATAAAAATTGGCAGACTGCCCCTGAAACCCCACTCATGCAGCGTGCTTAAAACCTTCCACCGCCAGACTCGATCGTAAGCCTTCTCCAAATCGAAGAAGACCCCGATCACGTGCTGGCGGAGGAGAAAGGCTTCCTGGATGAAATTGTCGATTCGAACTAGGTGGTCCATGGTGGAGCGGCCCCGACGAAATCCGCACTGAATTCTGGAAAGAAGGCCTCGGCGCTCTAACCACCAAATGAGCCGCCGGTTCACCATCCTTTCCATTATTTTGCACAGGCAGCTGGTTAGAGAAATGGGTCGATAACTGTTCGGGTCACCACGATCTTTGCCCTGCTTTAGGATGGGGATTACTGCTGACTCCCGCCATGTTGATGGAAAACCACCTTCAATCCAGAGCTGGTTGAAGGGGTGGAGGACCTCCAACAATGCCTTTTCCGAAATATTACGGAGAAAGGCATTGTGGACCTCGTCAAGACCCGGAGATGTGTTGCCTGAGTCGGCAATGGCAGACTTTAATTCCCACAGGGAAAAAGGAAGGTTATAGTCCGCTACACGTCGCGACTCATTGTAATTGATAGGGATCAATGCGCAGCGCTCTTTTATGTGTAAAAAATTCTTGTCGAATGCGTCGTCGCTGCTAGATCTGGAGATAAACTGGCCAAATGCCTTTCCGATGTCATGTGGTGATGTTAGAACTTCACCACTGACTTTAAGAAAAGACACCTAGCTGCTGCTGATTGCCTGATAGACCCCTTACTTTGCGCCACACCTGTGCAATTGGTGTCCTGCAGTTGACACCGGAGACAAATTTCATCCAGGAAGCTCTTTTTGCATCCCTTACGACCTATCGAGCTTTCGCTCTCAGTCGTCGGAAGGAGGATAAATTTATTTCGGTGGGGTATTTATTAAATATTCGCAACGCTTTTTTACGTTGGCGAATAGCTTTCGCAGTCATCATTCCACCACGGTACAGCAGGCCTCGTAATTATACGGCGAGAGCGTGGTACGCTGCTGTCTGCAGCTTCAATGATACTTGCAGTCAATTTATTAACATTTTCAACACTATCATTGGTTTCGTCATATTTGAAATTAAAAGTCTCCTTAAAACGTCCCCAGTTCGCTCTCTGAACAATCCAGTAGCCCGTCCGAATAAAATCTGGATTAAAATGTCGTTTCTTGGTAATAAAAATGGGATAGTGATCGCTCCCACACAAATCGTCATGAACGGACATATTTAGTTTTGTAACTAAAATGCTCGATACAATACATTAATCGATACTCGAAAAGTTGCCAGTAAAACTGTTAAAACGGGTTTTCTCCCCATTGTTTAGTAAAACCAAGTTACTATTACATATAAAATGGGATAAAATCCGTCCCCTACGGTTGGACTGAGCTCGAGCACTTCCCCATAGAGGATCGTGAGCGTTAAAATCTCCCATTAAAATGAAAGGCTGAGGTAGCTGGCGGACAAGGGCTTCTAGGTTAAAACGGGTGACCGGCGCATTCTCCGGGAGATAAACGTTACACAACGTGATCTCCTCGGGGGCACGCACGGTCACTACCACAGCCTGAAAGGGTGTGTTGAGTTGCACTCGGGAGGTGTAAAGGGCCTCCCGAGTAGCAACCGCCACTCCACCCTGGGCTCGTTGGCCACTGGTGTCGTCCAGTCTAAAAACGTTAAAACCATTTAAAATGCCGTTGTCCGTTGTTTTTAAATGAGTCTCCTGCAAACATATGCAAGACGGGGTAAAATCACGAATTAAAACAATCAGCTCCTGCTTACGCCGATAAAAACCATTGCAGTTCCACTGCAAAATAAAAGCCATTAGTAATCTAGAAATTTAAAAATAAATAAATTAATTAAATAATTAAATTTAAAATGTAAAACACAGTTGGAGGATCAACGCTTGATGCGATTTCTCCTCCTACCTTTTGTTCTAGCCCGGAGGATCTCTGTCTCCGAGAGACATTCGTCCTCATCCATTGACTCCGGGTGGTTGAGTCGGGCTAAACCAGATGGTCCGGGAGATGCTGAGTTGCCACGCTTCTTTTGCGTGGCCCCGGCCGTGGTTATAGTGGGGTTCTTCCTAGGAGAACCCGGACCGGTGGCTTGTGTTTTATTTGCCGGATTTGAGGCCTTAGCCGGCATGGCCGATTTCTGTACAGAGACTTTAGTATTTTGGCTCACATTATCTTCTGTCTGAGTCGAGATGGTGACCTTGGCAATAGGTTGGAAAGCGAAACGGGCGAACGACTTGGAGAAAGTAGGAGCAACTTGTGCTCTGTACTTTTTCCGAGCCTCAAAGTACGGGATTTTTTCAACCGTCTTAATCTCCATTACTTTTCGCTCCTCGATCATCTTTGGGCAATCACGTGAGTACACCGGATGTGTACCCTCGCAATTGACACAAAGTGGGTCACCCTTGCATTCCGCACCCTCATGCTTTTCCAGGCTGCAGCGGGGGCAGGTGGCCTTGCCCTCGCACCGTGTCGCCATGTGGCCGAATCGCTGGCACTGGAAACATCGCATGGGTGCCGGTATGAATGGCCGCACTGGCACCGATTCATAACCGACAAACACCTTGTCGGGGAGATGGTCGAGCGTGAACGTGAGAACAACTGACGTTGTGTTTACCCTTTCTCCGTTGCGCTTTATAGTGAGTCGACGAGCATCGGTGACCCCCTGAGAGGCCATCTCCTGCTTGATCTCGTCGATCTCAACGTACAAAAGGTCGTAGTGACTAATCACTCCCCGACAGGTGTTCAAGGTGCGGTGCACCTCGACTTTCACGGGAATTTCGCCAAGCTTTTCCAGAAGTAATAGCTTCTCGCTTTGAGCCCTCGTAGCCGTTTCGATGAGCAGTGTGCCATCGCGAAGTTTCTTTGCAGATTTAAGTTCACCAGGAACTGAAGCAGACAGTAACTTACGAATGAGGAAGGGAGACACCTTTTTCAGGCTCTCCCCTTCCTTCTGGCACCTCATCACTAAGTAACGCAGACTAGCGCCCAGAACATTAACTCCCCCGCCCGTATCCGGGCGGGATCTTTTTGGAGGTGGAAGAATTGTTTCCGCCATTCCAAATTATTCTTCGTCCCCCGGGCTCCCCACCCACCATGGAGCCACACACTCGGGACGCCGCACCGCAAACCGGTGCAGTCGCCAGGGCTACCCGAGGGGATATAGCACCCTAGAGGTGGTTGTCTGTTTCGGGTTGGGTCTTCGAAGCACCTCCGACCTACATCTCCGACCGCCCTACGCAGGCCCCCGCCTCCCTGGCACTCGCCACCGTTGAACTGAACGCCACGGAAGCCGATTGACCGGGAGTGGCTAGCTCCCGGCCGCCCGTTTACACAGAATCCGGGGCCAAAGAGGGGTATTGGCGCCAGGTCCATACCGGGCATCCGACACCCGGCTGGGAACCATGGACCTCACCCTCCAGGATCCCCTTCTCCTCCTTACGGGTCTCCGCACACAGCAAACATGCGGGTGGATCGCAGGCCAGGTGGTATGGCCGCACACAGACAGTTGACCCACAAGACTGTCCGGGCTCAACCCTTGCTGGCTTTGGGTTTGTTTTCGGGGTTTTCTCCCTGCCCTTTTAGTCGCCTCTTACGACAAGCAGGGATACTGCGGGAGTATTCTCAATCTCCCTACCCGCAGGGGGGGGCCTACCTTCGGTAGCACCTTTCATGCCCCACAGCTCCCTTAGGTGACGTTTCCGGACATGGGTTCCCTGTGTCAAAAATGCTCAGCAAAGCGTCTAATATTCACCCCTGCTCTGGTGACACTGAGTGAAGAAACACCCTATATATATATATTAAAACAAAAAATTGTAGGGAGAAGGGATCATCTTGTTTATTGACACTGTTAAGTTGATGTGATCTTTCTTTTTGCCATTAGGGCCCATCACGTAAGTTTATTGTTTCCGAGAATGGTGAAATTGTGGTGATTATCACCAATGTTAATAGACCTTCTGAGTAACATTCCTAAGTATTTATTTGACATCTTTTTTTTGCATAGGCCCTTGAAGATGAGCAGAATTCGAACCCGAATGAATTAATAATGAATGTCAGCCATGAATCCAAGTAGTTTTGAATTAAATTATAAATTATTTCTTTTCCCTCAAACAGCTGGAGATCATTGTGAAAGATTTATTTCCAAGGGAGGATAGAAATATTATAAATGCAAAATGTGAGTAACATGTAAAAATGAGTATACCAAATTATTTTATGATTCAGAACGTTATGCAGTATTTATGCAATGCTAAATTTTTAAAATTAATTTTTAGTCTATTTGTAGTTTATAGGATACATTTGGTTTTAACGGATGATATTTTTAATACATGTACTTATCGTAGCATTTTGTTATTCCAGCAAAAAGTGATGGAGACATGCATAGAATTACAAATGTAATACTAGATGCAATTAAAAAAAGTGAGGTAATACATATAAATATTTATGTAAACTATCTTGAATCTCCCTAATGAAATTTAAAATTAGTTGAATATTATATTTAACATATTATTTAATGTATTATTATAATTGGTATTCACACAATTATAAATGTGTGATGTTGAATCTATATAAAAAAACTACTTTTCAAATAACGTTGACTTATGTCCCAATATTTGCCAGTATATAAGGTATAGATAATTATGTGTAATCGCACTTCATTTTTAAAATGGAAAAACTTATTAATATATGTATATTTCATTCAGAAAGGCAAAGAAGAAAGGAATGAAAGAAAGGAGAGGGCCTTAGAGAGGTGCGCAGTAGCAGAAGAAAGGCAAGCTAAGGCAGTGGAAAGGCTTGCCACTGCAGCTGAAAAAAGTGCAGCAGCTGCTGATAAAAAGGCTGTTGCAGCTGATAGAAAGGCTGTTGCAGCTGAGAGGAGGGCTGCTGCCCATGAGAGGATTGCATTAGCAGCAGGGAGGCGAGCAACAGCTGCTGAGAAGAAAGTGGAACATTTATTTAATAAATTGTAAATTATAATGTTATTTTAAATAAATATATATGCTTCAAATTATATATTGGAAAAAATACATCAATTTTGGATTCCTTTTTAAAAATAATAGTATGACCTTTCTCCAAACGTCTCCCTCAATCATATCAACCTCGACTTCATCAACTGCTCTCCACTTCACATACTCCAAATGTTGTACCTAATATACATGGGGGTACCTCTTGTCTACGAGTAATACTGATATTGTGTATGAATGTTCAACATGTAATAATTTCAACCGTAGTATCTTGGGAAATACTAGAGTAGTAGAATTTTATCAACGCAAATCATTTTTAATCGCACCACACAAATATTCATCTAATTTCATTGTTTGGCATTGACAAGTGATACATATCTCTTCAGGTGAATTAGGTGCAGACTGCCCAAAAAGAGGTAGAATATATTGAGTTTGGTTTACTTTCCTTCAAATTTCTATGATTAATCATCTAAATTAATGTTGAGCTTGTGTAATTCGTATATATTATGGTATAGTTAAAAGATTTAGAATTATTCAGGAATATATCAAAAGAAGTCGGTCTAGGCTGTGATAGGTATCACATCAATGTTGAAGTGAGGGTACCTGCCAATAAACCTGTGGAGGATTCCCTTTTAGAAGTGCATAGAAAAGGCTTAGGCATTGAGGCGAATGATGTGGTAGAAGATTTATCCTCATATTCCAAATTTTGTGCTGGCCTTAAAATGTTTATTCAGAAAATCATGCAGTAAGCTTATATGGCTTATAATCTAAATTGATTTTAAAGACTCGAAGATATTTTTGAAATTTAGCTAAATATTACTTTTTACAACATTCTTCTAATGACATTATGTTATGTATTTCCTTTTCGTAAACAATGTAATTTAATTTTTAAATTTATAAACGATTGATAATTTCAGAGATTAACTGCTCTCATTTTAGTTGACATGAGGTCTCATGAGAACCCCAAGGTTGTGAGGCACCTCAAATAAGAACCATTTTATTAATTTCTGAACATGGTCATTAAACTTATATATACTTACAGAAAAACATTTAATAACCATTGATGACATGAAGGTTTGTGAGGGAGCTCATATAATAAACATTTTAATAATTTTAAAACATATGAAACTTGTACAAACAAAAAAAACAATAAATACCCAAATAGCAATAGTCAATAACTTTAAAAACATATTTTGTAAAAAACTGCTGAATCACCATTCTCCGAGTATTTTCAGCACCTATTAAATCTTCTAACTCTTCGCCAACAGCCCTCTGCTCAACAAATTCCAATCGGGGAACATCAAAATGATCTAAATCTATGTTTAATAATTAAATTGTGGAGTACTGCACATGAACAAATAATTATGGCAGCAATTTCTGGGGAATAATGGAGTACTCTCTCAGTATATAAGCAGCGCCACATATTTTTCAAAACCCCAATCCACACAATTTCTTGTCTGGCATTGAGAAATTGTATACCTTTCCTCCGGTGTATTTGGGGCAGCATGTGTAATTGGTGTTAGAAGGAAATGCTGTAATGCATATCCAGAATCACCTAAAATTATGAATTACATTATTAATAAATTCTCCGGCAGATATATGTTAAACTAATTAAAATAATTGTTGCATCACCTACCGAGCAACCATGTATTCCTTATGCCTTCATCATAACATCTCTGCATTATCTCCCTCGTCGTACTGCTGTTCCATATAAACTGGTCATGCACGGATCCCGGATATCGCGCAGATAGTGACAATATTTTTAGGTCATGATCGCATATCTGTTTTTTAAGAATCGTAATTATTATTGAATGTGGTCATCATGGGCCAATAGCTGCATCAATAAAATGTTACGTGATAGGCATGTATGCTAATAACGAACTTACTGCCTGAACATTGATAGAGTGGGAGCGGTAATGATGGTTGTAATATGCCTCCTCCCTTACAGATGGATTTACAATTTTTACATGTGTGCAATCAATGCACCCTATCACCCCGGGAAATCCTCTTACCTCCAAAAATCTGAAATATTGTGGAATGTGCACTAAATTAACTATATAATTCTATGTATTTATATAAGATACATAAAATATAAAACCAAATAACAGTGCTAACCACAAGTTAAAACTTAAATAACCTGTTTTTTATTAATTGACGCTCGTCGAAAGTGCAGGGAAATTTTATTGATCTCGGCGCGAGGATTTCAGTAAACGCATGGCTTACTTTTCTAATGCATTTACTCACTGTAGCCTGGCCAACAGATGCATGTAAATCCTGCCCAACACAGCGCTGGTAGGAACCAGTGGCAAAAAATCTTAACGCTGTCAAGACCTAGATGAGTTTTATAAAAATGGATACATTACTTACGTTTTCGTTCTGCTGTTTTAATATTCAATTGAAAAGTGTGGTATTATACCTGCACATATTCCGGCAAACCACTGGAACGTCTTCTCTGAAGGTGAGGACTAAGAGACAGCTACCTCTCGTGCGATCTCCCTAGAAATCCTGAATAATATTTTAAATTGATTTTCCTCCAATTAAAAAGGATTATGGGCATCGCGGATTGTCCTTCTTAATAGGTGGAACCTGCGTCGTTCCTGTCTCCTTTGAAATCCACGGAGCAGTATTGGTAACAAGTATAGCGCATCCATTCTAGTTAAATCAAAAAAGTTATTAACCCATATCCACGTCATATGCGGGCATCAGCAGATATATATGAGTTTTGTTAAGGGCAAAATAATGCGCTCAATTACCCAATAGAAATGGAAAAGCACGCATTTGCCTTTGAAAGATACTTTAGACTTTTTCGAGTCTTATCAAAAGCAACTTCAAACGTTACCGCCTCTTTCACGAGAATATAACATTAGAGAAACGTAACTAACGAACTAACATAATACTAATTTGAAAAAATCAACACGCAAAATTATGGTAAATATGTATTTTTTATTTAAATATTTTGGCTATATAAATCATAAAAACAATAACTTTTTGTTAATAATCACATTTATTAATCATTGTTAATTTGTGATCACGCTAATCACGGTCTTTCAACGGCGTCATGGCCCATGGCGGCGCAAAGGTGATAAAAAATGCTATCACGGATACATAATCGTTGCTATCACCCTCCGTCGATTTCAAGACGTAGTCCATGACAACGACGTTGCTCTCACCCTTTTCACAGTTATATAATCGAGGTGCAGAAGCTAACCGTACCGTGCTATGTAGCAAGATGGCAGAAAGCGTAAAACACACTTCTCGGGTTTGACACTCGACTATTCCGTTAAGTAGTAGTAGTAGAAATAAGTTTTTTTAGGGGTGCATCGACTACAGGATCATTTGCACCGCTCATGGTTCCTAACGTAAAAAGAAGCTTATTTTCTTCTGTTACAAGTATTTAAAGTAGAAAGGTCTCCGGTCGCTTGACATTACAAGAGTTTGATTATACCCGTAATTATGATATAGATGATAACATTGTTGATGGCATCTATATTATTACCCAGGACGGTTTGAATTTCCTTGTTTTCAATTAGTCTCCTACGTGGATATGAGTATTTCACGCATTCTAGCAGAATGTGTCTCACAGTAAGATGGCAGTCGCAGCTATCACAGCGGGGGACCTGTTTCTCTTCGGTGAAAAGATATGCGTGTGTGAGAGCGGTATGGCCTATTCTAAGCCGAGTGAGGGCAACCTCTTCCCTACGACTGTTCCTCACTGAAGTGGCCCATGCAGATGTTTCCGCTTTTATGCCTCTGAGTTTATTGCCAACGACGTTACTCCACAGCCCTTGCCATTGCTTCATGCATACTCTCTTTAGTTCGGCTCTTAGATCGTCGGAGGAAATTTTCTCGAAATCGGTGGTGAGTTTATTTAGTGCCTCCTTCGCTGCTGTATCCACCATCTCATTCCCTCGAATTCCAACATGCCCCGGGATTCACATAAAAGAAACTTTAATACCCTTCCTACTCAAGGAGTAGAGGGTATCCTGTATGGTCTGCACCAGGGGATGGAAAGGGAAGTAATCTGAAATGGCATGGAGTGCACTTAAAGAGTCTGAGCAGATAAGGTAGGACTCGTGTCGAGTTATATTTGCCAGAGCGAATTTTATGGCAAGGAGTTCTGCACTGTATATACTACATAGAGGGTTGAGTTTAGCTTGGACCGTGCCGTCATGTTGGGAAATGACTGCACAGGCACAAGCTGACTCGGTAGTAGTAGTAGTAGGTTTAAGGATGTAGGGGCGTCGACGGCTAGGTCATTTTGCACCACTACACAGTCTTCGTAGTAAAAGTATTAAATATTAGTCACTTGCACTCGTGTCACTTATTCAGTAAAAAAATATGTGATTACAAATAAAAAATAAAAACTTATATTTTTTGGAATAGTCCTGTCCCTTTAGGAAATAAAATGACTCGGCTTAAAGCATTAGGGTCGTCTCCTAGGACGGATTTTAGGTCTCCCCCTAAATTGAGCCGCCTTCCCGCGTCACGGTATTTGTCACACTCCGTCAGGATGTGCCGAATGTTGAGAGGACAGTCGCAATTATCACACTGCTGACTCGGATTTTGAGCCGTCAGTATAAATAGGGATAAGCCGAGGATGGCGATCCAGAAATTCATTAAAAAGGAGCCTGTACTCCGAGTCCGAGGTTGATGACTTTTGGATTCCCCGCTAAATAAAAACTAACTTCAGGCCGAGGAATGACCCATGGCGGATTAGTTGAGCACCCTTGACTGATAACCTCGGGTAGTCGAAACCCTGATTCATTGATAAAATTGTTGAGCCTCACCCCAAAAGGCTTCGTAGATCTTGTCCTTCGGTTAAAAACATCTATAAATTGAGGTTTAAAAATAGCGTTGAAGCACGGGTGCTCTTTCACCGATAAAATCTTGGCGGCATAGTTGCACATTAAAATGTTCCTGCGGGTGGACAGCGGTGGTTTTCCCGAGTCGGCGTAAATACTTGTAATCGGGCTGGTTCTGAATGCGCCAGTGGCCCGCCGGAGGCCAGCATTGTGCACTGTCGTCAAAGACCTTAAATAAGACTCTCGGGTCGAAGAATAGGCCAACGACCCATAGTCAAGTTTAGACCTTACCAAAGCTCTATACAACGACAGCATCGTGGTGCGGTCAGCACCCCATGAGGTGTTTGCTAAAACTCTCATTATGTTTAAAATTTGAAAACATTTATCCCGGAGAATAGAAATGTGTTCGCGCCAATTCAACCGGTAGTCAAAGGTGAGTCCTAAAAAGCGAGTAGTCTGAACAAATGGCAGCTTCTTACTACCGAGGAACAAGGACGGTAGAGGGAAAAGTCCACGTACCCGGTAAAAGTGTATACATTTTGTCTTTTCCGCCGAGAAGCGGAGACCATTGCTGTTGGACCATTTCGCGATTCGATTAAGGGTCAACTGCATCTGCCTCGTCGCGGAATGGAGGGTGGATGACCGGCAGAATACTGCCAAGTCATCGACGAATAGAGACCCGATTACCGGAGGTTTTATACATTCCTCAATACTGTCAATTGCAATAGGGAAGAGTGTAACACTTAAAATACAACCTTGTGGAACGCCGCACAGTGGTCCCAAATCGAAAAAAGTTGGCCAAAAGTCATTTTTTCGACTTTTTGCAAGGAAGTTTTGAGTGGGGTATTCGGATTCTGCAGGATATGGCCTACAATATTTCGTATCTGATAGGTCTGTGTAATTATTGTGTTGACCTGTGTAACCCGTCAAACATGGTCATGTTGAGGGCAAAACACCCGATGCGTAGAAATAGTCGATTTTAGGGAAATTCAACTTAATATGTGACTGTTTTAATTTCATGGGATTCATTTAATAATTTTTACAAGGTAAGTTTGCACCTTTTTGTAATATATCCCCTAATCTTTGATCGGTTCAATATTGTTAAAAATAGTTAAAATTATAAATAATTTAAAATTGTTGTAGAGATTTTTTTTAGTAAAATGTATCGATATGGGTTTGTGCTCCTCGGTGCTCCTCGAAGATTCCTATGCAGAATCCTTTGAAAGAGTATATACAACAAGATGAAGAAAAAAAATCTTGCCTATACGTGCCTATCCAACATCTAGAAGGTTTTAAGCAGAGCGGTGCACCGCGCCGCCGAGGGCGGTTGGCCGGCGGAAGACCGAATGGCTTTATCGCTCGAATATTCCTATATCGGTGATTGAACTCACGTGGTATATCCTTTACATAATTTTCCATACTGTGAGATTTCATGCATCAAGTGTTTCACATTTCTTGTGTGTTGAACAGTCTCCTTCAAATATTCATTAAACCAATGAGGGCCGGTTTTCATGCTCTTAGTAAGACACATTATGCGTGATCTAAAACGACTAAATAAGTCATTATGCGAGCAATTGACAGTAACCGCTGTATATTTTCCTGTGCAAAACTTTCCTCATATTTCTATAGAGCGAAGATTCCTTACATGCGGGTCAGCATTTTCACTACGCTTTTCCGAAAAAAGGTCCTGGCGCTAGGGGCAATAAATGTACCCTAATTCCCTTGCCGCCTCTATGCCGCCAAGGATTGTTCCAAGGATCCTTTCAACAGCCTGTAGACGTAGATAGGATGGGATGTGGGACGAATTCGTCTAAGGCCTACAAGGGTGCGTGTCTCTTGCACGTGCAATATTTTTCTTAGAAAATAACGGAATGAGGATGACGGCCTCCCTCACCATGACCACTACCATAGACCACTGCATAGGTGTAGTGAATACTTCCCGCTCAGTTATCTTTAGTGATTTGCTTAGTGAACAAGTGCTGTGCTCCGAGCTGTGTTTTCTCTGCTAACTCGAGAAGCTTCTCCCGTGCAGAGGATAGAAGCAATTGGTTTGCCCGGATTCCAACATTCAGGATACGCTGGAAACTCAGAGGTAAGCTCATGTTAATCTTTTTTTTTCAATTTCAACTCATAATCTCCGATTTTTTTAAATGGCTTAAATAATAGACATATTTTTTGAATTCACATTCATCGTTTCAGCCTAAAAGAAAACTGTTAAATTAGAATTATGGATGTTGCAAATGTTACGCACCTTGACGTGCACAATAAATTTACAGAAAGAAAAGAATATTCATTGGCGAAGAAGAAGGAATATGTGGTGGAATATTTGATAACAAGATTTCGACTGAATGAAAGCAAGCATGCCAAAAATATTCTGACGCGCTTTATGCGCAAAACTTTTTTTCCGAAATACCTGAGAAAGTGGGACCAAAGCTCAAGGACAGATGAACATTTCAAAAAGACTTTCAAAAGCTGGTTGCAGCAGAAATTAAAATTCCCTTCAGAAGTATATCAATATCTTCCTCCCACACCTGGTGAGTACTAACAATTACTATGCTTGCACAGTTAGCGAATATATGTAAATAACAGCGATAAATTAATTTTATAATATAATTCTTCTCTTCCCGCTAGAGCATGCTGACGTAGGACGACCAAAAAGAAAATTTGAAGTCCAGCGACAGAGCTAAGTGAAGGAATACGGAAAAGCTTAGATCCAGCGCATCTCCGGCTGAGTTATCCTACGCTACATCAATGGGCTACCGCAGCAGAGGCGATGAGGCGGCTGCAAAGCTAATCAAGGAAGTGACAACAACAACACCTACCAGAGCGAAACGCGTTTTAACAAAATGGAGAGCGCAGGAGACCCAACAAACCGCATTAACTCCAGAAGAAGCGGTGTCTTTGATTGTCTGGAAATTTTACTAAATATCAATATGTGCTGCGTTGCAAGACGTCAATTAAGCATGGGCACACCATATATCCTAGCTACCAGGCAATCTTGAAAGCTAAACATGCAGCTTACCCAGAAGGTATTTGTTTCCGAGGAGAGGTGCGAGGTCAGTCTGCAAGCTCTTCTAGCGCATAGTGTCGTTTGTATCAACACTGCAGAATATGGAGGAAAAACATCAATGTACTTCATATTGCAAGTACGGCTTCGACGGGAGTTCAGGGCACTCCCAGTATAAAAAAATATGGAAACAAGAAGATGTGACAGATACGTATGTCTTTGCAAGTTTTTTGGTACCCCTACGACTCAGGTAAGGATTAATATTTACGTAATACAGTATCCATTAACTCAATACATTCTGGGAAGTAAATAAGCAGTTACTTCACTGCAGGGAAAATTTTGTGGTCAAACCCTCGGCCTTCATCGACCCGTTTTTGTCGGCCTATTCGTTTCCAGTGGGTGCAAGAAACCAAATATGTAGCAAAGAACGAAGAGAGGAATTTATCGGAGGAAGTCAACAAGCTTCAGGTAGTTGATATTGGAAATATCACGGTGAAAATGCATATGATGCTCACAATGGTGAATGGAAGGTCTTTCACATTTATTTTTTGAATGGTTTTTACTGTTTCCAATTGCGCCTGTTATAATTCAATTATGGATTATCTTATAGGTGTGTAACGCTTTAACAGAAACCAGTGCCATAACGTGCTACGTCTGTGGTGCTAAAATATCTCATATGAATAATTTGGAGCACATAAAAAGAAGGACAGCGGATGAACCCACGTATTCGTTCGGCTTCTCCCTCCTCCATTGCTACATTAAGAGTTTTGAGTGTCTTTTGCACATTAGTTATCGTTTGGAAATTAAGAAATTGAAGGTCAGTGAGTAAAAATAATCATTAGTTAATCTCAATCATTATACTTTCAACAGTGAAATAGGAATTTTAATTAGGGATTTCATTTCAGATAAGAAATAATGATGGGAGCAAGGAGGTTTTGAAGAAAAAGAAGAAGGACATACAAAGCAAGTTTAAATCAAGGATGGGACTAGTAATTGACGTGCCAAAGCAAGGCTCTGGAAATTCAAATGATGGGAACACGGCTCGGCGTTTTTTCGCAGATAGCAAGTCATCAGCTGAAATTACTGGTAAATATAAAATTATGATAAATAAGTAAAACATTTTTCACCTCATTGGCATTTAACTAAATGTTCGAGCTGTTTCCATAATTTTGAAAAATCAACGAACAGATGCTTTTGATGTATGAAATGTAATCATTCTCATGATTTTCAATTTTCATTACAGGTATCGATGAAAGACTTATTGATCGATTTTCCGTGATTTTAAAATCACTATCCAGCGGCTACGAGATTAATAATGAAGCCTTCAGCCATCATTACATGGAAACAGCTGAGCTGTACGTCGAGCTTTATGGTTGGTATTACATGCCACCTACGGTGCATAAACTACTGATACACGGAGCAGCAATTTCTAAAGAATCCTTTCTTCCAATTGGAGCACTATCGGAGGAAGCATTGGAGGCCAGGAACAAAGACATGAGGAGATTCCGAGAGCACCACGCAAGGAAATCCTCAATAATTTCAAATAATGAAGATATCTTTCGGCGACACCTTTTAACGTCTGACCGATATCTCAATTATATCGTGAGTTCCAAAAAAAAGAGGTCAGCCTACCAGGTGATGTGAAAAACCTGCTAATTTTAAGTGATTCTCAGAGTGACAATGAGTCAGATGTGGTGACATCGGACGACGATTCTCTTTGAATTGATATTTTTTGTGATAAAATAAAAGTGATTTTATTTAAATGTAATATTTATTATCCTCAATACCCTAGATCTCAGTCAATTTATTTAATTTAATGTTTCTCACCAAATACAAGGAAGCCAAAATTTCAGCAAATGTGTTGTAGTCTTTCCGATTTGGGTAGCTCGCCGACTATGCTGATGGTCGCGTGTTCGAATCCCGTCAATTTCATGTCGTAACTTCTATCATGGCTTTTAACTACAATTTAAATATCTTTTACCTTAATTATACTGTTTTAAGTTCTCCTTACATAACAAGTTATCGCCAATCGCTTGGACTTCTATATCGAGGTTTTCTAAAAATTGTTTAAATAATAACAGCTCAAAAAATGTTAAAATGAAGAGATAGCGTAAAAATAATTTCAAAATCAGATTTAGGAGATCAAAATCAACAGGAAATAGCCATTTTTGTTGCTATTTTCGGTAAAATAACGACGTTATTAATTTTGGCCAGCTTTTTTCGATTTGGGACCACTGTGCGCCGTTTTCTTGAGTACGAGAGCTTGACAAGAAGTTGTGGACCCTAACTCTAAAGACTCGTTCCTCTAAGAAATTTTTAACAAAAATTGATAAGTTGCCCCTAAATTTATTGTTGAAGTTTTATTTTTCATAAAGTGCTTTTAAAACCTTATGTCGCCACAATCGGTCATACGCCTTTTCTATATCGAAAAATATAGCTATAACGTGCTGCCGGAGCAAAAATGCATCCTGTATAAAGTTGGAACTTCTAACGAGATGATCCGTTGTCGATCGGTTGTGGCGGAATCCACATTGGATTTTGGATAGGAGGTCTCGTCTTTCCAGATACCAAACCAGTCGTCGGTTAACCATTCTCTCCATTATTTTGCATAGGCTACTTGTGAGGGATATGGGGCGGTAGCTCCCAGGATCGCTGCGATCCTTACCATACTTAGGGACGGGGATGACTATGGATTCCCGCCATGCATCCGGGAACGATCCCTCGCACCAGATCTCATGGAATGTTTTCAGCACATCGGCTAAAGATGTAACGGGAAGATTACGAAGGAAGGCATAGTGAATGTCATCGCTTCCTGGGGCTGTGTTCTTAGAGCATGCAATTGCAGATTGAAGTTCCAATAGATTGAAGGGCTCATTGTACCGAGATACTGCCCTACTACCGAAATTACGTGGGGCTGCCTCAGCTAGTTAGTTAGTTAGTTAGGTTTTTGTAGGGTGCCTCGACGACGAAGGTCATTTGCACCACAATAAAATATCATAACTTCGTCAAATTTGTATTAAAATAATAAATAAATATAAACAACATAACACGTTAAAATGGGCAAAATTAAAATATAACACCAAACATTGGTTCATCACATATTTTTTAAAAGCCCAGTCTCTTTTAAAAACAAAATTACCCGGCTGACACAATCAGGGTCGTCGCCTAGGACTTGTCCCAGGTCCCCCCTGATGTTTAGCCGGTCGCGCACAGCACGGTATCTATCACACTCTGTCAGGAAATGCCTCACAGTAATGGGAGAGTCGCAATCCTCACAATGTGGTGGAATCTTCTCTTCTGTGAAGAGGTAAGAGTGGGTGAGGGCACAGTGCCCTATCCTCAACCGTGAGATCGCGACTTCTTCCCTGCGAGTCCTCCCGACAGATGTGGGCCACACTGATGTCACCGGCTTAATGGCGCGTAACTTATTTCCCACCAGGGATCGCCAGGTTTCTTTCCACTGTTTTAAGGCTACGTTTCTCAACGTAGCCTTCAAGTCATCATGGGGTACCAACGCAGATGGGTCATTTTCAAAAATATTGACTATATGAAATTATGTAATTTTTGAAATCGACATTTTCAGTTAGGACTTATTATATCATAAAAGGGTCTATCCATGCATTAGCTGCAATAATGAGAAGTGGTACAAGTTGACGATAAGATTTATGCATTTTATTCAAGATATAATGCTTACATACGCTCCACCAGTACACCTCTGTTACCAAACAAAAGTATTACAAAAAACATAAAATTCTATTGAAATAGTCATGTTACTACATACCAACCGAACATATAACTCACATCCATTAAAATAAGCAAAAAGTTCGATACATTTAAATTATTTTAGTAATTTTTAATGTCCGACTTAGAAAAAAATGCGAATTTCCACAAAAAACACAATATAAACTTGCAATTATTGTCATAGAAATTAAAAATGACAGTGTATTTTTGTGTAAGCATATTCAAGACAATGTTCTTCATACTGCTATGTGCTTGACAATCAATATGTTCTTAAGATATGACACTTTATTCACAAAAAAGGAATAGTAACAGAGGGGTAAAATAGTAACAGAGTGGTAGCATTTTACAAATGCATAAAATCATCCTCCCACTCTGTCAAATAAGTAAGGCACATGTCCTCATTTACTTAAGGCAACTTACTATTTAGTAGTGTTGTCAAAACAATTCTTAAATCTGAATGTTTCCCTACAACCCGGGATGGGGTTAGGTCCCACACAGCACAAATTGAATAATATGCACATAATATTCAAATATTATGCGAATATTATGCCGCATCAATGGTATAAAACGTGCATAATATGTACATAAAATGTGCATATAAATGGTATAATGTCCCCATAAATTGCGATATATGCGCATAATATGCAAAATATATGCACTGAATGGAATGGCATAATGTTTGCATATTATGCGCATATATACGCAATTTATGAGGACATTATACCATATATATGCACATTTTATGTACATATTATGCACAATTTATACCATGATATGGCATAATATATATTTGCATATTATGCACATATATACGCAATTTATTAGGATATTATACCATATATATGCACATTTTATGTACAAATTATGCACAATTTATACCTTTGATATGGCATAATATATATCTGCATATTATGCACATATATACGCAATTTATTAGGACATTATACCATATATATGCACATTTTATGTACATATTACGCACAATTTATTCCATTTATGTGGCATATTGTGCACATATATACGCAATTTATGAAGAGATTATACCAAAACATGCACATTTTATGTACATATTATGTACATTTTATACCATTGATGTGGTCTAATATATATTTACATAATATTTGATTACGATGTGCATATTATTCACTATTATTTTCAAGGGTTACTCAGGGGTGACAGAAAAGGATATTTGGGAAAATGCTGGAAGAATGAAGAGGAAGGGTGAACAGGTTAAGGTAGCGAAAGAAGGGAAATGTATGGTAGGAAAAAAGGATAAGTGGGCAAGGAAGGGAAAGTCGATTGCTAAATCTAAAAAATAGTCCTTTAAAGGTACTGCAAAATAACAGTTCTTAAAAGAACAAATCTTCTAAGAAGGAAGCGTAGCACAAGGCGAAGTACAAAACGAGGCACGAGGCGAAACACAGGGCGGAATCAGGCACGAGGCGAGAGAACGGCAAAGCGAACGACGTAGCAACCATAGCGTGGGCAAGTTGTTAAATACGATCTTCTTTTTTTTATGATTCTACGGTCCCTGACGGTAACATTTCCAACTACGATAATTTTCGGGGAGGTGCTATATGTATTTATTATATGGGACCATGTATTTCGTGAATTCATGGCTTTGTGAACATCTTCCCTTCGCGCTCATAAAGATAAATTCATATACCGACGTTACGGCTGAAAAAGCGAAAAAAATATGCATTTGCAGAATGATAAATACAGGAACTGGTGATTCAACCTTCATGCGCATACCTTCCATGTTTATTCACCAAATATTCAAATATTATGCACATAATATGCCATTTCGTTCTGTGCATATATTTGGCATATTATGCGCATAATTATTATACCATTTTCATCAGCATACACTGCCGTGATATGCCTAACTCTATTGAAACACCATGCATTTCGTAAAGTCATGGTTTTGTTAACATCTTTCCTTCGCGCTCATAAAGGTAAATTCATATACCGATGTTACGGCTGAAAAAGCGAACAAAAAATGCATTTACAGAATGATAAATACAGGAACTGGTGATTCAACCTTCATGCGCATACCTTCCATGTTTATTCACCAAATATTCAAATATTATGCACATAATATGCCATTTCGTTCTGTGCATATATTTGGCATATTATGCGCATAACTATTATACCATTTTCATCAGCATACACTGCCGTGATATGCCTAACTCTATTGAAACACCATGCATTTCGTAAAGTCATGGTTTTGTTAACATCTTTCCTTCGCGCTCATAAAGGTAAATTCATGTACCGATGTTACGGCTGAAAAAGCGAACAAAAAATGCATTTACAGAATGATAAAAACAGGAACTGGTGATTCAACCTTCATGCGCATACCTTCCATGTTTATTCACCAAATATTCAAATATTATGCACATAATATGCCATTTCGTTCTGTGCATATATTTGGCATATTATGCGCATAACTATTATACCATTTTCATCAGCATACACTGCCGTGATATGCCTAACTCTATTGAAACACCATGCATTTCGTAAAGTCATGGTTTTGTTAACATCTTTCCTTCGCGCTCATAAAGGTAAATTCATGTACCGATGTTACGGCTGAAAAAGCGAACAAAAAATGCATTTACAGAATGATAAAAACAGGAACTGGTGATTCAACCTTCATGCGCATACCTTCCATGTTTATTCACCAAATATTCAAATATTATGCACATAATATGCCATTTCGTTCTGTGCATATATTTGGCATATTATGCGCATAATTATTATACCATTTTCATCAGCATACACTGCCGTGATATGCCTAACTCTATTGAAACACCATGTATTTCGTAAAGTCATGGTTTTGTTAACATCTTTCCTTCACGCTCATAAAGATAAATTCATGTACCGACGTTACGGCTGAAAAAGCGAACAAAAATGCATTTACAGAATGATAAAACCAGGAACTGGTGATTCAACCTTCATGTGCATACCTTCCATGTTTATTCACCAAATATTCAAATATTATGCACATAATATGCCATTTCGTTCTGTGCATATATTTGGCATATTATGCGATTATATATATTTTTGTTATCGCATAATTATGAGGCTGGAGATTTATATACATAAGACAATAATATAGTGGGCATTTTATGGCATTCGCCGATTTTTAGGGCATAATTTTAAGAAATGATGCACATTTCATTCGCCGAGTTATTTTGAAAATATGTACATATTATGCAAATATTATTTACAGTTTTCGATGGCATAATATTTGCATATTATTTGCATATATTGCATATTATTCACATATTACGTACATAATCGACGGAATATTATTTACAATTTATACTATACTATTTACGCAACTTTTATACGGTATAAATTTTGAGTGTGCTGTGTGGGGTAATGAACGTACGATCCAGGTTTTTTCAATACATTCAATGTCAGCCGTTTCTGGCCAAATGAATTTACTGCCAGCTCCGACCCATTTCATAAACTCCACTCTAAGTTTTCCTATGTCTACATTTTCCAACACCTTCCCAACATAGGTTATTCTTGAATTTTTCGGAAACTTGGAAAGAATGAAGTCCCCAATATCAAGGCGTATGCTGGTACTGCTTAGTTCTTCGGATACCGTGTCCGGTGGGACTAATAGTTCATCATCACTGGATGTGGCATCAGCTTCAACTTCATCCATCATGATTTGCAGCGCAGACTTCTTACCCTCTATCGTCACTTCTTTGGGATTGAAATGACAAGTGCACATTTTCCCTTCCAACCAGGAGTTTTTGGCGCAAAAACATGAAACATACTTGAATGAAGCGTGACCTCTTCTGTGAGTTGCCATTTGGCGTATCATGTGTGTGCCATGTATAGTCTTAAGGTTGGTGGGGATGATTCCATACACTCGGTGTACTTCTTATTCTGAAACGTAAAACATGGTTATTGATGCCTCTCTCTTCACCAACTCATACATGGTTTTGGCATTTGGTACATCAGTTTGGTGAGCAACAAGAGAGTCGGCAGATGGCTTTATAGCAGCACCATAGGCTGCTCCCTTGCCATGGCTGCTCTTAAAGAAGTTCCATGTACCACATGTGAATCCATTGTCAAACAGCCTTGTGGTAAAAAAGTGAAAGTTCTTTTTTTGTCTGCATTGAGACGACGGACCGTCAGAAAAAAAGTGGATAGTATCGACTTCCGAAGCTTCTTGATGAATGAGATCAAAAACTGGCTGTAAATGAACCCATATTGCCTGCAGCAATATGGGTTCATTTACAGCCAGTTTTTGATCTCATGCCATGCTCAAGACTTGGTGATATGGAACAGAATGTCACGGGCATCAGTTTATTCACCAAGTGTAAAATGCCCGTATGTAGTTGCCTGCTTACGGGATGATCCAAAATGAAAACTGTGCACTTCCTGTGCTAACTCCTTCAAGTCATCCTAGACACATCATCTGGATTGAAGAATGACACAATTTTGTCCTTCAATAATTGCCTCTTCTTTATTTTTAATGCTGCAACGGATTTTCGTTTACGTTGAGCTAGACCCAACAATGAAGTAGCTTCGGTCTTCAACCGGCACACTTTCAGGGCATCTTTATTGCAACATTGCTAATAACATTTTTATCAGCCCTTCCAACACTCTTTCTATATATTTCGACCATTCGCTCGCTGACTGCATTATACATAGTCAGTTTTCTTCTTATCATATGCATGCGGTTACCTACAATGTGCTTAAGGCCAGATTGCAATAAGTGCTTGTCTGCTTTTGACCTTGGGGTCAACTGATGATCAGGTGTTTTCTTTAGGATTTTTTCTTTTTGTGACTTATTACATTGCAATCTTTATTTATACTGCATCACACTCTTACGCAATTTTGCATTTTCTTCTCGAAGAGCTATGTTTTCCCGAACACATTTAGTTTTACGTAGAAGAACAGCTTTCCGTCCTCTTCTATTGGCAGGCAGAATCTCTTCAGGAATGGGTTGCAAAGCTGCCATAGCACTCTCGCTCTTCTTTTTAATGCTTCTAATTTCGTTGCATTTACGCCAATCTTTTCGTTTCGCACTCTGTTCTCTGGCTGACAATTCTCTGACTAACTTTTTATTCTTATGATACCTAAAAATAAAAAAAACATTATAATATACAGGCCAAATGTATATTGCCTACAGGATACCCAACTCAAGATTCAGTGTATAAATACCGTTCCCTATCCTTCTCCCTGGTATCCCTGTCTTTTTCCGGATTGTTTATCCTCCTCCGTTCTCGGTATTGTTTTTGATTTTCAGCAGGTGTCAGTGGCATGATTCAATTTGGGATGTTTCACTAAAATAGATAGAGACACTAGTATATGTGTACAATTCATGTAAGGCCTAATTGAAAACATTACACTAGGCTTTACACAGTCTAGGGTTTAAACATACTAAGGTTAGCACAATCAAAAGCATGAAAATGCAATGTTATCTTAATATTCTAGGGTAACTTAAAAAAGTTAAGTACCCTGATATACCTAGACCAACTATCTAATAAAATTAATTTTTTGTGAGAAAAAATATCTAAAAAATGCAAGCAGAATGATCCTCCTTATAACTCTGTTACGATACTAACACCTCTGTTACTTTTCTGAAGTAACAGAGGTGTTGAGTAACAGAGTGGTAGAATTATAACCTCGAAGAGCCCTTGCACTACAATATAGATAATGTGTTAAAATTACTTTCATAATGCACAGTAGTTTACATTAGATTCATAAATAAGAAGTATTATTTCTTTAAAATATCAATATTTTTCTCATAAAATAGAGTAACAGAGTGGTAAATGAATAAAAATACTCACCACTAGTCAGCATGAGACACTCAGCAACATGTGTTCTAAAGATGCCACGTGTTCACTCATAAACAGGAAGTGACATCAGATGATGGACTACCCTAATCAAATGTATGCCATTCACAACCTTCTAAAAAAACCTGTTTAAAAATTATATTTGGAAAAGGTAACAGAGGTGTATGTGAGTTGTAGACAAAATCGGGTGCTATTACAATTATTAAAACATTACTCTTCGTTAATTTTATTCATTAAATAATTGGAGTGTAAAATGCAAAGTATTTAAATTCATACTGGAAATAGCATTTGTTAGATTTATATCACACATAAATCAAACTTTAAGACCTACAGACGTGGCTGTAGACAAGGCATTTTTCGTGTTTCTGCTGTTTTATTCCTATAAATCGCGGTGTAAATGGTGGTTCACACAGAATTTTATGATTTTAATTAAATTAAGATAGTCTGAACTTCATGTTAATAGACAATTATTTGGAAAAGTCATCGCATTTCAGAAGAAAAGCAAGAAAATAACTGAATACATGAAATAGTCATAATTTTTGAAAATGACCCAGATGCAATATTCGCGTCCTGGAGAGACTTCTTTGCTGCCAGGTCTGCTCTCTCATTGCCGGCTATTCCCATGTGTCCGGGGACCCACACAAACACGATTCTCACGTTCCTCTTGCTAAGTATTAGCAATGCGTGATGGATGTCTTGCACAAGAGAGTGGGACGGAGAAAAGCCGGAAATGGTCTGCAGAGCGCACATTGAGTCGCTACAGACCATGAAGGACGCATTCCTGCATTTTATTCCACCTAGAGCCATCTTTATGGCGAAAAGTTCCGCTGTGTATACACTACACAGCGTACTTAGCTTCGCACCGATGGCTCCATGGTGGGACGAGAAAACCGCACTTGCACAAGCACCCTCCGACTTCGACCCGTCAGTGTAAACGGGGATAAAGTCGGAGTGGCGGTGCAGGATCTCACTGAATCTGCGCTGATACTCCGTAGCAGTGGTTGACGACTTCTGGCGATCGTGCAGGTCAAACCTGACCTGAGGTAGTGGTACCCGCCAAGGTGGGTCGGCCGAGGTCCCAACAGGGTACACTTCCGGAAGTGTCAAATCACTACCTTCCATAAAATCATTGCTGCCTCAGCTATCCGTCTCACATACATGAAGGCCTGGTCATAATTTTTGGAAGAGCTGATGTCAGCGAAGTGCTCCACAAATGTTTCGGCAACTTCTTGCCTGGATGTTATTATTTTGGGACCTACCTTTAGGGCAGCGACAGCAGTAGACGTTCGGGTTCCCGCGATCTTATTTACCTTATCCCATACATTCGATATAGGAGTCCGGCAGTTAATTTGAGATGCATATGAGATCCATGAAGCCTTTTTGGCTTCTCCGCCTAGTTTTTGCTGGAAGTCGGCGAAAGGCTGCCAGTTTCATTGGGGTTGGGTACTTTTGAAAGATCTTAAGCGCCCTTTTCCTTTTACAAATGGCAGCTGCACAATCTTTATTCCACCAGGGGACTGGTGGTCGCCTTGAGGCTATCGATACCCTTGGAACGCTAGCTTCGGCAGCACCTATTATAGCTTTGGTAAGTGTTAAAACATTTTCAGTGCCATTGCGATTGTCGTCAAATGTAAAATTAAAATTGTTTCTAAAATGAGGCCAGTCACCCTTTTTAATCGCCCAAGTACGGGGCATGTTAAAATCACGAATTTGTCTACTTGGTTTCGAAATAAAAATCGGGAAGTGGTCGCTCCCACGAAGGTCATTATGAACTGACAGTTGCAATCAAGCTCCTAAATTACAACTGTAAAAACACAAGTCTATAACCGAGAACTCTCCATTATAACTATTAAAACGAGTGTGTTCGCCATTGTTGAGTAAAATAAAGTTAAAATCATTGATGAATTTGGCTATTAGTCTTCCCCTCACATTACCTTGTGCTCTGCTGCTTCCCCAGAGGGAGTCATGAGCATTAAAATCCCCTAGGAAACATGTGGTTTTGGAAGCTGAGCGGCTAGTGACTCAAGGGCATGCCTGTTCACTGGGGCAGGTAAACGTTACAGAAGGTCATAATCTCGGGGGTAGCCATCGAGACGGCAATAGCCTGTAGAGGGGTTGTTAAGGTAACCTGAGAAGAGTAAAGGTTCTCCCGGACAGCTATTGCAACTCCTCCCTGGGCTCTATTGCCACAAACATCATCAAACCGATATATGTTATAGCCTTTTAATGAAATTCTGTCAGATGGTTTTAGATGAGTTTCCTGCAGACATACGCAGGATGGATTAAAATCTCTAATTAGAGCATCCAGCTCCTCCTTATGTCGGTATAAACCGTTACAGTTCCACTGTAAGGTTTTAAACATTAAATAAATAAATAATATATAAAAATATTTATCAAATCCAAGAGTGATCGACTATGATCGCCGCAGTCTCACCTTCCCCTTTTCTTGGGGTTTACTCGGGCATTTGAAGTGCATGGCTACTTCGGAGGGATCGGCATCCATCATATCGTCCGATATGGCGTCCTCCTCAAGGTCAGGTTTTTTTGTATGAGCTTTGCGGTTGAGCGATTTGGCCTTTCTGGATGAAGGCGAGCTTTCACCAGGAGAATCGCTCTCCGCTGTAGCCTTAGCTATATATTTTTTAATTTTTAGGTTGGTTACCTGAGTAGGATTTTTGGGTTTGGCGGGCAGGAATACGCCTTTACAGGGGCCGCACACATATGGCGTATGTGTTTGCACGGCAGCGTGCTGATATTTTTTGGCGGTCACCTGACAATAGGACTGTCCAGAGAACACTGGGTGAAGAGCTCTGAATTCCTTCTTGGCCTCGCCGTAGGTAACTTTCTTTGTGGTTTTTATTTCCTGTATTTTTTTTCTTCCACAAATACGGGACACGATGTGGACCAGGCTGTATGATCTTTCTCGCAGTTGACACATTTCTCTTTTTCCTTACAATCTCCTTCATGCTTTTGTAGAGAGCGTCTTCCACAGAGTTCCTCTCCTTTGCAATTTGAAGATGTACGGCCATACCTTTGGCAACGAAAGCATCGCATTGGCTTAGGAATGAAAGGTCGCACTGGAATTGAATTGTAGCAGACATAGACAGACGCGGGAAGTTCTGGGAGGGCGAAGGTTAGGACAAGGCTGTTCGTGTCCTTCAAGGTACCACTTCGCCTCGTTTTCAAGCGAAGGACCGATACCACCTTCTGATCTTTGAGGCCTTCTTTCATTTCATCCTCGGTACAATCTGAAAGTTCCCATGATGTTATAACACCGTCACATGTGTTAAGTGACCTATGGGGTTCCACTTTCACCGGTACTTGGAAGAATTTTTGTCTCCAGAAGTTTCTTTGCCTGTCTACTTTGCTTTTTTGAGGAAAGAACCTGATCGAAGTCTTTTCGCCGTTTTCACGTCACCCACTAAGCCCTGTATTACTTTGGCGACCACGAAGGGAGATAATTTTTTCATAGCTCCTTCTTCAATACTGCTCACCACAAGAAAAGATGGATAATCCTCCGTTTCAAATATGCTGTTATCGACACACAGCCTTTTACAAGGTTGAGCCACCTCAAGAGAAGCAGCAGGGATTTTGTTTGGCGTACCCATGGCAAATTATTATCTTCATCTCCAGACTTCCCACCCACCATGGAGCCCAACATGGGGACGATGCACCGCCAGCCGATGCAGAGCGTCAGGACTACCTGGAGATATAGTCGTGCCCTCCGAGAATGCTCTTTGCAGTGTCCCTTTGGCTCACGTCTATCCCATCCTGGCGTACGCTCGAAAGGAGCCGCCAAGAGCCGATTGACCGGGAATAGGCTAGTTCCCGGCCGCCCGTCTAGGAGAGGCAGGGGCCGAAGTGGAGTGTTGGGGGCGTCTCCCCTCCCACAGGGGAGGTCCCCTCAGCCACCAGGATCCCCGTTCCCTTCGACACGGGTCGCCGCGCACGGCAAACACGCGGGTGGGCTAAGGCAAGATAGCATTGCCTCGCACAGACAGGCCCACAAGACTGTCCGGACGCAACCCTAGCGAAACGGGGGTTTGTTTTCGGGGTTGTCTCCCCGCCCTTTTAGTCGCCTCTTACGACAAGCAGGGATACTGCGGGAGTATTCTCAATCCCCCTACCCGCAGGGGGGCTATTCGGTTAATATTGACGTAATTGCAATGATGAAAATGTCTTAACAATGCGCATAGTGTGCAGACCTAATGTAAGAAATTTAGTTTAACTTGCTCTGTTGTACGTAGGTTAAAAATGAATTTGGGCTGGCGGAACGAAAGCGGTCATTTACCGCAATATATACTGCGCATGCGCCATGAAAGCTAAGCGATGAGGAAATTGCCGGCCGAGCGATGCCCTGCGACATAGCGCTCGGTGAGCTCGCATGGCTCGCATTTGGTGTGAACGGGCAGTGGAAAATAGCTTTACGGAATCTTAAGACATGTGGCGAAAGCTGGTAGCGGGCTTAGCATAGTATTCGGTGTGTGGCGGCCTTAATACCTAGATAACGATAACGAAAAATAAAGAACCATGATCGCGCCCCAGGTGAGGCTCAAGCTTGAAGAAAGGAAGTGTGAGGGATGGGAGAGTTTGGCGTCATCTGTTAGGAGCTAATACAAAAAAATAAATTATGAATAATGCCAATGAAAGAAATAGTGAAATAAAGATGTATTGATATTGATGAGTTTTATTTTATAATTCACAACCCCTATGCAATATAACAATTATTCACTAGGGGCAGAATCTTATGGGGATTGTGTTAGTGACCGAAAAAACCTTGGATCAATACCCTTTGAACCCGCTGGCCTTCAGCAAATCTTGCTCGACCTTCTAAAGGAGTTTGAATTGCAGCATTGCAAGCATTTTGGGAATTCTCAATTTTATCATCATCGCTACTTTGTTCTTGAAGGCCATAATGAAGGCGCATGTTATGTAGAACAACGCATGCATTAATGATATCCCCTGAAGCTCTAGGGTGGTACATTAGCATTCTTTGTTTGGATAGGCTCCTCCATGTAGCTTTGATTACTCCAAATAGCCTCAACGAGTGAGCGAGCCCTACATTAAGCTTCAGTGTATCTGAATTCTGCTGTCCCAGGCAGGCAATTTGGCAAAGGGGTTAGGAGCAAAGACTCCAGAGGATAGCCAGAATCACCTGAAGAAGTCATGTTATACATGTTACATATGGTTCAATTATGGTTTGTAATGTATAGTGAAGCATAGATTTATCACTCCTCAATTCTGTTTTTCCCAATTCGATACCTTTTTTGATATACTAGTAAGTTCGTATACTATGTCGTTTCCCGTATTAACATTTCAATTTTGCACTAAGTTTTTCCCTCTTAAGCATATAATGTAGGCCTCACTGCGTGCATAATGCTCCCATCTTTAGTAATCCTGAAATCATGGTCAGTCAATTGCAACACTTCTAAAAGTTAATAAGGAGAACCTAACTTGAACTTACTATTTAATATTAATTATTAAATTATTCTTGAGCTTAAAATCTCCTTATTACTATAAACATATTTCCACTTAGACGTCCTGATATACATTACCTTACCTATCGTGGGGAACACATATAAGAAATATTTGTGGCAGAGCTCTGAAGAAGCTAGGATTCGTCAAGCGTATTGTGAGAAGGTTTTCAGATGAAAAAGTAAAAGAGAGGTGCTATTTTGCACTCGTCCGGCCACACCTTGAATATGCAGCGAGCATATGGGATCAGATGCAGAAAGACTTTTTTCCGGGAACTTAATAAAATACAAAGGAGAGCTGCGCGATTCGTCAAAAACTGCTACGGGCGTACAGACAGCGTTACACAGATGTTAAACGAATTAGGTTGGGAGCCGCTAGAGACTCGGATTTAGGCTTAGATTACTTGATCAAATAAGAATAGGTAACTTTAAGAGCGACACGGAGAACATCATATTAGAACCCCACTATATTTCCAGGTCCGACAGAAACGATTAATTAAGAGAGATATTTTGCCGAACGGATAGGTATGGGAATTCGTTTTTCCCCCGAACAGTAAGGGACTTGAATAAATGCAAGGCGTAATTTTATTAGAGCGTTTTCTTTTTATATTTAAACGGCTGGTGTCCTAACACTCCCCGCCACACGCCTATTGAGGCGGCTTGCGGGGTAGTATGTAGATGTACCTACACAAAATATTTCGTAATAGAAAGCAGTCTTTTGCATGAAATATAATTCCCTTTCATACTTGCATCTTGCCAACTACTTGCAATTTGTGCTATCAAGACTTTTAAACATAGCTGCTCACCCAGTAGCCATGTCTTCCTCTCTTCACGGTTGTACAATAATTCCATAATAGTTCGGGCTGGACTATTCATCCAAATAGCCGAGACATGTCGAGACCTAGGATATCGAGCACACACATGCCTTATTTTCATATTAGATGTGCAAATCTAGAAGTAACATGGAGCAGTTGATATTTATTAAATAAAAAATTATTGCAAAGCTCCCTTCAGTTCTAAGCACATGAGTGGTGTGTTTGTTTGGTTACAAAATGCATTTAGCAACTTATGTATCTATCATGGACATTATTTGGTAGGCTCTTAAGACACTAGTCTCTCAATGTAGTGAATTTAAAGGGACTCAAAAATTAGTTCACTATATCGAAACTCACTATAAAGAATGTTAGAAAAGTTTCTTATTTTAATGTGACCATGGTCACATTCGTGCTATTTGTTCAGCAAAAAAACACCGGCGTCAATGCAATCAACTACACCATCCACGAACAGATTTCGGGCGAGTCTGTCTCCTACAAATCGATTGACAGCGGAATGCGGACGAGATTTTTAATTATCCAATTGAGTTTTTAAATTCGTTCGATCTTTCTGGTTTATCACCGCACAAATTGTCATTCAATGTCTATACGCACCTATAAGGATTCTGCGCAACATTAATGCTCCACGAGTGTGCAATGGAACTAGGCTCACTGACAAACAACTGATGTCAAACGTCATCTAAGCGACAATTCTGAATGGCAAGTCAAAAGGAGAAGATGTGTATACTCCACGTATTCCCATCATTCCCACCGACATGCCATTTAATTTCAAACGACTACAGTTCCCCGTTCACCTTGCTTTCTCAATGACAATCAACAAAGCAAAGGGCAATCGCTTCAAATGTGTGGATTAAACCTATAAAATCCATGCTGTGGATTGAACTTGCAAAATCCATGATTTTCACATGCTCACGAGTGGGACAGTCAAAACATTTGTTAATATAAAAACAAGCTTACTAAAATAAGCTTTGTTAGAAAGCAACGAAGCAGATCGTTTAAGAGTTGCTCAATCACGTGCATCATAATCGTATCAGTGAGTATATTGCGTGCATCAGATTCATATCAGTGAGAAAGTATTTTGTTTTGAAAGTTACTTATTTTATTTGTTCGTAAAATAAGATTTGGTACACCGGTCCCTTTGCTTGCTTCTTCTTAACTGCTTTTCTCATGATATTGTTTTTAAAATGCTTATCATTGGATTACTTAAAGAATTAAGTTTTGAAAAAGTATTTTACGGGTTAAGGCCGCGTTGGTCCATTTGGGCGGACGACAGTTTCGAGAGTTGGACCTGAAGACGGGAGCTGGAATGCGCCCGAAACTGTCATCCGCCCAAATGGACCAACGCGGCCTTAACCCGGAAAATACTTTTCCAATTAATCACCGCGGAAGCCTCCGTACCAAAAAGGTTTTGAATTCTCGCATGCGATTTTTCGTATACGTTTCGCTTTTTCCTAAAATTGTATTTTAAAGCTTGAAAATCTAAATTTTTGCACTACTTAGACATAAGAGTATTTTATTTACTTGAAAACTGCAGCATTGGCATGGAATAGAAACTCATACCATCATTAGTGAGTTACGAATTCCTGTGTAGGTACTACGAATTCAGTGGACTAGGACTCAAATTCTAGTTCATCACTGAACAATCACATTGTTCAGTGATGGATTCAGAAATTCAAGGGTGAAATTTAATGTTTATGTATTGTTAACGCTTTTATATTTTAAATAAAGTTCAATTCTAAACTAAATATGCTTTCTAACCATCTTCCTTATTTCATCTACTATTTGCTATATTCCCACGTCAAAAAAGGCTTGATAAATTAATTCACTAGTGATTCATTAGCTGATATTCTCCTTATTTACTAAGCTCTTAGCGTCAACATCGGTCTCATTTTACCTATGATTCAAACAAAGGTAATTAATGGAACAAAAATACAATTATTTTATATTAAGCCATTGTCTTGAATTCGCTATTCAAATTTCTGTAAAGGACCTAGCGGCAGAGAACGGAAGCGAGTTCAATCTGTTCATCGACCTCTGGGATTCTGTGTACGTGCGTGTGACTCTGCTTTTTATTGTAATATTTTGACCTCCGCTTCGTTTGGACTTCGCTCTAATTTGACCTTTGCCATCTCTTGGATTACCCCGTCGGACCCTGTATTGACCTCTCGCCTTCCCTGGACCATACTCTCCCGTTTTCGACCTTGGCGCCTTCTGGACAACCCGTTTGGAACGTTTTGACCCACGCTCCTCCTAATTGGATCTATTTGTGTTGGACAGTGTCCATCGTATAGAGGCTCTCCTTGCCAACTTAGGTTGCTTTTGTAAAGTGATTTATTTTCTTCTAGCATACTTATTAGCTTGAACAAACTTACCTGGTAAGTTGTTATGCATATATTAAATAGTGAAACATTTATTGGTGTCGTGATTCAACAAATGCTGAAAAATTTATAACATTCGTTGTGTCGTCTGCTTACTGAGTGCCAAATTTCCCTTGAAATGGAAGATGCCCTAATGATGCTCATAGCTGCTGCTGCAGATGAGGCTATCAGAGAGGAGGGTAGAGATTTGGCTGCTGAAATGAGATTGTTGAGAGAAACATCCGATCCATTTTCAATTCCTCAAAGGCAATTCATAAGACTCTTCAGGGTGTCAGAGGAAAATGTTGCATACATTTGTGATTCCCTCCGAGGACATTTACAGCGGCAACGTTCACATGGGCTCTCTGTTGAATCCCAGGTTTTAAATTTGACATTTAATCTGGTCATATTTAATTCATCTATTGAACCACCATTGAATTATGTTGAAGCAATTTCCTGTTTACACAATCTGTTCTTTGATGGAACCACAGGGAAATTTGTATTTTGGTACCTTTCCTTAATTTCAACTAATTTTTCTAATTTGTAGCGGTCAACTTCTTGGAATTGCACCATTCTTTATTTATCAGCACAGTATTTGTTAAAATTACCTACTCAAGGTATTTTCTGCCTTAAGATTCTTCGCTGTGGCATCTTATTAACGATGTGTTGGTCAAGACCACTTAATTTCTGTGTCTCAGCCCTCTGTCAGCAGATATATTCCGGCTGTTGCAGTGGGAATTTATGAGATTCTCTCCCATCAGTGAATCAAATTCCCCACCACTGTGGAAGAGAAGAGTATTTTAAAGCAGAGGTAAGATTTAGTCACATTAGTGAAGGTAAATGTAGCTGAGCAAGCCCATGTCCCTTAACATTAACTTATTCCAGATTTCGTCAACAAAGGGGTTTGAAGGGAGTGATTGGCTGTATAGACTGCATGTAGCTATTATCCAGCCAAAATGGAATGAGGCAGCCCATTTAAATCATAAAGGGTATCACTCCATAAATGTGCAAGCAGTGAGTTTTAACCTATTTATGAAATTTTTGCCCAAAAGTTCATTATTGATTACTTATTACACAATGTTATTTTATATTGTCTCTCATGACCTACGGTTCATGAACATAAATGCAAGATATCCTGGCTCTGTTCATGACTCCTTTATTTGGGAGATATTCTGGAGTAAATGAGGAGATGAGAAGAATGTAGGATCTGGGAGACCTTAGTTCATGGATAACAGGTACCATTTACAAATATTGACCTAAAAAAATTATGCCTGTAGTGTATAGTACTTCATTGCAGGCTGCATTATCTGTGTGTTATCATTCCTCCTTTGAAGGTGATTCTGGGTATCCTTTAGAGCCATGGCTCATGACTCCCATCACCAAGGCAGTGGAAGGCAGCCCTGAGTTTCGCTACACATACGCACATAGCCAAACTAGGAGTTGTGTGGAAAGGGCTTTTGGTGTGCTGAAAAATTGTTTTAGGTGTCTAATGCAACATCGTACGTGACATTATCAGCCTTTGCCCGCAGCAGCCATTGTGGTAGCTTGTGCAACATTGCACAACATAAGGTTGTCCAGCAATCTTGCTGATGCAGAGATTGATGTCGACGATGAAGCTGAGGCAGCATTGGTCCCTGGACCAGATGCTCTAACAGCAGAGGATGTGATGTTTGCCCCACATCAACCAGCGGAGAGGCATGAAGAAGCAGTGAGAATAATGAATGCCTTAGCGAGAACGTACCGATAGTTGGTAGGTATAGTTTTAAAGAAATAAACAACAGAATAAGTTTTAATATCATAGATTCAGTTATTGGCAATCTTTTTCAGCAGCCACAAGTCTGGCCAGATGACTGTTCATTAAGTCCAATCCATCAGCGACTCTACTTACTTCTTTCAAAATGTCCTGCAAATAAAGTAAGGCAATAGCAAAATGTCATTCATAGTAACTTTGTAATTTCTAAATAACATTTGAAGTGAGACATTGTCAATTGTCATTCTTTGTTAAGTAAGTTGCACTAAAATTTCAAATCTTTAAAAAATGTGCATTACATATTTCATATCCTCCAATAGTGTTTCTGCAAAAATTATTACAAAATAAATTTTGGAAGTCAGTTTAAGAATTGATAATAATAATATATTAATTGGTTCCAAAAAGACAAGTTTGATAACAAATATGGAGCATGTCATTACGCCTTCTTACACAATACTCATCAGGTGTGAAAATTCTCATGGCAAAATGAAAGCATAACAAAATGGACAAAACACCATTTTAAAGGATTCCTTGAAGAACATACGGTCCAGTGTAAAGAAGAAATTGGCGAAAGTCGGTAGCTTTCCATCTCATTCTTTGTATGCTAATTTCTTCCAACAAAGCAGTCATTTTTTACTCACATTCACCTGCATTACCTGACATTAATGCCTTAAGGCATTGTCATTCCTTTATTTATGCCTTAAGGCTCTTGACCTCCAAGGGTTAGGCCAGGCTCAAAGGTCACGAGGTGTAGGCAAGCCAGTCGTGGTAACAAAGGTGTTGAATCATAGGTTTCAATGGCTGCACAAGTCGATTGTATGATTCCCAGATCCCTCCATGCATTCCTTGACCTACAAGGATATGTGTGATTGATCAAGTGTAACCTCTACCAACATTGTGTCATTATGTCACTGTGGCCTGTGACCTTTTCTGCGTCACTTCAAGCCCCTCTCAATTTTTTTCGTAGGAGGGAGGATGGAATTCTATATTTTCAGCATCAGCCACCTCTCTTCATCAACAAATTTACATATTTTATACTTCATACATCTCCATTTCTCTTTGGTCCTTGTTCAGGGTTAGTCGCGGGGGTTAGATTCACCAAGGAGAACCTTACCCCTGATATCAGGGTCAACATAATCAATATTTATGTCTTGAATAGAAAGTCAGTCTCTGAGACGATACGAAAAACATTTTTGCTACACGGTGTCCGCCTTCACAGGACGCAAGTTCAGCTCTTGCACGAGGTTTTTAAAGAAAAATTGTTTCAGCGTTGTACACCTCAAGAAGAGGGACCACATCAGGTGCCCTTTGATGCATCAACCACACCGGATCAGGGGCACGCAGTTGTGGCTTTGGTATTGGCATCTCTATCGCATTCCATCCGACGCCGCGAAGTGTCACTGAAAATTTCCTGGACGACGTAGCAACCAATATTGAAGATGCTGAAAGACCCTAGAGACAGAAGAAGCATAAGTGGCTTTGTGATTTTACTCGCAGATGGACCAATTGTATTGGATTATCGTAAAAATAAATAAATATGTTTAGGCTAACTGATGTTAAACCATTGCCCGTCAAGGGGAAGTGTTAAAAGTTAAATCTAAAATGTGTGTGCCGGGCATTGGTTGTTGTTAGTTATGGGTTATTTACATATGTATATAAGAAGTGATAAATTGTTGTTGTAGTAGCCATCTTAGGGAATAACTCTGGTTTGAGCTTGCAGTTCCTCCAGATCAGTCACTGCCTGCGTTTTCTGATTTTCTTCCTGAATAACTGAGGTAAGATTTATAATTTTATCGCCCACGTGGTTTTACTTATCGTGTTTGTACTGATGTCTTTAGTGTAATTTATCTGCTGTCTAGAATGCCTTTTGTTAGCGTCGTACTCTTTAAATCATTTGAAAACTATTTACAAGCTATGAATTTTAACTTCAATCAAACCGATTGCTTAATGGGAATGCTGAGCTTGTACAGTTTAACGTACTATTCAAATTTATACCCATTGATTCATTTTGACTCTCCTCAGCTCGTGGTTATTAACATTTTTGTGTTGTTTTAAGTTCGTTTGTACCGTGATTATGTACTGGACTTCGCTATTTCTTAGTCTTGGAAAATGGAGGACCAGGTTTTCCTTATTGATCCGTTTAATATTCTTGCCGGAAGAATTTTCGCGGAATTTCCCATTCCGAGAACTGCTATTTCACTAGGTAACCTACTGCAGTAATTTTAACCTTATTTTAAAGATAAAGAATCCGGATTTCATAATATATAACGTTTTTTACCTAACTCTTAATAATTGCTGGTTTAAAATTACTGGCTGAGAATACTATGTCGACTAAAGTATTATTGTTTGTGGCTTGGACTTCAGTGAGGACATAAGCGGAAATAATTCTTATTCATTCTCAGGGAAGCTGAACTAACACCTTATTTCGATCCATTTGGTATTTACTCCCTGATTTTGATTCAATATTCTTGCAAAATGCCCTTTTAAAAGTATAAACCGTTGTTAGATATGAGTTCTAGACATAAGCGCAGATTAATTTCATGTAGATCTGTATCAACCACAGGATGCATTAGTGAAAGTGATATTCATTTGATCTCAAATGAGTCTCCGGTAGGTGATAATGCTCCTATCTGCGCCCAAGTTAGGTCAGCAGGGAATGAGTTAATATCTTAACCATCAACTCCTATCCTAGAAAAAGACGTAGAAAACTTAATTATGAATGATGTAGAACCAGTTTTCCTTGAGACTGACTCTGATTCCAATGTTTCTGCCGAAGACGACGTTGGTTTGGAGAAATTGACGCATTTATTAGCAGAGTGGGCGCTTGAAGGCATTTCTTTGGTAAAGGTGAATGAGCTTTTGAAAATATTAAGAGGGCACAGTTGTTTCTCAAGTCTTCCTTTAGATGTGAGAACATTACTCAAAACACCCCGTAGTTTTGTGTCCAAGGCTGTTGGAAGTGGGCAATATTGTCACTTGGGCGTACAAGAATCTTTGAAACATGCCCTGGGGAAGTATCCAGAAACACAGGATAATTAAACTATTAATTTGCTGTGTAATATTGATGGGGTTCCACTAACAAAGACCTCAAGTAGTCAGGTATGGCCTATCTTGATGAGTTTCACTGAATACTCCAATATTAGCCCATTCGTTGTGGGAATTTACCATGGATTTGAAAAGCCTCAATCTCGTGTAGACTTCCTGTCAGAGTACGTGAGTGAAATAGTCCAGTTAAAAGAGGAAGGTTTCCCATATAATGGAAAGACATACAGTGTGAAAATTGAGGCCTATGTCTGTGATGCTCCGGCACGTGCCTTTATTGCACAAATTAAAGGCCACTCAGGCTATTTTGGGTGTGGTAAATGTACAATAGAAGGGGATTATGTAAAAAGTAGGGTTGTATTTGATGAAATTGATGAACCTAAAAGAATAGACAAAGATTTTTCTGACAGGAAGCAAGAAGAGTATCACATTGGTGTCTCTCCTCTTGAAAACATCCCAGATACATTAATGCTGTCTCACTTCCCATTTGAATATATGCACCTGGTTTGTCTAGGTGTGATGAGGAAGTTATTAATTTCATATACTGGGGAAGTCTTAAAATACGATTAAGTTCAATGAATTTAAATATTATCAATTCACGCCTCAATCAAATTCATTCCTACTTGCTAGTTCCCAAGTGATGTATTCCATCATTTTTTAAGTTTACATTTCTCAATCAGAATTCTGGTTGCAGCAGAGTATTGTGCTGATGAGAAGAAACTAAATTATACGAAAGAACTCCTGAAATTTTTCGTTTAACATTTTGGTGCTCTATATGGAAGAGAGAGTGTTAGTTATAATGTCCATGGACTTAAACACTTGGGAGGAAGAAGTGAGAAATTTTGGGCCACTAGATAATTTTAGTGCCTTTAAATTTGAGAATCACTTTCATATTCTCAAAAGAAGGATTAGAAGTTTTAATCATCCATTACAGCAATTAGTGCGGAGGGTTATTGAAAACAGAAACCATAATGCTGTTAAACAGACTGTTAAAGGGAATAGGGAGCATGTCCCTTTCAGAGGTGAAGAACTTCCTTCAGAAGTGGGGATGCCATTTTTTAAATGCCTTTACTTGAGCTGTGGTAAAGTTTCAACGAAATTTCCAGATAATAGTGTGTTGATGGTAGGAGGGGAAATAGTTGTGATCAACTACTTGGGAACTCAAGATGGCGAAACTGTAGTTGTTGGGCAGAATTTTCTCCATCATTCAAACTTTTATTCTAGTCCTGCCAATTCCCTAGAAGTTGGAATTTTTTACTGCCATTCCTTATCCCATAGCACGATATGGCCTGTTAGAGATATAAAAAGCAAATATCTTTATATCCCCTATGTTAAGCATGACTTGCAGGATTCATGCTACGTGGCTACAATTCTGCACACATTATAGTTATTGCAATGTATAACTTCCGCTTATACTGGGACAGGGCAACAAGATGTGTAGCAACGCTGGAGTAAATAAAAAATGGATTGTGGTGGAGTTCGCAGGGGATGATGATGGCCTGCTTGAATGTAAGGCAGTGCCTTTTATTTGGCTCTCTAACAAAAGCTGCAGAAATGTATGCAGCTAACCGGACCTAGGGTCTGGATTCAATCCTCGGCAGATTGCATTTGCAATAATGAATTGCTCGCCAAGTGAGTCCTCTTGGCCGATGTATGAGGTGAGGATATTTCCTCACAGCAGTTGTGGTAAGTACTTTTTTTTACTTTCTGTTAATATTGTGTTTTAATATTGGACTGCTTGATAAAATGAAATAATTTTGATTTTAAGATACTGAACAAGCCAGGAAAATGGAAATGATGGCGGTGGACACCTCAGATTTAGAAATGGATAAGCCTCTTGGGCGTGGATTGAGGAGGAAGAAAGCAAGAGTGGCCTTCGGTGGTGATACCTCTGATGAGGATGATAGTATGAGGAGGATACCATCTCCTCCCAAATTTCAGAAGTGTAAGTTGAAAGACTCCTTTAATTGAATTATTTTGTGTGCCGGTTAATCTTTGTTGGTGAAATGCTGAAATATCATTAATTTTATTTTTTATTTTTGCAGCACGATGCACTAGTATTGGAGACGCTTCGAATGGGAAAAAGCAATCTGCAATAATAGAAAGGAAACCCTCATCAAGCAGTGGTAAGTGTTGACATAATAAGGAATTTTTTGGGCGGACATCAAAGCTTGCTAATGATTTTATTCCTAGCTAACTAGTTTTATTAACATTCTTACGTTATGTGTGGTTGTTATTGGCGGGATGCGATCCTGATAGACAGTTGGCTGAAGATACAGCAGTAACTTCACTATTATCGGAAACTGTGATGAGTAAGTATGAGCATTGAGATTCAGCGTTTAGCTTAGGAATTATTTTCTTAAAATGCTTATATGTTGTAAATGGTTTTGCAGATGCTGCTTCATCCTGTAAATTTGGCAACTTGTGCTGCCAAGATAAGTCAGGTAAGGGCATTAATCAATGATAGTAAAACTGTTTTCCTGGTTTTTCTTGCAAATTTAATTGTTGTAATTTTCTTTTGTACTACAGCTAAGATTGATCAGCTTGCTTTGAGCAATGAAGTTCTCATAAAGAAAATGGATAGGATGCAGGTGTAATTATCAGAAGCTTTAGAGAACACGCGGCTTTTGATGACAGCCACAGATTCTTTGAAGAAGACTCAAGGCCCTTGCCCTAGGGTTACCGTAAAAAATTTCACTTGCCGGTTAATACAGTGAGTGTATTGAGAGAGTTGGAAGATAGTATTAAAGATGCTTCCTCAAGGGAACTATTGGTAAGTTCACTTAATATATGGGTAGTATACTTATTAATTCATGTTTAGTTGAAATCTAATTACTGTGACATATTTCAGAGAGAAGAGCTAAAGATGCAGGGTGGTAGTACCCTTGTTGCTGCTGTAAATGCCATGTGCTAGCAAAAGAATTCACCTACTTGGGAGTCCCGGGGAGAAGCAAACCAGGGTTTAAAGATTTGGAGGTAGACAGAATACTGTTCGGTAAGATGGTTTATACTCTTTACGTAATCTAATGCTATTTAGTGGGGGACAGTAAAAAAAATTGAGACCTCTACTGTTTCACGGTATATTTCAAAACCATTAATAGTATGCAGGCTAAATTTTCAATGACTTTTTAAGACTTCAAACTGTCATTTCCCAAAAAATGCTAATATTTTCCATTTCCTATGTTTTAGTGGATTTGCTGTTTGATGGATTGAATGGGAATCGTATCCATTTAATTGCTTTCACTTCTTGTATTTATGGAATAAAGTTTAGCCCCTAATATTTACAACAGTATGTGAAATGGTATACAGATGTGTGGAATAATAAATATAGTGAAACCTTTATTATCTAGCGTTAATCATGAAGATCTTCATTTTCAGAGTATACTTGTAGGAGATTTTTCACCTTAGATTCATATTTCCCACTCTTTTCATTTATTTTCCTTGTTCCATCAAAGGTGTTAAAGAGGGGTTTAACGTACAAATATTAGTAATAGTTTTGTCAATCCTTAAATTACCTTGTTATTTAACCTTTGAGTTGGTGGCAGAGATGTGACCCGAAAAGGCACTTCACGTTTCGTGCCGTACCACCCACACCATCGTTTCGTGGGAGGCACCCGAACTCTTGAGTCAGAGCCTCGGCGTTGAAGGAGACCCAACCCTTAACCACGGGTGTTTTATAGCACCAATTGACCAGTCTTTTATAGCACCAATTGACCAAACCACAGCAAGCACAAAGCTATGTTCGTCTTTGTGTTGCACCAGTTACACTGATGAAAATTGTTTTTTCATCGCAGTCATACGATAGATATTAACCAATTTACGTGCTTTAGTAATTTAATGTGCATAAATTAATGTGTTCGATTTATGCTTAACTTAAAGAAGTTATAAACTATAGTGTGACTGGTCAATTGGTGCTATAACCCACCCGCTGTGAAGGATTCGGTCTCCTTCAAAGTCGAGACTTGGGCGTGTTTGGGTTCCTCCCAGGTACGGCACGAAACGTAACATGCCTTTTCGGGTCACATCCCTGGTTGGTGGAGAGGTATAGTTGCCCAAAGGTGTGGAATCCTACCTTAACACTCCAAATGCCACACATAAAGTTAATTTGTTGTAAAATGTTTTCTTTCAGATGCCATTCAGTCTAGGGCCATGTTTTCGTCTGCCATGAAGAAATATGTTGCCAAGGCTGTTGCGGAGTGGCTGCGGCAAGCCAATGGAAGATTCAAGAGAAGGCAGATATTGACCAATGCTGTACATAATATTACAAAATCGGAATAAAAAAGTATTTACTTTACTTCTTTTGCTTTACTGATATCCTCTATATTCAATATCCATTTCCCATATCAACCATGAAAATATTTGGGAGTGACTTGCAAGGAAAAGGTACTCAATGAATATCGATCGTGGTAAACACTGTTAAGATTGTATTCTCAAGTTATCTTATATGTATCAGAAGTGAATTTCTGGCATTTGGATGTGATTTACTTTCTCATTCAAAGTTATAGTTAAGGATGACCTCAAATTGTGTTAGAGGCCTTCCAGGTGCTCCTGTACAGCATTAATCCAATCACCTATGAAAAAAATATATAAAGCTGTATAAAATTTTTATACCTTCTTATACAATTGCATACAATTTTTATAAATTGTATACAGACATGTATAAATTTCCAAATGTATTCAGCCGTGGCTGCATAAAACTAAAAGCAGGCGGTATAGTGTATACAAACTGTACAAATTTATGCAATTTTCATTAAGCCCATGGGTTTAATGGGCTATACATTTACAATTTAATACAATCTTATTGAAGGCAGTTCATTTCACCTATTCTGCAGTTTGCTATTAAAAATACTACTTCTGGGCAAAGACAAATATATGAAGTTTATAGATTGTATAAACTGTATGAATATATACAGTTAATATGTACAATTTTATAAAATGTATTATGGTGTATTAAAGGTATACAATTGTATCCCTGGCGAAAATGTTACGCTTCCTCGACCGGTCACGAAGGGTACACAAAGTGGTGATTCCCTTAGGTACAGGAAGTGTCAAATCGCTACCTTCCATAAAATCATTAAAAGTAATGCTAAAGGTTCTAGTTGACCGAGTCTGCCTGTTAAAAATATTTCAAAAACGGGGGGTAAAAATTAAATTAAAACTAGGATGCGCTCTCATCGATAAAATCTTTGCAACATAGTTGCACATAAGGATGTTTCGGCGAGTACTCAACGGGGGCTCGCCGGCCTCCGAGTATAGACTCAGGACTGGAGATGTCCTGAAGGCACCAGTTGCCAAACGGAGCCCTGCGTTGTGAACCGTATTCAACGGTTTCAAATAACTCTCGCGCGCAGAAGAGTAAACGAAACATCCATAATCTAATTTTGAGCGCACCAGTGCTCTGTACAATAAAAGCATAGTGGAGCGATCGGCTCCCCACGCATGATTACATAAAAAGCGTAAAATGTTTAAAACTTTCAAACACCTATTCTTTAAAATCATAATTTGTTCACGCCAATTCAGGCGACGGTCAAAAATTAAACCTAAAAACCGGATCGACTCTGTGTAAGGAAGAATCCTACCACACAGACGAAGATCCGGTGGGGGTTCGTATACACGCTTGCGCTGGAAATGGAGGCATTTCGTTTTTTCAGCAGAAAAACGAAAGCCACTTCGCTTTGACCAATCGCTGAGTTTATTAAGAGTCAACTGAATGACTCGTGCAGCACTGGCTAGTTTTGACGACCGGCAGAAAACGGCCAGGTCATCTACAAACAGCGATCCCATCACTGGTGCTCTGAAATATTCCGTGACGTCATTAATTGCAATAGCGAAGAGCGTCACGCTCAGTACAGAGCCTTGTGGTACCCCGTTTTCCTGAACATAAAATTGGGATAAGTGATTGCCTATCCTCACTCTAAATACCCGATTAGTTAAAAGATTTTGTATAAAAATGGGTAAATTCCCTCTAAAACCCCACTCGTACAACTTTTTTAGTATCTTCTGGCGCCAGACTCTGTCATATGCCTTATCCAGATCGAAGAATGACAATGACATGACAATGTCATGCTGTCATGTCACAAGAATGACAATGACATGCTGGCGCAGAAGGAAGGTCTCCTGGATGAAGTTTTCGGCTCTGACAAGGTGATCGATTGTCTAGATCTATCTCGCCGAAACCCACATTGGACACTTGAAAGAAGGTTCCGGCGCTCCAACCACCAAACGAGCCGGCGGTTCACCATTCTTTCCATTACCTTGCACAGGCAGCTGGTCAACGAGATTGGTCTATAGTTATTGGGATCAGCCCTGTCCTTTCCTGGTTTAGGAATTGGGACCAATACAGATTCCCGCCAGGAGGTAGGAAATCTTCCCTCAGCCCACACCTGGTTGAGGGTGCGGAGGCAATCCAACAACGCTGTCTCCGGAAGATTCCGTAGAAATGCGTTGTGGACGCCATCCATTCCTGGCGAGGTGTCCTTAGAATCTCCAATGGCGGACTTCAATTCCCATAGCGAGAATGGCTCATTATAATTGGCAGATGCTCGGCGTAGTTCAATACGACACATTCCGAGCGTTCCTTGATGGTCAAGAACGCTGCAGAGTAATTGGCGTCACTGCTGGTATTTGAAAGTGGACTGCCCGAAGACTTCGCTTATCTCCTGGAGTGTACGAAGCACCCTGCCGTTATCTTCGATGTAAGAGACGCCGTATACTTGCCGTGAACCAGAAATGCTCCTTACCTTGTTCCAAACCTGTGCAAGGGGTGTCCTGTTATTAATGGATGAAATGTTATTTATCCAGGAGGCCTTCTTAGCCTCCTTCACCACACGTCGAGCTCTCGCTCGGATGCGACGGAAGGAGGAAAGATTGGTGGCCGTGGGGAATTTACTAAAAATGCGTAAGGCACGTTTACGCTCCTTAATGGCCTTGGCGCACACTTCATTCCACCAAGGTACCGCTGGTCGACGGATGCCGCTGCCTTTTGATAATGGGACGCTGCATTTGGCTGCTTCCACTATACTTGCGGTAAGCAGCTGAACGTTACACGTCCCGGCGCGTTGGTCATAGTACTAAAAATTAAAGGAATGTTTATAAACAGACCAGTCGGCTTTGCGCACAATCCAGTTGTCTGAGCGAATAAAATCTGGATTTAAATTCAGTTCAGATCTGATTAAAATAGGGAAGTGGTCGCTTCCACAGAGATCTGTATGGACGGACATGTTGATTTTGGTGTAGACTGCTCGTACAAAGACATAAATCAATGGAGGAATACTCCCCGTTAAAAGAATTAAAACGGGTTTTCTCTCCATTATTTAGTAAAAAAAGGTTAAAATCGTTAAAAAAGCTGGCTAAAACTCGTCCTCTCCTGTTGCTATGGGCCGTAGAACTTCCCCACAGGGGGTCATGGGCGTTAAAATCGCCCAATAAAATAAATGGCCTTGGCAACTGATGGACAAGAGCATCTAGATTCCCAAGGCTCACCTTCTGGCAGGTAAACGTTGCATAACGGTAATTTCTCACGCGCATGCACGGTCACGGCCACTGCCTGAAACGGGGTGGTCAACTGCACTCGAGAAGTGTAAAGGGCTTCTCGAACAGCCCTGGGCTCGTTGGCCGCTCGTCGAACCTATAGACCGTATATCCTTTTAAAATGCCCTTGTCCGTAACTTTAAAATGTGTCTCTTGCAGACCAATGCAAGAGTGGTTAAAATCATTAATTAAAATGGCCAGCTCCTCCTTGTGCCGATAAAAACCATTACAATTCCATTGTAATGTAAAAACCATTTTAAATATTTAAAATAAGATAAAATTATAGATTAAATAAAAAAAATAATAAAAATCAGAGCAGCCAATGTCCATCATAGAAAGCAATCAGCGCTTGAAGCGCTGTTTCCTTCCCTTGATCCTTATTTTCTGGATTTATGTATCGGAGACACAGAAATCCTCGTCCATTGCCTCCGGCTGGGGGTTTTTCCCCTTGCTGGAGGGACCGGGGGAAGGCGTCTTCTCGCGCCTTGAGGGCGAGACCCCGGTTGAGGTTTTAGGCGGGCTCTTCTTTGGAGAGCCCACAGAGGTGGTTATATCCATTTTCTCATCTGTGAAATTCTTTACTTTAGGCGGTGTCACTTGTTTATCGGGCTTATCTCTATCAGGTTCCGTCTGTGTGCCCATTGCGCACATTTTCACGGGAACGGAAGCGACTGATGCGAAGGATTTGGAAAACGTTGGGGCAATCAATGCCCGAAACTTTTTCCTCGCCTCTATATACGAGACCTTTTCCAGCGTCTTAATCACCATGATTTTCTTTTCCTCCTGCATCTTGGGACAATCGCGGGAGTACACCGGATGTGCACCCTCACAATTGATGCAGGAGGCAGCCGCCTCGCACTTGTCCCCATTGTGTTTGCCTTTGCCACAGCGCGGGCAGGTGGCCTTGCCCGCACATCGCGTAGCGATGTGGCCGAAGCGCTGACATTGAAAACATCTCATGGGGCTTGGAATGAATGGTCTAACTGGAAACGATTCGTACCCAATGAATACCCTGCTAGGAAGCTTCTCCATGGCGAAGGTGAGGATCACAGATGTGGTGCTTTTCACCTCGCCATTACGGCGACTCGTTATTTTCTTACATCCCGTGACGCCTTGGGACTCCATCTCCTTGGAGATGGTGTCGTCGTCCAGGTGTAGCAGATCTAAGTGGGAGACACTCCCCGGCAGGAATTTAAAGTGCGGTGCGGCTCTACGGACGCTGGAAAATTGTGGAACTTCTTCATTCCTAACAGCTTCTCACTCTGTAGGTCAGTCGATGTCTCGATTAGTAGCGTTCCGTCCCTAAGTTTTTTGGCAGATCTCAGATCTCCAGATAGATAACCCGAAAACACTCTCCTTATGAGGAAGGGAGACACTTTCGTGAAGGTCTCGCCTTCCTTTGTACATTTCATTATCAAATAGCGCTTTGAAGCGCAGAAAACATTCTCCCCCGCCCGTGTCCGGGCGGGATCTTTTTGGGGGTGGAAGGTTAGTTTCCGCCATTCCCAATTATTCTTCGTCCCCCGGGCCCAACACCCACCATGGAGCCACACAATTGGGAAGCCGCACCGCAAACCGGTACAGTCGCCAGGGCTACCCGAGGGGATATAGCACCCCAGAGGTGGTTGTCTGTTTCGGGTTGGATCTTCGATGCACGGGCCCACCAAACCCGTACATCTCCGACGGCCCTACACAGACCCCCACCTCCTTGACACTCGCCACCGTTGAACTGAACGCCACGGAAGCCGATTGACCGGGAGTGGCTAGCTCCCGGCCGCCCGTTTACACAGAATCCGGGGCCAAAGAGGGGTCTTGGTCCATAGTCCCTACCGGGCATCCGACACCCTGCTGGAAACCACGGACCTCACCCTCCAGGATCCCCTTCCCCTCCTTATGGGTCTCCGCACACGGCAAACATGTGGGTGGATCGCAGGCCAGGTGGTATGGCCGCACACAGACAGTTGACTCACAAGACTGTCCGGACTCAACCCTTGCTAGCTCTGGGGTTTTTTCCGGGGTTTCCTTCCCCGCTCTTGTAGTCGCCTCATACGACAAGCAGGGATACCGCGGGTGTATTCTCCATCCCCCTACGCGCAGGGGTGACGTATTTATCAAATTCTACCATTCAGTAGCGTTTGCGAGAATAGGTTCGTTGAATCGTAGGTTAGGTAATCATTGGTAGATTAGGTTCCATAACGTTAGGTAGAGACGAAGTAGTATAATACGATGTATTACAGTAGCAGTATTTGGGTGATTTGGGTGCTTCGACGACTAAGGTCATTCGCACCACGTCAATCTAACATCACCATGGCAAGTTATTTGAAATAAATAATTAAATAGACAAATAAAAGCAACACAACTGACATTAAAATTGGCGTAAGATAAAATAACAAATAATGGTTGTCACAAAGAGTTAAAAAGCCCAGACTCTTTTAAAAATAACATTATCCGACAAACACAATCAGGATCGTCTCCTAGGACGTGTCCTAGGTCTCCGCTGATGTTCAGCCGGATGCGCAGAGCACGGTACTATCACACACCGTCAGAAGGTGTCTCACAGTAATGGGAGAGTCGTAATCCTCACAGTAGGGCAGGATCTTCTCTTCGGTGAAGAGGTAAGAGTGAGTGAGGGCACAGTGGCCTATCCTTAACCGTGTGATAGCGACCTCTTCCCTGCGAATCCTCCCGACTGATGTGGGCCACACTGATACCACCGGTTTTTTGGTGCGCAACTTATTTTCTGTCAGGGAGTGCCAGGTTTCCTTCCGCTGTCCAAAGGCTACGTTTCTCAACGTAGCCTTTAAGTCTTCGTGCGGTACCAATACTGACGAAATGTGTTCGTCTTGAAGTACCGTCCAGGGACGTGTCCAGGTACCCACACAAAACGGATAGCGATTCCCTTATTGGAAAGGGATAAAAGATGATTCTGAATCTCCTGGACAAGTGGGTGCATCGGGGAATAACCGGAAATGGCCTTCAGCGCACTCATAGACTCACTGCAGACCATGTATGCGCCGCAATTGCCCCTAATACCACCAAGAGCCAGGGCAGGCGCTAGCACTTTTGCCGCCCTAGGCAAAGGTTACATTTGCCGCCCCCCCCCCCTCCTTTCCCCTCCTCCCACCCCTACCTGTTGTAAAAATGTTTTCACTTATGTTTCGTTAGATTTTAAAAATATTTATTTTGGCGTAGATATTTTTTTTATTTTTTCCATTTTTTGCCGGCCCCCGGGAAAGTTCCGCCCTAGGCGGTCGCCTAGTTCGCCTTATGGGTGCGCCGGCCCTGCCAAGAGCCATCTTTGTGCGAAAAGCTCCGCCGTGTAGATACTGCACAGCGGGCTTAGCTTCACCCCGATGACTCCATGGTGGGACGAGAACACTGCGCATACGCATGCCGACTCGGACTTGGAACCATCCGTAAACACGGAAGTGAAATCGGAGTGGTGGCACAGCTCTTCCCTAAAAAGTTGTTAGTACTCAATGGGCGTCGTTGAACCTTTCTGGCCAGTTAATTGGGTAAAACTACACTAAGGATAGGGCACTCGCCATGGTGGGTGACCGGAATATCCTTGGCCGTAAACTTCTGTAAGTATCTCATCTGTTCCTTCCATAAAATTTTAAAACGGACGCTCAGAGGTCTGGTGGCCCTTGTCCGCCTGTTAAAAATGTTTAAAAACCTGGGCTTAAAAATTACGTTAAAACACGGGTGAGTCCTCGTGGATAAAATTTTTGCGACGTAGTTTGCCATTAAGATGTTCCTCCGGGTATCCAGAGGGGCCTCTCCGGCATCCGAGTATACTCTTAAAACGGGATACGTCCTGAACGCTCCGGTCGCCAAACGTAGCCCCGCGTTGTGAACCGTTGCCAGCGGTTTCAGGTAACTTTTGCGGCCCGAGGAGTAGACGAAACATCCATAGTCCAACTTGGAACGCACCATTACCCTGTAAAATGAAAGCATGGTTGTCCTGTCGGCGCCCCATGTAGTGTGCGATAAAACACGTAAAATATTTAAAATGTTAAAACATTTATCTTTAAGAATCCGGATGTGTTCCTTCCAATTAAGCTTGGAATCGAACACCATCCCGAGAAAGGGAACCGATTCAGCGTATGGTATAACCCTACCACCGAGACGTAACTCTGGTGGTATATGGTTGCTCCTGTGACGATGAAAATGTACACATTTTGTCTTTTCAGCTGAGAAGCGGAAGCCATTCTTTTGGGAACAGCCGTCCAGTTTATTAAGACAGAGTTGTATTTGTCTGGACGCGGTTACTAGTTTGGATGACCGGCAGAGAATAGCCAGGTCATCACGAACAATGATCCCATGACAGGTCCCGTGATGCAGTCGATAGCGTCATTGTTCGCAATAGCGAATAGCGTCATTGTTCGCCTTAGCGTGACATTGTTCGCAATAGCGAACAATGTCACGCTAAGGACTGATCCTTGAGGCACTCCATTTTCCTGCGTATAGGGTTCGGAAAGGTGCTTTACAACTCTGATTCTGAAAACTCGGTCTGACAAAAAAAGTTTTTAATAAAAATGGGAAGATTTCCCCTAAATCCCCAGCCATGCAACGTGTTTAAAATCTTCCGACGCCAGACCCTGTCATACGCCTTCTCCAGGTCAAAGAAGATGACGTGCTGGCGCAGAAGAAAGGCCTCCTGGATGAAATTGTCGCTCCGAACGAGGTGATCAATGGTTGATCGACCTCGCCGGAAACCACACTGGATATTCGACAAAAGGTTCCGACGGTTTACCACCCTTTCCATTACCTTGCACAGACAGCTAGTAAGGGAGATGGGCCTGTAGTTACTCGGGTCCGTTCTGTCCTTTCCCTGTTTAGGGATCGGAACCACCGCAGATTCCCTCCAGGAAGACGCGATACTACCCTCGAACCATAACTGGTTGAGGATGCTCAGGATCTCCATCAAAGCTTCCCCCGAAAGATTTCGAAGGAAGGCGTTATGGATTCCGTCCAGTCCCGGAGAGGTGTCCTTGGAATCCGCGATGGCTGACCGTAGTTCCCACAGCGAGAACGGGTCGATATACTCCTCGATTACGGACCTCTCAGGAAGCGTTCCTTGAAGGCCAAGAACGCTTCCGAGTAACACCTGTCACTGCTTATACTGGCTAGTGACTCGCCAAAAGCCTCGGCTACGTTGCGAGGGGAGCTCACGATTTGGCCATTAATTTTCAAGCAAGAGACGCCGTACTCCCTACGGGAGCCTGAGATGTATCTCACCTTATCCACGCCTATGCAAGTGGTGTCCTGAGGTTAATGCTATTGACGAATTCCCTCCAGGAGACCCTTTTTGCCTTTTTCACGACTCGTCGAGCTTTCGCTCGCAGTCGGCGGAAGGACGATAGGTTCGTTGCGGTTGGGTACTTTTTAAAAAGACGCAGGGCACGTTTTCGAAGACGAATTTCCTCGGCGCACTCCTTGTTCCACCAAGGAACCGCTGGTCGTGGGACGATACCCGATGACCGTGGGACGTTGCAATTCGCTCCTTCGATCAAGCACCTTGTTAAAACCTCCACATTGTATGTGGCATCACAATTACAATTGTGTTTAAAATTAAAAGCGTCTCTAAAATTCTGCCAATCAACTTTACGGACAATGCAATTGCCCGGTCGGATTAAATCAGTGTTAAAACTTCGTTCAGAAGTTATTAATTTCTAGAGCCATTCAAAATTATCTGCGACCGTTAAAAACGGTCCAAAACGTAGTTAGCCAGCTTTTAGGACCTCTCCCGTCATAAGCCTATATGAAGACGCCGGGGAGCCGCCGCTGGCTACTAGTAGGCTACTGTTGAAATGCAAACAATATTAACCATGTCGAGACACCCATGTTTTGACATCGTTTTAAAATCAAGATTTTTAGATGATATGAACAGAAGGACGAGGGCTAACAGGCCACTATTTGACATTTCGCTACCGGGTGTGTTTGTGGTCGGGTATTCCAAATACCGCGTCTTTACCGCGACCAGAGTGCTACACTTATCTGCATAGACGCCAGAAATCCTGTCTCACGTCGCCAGAGTACCAGAGCCTGTTTTCAGAATTCCTTTGTAACCACCCAGACTCCATCCCCGTTTATACGGATGGATCTAAGTCTGATTCAATATACGCACGTGCCGTGTCCTCCACTCATCACAAGGTCATCGAGGCGAGAGATAATGCGCTATGTAGCGTATACACTGCGGAATTATTCGCAATTAATATGGCTCTAAGAAATGTCAGTAGCAATTCTGGCTCTTTCCTCGTCTGCACCGACTCCTCAACCACGATATGTTATACCACGCTTAAGAACCTTGGATATTCCAAAAATATCTAGATACGTTTCTTGGTTCTGCTATATCCGTTGTTGATGTCTTTCCGAGAATTAGCGACCATTCAGCTGTGTGCGCTTATCTCAACTGGGAAGGCGCCAAGGGTGAACATACTGAAATAAAAATATGGCAATATAACCGAGGGGATCGTAATGGGTTTCAAACGCTCTTGAGGGACAAGTACCCCGAGTGGGTTATTGGAGGGAAAAACGTAGAAGAAATCTGGGAGGTATTTAAAAATATATCGGAGGAAGGTTTAACCCTCTTTGTCCCAAATAGAGCTATCAAATCGAATACGGATCCCGAATTTTACAATACAAATATCAGATTATCTGAAAAAAGTCAGAATTGGCAACAGAAAACGAAATGACAGCTTGGATTCATTAAAACATTAATCCGCACATTATATGGGGAAAAGAAAATAGCCAAGGAAAATTTCTTACAAAACGCAATCTTGAATGATAACGGCAACCGGTTTTTTAAATACATGAGGAGGAAAGGTAACAAGGTAGCAATAGAAGTCGTAAAAATCAGGATGGTACCCTAATTACCGATGACAAAGAGAAGGCCAATGCTTTCAACAGTTGGTACGCAAGCGTTTTTTCGGGGAAGGGAAATAAAAGTCTCAATAGGAAATGTAATACAGTCTACAAGATATGAGAAAGGAAACGGGTTAGTTATCTCCAGACCAATCAAAACCTCACTCTCCGAAATTTGCAACAGAATTAGAAAAATGCGTAGAAATAAGTCAGTTGTACCCGATGGTATTTCCATTGATTTGCTGAAACTGGGTGGTCTAGCTGTTTCGAAATATATTTACCATTTATTCAATGTCACCATGAATAACAGCGCCTTACCTGGTGACTGGAAGAAAGCCCGAGTAATTCCAATATTTAAAGGGGGGGATAAAGTTATTGTTGAAAATTACCGACCGGTAAGTTTCACTTCCGTAGTCTATAAGTTGTTTGAAAAGATAGTGGCTAATTACCTTTGGGATTTATAGGAGAGTGAAAACTGGTTGTCTAATCGACAGCATGGATTTGGGAAGGGTCACTCAACTGAAACTCAGTTGCTAGGGTTTTGCCAAGAATTTGCTGACTCCATGGATGCGGGAGTAGAATTAGATGCGATTATTGTCGACATTTTTTCTAAATCATTCGACAGAGTGGATCATGAACGGCTTATGGCAAAAATGAGGAAATTGCCGTTGCATGTAGATGGAAGAGATATCTTGTGGATTAAAGATTTTCTTAAAGAGAGTTAAAATGGGTGAAGAATGCTCTGAACTAGCCAAGGTAGCATCAGGTGTCCCGCATCCTTGGACCTTTATTGTTCTTAATTTACCTAAACGAGCTTCCAGAAATGATAAACTCGAGCATAAGACTTTTTGCGGAGGACTGCATCATTAATCAATGAATAGGTAATCTGAGCGACCATGAAGCCCTTCAGGACGATGATAACAAATTGAAGAGTTGGGTATCGTTAAATGGGATGGATATAAATGTACCAAAATGCAAGTTTGTTAACTTTAGCAATAAAATTATTACCACAAATAGGATATACGAATTCTCTGGTAATGCAATTCCGAAATCCGATAGCTGTAAGTATTTAGGTGTTCATTTGACAAATAATTTAGACTGGGACTTAAATGTGAATTACATGACCAAAAAGGCGTTCAAAACGCTTCATTGGGTAATGAGAAACCTCAAAGGGAGCCGCAAGGTTACAAAGGATATGGCCTATAAAACACTGGCTCGCCCGATCTTAGAGTACGCTTCTCTTGAATGGGATCCACACAAGAAAGGTCAGGATATTAAATTAGAGAAAGTGCAAAGAAAAGCAGCCAGGTATGTGTTAGGAAGATATAAGAAAACGGAAAGTGTTGAGAAAATGATCCACGTACTAGGATGAAATAGCTTAAAGCAAAGGAGGAAAAGGAGCAGGCTATGTGGGATACATAGAATAGTTACCGGGGAAAGAGCATGGGACGACCTAGGGAAGGAAATATTAAAGCCAAACTTTGTTGGAAAGAATCATCACCAATTTAAGATAAAGTGCCGATCACAAAGGACTAACGTTAAGAAGTTTTCATACCTAAATAGAACAATACTTGACTGGAACGATCTGCCAGCAAAGCTTCTCGAACCCTTCCCAAAAAATGGAAATATATTTAAGAATAGGTTGAAAAAGGATGTTTTTATTATTTAATTGTAAGGTATTGCTAACCAGGGCGATGAAGTATATTGTTCGTACCGTGTTTATCTATGTTACCACCGGGCCAATTGTCCACTTGTAACATTATTAATATAATAATATATGTTTTTACGAACTCCGGGCTGGAGGAAGAGGTGACAATATTGTGTCCCAACTGGTCCAGGAAACAAAAAAACTAATATCCTGTGGCTCCCGTATTTTCTGATTTCCCATTATTCCAGACGCATGTCCTGGCTGAGGAAAGCCTGGGACGAAGGATTGTTTGCTAAAATAAGATTCTTTTCACCTTTTATCGTTAACTATGTTGCTTATGCCAATGCCATGCCCTGGCAATGGACCGCCATTTATCCTGAACTTGAATTTCAAATGATCCGCAGATTCCCACACCAGTTACCAATTTATTTTGAGGAGGCGGAGGCCGCACTAAGGGGAATGCTTTTTCTGTTCAATAACACACCGGAGTACTCCAATATATGTCTCTGTATTGATAATTGTACAGGAAATAAGCAAAATGAAGAAAAAAAGCAATTCTCCGGTAGCTGGTTTATTCCCAGGCTGCTTCCCATGCTCACTCTTGGCCGGCCACTCGGTGTCTGATCGAGAACATGACTACAAAAATGACCGGTAGACCCAGTGGTGCTAGAATCACCGAATACAGCTAGCGCCAACACTTCACAAACACTCCCGTCGGCGCTCGTCGAGAGCGGAGTCCGCGCTGCAGACGCGCTCTCACTCTCGGCGCTAAATTCGCCGGCCTCGGTGGCGGCGGGGTAACGTCCTCGCCTGCTAACCAAAAGGTCGCGGGTTCGAATCCCGCCTGGGGAGGATTTTTCACTTCCCAGGGCATGGTTGTGTGTGTTCGTTCATTGTTAATATTGTTAATACCCCGATATAAAGGCCAATGAGTGCTGTTTTCGGTGGTTAAAAAAATCCAAGGATGCTGTTCACTACCGTGAAACAAAGTGTGTGTATAACATATGTGATTTTAACATTCACTGAATGCTTGAATGCCTGTTTAAACATAATAGTGTTTCAGCTGGACAGCGCAAATAGTGTTACATCAATTTATGTCAACATGTCCCTCTGTTTTGTGTGCCGAAAATCCACCAGAAACGTCGCCTTCATCGCCTGCTCCGTGTGCCACAAAAACTTCCACGGTCAATGTGCTGATAGTCCTCCATCTAAGGATGACATAGATGGAATTGCGGCGAGCAAACAACAGTGGAGGGGTTTAGATTGTCGGGCTTCACGTCGGCAGTTTAAATTCTATTGGTGAATTGGCTGAGCCTAATAATAAAGCTGATATCGGTGATACGAAGTCGTTTGATGATATCTATCGCCTCATAGCAGATTTAAAGGGTGAATTTAAGAACGTTGAGAAAAAACTTGTTGACGCTATTAACAAATTGTACGATTGATTAGATGTAAGCATCAAAGTAATTGAAGTGCAGACAGCAAAACTTAATCAGTATTTAAAAAAGAAAATCAGTGTCTTTAAAACAAACTCTCCGAGTGTGAAAACCATTCGGACGATAAAGAGCAGCGTATGCTAGAAAACAATGTGGAAATTCATGGATTACCTTCCAGTGCCAATGAAAACCTACCCTTGATAATATGTAAAATAGGTGCGGCCCTAGATGTTCAGTTAAATGAAAACAGCATCTATTACTGCTACAGGTCAAAGCCTAAGCCCAGTGATGAATCTGGTGGGATCGAAGTACGATTCCGAAGTCAAAACGTCAAGGAGGAATTGTTGACTAAGCGCCGAGTGAAGAGAGATTTCGGCACGCGGCATTTGTCCCTGGAAGGAGCTCAATCCTCGGACGCCCATCATCTACATCAACGAGGCTTTGACTTCCGGAAGGCTGAAGGTCCTCAACGCAGCTCGGGAGGCGAAGAAAACAAAGAATTATGAGTACTTATGGATACGAGGAGGTAAAACTTTGATGCGAAAAGCCGAAAAGACACCTGTAATTGTTTTAAGGTATTTGTGTGACATAAGGAAACTATAATAGAGAACACACTTTAACTCATTTTCCCTAGTTTTAACGAACTAAAATTTAATTCCAATTATTTTTATATAATGCATCAAAACAAGAAGCTTACGTTCAAACTTCGATCAATTTGTCTTACACCTATGGATGGGGGAGGGGAGAGGATTTCCGGTAAGTTTAAAAATGAGTACCAAAGAGGCTATGGGTTTCTCGGAAGACTGCTAGGCGACTCCGATGGCTGGGGGGAAGGAGAGGGGTGGAGTGCTTAGAGGGGTTTTTTAGGGGTGTAAGTGGGAGGTACAAGGGGGGGTGAGAAGAGGTGCATGGTGTAGGGGGATTTGGGGACCAAGCGCTTTAAAACTGCCGTGACCACCCTCTTAAAGAGGAAAGGTCTAATTATCTCTAACAGAAAATGGTTAGTGGTAATCTTCTGGGACCGTGTCCCAGGTATACGCTAGTTGGGTGTGGTGCACCTCGCGAAGGGTCTAAATCCGAAACCCTTTCCCGAGCACTCGGCCCAACGCATGGCCTCTCTCCCCGACCCACGCGGTGGGGTGCTACCGCAATAAAAACTGACCCTACCCAGGTTAATTTAAACTTTAACAACTACGCCATATTGTTACAAATGCTATTTTTCATCGTACTCCTGATAATCGTGCAAGTACGCTCGTCTTTTAATCGTCGTTCTACGATGAAAAATAACTGTTTTATAGATTTTGGTTAAAATGTTAAAGATTTTGGTTGGAAAATGGCAACGTCGCAGTGAATTGGAGGCGGTTTCGCGAAGTTTGAATACGTCTCGGGTATTTCCTGACGCTTTCCTCATTGTTTGTACGTATGTCTATTGAGTGTAGTTTTGTTTGTGGTGTTATTGACGTCGATTAATGATATTTAACACTATCTTTACCGAGTTGTTATCGAGGGAATGATTCCAAAATTATCTGTCGCCCATTTTTATTGGTAAATCAACATTTTGTCCGCGATCGCATCACACTTGGTCCGCTCCCATTAGTGCCCGTCGGCAACTTTAGTTGCCATGCCACGTTTTGCCTTAGATAACGTTCACTTTGTAACAGATTCATCCGATTCTTCGTGTGTGCCTTTACTGACCTTACATTATTGACTGGTAATACTCGTCACTCGTCAGTTTGATTGTGTTTCGCGTGCTAATTGGATCACTGCAGTCCCTCCAGGTGTTGATTTCACAACCTTCTATGAAATGTATGTTAAAGCCTTTTTATGTGTTGTATTCGTAATTTTTTTCATGTTAATGCCTAGTGAATACATTATTAAGTATTTATTCAAAATAATATGCAGATACGAGGATATATTATTTTTCTGTGCCAATTTTTAAGTCGATGGCAATTAATAAATAATATTGGGAATAGACGCCGTTTCTCAGAATTTTTCTAATTTCAAATACTATTAGTAAACCATTAGTAGTTTTTTTATCATAAGTGGGTAATTTTTTTGTGTTTATGCTACATTGGACATATTTGTATCATATATTTTTTTTAAATATCGATATTTAGATATTATTCCATCAGCGGCTACCAATCATTGCACTTTGGGATAGTACTATATTGTTTCCTAATGATGATGGAAAATTAATAATTTACGTTTTATCATCATAATTAACCATTATCATGCTATTTACACATTCTTTGAGCTCTATTCTGATTTCATTAGTTTGAGAAGTATAAGAAACATGGCAAAAATCATAATTCGAGGCAATACCTCCGTGATACCGATGAGTAATTTCGTATATGAATTTAAATATTGGCTTATTTACTTTATTTCACATCTTAAAAAATTGTATACATTCGCTTTTAGGTCCCGAAAAAACGAGATTCTCGATGCCTTAGTGGAGGATGATATTTCTCCCGACAGCATTGCTAATAGCCCACCTATCAAAGAAAAGGGAGTGATTAGCGATCAAGATTCCGATCTTTCTGACGAGGTGGTAGATGGAGACTTAAGTCATTTTTCTGCTTGAATACTGCAATCTGATATTCTTGTCAACTTCTCCGAGGAGGCTGAGGAAAGGTTGATTCAAAGTGGAAGGAGCAATTTAAGTGAAATGTGTGTCTTCAAAAACGATGACCCTCAAGAAAACTAAGAAGCGTAAGCGTTGTTACCCCTCGCGATCTTGGAAAGAAAATTCTAGTGATTTTACCGTTAAAATTGAAAGTCCATCGCCTCATTACTGGCCCAATGCAGACGACTATTTGCGCAAGCATGTAAAATCTCCTTTTGATGCCTTCAAAGCATTTTTGCAGACAGTTTAGTGAACCACATAGTCGTACAAACTAATCGATATGTTGCTCAACATCTTGTGTACGACTTTGAAGCAACCAATCACAAAATACACTCGTTAATAGGAGTAATGCTGTTGTCTGGCTACCACCGTCTACCTCAGAAAAGAATGTACTGGAAAGTCGACCTTGATTGCCACGTCCAGATAGTTGCGGATGCCCTTAGGCGAAACAGATTCGAGAATGTACATCACTACCTTCACCTATTTCATAAGGAAACCACAATACCTGAAGAAAAACTGTCAGCGTGGTCATTTGAGGAGTTCGTAACCTATCTTGTGTTCGTTGTAGTAGACACGCTGATCGTTTTCCAGGTGCAAAAGGTCGTCGATTATAAAAGAAATATATTAGGATAACAGTTACAGGATAAACCTAAAGTCTTTTGGTCATACGTGAGGGAAGTTAAAGGCAATAGATCAACATTTAATCCACTAAGAAACGACAAAGGTGAAATATTATCAAGCAGCTTGGACAAAGCTAACTTATTGAACTACTTACTAGATTCAAAGCGTATTCACCAGCTCTTTGGGGAACACATCAGATACGGTTCATGGCAATTTCCAGCGAAAGATATTGCCAATCGTCAGCATTGTACGCTGGAAGTTATCTACATATACATCTACAAAATATCCTGCAGGCCAATTCAAGGGATTAGCGCCAGAGATCGCACTGTTCTTAGACATAATATGGAAGAAGTATTGTCTGAAGGAAAGATACCAATAGACTGGAAAATTGCAAACGTTACACCGATATTCAAAAAGGGAAACAGACTAGAGTAGACAACAGACAGATAGATCATGTGAAACACAGCTGGCACTCTTTCTTCATGACGTTCTCAAATCTGGTGAATCGAAAACACAAGTGGACGCATTATTCCTAGATTTTAAGAAAGCTTTCGACACGGTTCTTCACAACAAACTTTTATACAAATTACAGTCATGCGACCTAAACCAAACAGTAGTAAACTGGATACGCGACTTTCTGAGTGATCGTAAGCAAAAAGTAGTTCTTGACGGAATTAGCTCTGATGTAGTTCAAGTGACATCAGGTGTCCCGCAAGGAAGCGTGATCGGCCCCCTTTTGTTCATTATATACATAAATGATCTATGCTCTCGAATTAGCAGTAAAATACGTTTATTTGCTGACGACGCTTTCATCTACCGCGACATTAGTGATCACTCTGACTTTGAAATTCCATCATTGGATTTAAACAACGTTCATGTGTGCAGCCAAGAGTGGGGATTCGAACTTAATCTGAGCAAATGCACGGTGGTACATTTCTTGCGGAGGTCGTCCAACTATCCCCGTGTATATGTTGTGGATGGCGTTAAGATATAGGCGACAGATGAAGTGAAGTATCTGGGAGTTACGATAACTTCGGACCTATCGTGGGGAGCACATATAAGAAATATTTGTGGCAGAGCTCTGAAGAAGCTAGGATTCGTCAAGCGTATTGTGGGAAGATTTTCAGATGAAAAAGTAAAAGAGAGGTGCTATTTCGCACTCGTCCGGCCACACCTTGAATATACAGCAAGCATATGGGATCCGGTGCAGAAAGACTTAATTCGGGAACTTAATAAAATACAAAGGGAAGCTGCGCGATTCGTCAAAAACTGCTACGGGCGTATAGACAGCGTTACGCAAATGTTAAACGTTATGTTAGGCTGGGAGCCGCTAGAGACTCGGAGGCTGCGCGCTAGGCTTATTGTTAGATTACTTGAGCAATTGAGAATAGATATCTTTCAGAGCGACACGGAGAACATCATATTAGAACCCCACTATATTTCCAGGTCCGACAGAAACGATAAATTGAGAGAGATATTTTGCCGAACGGATAGGTATGGGAATTCGTTTTTCCCCCGAACAATAAGGGACTTTAATAAATGCAAGGCGTAATTTCATTAGAGCGTTTCCTTTTTATAAGTAAACGGCTGGTGTCCTAACACCCCCCGCCACTCGCCTATTGAGGCGGCTTGCGGGGTAGTATGTAGTGCATAGTACCTTGTACATACTAACAGCACGCCTAGCATGTTTTCTACATGGGTCTTGAGTCCCTGTCCATCTGTGTAGTTGTAGAATGCATGTATATTGAAGGTCACTCTCCATTTTGATGACATCTGTAGTGTAGTGTTGCATGCTTGTGAGGCTTCGCCTCATGACAAGCATTAGCGGAGAACAACCGATTTATGCTAATGCATCAATATTCGTAGTTACCATAACTTTAGGTTTTAGTGGAATGCATGTTGGTGACTACTCGCTTGCCATACACCCTTGAAGGGGCTTTCAGGATACTTTGTAGATGTAGATATTTTGTACATTTGATAAATTATTATTTTGGGGATTAGACAACGACGTAAGTTTTTGGATCAGGAAATTCTGATGCGATCGCGGACAAAGTGTTGATTTACCAATAAAAATGGGCGACAGGTAATGTTGGAAACATTCCCTCGATAACAACTCGGTAAACACAGCGTTAAATATCATTAATCGACGTCAATAACACCACAAACAAAACTACACTCAATAGACGTACGTACAAACAATGAGGAAAGCGTCAGAAAATACCCTAGACGAATTCAAACTTCGCGAAACCGCCTCCAATTCACTGCGACGTTGCCATTTTCCAACCAAAATCTTTAACATTTTTACGAAAATCTATAAAACGGTTATTTTTCATCATAGAACAATGATTAAAAAACGAGCGTACTTGCACGATTATCAGAAGTACGATGAAAAATAGCATTTGTTACAATATGGCGTAGTTGTTAAAGTTTAAATTAACCTGGGTAAGGTCAGTTTTTATTGCGGTAGCACCCCACCGCGTGGGTCGGGGAGAGAGGCCAGCGTTGGGCCGAGTGCTCGGGAAAGGGTTTCGGATTTAGACCCTTCGCGAGGTGCACCACACCCAACTAGCGTATACCTGGGACACGGTCCCAGAAGATTACCACTAACCATAGTTATAACTAAAGAGATAAACTAAAATAAAAATAAGTATTTTAAAAAATACTTAAAATATATATAAATTTATATATATATAATATAAAAAATAAAATTATTAAACTGAGTGGTAGATATTTATATCTTTTAAAAACCCGATTACCTGATTAAGTCGGTCAGCGTTATCACCCAGATCGTATTTAAGATTTCCCCTTAGGCCGAAAAGATTGCGAGCATCTTGGTAGTTAACACACTCCGCCATGATGTGTTTCACTGTCTGAGGCTTGTCGCATGTATCACAGTGGGGGGGTATCTTATTTTCCGTGAGTAGGAAAGAATGGGTCAAGGCACAGTGGCCTATCCGCAAACGGGCAATAATAACTTCTTCCCTCCGATTACCTCGGACTGAAGAAGGCCAAGCCAGAGTGTCAGGTTTTATCCTACGCAGCTTGTTTCCCTCCATACTACTCCAAGTTTCAATCCACTGCTTAGTGGCGATCCGTCGAAGCGTGGACTTGACATCTTCCGATAAAACCAAGTCCAACACGGGTTCCGGGTTTTCCAACGCCTCTTTTGCCGCTCTATCTGCTTTTTCATTACCTGAAATGCCTACGTGGCCAGGAATCCAAACAAAAATGATTTGTATTCCTTTTTGAGTAAGGGATGAGAGGACAAAATGTATTTCCTGAATAATAGGATGGTCTGAGTACATGGCTGATATGGCTTTCAAATAGCTTAAGGAATCAGAACAGATTAGGAAAGATCCTTGACTGCCCTTAATATTACATAAAGCCATTTTTATGGCGAACAGTTCTGCGTTAAATACACTATAGAGTGGACTTAGCCTCGTCTTAAGGACGCCGTGATGTACGGATGCCACTGCAGCCCCACACGCGAGATCTGACTTGGACCCATCACTGTAAACAGGCATGAAGCTGGGATGAGCTTCTAGAAGTCCCTTGAACATCTGCCTGTATTCAATAGGGGTCGTTAATTGTTTGCAGTATTTTTGTAAACAGAGGTTTACGTTAGGCAGGGGCATTAGCCAGGGTGGTTGGTTACAGTATTTAACCTGATGCACTGTGGCCAGTGACATGCCCACTTCTTCAATAAAATCTCTAAAACGTATTCCAAGTGGACGTGTGGCCCGTTGCCTTCGATCAAAAATATTTATGAACCGAGGTTTAAAAACTATATCAAAGCAGGGGTGCGTTTTCATCGATAAAATCTTTGCTACATAGTTACTCATTAAAATTTTCCTTCGCGAGGCCAAAGGTAGCTCCCCTGAGTCCGAGTAGATACTCGGAACGGGTGATGTCCGAAAGGCACCAATGGCTAGTCGGAGTCCGGTGTTGTGCACGGTATTCAAGGGTTTCAAATAAGATTCTCTTCCAGGAGAGTATACCACGGACCCGTAGTCCAGTTTTGACCTCACCAGCGAACGGTATAATAAAAGCATCATGGAGCGGTCTGCGCCCCATGTCGAATGGGTTAAAAATTTTAAAATGTTTATAATCTTTTGGCATGAGTTCTTAGTGTGTTTAATGTGATCTGGCCAGTTAAGTTTCTTATCTAAATAAAGGCCGAGGAAACGATGTGATTCCACAAACGATAAGACCTTGTCTCCAAGCCTTAAGGTTGGACTAGGAAAGATTCCCCTCAGCCTGTGGAAGTGCAGGCATTTCGTTTTTTCTTCAGAAAAACGGAGACCATTTGCAAGGGACCAGTCTTGTAGGCGGTTTAGGGTCATTTGGACCTGCCTCTCAGCCGTTGACAATTTCGATGACCTGCAAAAAATCGCCAGGTCGTCGACGAAGAGTGAGGCCGTTACGGGCGATTGAACGCATTTTGCAATGCTGTTGATCGCGATAGCAAAAAGTGTAACGCTAAGGACCGCACCTTGAGGAACTCCGTTCTCCAGTACATATGGTTGGGAGACGGTATTTCCTATTCGGACTCTGAAGGAACGCCTATTTAAAAAGTTACACACGAAAATGGGTAGATTGTCCTTAAAACCCCAGTCGTGTAATGACTGTAAGATTACATGTCTCCACGCTGTGTCGTAAGCTTTTTCAATGTCGAAAAAAACCGCGATTACGTGCTGTCTAAGGAGAAATGCCTCCTGAACGAAGGCCTCGATTCTCACCAGGTGGTCGACAGTACACCTGCCACGTCGAAAGCCACACTGGATATTCGATAGGAGTTTGCGCCTTTCAAGGCACCACACTAGCCGTTTGTTTACCAATCTTTCCATCAGTTTGCATAAACAACTCGTTAAGGATATTGGGCGATAGTTAGAGGGGAGAGATTTGTCCTTTCCCTGCTTGGGGATCGGAACGATAATGGATTCTCGCCAGCTCTCCGGAAATACCTGCTCCGACCACACTTGGTTGAGTGTGGCAAGTAGTTCAGGCAACGAAGAGTGAGGGAGATTTCGCAAGAAAGAGTTATGTATTAAGTCACTCCCAGGTGAGGTGTCTTTAGCGCTTTCTATGGCTGATTTCAACTCCCACATTGTGAAGGGGTTATTGTAAGAGTCGGAGTTCTTAACGTCACAGAAATTAAGACGCCTTCTTTCGGCTCTGGATTTAAGGCTTTTAAATGATGGATGGTACCTGTCACTGGCGCTAATAGCGGAATAGTGTTCACCGAAGGCTTCCGCAATATCGATAGGGGATGAAAGAATGGATCCATTTAGTTTTAGCCCTGAGACCGGAGAGAAATTGCGTTTGCCCATCACGGATTTTATTTTATTCCAGACCTGTATAGAAGGCGTTCGATGGTTAATACTGGAAACGCACTTCGTCCACGATCTCTTCTTTGCTTCTCTAACGACCTGCCGGGTCTTGGCTCGCAGTCGTGTGAAAGCTGCAAGGTTAGTAGAGGTAGGAAATTTGTTAAAAATACGCAGCGCCTTTTTACGCTTGCGGATGACTTCGGCGCACTCCTCGTTCCACCACGGAACTGCCGACCGTGAAATGGTACTTTTGGAACAAGGTACACTGTTATTGGCTGCTTTAACTATACTATTGGTTAATATTTTAACGTTATCTTCCCCATTTAGGTTTTTATCATGATAGAAATTAAAATTTTGTTTAAAACCCAACCAGTCAGCTTTTTTAATTTGCCAGTTGCCTATTTGGGTGAAAATAGGGTTAACATTCTGGTCTTTGGTAATAAATATGGGGAAGTGATCGCTCCAGCAAAGATCATCATGTACGGACATCTTCATCTTAGTTATCAGACTACTCGTTGATAGACATAGATCAATGGCCGAAAACGACCCATTAAAACTGTTAAAGTGCGTTTTCTCTCCATTGTTAATTAAAAAAAGATTAAAATCATTGATAAATGATGATATAATACGGCCTCTCCTGTTGCTTTGGGCTTTGGCACTACCCCACAGGGGGTCATGAGCATTAAAATCTCCAAGCAAAATAAAAGGTCTGGGCAGCTGACGGATAAGGTCTTCTAAGTTAAAACGGGTGACTGGTGCCCCCTCTGGCAGATAAACGTTACACAACGTTAACATCTCCGGGGCCTGAATGGTTAATGCCACCGCTTGGAACGGCGTGTTCAGTTGTATTTGGGAGGTGTATAAGGCCTCCCTAGTAGCAACTGCAACTCCACCTTGGGCTCGTTGGCCACTGGTGTCGTCAAATCTAAAAAACCTTTAAGTCTTTTAAAATACCCTTATCCGTCGGTTTAAAATGTGTCTCTTGCAAACATATGCAAGACGGGTTAAAATCCCTCATTAAAATAGCCAGCTCCTCCTTATGCCTGTAAAATCCATTACAGTTCCACTGTAAAATAAAACCCATTAAAATATAAAATGAATAAATATAATTTAAAATCATAAGTAGTCCGTCCGTACTAGGGAAGAGTTAGCGCCGGATACGGTGCCTTCTTCTCCCTCCTTGTCTTATGCGGGAGACTTCTGTCTCAGAGACGTAGTCATCCTCTTCCATTGACTCCGGTTGACTCTGTTTAGCCAAACCGGAGGGACCGGGGGATTGAGTTTCCTCAAGCTTTCCCTTTGTTACCCCGGGAGTAGTCTTAAACGTATTTTTTCTGGGAGTAATCATACTGGAGGGTTTTTTTGGCTGTGCCGGTTTTGAGTCCTTATCCGGCTTGGCCGACTCGTTACATTTTACATCCTGTATTTCATCTGCTTGGATTCCTATAGTGGTCTTGCTTACTGCGGTAACAATGTTGGCAAATGATCAGGAAAAGACAGGGGCAACTATTTCGCGGAACTTTTTCCTAGCCTCAGAGTAAGACAGTTTATCTCTTGTTTTAATTTCCATGACCTGTCGTTCTTCCTTCATCTTAGGGCAATCGCGAGAGTGAACCGGGTGGGCACCCTCGCAATTCACGCAATGTGGATCGTTTTTACACTCTGCATCCTCATGGTTATCCAGGCCGCAGCGTGGGCAGGTGGCCTTGCCCCCACATCGCGTAGCGATGTGGCCGAATCGTTGGCACTGGAAGCACCGCATGGGAGCAGGTATGAAGGGACGCACAGGTACGGACTCGTAACCTACGAACACTTTGTCGGGGAGCTGGTCCAGCGCAAAGGTAAATAGAACGGACGAAGTGTTCTTCACTTCGCCGTTGCGCTTCGTAGTAAGCCGACGGACGTCAGTGACGCCCTGGGACGACATTTCTCTTTTAATTTCATCGACCTCTATATATAATAAGTCATAGTGACTTATTACTCCCCGACAAGTGTTCAAACTTCGATGAACCTCGACTGAAACAGGTATGTCGTTTAGGCGTTTCATAGCAAGTATCATCTTACTTTGGGATAGGTTGGCCGTTTCGATGAGCAGTGTGCCATCGCGGAGCTTTTTAGCTGACTTCAGTTCTCCAGAGACGGAAGCAGACAAGACTCGACGGATTAAGAAGGGAGACACCTTTTTCAAGGTCTCACCTTCTTTTTGGCACCTCATCACTAGGAATCGCGTACATTCCCTTATTTCCAATTCTCCCCCGTCCGTATCTGGACGGGATCTTTTCAATGGAGGTGAAGGGATGTTCTCCATGAAATAACTGAATTTCATCCCTTGGGCTCCCCACCCACCACGGAGCCACATATTCCGGACGCCACACCGCAAACCGGTGTGGTCGCCAGGGCTACCCAAGGGATATACCACTATTGTGTAGGAGATCTGCTTCGGGTTAGATCTCCAGCGCATGGGCCCTCCAAACCCAAGCACCTTTGGCCGCCCTACACACACCCCCATCACTCCAGCACTCGCCATCGAAACGTGTCGGTAAGCCGATTGATCAAGACTGGCTAGATCTTGACCGCCCGTTTACAGGGGATCCAGGGCCGAAGTGGGGTATTGAACTCCGGCCCATACCGGGCATCCGACACCCGGCTGGGTGCCGAAGAACTCACCCACCAGGATCCCCTTCTCCCCTTTACGGGTCTCCGCACACGGCAAACATGCGGGTGGATCGCAGGCCAGCTGGTATGGCCGCACACAGATAGTAGACCCACTACACTATCCGGACGCATCCCTTGCTGGACTGGGGGTTTGTTTTCGGGGTTTCCCTCCCCGCCCTTTTAGTCGCCTCTTACGACAAGCAGGGATACTGCGGGAGTATTCTCCATCCCCCTACCCGCAGGGGTGCCCAACAAACGGAGCGTCGCCACTAGAGCTCTGGAGAAAAATAGGCCTCTCTTATGGCATACTATTCCAAGGCAACGACGAGGGAAATTCGAACATAGTAATGTGATGGACTCATCGTTGAAGCCAGTGACGGATTACTGGCCGCTTGCCTTCCCCGAGTGTTATTCGCGCTGGCTTCCAAATTGAGGCGCATTAGACAGCCATATAGTATGCATTTCAAACGTATCTTTGAGCCCATTGAACGCTCTCGTTATCGCCATAGCTTCCTCTGCATTCTTTCTCTTTCCTCTCATTTTCTTCTTGGCTTCGCTCCAATTCTCGCATTATAGCAAGGTCCTAGGATTCACCCGCTGTCTACTATCCTTACAACCTGCGATATTTAAAGAACACCGCATTGAATAAGAGTTTCTTCTTTTAATCGTGAATACAAACGTATGTTCAATGCACATTTCAAGCATGGCGGTAGATTTTCAACGAATAGGCAAATAAATAAGCTTTTTATGCGCAAATATGTATTGATGAATTAATAAATACACAAATAAACTAGACTCGGAGACTAGAAGAGACTCGGAGGCTGCGCGCTAGGCTTAGATTACTTGAGCAATTAAGAATAGATATCTTTAACAGCGACACGGAGAACATCATATTAGAACCCCACTATATTTCCAGGTCCGATAGAAACGATAAATTAAGAGAGATATTTTGCCGAACGGATAGGTATGGAAATTCGTTTTTCCCCCGAACAATAAGGGACTTTATAATAAATGCTAGGCGTAATTTCCTTAGAGCATATCCTTTTTATATGTAAACGGTTGGTGTCCTAACACCCCCCGCCACACGCCTATTGAGGCGGCTTGCGGGGTAGTATGCAGATGTAGATAAAAAGACAAAAAACAGTAAGTAAGATAGATATTAAATTTTGCTTATGATTCATTGCCTTTTTGAAATGTTAAACTATTTAAGCTTCTAGATGGAGTACGAAACCACTTTAAATTATGTAACTGGAGTAATCATATTAAATTCCAGCATATCAAAAAAAATATTTTAGGCATTTATTAAAGATGGAAGTTACTTTTTTTAATACCGTAGTATTCGTAAATTAATATTTTTACAGTATTTTAAAGTAACTCATTTTAAATAAACGCAAAGAGAATAAATAAACTCTTGGTAGATGCACTGTTGGTCAAATTATCTGTCAACTTCATAAAGAAATGCAAAGGAAACTAATTTTCCGGCCACTCAAAATGGAGATACATAGCAGAAGTCCTGACGAACGGTTTAACTCATACTTTATTATTAAACAGTATTTAATTTCACCCCCATCACAATCAATGACTCTTTGAAGTCTTTGACTCATTGACCCTATGAAATAATGTAGGGCGCCAACCCAAAGATGCCCATACTTCCCAGACGTGACCTTTCAGTGTCTCTTGGTTCTTCCCTTTGCAATTCTGCCATTCCTTGACCATTAAGTCGTAAATATTTTGTATTGGATTCAGGTACTGTGAGTTTTGAGGGAAGGGTTACGCTGAACTGTGCGAATGCTCCTCGAAAAATCTCCTGAGTTTCGCGCACTGTGGATGGGACAGGTGTCTTGAACATATATTATTTCTTCGCATTATGGTTCTACGTCGTTTATGTAAGGAAGTGATGAAAATACGAAAGATTCGGGCGTAGGTAATCCTTAGACGACACTCTAGGTGGTGTTCTCAACAGCAATCCCGGCCCGACTGCAGAAATAGCTCTCCAAAAACGCAGACATTTATGCCCATATCTATTTTTCCTAGTTGTTTTTTGGGTGATACGTGACGAACAGGAGGAATATAACTTTTTTTCTAAATAAGTAAATGTTCTAAAAAGTACTATCAATTAATAGTTATATTTAAAAACAATTGCATGTTCTCATTAGCTAAATATATCCATAATTAACACTTCTAATGTTTAATAATTGATGAAAGTTACGATATTCTAATATGATCCCGTTACGAATTACCGAATTCTAACCTCGCCGTTTAATTAGTTTCGCTAATTTCTGGCTTTCTTACTGGACTGGAACTTCTCTTACCGGATTCATGGAGGCGGTTTCTAATCATACAGGTGCTTTTAAGTTTAATGTCCTCTTTATCAAGGCCACCCCGCCAATAGTAAGAGAGTTGTCAGCAGGATGCTAACGAATGCTGCCATCATCATCTCGAGACGTGCATCTTGGTAGGTAGGTAGGATTTGATTAATGGGTGCGTCGACAGCTATGGTCATGTCGCACCACGCACAATCCTGTATGAATCGTATTAGTTTTTACATAGTGAGCATTTTGAACCTATGTATTTTTTATTATTTCTAAAATGTTCTAAAGTTTATCTAAAAGGGTGGTTTGGCGTAAAAGTTGTATTAACTTGTTTACTTTCGCTGGGCTGTTACCAAGAACCTGCTGCATTGTACTAGAAATGCCTAGTTTTTCGCGTGCAACCCGGTATTTAACACATTCCATTAGTATGTGATGCACACTGAGAGTAGAGTCGCAGTCATCACATCTCGGTGAGATTTTCTCTTCAGTAAAGAGATATGAGTGCGTCAAGGCGCAGTGGCCTATCCTCAGGCGGGTGATGGCGAACTCTTCTTTCCGATTACTTCTGACAGAAGTGGCCCACGCTGATGTCGTAGGTTTAACAGCCCGGAGTTCATTATTTGATAGCTTTGCCCAGGTATATTCCCATGTTTTTTAGGGCTACATTTCGGAGTTTTACCTTGAGGTCTTCCACGGTTACCAAAGGAGTTGTGATATTTGCTTTCTTCAAAGCATCCTTTGCTGCTGAATCGGCCTTTTCATTTCCCATGATGCCAACGTGTCCAGGAACCCATATGAATGATATTCTTATTCCCTTGGTGTTAAGGGAGAAAAGGGCCTCTTGTATTTCCTGGGCAAGAGGATTGCTAGGGGAGAAACGAGAAATTGCAAGGAGTGCGCTGCAGAAGTCCGAGCATATCAGGAATGCACGCCGGCTGCATTTTATTTCGGTAACAGCCATCTTAATGGCATACAGTTCATACGGGTCCAGTTTGGCTATAACGACTCCATGGTATGCAGAAACCACAGAGCACCCACAAGAATTCTCCGACTTTGATCCATCTGTTTAGACGGGGGTGAAGTCGCGGAACTTTTCTAGGACTTCACGGAAAAGGCACTGGTACTCCAAAGATGTGGTGGAGGATTTGCGGCAGAGTAAAAGAGTGTTAATAAAATTTGGTCTTGGGATTGACCATGGCGGGAGTTTCAGGTACCCAGATGGGTACACGTCAGGAAGATTAAAACCTCCGTGGGTCATAAAATTATGAAAACGTATGTTAATTGGCATTGTAACCCTTCTCCTTCGGTTATAAACGTCTAAAAATCGGTGGTTAGTGATCACCTTAAAACATGGGTGAGTCTTCATTGATAAAATCTTGGCAACATAGTTTCACATCAAAATGTCACGGCGGGTCACCAAAGGCGGTTCGCCGGCGTCAGAGTAAAGGCTCGAAATCGGCGATGTTCTGAAAGCGCCAGTTGCCAGCCGTAGCCCAGAATTGTGTACCGAAGTAAGCGGTCTTAAATATGACTCCCGTCCTGACGCATAGATTATTGATCCGAAGTCGAGTCGACTACGGATTAATGACAGGTATAACATCAGCAACGAGGTGCGGTCTGCACCCCATGATGAATTGCTTAAAAACTTCAAAATATTTAAAATTTTAAAACATTTGTCCCTCAATAAATATACGTTTTCTCGCAAATTTAAGCGATGGTCTAGAGTCATCCCCAAGAATCGGATTCAGTCTACATACGGAAGTATTCTTCCATCCAGATGTAGCGCGGGGGGTGCATGATATCCTCTCAGCCTGTGAAAATGCACACATTTCGTTTTGACGGCGGAAAACCTAAAGCCGTTTTCGTGGGACCATTTAGAGCTTGTTCACAGTGAGTTGAACTAATCTGGCTGAACTTCCTATTTTCGATGAACGGTAGAAAATTGCCAGGTCGTCTACGAAAAGGCAGCCCATTACAGGGGATTTAATGCACTCCATTAAGTTGTTCATGGCCACGGCGAACAGCGTCACGCTCAATACGGAGCCCTGCGGTACTCCGTTAGCCTGAGAGTGGGCACGAGATAGGAATTTACCTACTCTTACCTTAAAACTCCGACCGATTAAAAAGTTTCGGATGAAAATCGGTAGGTTTCCCCTGAGACCCCAATTATGCAACGTCATTAGGATTTTATGACGCCAGACTCTGTCATAAGCCTTTTCCATATCAAAGAAAACGGCGATAACGTGTTGCCGTAGGAGAAAGGCTTCTTGTATGAAGACGTGCATCTTGGTCTTCGCTTCTTTGTCGTATTGTCATCATCTCATCCCCTCACTCTAGCATTTTAGCCAGCAATATACTGTCTTTCTATTCCAATCCATTGCCCTCGATATTTGAGCGAAGTTGAGACTACCTCAACTGTCTCATCGATTTATTCCCTCTCTCCTGGACTTAATGGAATGTTTTGAATATCCCTGGAAGTTATCACAGAGAAATAGTGTCTTCAAAAGCAAATGCTTTTAAATCCACATTCCACATAACCTACCGATCAACTGCCATTCGTCTTTTAGCGATAAGCTTCCTGTGGTCATACCTTTATCACTACCTGGTTTTAGTTGAGCCGTACGAGAGAAATCAAAGAAACGTTTTAAATGCATTCAAGGTTATCTAATGAACCTCCGTTCTTGGGGACAGCGCGAAACCCACTCGGGTCATGCGAGCAGCCGGGAATCCATCACCGATTCGGACGATTAGTCCATCGCCTTACTGTGTTTGAATTTCCCTCCTCGTGGCCGAGACCTAAGAATAACATGCCATCAGAAAGGAAAGCGATTTTCCCCCGAGAGCGATAGTGGCGACGCTCCGTTTGTTGGGAAACATTTTTCCCCCATAGTACCTCCTGTCCATCAGGAGAATGATGTCAATATGAAAAATGGAAAAACACATGTTAAATCTGGAACTGGAACATCCAGGCACAAAACAATTCTTGCTTATTTTCACAAAAATTTGGCTGTAATAAGGTTTTAATTCCAGAAATTGCTTGGTATCTACTAGACGCACCATGCTCCACCATACAAACGCTCAGTAAAAGACTGCTAATGCAGCATTAGGATCTGCAACAGCGCATCTTGACGCCTGATGATGACGTCACAGTCAAGGAAACGGAGTTTGGGCGTTTACACGGTATATTTTTCGTTCCATTCCATTCGTACTCCTAAAAAAAAATTTTCTATATGCGCATATCATACATCAAATTAAAGCACAAGATCTCTACTTTAATAATCTAACAAAATAAATTAATTATTTTAAGTAATGGTACTACTATAGCCATATCTGTGATGCTTGTTCTCAACATTTTTAAATTATCATAATTGTTGCAAATCTGGCAATATGTTTTTCTCCAAGTGATGCAATCCAAAATGGCCGACTTAATGTTAAGTTGGTAGGGACATCAGTGGTGTGTTTTTAATCTAAGGAATTGGAAAGCCTCAAGTTTCAAGGTAAATAATATTCTTTTTAGAAAAACTAATTTTCATGTCACAACCGTAACAAAAAATAACCTTTCAGTTAGAATAAAACAGATTCTGTACTCAGTATTGTTTTGTAACATGTGTAATTTATCAAAAGTAATACTGGCCATGTGTGTAAACTTAATATAAACAAAAATGCAATTTTACCCAGTTATTACTATTTATAAATAGCGTTACGGTTGTGACACACATGGTGTTACGGTTGTGACACAAAATGTTTCGGTTGTGACGTTATTTTTGTTGCTCTTTTTTACACATTATAAATATAGGGTAAAAGATAGTTTCTATTATAAAGAACATATACACAATGTAAACAACACACATGTGTATAAACAACAATCATACACAATGTAAATCAATCACATGATGTATAAATAACACTTAATACACAATGTAAGAACACACATTTATGAAAACAACACAATGCACACAGAAAACAACTTGATATTTTAATTACTTTTGAAAATAGCCGTAGTTAATATGTCCATTTAGTTATTTTAGTTATCTAACAACAATGTATAAATAAATTTTCTGTGATAAGAAAATTACATTTATACAGTAGGTTATAAATTATATTTTAAAGAACAAATTTAAACACAGTTTATTATTGAATTGAATTAATTTCTTTATTCAACAATATATTTAGTAAAATTAAAAACTTGTTTACAGTTTACTAATTAAAATACCTTATAAATTACAGAGTTCGCTTTTTAAACATGGCAAGCTCAGCAGAAAGAGTTCGACGTTACCGAGAACATTTGAAGCAAGATCCAAATAAATATGCTGCCTATCTAATTAAGGAAAAAGAAAGAAGCCAGTCTAGAAGAGTCAAAGAAAAACATGCCATGACAACAAATTCAAAGTAAGTCCGCAAGGAAATAAAACTAAAACGACTCCGTCAAAATGAGAGACAACGAAAGTGTCGAGAAAAGAAAAAAATTAAGAGAGATTTACCTATAAGTACGGGTTCTTGTGCTGCCAGTCCTATTGGAAGCTATCGTGTTTCAGCAACATTCAAGAAACCTGTACTGCGTGTTCGTAAAAACTTACCGGAAGTCCAAGAAAGAAAGAAGCTATTGTGCGTTACCTTGCCACCAGTTTAAACATCTGTTCTGAATTAATTCCGGCAAAGCCAAAAAATTCAGAAAAATCCCCTGCAGATCATCTGCTTGTATCAGAATTTTACGAGAGAGATGACATTAGTCGTCAAGCACCAGGAAAGCGAGATTATATATCCATCATTGATGAAAATGGAAAGAGAGTTTATAAGCAACGGCGGCATATGTTCACAACCATAGATGAAGCTCTAGCTATTTTTTGCGAACAGTATTCAAATGTAAATGTTAGCAGAACCAAGTTTTTCGAGTTGCGGCCAAGACATGTCTTGCCCTCATCAAAGATGCCTCATAATGAGTGCGTCTGTAAATATCATGCAAACATGGATTTCATGGTGAAAGCAGTGCCAAACCTGAAGATCAAAGCTTCAGAATTACGCGATTTGTCTGTCTGCAGTCAATATAATGAAGACTGCATGCTAAGTAACTGTGGTGCCTGTTAAGATAGAGTCAGTGAAGTTTTACTTGGTGCTCTAGATGAAGATGAACGTGCTGTTGAAGTATTTTGGAAAGCTTGGAAAACGGTTGATGGAAGAGATAAAATTGTAGATGGAAATAATGAGGGTGATGATGTGGCTACTTTAGTGTCAGAAATTGCAGATGCATTTCCCAAGTACCTGGCACATTCATACACTCAAAAGTTACAAGATCAATATTTTCAACTGAGCCGTGATAATATAGAAGCTGATGAGGCAATAATACAACTGGACTTTGCAGAGAACTATGCTGTACTAACCCAGGATGAAATACAAGCTGCCCATTGGTCAAATGATCAAACTACTCTGTTTACTACTGTTGTATGGTTGGCATCTAACAAGTGTCAGTCTTACGTAATTGCTTCAGATGATACGGTTCATGGGAAATATGCCGTTTGGACCTTTATAAAAATAATTATGCAGTCTCTAATATCCCAGCACCCACATATTCATAAAGTTCATATATTTTCAGATGGTTCATCAGCCCAGTTCAAAAATAAATATAATCTGATGAACGTGTCATTATTCAAAACTGATTTTGATTTAGGCTGTAATCGGTCATTTTTCGCCACATCCCATGGAAAGGGAGGGGTTGATGGCATCGGAGGAACAGTGAAGCGAGCAGTTGCTATAGCAGTCCTAACACGAAAGTACATTGTTCGTAATGCTGAAGAGTTTGTAGCGTGTGCTCGCTCTGTGACCAAGATGATTTCTGTAATTTTAGTTCCCAAATCTGATATTAAAAAGTGTATGGACATGCTAGATGAAAGGTGGGAAAGTATAAATGCCATTCCAAACACACATTCCGTACACCATGTTGTCCCTGTACCAGGAAAGCACGGTGTTTTGAAAGTGGGATCAACATTTAGTAGCACGCTATCCGAGATCATCATTAAGAAATATGAACAGAACAAACCAGTTCAATGTGAAGACATTAAGACTGCGGATCAAGAAGTTGTGACTATTGAGGAGTGCATTGAAAAATATGTAGTCGTTCAATATAAATGTAAGTCAGTAGACAATAAGTTAGTAGACTTAAACAAGCCATTATATTACCTTGGGTACTGTAATTGCGTGAAAGATGGCAAAATGTGCATTCAGTACTTAAGAAAAAAAGATGGGAAGTTGCCATATTATGTTTTCCCTACTAATGATGATTTTGACACTGATGTTGGAATAGAACAGATTGCTATTTGCCTATCCCTAAAGAAGTTCGGGGGAAATTGTATTTCAAAGATAACAAGTTTTTAAATTTAGTGCTTCCATAACATTGTAATATATCATTATTTTAATAGCTATACAGTGAATTCCCTTTACAACAAACTCCAAGGGACTGCTAAAATGTTTCATAATAACGAGATTTTTGTTGTAAATTAAAAATTGCTTGTAATAAAAATAATGCCAATTCATTTTTTTTCTTGCTTGAAAGTTTCTTCCTTGTGGGTTACATAAACTCTATGATAAATGCTGAATTTCTATTTATTTTTGTACAACGTCACAACCGTAACGCACCTGTCACAACCGTAACAACTTTTTAATATTTTTTTCTAAGGGATCAAGAGAGAAAAATTTATGAATTCAACTCTAAATAGTTTTATCTATATCTGTTGTGACAATTTGCATTGTTTTCATATTGGTATTTTTCTCAAGGGGGGACAAAACGGGAAATGATCATCAAGGGAAAAAAAGTGCGTCACCAATTGTGTCACAACCGTAACAACAGCAAACTAATTTTTTGCAATAAGTACGATAATAAATGTGAATAAGTGAAGGTTCCATAGTTGACCTTTAGGTGATTACTAAACCCCAAAAATTTTTCATAAGATAAAGTAGCTGTAATCACCTGGTATAGGTGTACTTTGTGTCACAACCGTAACCAGGATTTGCTCATATATATATTGTGACAAACGAGTTCGCGTACACACTTAGAGCAAGGATATCTCAAGAGTCGGAGGCGACGTAGGAACGGGTAGATTCTATGGTTGGAAACGACGCACGAAGGGGGGTAGGAGGGTTGAATCTGGAAAAGGAAACACTCGTAATCATGGGAAATATATTTGAATACGTTTATTATTTCGGTAATTATGAATTAGACGGACTCATCGTATTTTTTCAAAATTTTTTTTCTAATGGCTTAAAATACGTTCTACGACTATGAAAAATATTTTTTTTGGTGCGCTGATGCCAAATAACTCAGATATTTTCGATTTTCGGAAGTACTACTTTTTCATTCTAGAACAAGTTTTGTGTTCTCTGAGAGAAACGCGAGTTGTACATTATGTCGAGTTAGTGGTATGAGTCACAGGAGAAGGTAGTGTGAGTCACCTAGATCCACTTCGACTTCAGCATGATTGATATAATGAAGCGACACCGTGGTCTTAGTCACTCGAGAGAGTATTGTGAGTCATCTACTTCCACTTCGACTTCAGTGAGCTTACTTAGCATTTAGTTCGTTATTCGGTGTAGTCCACGCAACATGAGTGATAACTGTGAATCGGTGTGCAAGGTGAAGTTTTTCGAGTGCGGGGCGTGGGGTCATGAAGAAGTGTTGGATTTTTGCTTCGGCATGGGGTATTAAAAAGGTCCACCCGATGCGAAAAGTGTGGTTCGGTCTGCCATCTTCACCGGGAGTCTCTCCAGTTTAGGTGCCAACGCAGCATCGCTGTCAGGAAGCAGCGTCCTCGCCGCTGTAGTTATAAGGTATCTGCGAGGGCAGGTACCTTCTTCGACGGGTCAAGACTGACGCTAGAGAAATACGTGAAGCTGGTTAACACCCTCTTGCAGCTGCAGCCCCCTCGTCAAGAACTCATCAAAAGGGAGCTAGAAGTCAGTGCACACTTTGTTGTGGATTGGTATTCCCGCTGTCGGTAAGTCTTCGTCGAGCATATCCTAGAATCGTCGAAGAAGATCGGCGGTCCCGATACATTCGTCGAAATCGACGAAGCCAAGTTGGGGAGGAGGAATTATAACCGAGGCCGCCTCGTGCAGGGGCAATGGGTCTTCGGTGGAATAGAGCGCGGAACCGGCCGGTGTTTCCTTGTTCCCGTGGAATCGCGTGACTCAGCGACGCTCCTGTCTGTCATTAAAGAGTGGATTCTACCAGGTACCACAATCGTGAGTGACTGTTGGAAGTCATACAACTGTCTCGCAGATGAGGGCTTCCAGCACCTTACGGTGAACCACTCAGTCAACTTCGTGGACCCGAGTACCGGCGCTAACACGAACACAATTGAACGCGTCTGGATGGAAGTGCGGGACAAGGTGCCTCGATATGGTCGGCGAAAAGAGAACTTTGTCGGGTATCTGGCAGAGCTGCAATTTAAAATGCTCTATCGGGACCACCATGAGCGCATGCACCATTTCTTTCAGGCTGCCGCTGTGCTGTACCCACCAACGAATTAATTTGTGAATATGGTACTTATTTGGTCATAATAAAAAACTTGAAAAAATGTTTTCTCTCATTTTCTACACCCTTCGAAAATGAAAAATATCTGAGTTATTTGGCATCAGCGCGCCAAAAAAATATATTTTTCATAGTCGTAGAACGTATTGGAAGTCATTAGAAAAAAATTTTTTAAAAAATACGATGAGTCCGCATAATTCATAATTACCATTATGTCAACTGAGAAACACAAGTACGAAAATAAATAGCGATGGGGAAGCAGCACTCGGGAAAGGAAGTTAGTGGGGATGGAAACGGAATGATAATCGAGAATATAGCACATGAAAAAAAATACCCTATGCCGAAATTAATACCCGAGTCGACCAAGCGTACGACGGGACAACACAAACGGCCGGCTATCTATACGATTCATACATCAAATGGGATCCTAGGGACCTCCAAACTTGAGCAAACAATATATTATGAATTTATGATGGGTTATACGATCGTTGCACCAAGAGTCCCGCAACGTCGATGAAACACTTGATGGAGGGATGAATGGTCTAGCAGCGGCGAATAAGGGCAATGGGCGAGGGCGGAGAGGCAGTGGCTTACGTGACCGGTTTGGACGACTGATGATGATGAGATGATGGTTGCGTTCGGCTCGAGGGCTGCACAGGAGCCAGCAGCAAGCCTAATGAGCAGCGTTGCGAGGATTTGCGACGACAATTGATGATCGGCCGATTACTCAGGCCAACGTAATGGATTAGTAGCGATGCTTGAGGTGCGCACAGCAGCGTCAAGCCTCGTTCTTAGCGTCGTCTCTCTGCAGTTGGCACGTAAGTAGATTCCCACTCTCACGTACTCGTCCAGAAGTGCCAGCACCTGGGTCGGCCACGCCGGGAGGAACAAGGTATCGCGCAGGGGGCCTATGCTCGAAAGTATACGAACTCAGTTCGAGCGGTCGTCGTTACGTAGGGTTTGAATACGTAGGGCGAGCATACGAAGCGGAATTTGCTATGCTCGAGCCGCGAGCGAGTTCGACCGCGCGAGGGGAATCGGGCTACGTACGAAACATGTGGCAACGTTGGTCTGCGAGGCGCGAGCGAAACTTCAACCAATCACAGCATTTCTTCCCCATGGTTCCTTAAATCCCGCGAACTTCACAATGTTTTTACGTTCGGTTCAATGGTTGGATATGATTTGTTTGTCCCGATAGTACTAACTTTTTCCGCGCGCAAGCGTTGCGTGACGTCATTTGTAAAATCGTCCATTAGGTTGGTTGTTTCCAGTTGTTTCGCTTGGTGCATATTCCTTGCTCAGATATGGCAAAAATAAATCAGGAGCAGAAGAATATTCTTTTGGAATTTGTCGAAGGTTAGTGTGTGCTTACAATATTTATGATGCATTGCTGTCATTATATATTGAAGTAGATATTCCTTGGTGTATGCGGTTTGGAAAATTATTTGAATGTAAATCCATAAATATCTTTGTTCCTACAGAAAATGAAAACATAGCAAGAGGTAAATTTACTTCTACATTCGGGGCGAAAGATGCAGCCGCACTGTGGAACGAGGTGACGACGAAATTAAATACATGTGGTGGAGCCACAAAGTCGTGGAAGGAGTGGAGAAAGGTGAGTGAATATAATTTAGGCACAATAAGGAAATAAGACGCCAGCATAAAACTTTATTTGAGGGTGATTTCAGTTAAAATCTATTAATTTTCCAATAGTTTTATAGGCCCTTAACTGATAGTTAGTGGGTAGACATTCAATGTTTATATGTCTTGATGTTAAATGTTTATAGATTTTCATGTCCGTAATTGACCGATATTTCATAATTAATGTTCATTCAATGAATTGGAAAAAATCATTCACTTTATTTTCATTGATTTAGAAAATGTACCACAATCACCTTCATTCTGAGCAAATAGTCCAGGTAGTGGTTAATATTCTCTAGTGTACGATAGCCTAACGTTGATGATAACGTTTTAAATATATAATACTGACCAAAGATTATAGACACAGATACAGATAGACATATTTTGATCGCCTAATAAAGGAAATTTTAGGCATAAAAATTTCCTTTATTATTTCATTTATTCCTTCCTTTATTTCCAGGCTGTTATGATTATTTTTAATTAAATTATTTAGCTATTATGCAAGGTTCATAACAAGGAAGCGCATGCTACATCGACACTCCTTATACTATGCACTATTATTATTATACCTACAGGAAATTGCTTGAAATGCTAATCAGTGTAAGTGAAGCTCAATACTTAGTTCCAGTGAATGTGCCTACTATTCATGTGATGTTTTTTGCAGCAATAATAATTTACCTATGGCAATAATCAGGGAATTTATCATAATCATTTCAGCAATTAAATTGAAAGAGTTCTTGTTATCTATTTCGAGTTACTATTGGTGTAAAATTAATGAATCCCAATGCTAATCTGTGATGAGAAGTATCAGATGGGAGAGTATACAGTGCCTTAATCAGTATTGTAAGAGTATATATGGTACCTAGAGTATATAGTAGGTACTATAATAATTTTTACAAAACTGTTGGACAAAAATCATGCATAAATAATCAGTCTGGAAGTGATTACTTTGATGAAATGGAAGGTTTTGGTGGTTTTTTCATCCCAATTGATGTTTGCTTCAACAGAAATATGTATGTGGTGAAATGGTGACAGTTTTCCTTTATCAGTGACAGATCTGGCTTTAATGAATTGTTCTTTCAGAGGAAAAAAGATATAGAACTAAGTGTAGCAAATGTTATTGCTACAATTAGACCAAACATTCTCTATTGTCATATGGTTAGCATTGGATTTATGATAGCTTTACATTACCCACTGCTGTGATCTACACCAGCATGGACTCGTCTAAACATCATTTTGTCTATGATTTATGCATATTGTCCAATGATTTGGTGAAGATGATGCTTTTTTTATCATAATTAGCACTTGTCAATCCAAAGATTGGTTTGGTGTGGCTCCTCTTTCCACCCTCCTCTCAGCCAGCAGCTTTATTTTTTCAAAATTCTTCATTTTAATGTTAAACTCCATTAATCATCTCATAGGTAGGTAGGTAGATTTGGATTAATAGGGTGCGTCGACAGCTATGGTCATTTTGCACCACGCACAATCTAGTTAATTTAAAAACATATGAATGAATATAAATCTAGACAAAAGGTAGCATTAAAATCCCAAATAAATAAAAATATAAATGTAAAAATAATAAATCTAAAAATATATTAGATTTTGTTTATTAAATTAGTTTCCTTTAAAAAGGAAACTACATGGTTAAGTCGATCGGCATGGTTGCCTAGAACTTGTTCTAGGTCGCCACTGATGTCTAGCCTGTTTCGTGTGTCCCGATATTTGTCACACTCCATCAGGATATGTCGCACACTGAGAGGACGGTCACAGTCATCACATCGAGGAGGAATTTTCTCTTCTGTAAAGAGGAACGAGTGGGTCAGGGCGCAATGCCCGATTCTTAAACGTGTGATGACGACTTCCTCTCTGCGATTACCCCTGATGGAAGTGGGCCACCCTGTCGTTACCGGTTTAATTGTCCGTAACTTATTGTTTGGGACATCACTCCACAGTTCACTCCACTGATCTAGGACTACTTTACGTAAAGTAGATTGCAGGTCCTGGTAGGGTACCAGCGTCGTCGTCGGCTCAGGGATATTTAGAGCTTCTTTTGCAGCTGCATCCGCCTTCTCATTCCCGGCAATTCCCACATGTCCAGGGACCCAGAGGAACGTTATAGCAATTCCTCTTCTATTAAGGCATAGGAGGCTATAGTGTATGCTCTGGACAATGGGGTGATCGGATGAAAAGCCAGAAATGGACTGAAGAGCACTCATCGAGTCCGTGCAAATGACAATTGCTTTAGCACTCTTCTCGATCCCATCGAGAGCCATTTTAATGGCTAGTAGCTCGGCTGTGTATATGCTACACAGCGGGCTGAGTCTGGCCTCGATGACCCCGTGGTGAGAGGAGGTAACCGCGCATGAACAAGCTGCATCCGACTTAGAACCATCAGTGAATATGGGAATGAAGTCGGAGTAACGAAAAAGAAATTCGTTAAAAAGACGCTGGTATTCTAGATCAGTGGTGTAAGCTTTCGGGCGTCTACTGAGACCCATGTGGATTTCAGGGGACGGAATTATCCAAGGTGGGTAACTTGAGTACCCAATCGGATATAAATCTGGGAGCATTAACCCGGTTGCTTGAATAAATAAATTAAAGCGAACACCAAGCGGCTTGGTGGCCCTTGTCCGTCTGCTAAAATGTTCTAAAAATCGGGGGTTAAAAATCTCGTTAAAACACGGATGGTTCTTTGTCGCTAAAATCTTGGCCGCATAGGAGCACATTAAAATGTTTCTACGGTGCGACAACGGCGGTTCACCGGCATCAGCATAGATGCTGAGGACCGGACTGGTCCGAAAAGCACCCGTGGATATCCGAAGCCCTGCGTTGTGCACTGATGCCAGAGGTCTCAAATAGGAGTCGCGGCTGGAGTTGTAAACGAACGACCCATAGTCCAGCTTGGAACGCACGAGTGCGCGGTATAATAAAAGCAATGACCTGCGGTCGGCACCCCAAGATGAGTGATTTAAAAACTTTAAAATGTTTAGTGTCCGTAGACTTTTGTCCCTTAAACCCCGTATGTGATCACGGTAGTTGAGTCGATAGTCCAAGGTCATACCGAGGAACCGAACTGATTCCACATAGGGTAGATTTCTACCACCAAGTAAAAGTGTTGGTGGAATGTAGGCTCCCCTCACACGATAAAAATGGACGCACTTGCACTTTTCCGTAGAAAACTTGAATCCATTTCTCTGGGACCAATTCTCCAGTCTGTTCAGAGCCAGCTGGGTTACTCTGGCCGCGCTAATAAGTTTAGACGACCGGCAAAATATTGCTAGGTCGTCCACAAATAGTGATCCCAAGAGAGGAGGTTTGATGCACTTTGCTATATCATTGATAGCAATGGCAAAAAGTGTCGCACTTAGAACGGACCCTTGAGGTACACCGTTCTCTAGGGAATAGAGTTTCGATAGGTGCTTGCCTATCTTAACTTTAAAAAAACGATCACTTAAAAAGTTATTTATAAAAACAGGTAAATTTCCCCTCATGCCCCACTCGTGCAGCGTCGTTAGGATCTTCCGCCGCCAAACCCTGTCGTATGCCTTCTCCATGTCGAAGAAGACACCCACGACGTGCTGGCGGAGAAGAAAAGCCTCCTGGATATAATTGTCGACCCTGACTAGGTGGTCAACGGTCGAGCGGCCACGTCTAAAACCGCATTGGATAGTGGAAAGAAGATTTCGACGCTCCAACCACCAAACGAGGCGCCGATTCACCATTCTCTCCATTACCTTACACAGGCAACTGGTAAGAGAAATAGGCCTGTAATTGTTCGGGTCAGCTCTATCTTTACCCTGTTTGAGTATGGGTACAACTATGGACTCCCGTCAGGAGGTAGGGAAGCTACCCTCAGACCAAAGTTGGTTAAGGGAGCGTAGGACCTCCAACAGTGCCCTCTCCGGAATATTCCGGAGAAACGCATTGTGGATTTCGTCATTTCCTGTGGCTGTGTCTCGGGAGTCTTCGAAGGCAGATCGTAGTTCCCAGAGGGAGAAAGGGATATTATACTCTGCCACTGTATGCATCTCAGTAAAGATGAGTGGGGAGGATTCTGTGCGTCTCTTGATGGAGAGGAAGGCTTCCTCATACGTGGCGTCGCTGCATGTTTTGGCGAGTAACTCCCCGAAGACCTCACCAATAGCAGACGGATATGTCAATACATTGCCGCCGACGTTGAGGAAAGGGACGCTGAGCTGATAATGATTTCCCGAAATACGTTTTATTTTGTTCCAGATCTGTGCCAGGGGTGTTCTGTAATTAATGCAGGATACATATTCCATCCAGGAGGCTTTTTTCGCTTCCTTCACGATCCTTCGAGCTTTGGCTCGGAGGTGCCTAAAGGAAGCAAGGTTCGTCTCCGTGGGAAATTTATTAAAAATCCTTAGAGCCTTCTTGCGCTGACGAATGGCTCTTGCGCATTCCTCGTTCCACCACGGGACTGCAGGCCTAAGAATGTTTCGCATTGACTTTGGAACGCTGCTGTTGGCTGCATCAATGATGCTGCGCGTTAATTTATCTATGTTTAAAACACCGTTTTGGCTTTCGTCATACTCGTAATAAAACGTGTCCTTAAAAACCGGCCAGTTGGCTTTCCGGACAATCCAGTTGCCCGGCATGATAAAATTTGGGTTAAAATTATTTTCTCTATTTATTAAAAGGGGAAAATGATCGCTCCCACACAGATCATTATGAACAGTCAGGTGAAACTTGTTCGTCAAGATACTCGACGTGATGCAAAGATCGATTGTAGAAAACTGACCATTAAAAGAGTTAAAACGGGTGTGTTCCCCATTGTTCATTAAAACTAAATTAAAATCTTTAATAAAATTAGATAAAACCTGGCCCCTACGGTTGCACTGCTCCCAAGAACTACCCCAAAGGGTGTCGTGAGCGTTAAAATCCCCTAATAAAACGAAAGGTCTAGGTAGCTGACGAATAAGGGCTTCAAGATTGGATCGGGTAACCGGTGCCCCCTCTGGCAAGTAAACATTACATAATGTCACAGCCTCTGGGGCATGTACTGTCACTGCAACTGCCTGAAAAGGCGTTGTCAGCTGCACTCGGGAGGTGTAAAGGGCCTCCCTAGTAGCAACTGCCACTCCACCCTGGGCACGTTGGCCACTGGTATCGTCAAATCTAAAAACTTCAAAACCTTTTAAAAGACCATTGTCGGTAGTTTTAAAATGTGTTTCTTGCAGGCATATGCAAGATGGGTTAAGATCCCGTATTAAAATAGCCAGCTCCTCCTTATGCCTATAAAAACCATTACAGTTCCACTGTAATATAAAAGCCATTAATATTATAAAAATTAAAAATAATAAATAAATAAATTAAATAATTTAAAAATATAAAACACAGTTGGAGGATCAACGCTTGATGCGATTTCTCCTCCTACCTTTGGTTCTAGCCCGGAGGATCTCTGTCTCCGAGAGACATTCTTCCTCTTCCATTGACTCAGGTTGGTTGAGTCGGGCTAAACCAGATGGTCCGGGGGATACAGAGTTTCCACGCTTCTTTTGCGTGGCCCCGGAGGTGGTTATAGTGGGGTTCTTCTTAGGAGAACCCGGAACGGTGGCTTGTGTTTTATTTGCCGGATTTATTGCCTTAGCCGGCTTGGCTGCTTCTTTCGGATCGACTGTCTTCGTATTCTCATTCTTATCGGTCTGAGTTCCTTGGGTGGTTTTCTTTACAGTTGCTATGGTAGCAAAGGATTTAGAAAAGGTCGGTGCTTCAAGGGCTCTGAACTTCTTCCTTGCCTCTAAATAAGGGATTTTATCAATTGTCTTAATCTCCATGACCTTACGTTCTTCGATCATCTTCGGACACTTACGAGAATACGCTGGATGCGTACCCTCGCAGTTCACGCAACGTGGATCTTTGGTACATTCAGCACCCTCATGCTCCTCCAGGCCGCAGCGCGGGCAGGTGGCCTTGCCCTCACATCGCGTGGCGACGTGGCCGAAGCGTTGGCACTGGAAGCAGCGCATGGGCGCCGGTATGAATGGTCGTACTGGTACCGATTCATATCCGACGAAAACCTTGTCGGGGAGACTGTCACGCGCAAATGTTAAAACGACTGAGGTAGTCTTTACTACTTCGCCGTCGCGCTTCGTTGTTAGTCGACGAGCATCAACTACTCCCTGAGAAGCCATCTCTCTCTTGATCTCATCGACTTCAACGTACAGCAGGTCGTAATGTGATATTACTCCCCGACTGGTGTTGAGCGTGCGATGTACCTCTACGTGAACTGGAATATCATGGAGATTTTGCATTAGTAGCAGCTTGTCGCTTTGTTGCGGAGTGGCCGTTTCAATTAAGAGGCTTCCGTCACGCAGCTTCTTCGCAGACCTTAAATCTCCGGGCACTGCAGCCGATAGAACTTTTCTAATGAGAAAGGGAGACACTCGCTTAAGTGTCTCCCCTTCTTTCGCGCACTTCATGATTAGGAACCGCCTACAGGCGGACGAGTCTGTTTCTCCCCCACCCGTATCCGGGCGGGATCGCTTTGATGGTGGTTGAATTTTACCCTCCATACCAAAGATAGATTCTTCCCTCAGGCTCCCCACCCACCGTGGAGCCACACATTTGGGACGCCGCACCGCAAACCGGTGCGGTCGCCAGGGTTACCCGAGGGATATAGCACCCTAGAGGTGGTTGCCTGTTTCGGGTTGGATCTTCGACGCACGAGCCCACCAAACTCGTGCATCTCCGACCGCCCTACGCAGACCCCCACCTCCCTGGCACTCGCCACCGTTGAGCTTAACGCCACGGAAGCCGATTGACCGGGAGTGGCTAGCTCCCGGCCGCCCGTTTACACAGAATCCGGGGCCAAAGAGGGGTATTGGCCCCCGGTCCATACCGGGCATCCGACACCCGGCTGGGAACCACGGACCTCACCCTCCAGGATCCCCTTCTCCTCCTTACGGGTCTCCGCACACGGCAAACATGCGGGTGGATCGCAGGCCAGGTGGTGTGGCCGCACACAGACAGTTGACCCACAAGACTGTCCGGGCTCAACCCTTGCTGGCTCGGGGTTTGTTTTCGGGGTTTTCTCCCCGCCCTTTTAGTCGCCTCTTACGACAAGCAGGGATACTGCGGGAGTATTCTCCATCCCCCTACCCGCAGGGGTTTAATCATCTCATGATTTACCACATTTTATTCATACTTTGATTCTTGTCTACATTGATGATACTTCACATTCTTTTGTCCTTCCAGTTATATTCTGAAGTGGCTATTGTGTCACAGAATGCATCTAATATATTTTTTTCTTCTTCTATTTCTCATTTAATTTCTTTTCTCTCTATCACTCTACGTGGGACTTCTTTGTTAGTTACCTTCACAATCCTTATATGTTATTGATTCTTTGATAGCATTATATGTACTTTCATTGCTTCCAACCATATCTGTTCAGCTGTACTTATGGTCCATGCTTCACTGCTTTATAAGATCATTCTTCAAATATATGTTTCACTAAAGTTCTTCCTTACTTCCTCTTTTGTGTTGATGACTGTTAGTAGGCTCCTTTTATGGGAGAATGTTTTTTTTTGGTTTAGCTATTCTGTACACAATATCCTGCAGTTTCCATACCTCGAGATCTTAATTATTTGATAGCACCTTTACTTGGTATACTTTCTGTTGTCTAAGTCTTGCAGTTGCTTATTGGTCTGTATTTCTTCCCCTAGCAATTTCTTAGGTTTTATTAATATTTATTTTTAGGTGCATTCTTCTGTAGTTCTTTCCATGCATTAGCATTCTCATTAGGTTATATTATTATATCAGGACAACCATTATAGTTTTTCGATTAAGTAATAAGCAAAAAATTAGCAGAAAGGTGATGTTAAAGGAGAGCTCACACACCCTTATCACCCATCTCATTCATTGCACAGGCCTTTATATTAGAATGATAAAATTATGCTCATAAAAGAGGCATACCTGTATATCATCACAGAGTAAAGGCGAGAGTATGTAATTATGTAACATATAATTTAAAATGTTCATCCCAGTAACTATTTTTATGCATGATGATGATCTAACCAGGGATGTGAAACGTAACCGAACCTCAAGCGGTACGGTTCCACGTGAAACCGAACCTTTTTCTCGGTAAGAGAGCGGTTCGGTCCGAACCGAACCGTGTCTGCGAAAGAGAAGAGGTTCGGTTCAAGCTGAAGCGGAACCGGCCGTAACAATTTGAACCGCTTTTGGAACGGTTTTTTGCGGTCCAGTTGCGGTACAGGGGCGCAAGGGGAAGGGGAGCAATCCCTTTGGCAGGGACTGTGAAAACCGAGATATTTAATATGACACGTAAATGCTGCTGCTCGCTGCTGCGTTCGAGTATAAGGGTGCTATCTTAGAATATTGAATAATATTTGTTATTTCCCTTCTCAACCCACTATTTTGATCGTTGGATGTTTTACTCCTTTCATATTTTCCGCTCCCTCCGAAACTTTTACTCGAAGACGACAACTCGTAAGCGTTAATCCGGTGTCCCACGGTAAATTTTTTCGTAAATTTATTCATGAAAACTCTCATAGTTACACTGCGCATGCGCAAGCCAATATTCGGTAAATTTCTGTAAATAAGAAAACTCAATAAATTCTTCATGAAACTCAGACACTGATTGGCTTTTCTGACACGATTTTCCGGCGCGACATCATCATAGTACATCGAGCGCGATTACGTGATAGCGCAATATTAAGCGCAGTATCATGATACTTTATCGTGACGTTTATCATGATATTTTATCGGCCACGATTTCCTTATCGAGCGCATTATCACGATATTTTATCGTGATATTTATCGTGATATTTTATCGGGCGTGATTGTTTTATCGAGCACAATATCACGATATTTTATCGACCGCAATATCACGATACTTTATCGACCGCAATATCAAGATACTTTTTCGACCGCAATATCACGATATTTTATCGACCGCAATATCACGATATTTTATCGACCGCAATATCACCATATTTTATCGTGATATTTATCGTGACATTTTATCGGGCGCGATTATTTTATCGAGCGCAACTTCACGATATTTTATCGTGATATTAATTGTGATATTTTATCGAGCGCAATATCACGATATTTTTAGGTAATATTTATCGTAATATTTTATTAGGGCGCAACATCGTGATATTTATCGTTATTTTTTATCGGAACGCAATATCGTGATATTTATCGTGATGTTTTACCGGGCGTGATTAATTTATCGAACGCAATATCACGATCTTTTATCGTGATATTTAACTCAGCATGATATCGTGATTCTTTATTGGAACGTGATATTGCGGTTTTTATCGCGTGATATATCACAATATTTTGAGGCGCGATAACACTATATTTATCGTCACGAAATAAGTTGTCGTTTGATGCCCGATAAGACGATATTTATCGTCACGATATGAGTTATCGTTATCGCCAAGATACGATATACTAAAATTATCATATCACGATATTGAATCATCAATATCGCCCAGGCCTAGTTTCGGCGACTCTGGGCTAGCGAACTGCTACTTAGGGATTCTGACGTGTTCCATTGTGAGCAAGCATGCTTGTTCTTTCAATTCCTTCAGTTTATACGTATGGCTATAGTAATTCCCGGGTAATTATAGAAATATGTGCGTGCTATTCCTTATCATGGCTCGTTGGTCCCGCAAAAATATCTTCTCTGATTGTTCAGAGACCACACTATTGATGGCAGCACAAAAAGTTCTCTTCTCGGCCGTCAGCCGATCAGCGCCCAATTCATGATTTTTTCCTGCTCGTGTGACATGGGGTCCAACAGTTCACGAATCTCTTTTCATGAATATGGAATTCATGAATAAATTTACGAAACAATTTACCGTGGGACACCGGCTTAGAAACAAAACAACTAAGGGTTCCACATAGCATCGGCGATTTTGCTGCAGCTGCATGTGTTGGGCGGTATTCCCCTTTCAAGATTTCTCTGTGTTTATTTACGATGGTGGATTAGGGTGTCCCTTGGTGTGCACCACTCACTCCGGCTCGCTAAGGTCGGAGGGGGGGGCGAGAAGAGGTAAGAGGGTGAGGAAGTATAATAGCACGCTGTAAGTGGCAAGATTTAGTCGGTACGTTTGTATGCACATTGAGGACAGATTTCTAGGAAGTGCCTTCGGCATGCCATAAACATGGGTGTGAGGGGTGAGGTTTGTCATTACTCGCTTCCGAACTGAAGCCGAAAACAAATTTTAGTTAGCTTGACAGTGTTCATTCACGCCACTTATTGCAGATCTTGAGAAGAATATTCTACCAAATGCTCAAGTTAGTTTAAAGCCGTGTCCAAACTCGACAGTTAGGTACCTAAATCCGGAAATTTAGGGAGGACGCCATCTTGAAGTGTGTCCAAACTCGTTAGGCAGTATAAGGGAGCGGATTTGGGCAGCCAAATCGGTCGCCGGATTTAGGCAACAACAAGTCCTTCCTAAATCTGCCACCATTTTGAATTTCCCATAATTCAGTGGTAAAAGCGTGAAAAGTAGTGGAATGAGAGGAACTGCAGTAAATATGGCGGGGAGGTAATTTGTTTTGAATGGAAGGGCGTGAGTTATTATGAATATATTAAATGAATGATAAATGTTAGATTGATTTATGTTATAAATTTCATCTGCGGAAGCAACAAACAGACAGAGAGACCTTCATATCAAGGAGTGAGACAGAATATACAGGGGACATAGCGGGGAAGTATTTTGAGTGTTAACAAATCAGATTTTTTATATTGTCTTGCGCATGTTAGCTATTTTTTAAATTAAAATTTCGTTTTTGGGAGTAACGAATCAATCAACCTAACAGTTAATTATAGGTAGAAAGGAGAAGGCGGATAAACTAAACATATAAACTAACGCGAAACTACCCCTACGCGTCTAAATAAAGTCTACCATTTTGCAAGTTTTTAACGAAACTAAAAAGTAATTACAACACGCAAAAAACGGCAAGCTATAATAGTTCTTTCCCACAATAGTTAGTCTTCAAACCCCATTTACCTACAACAAAAACCTTAAATTATAGTAAGCAAAAGATAGTTTTATGACTGTATACGATGCTCCTGTACCATTGGTAAATTGTACATAGAAGTAATTAATATTATTATTTAAGATTTATTTTACATCATTTCCATTTGACATCATTTCGTGGCCTCCATATGGATTTCACTGCATCCAATGAACATCCAAAGGATGCCCAATACAATATAATTAATGGACATCATGCGGTGGCTGGATATCACTGTAAACAGACTTATTAATAATGCACGCAAAAGGAAAGAATAGTGCAGGGATAATAGAAAATTCGAATTTAAGCTATTACCTACACGATCACAAATCCAATTAACTGCTCAGTCTAACACGAATCTTTATCTGCCATAGCGGCGAAAGTTAATATAAGCACAAGGAACAAAAACTAAAAATACGTACTTTATACTGCTAAAAGACACGGATAAATACACAATCACAAATTTACTAAACTGCTCAGTCCAACACGAATCGCTATCTACCAAAAGGAAACATTGACGCAAACCACGAACACAGTCTAAACTACTTTGTTTAGACTGTGCCACGAACTTAAAAAGATACAAACACATTGATCAAAAGCTATAAGTACGTGTTATCCTGTACTCTGTAAATCACAGAATCTAACTATATAAATCTCAATATTACGAATTAACCACATAATATTGCGAAACTACGAAAGTAATGAGAAAATGTATTATAATCGCAATCAAATTTCAAACAGCACTAGTCATGAGGGTCTTATGCGTCATATGTCCAAAACATTATCGTATTCCGTATTTCTCTTGTCCTTCGTTTGCTTCGAGCTCAGCAGATGGCGACACTTGCTAAGGGCGTCCAAACTCAAGCTCCCTTTCTGTTAGCTGCCCAAAATTTAGGTAGCCAAATCCATGCTCCCTAATGCCTAACGAGTTTGGACACGGCTTAATTTTTTACTGGTAGTTTGAATTTTAGTGCCAAATTGGTGCCAAAGAAAATATAGTGATCCGGAACTATATGAACTAGCCAGCGCCGACCTTGCAGCTCCTACCACGCAAGTAAGCGTTGAAAGGCTTTTTTCACACACAAAGTTTATACTGTAATCAATAATAAGAAGATTACGTTCAAAAATCGTCAACGACATTCAACTGGTTAGATGTAATAGAATATTCAAAATAAAAGAAGAGAATCAAGATTTGTAGGTCACTAAATTACATTTTTGGCATAAAGTTTTTGTAAATGTTTCATTGATCTCATGTCCTTTCCAAATACCTATTATAACACCCTTGATGTCCATACTTGTATAAAAAAATTAGTCGCGTATGTTCTGACACGTCCTTTTATGTTGACCTCATCAGAATAATGAGCTGTCAATGAGAAAACCTTGTTGCTTCCATAAGATTTTGATGACACGGTTTATAACCATAGGAACGAGCAGTAAGTAGGATAGGGAAACCCAGAGAGAATTCAGAAGCGAACACGCTTTTGCAACAAAAGAGGGATGTCCTTCTGTAGGGTCAACTCTACCGCGTTCATAACATGAGCCTTGATTATGTGCTGTGTGCGACCTGGGATTCCCAGCCTGAGCATAACGGTAAGGTGGGTGGAAGGGTCGGGGACCCTCCTAACACGTGTTCGTGACCGTCCCACCCCTGAGGCTCATAAAATGACCGTCCCTGAGAGGGCGACAAAATATTCAATAGACAGATGATAACAGCGCATCGTGTTTGGTTTGGATCTCAGTTGGTTGCTTATCATAGGCTCTATTCAGTTACACTTTGCTCAGTGATCACTTGATCATGACGTCATAATCACTTAATGTGAGAGCGCCGATTATATGGGTGTGCCGCGAGACTCTCACTTGTTTTCCTCCCTTCTACTCATCATCATGGTGATCGGTATTTTCGTGGGTATTTTTCTCTACTCACGAAAATGGCGACCGATCACAGCCGTGACGTCGTTTCACTCAGTCCCAAGACGTCACAGCGCTCACTTGATCAGTATACCAAGGTGATCGCTCAGGGCGGCAAAATGCACCCAACCTTCTTTTGGTAAATTTTACTCCGTACCGAACCGTTTTTCCTAGTTTGGAACCGGAACCGAAACGATTTTTTCGTTTCTGAAACAAGATTCTCAAAAACGGTTTGGTTCCACGTTTGTTACGAACCGATTTTCGTTCCAAGGGCTTTTGTTACAGAAGAGGTTCGGTTTCATGAACCGTTTCTTTGGACCGAACCCTTCCAGAAGCGGTTCATGGAACGAAATTTCGTTACGTTTCACATCCCTGGATCTAACACATGCTGGAAGCTATAGGCTCCTAGTCAATGGAGTCAGGCTATAAAAAATGGACTGTATAAATACTCTGCACCTCATTCAGATGCACTGTGAATCAATAACATAACTTTTCCAATGGTTTTCAATCATCTCCACCAGAAAGGACAATTCAAATTACCTACAAAACAATGTACAGAAGTCAAGAGTTTACCTTGAAATACATTTTCCATTTTCCAGCTCTAATTAACTGTGGCACATTTTTTAATTAAAAATTTATTTGTGTTACAGACATGGCATGACATTAAGACCTTCACAAAAGCAAAGGCTTCAGCTCTCTTACGAGAAGGAGGGAGAACAGGTGGTGGCCCTCCTTTGGAGGATGAACTTACCATCTTCCAGAGGAGGGTCTACTCCCTGATAGGGAGTAATGCAGTGTTGGGGCATGAGAGAACAGTTGAGTCCCAAGTAATTGTTAAGGTGAGTAAATCTTGCTCTGGAATAGATGATTGATAATAATGATAAAAGATGAGAGGTGAGATATTTATCAAATTAGGTGTAGTTGTTAAACATACCAAATTACCTTCTCGTTTCAGAAAGGAACAACAGTGAATACAGTTTCAACCCCTATTAAAACCACCCTTCCTATTTCAACCTTCAATACCGATGACCCTTCAGATCATTTTTTAACCCTGAACACATATTCCCCTTCTGACTCAAATACTGTTATAGATACAACTGACACAACGTCCATAATTCCCATGAAAGTTACCTCAACCACAACTGCTACCACCTCTTATAACTGCTCGGCTACCATGCCCACCACAGACACCCCTATTCATGCGTCCACCTCAACTACCTTCCCAACTGTTACCATAATACCATCCACAGATTCCCCTACAACTTCATCAACTGCTAAAAGCACACCATCGCGACCCACTGTAGCACTCAAAAAAAGATTGGAAAGTAAGTGCAATGAATTTACTGTTTTTATTGCCATTTATTAAATTATTTCATCGAAAAACTCATATTATGTGGTAATTTGTACACTTTACTCATCCACAGAACAAGGAAATCAACAGAACTTGGTGTGTGTGGCTGAGGAGATGGTGGAATTGGAACGTAGAAAAGAAGAAAGGAATAAAAGGAAAATGGAGATTTTAGAAAGGAAATTGGTGCTAAAAGAACTTGGTGTGTGTGGCTGAGGAGATGGGTGGAATTGGAACGTAGAAAAGAAGAAAGGAATAAGAGGAAAATGGAGATTTTAGAAAGGAAATTGGTGCTAAACGAACTTGGTGTGTGTGGCTGAGGAGATGGTGGAAGTGGAACGTAGAAAAGAAGAAAGGAATAAGAGGAAAATGGAGATTTTAGAAAGGAAATTGGTGCTAAAAGAAGAGCAGGTGGCTTTGAGGAGGAGAAAAATAGAGTTAAAGGAAAAACAAAAATGTAGTAGTAGTAGTAGGTTTAAGGATGTAGGGTGCGTCGACGGCTAGGTCATTTTGCACCACTACACAGTCTTCGTAGTAAAAGTATTAAATATTAGTCACTTGCACTCATGTCACTTATTTAGTAAAAAATATATAATGTGATTACAAATAAAAAATAAAAACTTATATTTTTTGGAATAGTCCTGTCCTTTTCAGAAATAAAATGACTCAGCTTAAAGCATTAGGGTCGTCTCCTAGGACGGATTTTATGTCTCCCCCTAAATTGAGCCACCTTCGCGCGTCACGGTATTTGTCACACTCTGTCAGGATGTGCTGAATGTTGAGAGGACAGTCGCAATTATCACACTGCGGTCGTACTTTCTTTTCCGTGAAGAGAAACGCGTGAGTTAAAGGGCAGTGCCCTATCCTCAAACGTGTGATGACGACTTCCTCTCTTCGGCTGTTCCTGACGGAAGAGGGCCACACTGACGTTACCGGCTTGATGTCACGAAGTTTATTATCATGTGTATTACGCCAAGACTCCTTCCACTGCCCTAGGATTATTTGTTTCAGGGAAGATTTTAGGTCCTCGTGAGGTACCAGCGTCGACTTAGTCTCGGTCTCGTTCAGAGCCTCTTTGGCCAAAGCGTCCGCCTTTTCATTTCCGGCTATTCCCGCATGCCCCGGGACCCAAAGGAACCAAACGCGTACTCCCCTTCTGCTGAGAGACAGCAGGGAAGAATGAATGTCCTGAATGATCGGGTGCTTGGGCGAAAAGCCGGAGATTGATCGTATTGAGCTGAGGGAATCGGTGCATATAACGAAGGAGCCACCTTCGTCACATAGGTTTTCAAGTGCCATCTTCATGGCAAATAATTCCGCTGTGTATACACTACACATCGGATTTAATTTTGCTTTGACTGCTCCTTGGCTAGGCGAGAACGCTGCGCAGGCACAGGCCAACTCTGACTTAGATCCGTCTGTGTACACTGGCACAAAATCGGAGTGATTACCTTTAAACATTAAAAACTGACGCTGGTATTCCGAGGGAGTGGTGAGGGATTTTTGTCGATCACACAAGACCGCTTTAACCACGGGGGTGGGTGTTAACCAGGGAGGGTGTGATGAGTAAGAGACAGGGTACACTTTAGGTACCCTGAAATCACACCCGCGAATTAAATCATTAAAACGTACACAAACAGGCCTAGTGGCCTTCGTCCATCGGTTAAAAATTTCTAAAAAACGAGGTTTAAAAAGTACGTTAAAACAAGGGTGTGCCGACATGGATAAAACTTTGGAGACATAACTGCACATAAGCGCGTTACTCCGGTGGCATAGAGGAGGCTCCCCTGCATCAGAGTAGATGCTTACGACCGGGCTTGTCCGAAATGCCCCCGTACAGAGTCGTAACCCCGCGTTGTGTACGGGGGGCAATGCTCGTAGGTACGACTCGAGGGCGGACGCATAAATAAAACAACCGTAGTCTAATTTAGAGCGCACCAATGAGCGATACAATAAAAGCAAAGTTGTGCGATCTGCTCCCCATGATGTGTGGCTTAGAAACTTTAAAATATTTAGTGAATTAATACATTTTGTCTTTAAAAGATTAATATGTTCTCGCCAATTGAGCCTGTGGTCGAGTGTCATACCTAGAAAGCGGGCCGACTGGACAAAAGGGAGATTTCTTCCCCCAAGGTGTAATGTGGGCTGCATTTGGATTCTTATTTTCCTGTGGAAATGGACACATCTGGTTTTCTCATGGGAGAACCGAAAGCCGTTCCTTTGGGTCCACTGGTCCAATTTGTTCAATGTCATCTGAACTATTCTGGATGCAGTTGCCGCCTTGGATGATCTGCAGAAAATTGCCAGGTCATCCACGAACAGTGTGCCTATCACCGGAGCCCTGATACAATTCTCGACGTCATTTATCGCAATGGCGAAAAGCGTCACGCTCAAGACGGAGCCCTGGGGAACTCCGTTGTCAAGACGGTAAAAATCAGATAAAAACTGCCCTATTCTAACTTTAAAAACTCGATGCGTTAAAAACTTTTGAATAAAATTCGGCAGATTGCCTATAAAACACCACTCGTGCAAAGTCATTAAAATCTTCCGCCGCCAGACCCGGTCGTAAGCCTTCTCCAAATCGAAGAAGACACCGATCACGTGTTGGCGGAGGAGAAAGCCTTCTTGGATGAAATTGTCGATCCTCACCAAATGGTCCATGGTGGAACGACCGCGTCTAAATCCACATTGGATGTTGGAGAGAATGTTTCGGCGCTCTAACCACCAAACGAGCCGCCGGTTCACCATTCTCTCCATTAACTTGCACAGGCAGCTGGTGAGAGATATTGGCCGGTAAGAATTCGGATCAGCTCTATCTTTCCCATGCTTGGGAATGGGAACAATGACAGACTCCCGCCAGGACGAAGGAAAGTGACCTTCAGCCCACAGCTGATTATACGTCTGCAGGACTTCCTGCAGCGCTGTCTCCGGAAGGTTGCGGAGAAATGCATTGTGGACCCTGTCTGGTCCTGGAGAGGTGTCGTGGGAGTCATCGATGGCAGATTTCAACTCCCACAAGGAAAAGGGGAGGTTGTAATCTGCCATTGTACGCGTCTCCTTGAAGCCGATAGGAATTTTCTCGAGACGTTGCTTCGACGCTCGGAAGGCAGGATCCAGATTTTCATCACTGCTCACCTTGTCGATTGACTGGCCGATTATCTCGCCAATGGCAGCTGGAGAAGTAACCACATCTCCTCCGACTTTTAAGAAGGAGACGCCGAGCTGCTGGTTGTTTCCCGAAATTCTCTTCACCTTACGCCACACCTGTGCAAGTGGTGTGCTGATATTGACACCACAGACAAAATTCATCCAAGGCCCTCTTTGCCTCCTTTACGACCTGACGGGCTTTAGCTCTGACGCCGAAAAGAGGACAGATTGTTTTCAGTGGGATATTTGTTAAAAATTTGCAACGCCTTCTTGCGTTTCCGAATGGCTTTGGCACATTCATCATTCCACCAAGACACAGCAGCTCTCGACATGATGCGCCGCAGACCGCGGTACGCTCATGTCGGCGGCGTTGATGATGCTGTTTGTCAAGAATTTTACATTAAAAGCGCTATCGCGATTTTTATCGCACGTATAATTAAAATTGCTTTTAAAACAAGGCCAATCGGCTTTCCGCACAATCCAGTTGCCCGGTCGAATAAAATCAGAGTTAAAACGCCGCTCTTTAAAAATTAAAAGAGGGAAGTGATCGCTCCCACAAAGATCTTCGTGCACTGACAAAGATACCTTATTTGTTAAACTACTCGATAGAATGCATAAATCAATGGAGGAGAAATCACCATTGAAAGAGTTAAAACGGGTCTTCTCCCCGTTGTTCAGTAAAACTAGGTTAAAATCTAAAATAAAACTTGATAAAATGCGTCCCCTGCGGTTGCACTGTCCCGCAGTGCTTCCCCAGAGAGGATCATGAGCGTTAAAATCACCGAGTAAGATAAAAGGCCGAGGCAGCTGGTGGACAAGGGATTCTAAATTAAAACGGGTGACCGGTGCACCCTCCGGCAGATAAACGTTGCATAACGTAATCGCCTCCGGTGCGTGCACCGTCACCGCCACCGCTTGAAACGGTGTATTCAGTTGAACTCGGGAGGTGTATAGGGCCTCTCGAATAGCATCTGCCACTCCACCCTGGGCTCGTTGGCCGCTGGTGTCGTCATATCTCACAACGTTAAAATATTTTAAAATACCTTTGTCCGTATCTTTAAAATGCGTTTCTTGAAGACAAACGCAGGAAGGGTTAAAATCTCGGATTAAAATGTCCAGCTCCTCCTTGTGCCGATAAAATCCATTACAGTTCCACTGTAATATAAAAGCCATTAATAATATATATATTTAAAAAATAAATAAATTAATTAATTAAATAATTAATTTAAAAATGTCAAAAACAGTTGGAGGATCAACGCTTAATGCGATTTCTCCTCCTACCCTTGGTTCTAGCCCGGAGGATTTCTGTCTCCGAGAGACATTCATCCTCTTCCATTGACTCTGGTTGATTGAGTCGGGCTAAACCAGATGGTCCGGGGGATAAAGAGTTGCCACTAGTGATGGGTCGGTCGTGAGAGATCGAATTCCGAGAGCAAGTTCTCTTAAAAGAAAGATCGATGAACGACTTCTCTCCAATGACCGAGGCGATCTTCACCGATCGCGACAGGAATGATTGCATGACATCAAATATCGATCACGAGACTTGAGACCGACCAAAAAAATCTTGTGTGAGTTTTATAACGAGAGATTCCAGAGTTACTCGCTCTTTCGTGAGATGTAGGCAGTTATTCGATGCTCCGCTCGGTTGCGCTAACAAAGACGCAGCGTAATAACAGTCAACAATTTACATCACGACATAAATATCCTGCATCGAGAGAGTTTTACCAGTTTTGCTGGCTCGCTTTTTAGTAGAATAATAACATCATTAAAAATGAAGACCGAATCCGTTACACTGTCGGCAAAGAGACAGCTGGGTTAAGATTCAAAAGGAATGCAATGGAAATTAAACATGATCCAGGTACTTATCCGTTTGTTAATTCGCCAAGCAATGCATTATTTGTTACTGCGTTGGCTATGTAGTGCCGTTATTTATTACGTGCAATAGGTTAATCGTCACTTGTAAGTAGTATAGTACAATACTATATCCCTATGAATTGTTTTCCTTTGCCGCGACGAGTCGTAAATTGTGTGATAATTAAATATCTGAGTCTATGACGTGATCGCTTAGAAATCAAACCTGATACCCATGCCGCTGTATTATATATATACCGGCCGTTTATATAAACAACTGTGATTCATATTGCCAATGCATTTTAAAAATTCAACTCCGCTCCTCTCTCTTCAATCACTTTTTCTAGACTTGGATGGTGTTGCTGTCAATCAAGAATGTTTCCAGTGCTTCATTGGATGTCCGTTGGCTTTTCCTTCGTCTGAATTTTCTTCCCATATGTCTTCCGAAGTATTGGCGTGTTAAAATCACCGGTGAATTCATCCAGAATTGTTTGTTTTTGGAATGCAGTTTGCTTTTGGTGTTATTTCAAATATTTTTAACTGCAATCTCATCAGCGAATCCTTTTTTCGGAGAATAAAATTTCGTATGTGCCAATAACTCTCCTTTTCATTTAGAGGAATGGTATTTGAAGAACTTGATTCAGGGAATAATAGCGTGATTCCAGTTAATATAGGTTAGATCCAAACACCGTTCGAGACATGATAACTGCAAATTATGATTACCCACAGGTAATTTGATTCATACTTTCATCATTATACTTTTGTAGTGAATAGTAAGTTAAAAAAATGTACATAGGCTTGATCAGTAAATATCAGTATGAGTTTCCGGAATTTCATTTGCATTTGCGCTGAGTGTAGCTTCAATAAACGGTACAATGTAAATATCGTAATACTGTAATTGGTTGTAAGCAAAAATGAATTACATGAGTGGGCCATTACATCAGCCTTAGGCATCCCATTGAAATGGGAAAGGAGTTATTTCAATCAAAATGTACTAACATGTTTAGTAAGGCAATATATGACTTCATACCACCGATACTGTGTCACTTTAAATTGGCAGAAATGCTGTATGTGAGCAATTAAATAAATAAAGACTGTATTTCTGCGTGCAATAGAGCACCAATACTGTAAAATAGTGCTGGAAATTTGTAATCATCGTATCATCCATCAAAGTGTGTATTCGAACATGGCTTGTACACAGGAGCTTACAATTAGACCATATTCATTTAAAATTTAATTCCTTGGAAAGGACAAATTAAAATTTCTGATAGTACTAATTACTCATTGTACATCCAAAATCCCTGGTAAATATTTAGCAGGAAAATTTAGAAGGAACCTGCAGGAAGTTAGCAGAACATTCATGAGGATAATCAGAAACCTATAGTGGCAAAGAAAATCTTATTTTGGTTTAAAAACTGATGCCTATCTTAAACATTGGTGGAGTAATTCAATTATAGCATTGGACTGTTATCAACGTCTATTCATTCCACATTCACTTTAATTCTTATATTTGCCTGACCAAGACATTTTACCACCATTATAATGGTATACAGATAGCTTAACAGACATATATATTTCAGTGGTCATGACCAGCAGGAAGGGTGGAGTGGTAACTGCAGTTACCACTCCACCCTTCCTGCTTCAAAAATTTCTTTCCTTAAAATGTTTCAATTTAGTTCTGCGCATCACATCCATTCATTTCAATTGCCTATATTTTTCCTACCTCTCCCAATGAAGCAAACCTTTCCCTTCAAAAGTGCCTTTCAGGACCTCATTTCCTCTTAATTACCTACTATCTGACATAAAGTGGACTCCTAAATTTCCTTCACTGTTATATGTAACTTCAATGCCTAGTCAAGTATCTCTTAACTTCTCTTCTATCTTACTTTCATTATCCTTCTCGAGAGCCACTCCTCATATAACTTTAGTCTAATCTCACCCTCTCAACATTAGCCAATGGTTTAGATCCACCGAAGTCCACAACCCTTTATAAAACCTTCCAAACCAACCTTTTGTTTACATCCTATATCAGGACTTGAGGCATTACATATCCCCCATAATTCTTGAATATTGCTGATACAAGACATTTAATATCTTGAGTAGGACACCTCGTTCCACTAAAATTCTGCCCAGTTACAACTTCATTCCACTATTTGTTTTTTGCTATTTGTCTTAAGCCTCTAATGGTTTCTACTCAATGACCATTCTCAATCTATACTCTGGAGTGAGATGGCAAGCCACTTACCATGAGGAAAAATATCCACAGATGCTGAGTGGACTATGTTCCCTTCGTTCCTGCTCTTCGTCCAATCTGGCATGTGTGAGCCTAACAGCTATAATTACCCTTGTTAATTTCTACTACAGGTAAACAATACATCATAGCATGTCCTTTGATAACAGTTGATTAATATTCATAAATTTACCAAAGATCATGACAATAGGAGTCGACTTAAGACTTAATCATATTGGGGTTTCAAGGAACATATTCAAAATAAGCCAAGTAGTAATTGTAAAAAACCTACACCAACATTTATTTCACTTATTGATTATTAAAAATAAATGGATCTATGAATGGTTGCACAACCCTTAGTTTTCATCACCCCTGATGACAATGACTGAGTCAGACATCGAAACGTCAGCCTACATGGAGACCATCACCCTGTTGGAAACCCGAGAAAGCTTCTTAGGTTCCTCATATCAGTGAAATAAATAATATTAATAATATGTAACAGCATTCATTAAGCATGAAGCATTATAGACCAAATCCATTTTACACTAAAATTTTGTTATAAGTGAAAAATCATTGATTACCTACCATTGCTTTATTATCCATTCATGACCCTCTTCTCCATTAACTTCTTCAATTTATAAAAGGGTGTTACCAAAACTATGAGTGCATACTTGACTTAAATTATGACAGACATTTAATTTAAATGAGGGCATAAAAAATAATTTTATTCTGATCAAGTTGACTTTAAGTCACACAGGAACGACATCTGTACACTTAAGTTGACTGCTAAGTAATTGAGTACCTGGATAACTTGAGGCACACAACTTATCACATGATATTGTTTGCTCTCTGCTGTTAGTGATGTCTGTTTGGATTTGGAAACTGGCTCTCTTATAATAATTTACTCCATAATACCCTATATTGGCATATATCCTTTGCCTCTATTGCATTCATACATTACTTCATTCACACTCTCTCCTATTCTTAAGACTCCTAATCTTCCTCCTTTAATGTCTCTTCCACCACATCATGAACCCACAATTTTTTCCATCTTCCTCTTACGCTATTCACTCCTCAATCACAATCCTGTTCCAATACTCAACTCTAATCTATTATTTAAACATTGCCAAACCCACAGAGAATAATCCTTTCATAAAGTCCATTACGGTAGCATGAAGGAAGAGATATTTTCAAAATGTCAAAAGAAAATTAATAAAAAGATATTAGCTTTAGTTCCCATAAGTATTCAGTAAGTATATCAAGCAAAAATCAACATGAAATACACTCAGAATCTTTACTCTTAATAATCCAAGATGGTATGTATATTGTTCTAGCAAATTCAATGATTGCATGGGGGAAATAAACATTTGTCACAGTATGCACAGCTGATTTTTCTTCTTTGAATCAAAACTAGGTATGACATACAACTGTTATCACTCATATGATATGTAAACACTACTGTTTTCTGATTACAGTTCTATAATATAGAGAGAACTGGCAGAGTGGATATTGGTCTGAAGTTATTGATGGCTATAACCATTGATAAGCACTAAACCATTGTGTAAATTAATAATTGATCAGAGGCTATTCCTTGCAAAGATAATAAACATATATATTGAGGTCAGATATTTAGTAAACATTCTTATAACCTGATTGTTCCATGTATTTCATAAAATCTACAGAGTAAACTAGTTATAATTTTGCCTAGATATAGTATTCCCTACCTGTTACATGATATAGTCTAGTAAATGGCAACTAGAGTAGCAATCAGATAGCAGAGAAACTCACTGACGCTTACATATTTTATTGCATTGCATTGGTGCTTCTTAATGATAGCAGAAATATCATCTAGAGGAAGAACGAATGTAGTGGGTTTAAAATTAGCACTGTCAGTGCCAAACAATTTAAGAAGATTCATCACATCCTGCAATCAGTTTTTAAATCCCTACTCATACACATCATAATAACAAATATTTTGTGTGTATTTGGCATTTCTTATAGGTAGCTTAGAAGCAATATATGTTAACTGATAAGAATTAAGATATGTATAACTGTTGAATATGTAAGTAAGACATAACTATAATAATCAAATCGTTTTCGTAACCAATTAACATCTCCAATGTACGGGCAAAAGCATTTTGTGAGGGGGAATTAATATAGCACTAAAGATTCAATACTATAACAAAGTGCATTTTTACTGAATATACATTTTATTGAAAGGTACGCAGGTACATATACAAACCATCATTTAATAATATGCTTTTTAAACATTTAGAATCTATGTGGCATTGCGAAAAACATATTTACTGAACATCAATATAATTGACTAGTTTGATTAGTTATCTAAGTGACGAAGTGCATGGTGAAACCCCAACGATTTTAATCGATGGCAACAAACGAAGCATGTTTTGTAAGGAGCGTTTTACATTAGATATAAATCACTCAAGTGGCTGAAAAAATGCATATATTTCAACAAATATTGAGAATAGTAAACGTGAAGTCCTATTCAGTTCACTTTGGCACAAGAAGTGCTTCACGAGAAGAAAACAACATCACGACAGAAGCAACTTCACAAAAAAGTATTCATCGTAGGACTGATTGTTATTATTAGAATCACAGATATATATATGCACAGCGAATGTCTTGGACTCCTGTATTTGCACTAATACTCTGAATTTATGCTTTATATTTACGATGTAAACAATAAACGACGAATATTACGTTAACCTATGAACAAATCTTCGATTTTGGCATTTATTAATATTGTAAGCACTCGACGATCACGAGACAGTATTTCAGAAGCACAGTAACTAAATTATAGATATATAGTACGATGTAAACAAACCTTTACCAAAGTTGAACGTTCGCTTTTTTACATGCAATTCACTCTTAGACAAACACAGCAGCAAACTATGAGATTATTTCAGGGGGGACTGTAACTTAAAAATCTACGACGTAAACAAACAAAAACCCACCATTAAAGGCTATTTTTGAAGCACTAACTCTTGGTAAATTTACGACATAAACTATAACTTTAGCATAAGTTGAACATACACTTTCTTCGTGTAACTCACGTCCAGAAACACAACGCAATATTATGCCATTTCAGAAGCACAGAAACTTTTATAACCTCCATGGTGTATTTCCTGTCATAACACATCCATTAGGAGCGTAAGTCTACCTAACACAAATAACCTTTGAATATCAAAATATCACCACAAGAACACACGCAATACATCACAGCACATAATATTTGTAATCACTGAATTTCCATAATTGCATTGTCACTTAAATACACGATAAACCATCGTTTCAATATTCTCGAGAAATATTACGTCTCGTGAACAAGTGAAACAGACTGTAATTGAAAATTGAATTTTAGTGCTACAGTCGGATAATTTGCTTTAAATTCTTACAGCCAAAAGAAAACGTTGATCGTTTCGAACTACATACCAAAATAAAATTTCGCTACTAAATTAGTATTAATCATTGGTTTCTATAATGAGTTGTTAATAATTTGTGCTCGATAAAATGTCACTCTTCAATAGTTTTGTAACCAAGTGGGATATTCCTAATATTCTTCGTATAACTATACTTAAAATCACAAACCAAGAGCATTGTGTAAACACAAAACAAACCTTCGCACGATTGCACAATTGTGCCTTCAATTGTTTTCAAAGAATTACCCACAACTCCACGGAAACCGGCACTGAACGAGGTAGCTGCACTGAAACTCTGTGCCTGCTCTGTGCTATCAAGAGCAAAGCTGTACACCTCGGTCATGCTTACAGTATGAAACTCACGAACGACCAGATTTTTTATCTATCACGATTTTCCTGAGAGATCATTGATCGTAGGCAACTTGGACTGCTCACTAGCTGGAAAATCGGTCTCTCTGATCGACGATGGAAGATCGAATCACAAGCGGGAGTGACCGACGCGACCGAAATCTCTCAAAAGACCGACTTTTCCCATCACTAGTTGCCACGCTTCGTTTGCGTGGCCCCGGCGGTGGTTATGGTGGGGTTCTTCCTGGGAGAACCCGGACCGGTGGCTTGTTTTATTTGCCGGATTTGTAGCCTTAGCCGGCATGGCCAATTTCTGCACAGGGACTTTGGTTTTTGGGCTCGCATTATCTTCCGTCTGAGTCGAGATGGTGACCTTGGCGATAGGATGGGAAGCGACATGGGCAAACGACTTTGAGAAAGTAGGAGCAACTTGTGCTCTGTACTTTTTCCGTGCCTCGAAATAAGGTATTTTGTCAACCGTCTTTATCTCCATTACTTTGCGCTCCTCGATCATCTTAGGACAATCACGAGAGTACACGGGATGTGCACCCTCACAATTGACGCAAAGTGGGTCACCCTTGCATTCCGCACCCTCATACTTCTCCAGGCCGCAGCGGGGGCAGGTGGCCTTGCCCTCGCACCGTGTGGCCATGTGGCCGAATCGCTGACATGCATCGCATGGGTGCCGGTATGAATGGCCGCACTGGCACCGATTCATAACCGACAAACACCTTGTCGGGGAGCTGGTCACGCGCGAAGGTGAGTACAACAGATGTCGTGTTTACTCTTTCTCCGTTGCGCTTTGTAGTGAGTCGACGAGCATCGGTGACCCCCTGAGAGGCCATCTCCTGCTTGATCTCGTCGATCTCAACATACAAAAGGTCATAATGACTAATCACTCCCCGACAGGTGTTCAAGGTGCGGTGCACCTCGACCTTGATGAGAATGTCATGCAGCTTGTCCATTTTCAACAATTTCGCACTTTGATCCGTTGTAGCCGTTTCGATGAGCAGTGTGCCATCGCGAAGTTTCTTGGCTGATTTTAATTCCCCAGGAACGGAACCAGACAATACTCTTCGTATAAGGAAGGGAGACACCTTTTTCAGGCTCTCACCTTCCTTCTGACACCTCATCACTAAATAGCGCTGACTAGCGCCGGGAACATTAACTCCCCCGCCCGTATCCGGGCGGGATCTTTTCGGAGGTGGAAGAATTGTTTCCGCCATTCCAAATGAATCTTCGTCCCCCGGACTCCCAACCCACCATGGAGCCACACATTCGGGACGCCGCACCGCAAATCGGTGCGGTCGCCAGGGCTACCCGAGGGGATATAGCACCCTAGAGGTGGTTGTCTGTTTCGGGTTGGATCTTCGATGCACGAGCCCACCAAACCCGTAAATCTCCGACCGGTGGTGGCGACAATCTATTACCCCCTGGGAGGCCATCTCTCTTTTTATTTCGTCCTCCTCGATGTAAAGTAGGTCATAGAAGCTGATTACACCTTTACTGCTGTTTAGAGATTGGTAGAGCTGTACTTCAATTTCTATTCCATTTAGTTTCTTCATTTCAAGGATTCTCTCACTTTGCTTATCATTCATTGTCTCAATTAGTAGGGTGCCGTCTCTTAATTTTTTTTTGCAGATTTTAGGTCTCCTGGAATCGTACTTGACAACACTCGGCGTATGACAAAGGGAGACACTTTCTGCAGCGTCTCGCCTTCCTTTCGACATTTCATGACTAAATATCTTCTGCAGCTTTCACACGATACTCCCCCGCCCAAATCTGGACGGGATCTTTTGTTTGGTGGAAGGAATTTATCCGCCATACCAAAAAGAAATTCGTCCCCCGGGCTCCCCACCCACCACGGAGCCACACATTCGGGACGCCGCACCGCAAATCGGTGCGGTCGCCAGGGCTACCCGAGGGGATATAGCACCCTAGAGGTGGTTGTCTGTTTCGGGTTGGATCTTCGATGCACGAGCCCAACAAAACCCGTACATCTCCGACCGCCCTACGCAGACCCCCACCTCCCTGGCACTCGCCACCGTCGAGCTTAACGCCGCGGAAGCCGATTGACCGGGAGTGGCTAGCTCCCGGCCGCCCGTTCACACAGAATCCGGGGCCAAAGAGGGGTATTGGCGCCAGGTCCATACCGGGCATCCGACACCCGGCTGGGAACCACGGACCTCACCCTCCAGGATCCCCTTCTCCTCCTTACGGGACTCCGCAAACGGCAAACATGCGGGTGGATCGCAGGCCAGGTGGTATGGCCGCACACAGACAGTTGACCCACAAGACTGTCCGGGCTCAACCCTTGCTGGCTCTGGGTTTGTTTTCGGGGTTTTCTCCCCGCCCTTTTAGTCGCCTCTTACGACAAGCAGGGATACTGCGGGAGTATTCTCAATCCCCCTACCCGCAGGGGGGAAAAACAAAAATGTTTATCTGAAAATTTGCTGACAAAATTAGATGATACATTAGTAATGTTGGGTGAAATTTTAAATAAAATGGAAAAGTAAGTTACAATGAATGTTTTATTTAAAAAACCATTATCATGCACACATTAAGGGGGAGAATTGAGTTTTTGCATTGAAAATGTACCCGTTCAAATGACTTTTCTAATAACTATTTATTATATCAGATTTATCAGATTATTTATAATCAGACAGCAGTTTTTTCCAGAGTTTCTGTAATTTCATAACAAAAATATAGTATGATTGAAAGACCAGAAACAGTAGCCAGCAATCAACGGATCAATAAATGGGCAAATAGCCAAAAATCAAAAATAACATTAAAACGAGAACTCTTTAAGGAAATAAGTATGTAAAGCAAAATTGACATAAAAAATAACTAAGTGAAATAATCTCTAATAACCCTGTCACGTACAGCCCGCCCTGCCCTTAAGTTGTTTCCCACAGCTTGGGGAACCCCCTGATTTCCCATTCCCATGTCCTCTTCACCATTGAGTGGTCCCTCTGGAATGGGAATAGCCTGTTGAATGCACATATTGTGCAGCACACAGCATGCATTGATAATTTGGCTGACTTTTTCAGGCATGTAATGTAAGACCCTATGCTTTAGGAGACATCGCCAACGTGACTTCAACAGCTCATTACACTGTTCGACGATGCTCCTAGCTCGGCACAAGGATTTGTTGTACCTGTCCTGAGGGGAATTGGGTAAAATTTCTCCCATGACAGGGTTTAACAAAAATGGCTCTAGTGGGTATCCGCTGTCGCCTGAAAAAAGAAAGGGGCAAATGTATAGACTCCATTGAAAAGAAAATGAATCATTAGAATGTAAGTTATAAAAATCACACATTTTATGTATTTTTTATCTTAATTTTTAAAACAAAAGTAAATTCAAAATAGTTTGCAAATCAGATTCTGAATAGAGAATATTTAAGGTGTTCTTATGTTCAAAATTGTGTCACTAAGCCCTAATGTAGGTAAGGAGGTCAAGCAATGGTACTGCAACCTACCAATCAGCCAAGCATTTAAATTATATTGCTCTTTCATTTCCACCAGACCACGACGCAGAGCAGAGTTGGCATAAATGTATGCGTCATTTGTAGCCCCAGGGTATCGAGAATTTACATTAAGGATTCTCATGTTAGAATCACAAACCTAAGGAAATAAATTTTATGCATTAGAAATAATGACAATGAGTTCAACTATCAAGTTAATTACTGAGGCATGTAAGTAATCACTACCAGTTGAACATTGATGGAGTGGTATCTTTTATGGTTAAAGTATTGCCTCTCCATGTAAATTGGGTGGTTAGTTGGAGGAGCAATTATCGCCACATGGGTGCAATCAATTGCCCCAATTGCACCAGGAAATCCATACTTCTGGTAAAAGCTGAAATTAATTAAAATTGAAATGCTTAACTATAATTAAGTTGTATTTAGTTAGATTACTGAGACATCAAAATCAATGAATTACATTAATCTAAAAAGTTAAATGTTGATGGCAGCAAGCAATTATCATATTACAATCTCATTTTCGGCATTGTAAATATTGTTATTACTTACCAATGAACAAGATAACACTGGAAATATTTGGTTTTGTAGTTATAAAACAAACGAAGAAGCAATCAAATAATAGATAGGGATGGTACTGAGAAATACATTGTTTGAATGCACATATGAAACCTTTCTTTGATGATCAAATTCTTACCTCTGGCGAAGTTCTGTCACCGATTCAGGTGAAAGATCAATTTTTATCTATCTATCCATCAGATGTTCATTGATTGCAATCGATACCTCTGTGATGCAGCGGCTCACAGGACTGGTTCATAGCTGTGTACTCCTCCTCACCAATATAATTTTGGTATGGGCCACCAGCAAAAAATCTTAAGGTTGCCAGCACCAGTTCAACATGGGTACGTTTATATGGTTATTATTGACATCTACTAAGTAGAAATAATAATTCATAATAATTTAATATTCTCAAATTAATGCCTTGTTCGCATAAATAACTTGCTACCCTTGTAAATTATGAAGTTTGAAACGTAAACACGGGTACGTATATGCTAACCAATGCATTTTTTATTATACGAGGTAGGTTACGCTCGTTACTATTCCGGAGGTTACATACATTAAAATGTTAGGTATGTGAACAAGGCATACGTGGGATATTCAATGAAAATTAGCATTTGATCTAATTCGCTATATTTACCTTAGTTTCTACCGTCAAAGCTGTTCATCTTGTAAGAGCTCGGAGGAAAGGGCTCAGTTCTCTTATTAAATCGCCGACTAGATCTTTCGGCAATCTGTAAAGCTTTAAAAATGTCTTCTCTTCCAATTGAAACGGAGAAATTCGCACCCGAAGAAGCCTTGGGGGCCTTTCATCCTCCATTTCTTCTTCTAAGTTGTTGATCAAGAGCAAACGGAACATTGCAGCCGCCATTTTCACAACAGTACTGTCCGCTGTAAGTATACGAACTCGAGCGGTTTCGGGCGTACGAACTACGGAGCCCTTCTCATGACCCGCCCAAACAATTCGAGCATACCAAATCCGTCCGGCGTACGAGTTAGTACCACGTGACTCGCCTGAAATCGCTTCTACGTATACGAACAGAATTTCGAGCATAGGCCCCCATGCCACAAGTCAGGAATCTCTGGAGCTGAACTGGACCCTTTTGGTAGTCAGCCGGTGTCCGAGAGCTTCTGTCTCTCCAACGCCTGTCAGTCACACAGGTTCCTCGCCGGGAGAGGGGAAGGGAGGGGAGGGCAATGGCTACTGATAACAACACATCCAAGCGGGCCGGCGACGCACTCGCTCTTAGAATGGCGCGCGGGGTTCAAACACTTTTATAAAACAAACATAAGTAAATAACACTCAATAAAAAGGGAGGAGGGACAAAACGAGGGTGAGTGCTTCTTACCAATCGGAAAAAAAGGGATATATATATTTTTTTTCTCCTCCAAGGCCTTCTCATGGGCATACTGTGACCGTAGGCTCTTAATTTTATTTTTTATGTCCTCGACCGTCACAATCTTTTTTGAGGCTTTGAAAGCCTCCCTGATGCCTTCCAATATTTCCTCCCTTTTAATTCTGTTGTGGTAGAATTTGTGTCATACGATGTATAAAGAACGCGACTGCACGTAGAGCTCAATGAGCATGAGGGTATCCTCCTTCATCCACATGTTTATCGAATCTGATCGCCGTAAAGTAAAACACGATCTAAAACAACTGCAATTTGTAGCTTGGTATAATGCTGAATATAACCGCTCAAAGAGAAAACTAGCGCCAAAGAATTGTAAACAAAACCATGCGGTATTTTTTGTACATTTTTGACGGCTGATGTCAAATTCGAACCAGTCTACTGAAAGTTTATGGAACCCCAACAACGTGCAGCATTTTTAGCTGCTGCAGCAGGTGCAGCACTATTAGCAGTTGCAGCTAGGGAGAGGAAAAGGAGGCGCCGCAACTGCTGGGAAAATTTACAATATCACACAGCCGGAGGAAGGAAAAGGGCTCACATGATTTCCTCCTAAATGAGCTGAGGTTGGAGGACGAAAATTCATTCAGGAATTACCTAAGAATGAATGAAGAAACATTCTCAATGCTATTCAGTTATAGAGCTCAATATTACAAAAAAATAAACCTTCATGAGGCAGCCTATTTCTGCAAGAGAGAGATTAGCTGTTACACTAAAGTTTCTTGCTACAGGAGAAAGCTTCCAGAGCATGGACTACCAGACTCGATTGTCAAAGTCGTTCCTCAGTGGCTGCATCCCTGAAGTTTGCGCTGCTATTCACAGTCCCCTTAAGGCAGAGTACTTAAAGGTACAAATGAATAAATATTTCTGTAGGCGATTATAACCTATTACCTTAATGCAAGATCCAATATCTCACTTTTCGTATATTTTTTAACCTTCTCAGCCATTATAAATGGAAAGGTAAAAGAAATACTAGAGTTCAATGAATTATTTCACCTAGAGCAAATTTATACATGAATTTAGCATATGATTATTCATACGTGAGATGATATTGAACATAAACAAACAGTAACAGACAATTGTGCATTATAAATAATTTATTTTTGTTAATATTTTTCATGTGCATTTACCACATCACACTTTTCATTACAAACACTTATGCATGCCTTGTAAACACTAGTTCACTTCAAAAAATCACTTTGTCAAAAGTTTCCATCAACCAAAGAAGAATGGTGTGCAATTGCGGAGAACTTCCACAACAGGTGGCAATTTCTCAACTGCTTGGGATCTATTGACGGGAAACACATCACTTTCCGCGGAGCGAGGGCTGATGGAGCATTCCACCGTAATTACAAAGGAATGGACTCAATCGTGCTCCTGGCATTGGTGGATGCAAACCTTAACTTTATATTTACAGACATAGGCAGTAATGGTCGTGTAAATGACGCGGCTACCCTGTACCGATCACATCTCATGAGGGTGATTGAGGAGGCAGAAAGGAATCTACCAGCAGATAGAGAAATAGGAGTCAACAGAAAATTGCCATTATGTGATAATAGGTGACGACGCATTTCCCCTGCAAAGACACTTAATGAAACCCTTTCCGTTCAACACAAGAGTCAGACGTGAAAATTTTCAACTACCGACTCAATAGAGCTAGGAGGATCGTGGAGCATGCTTTCGGTGTACTAGCGAACAGGTTTAGAGTGTTGTTATCAACGATGGACTTAAAAGTTGAAACAGTTCAATTGGTTGTACAAGCTTGTGCCGCACTGCACAACTTCAATATGGCTAACAGCCCACAATACTCGGAAGAATGCACAGATGTGGTCAACTGTAGTCAAATCCAACGCCACATAATAGAGGATCACAGTCTGCTAGGGATGTCCGGGAAAGTTTTGCCGAGTATTTCACAAACGAAGGGAAGGTACTCTGGCAGGATGAAAAAATTTAAAATAAAAAGCATGTGAGTGCAAAACTTGGTACATATTTTGTTTTTGTTGATTATTTTAAGGTATCATAGTTCCCACATTGTATCACTCCTCTTTTTAACAACCGCCAATACCAATAAAAACCAAAAATCAAACCAAAATGTTGACATATACGAGAATGCTTTACCATTCATGTCAATGATTTTCCTCTTCATATCTTCCGGAGCCTAGTCCACCCGCATTGAGAGAAAAACAAGTGAAGAATTTCCAAATCATACAATAGATGGCACGAAAATCTCAACTTTCAGCCCATCAGCACTTTCAAGTCCGCAGCGGAATAGAACGCCCGGCTATTCCTTTCATGTTCGCTTTCAAGTTAGATCGAGTAGTCTTGCCAGCTGGAATAGAGTAATGCGCATGCGCAGAACGCGTCACAGGACAGGAATGGAAAAAGGAACGTGTAAATAGTGACTTTCCTTCTATTCCGTTCGGCATCCTGTTTTCTACTCTCCTTGGTTACGACTCTGCCGGCGAGAGATGTCGCCGTCTGTACGCTCATATCGCAAGCCATCTGGTGGCATGTAATGTAATCGCAAGCAAGTTGCAAGAGAGAGAGAGTGCTATTTTTCCTGCCATATCGGTGTAAGCTTTGCCGGTTTCAGTAGAAAACGAAGAAGTTGAAGACTTACAAGACAAAGTACGAGTGAATTTCCAATATCTTACGAAAATATATTGAGATATACAGTGAGTATACGTTTAAATATACTAAGTAACACTCTTGTTATTCAAATAACTGTGTGTTGGGTAGTCTTTGTTGTATTGTATTACGTTTAAAAATTTTGGAAATCAACAGTGGAAAACATGCCGGCACCTTTTTCGTACTTCGAGATTTCGTTTCTCAATAATTGCATACGACTTCTTCCTAAAATATTCACAAATTATCATGTCCACTTACGTTTGGTTAATTGAAATCCCAAATTCATTTATTGAAACATCAATGAATCAAGATACATATGTTTCATTTGAAATATTTTCCATTAATTCTGTTGCAATTTGTCTACACGCATACTGTATTCCCAGTTCAGCTAATATTTATGCACATGTGCCTTTGAATAATGCAATTTGTTCCAATATTAAAATACGTTGTAAAAGAGCTTTAGATACTTAGAAATTCATGAAAAAAGCGAGACAAGGCAATGTAAACACGATAATGTTGATTCAATTTAATCAAATCATAAGTTATATGAAAAAAATATACTCAATGAACGAGAAACATATTGGTGAAATTCTAATGATAATTCGGTTGTGTTCAGATTTTAAGTCAATGGCTCTATTTATAGCGGAAAATGCTCATTTGTAGAACTACATAGCTCAATTTTGCATAGGTACTGATCTCTTCAACCACGTTTTCCATTCGGAGTAGCGTATTTTTATACTGTACTCAATGAATAATGTGTAGCTGTTTCTTAAAACATCTTTATAGCTTCTTTGGTTTTTAACTTCCAATTTTTTCATGTCCCGAGACATTTTTGCTCATGTGCTGATATATGTTTTGTTTCAGGCATCAATGTAGTGGTCTAGAAGAGGAGTTGAGGCATTGATTGAGGCATGGAGCAGTGAGCTTTGCCTGTATGATGTGAAACATAAAATGTACTTCAACAAGCATGCAAGGAAAGAAGGAGTAGAGAGAATAGTTGGAGAGGTTAGACATTTAAGGGCTGAAACTACATCGAATGAGGTGATTGCCAAAATGAAAAGCATGAGGACCTCATTCGTTCATGAGAATAATAAACGTCGGGCCTCTCTAAAAAGTGGAACACCCTCGGATGAAGTGTACGTACCAAGCTTATGGTACTTCAAAAACCTAGAGTTTTTGTCGGAGCATGTACAGCCCAGGAAAAGCGTCAACAACTTTGCAGACTCTCAGATGGAAAAAGTAATTTATGAAGTGGTTAGTAGTATGTGACTTTTTTTGAAGAGTCATTTGCATTCTTAATCAGCTATTTCTTCTGAAATTAAGGTTTTTTAAAAGAAAATCATGTTTGTAACATAGATGCATTAACACTTAAAAGTGAGAACTCCCTCCAGCTTAGAGAAGAGAAGTGCCTCCAGCACTATCTCTTCTGGGAAAAACGTAGACAGAAAGAGGAGGCTAGACCTGAGAGAGGAAAGTGACCTATTGAAAAAGGCTAATTTAGTTTTATAAAAGGTCTGTAGATCTCAGGAGCAGCAAGTGCATCCAATGGATGCATTTGGGAAACATGTTTCTGCTGTTTTGAAAGGGATTAGGACTCGACTTTGCTTAAAAGCAAAAAAATAGAATTTCAAAACTCCTAATGGAAGCAGAGGAGGATTTAAATGAGGTATGTGAATGAAAGATGTGGCTACAGTTTTCTATATTTTATTTCAATGTATTTTGCACATAAAAGGCATTTGCATTAACCAGATCACTGATTGTTTTATTTATTTAGCAAGAGCAGTTCAAGTATGTATGTGATGCCCTTTTTGATCTCCAGAAATTTAAGTAATTTTCCCTAGGTTCTAATGGCAGGTAGGTAACAAAACATTCTGCAAACCATGCAATAACTTATTGCTCAGACATTATATACATCTTTCACTGCTTAACGATCCAATAACATTTCCATATCATCAAAAGCAGCATGTAGGGATTACCAATTTAACCATGTTGAGTTCCACAGGCGCAATTCTGTTTTACATTCAATAATTCTATTTCTGAATGGCTTCCCATTGCCATGGTACAGCACCAGAGTTATTGAAATAAAATGTGAATGATTGTCTTATGTCCTGACTTTCATTGGTAGTTCTGTTCCCTGCAGTTCTTTCAGAAAATTGTGCAATGTACAAGAAGCTTGTGAAACACTGATGACCTTTTCAACAGGTAGTCAATTTTTTTTAGAAGTATTCGAAACCTGCAAAGTTTTTCGAAGGCATTTTCTACTGTTCTCCTAGCCCTACTGAGTCTATAGTTAAAGACTTTCTGCATTTCTGTGATTTATCTATCGCAAAATGGTTTCATAATATTTTTTTAGGGGAAATGCTGCATCAGCAACGATGACATATGGCACTGCAGTTGATGTCCCTGGTAAACAGGATGGTTGAGGGAAATTGAAGAGGTTCTCAGATATAGCTTGAGATATAACACTGTTTCTAAATACTCCTCCATCACTCACTCAACCATTGCAGCCTAAATAAAAAATATGAATCCATATCTTGCATCCACTAACGCCAAAGGTTCAATACTGTTACAACCTTTGTAATTATGGCAATAAGATACTTCCCCTAAGCATGGCTAAAAGAATTCACAGTCTTGAAGAGACTGCAACGTGTCTGGATGTTGTTGACAGCATAAATATTTGTCCAGGTACTGGCAAGGACCTAATCTAAGGTAAATCTAACGTGTTCCATCAGTGTTACTATTGATTTTCATTGTAATTTGTCCCACTTATTATATAACTGCCCACTTATTCAAACAGCAAAGACCTGTGTAGGTTACATTCCCCCTAAGAAAGATGGACAGCATGGCCCTTTAAGTTCCAGGTGCCATGAATGCAAAAAGACGAGAAAGTATGCTGTTGATAAGGAGATGCAACAAGATGATTGTGGTGAAAAGTCAAGGACACCTGATAATCGGGAGGTTAGGAACTCCCGTAGGAAGTGTGGCCGCCTTAAAAAGAAAGTAAGCTTATATCAATTTATGTCATTCAGCTAAAAGCTGAATGCTATTATAAAATATTGACCATGCTGCGCACACTAAGTAACTTATTCCTATACCATATCTTAATCTGTAACAATATTTCAAGGTCCTTGCATTGAAAGGAGAAATTGAGGCGGCCAAAGAAAAATGTGCCAAAGCCTCTGCTGCTGGAATAGCAGAAGTGATTGAAGGCCTGCCTTTAGCCCAGGAGGAGGCAGTCCAGGCCTGCTTTGATGCAGCTGAAGTAAAGAGTCTACAAAAGCAACAGATACACCACTCAGTGGGTGTACGAATGCCTGCTTGTTAGAATAAAAAGTCCCAAGGCTTATGAGCATTTGAGAAGGCATAGCATAATGGTTATGCCTTGTAGTGATATCCTAAATAGGTATTTGAGGAAGATTAAGGGTGCCTATGGCTTTCAGAAGGCAACTTTTGATTGCCTGAAGAGGAAATCAGAGGACTTAGAAGTTAGGGAAAGACGGGGTAAGTTGGCTTAATGCTCAGATGTAATAAGTGTAGTTTTCTGCTGTCAGGAAGAAGAATGGTATTTTAGATACATTCGATTTTACGTAAAAACGCTAATTCTTCAACATGTATCAATTTCTTTATGTAAAAAAACACTTTAAAACTCTTTCACAGGTGCTCTTTTTATTGATGAAATGAAGTTATCTGAAGGTCTGTCTTTCGACAAACTTAACTCAAAATTGATGGATTCACTGACCTGGGAGATTATACACCTTGTCACCAGAAAAACGTTCAGGGGGACCATGCTTTAGTCATGATGTTTCAGCCTTTCAGAGGGACGTGGGTGCAGACTGTAGCTGCTTTCCTCAGCAAAGGTTGCGCATCTGGCACAGTGCTTCATCACCTTATCGTGGAAGGTGTGATCCTCCTGGAACGTTCTGGTTTCTATGTTGATGCAAGTGTAAGCGATGGTGCGCAATGGAACCCGGCTATGTGTAAGTTGTTTGGTATAGGTGAGGACAATGTTAGCTGTCAACATTTTTGTGAGTCCACGAGAAGACAGGTTTATTTCCGACTTTCCTCACATCCTCAAAAACCTTGTTGGAACCTAATTGTGTCACAGCCCAAGTATTTAGGTCTTATGTAACTGTTGCTAATGTTATTACCAGATTAGTCTTGATTTTAGTACTGTGCATGCAAATGGAACTTTTTCACTTTGCTGTGTTTACCCTAATTCATGCACAATTGAAAATTATTCCTATCATTGTAGACCCCTAACGGAATAGTGAAACTGAGCCATTGGGATGCCATCCTAAGATGTGATAACCCCATTGGTTACAATCTAAAGGCCTGCCCCAATTTAAGTGTGGATGATGTCCACCCTTCTTCCCTTCAGAAAATGAATGTCAAGAGAGCTTTCCGGATAGGATTCCTTCATGTTTATTGCAGTAAGCTTATTCCCATACTTCATTGTTTACCTTCTCATGGTTTTTCTCAACTTTATTGTTAGTTTTTTGGTGCCAAAACAGCTACAGCAATGGAACTCTATAAGGCCAAGTGTGCATCCTTGTTGGATTCTGATGCTTCCATTCAGCTTGTGTGGAAAATCTGTGACTTGGCTGCCACATTGAACTCCCGGACCCCAATGGATATTCTTCGTAAGGACTCCAAGGGTTGGAGTAGAGTAGAATTGAGTTTTTGGTGCGTCGACGGCCTAGGGTCATTTGCACCGTGCTCAGCCCATTTGACGTATTACAAATTAGGTCTCCACAAAATGTAACTGTAACTACAGATTTTATGCATTTCTGTTTTCTGAGTAATGCATGTGTGTATGCTAACTATATTAAATTTTAAAACCTATATCTTTAAAATACAATAAAATTCGGCTTAGGCTAACCGGATCGTCCCCTTGAAGAGTATCTAGGCTACCCGTGATGGCCATTCTACTGCGTATAACCCGGTATTTAGCACATGTTGTCAGTAGGTGATTTACAGTGAGAGAGGCGTCACAGTCATCGCACTGTAAATAGAAATGAATGAGTAAAATGGCAGTGCCCAATCCTCAAACGGGTGATTGAGACCTCATCCCTACGTTTGGTTCTGCAAGAAGAAGGCCACGCTGAAATATCCGGTTTGATGCTACGCAGCTTGTTATGCTGCAGATTCCGCCATGTTCCTCTCCAGTCCACCAAGACTATAGGTCGTAGCGTAGCTTTCAGGCCATCCACGAGGACCACCGCAATACCACTTTGGTGGTTTACCAATGTTTCTTTTACTGCGGCGTCGGCTTTCTCGTTACCCGTAATCCCTACGTGCCCGAGGCCTATCCAGTAACTACGTCTCGTCGTTTCCGAAATTTCGGAATCAAACTTTCCGTTTCCGTCTCTGAACTTTCAGATTCCGTCTCCGTAACTCGGCAGCTCTTTTACGCGAACCACAATGCTTTTCGGGATATATTCCGAGCCCTCCCCCGTCATCGGAAGGTGAGGCGGAGATTGCCGAAGTTACTCTGTGTTACGTCACGGAATGCATGACGTATCTTCCCTGAGCCAATGGCTGAATATCAAAATTTGATAGTTTGATCCGGCAATACCTTTGAATATAAAGCGCAAAGGAGGTAAGTGAAAATATGTTAATTTTAATGAATATTGTTGTTTTAGGTCGCAGGCAACTATATTGGCCAATACTCTCAGCACTGGTTTTATCCGTAAGTAGCAAAATCGCAATATTTAACCTTGGTATAGGGTAATTCCACCTTCAACAACTGACCGGTATGCATGAAAATCGAAGGTAAACATAGCAATATATACATTAATTATGTTTTACGTATAACATAACATTAAGTAAATATAAACAGGAGTATGTTGATCCCTAATAGAAACTGTTTCAGTTGGTTAATATAATCCGCTGTTCATTGATCACGATTTTCTCTCGGCCGTAAAGCACAAATTTACCTGAATCATTATTCCTCTCACTTCGACATTGAGGTGGCGTATTTCCTTGTGATCAATTATTTTCTTACGATTGTTATATTCTTCCACCGTTGGTTAACAAAACATTGTTGCTTAAAATGCAACGTTCTGTTACTGAGCTGCGAACTGATAAAACTTTCACATAGGAAAGGGTTACTTCCTTGATATTAGTTTTAATATTTAGATGGATTTTTCCTTGTGACCTAAGCTAATTTTAACTCCGAGTCTTTGTAATATCATATTTTGCACAATAACTGAAGTTTACCAAATTCACTACAGATAGTGGCCCAAGTGGTGCTGCAGCAGGGGTGATACCCAGGGTGTCACAGGAGCAGACGAAAGAGCTCCTAATTTTCATGTTAGAAAATCCGGGGTTGGCCACCAACAAAATCGTTGGCCCACAAGCTGCTGCCCAGAAACAGCGGCTTTGGGCACAAATTGCCAAAAAGCTAACGCCTGCTCCAGTGGTGCTACTAAAACACCGGAAAAGTGGGCAAAGGTAATATTTTTATTAAACTAATTTTATAACATTGTTTTTACCTTGATTTTATTAACAGTATCAGGGAAATATGTATTGGCAGGTTTGGCAGGACTGGCGTTGTGATACTTAACAAAAAGCTGCCAGAATCAAAGCGTATGCCAGAGGGACAGGTGGAGGACCATCCCTCAAGGTCACAGACCTCACCCCTCTCGAGGAGACTTTCCTGGGGTTATTGGGCCAAGTGGCAGTGGAGGGTCACTTGGACGTACCTGACTCCATGCAGGTAGTACTATTTGCCTTAGTGGATAGGGCCCCAGGTATCCATAAAAACATGACTCTTACTTCTTTTTCCGAAAGCTTTAAGAGGGCAGTTTGAATTTCATGTACGATGGGATTAAAGGAGGAAAATGTGGAGATCGATTGCAGTGAACTTAGCGAATCAGTGCATATCATGAATAATTTTCGACGGCAGTCAATGCTGGTTAAGGCCATCTTTATTGCAGTGAGTTCGGCAGTAAATGTGCTACACATCGCACTGAGTTTCGCTTTTAAAACTCCGAGGAAATAAGAAGTTACTGCAGATCCGCAAGCAGATGATGACTTCGCCCCATTCGTATAGACAGGTACGAAGTCAGGATATTGTCCGAGAAATTCCTTGAAGAGCTGTTGGTACTCGCATGGCGTATTGCTCGACTTCAGGGACTTACGCAAGTTCAGCCTAATATCTGGAGGTGGTAGAGATCACGGAGGAATGTCAAGGTACCCTACTGGGTACACATCAGGGAGAGAGAAGTTATTTCTCTCCATCAATTCTTTGAACCTTATGCTTAAGGGCCTCCAAGGGTTGGAAGGTTAGTTGATTGATAAACGAGAAAGGTGATTCTTTTGCTGACAAGGCATCTTGATCAATTTTGTTTTTTAACCATTTTCAGGATGTACAGGATTTCATTCAATATTTGACGAATTGGAAACATGAGGCAATAAAGAGATGGTTTATCTTCATGTCGCAAAACACATACTTTGGTTTTCTGGTGACCCTCAATGGAGTGCTACAACTTGAGGAGTACTTGATGGGAGAATGGGATTTCAAATACTTAATGACCTGTAGGGTAAATTAGAATGCATTAGAGGTACCAATCAATCTTCATCATACTTTGTAATTTAATTATATGTAAGTGGTTTTCAATGTGGTAGTACCCTACTTTTCAGAGATTCTTCGAGATGAGAGGAATGAGTGGTTTCACTGATCATCCAGACAGCAGCATGTTCATCCAAATGTACAGGATAGCATGCACCTACTCCTTAGTAAAGCCTCATAAAGGGAGCAACATAGTGGGGGAAATGCTTTCCATGCTCTTCTCCCTTAAGGATGTTGTGGAGGAGGACAAGACTGTTGAACTGATAAAGAAATTGGATAGTGTACTTGAAGGTGGATTTAACCGTACGTCTGTGCCTTCTCGAGATCACAACTACAATGTGATCGAAACTTCTGATTAAGTTTTAATGAATGTTTCGGACTGTGTTGCCAGAGAAAAGGAAACGTTAACTAAATGCAAAGACTGTGCATCCGAAATGGTTGCCAAAGAAGATGATCAAAGTAATAACGTTCATTAATTTGGTCAGTCAAGGATTTCTTGTGAAGCCCTCAAAAGACATTTTCTGTCTGCTTCAAAATTTAGAAGCGATTGTCACAAAGACATTGTCTGATGTACCCATGTCCAGTGATTTATTGCTCCAAATTCTGGACAGATTAGAGGCGAGTAGTGAGCTACCTCGGATTGGCTGTAGCTCACATAAGAATAGCCTGACTGCTGCGGTGACTCGGTTTTACCTTGTCACAAGGATGTATTTTGTTTGCAAGAGAGCAAAATATTTGCCACCAGGAGAAGGAAAGGGCTAAATCCAACCGGAAAAAGGCCAAGCTGTGATGGCACCACATCCTAAAAATAGTTGTTTAGCTGGATTTATATACGTGTAGTAGTTAACTTAGATACTTTTTCCACCATGTTTAGTTTCTAGTAGTAGTATTAGTTTTTTAGGGTGCGTCGACGGCATGGTTATTTTGCACCTCAAACTGTCAAAGTTATAGATATACTTTTTATATCTGGAGAAGATGTTTAGTTTCTGTTCTGTTAATACTTTTGAAGTTTAATATTTGTATGTATGTTAATTGAAGTAATATTTGGGTCAGTGAGGTGTAGATCACCAGTAATTCTTGTCATATTGTCTAGCCCAGTGTACATTCCATTTTGTTGCATTCCTCATGTTGCTGAGACTTGAGGTTTTGCAAGAGGGTTTGGAAAGTGGAGTAATAAGAGTTGGTTACATTGCTTTTTTAAATATATGATCCCGTTTGTCTGCTTGTAATTTTCGTAGGTTTCACATCTAAATTAATTTAAATCAAATTAAGCTATGGAATCGTTTGCTGAGAAGGTGGTGCGTATGAGTGCACCATCAAACCTGTTATGGTACTGCAGAAGAGAATAATAAGAACAATTACTTGTAAAAATCGCTTCCATCACACTCTTCCACTTTTTCGCGAGCAGAAAATTTTGCCTTTACGCTATTTATTTGTATATAAAATATTGAAAAAATTTTACATGCGGAGTGGTAATTCGCTTGGCATAGTGGCAAGACAAAACAAATGGAACTTTCGTATTCAATCCAATGTTTTACCCCCGAGGCCATATATTAACACATTCCAGAGAAATTTTGTTTATTTAGCTCCAAAAATCTTTAATCTTCTTCCACAGAATGTTAAAATAGAAAAAAAGATTACGTTGTTTTTAAGACAAGTCAAAATATTGCTCCTCAAATTGGATGATATAGAAAAAAATTTCAAAGGTTCTCATGAAATTGTTCTTTAACCATAAACAGCTTGAATGTGTATTGTTATGTATTATGTATGTGTATTATGTAGTGTAGCAATGATGTAAAACTGGTACATATATTCGTTTATTAATTTTATAATTTGCACGGTAACTTTTGGTTACTCCCACACAGGTATTTATTTTTGGGGGAACCTAAAGCTTCCATATATTGTTTAAAATGCAGAGAAAAAAATACTGTACTGAAGGGAAGCAATAAATTATTATTATAAATCATTTACTTGGTGAAATCATAGCCTATTGATGCTATATGTTTAAGTCGCGGAGTACATGTATAAATCCCTCTACTCTTGAGGGGGCGTGGCACTTTTGCTTCGGGAGGATACGGCCGCGATAACTAATTTCTCAAGTGCAATGAGGTGTTTGTTTTAAAGCCTTAGCTTACTCAAGTGCTCACCGTTTGTGTTTTCAGCAGAAGTGCTTGATAAATGTATGTTTGCCTGGCGTATTTATTTCGGGCTCAACATTGCCTTCATTTTTACGTGTGAAGCAGTATGACTCACGCCGAACACATCATGAGGACTAACGGTGGCGCCGCGCAGCGGATTCTTTTGGTAACTGGAATCTTGCCGGCGCTTCGTACCCAAGCTATTATATTGCGTTCAGCCTCCTGTTCTCTACTCTCCTTGGTCGTAAGCAATGCTCGGTACCAGAAATCTCAACGTGTGTACAGGCCTTAAGGTCTTCGTGGTGTTGGTTGTAGTCGTGGTAGTTCAAGTATTGAAGGCGCAGCATTTACGCGTGCGTGGAATTTTTGGATGATGGAAAGAGAGCAGTAGTTCTAGTGTCGGACATTAGGTCGTTCGATTTCCTCAATTGGAAAAGTAAGAAATTTATGGTGAAGTGGAGCGGTGACGGTGGGGAATGCTATTATCAAGCGAGGGTACTCGCTATTTCTGGTAAGAGGAAATGTGACATGGACATATTGGTCCTTCATCATCTGATAGTTGATGGCCTGTGAGGCCACTATATTGCTGCTAAGGAGTGTATGTAATACTTTAGTTTAATTTTCAGACTCGGAGAGTATTATAAATGAAATTGCCACGTGCGGGAAGAGGATAAGGGCCGCGCCCGTACGCAACCTCGTGACCGCTACGGATTCCGTAGATGAATTGGTACTGTAACTTCCTTCACTATTGTTTTTATATGGATAGTAAACATGATACATGTAATTAATTTTCTCCAAAACGTGGACTACGGTCAAGTTACGAATGTAGCTAGCCCCTCAGAACGGGTATCTAATTCATGCTGCTATTCTTCGTATCTCAAGAAGCTGAGAGAACAGAGACTGACATCTCTGATGGAAGCCAGTTCATCCGGCGATGCAAAACTCCGGGGACGGGTGCTGGAGTTTGAGTAGACTGAGGAAGGGCTGACGCAGGCTAATCGGGAATTAACCGCTGTCATAGGGGAGTTGATGCGGTTTCCAGAGGAGGTGACGAAGATAATTCGGGGGGAATTAAGAACTTTGAAAGATGGTATGTGTTCACCACTATGAACTCCTGTCTTTATAGGTGTACGGATGATGCAATTGCCTTTTCGTGTAGTAGTTCTCTGTATAATGTTTTGCTCTATTTTAGGTGTTTTATGTGCGTAAGGTGCAGGGGCCAGCACCGTGCATGGTCCAGCAGCCAATGAGGAAGGAGAGGTAACTCATTTGTTGTTTTCTTATTTTTATTCAGGTCGCTAAATTTTTTATATCCCATTTCTAAGCGATATGTTCAAGGCACTACCTTCGGCGGCCTTCTACTTGACACACGTGCCAAGTAGAAGGCCGCTTTGTTATTAACCTTAAAGATATTGAATTTAAATTCCTGTTAATTTTCATGCATTGAATGATTTGAAGAAATAACATTTTAATTTTTCACTTTCATTTCATAACATAACTGAATTTTTATTTTGCTATAAAAATTGAAGCAAACATAGCAAGTGGTCCCCGAAGTTCATTTACAATGCGTGTAACCCATTTTTTTGTGTAAACGAAAGTTTACACAAAAAAATGGGTTACACTATAGGCTGGTAAAGGTTAATTATTGTTGTTACCATATGTTACAGGTTCACATTGCCAGAGGTGTGACGATACCACTCCAAACTTTAGAAAATGTTGAGGCCACAGCATCGTCCAAATCTGTGTTTGTAAAACATTTGGCTGTGTCTAATGGGGCCACGAGCGACTCAGTCGCTCCTCCGTCTTCGACAGAGTGCGCCACTCCAAAAAGGATGATCCTGCTAAGCCGCCGTTAACGCCGAAAAAATAAATGCAATAACAGGTAATGCATTCATGCTATAAAATAACCAAATATATGTGTTTGTGGGTTTGTGATTGATAAGTGTGAGTGCATAAATGCTATATGCGTACATGTGAGTTATGTGGGATAAATGCAAGGAGCCTATTACCCTGAGCTGTTTGTTCAGGTAGGCTGGATGTTTAAGCAGAGTGAACGTACTAACTCTTCCAAAGTAGCCATTAAAAGCTCTGTAATGACATGTGGGCATTAAACTTGAGATATCAATTTGTGGGTCATTCCATGTCAATTCAACCACAAAAATGAGGTTTTGACACCCGCTGACTCGGATTTTGACGAAACTTGGTACATAATATCCCTCTCAAACTTCAAGCAAGTTCTCAATTTCTTCCAGTCAGGAGGCTCACCTCCTATTATGTACTATTTTACTCAAAAACTTTTATCTCTCATTTGTGGATCAATTCTACAGATATTTTTCAGCTATGACCACAAGGATATGAGAATTTCAGGAAAAAATAGTATGAGCTCTTAAATTGTCTTTTTCAATCTTTAAAAAATTCTTATGTTTATTCTTATCATCCTTTTTCGGCAAAAAACGTTAACTAACAGTGCCGTTATCACTAAAAGGGTATTTTTTTAGTCTTAACATTTTTTATCATTATCATCATAAAGGCATTTACTATTATCCCCAAGAATAAAAATTATGGCTTTTTCATTCCTTCATTAAAAATTAATGCTACATTAGTTTAATTTTCTCAAAATGGCTTCTGGAGCACAGCTTTTTGTGATGTTCTCCATTAGTATACGAGACCCTTCTGGATTTCAGCATCTCATGCCATCATCAGGTGGCGTCTGATGATGGCATGAGATGCTGAAACCCGGGTCGTGTTGTTTCTAATTAAGTGTAGAATTATAACCAAGTGCCTGTTTCTTCAATAATAATGAAGGAGTTCCACCGAGTAACGCCAGAGACAGTGTCGTATATCTCTCTTTAGGCGGGAAAATTATTACATTGAGTAAAAGGGTGAACTGCAGAAGAAAAATTGCACTTGCATATGTATAGCAATGATTCATTTATGATTCTTAAAGAGCGATTCCTTTGGGGTGAACGTTGCCTAAAAGAATGAGTAACATTGCATCAGTCCTAAGGTGGGAAAAATTACTGCATTGTATCACAGAGTGAACTTTGCAGAAAACAAAACTGACCCTACATGAATCATTAGATATGCAGGTGCAATTTATCTTCTATCTAGACACTTTGACTGGCATGTAGTACCAAGTAGTGTTTCATTGTGATTGAGGTTATAAAATGTATGACAGCCATGCGAGTATTTACTTTCAACATTGTAATAAAGTGGCTGTATTACTAAGTTGCTATATAGTTGCTATATTCTGCTTTCCTTATTGGTTTTTATGCCCAACTGAGCTCATGTAATGGTCAGAATCCAGCCCTGTTGATGATTTATGATGCAAAATGTCGGTGTTTATGTTTATACTGGAAAAAGGGCACTCTTTATTCATTAATCTGCCTTTTCACGTTAGTATAGGCACTCGTTGGTGCACTTGTGTTCTCGGGTACTAATGCATTTCATTTTCATGTAATACATGTTACGTGTCTTGCTGAGTATTATTAAGGGAATTTATTTAGGATTTTTCTTCTTAATATGACAATATTTATCCTTACAGATTGTTACATTGAATACCTAAAAAGGAAAGGGACTGACGAGATATTGCTGGGGTGAGAAGCGAAGAAAGTGAGGACATATATATGTTCAAAAATATAGGACTTAAACAGAAAAAAGAAATCTAATAAATATAACTAATAATTTTTTTGCAACGGTGTTGTATTTTTTGTTAATCTCCTTTTGCCTATTTGTTTTTTATCCACATTGGTTGAAGTAGATGTATCATTGTGGTAACTTATTTCTCATGCACAGTGTAGGTTGCCTGTATACAATGGCACGCTTGGTTTTTTGTGATCTCTCATGAAGCAGGTAGTGTTCATTCCCGAAGGGTGTCTCATGTGCATGGTATTATGATGGTTGTAGGTAAATATTATCGGTGTTTTAGGTGCAACTGATTGATAAATATCGAGGCAATTTGTTGTCAATATTATAGTTTTGGATAAGGGATAGTTTAGGGTCAAATAATTATCTCAAAAGAGGTGAAATAAAGTAGTTTTGAATGAACGTTGTTGAAACCGGGTGGTGACAATGGGAATAATTAATCTTGTTTCCGTGCAGATTGTTCATCAAGGTTAAGGCTGAATAATGTATCGATTGGTGTATGTTCAGGTTAATTTGAAGTGAAGCCTGTTCTAAAAAAAACGGGCTAATGCAAGGTAAGACGAGTTGATTATGGCACATTTGAAACGAGTTAATACGATGTGAAACGATGACGCGTGATACCAGCTGAAACCGGTGGTACTAGTACAAACCAGTTATTTCCGCACTATTTAGTCTGTTAAACTAGATATTTACAGCTCAAGGCAGTGACTACAACACAGTACGAATGTAAATAAACCCGACAACGATTGCAGAGTAAGCGCGATCACGTCACAGCAGATTCAATATGGCCGCGGTCCGTTTGTGCGCAAGGCTCGAAATATGATTTTAAAGCGCCTCTTGTTAAAAAAGTAGGAAATTAATAACTGTAAAATTTTGGATGTATGGTTTTTTGCACCGAAGCTACATTTGACTAGTTTCCAAAAATTGTGCAAATACTCTATTGCCGAGAGAGAGCATATACCTGAATTCCGTTATAAAATCAATACCAAGTACATGATTCAAACTTAATACTTAGTAAACATTTTGGTCAGGAGGTTGGGTTGGGCACGGGTATAACTCAAAGCGTAGCGACCTCCTCGTGGTGAGTTCTGGGTTGTTACTGGAAACGGCAGCAAACGAAGAGCTACGCGGGCACTAAAAGCGTTGCGTAAGTCGTGTTTGCCGGGTTGCCTATTCTTAATTGTATTAAGAACGTTTTCATTGTTTATTGCAGTTTTGCACTCATGCAGCTACTACTAAACCCTTTACTACGTACCTTCTGACAGTTTGTAAGCGTTTTTCATGAAAAATGAAGTAGGGCACGATCCTCCGCTTATTTCAAATATTTACCAAAATGGCCTCAAATATTTTAACTTTAAACGCTTGGCGTAAGCTCAGGACGGTTGAAAAAAAAGAATGCGTTACATTAAGTGCCAAAGTCTACTTTTCTGACCCCAAGCTCCCTGAAATAAAAAAAATTACATTCACCCCTATTATGCAAGCTGTTCAAAACTACACGAAGCATGGAAAGGCAAATATAGATAAGAAAGGCCACAAAAATGTGGCCAAAAATGGGGAAGTGGTGAATCCTCAAGGCTAAAATCATTGGACCAATCATCCGTTCCTGAAGGCTAAGCTTCTACTTCAAAGACATCGGGAAATTCTAAGGTGATAACCTTTATTACAAATTTCATGTTTTGTTTAATCTGCACGTTTGACATTATAACTTTCGTTATTCAATGTTCACAGCAATATTCGAAGCACAAACGAACGAGGGGAAAGAACGGCGCTCAGGAAATACGGGCTAACCACATATTGAATGAAGCTATGCACAAGAAATTGCTGAAGCCGGCCGGCCTCGGTGGCGGCGGGGTGACGTTCTTGCCTTCTAACCCAAAGGCCGCGGGTTCGATTCCCGCCTGGGGAGGATTTTTCACTTCCGGGGGTTGTGTTTGAAACGCTCGAGATTATTTCGATCACGTAACTAAGGAGTCACGTGGTACAATCACGAACGGTACGAGATTTTGGTGTATTTAAACCATTCGCAAAAATCTCACGCAGTCTTTCCGATCGGGTTTTTCCATCGGGATATCCTTGATGGAGTCGAAAATCTCGATTAGAGTCACAATAATCTACATACCAGACGCGTAAGTTATCCATCCGAATGTTTCAAACATAGCAAACATATAGAAACAACCGTTCGTTGTTGTGCCACGTGTCCTTAGTTACGTGATCGAAATTATCTCGAGTGGTTCAAACACAACCCCCCAGGGCATGGTTATGTGTGCTCGTTCATTGTTGAATGTTAATACCCCGATGTAAAGGCCAATGAGAGCTGTTTTCGGTGGTGAATAAATAAATAAATAAATAAAGCCAAATGATGCAAGTTTATTTATCTTTATTACAAATCCAACTTGAAAAAATTCTTATCTGTTGTTGCTACCAATTGAATATAGATACCTTAGTAACACCGCTCATTCTATGAGATGAATGAGATAACAATTTATACTTTTGGCTATGCCACAAGCAGAAACTAACTTTTTACCATATAAAATTCTTAAAAAATTAAGTACCTATGTCGTGACTGTCTAAGGAAATGATAATGAAGGAAATGATAATGAAGGAAATGATAAGGAAGGACAATGAGCCTTTGTCCCTCAAGAGAAAAAAGTTACCAGTCGCAGAAAGCAAGAGAGTAGGTCAAAAGCTACATCTGGAAAACAAGTTAGTGGTAGCCTTCATTTATCCGTTTGCCTTCGCCATCAATCGCCTTTAGTATTTCATGCTGTCGTGTTTCAGCAGCTGCCTTGTGCTGCATTTGATCTTCTGTCACTGATGAGGAGACTTTTTCACACCAAAGATGTCGAGAGAGGTTATAGCAAATAAATCTTACATCCTCGAAGGTAAGAAAAGGCGCCTAAAGAAACGGTTAAGTGTTTGAGATTGCTGATGCAATTTTATAGAGTGATGTAAGAGAGAGAGAGACTCGGTAATTTTCCTTCCACACCTATTCCTCTGCATATTGCAGTTTTGCCACCCCCTTACATTCCACCCGCTTTCAGAGAGCTCTCTCTCCTCTTCCAACTCTTCAGAGTCAGCGCGGACTATGTACCGTCGCACGACCGAACATGCGGATTTACCAACCAATAAGGTGTCCAGGTAAAGTCACGAGGTGACGCTGAGGTGTGCAAGCGGGAGGAGATGGCGTTGCTTCGTGGTCAGTAGGCCGCGACATGTAAGACAGTCACCACAATAAAGGTCTGGTCTCCACCTTGCTATATTTCTGTTCCCTGTGCTCCCTCTGACGGACCCCAAATCCGATCGAGAGGTAACAACTGGTGTCAGAAGTGGGATACGGTCAACATCTGTCCACCCAGAGACGAATATATATGAGAACAGGTGAGACCATGGCATCTCGAGTTAGTTTTGGCGGTAAGGAAGTGGAGCTCCAACAAGCCGTTAATGAATTGAGTACGCGCCTACAGGAAGTCGGGGAGGAGAACAGGAAAATGAAAGATTCAGGCGCGGCGACTGCGGATAGGTCGAGACCGCAGTTCTCATTTTTTACCGCCGTGAGTGAGTTCGGAGGTAGAGCGGAGGAAGATATTGACTCCCTTCTCAAAATTTGAGGGGATAGTTGAGCTGAGTGGGTGGTCCGAGGACGAGAAGCTGCTAGTCGCGAAGTTTCGAATGTGCGGGGATACGGCCGTTTTTATCCGAACTAAAGACCTGTGTCGTGAGATCAAATCCTACTCAGTGTTTTAAAATGAACTTACCTTGCGCTACCGATCTAAGAAAAGGGCCAGGTTTTTCAGGGAAGTACTTTTGACTCTCAGAATTAATCCCGGAGAAGGGATCGAGCCGTTCGCGGATCGGGTGAGAGCGATAAACGCGCGAACATACTCAATGGAAGGCACCGCGGAGAGACGAGCGGAGGCGGATCAAAGGGCACTTGACACGTTCTTGCGCGGGCTATCGGGAGAGATTGGGTAACAGACCGCCCCGGAGAGCTTCGATGCCGCCATCAGCACTGCCATCCGCACCCAGGAGGCGGAGAGCAGACCGAGGGAGAACCTGCCAACCCGTCGAGTATTCCAGACCACCGGGCAACACACCTGCTTTTCCTACGGACAGCCCGGACACATGGCGAGGGATTGCAGCGGAGGAAGGAAATGCTTTACCTGCGGCAGGTAAGGCAATCTCGCCCGTGATTGCCGAAGCCGCCAGCGAACGTTGCGAGCAGAGGTTTAAGCGGAAACGGGGTCGGAGAAGCCGCCGCATCCGACCCCTGGTGTGGTCCGACCTCGCATTGGACGAGGAGAGGAGCAAGATCTGGTGGCAGTAGTGAACATTTTTGGGATGGAGTGTAGAATGCTCGCAGACACAGGTGCTCAAATTTCCCTTGTCGTACGCAGTGTGTGGGACGAATGGGATAAAATCGTCTCCTGTTAGTAGTAGTATTAGGGTGATTAGGGCTGCCTTTAACCTCTTGAGATCTCGAGTGTAGTATACTACACACAAATTTCCCGGTAAAGAGATTCCCGGAAAAGATTATTTTTGTAAATATATTCCTCAAGAAAATTTTAAGGTTATTTCTGAGTGCACTAATCAAATGTCTCTGATTCGCATTGGGCGATCGCTAAACACTAAGCCAGAAGAAATTCAAATTTTATTTGGAATATCTTTGGCAATGTCTTGCTTGGGATTCCCAAGGATCAAGATGTACTGGGCTGCTAAGACTAAGAGTGGAGAAAATAGCAGAGAAAATGGCTAGAAAACGCTTTTTTGAAATCAGACCAAATCTAAAATTAACTATAGACAATGATGTTTTGGATGAAACTAAATTTAAGGATAAATTTTGGAAGGTGCATCCCCTGTTAGATGCTGTGAGGCAAGGTTGCCTGATATATTGCAATGTTGTGTGCGAGTTCCACTTTCAGGAGCACGAGTTGCAGCGTTTTTTCGAGACGAAATTGCCTGACGGGAAGATCTTCAGGTTGGAGAGGGATCCACCTCTATTGATGTTCGATGCAGTGCCATCAATATTTCCCAAATTTCCAAAGTATCTATCTACAACTGTACGCCCACGCAAACCACCAGCGGTAAGACAGTCGGACGTCCAAGTGGACGACAGCGAAACTTACACGGAGCCAATATTCTCTGCTGACCTTGCCAAGGAAACCAACCACTGCCCTCAGCAATTCCAGGACTATGATGGTGACGTCATGGTTTTGGCTGTGGCAGCATTATCATTGCCTACCGTGAAGGTGTTTCATATAGGCATGATTGTCATGAGGGCAAAAGATATAAAGCTGCCGGGTTTGAATTGGGCTTAAGTGTAATTGTTGGGAGTAATGTTGTGTTTCTCTGTGTGGGCCCAGATTTCGATGTTCAGCGGACTGTGGTAATAATGGAGAACTTGAATATTAAGGTAAGATAGACTAGCTGGAAGCTGAAAGTTATTGCTGACATTGCATGTATAATTTCAGCTAAGAAATACCGTTATCTTTTACATATTTTTTAATTTAGGTTTTGCTCAGAGGGAAAGCCGTGTCTGTTGCTGGGGTGGGCTATGGTTTTGATGAAATCCAGGGCATTCTTGCTTAAATTAATTGGTTGCTGTATGCGATGGAGTTTCAGACACAGAAAGGTATTGCTATATCATACTACTTTTTCTCAAATTCTTGTATTTTACTTCCCATTACATAATTCAATTTACCTGCTTGAATGATACCATTACGTGGAAATCAAAAGTTAACTGAAAATATCAACAGCTTTCCCACAGCTGCTGTTCGCATTTCAGTTGATTTTTACCTATTACCATTCCTATTTCGTCACTCAATGTCATATCTTTTACAAGCTTGCCTTATTTAATCAAAAAAGTCATTTTTATGTTTTCTCTGGAGCTTTCCTAACATTTTCTTGTCCAAACTATCCTGCATGTACCGCTACTTCCTTAGATATTATATAACTAATATATTTTCTCTTCAAAAATAGATAATCTACTGACTGCATGGGTTTTGTGCCTACCCCCGCAAACCCAGATGTTACTAGACACCAAGTGTCTTCCATGATGTGCACTCCCTGAAAGACTGCCAGGAGGCTCCTTGCTGACTGGGAGAGGAAGAAGAAGAAACATAAAAGTCAGTACATAAAACGGCCGCAAAGGCTTTAAAAATATGTCGTACTGCTAATAAAAGGCTCCTAAAGCAGGGTATTTATTCAAAATAATTGTATCAGTTGCTTCTACTATGGTGGGTTACACTATTTTACATTGTCCTTTGCCTTTATTAGGTACAAATGATGAAGCTCGAAATGCATGAGTTACAGGAGAAATGTTCATTGGCAGCTGAACATTCTCTGTCAGATACAATACTTGGCATGCATGAGAGTCAGCAGGAGGCTGTCAGAGCATGCTTTTCTGCCTGCCGGGTGAAATATCCACAGGGTAGGCGCTATACATTAAATTGGGTGTATGAGTGCCTACTGCTGAGGATAAAGAGCAGGAAGGCCTATGAATACTTAAGGGACCGTAACATCTTGCCTTTGCCAAGTACGACCACCCTTAATAAGTACATATGAAACTTTCAGAGTGCTTAGCATTCGATAAGCTCACCGAGAAAGTGGAAGGTTTCACTGACTTGGGAGAGCACACCCCCTTGAATCAAAGGAACCAGAGGGGGGACCATGTCCTTGTGCTAATGTTTCAACCCTTCCGGGGCTGACGGGTTCAGACATTGTCCTGCTTTCTGAGCAACGCTTGTGCCTCCAGTACAGTGCTGCACCACTTAATTTTGGAGTATATAATCATGCTGGAGAAGTCCAACTACTCTGTGGATGTTGTGACTTGCGATGAGATTCAATGGAATCGCAGCATGTGGCGGAAGTTTGGTATTGACCAAAATGATGTCAGCTGCAAACATCCATTTAGTCCGGAGAGAGGGCTGTGGTTCATGTCTGACTTCCCACACCTTATGAAGAACTTGAGGAACTTCATCGTTTCTCGAGAGGAGACCTGGGTAATTTTTTAATGCAAGGAAGGAGCCCAGTGTCTAATTATATGCTCGTAATAATGTCTTTGAATATTTGACTCCTGAAGGTGCGGTGAAGCTAAAACACTGGGAGGCAGTCATTAAAATGGACCAGGCTTGTGGATTCACTTTGAAGGCTTGTCCGAAGTTAACTTGGGATCACATCCACCCTAAGCCGTACCAAAAGATGAATGTGGCGAGGGATTTTCAGGTTTGTGGCTAAAAGAGGGTCAGACTATTAATGACCTGCCTCAGCATCGTTAATATACCTTTGAATTATTGTACATGCTAAATAATTGTTGTACTAAGCTCTTACATAATGTGAAAGTTAATACTTGATTTTGGTCTTCTATTGTTACAGTTTTTTGTAGAAACGAGGCTGGTGGTATGGAGGCTTACAAACCTCAACATCCAAGCCTAAGTGACTGTCCACCGTCCATCTCACTAATCGAGCGAGTGAAAGGACTAATCAAGGTCATGAACTCCAAGATTCCCGCAAAGGCCCTTCGGAGTGGAGGGTAACCACGAATACAGTCAGTGAATTCAGCTACCGTGAAATGAAAATTTTCCTTTTACTATACATCAACTATTTTTCTATTTTGAACTAATCACCTATTAGGCTATATCAGAGTTCATTGACTACCTTGTCAATTGGGAAAGGGAGGCCTTGGACAACGGGTATCACTTCTTGTCGAGTAACACCTGCCTAGGCCTTAAGGCAATCCTCAAAGCCACACTTGAGGTCCTTAACTTCCTTGAGGAACACTATCACTTAGGATATTTGATGACAGCTCGGCTGAAACAGGATGCTTTGGAGGTATGGACTGTAAATGAATGAAATACACTTTGTTTTACTGTCATGAATTACATGTTTGGCAACATTCCATTGCAGAGGTTACTCAGTATGATGAGGGCAGCTAGTGGCTCCAACGATCATCCTGATTCCCTGTTATTTATTCAAATATTCAGGCTGATGGGGACATGTTCACTCATCAAGCCGCCTAAAGGCAGTAATGTCTTCGGGCAGGAGATGCTGGGAACTGATGAGAATGAAGGATATTGCACCGCAGGATACCAAAGCATCCTGGACAATATAATTGAAAAAGGTAACAGTGATGAGAATGTGCCTATTATCAGTGACAAAGTAGAGCATAACTACTCAAAAGCTGATACACCCGAGTTTTTTGTGTCCTTCTTTGCTGGGTATGCGGCAAGGAAAGCATTTAGATTTACTAAATGCAATGCGTTTAAGGGGGAATAGTTTCCCACACACAAACTGAGGTAGGGAGGGAAAATCTCGTAACATACCAGAATGAGGGTAATTCGACGTATGCCTCTGATAAGCTTTTTAGGATAATATTTGACATGGAGAAGGTAACAAGTAGGTTACTGAACTTCGAGGAGCTCTCTGTGGATACTGCCTTCACCTTAGCAAAAGAGATAGAGAAGTTGTGGAGTATACCTTTGGTGGAATGTACGGCGCATAACCCTAAATTGACTGAGGCAATAATTAACTTTTTCATTATAATCAGGATGTTCTTTGCACGTAAGACGGCCAATAAAAATAACAGTGCGTAACGGGAGGCTACAAGGCTTCTTAGGAAGAGATCTAAACTTTGATTCGTCAACTTTTGTTGCCCTCCAATTGGTGTCCCTAATCGTGTCACTGGACTCTGCTGATACATTGCATTTGGGGCTCATGCTTGTATATAGTGCTGTAACACCTTTTGCTGCCCTCTATTTTGTGTTAGTTGTCGTGTCACTGGAGTCTTAATTGAGCTGACACTTGTATATAGTGTTCCTGCTTGTACCTAGTGATTTAACACCTTTTGCTGCCCTCCATTTGGTGTTCATTGTCGTGTAACAGGTCTCATTAAGTGAGATGACACATTGTATTTAGTGCTCCTGCTTGAACCTAGTGCTTTTACACCTTTTGCTGGCCTCCAATTGGTGTCCCTTGTAGTAACAAGTTACTAAAGCACTTACAATATTGCATTGCAAGTGACTGCTCCCTTCAGTTTGTTGAAGAGGACCACGTTGTTGCCGATATACGCATATCCGACACACAACCTCGTCTTTTCCTGTTTTGTCATTTTTTTGACTACGCTCATATGAGCTAGATTCTCCCAGACGTTGGCCCCTATGAGAGTGCGAGTGATTTATTGAGTGCTTGTGAATGTAATTGGGTGTTTATAACTCAGGCATCCTCAGCGGGGTCCCATAAGCCCTAGTGAAGGATCCCTATTTGGGTTGAGTGTGTGTGCCTGTGGTTGTCACTGGCGGGAGAAGGGTTTTCTGGTTGAGAGGTTGTGGTTGGTCACTGCCGTGGAGTTGCCTTTTCTCCCCGCAAAAAACCCAACCGTCCATTTCCATAAGAGGGAAACAAAACCTACCGTCAATATAGCTGTAGTGATATGTTAGAGGCCGCAAGAATGGTGCAACAAGATAAGGTTAGTATTTACAAGGATGCAAAGGAAAAAGAAATGCCTTGGAGCTCTTTAAAAAGGTTTTAACAGAAAATGAAGATGCTAGTGCAGCTAATGTAATAAAAAAATTAGGTCGCCCATTTGCCTTGGAACCTGAAATGGAACAAAGTATATAATTACGTAATTCAAATGCAGGAACTTGGATTTATTCAAATGCAGGAACTTGGATTTATTCAAATGCAGGAACTTGGATTTGGATTAACTGTGAGAAAAGTAAGGGTGATAGCTTACCAGGTGGCCGAAGCGTTTGTTCGCGAACATTTCTTCAATAGACAGAAATGTGTGCAAGCAAGAAATGGTGGTTACATTTCAAACAACGGTACGGATTAAATTTGAGGATTCCAGAAAACCTGTCAGCCTACAGGGCTTCCATGGCCAATCCTTTGACGATTAACGATTTTTTTAACAAGCTTACTGATGGTATAAAAAATTAGGCTTACCTACTCATAGAAAGCTGGAGGATCACGTGTGGAATGTTGATGAAGCTGGCTTAATGTGTGTTGTGAACCCTAACAAGGTTGAGGGTGAAGTAGGTAAAAAGTTTGTATATAGGCGTAGCTATGGAGAACGAGGGGAAACTATGACTTTAGTTAGCTGCGTTTGTGCTAATGGCACCTGGATACCCCCTTTCATAATTTTTCGAAGGTTCTCGTTGGAATGACGACTACAAGAGAGACTGTCTACTGAACACCCAGGTTCATCTATCTGATAGGGGTTGGATTACTAAGGAATTGTTTATCCAGTGGTTTCTGTTTTTCCTTGAATCCAATAGCAGTAGACCCGTGCTATTGCTTATGGATTCGCATGGGGCACACACAACTCCAGAAATCATAAAACTTGCTCGTAAAAATAATATTCACATCTTGACATTCCCTTCTAACAACACCCACATCCTGCAGCCTCTGGATGTTGGTGTTTAAAAGGCCTTTAAGGGAGCTAGGCGAGATGAACTGAATGATTATATGGCGAGACACCCATCAGAGAAGCCAAACAAACGAAATTTTCATACGATTTTCAAGATGCCGTTTGTTAAAGCAATGTCTGCTAAAAATATCAAAAATGCTTTCAAATCCTGTGGAATTATACCACTGGATCGAAGCGTCATTCCTCGAGAGAAATTGGCTCCATCCATGCTGACTGAGCGTCCAGATCTACAGGCAGACGTGACTGCAATTGAAAAGTCACTAACTTCACCACCCGAGCAAGGTGAACAAACGTCATTATGTCCAGTTGATAGCATCCTGAAGACTCCAACTGCAAATGTGATCAGAAAGCCTACAAGAGCAAGGGTTACCAGTCCGAAGGCTCGAGTCCTAACGGAGATGCAACCAACAGCTCCGCCTGTGAGTAAACTCGATTCAAGCGAAGGCAAAAGAGGCAAATTTCCTGATTCAGCTGGACCTTCAGGAACATCAAAACGACGTAAAGCATCAAAACCCAAGGACTATGATGATGATTCTTAATCATTAATCTCACCTGCTGTACAATTTTGTATTCGTTTTCAGGTTGTGCTACTCACGGCCTCTACCCGTTGATTTCATATGAAGCCATTGTGTTTCTTTGAGATGATTGTAGGCTCATGAGGAGAACTTGAATTACAATACGTTTTTCAGGGACATGGTTGTCTTGTTCCATTTTTCTTTTATCTAATTGCTTTCTTTTAGTTCTTGTTCATTGTGTTTCAATCTTCCTACTTCGTTTATTTTAGATTTTTCAGTGTTACTTATTAGGTTGAAATATATACCCTCTTCTGTCTACTCTTAAGCATATCTTTATTGCTTAGATTATTACATTATTTTTATGCAAGTTCATGGTAGTTTGCGGAGTTATTAGAATATTGAAGGGCCACTTGGATTTTACTCTTTCTAGACCTTTTATTGCCTTTCATAATCTGCTTGTATTTTCTGAGGGTTTCTGTTGGTAGAAAGGAATGGGTTGGACTGTTAATTATGTTCTGGAAGTAATTTCTCATATATAATTGGTCTTTTGATCTGATGCCGTTGTCTGCCTCTTTTCCTTGGGTTCAGAGTTACTGCTGCAACATGCAGGCAAAATGGGTGACAATGAAGTGACCTTTTTCATATTTTGTTCTCTCAGAGGAAGGAATGCATCGTTGGGGGTTCCTCATAGACACAGGATGGCTCTTTATTCAATTTCGGCATAATGGATTATCATATTTTAAATATTACCATGTACAAGGAAATAAATATTTTCTTTGGGAACATGAAGTGATGTATTTACTGCTTTGCCAAAATCCTTCGTTACCTCTTTCTTGACCTTTCTCCTTCCTGCCATAGTATATTTACGTGTCGTTAATCAGCAGCGTGCTGCTGTTTTTCAGGTCTTAGAATCAATTTGGTTGTAAGACCTCCAATTGGTGTTAATGGGCAATTATTCAGGAGTTCACTGGTCCCTGGCTGAGGATTTCTTGGTCTATCTTGAGGAATGTCTTTAGCTAAGCTGTTCTTCAGTTTCTTCATGCGATTTTTATAGCTGACTGCCATTTTAAGAGCTTAATCTCCTTTTGTGGAGTTGGGTGGTTGGTGTGAAGTATTCTCGATTAAGGCTTACCGAGCACTTTTGTGTAAGATTTTCACTAAATTCACACCCATGTCAAAGCGTTCCACGTCAAAAGTCCACATGGACGATAAAGAAAAATTATGAGGACCATATCAAACTTCCAGGGCATTTGTGTAGTGATTTGGCATCGTGATCTTTGGTGGAAACAGGTGACATTTAAGTATAAAATACGAGGTTTATTATATGATTCTGTTTCTTCAATATGGTTCTAATTGCGATATTTTATTCATCATGTCACTTGTAGTAGGTAGTTTTCTCCTAAATCAGGGTGTGAATTATGATAGAATCCGGAGCGCAATGACGGAGGATTTCTTCGTTTGAGCCGCAGCCTTTTATCATTAGTACCATTGCACTTCAATGGCGGCGCTACTACCTGCACTGTCGACTTCTCCAGGGCACAGTCTAAACAAACAGTCTTCTCACTTAGGGGGATTTCGGGTAACCACTGAACACCAAGGTATTAGAGTCAGTTGAGCATTAGTGAAGACTAACTTTTAATGATATATGTGATTGCTTCCTTTACATTTCATAAATATAATTTTTTTGAGTGATTAAGAAATAGTAAACAATTATTATTAGTTTCATTAAATATTGTAGTTCATTTGACTCGTAAGGTCACCGACCGCCGTGGGCCGTGTGTGGAGTATTTCCAGAGATCCATGTGATTGAGGTAGCCATATTGTGTGAGAGGTGTATTTTCCCGAGATATTTACCGGCTTGGTGAATATTTTAGAGCTTATATATTTCATAGATTATATTTACATAGTTTATATATTTTTTTTCATAGATTATATTTATATAGTTACAGAGTTTTTATATACACAAAGTTTATATTTTTACACCTCTAAGCAATATTGCTATCTATCGGGTGGTGAGGGTATTGCCAAGAATGTCGTCCAAATGTCGTGGGGGCTATGTGTTGTGCCGTGGGGTGCAAAAATTCTACACGTGATGTGGGGATAAGTTTGTATCGCGTCCCAAAAGATACGGAGCAAGGTCTGTTGTGGCTGGAGAGGGCAGGTAGAACTGACCTACTGCAATTCGAGCCAGAGAAATGGTACAAGTGTTACCGGCTTTGCGGAAAACATTTCAACGCCTCGCAGTTTTTTGTTTCTGGGAGGCTGGTGTGGAAAGCCAAGCCTACAATTTTTGAAGGTGAGATCTCAAAACTATAATTTTGATAATACCTATTTTCTCGAGAGTCCTGTATGTTTTCTTGTATCCAATTTTGCATTTGTAATGATCAATGGGTTTACTTTCAGATCGGACGTACGACCTGATCCGTCCCAGTGTTGATCCTCCTGTCCCAGGTAGGGCGTTTATTTAAATCTAATGAAAAAAATATTGTTAACATTTATACTAAATCGTGAAATCGCCAATCCCTAGATGGCCCTTGGCTTGTAAATATTCAGAGGGGTGAATTCAGCTATGAACCAATGTACATATTATATATTTACGTGAGACATAATATATATTTTTCATTCATGTAATACGTGTAAAACCTTAAGGGCTCTAAACTTCCATCAATTTTTTCTAACGTTGGATTATATATGGACGATTTCCTTCTTTTGTTTGATTGCAAATAATAGAGGATGAATCAGAAACTATTTTATTTCTTATTAACTTTGTGTTAAAAATTGGGGACGTCCATTAATATTCTACTATTTTTACCTCCCCCTCCCTCTTTGTCAACAATTTTTTCGCAAATTTTACCTCCCCCTCCCCCCTTGTCAACAAGTGTCAAACTTTCAGTGGCCCACCTAATATAATTATGTCGAACAATTTTGACCACCCTCACCCTCAGAGAAAAATTACTTCATAGTGCTGACTCTAGATAATATCTAACAGAAGGCCATGTATATCTATACTATTAGATGTCTATGGCTTCGTGCAGTCTTTGAATTTACTAACAGCTTCCCTTAAAAATCTGTCAAATGAATGGTATTAATCTTCAGATGAATACCATGTGTCCAGAGTCTACTATCTAGTACATTGAATAAAGGCAAAATATTATGATGCAAGACTATGACTTACTTGGCAAGGACTCAACCGGTTTAAGATTTAAAAAATTACTGTAAAAAGTGATATTGTTGACGACCCTCTCTCCCCACATATTTTGTTGACATTATTAACGAACTTCCCCATACCTATTTGTGTAACTGATTCAAAATTGTGAATAAAGTGGCTCTGTGGTACTTCGTTGTCAATTAATTCGAAGTGTACTTAAATCTTATTAAAGCTATTTTTTATTACTTTTTCAGAAGTGGGATCTGAGGTCATCGAGGAACCTGATGGTGAATCGAAAGGTGCGTAATCCATAATTTAACATACTTCTTCTATTTGTCTATTAACAGTTAATAAATGGTCATTTTTTACACAGTGGATGTCACTATGAGTGTATTTTTCATTTCACATGTGTCAATAAGCTAGAGAACCTTAAGTTTATAACATGATCATTTGAATGGATCAGAGACAGCTGTTTAACTCTAAACATATTTTCAGTGGTTTAAATTATAGTGGTTGGTTGGGAAAATTGGCATCAACATAGGTAATTGCATTGTTTTATATTTCTTCCAGAAGATAAATCTGACCTTGTATCAGAGTTGCTGATTGTTGGAGGTATAGAGAGTGAGGAAGTGGCTGAAGGGTCCTCTGCAGTAAATAATACTGGTTTCACAGAATCCATTTTTCAAGAAGGCAGCATTGGTTTTGTTTCTTCAACACCAAAAAGAGGTAAATTGGCTTCAGAGAGCGATTGTTGTGATTAAATAATTGTTTCATTATGTGACTTAGAATGACTTAGTTCTCAGCCTACATGACCTAATGGTTCTGATTCATTTAATTTTCAGGCAATTCAAGGTTGAGGTACACGGCAGATGAACTGACACCCAGGAGACTAGCACTTATAAGTTGTTTAAACCGATCCCGTGTTATGGTATGCAAACTTCGTAAGAAGTATCAAGGTTTGCGTAATAACAAAACATCTGCGGATGTTCTGGGGGCAATGAAAAGAGCTTTGTCACCAGCAGCTTTCTCATTGATCAGCAGTAACATGAGTCTTTGCAGTAGGAGTAAGTATGGCCGGAGGTGGACTGCTTTGGATAAAGTAACTGCTTTATCCTTAGCATTCCACAGCCGGAAATCTTACAAGGCCCTTAGCAAACTTTTCATGTTGCCTGCTGTATCTAGCCTGAGTAGGTGGTTGAGTGGCTTCAAGTTGACAGCAGGCCTTTCATACCCAATTTTGAAAGGACTGCAAGCCGTAGCTAGTAAATTAGACGATAAGGATCAAGTATGTGTTTTAAATGTTGATGAAATTAGTATTAAAAGAAGCTTATTTTATGACAGAAGTAGCGATAGAATCGTAGGTTTAGTTGATAGTGGCAAAGGTGTAGTTGGAAACACCACTGCTTCATGTGCTTTGGTCCTTATGGCCAGAGGCTTATGCAAGCATTGGAAACAGCCGGTTGGCTTCATGTTTGGTTCTGGTGCTTGCGATGCCGAAGCTGTCTTTAGTCTGCTCACTGAGGGAATAATGGAAATGACCAAGGCTGGTTATTTTGTCGTTTCCTCAGTTTGCGACCAAGGCATCAACTTCATCCAACTTCAGAACAAGCTTGGTGTCACATGTGAGAAGCCTTATTACCATGTAGAGGGACTGAAGGTACGTTTCATGTACGATTATTGTCACCTCATAAAAGCTACTCGAAACAACCTTCTCAGATATCATTTTTAGTTTGATGGTTTCACAGCAAGTTGGAGGGATATTGTCATGGTGTGTGAGCGGGATGTAAAGCGTAAGTTTAGGCAAGACCCTAAACTTACCCCTGCTTTAGTGTAGGGGAGACCGGGGCAGGTTTTCGCATGGGGTACGTTTTCGAATCGGCTTTACCTCCTAAACTATCCGCTAGAGCTCAGCACCAATCAGACTAAAATGATGCGCCCACGCACCGACGCGGCTGTTTTGTGAGTTTCAAGGACAGGGACGCACGCGTTGTGGAGCAGTGTCACCTTTTGTTGATTTTTGTTCAGGTGAGTGACTTTTTATGCCCTACTTTGAACTAAAAACAAACATATACCGTTTCAGTTGTGTCATGTGTTAATAATATATTTCGATTGAGCATTTTCTGCTATGTTTAACGATGTAGGTATTGTATAAAGAAGTAATTATTTTCACCATTTTAGGTTGGTTTTAAGTTAAAAAAATGGCGACGGGGCAGGTTTTCGAATACGAAGCGGGGCAAGTTTTCGCCATCGAAAACGTGCCCCGTCCTATTTCACAAACATTGAGTAATAAATTTATTTGCTATTACTATTTGGAACTAGTGTTAGTATTGGTAAATTCGTATAAGATATCAGAATAACAACACATGCAATACCGGTGACAAGTTGTTAGCTAGGCCTACAGACAAAATTTAATACATCTAAATTTAATCACTACCAAATAAAATAGGCTTAGACTATATTATTGTTGTTTATACATCGATAGTAGTAATATATTATTATTAATGATATTTGTCTTATTTCAGGCTGATAATGGTGCGAAACTATAAAAGAAAAACTGAGAGAGGGAGGTATGACATGGAGACCATGGAAAAAGCGGTCGGAAAAGTGAGAGAAGGAAGAAGTATGAGAAGTGTAGCAGCAGAATTTGGCTTGTGCGATAGGACATTAGCCAATTATTGTCGTAAGTTTTCTGCAGTGAGCTCAACCGGAGTGACTTCTGGTCCGGCCTCTCCCTGTCTTCCTTCTGATATCCCAGGCCCATCTACTGGAGAGACTTCTGGTCCGGCTACTCCAGGTCTGCCTACTGACATCCCGGGTCCATCTACTGGAGAGACTTCTGGTCCAGCTGCTCCAGGTCTGCCTACTGATATCCCGGGCCCATCTACTGGAGAGACTTCTGGTCCGGCTGCTCCAGGTCTGCCTATTGATATCCCAGGCCCATCTACTAGAGACTTTTGGTCCGGCTGGTCCCGGTCTGTCTTCTGCAGTGACGGGTCGATCTACTGCTTTAAGTACTAGCTCCACCACTCCACGTCCCTGGTCGCAGTTTGACTATGCTCAGAATTGGAGTGTAACTAGTATTAGGTTTTAAAATCAGGATAAAAAAGTTTTCCTAAGCCTAATATAGGCAAATTGTTACTGGGGCAAGCTATTTTTTGAATAACGAACATAAACTAATCACAGCAATGGGTCTTGTCTGTGCAGGTATTTGATCCATCACAAAAGAAGATGCTGGCAGAGTATTTACTTAAAGCATCTGATATTTATTTAGGATTAACTCCCAAAGAAGTTAGGCGGTTTGCCTATACTTACGCTATTACATGTAAACGCAAAGTTAGAGTTAGAGTTAGGTTTTTGTAGGGTGCCTCGACGACGAAGGTCATTTGCACCACAATAAAATATCATAACTTCGTCAAATTTGTATTAAAATAATAAATAAATATAAACAACATTACACGTTAAAATGGGCAAAATTAAAATATAACACCAAACATTGGTTCATCACATATATTTTAAAAGCCCAGTCTCTTTTAAAAACAAAATTACCCGGCTGACACAATCAGGGTCGTCGCCTAGGACTTGTCCCAGGTCCCCCCTGATGTTTAGCCGGTCGCGCACAGCACGGTATCTATCACACTCTGTCAGGAAATGCCTCACAGTAATGGGAGAGTCGCAATCCTCACAATGTGGTGGAATCTTCTCTTCTGTGAAGAGGTAAGAGTGGGTGAGGGCACAGTGCCCTATCCTCAACCGTGAGATCGCAGGTTTACATTAGATGATAAGATTTTGTCTCTTTCTCTTCTGAAAAGAAGTGGAAGGGCTTATAGATTTTTGTGAAATTTGTTTGCACTTCCTTCCAGGCGCACAGTGCTAAGGCTTTTATCACGCTTGTCCTTTTCAACGGGCATTAACAATGCAATGTTTGATCATTTGTCAGCAATAGTTAGTAAGGTGCGGAACATTGATTGACATTGCATTGTAATGTTTGATGAAATGAGCTTGACTCCTCACCTAGATTTTCAAGATCATCTTGATTTAATTGAGGGTTTTGAAGATTTGGGGGGGTTAAGATCACCGAGGTTTGCTGATAAAGCCTTAGTTTTTATGTTGAGAGGCCTTAGGAGGAACTACAAACAGCCTGTGGCCTATGTTTTTCCTGGAGGTTCCATTAAAACATCGGACTTAAGTGTTTTGTTGAAGCGGGTAATCTGTAGCATACAGGAAACTGGGCTATCGGTCCATGCCACTGTATGTGACCAGGGACCTTCGAATGTGGCTGCAGTCAACCGATTGTGTGAGGAGACAAGGCAGTCTGTCCTCAGGTCTGGAGGGGAGTACAGAGATAATTATTTTCTTGTCAATGGTGAGAAAATAATTCCTGTTTGACCCTCCCCACTTGATGAAAGGGATCCGCAATGGCCTACTCACAAAGGACCTGAAATATTCCTCTGGTGGGGTCAAGAAAATTGCTTCTTGGCGTCATGTCATGCAGCTGTACACCCTTGATTGTGATATACTCAAGATGCTCCCTAAGTTGACATAACTCCATGTCATACCTGAGAAAATACCTAAGATGAAGGTGAAGTACTGCACTCAGGTGTTCAGTGAGCGTGTGGCGGTAGTGATGAAATATCTGTCATTAAGATGTAAGTAACATGGGTCCACTTGTTTTTGTGTAAATTTTGTTTAAAAAATTTCTTAACCCTCTCATGCATGGTGTCCTCATATGAGGACGCCAAATCTCTCTCACTACAATGTAACCAAATGTAACTGTATCGGTTTCCTGAGATGCTAGCAGCTTTTTCATGATGTTCCGATGCAGCAGAGACAAAGAAACTTTGTATTAGTGCTACATTGTCCCTCTTGGAAGTCAGCAAAGGAGTGGGGGTAGTGGCGCTGTGATCGGAGCGTGGAAGCTCATTTTTGTGCTGTGATTTCAAGGGTCTACAAGTATAAATATTTGATTTTTGATGCTCAATTTATTATATACGGCAATAAGTTAAACAAATTTTATATCTGTAAATATTTTAATGGGACAAATGTCATGCGTCCTCAAATGAGGACATTATGCGTGTACAAGGTCAAATGCATGCATATAGTGGAGTGTTGTTTATTCCAAGATTTTCACATTCTTTCATGTCTAGCAAATCAATGCTACTTTCTTTGAGTGTTAGTCATTATAAGTAATGTTGTATGATATTTACAAACAGTACAATGACTACGTTCTAATTAGTACCATAATTTCTATTGCCAATAACTATAAAGTTTTGCGATAAAATCGCTATTGATCCTTTCACAGGAAATGAGCTTTCATAGAAGTTATTTTTATCACTTCTAAGTAACTAAATGTAACTTTAAAATTTTATTATTTTTGCAGCAAATATTAATATTTTTTATTTTAAATACTATTTTTCCACCAAATATTAATATTTATTTGTAATAAATAAGAGGACGTTCATAAGTCAAGAGATTGTAATAATCAATAGAGTTAATTGAGATAGTATTTTTGTGAAGAAGACTTGTGGCATGTAAGTTTATTAAAACTGAGACTTTGTTATAGGATAACACAACCTACTGAGTTCGCTTGCTGATACCGACCCAAAAAATGAACTAAGGACGTTATGGTAAGTATTTGGTGCTCCAGTTTCCGTTTTTTCACTCTTTGAAATAATTGATAATATTGTCATTCGTTAAAATTTTAAGTATATTTAAGTATTACAATCAGCATGTTGGCTGGAACATTATATATTTATAATCGTTTCCCAAAATATATTGCATGAATGACCTTGTTTCAACTAGCTAACAAATGGCATATATTCCTCAGGATCGCATATGCATCTCAACTAGATCAAGAAAACGACTGGAGCAGTGTCAGATTGTTGAAATCCTCAATGAAGATTCAGAGGATGGAATGGATTGGGATAGTGATGGCTCTCTCCACGATCCAGGAAACACTTCAGAAATATCTTCTTCATCTGACGAAGATAACGGTGGCATTGCAACATCCAACAATTGTGCAAGTACAAGTCCATAGATATCTGCGAGTTTTGGGCGATCGCCATCCCCAGCTAATCGTAATGCAATATGGTATGCTGAAAAGGAAAACCCTTTATTAGGATCTCCCCCTTCAACTAATTCACGGATGAAGGTAAACGTCAATGGAGAGTTTCCTGTCGATTACTTTTTAGGTTTAATTACAGAAGAATATATGAAAGATTTAGTAGAGCAAAGTTGCCTATATGCATTTCAGAATGGCAAAGAAAATTTTAAACTGACTGTTTCAGAATTGAAAGTTTTTCTGGGAATTACTCTAGTCATGACGTACGTAAAATATCCCAGAGTTAGACTCTATTGGTCTCCAGACACTGGTTTGAAACTTTCATTGGTGGCTGAAAACATGACTATTAACAGATATGAAGAGATAAGGCGATATCTGCACTTCACAGATTCTTCTAGGATACCAGCAGATAACAGGGACAAGTTGATTAAAATCCGACCATTTTTGGACTTTCTCCACAAATCATTTCATAATGCCCTCGATCCAGAAGAATTCCAATCAATAGATGAGATGATGATTCCTTTTAAAGGGCTTCATCCTTGTAAAATTATCTCCCAAAAAAAACAAAGAAATGGGGATACAAAACGTGGGTTAGGTCTGGGGTGTCTGGATATGTTTTCTGTTTCGAATTGTACCAGGGGGCATCAGAACAGCCACCCTCTGAATGTGGTGCAACTGGTGATGTTGTTCTTAGGTTATGCCATGATATTCACCATCTAAATGTGAAGGTATATGCAGACAATTTTTTCTCTAGTCTTCCCCTCGTTAGAAAGTTGAAAGACATTGGAATATGGTACGTTGGAACATGTAGGGAAAACAGGTTGTAAAAAAGTTGAAGGATGTAAAAGACTTAAAGAAAGGTGGGAGAGGGAGTTCTTCCATTGCTACTTCTTCAGATGGTATAACTGTGGCTCGGTGGTTTGACAATAATGTAGTGCAAACTATATCGTCATACGCCGGAATTCAACCCATGGGAAAAGCCAAAAGGTGGTGCAAACGGAATAAGGAGTATGTGGATGTAAACCGACCCGTGAGCATTGAAATTTATAACAAGCATATGGGAGGGGTAGATCTCATGGATTCCCTTGTTGCATTGTACAGGAACGATATACGCAACTCAAGATGGTATATGAGGATATTTTACCACATGTTGAATGTGGCGATGGTTAACGCCTGGCTATTATGGAGGAAAAGCAATAACGTACCAATGGATCTACTCGAATTCAAGAGTCGGGTGGCAAACGGACTGATTTTCAGTGGCAAAGCAGAGCAATCGAGAAAAAGGGGACGGTCAAACTCATCAAGCCCTTCCTCGCTGCCGATGAAGAAAAAACCGACTCATAAGGTCATAGATGAGCTAAGACTAAGTAAATGTGGCCACTGTCCAAAAAAAAGTGAAAGCAATAACGCAAATAGGTGTCGGGACAAGAGATGCACAAGCAAAACCAGGTATATGTGCGGCACTTGCTTGGTTCCGCTATGTCCAGATTGTTTTGAAAGTTTTCACTCGTAATGTGCATTCAGGGGCCCAAAAATATATATTGTAATTAATGTTAAACATTTTGTAACAATGGTAGTTTTAGAATTCATATTTAAAAATAATTTTTATCTGGAAGTGCCAATTTATTGTAAAGTTATCATAAATGTTTGCTTGTAATTTTTATGTTATTTTCCTTGTCTTGTTGCAAGGTTGATGTTAAAAATATTGAATGTGATATCATAAACAAATTAACAAAATGTAGTAACAAACACCCGAAAAATATGTTTTTATGAATGTTAAATAAACAATTAAAGATATCATAATACTACAAATATAGTTGAATATTTTTTCTACCTAAAAGATCCAATTGATAAGTTTATCGGATTTTATCACGATGACCTGTTTCAAGCATAATGTCCTCATATGAGGACTTCAAAATTTTGCCATTAAATGGCAAATATGTTTATTTATAACAATATTACTTCAATATTATGGCCAATCACACGTAGAAACTCGATTGAAAAAATTTATATCGCTTGAATTTAGTAACTCATGCATGAGAGGGTTAATGAAACTAGAATTTCAAGACCATTGTTGTTCTTACCGACCGACGAAGCCTGCAGCATAGTACGGCAAAACTGTCGCATAATAGTAAATAATTTAATCGCAGAACCAGAAACCTGAATAACATAGAATTTCTTAGTTTATTTCGATTTTTCTTCCAGCATCCTACATCAGAGATATTGACCCAGAAGTTTTGGAAACCTCTGAGCTCCTGTGTTTTTTCGACAGTGTCAATGGGCGTTCAAAAAAACCACCACCTGGAAAGCCACTGCGGTGTGCAGTCTCATCTTCATCTCGGCATATGGTATTTTGGAGTTGGGCCCAGAAAGTCCTTAAGTCAATGGTTTACATCAAGGGAAGCAAAGAAGTGAGGATCCCCTCCTTAATTAATTGGGGTAGGACTATTAAAAACATTAAATGTCTTTGGCTAAGATTAAATGAAATTGGATTTAAGTGCCTTGCCCTAATGAATTTAAATCAGGACCCACTAGAAAATAAGTTTGGGAGTATTCGAAGCTATGGGTTTAGAAATAATGCCCCAACGTGCTCCCACTTTGTTGGAGCATACAAGGCATTGCTGCTCAATGACATGGTTTCCCCTCATTCTGTGGGGTCAAACTGTCAAGAGGATGACTGTGAGCTACTTGATAACCTAAGGAGCTACCTAGCACCTGTGTCATCGAGTATATCACCCCAAGTTACCTCTGATGAGGTTGATGATGCTCTTTTTGAAGAGAGTGGCATTAAATCATCAGAGGACATTGGTGACACTCCCAGTATGAGTTTCAGTATGTCATTTGCAGCAAGATCAGCTGGTGATATCCTAAAGAAAATGGGCCGTGTTCAATGCTTTGAGTGTAAGAGGAAAATATACTCTGTTACTCATGACAGTAGTGCGACCTCTGCTCAAAGTGAACAGTGGACTGCTTTCCGAGGGTCATGCCATACCTCTGAGAGTTTTACTAGAGCGTTCACCACTTGTAGAGATTTAATTTTTAAAGTTACCCATTCAGGCCCACCAGCCAGGTGTTGGTACTCATTTGAAAAGAATAATCTCTGCACGAGTTGACCTTAGAAAAATATTTTGTGCAGTGCATTACCTCAGTTTCAGGGATATGTTTCTGAAATTGGTGGTAAACCACTTTGTAACTGTGAGGTGCACCAGCATAAATCGCATTCCTGCTGCTAGAGACACTAGAAAAACGCAAACAGTGGACACTATACACCAAGCAGCCCGTGCTTACTACATGAAGAAGCATGGCCAAACAAAGAAATAATCACACTTAAGTACACATTTAATAAGTACAGTAGTATATTACGGTTGTCTTATGTCATATAAATTGTAAGTGTATTTTGTAATGTATACTTAAGTTTATTTTCAGGTTTCCTCATGTGAGGTTTTTAATTGTGTATTATTTTTTCATTTTCTTGTTATACCATCTATTTTATGTGTTGTTTTTATGTTTGTTTGGTGCATGGTTTTAGTTTGTATTATGTTATTATAAATTTTTTGACAACCAAATTTCATGATTTTCTAGTTATGAGCAGCCATAAGTCTCTTAGTACGATGTTCAACTCACATGTGCAAACCTGTATTTTAGTATGTAAACAAGTGGGTCATAGAGATAGTTTACAAGTCCTACCCCAATTAATGTTAGTTTAGGTTGTTTCACATGTCGTATTTCGCTGGTTTTTGCTGCAGCTAAATGTATTTGGACTGATTTTGAATTACGTTAAGAATTATGTTTTTCTGCTTCAAGTTACATGTTTTATCATGATCTTTCATGAAGTCCCAGTTTCTCTGCAGCTGGAACTAAATGTATTTTGACTGCTTTTGAATTATGTTAAGAATTGTTTTTCTGCTTCAAGTTACATGTTTTATCATGATCTTTCATTAAGTCCCAGTTTCTCTGCAGCTGAAACTAAATGTCTTTGGACTGCTTTTGAATCATGTTAAGAATTATGTTTTTCTGCTTCAAGTTACATGTTTTATCATGATCTTTCATTAAGTCCCAGTTTCTCTGCAGCTGGAACTAAATGTATTTTGACTGCTTTTGAATTATGTTAAGAATTGTTTTTCTGCTTCAAGTTACATGTTTTATCATGATCTTTCATTAAGTCCCAGTTTCTCTGCAGCTGGAACTAAATGTCTTTGGACTGCTTTTGAATCATGTTAAGAATTATGTTTTTCTGCTTCAAGTTACATGTTTTATCATGATCTTTCATTAAGTCCCAGTTTCTCTGCAGCTGGAACTAAATGTATTTTGACTGCTTTTGAATTATGTTTAGAATCATGTTTTTCTGCTTCAAGTTACATGTTTTATCAAGATCTCTCATTAAGTCCTAGTTTCTCTGCAGCTGGAACTAAATGTATTTGGACTGCTTTTGAATTATGTTAAGAATTATGTTTTTCTGCTTCAAGTTACATGTTTCATCATGATCTCTTAGTAATTCCAGTTTTAGAACTATGTCAGTTCAGTTTGGAAAAATAAAATAATATCTCAGATACTGTTTTATTCCTTCATTTCCATATTTTAAAATACCGGGTATAAGAGTATCCTTAAACTAGGCATTCCGCACTACAATGTGGGCGGAGCTAAAAGCAAATAGTTTTCGAGACACTCACCAAAACGCCACCAGTAACGTTCCAGTAGCCCCGTTTTATAGCATTGAGTGTCACATTCATGCATAACCGGACTTTACGGGGTATCGCTCCATTCGGTTCACAGTCAAGTAGTACGGAATAATGTCTTTTTATTAATCTTCTTGATGGTACTTGTCCGTAGCATGTAGTACGCGTATCGGTAAGGGAGCGAAATCACATGCAGGGTAGGTATATCGTTGGTGTATTTTGTACTTTCAAATGTGTTGAAAATACCATTTTGTATTTTCTGAAATTTTGGCTGAGTATTTTGTACCAAAAATACATTGAGGTAAGCATTTTGTATCTGAAAGACATTTTCCATGTATGTTGCTCAACTCTGCACGCAACCACGCGGACCATTATGAGCAGGTGGTAATGCAGGTCAGCACAGCAGCCCAAGTAATGAGCCACACCATGGCCTGAGCAATCAACCCCTGTGCGACAACTGGTAAGTACCAATATTCATTTCCTTTAATATTAATCATTTCAAGTGCATGATTTTAGGCAATTGTTTAAATTCCATAGGGTTAGATTGTCAACTACATTTTTTCTTTCTATATTTCAGGAAAGCTACCAGCATCCACTTTGGGAACAGCAACGTTTTGTGGATTTATTGACCAGCTGTTTGATAGCTTAAACGGTTCTTCCATGTCATCATCAAGAACAAAGGGTCTGAGGTGAAGCATTAGGGTAGAGCGGGAGAAACTGCAACCTCAATTTCTGGGTAGTAGCTTTTAAGCAATTGAATAACATTAGATACATTCGAGCCAAACATTCATGTGACTTAAACCCACAACCCTCTCTCACATGGGTTGGGTGACAACCTTGTGGGGGGTCGTATTGAGGATTATTGTTCAAGGACCTGTAGTTGAGATCAATCACGATGCTCTTGAGCACCTATTTGGGTCAATAAGAGCCAACTATGGGTAAAACACAAATTCAACAGCTGTACAATTTGTAGTTGCTTTAAAGACATTCGTGTAAATGGACTGTTTGCAAGGATTTCAAAGGGCTCAAATTGTGAAGACCAGGACTAAGGAAACTCGCTATTGCATATGAAAGAATTCCTTTGTTCCCAGGCAAGACTTTCAAATGTGGATCTAATTCTGCTGTGGAATATATGGTGGAAAACTATGGAGAAGTAGTTTTTAGTAATGATTCAATTTCTATTACAAATGCCTGAGTTTGATCATAAGTGCATGTGCTTCAGTTTCCATTTATTCCACTAGGCACATTTTCAAATGAAAAATTAGTGGTCTTCATTCCACGGTCATTTTAAGTTGATGTCTACAATAGTACCATATTGAAAAGAAACTGACTTTTACTATTAGTAGTGAGGTAAGAATCACTGAGATGGAGGATGAAGGGAGCTCCAGCAGTGGTTCCTCAGGGATCTCAGCTGGAACTCTAAGAAGAGGAAGATATTGTTTGTTCATTCATGTGAATTAAACCCACAATATTTCAGCTTCCCCTCTCGCATGGGTTGGGTGACAACCTTGAAGAACAAAATATTTTCCTCAATCCACTAGCAACAAAAAGGCATGGATGACCACGGATCTGTTCACCTAATTCTTGCATCAAATAGATGCGAGAATGGGCTGTTGTAATAGAAAAATTTTACTGGTAGTGGATCAGTACCCTGTTGATCCACCTGACATTGTGTTGTGAAATTGCTTCTCTTGCCAGCCAACAGCACAAGTGAGTTCCAGCCATTGAACTTTGGGATCATCAGGAGTTTCAAAGCTCACTATAAAAGGAAGCTGGAAAAGCATTGCTGAGCATTGAAAGGAAAAGAATATACATGTAGTGTACTGGATGCACTACATTTCATCACTGCTTCGTGGAACAGAGTTGGCTCTGGCACAATTGCGAATTGTTTCAGGAAAGGAGGGTTCCATGGAAGTAGTGTTGAAGTACCAGGAGTGATTGAAAAAGAAGAATCAGTGAATGGCCATACTTCCAGAAGCAGATGGAATTGCTTTTAGTAAATTTGTCTGTGCAGATGATAAAACCATCACAACTCACATGAGAGATATAGACGATATCATTGACGACCATCAAAAAGGGAAGACAATTCTATAGGGGAGGATGATGATGGTGATGTGTTTGTTAGACCAACCTTTGCTGATGCTGTAGAGGCACTGGACACGTCCGAAAATATTTAATTACAAATGATATGGGCGAGGTAACAATGAAAAATTCTATCCAAATTGAAAATGTTTTGAAATCTCGAGTGGCCTCAGCTGAACAGACTTATAAAATCATTTCTTGGAAAAAAATTATGGTTTAAGACATTTGTAAAAATATAATGATGATATTAAAAATAATCGATTGTAGAACCTGGAGAGTTTGTGTATTGTATTCTTCTTCCATACAGGGTGTCCTGGCTATACGTACGCATTTATTTCATTGATATAACAAAAAAAGCCTTTGGGAAATGTTGGGAATCACATTGTTTCCGATTCAGCCTCCATTAAGGATTTTTAAAGTAAGAATGTTTATCTCAAGAATGGATAGATGTCTTGCTGAAATTTGGTATAAATGTTTGCATTAATACTCTTTAGATGACAAAAAATCATGGTAAATTTATGATTCGGCTAAATTATTCTTTTGTTTTCAGTGTTTTGACTCAGCTTTACCTTTGTCCTTTATTATATTTAAATGACCTATGGATAACCAAAAATAAATAACTATCCCATCGCCATCAGCAATGCTAATCCATGAGCTAGCCTACATAATAACAGGGTGACAGTGAATATGACAAAATGTTCACTTGCCAGACTACTAATGAATTGACAATGGGATAAAATCCCCACCCCTTTAGTCGCCTTTTACGACAAGCAGGGATACTGCAGGAATATTCTAAACCCCTTCCTGCAGGGGTGTACCTACTCCCAAAGCCAAGTGAACAATAAAAGAATTACCATTGGTTTAATTAAATATTTATGAACCCTTTCTTCACTTATAAGTAATAATATCAGCACCATAAGACTTAGCTACAACCCATTTTCAAAGACTAAGGGGAAATAAACAAGACACTACACAATCATTACAATTACTTTTTTATAATTGTTACACAGCACAAAGTACATACTTAGTACCCTGACAATGTTCATAGACTATGGGTAAATTAACACCCTGCTACATATTAAAAACTGTTAATAGCAATGAAAAATAAAAACCTCTTAATTTTGACATCACATAGCACAATTAAATAACATTATACAATACATTTTTCACCAAATCATAAAGCTTTACATCATAAAAACGAAGTCCTGGGTTTTATCCCATGGAAAGCATTCTATCATATTCTACTAGAATTATTGACAGAGAACAATTATTTAAAACAATGAAAAATTGATTAGGTTTTGGTGAAAAGCAATTATCATTGGCCAATTTGCTAACATATCCAGCAAAAATATTCCATTGCATGAAATCAATGGATGATTATTCAGATGTTTTCCATTTTCTGTAAACTAATTATCAGTCATTTTCATGCATCACATATTAATTCAATTCTGAATTCAAACATCTGCTAAAACCTTAGGCACTTAGTGGCATTCATAGATTAGTCAGAGAACTAATTCCTTAGCCCAATGAGAGCAACTCTTTGTACTCCTTCAGAAACTGAACCTCAAGCAGAAGTGTTATATCCAAGTGATCTTCTTCGTTTGTCGATAACCCTTCACTAGGTCTTCCAAAGGCATCATTCTTCACGTCTCATTTCAATTATACCAGAGCCTCCTTCTGAAGAACTTGAGCCATCATCTACTGACAAAACAAATATCTCGTAAGTAAAGCATAAAAAGAAGAAGAATACCAGGAGGTTATCACAGGGCACAAAATGTCACATTTGAACAAATGATTTTTAAAGACAGGCTATTGAAACTTTTATTATATGAGCTGGCAACCAACATCTGCGGTCATTTGCCAAGTTGAAGGTCAGGTGAGTAATTTTGTTAGGAGGGATTATGGGGTATGGAGGGAGAGAGAAGAGATCTCTGAATCTAAATTGGCCAACCCTTCATGAGAGGCACCAGAGAATCAACAGTTTTATGTCTCATCCAATGGATGGAGCACTGTACTTTAAGGACTCTCCAGACCGATCCTAATTGCTTATAGACCAGGATTTTACTGAAAAACCTCCACCACTGCTGAGAATCAAACATTAGCCCTAGATAATTAAATGTTATATATTGCTGGCTGACATATTTCCTTAGCGAATTCATATACACATGAAGCTTTCTTGGAATAACAACCAATGACTGATGTTGAACAAGAATTTTGAAAATTCATCTCACAAAGAGTCACGGTGAGCTTCGATACACTTTAAATCAAAAGTTCTTGCACCGAAGAGATCTTTTCAAATTTCATTTCTACGATGTCTCACGAGTATTTTAACCCTTTCGCGCCGAATGCCGTGCATATGCGGCGAGGATTTTCTTCGCAAACGAACGAAAGCCTCATATATGCGGCGTCAATTTTCCGACACAAACGAACGAATGCCGCGTATATGCGGCGCGGGGTGGAGGAAAGTGACCGCCGCGGAAACAATAGGCCCAGGTACGTGGTCGCCCCTCGCGTCCCAACTTAGCTCGAGCCCAGGGCCTTCCTCGGCCACTCGGATCGACCCTTTCCTATCCTCTCACGCGGTCAACTATAGCTTTTTGCTGTGTTTTTTCTAAAAAATTATTTGTTGCTTACTTTCGAAATCTAAAGTTAGAAATGAATTCTTCTTTTTTTGCTTGCCACATGGAAATTTTAAACGAAATTCTAGCGTTAATATCAACGGAGTTACAGAACGACAATCGACCATCGGCAATCCGTCAATATGAACATTAGAACTCCGTTTAAAATTTCTGCACGCTCAGAAAAAAACAAGGAATGTATTTTTAATATAAAAAAATCGATGCAAGCAACAAATATATGTTTATATAAAACACTGCATTTTCAGTCAGATGACCGTGGAATCGCACTGTGAAGGTGTCTTTAATCCTCCTTGGGTCTGGGACAGCGGCCGAGAAAAGGGATGGGCGTCCCGCTGAGTTGGGTCACAAAACGGTAAGGGATCGGACCCCTGCCTTCCATCCACGCGAGAGAGCTTCGTACAGGGGAGTGCAGAAATTTTTCAAGAGGCTCGTAACATGGAAGATTTTCCCTCCACAAGGCTTCGGCGCGAAAGGGTTAAGACCAGAAAGAAAATAATCAGTAGAGGGATTTGCGAAAAATATTGATTTATATAGTTTATATGGCATTTTTCAATTAGCAAATGGCGGTATTAAAAATCCAGTTAGGAACATGTTCAAATATTTTTAATTAGAGTAATCTAATATGCAAACCATTAAATTGAACTGGAAATAAAAAATTAGAAACAAATTTGATTTTATTTTCTCGGACCTAGAACGGGAGCAATGATTTGAGTCACTTACTGCATGAAACTCCGATTTTCTACCATTCTGTATAGCATACATAATATTATTACATAATCTGTACTATCATTCTTATGCAAGATAAAAGAGATTACTGTATAATAAATAATTGTTGTAGATCATATTCAAATAATGATTTTAGTAAAATAAAAAGCCACTTCAGTAATAATTGACTTATCGTTTATTCATACACCAATAATACTAAAAGCCATTGAAATTAGAGCCAGCCATTATATTCAGAAAAAGCACTAAGTAATCTTTCTGTGAATTCTGGATGAGAGATGTCATACTTAATATGCTTTTCCCTTATAGGTTTGAAATCAGCGTGGACAGATTCCACTGACTATTCACTGTAGAAACCAAGCCCTGCCGCATATTGTCGCAAAAATCGGGTATGAGAAAAAATATTGGTGGTCTTCAGGTGTTGCCGTATTGAGCATAATATAACTCTCTTTGAATACGGCAATCTTATTTTTGAAGTCGGGATCCAATTTTTTACCAAAGTAGACATGAACAACATTTATAAAATTTTCAAATACAGTTACACTCTTCAAGCATCCCAAATTTTGACTCCTTGATCGCAGTAAATCAAGTTTTACCAACAATCTTTTGCACAAATTGCCATTAAAATGAGAACTCCCTTGACGTAAATTGCGAATCACACTGCATATTTCTGCCCACTGAAGAGCATCTTGCTTAAATTCATTCAATAAATGTTTACATAATGTTTGAACAACATCTATCATTAAATGCAATACTGACGGAGGAACGATTTCGAGAAATTTTTTACCTTGAGGAGCAGAAAAATGAGGACTGTGGACGCAGTTTTTGTAAAATTTTGAATCTGTTTTCTTAGCTCATGCCGAAGACCATTGAATGTATTTTACTAACGTATTAGATATTATTCTGTACGCATCGCAAGTATTCAAATTATCTTTGGTTTCGTAACACCGAGTACGAGAGTAGTAACTGATATGCGACATTCTACCAACCAGAATGTAGGCCAATTTAAGATCGGTTGCGATTATTCCCGAAAAGTTAATAATATTTGTTGCAGATCAGAGGGATACATTCTCATATTTTTCCTGAGAATTAGGTGCCAAATTTATTACAATTTCTCGTAAATTTGGCAACACCAATATTTCCATTCATGCGGCTTTTCGAACGGAATCAAGATTTCCATATAGAATCTGTTTCCCCTGACGGAGATGAAAAATCGCATTTTGGCATCGATTCTGATTCCATTTGTAGTGGCCATTTTACATGGAAATTATTCCGTGGGGAATTTGCCTTGTTATGAAATCGGCCCCCTGGACTGAGCGAAGGGAGGGGTAACAAAGCACAAGCTGCGAGCAGGCACACACCTACAAAAAAAGTATGAAATGAACAGGGAGTGCGAGGCTACACAGATTGTGAGCCGAGCATAATGCAATCAAATACGCAGATTAAACCTCTCTCCCTGACTTAATGGAAATTGACTGCCGTGCATTTTCCAGGGTTTTTTGGAAAATACAAAAATTCCCTGAGTTATCCATGAGTTTTCCAAGACAAAACATTTCCCTGAGTTTTCCAAGTTTTCAAGGTCGCCGGACACCCTGAAAAAGGCCAAAGAGAAATGGATTGACAGCTGCTGCGAGAACATCAATGAAAATATGATGAAGGGGAACTCAAAAACAGCATACAACTTAATCAAGATGCACTTCGGAGAAAGGAAACCAAGATGCAAAAACATCAGAGATTCAGATGGGAAACCGTTAATGGAAGATAGAGAAATTGGCAATAGATGGAAACAGTAGATTGAAGAGCTATACTGAGGCCCGATCCCCCTAGAAGCATTCACAGATGACCAGAACCAAGTGGAGGAAGACAACTGTGGACCATGGGTACTAAGAAGCAAATTTGATACAGCAGTAAAGGACCTGAAAAATGGAAAGGCGCCTGGAGAAGATAAAATCAGCGGAGAAGTAATCAAAACACTTGGTGAAAAAGCACAAGTCGCACTATATGGAATAATCCAAGATTTCTACGAATCCAGAAAGCTGCCACAAGACTTCAAGAGGAGCTCAATGGTGACCATACTGAAGAGAGCAAGGGCTGAGAAATACAAGGAGCACCGAACCTTGAGTCTAGTGTCACATGCCTCCAAAAACCTTACTGGGATAGTAGGCAGAAGAATTGAAGGAAAAATTGAGGAAAACCTGTCAGAAAACCAATTTGGATTTAGGAAGAATAGGGGACAAGGGAGGGGACTACAATAACAGAAGAATCATCTATCAGCTCTACAAGTACCAGGTGGCCACAATACGCACGCAAGATGGAAGAAATATGGAGGCAAAAATTAACAAAGCGGTCCAACAAGGATGTAACCTGTCACCAGCACTCTTCAGTACGTACATGGAGGAACCAATAAAAGAAATAGAAGAACAAAGAATCAAAGTGAATGGAGAAGAAATCAACATACTACTCTTCGCTGATGATATCGCCATCATAGCAGAAAATGAGGAAGACCTACAGAACTCACTGAACACAATTGACAAAGTGATCCACGAATACAACATGAAAGTCAATAAGAAGAAAACCAAGATACTTGTGTGCGGAAGAGAGACAGTAGTGGCCGTCGTCCACCTCCAAGGAGAAAGATTGGAGCAAGTGGAATCATTCACCTACCTCGGCAGCACCATTACCTGGGATGGAAGAAGCACGACAGACATCAAGTGCCGAATAGCCCTAGGTAAGACGGCATTCATGGCCAAAGGCCGCAACTCTACTTGAAGAGGATAAGACTGGAGACAAGGAAACAGTATGTGAAAACATTCGTGCGGGCAGTGGCACTCTACGGATCAGAAGCATGGACCATTGGAAAAACTGACCAGAAAATAATAGAAGCCTTCTAGACCTGGTGCTGGAGGAGGATGCTAAAGATCAAATGGATGGATAGGGTGAGAAACGAGGAGGTATGCAGAAGAATTGGAGAAGAAAGGGAACTGTGGAGCACCATACGCCAGGGAAGAACACGGTGGGTTGGCCATGTTATGAGACACAACAATTGCATAGGAAGCATTATGAAGGGAAAGTCCCCAGAGGAAGATCAAGAGACATGTACTTGGGGCAAGTCAAGAGGGATACGGGGAAGAAGAACCATAGGGAAGTTAAAGCACTGGCATGGGATAGTGAAATGGAGGGCTGCAGTATACCAATCCTAGGCTTGTAATACTATGATGATGCAACCACATTCCTAAGATTTTTCAAAGAAACTGCCTCAGATATACCATCATCGCATAAGCCGCATTTCGCTTATACCTGGCCACTCTTTAACTTCCCATCACCTATCTGTCAGTCACCTTCTTGACATATTTTGGCATTATTTAGCCTATTGTACTGAACATTCACCTTTCAAAGTAGAAACAAAGTGAGAACGTATGTAATCAAATCTGCAGTGATTGAAGAGTATAGAGGGTATGATGACACAGTAGATGCTGCATCGGTTTGTGGGAAAGCTCAAATTGTGATTTTTCATCCCTTATTACTTAAAAAGTAGGGAATGCATACCTGTAAATTTTTAATAATAGGGTTTTTGTGTACCAAAGTTAATTTGCCAATTTTTTTGCGAATACTCTATTGTTTCAAAACAATAAACTAAGATCACCCTTTACTAATCTCATCACATTATTAATTTATTGTCATTTTAATACCTTACTATCAACCATTTTAAGCAAAGCATGCCCATTTATACCATTTAGCATAACATTTTAAGGTATAGCAATCAGTCAGTTAGGTCTTGAATACATAGTAGTTGCTTGGCTGTCAGGCTGAGCAAAGGAAGTGGAATTATTGGCTATTACAGTGGAAAAACAATAAATTCAAGTTGAATTCATTAAATATCCCACAATTTTATTCAAACAAAATTTATTCTGATTATTTTTTACGTGCACAACATGAAATGTATTAGCAATACTCTTCATGGAATACACTATGGTAGAATATAAGAATAGATTACACAACCCCTACATTTAATAGGTACAGTAGAATCTCTATTTTACATAACCTGATTTTATGTAAAATTTGATTCTACACAAGTGAATGAGCGGTCCCGGCAGACTCCTATAGTATTCTTATGGAATCATTATTTGATTTTACGTAAATTCGATAAAACAATTTTACGTAAGGCTATATTGGTCCCCGGTGGAGGAATAAATTTGATTTTACGAAATGAAAAAAACAGAACTTTAAGAAACTGAAACCAAATCGGGAAGATTCTTGCCCATATTTAATGGAAATCTTCAATTTAATGGTATACCACTGTGAAATACATCCGTAATGAAACAATATATGGCATTTTGATTGTATATATTTCTATCATATTACTTTCCCATCTTTCAGCACGAAAAGTTACTGGTTCAAGGTGTTCACTTGTTTACGCCCAGAAAGTAGCACCGGAATTCTCATGCGGAGCTACCATATGACCTTGAGATAAGAATCCAGTCAGCTGCTCTGCGTAAGGAGATGAAGCTTGCTTTGGGGTCGTGACAATGGCGCGTGCTATTGAGCAGAATAAAGTACGGACAATGTATGTCCCCGACCGATGCCAACAACAGAGGTGATTGGGAAAATAGGTGACACTGTAGTAACATATAAAGCATCACAATTGATGGTATCACAATGCTCAAACTTGCTTAAATCGGCGTAAATGCTTGGCAATTAATTTTTTCCTGTAGAAACATATTTACTCATTCTCTTACCCATGCACTGGATAGGTCTGTTTTAGTTGCGTTGTCCGTACTTTCCCAATCTAGAGCTTTAAGCGGAAGCAGTGTAATTCAAGACAGAGAAATTTTTCATAAATGATAATTACAATTTGCGTAATCATATATGCTACCCGTGCTGTTTTTACCCTTTAATGCCGGAGCCTTGCAATGAAAAATGCTTCCTTGTCATGAGTGCTGTGAGCATATATTCCTCCATACGGAACTCACTCCTGGCAAGTAATCGCACAGCCATACTCCTCATATCTTGGATCACAAATCAGGGAAGCCGGACCCTTTCCTCGATCACTGGGCAGAGGTGATAACGACCCTCTTCTCAGTACCATCCCCACTCACGGCCAACTATTCGTTTACTCAGTGCATTTGCTAAAAATATTTGCCGCCGCAAATGTTTGCTTCTGGGCGTATTTTTTTTAAATAGGCCCAGACACGGAACTTTACCGTTACTAATAACAAAGTTCTTGCATAATGAACACTCACGACAATTATGTTTGTAGTAGAGTTCTGTTTAAAATTTGGAAATGCACAGAAAAAAAATATTGCAAATGTAATTCTGAGCTTATATTTTCCCAGCATGCTACAAATATTGTTATAGTAAATCCACTGAGTATTTAAACAAATGCTCGACCACGGACACACTCAGTAAAGCCATCTACCACTGAAACGAGAGGTAGGAGATTTACCCCCGCCCGCAGGCCAGGGAAGGGTCAGACAACCAGCGGGTTGAGGAAACGATAAAGTTGTCATTTTTAGGGTCGATCTCTCAGTCGGGTCTACATTATTGACACATATAAACCGGATTTCCCCAAAAGGCTCCTCTCGCTCACGGCAGGACGAAATTCATCTACGGGTGACTCATTCTGCAAGAAATAGAAGGGTGTAACCTGAGAAGATCGCTCCTTCACCTTATCTGTTATTGTCCACCGCCGCCCAGCTTCGCTTTGACATAGGTGGCTTCCACTAGTGGGGGAGGGGTTGGGCCTCTTTTTTGGGGCTTCCGCGGCCAACACAGGGTTGATGCACACACGAAGTAAGGGGAGCCTGGTTGATTCATATCTGAACCTTACCCCTTAATTACCCCTCGGATTTTTTTTGCTTGCTTTCATCTCGCATAGCTACAGAGCCGTGTTGACATATCGTTCACTCTCTTGTGTGGAAAGATTTACACAGTTTATAAATTGCATTCTTATGCCTCCGTTGAAAAATCTACGTGTGAACAACCTTAACTTCGTAGCGAAAGGGTGGAATACGAATTTTACCATTCATTAAGTTGCTTGGATTTATTTGTTATTCCTTCTCTTACACGAAATTTAATAAGAGAATAGTGAATCTTCGTCATCGAAACAGAAACCACTGCATCTCAAAGACTAGGCACAGCCAGTGATTTTGCTGACTATTTTAATCGTTTTGGAGCACCACAGACTTCAAGTTTAGAGTACATAGGGCTGGAATGTGATACCCTGAAAAGTTGTCATGGACAAACAAATGGAGGAGATGACTGTAGCCATGAAATGTTGACTGACTATGAAGTAGATAAAAGTGATGACATCATCCCTGAACATAAAAAAGAAGATACCCTCTAGGCATTAAATATCCTGCATCATTTCTCATTACTTCCTGAGTTGATGATTATAAAGAAAATGTGAGAAAAATTGAAAAAGTTATCCACTCTAAAATGGAACAGTTAAAAGTGCAAAAAACCACATAACATTTTAAAAAGATGTAATTCTTCAAATGGAAATGTACTTTCAGAGAGTTTTTTCTTCATTTTCATTTTTCCCAGGCAGTTTATTAGTTTGCTTTGCAATGTTTTAACTTTCATTGAGTAGTATAATTTTTTAATTAATATCTTGGATAACTTTATTAAAATGTCTTATTTTCAAATTTTATCTATCAGTACAAATCACACTCTCCCACAGGCATGATTTTCTACTTATGAACACACTTGATTTAGCCACATATTTAAATGCTTAACCTATACTTTAGCTTGAGCAGCCAAAAAGCTATGATTATGTACTGAAATTCGACATTCAGTACATAGATCTACCGTTCATTTTGGTTTAAAATACAATTATCTCTCCAACACAATGCAAAGTTTTAATTTCTACAGTGGAATATAATATATAATGATATCTTTGTAGTAAAAATAGTTTCAACATCATAGTGTTCTCATGTGTTGTAAAATCTCAGCAAATGTTTCAAAATCTGCTAATATCTTGATTTTACATAACACCCTATTTTAGAGTCCCAGGGTGTTATGCAAAATCAAGACTCTACTGTAATTCTACTTATCCAACTATGGTTTGCATGGGTTACCTACCTGCTTGATGAATGTTTTTTTGCCACTATTGGTGATATTAAAATGCTCCACTTCTTACAAAACCAAATGGTCCTGCTCATGCATTGAATTGCAAGAGATTGTTGGACAGGCTCAACGCTTCAGCTGCATGTTGTGGGGGAAAGCCCATGGAATCTTTGAGGAGATTGTACGCTTTCAAGTTGACACACTGCCTTCCATCGTCTCATAGCCCTAACTTTCGTTCAAGAGTTTCCCTTGGCCTCAAATCAGCCTTCTCCTTTCTTTTCTGCTCGATCATTGCCACAGCACCAGCAACATTCCCTTGCGTGGCACACAGAGCCAGTCATGCCTCAGCTGTAGTGTAGCCTGGAGATGAAAAATTTACCTTCAATATTAACACAAGGCTTTAACCCATACACTCCCATGACAATTACAGAATTGGTACTCAAAAACCTTTATCGACAAATTACAGATGACCCCCACTCAATGATTGGTTCACATTACTATGAGAACATGTCCTTTAAGTAATGAGACGGACTTTTTTTCCACTAAGTAGAACAAACACTTGCTGCCGGCAGGTGAGATGGGTAGAGTGAAGTCTAAGTTATGCATGCTTGTTGCAGCAGTTGTCTGTGAACCATAACAGCAAAAAGACAGAGTACTAAACAAAGTCTCTTTTTTTACCTTGGAGTTAGATATGGAGCATTCCATCGAGCAAAGGTGTTCGATTAAGTTTTGTGTGAAACTGGGGATAAAGAGCCTGAATGAGATAGTAGTGAATGTGGAACCTTTCTGCCCTGGAACAGCATTGTAAAATGTGAAGGCAAAAATGAATACCTTGTATAGTCAGTTCGGGAAAGAAGAACAGCGAATAAAAAATTAAATGAAGAGTACATGTTCCACAGACCATGTTTTTATGTACACAAATATGTAGATGCATAAATTAAAGTTAAACAATAGAACTCGATGGCAGCCCCCCACTCGGAGGTACGCTTTGGGTTCATCATTATAAATTTGGTTTAGTTCCCAAGTAAAATGTTATCAGGCATACAAGACAAGTTCGCTTCATATATAATAACCATGTCTTTACTACTATGTTCTGTTGCTTTTAGCGTACTGCCCAAGTAATTAAATTGTTCTACTTGCAAGAGTTTGTGACTTCCTACTCTTATGACCAGCCTAGCTTTCTATGTCATAGATAATCTCATTACTTTTGTTTTCTCATGATTAATCTTCATCCCGTACTTCTCGCACTGCTTTTCGAATGCATCTACTAAAGTTTGCAATCCTTTCGATGACCAACTGACCAACGCCTGGTCATCCGGAAACTAACAGACTTTATCTGCTGGCCTCCTACTTTGATTCCCATATCTAGCTCATCCCATGCCTCTCTAACAATTTCCGCAGCATAGATGTTAAAAAGCAAAGGTGAAAACGGGCACCCTTGCCACACTCCACAACCTATAACTGCCTGCCCTGATTCACTGCCACCTGCCCTCACCTGAGCCCTCTGCCCCATACATTAAGTCTCGGATGAGTCTCCCATCACGCCAATCTATTCTTTTTTATCCCCAGTATCTGCATTATTTTCACCCAGTTTACTCTGTCAAACAACTTTTTGAAATCCACAAAACAAGCGAAAACATTCTGATTATACTCTACCTATAAGTGTCCTCATTACCGCAATCGCATCTCTGGTTGCCGTACCCTTCCTGAACCAAAATTGGTCATCGCCTAAATAGTAGTTTGCTCTGCTCTCCAACCTTCTATTTAGTATTTTAGGCAAAACTTTTACCGCATGCGAAATTTAACTGATTGTTCTTTACTCCTCGTATTCTGACGCTTTCTTCTTCGGAATAGGTATTAATACTGTTTTCACAAAATCCTCTGGCCATACTCTTTCCTCGTAGATCCTGCGAATAAGTTCAAAAATGGATTCTCTCCCCTTACTACCTAGATTCTTCAGTAGCTCCGAAGGTAGGTTGAACGGTTCCCATGGCTTTTCTACTCTTCATCTCCCTTAATGCCCCCTCTATTTCGCTGTCAAGTAACTCAGGGCTCTACCATTTTCAGAGATGGGTATTGCTACAGATTGGACATAAACTGCTTCTCTTTGATTAGCAGAAACCCTGACTTTCAAGGTAGCAATCCCCATTTTTTTTAACTTTTCTCGAGCCACAATTTTTTCCAGAGCATTCGTCTGGAAGTATGTCAAAACGGGTATGACACCCGACGAAACTATCTTGAGCTCTTCACGCAAATTGAAAGTAAGTCTAAATAATTCAATGGTAAATAACACGGCTAGTAATAAGAATAATGTTGATTACGACATCAACTACCCGAAAATATTAATTCTTCGACCGACCAAAAAAATATCATCAGTTGTAAAGCCCTGATTACACGATACATTAACATTTACAAGTTAATGTGTGAATGTATGAACGCGAGAATGAACGAGAAAATTCACCGTGTAAACACACCAAAATGTACGAATGCATGAACATGTGAATATAAAATAGAACCTGTTCTAATTTGGTTCATGCATTCGTACATGTTGCGCTCATGCTTCAGTGACACCTGGTGGTAGATAATGGAAATAATGTTTTCTGCTCGTATGGTGTTTGTGTACTTCTAAATTTTGGTTTGTTTGCGTTTGATTCAGCTATTAGCATTTATTTTGACCTCTGCTCCATTAGGACTTCGCTCTACTATTTGAACTTGGCACTGTTAGCACTTCCTGGAATACCTGTGCGCTATGTTTATTGACCTCTCGCTACCATTGGACCTCTCCTGTTATAGACCATTGCCCCTCTTTTGGACTACCCTCCTACACATTCTGTCGGAATTAGTAGAATAAAGGTTCAAATGCATTAATTACAAGAGCATTCCTTGTATTTCACGTACTTATCTATTTATTTTCAGAGCTAAACGCTTTCTCAACAAGGTCATGAATGCCGGGAGGGCTAGTCCAGTACTAGAACAGTGAATTACAAAATGCCTTGTTTGTGCAGTAAATACTTGAGAAGTTCGTGCCATGAATGTGTGATTGGCCATTAATTACTTAGTTTTTTACTTACAACAATTTATGCTTGTACGACTCTCACATAGCTCTATTTTATCAGGCAATTAGTTCACTGGCAGATCACCCAAGAAACAGCTTTGTGCTCGAAACTGGATTAGCTGTTTTTTTATTCGTCCAATTCTACGTGAAAAACTTAAGTAAGTAGGAACCAGAGAGATAATTAAAGATTACCGTCGTGTTCATGAGGCAATGATATCCATTTAAGAGCAAGTTTTTAACTTGTTTCCAATACTACTACAGACTTCCTTTTCCAAATGTGCCGAGAATAACTTAATCAATGTTTTTACGATCCATTATGTTACTACCCATGATAGTTTGAGCTTACTCATGAATTGCATTCAATAGATATATGTTCACAAGCGTTCTTATCGATCCTGTATAAAAAGGGTTTTTCATCGCACTTTTTCTCAACAGGAAATACCTCACGTATCATACAGCTAACATTTAAATAAGATTTTGATCCTATGTATTCGTTCTACTATGATTATTTGATTTTCGAGTAAACAAATATACCTCACCATAACTGCAATATAATTCCCGAGACATATAAAAAGGGATTTAGCAAGTCCATTCGAGTATCTTTCATCTAAGGAACTACCACTCGGGAAAACAAATGTGGAATTTGAGTTAATTACCGCTGAAATTCTGAATTTGAATTATTATACGTATAATATAAGTATAAACTGCTTTATATTAGGTAGTCTATAGGTAGGTTGACTTTATGAACGCTTGAATGTTGCGCATAATGAAGAGAAAAACAACAACAATCGCAAATACGTACCCTGAAAATTGTGCGAATGCATGTGGTTTCATGTACCGTGTAACCACTGATTCATCCATTCATTCACGCAAATGTAGATGAATCCGTTCACGCAAACGTGCATGAAACCATTCACGCGAATGTACATGAACTCGTACATGTTAATGTATCGTGTAACCAGGGTTTAACAGTACTTCAGAATTCTGATTCCAAGAGTTTCACAGTCCTAATTACATGAATGTACATATTACGTAGGCATGAATATACTTATGTATATTCATGTCTACGTACACGAGGCGTAATACACCTTACCTTCAACCTGCCATCACAGCTTCCCGTACCTTCGATGTAATAAGGTCGAATCCAAATTTTATTACCGTCACCTGACGCTTTGGCTAGTTTCTTACTTTCAAGAGGATATCTTCAAGCCTTTGATTCAAATTCCTGTTGAAAGATGTTTTCAGCAATGAGTAATACCAATTGGAAGACCAAATGAATTCACAGTTAAGTAAGGCATTTCTATATAAAATTCCCAGAAATAACATTCTAATGGAAGAAATGGATTAAAATACGCATCAACCAAGCCACGCTATTTCCACCACATCAGTAAAACTGAAATTATTTCTAAGTCCGACATATCACTCACGAGAAATTACTCAATCGCATTCAATGACCAACAAGCCTTACAATAAACGCTAGGACGCTCATACATACAAGTAAATTCATTCCCATAATAGAAATTTGCACATGTGACTACGAACTTTTGAAAATCCACTTCCAAACAAAAACACCTCAAACACGCGTCCCACAACAACACGGCTGACAATATACGACTAGAGCAGGTTTTCAGAGGACCAGTTTCATTGTAGCTTGACGAAAAATCCGCCAGGTAGAGCGTTGTCTGATATTGAACCTTTAGAAGCGGGAAATATTAACGTGTATGCTTTGACCCCAATTATTTGAGCTAATCAAACCTAGTTTAGTGGTAATGCTTGTAACACACATAATTTAGCATAGCAAGAAGTAATTCCAGCAAACGATTTTTTTTACCATAGGGACCATGCAAATGAATCGGAGAGACTTTAATTCAGCCAGATAAACACTGCAATGAGAGCTTTGCGTAATTAATTTCCGTTATACAATTTATTATCTCTATGTGTTTCATGGTACATTCAGAAATTCAGAAATTCAAACGCGAGGGAATTGGAAATAATTCTATTTATTCTTAGGAATATTGCATTTATATTCATAACATTTAATTCATAATGTGGCAATATAGGTTTCAATTAATTAATGTCAAATATCTGTTAACGTGATGTAATGGTATTTCCACAAAAAATCACGGAATAGCTATCGAAAAGTTAGTTTTTGAAGTTAAAATAACGCTCGGAAGTGGGCATAATGAATATAGACTTTCTTGACGCTGGTATTTCGAATTCGGGTGGGAGAATATGAGCTTAGAGCCAACACCACCTTAGGGTGTGGGTACTAACGTTACTTAAGGTGGCGTTGGTAGAGCCGTAGGGTAGTTGATCTCGCTAGATAGATGCAATGTCGTTAGATAGAGTAGGTACACAGTAGGAATATTATATATATTGTAACGCATGTAAAAGCCATGTAGCGTGATTCAAAGGTATTTCAGCCATGTTTCAGTTTAGTTTCAAGGGAGAAACTTTTACCTGAGTTGATATTTTTGTGCAACTTCAATTCAACAGTCTTTGCCTAATTCCGCTTATGAACTAAAACATATTTCAATCCACTCCACGTCAATACTTCCAACCATCTTCTTTCACTCACTAAACCCACTTTTATATATGAAAACATTATTTGTTTAGTATTAGAATCGTGCTTAACAATTGATGCAATTACATCAAAAACGTTCAAAATAAACCTTAATTTATTGTAAAAAAAGTGGAAAACTGCTAATTTATTTCATTCCTAATGAATCAATTCCACCACATCTGCCATGAGATAACTTTATTTTTTCGATCGCAAGAAAACATACAATAAATTTACTCAAAGTTATAAAAAGAATTCTTGGAGCAAACCATATCAGGAGCGTTCTCATTTTGTTGTCAAAATCAAGAGATTAACACTTGAAAATATTTCATCATTTTAATAGGCCACCACGGTGTCTCAACACCAAGTAGAAGGTGGATTCTTTCTTAATGGTGAAATCTAGAAGATTACTACCATCCTAAAGTTGATTTCCAGCTTAAATCAATCGCTGCTGGTCTGGGGGGTTCCCTCTTCGTCCTGAATTTTGGCCTTAGCGTTGTCACTGGTGTATGACGGCTCCACTTCCAATATAATGGCTTTCAAGTTACCGTCTTTACGAACATTTCCTTATCTCCTCTCAATTTTATCTCCAGGGGGTAAAGGAAAAGATATGGAGCTGGAAAGTGGAAAAATAACAAACGTTAATTCCTACAATTATCTAGGAGTTACGATAAGTGAAGATGAAAGAGACAACAGCAACATAATGAAGAAAGTAGGCAAAGGAAGAAGAATGATTAAAATGTTGCATCTAATTTTGCGTAACAAGAACATAACGGATGAAACTAATAGAAATATTTTTAAAACAATGATAGAACAAGTTAGGACGTACGGGTCAGAGGTTTTGGTTAAAAATATGTCTCAGAGATTAATGTCGGCTGAAATGTCGTGCTGGTGTAGATGCTGTAACTTAATCCTGCTAGATCATGTAACAAATAATAAAATAACAATATTAGAAACAATATATGGCAAAAACGGAAATGGTGGGGACATCTAAGACGCATGAAGGAGGAAAGATTACATCAAGGGTTTGGAAATGGACTCCAGTGGAAAGAAATTACAGAGGAAGGCCTAGGAAAAATGGAAAGAAACTATCGAGTTGGAAATGAGAAGAAGAGGATTAAAACCTGGAGATTGAGATGAAAGAGAAAAGTGGCGTTTGGAATGCGAGAAACGGCATTAAGCTGCAAAAAACTCTCTATATATTTTTTTCGGACGATTCTGGTGGTCCGTATGCCCCAGATTAAGACATTGGCGTGTCGTCCGATTTCGCTGGGGCAGAACCACCAGAACTTGACAGAAACACCCATGCCCTGGGCAGGCGAATAACCGACCCAGGCGGCACTCGAACCCGCGACCCTAAGATTAGTAGGCGATGACTTTAGGCGGCCCTGGTGGCGGCGGGGTAAAATTTAACTGTATTCTCAATCAAGGTAATATTTCTCCAATGGCCGTAAAATATATGCACCACCTTTTGTTTGTTGTTTTTTTTCTATTTGACCACGCTCTTTTTGAGCTGTTCTCCCAGAAATCTGGGGCCCTGCTGTGTGTGTGAGTGAGTGTTTAGTGTGATTGCGTGTGCGGTTGTGTTAATAACTTGGCAGCCTTAGTAGAGTCACTACAGCTCTCCGAAGGATCCCAGGTTATAACCCAGGAATCCTTAGCTGGGTCTCATTTGCCTACAAAGGATTCCAATTGGGTTGTGTGTGTGTGTCTGTGGTGGTCCCTGGCGAGGAATTGACTTTCCCGTAAACCACCACAGAGGGTATTCTGGTGGAGAGGCTGTGGTTGGTCCCTGTTGCGGAGTCCCCATTCCCGCAAACCAACACAGTAAGTGTTTGAATTTTTTTGACGATTGGTGCATATATTTTACGGCCATTGGAGAAATATCTTATCTGGTTAATGTATTCTCAATATTTAATTGGCTGAAAGTCCGGTTGTTATCAACCTGCCCCCGAATTTTGAATCTTTCTAAGTACACTCCCAGAATTATTGCACTCCGTTATTATGGCGACCTAAACTTCGTTACCTCTGAAGTTTTTGTGACACGCTAAATTTGCGAGCTTTATGGAACGGAGGTTATTCCTGTTTTTCCCCATAAATTTTTCTAATCGCTCCATCCTTTTCTTGTGTCGTTTACCATATAACTTGTCTGGTTTCCGAGTCACTGTTTTGGGATTTTTAGCAATATGAATTTTTACATAGGTTAGGGAGCTGACCTATCGCTACAACCCTCCTCCTTTACCCGGGCTTGGGGCCGGCAGTGGCCACTGATGAGCTACTCAATCCACCCCGCAGTTATCCCAGGCGGAGTTCGTCCGAAAAAAAAAACAAAAAAAATTGTACTTACCTGGGACCTTCAAAAGAGAGTAGTATGAAATACCTTGCATGCCTTAATAAGTATCTACGAGTTCACACCACCGCACGCAATAGAAGACGTCAATAATCAGAACACTGTTCAACCGGGCCTTCAATATTTATGACGGAGCATCCATGTAAAAGGATTATCAACACCTGCGAAAAGCACTGGAGGGATGGGGTGAGAGCCTAGCCACGTTGAAACACCGGTTCCCGTCAGATCACCGAAGTTAAGAAACGTTGGGCCCATACGGAGGGTTGGTTGGGGAAGGTAAGAGGGAGGATTCCCTCCATACTTATACCGGGGACTTTGGGTGAGGCCTTTCGTTCATACCTCTACTGTAGCGATCTTGTCCACTATCTGCAAGTGGCATGCAGGTTAAATGTGGGGCAGCACAATGGATCAAGAAGTCTGAGTGCCAGGAGGACTCCAGAAGGTCCTCGCCCACCCTTATAATCAATCAATCAAGCACTGGAGGAAAATTACTACCGTCGTGAAGCAATCCTCAAGGAAAAAGGAAAAAACAACACCAACGGAGGACATAGAGAGAAGCCGTCCACGTTCGCTGTCATTCCCTTTGTTCCGAAAACCCCTGCAATATATACAAACCCCGAACACTCACAAAATACAAAATAATTTTGAAGTTTCATTGTGCTTCATAGTTCGCCAACCTGTTTAAAAAAGTCAAGGGTGTCAAAAGAAATCCAAAGCGGGATATCCCAAGTCAAGTACAGCTGTGGAAGGTCCTATGTTGGACAGACATCCAGGGCACTGCCACAAAAAAGTGGAAGCGATGGACTCTGCAATAGTGTTGGTGGTGGAAGAGGCAGCCCGGTACTCGTGTTCAAATAGAAGTACAAAGGTAACAGGAACGGGACGGACAGCAAAGACTAGGATCAAGGAGAAGAGTCGACGGGGAAACCAAGACTTAACTAATTAGTGGTCGCAGACCGTGTGTGCCATAGGCCACGAAAGTAACGCTTAAAACGCGAAAATACTCACAAAAGATAAGCACTTAAAGATAAGAGCCATTTGGGAGGAAGTAGATATTAAAAACATATAAATAACTTCAATAAATATTAGTTCAGTGATTCGTGGCTAGCAGTACCTAATTTCATTAAGAGTAGGCAACATCCAAAAAGGTTCTTCAAATATCTTCTACCCCTCCCTTCCCCCTCTTTGAGAATACAAGGCTTGATGTGCAAAAAGGAGAGCAATCATTAATCTTGAGGAGGTCTGTCGCTTAGGAGAAGAACATTTGGCATTTAAAATCAAGACACGGAGAATCCCAAAAAAAATATGTCATTAACGAACAAGTAATAAAATTAATTCATAAACATATCCTAGCCGCGTTGATTACAATATGTATCATTCATAATAGCTGTCATCATGCTACCTTGCTATATGTAGAATAATACCAAAGAACAGCAGTTCCGATAGCAGAATTGGGCATCTTCACAACCGTTGCTAGGGTTACTTGTATATCGCTGAAAGTGATTAAGAGATTGTGCAAGTGTGAATCAGCGAAGAATAATTTGGAATTTAAAATCGGATAAAACCAGGACAAACGGATAAAAACAAGAAAAATGGGAGCATTAAATTGTAAGTACCTACTCATTCATAAAAAACTTCATACGACTTTTAAAGACAATGAACCGATTTGAATGAATTCTTCATGGGTTTCCCACCAGGTGAGATGTTTATCCAGAGCCGACGTTTCAATGGCTAACTCTGGAATCATCCTCAGGGCGTTGAGTGAGACTTCATTCAAATCGTGCGCCAGGAAAGCACCAAGTTTTACAACGAACCGATTATTTACGTAACTAATTTTACTACTCAATAATTGTGATGTATCATGCCAATGTTATTCAGTTGCCAAGGCTTACTTTAATGCAAAACAAGGGGAAGAATTTTAGTAGAAGTTTATAAATATAAGAGCTGAAGTCACTTCTTGCGCAAATCACAAATAAATAGGAAAATTTTAACGTAACTTATTCGAGAGAACCGTGTGATCTTAATATTCCTGCGAGTAAAACTAAAGTTGTATCTCTAAAAGGAATATTAGGTGTTGTGGCACGAAAAAATAATGAGGATATTTTGGAGATCGGGAGCAGGTTATAAAAGATAAATGAGAAGATGAAAACACGCATTAATCCTTAAAAATTCCCTCGATCTGTTGACGCCCCCAAATTCGTAGCTCTCTAATGATAATAACCAAGGAGAATAGCTCTCAGTTTTCCTTGATAATAACAGTAGTTGGCGCCGGGTAGGCATTTGGGTTTTCCACTCCGTGTGATGGCTTTCTTGAAAACAGTTTCGCTGACATTCCAGAGAGGAATCAGTTCGAAGGTGAGGAACACGGGTTTGTTGGCCACCTTTTATAAGTCAGCCCGTGTTGATGCTGTTCAATTATTGGTCGTTTTGATTTAGTGCTCTTTTCCAGGTTCTGTGTAAAAAAATCGTAATCTTATCTGATAATATTTTGTTATGATTTATAAATGTCTATGGCTTCCATTATAAACCTAAGGGAATGACAGTTCTCCTTGGTAATTACTTCGAAGTAAATTTAGTGTCCCAGTTCGCCCCACGCATCTTCCGCGATAGCCGACTGTTGGCATTGCTTAAAACTTTTTTGTGGCTCCTTCGTGTTCCGGCAGGTAGACTTCTTCAATGATCTGCAGGTCTCTTAGATGTATACTTTTGCATTCGAGCATGCCACTCGGTACACGTTTTGTACATGTTATGTGGGATTTTGTACTATATTATACAAAACACCACAAAATATTAGTAGTGACGCGGCTATTTTTTACTCAGCACCTGGGAAAGAGCTCTAAACAAAAACGACTAATCACTGAGCAGCAACAAGACGTACTTATAAAAATCGGCCAAAAAACCAATGTCCCTCACCTTCGACCTGAAGACGCTGACTGGAATGTCAGTTCGTCAAGCAAGCCAACGAACGCGGTGGACAACCCTGAATCTATTTGGATGCCAACAGCTCGAAATCTTCGCGTCAACGATAATGACAATAATTATAACTCAATGAGGGACCTTTCTTGGCCACTTTTTATGATAGTATATGATTTTTGAGTGTTGGTCAAGAAAAATATTAAAATTTTTCTTTTTTTATAGTTTTAGAGCGACTGGTAGACTGTTCCATGCAATCAGTGTGCATGTTCCATTAATTTCATAGTCCTGAGGATGCTAATAAATTTGGCAAATCGTTAACGATGACAAATTGAATTTTATTTAACGATCACTCAAAAATCATATACTGTTGTACTTAATAATTAAAACATTCACGTTCCAAGTTTTTCTCTCTCCAAAGACCTAGTCCTTAAATGGATATGTTGACCACAGAGTGCTTCCGGAGTGATGCGAGGAGCGCGCGCAGTGCATTTTATAGCTTAGTTTTTGTTTGCTGTAGTGGAGGGCTCGAATAAAATGTGGCCGTCAGTGTGAGCGAGGAGTTAAACATTTCTCTTGCGTTGCAGGCTGCAGATGCAAGCAGAAGGAAGTGGAGACGGGGCAGGAGGAGACTATGCCCCCCGATCCCGCATCCCCCCTCATCCTTCTTCCCCATGACTCCCTATCCCTGCCATCATTACCGTCGCCCCCACCTCCGCCCCTACCGCCGTTCCCTCTGTCATCCCCACCTCCGCCCCCACCTCCGCCCCCACCTCCGCCCTCACCTCCACCCCCACCACCACCCTCACCTCCGCCCCCACCTCCGTCCCCCCCTCCGCCCCCACGTATAGCCCTTCCAGTGACGCCACTCACTGCACCTCCACCCCGTGTTTGCCTGGGAGATGGACAGTGGAGACATGAGGTGAGACAGATCTACCAGAACATTTTTAATTTTAAAGCATTTCATTCATCTAGAATCTTGTCTCCTCTATTCTTACATGTCTTTCTTAGTGCTGTATTGATCATGCACCCCTATCGGTCACAGAAAATTAGATGCCACAATAAATTTTAAGTCCGCTAAAACAAGCACCGACAGAAACCTATAAAGAGAGGAAAAAATGTTCCTTAAACACGTTCAAAATCATCGTCTTAATGCTATTTTTTCTCTAAAATTTATTTAGGTGTACATTCAGTTAAATTGTTCTGTCGCTTGCCATTTTTACTGTAAAAAATATTAATCTTATTACTCACCCTATACATTTCTTTTAAATCCATCTTAAGAATAATTATTTTGTGTTCCTCAATTGCTGAAGTATGTACATATAAAATTATATGAAATAATATTGTTCTTCTTCTTTCCCGTTTATGCCATTGGCTTCAGGTCCTCTATGAACTGCTTCCACCTTTTCCGATCACCTTCCATTTCTTTATTATGTCTCCCTCTCAAGCCTTCCCTCTTTTCTTTCCACACTTCGCAATGCCTTGTATCCATCTCTCTCTCCGTCGACCTCTACATCTTTTCCCATCCAGTTTTCCTTCAAATACTCTCCTGCGGATACATTATTCTGATCCATTCGATTGAGATGTCCGTACCATCTAAGTCGTGTTTCATTCCATGTTCCTTTTGGTTTTATTTCCTATTCTTCTCAAGAATTTCATTTCTGATGCTGTTATTTTGCTTTCTATTTTGGTTGTAATCGGCCAGCTTTCAGAGCCATAAGTTAGTATAGGCACATAAATAGATTTATATAGTTCTGGTTTTGTTTTGTGGTCTATCTCTCTTTTTCCAATGAGTGTGTTACTTATCTGGTAGTTTACACTACTGACTTGTTTTATTCTGTGAGGAATATTTTGATTTAATTTACCATTTTTTGCAAAGATTGCTCGGAAGAATTTGAATTCTTCATTTTTCTTGCTATGCTAAATTCAGTGTGTTATAAGAATTACCATCAAACCATTGGCGGCCCCAATGGAGGGGGTAATCGCCCCCCAAAAACAATTTTGCACATTGTTTGTTACGAATTTCCCTGACGAGACCCACGAACCCTCCTTTTCCTGGGGGGTATTCCATACCCCAAGAGCAGCTGGTTCCCCCCCCCCCTCAAAACCTCTGCTCTGGAGCCGCCTCTGAATCAAACTAGGCTTGATTAGCTCAAAAAAATGAGACCAAAGCCATAGGCGTATCTAGAGGGGGGGGTTTGGGGGTTGTACCCCCCTCCCATTTATATAAAAACGTAAAAATGATGTGTTTAACACTTGCTAATAGTACGCCTATAGATCACCTTCCATAACATAATAGAACACCTTAAAAACGTCATTTTAAGATTTATATTTTTCAGGACTCCCGGACCCCCCGTTTTACATGGGGGTATTACTTACCCCCATGTAAAAGAAACCCCTTCAGGTAGTGACCCCCCCCCCTTCAGACGCTTCTAGATACACCTATGACCAAAGCATACACTTTAATATTTCCCGCTTCTAAAGGTTCTTTGCAATAGGCATGGGCAAAAAATACCGATATTCGGTAGTACCGGTTCTACATTTTTATTTCTAGTATTTAAAATCGGTACATCGACGGAACCGGTACGAATAATACCGGTGTTTAGACCGCTGCCATCTTGCGTCAACTAACAGAATTAACTACGAACATTTATTGACTACAGTAATTTTCAATAATTTTCTACTAATATATCTGTCTTTTTTCATATTTACATAACTGTGAAGTTGTGATTATATGTTAGTTACCATTATTGATATAGTAGGTAAGTAGAATTTTTTGACGCATGCCGAACACCAGACAATCGATGATTTTGAACCGCATAGACGCATAGATACAAGTATTTATTCCTGTAAGTTAAACGCTAGTGCGACCGCAAGGAGTGATCACTACAACAAGGGATTTTACCTGACCACAACATTAAAACAATACCGACCGTTCTTCATGCGATTTAAAATCATTCCAGCAGAAAGCGACGAGTGAACACCTACAGCGTAAAATACAATATATTAACGTATTTAATGAATAGCCGATGTATATTCCCAATGAATGTTCAATAAAAATGCCGATGGATGGAAATTTCTGAGTGTCTTTTTGAACTGATATATTCTAATTTGCCCAAATACTGGAAAATTAGAGTGAAACGTATGTTCATTCGTAATTAATTGAAATATTTAATCAATCACATAAATACCGGTATTTTTTCGTTGGTGATATTATTGCTTTTTAATACTTATCAAAAAAATACCGGTACATTTTTGAGTACCACCATGGCCCCCTTACCAACCATTCCAACGATGCAACGCCATAGATGTATCTATGGCCGTAGTTTTAAAAGTAGCTGGCCTTGGTTCAGCGTCAAGGTCGAAAGATATCCCGATTCGTTGCCTCTATCGAAGATGCAAATATATCGACCCTGGTTCTATGTCAGACAATACCTCACCTAACGGATTTGTTGTCAAGCTACATCAAAACTGGTTATCTGAAAACCATGTAAACTTCCTTCAGTCCTCTATTTCTACCGTTATGTAGTGGGAACCCGTGTTTGTATTTCGAAGTGGATTATCAAAAGTTTGTGATCATACGTGCACATTTCTTGTATGGGAATGAATTTACTTCTATGTATGACTGTCCTGGGCTTTTACTGTAATGATTGTTGGTCCATGAATGCGATTACGTCATTTCTACTGAAAGGTGCTTCGGACTTGAAAAATAATTTCAGTTGTTCCCATGTGGTGGAATTTGCGTGGCTTGGCTCATCCGTATTTTAATCTATTTCTTTCGTTGGAATGTCATTTCTGGGAATGGTATTATTTTTATATAGAATTGCGTTACTTCTCTGTAAATTCATTTAGTCTTCTTAATTGGTATTACTCATTCCAACGAACATCTTTCAACATGACTTCGAATCAAAGACTTGAAGATATCCTCTTGAAAGTAAGAAACAAGCTTAAGCGTGACGGTATTAAACTTTGGACACGACCTTATTATATCGAAGGCACGGGAAGCTGTGAAGGAGAATTGAAGGTAGTGCATAATACGCATCGTGTGCGTAGGGCTGTGGAATCTGAATTCTTAAGTGCTATTACAACTGATATTTTGTTGGGCGGCCAAAGCAGTGGCGGATACATATGGGGGGCGCGGGGGACGCGCGCCCCCCCTTGCGTGGCCGCCCGCATTGCCACCCGCGCCGCCCCCGCCAGTCAGCCCGCACGCTATTCGTTCGTTTCTTTCGTCAGTCGACTCTGAGTCGAGTTATCGAGTAGTTGTACTTTCTTATGTAGCACGCGCGCGCGTCCGCGTCGTCGTATTTTATACGTTTCTGTCTGGCACATAGATAGCTAACCTACGAGAAAAGTCGCGGCCATTCTAATGATCTCGATACGTTATTCTGTCTAGCATTTATTCGAGAAAAGTCGCGAATATTCTACTGTTTGTATTTGTTCACACTCCTTAAAAGTCTGGAAGCGAACATTCTGGCACCGAATGTTCTCGAAACATCCGAGCTACATACATAAGAGAAGCAGAGTCGCTGCCAGGCAGACAGTTTGGATGATCGTCGCGATAACTTGCGCCCCCCCCCCCCTTGAATTTTTTCTGTATCCGCCACTGGGCCAAAGACATGGTGTTTTCGGACAGATGATGTCGTAATCAACATTATCCTTATGTATTACTAGCCGTGTTATTTACCATTGAATTATTTGGAACTACGGCCCTACGACCTACGGTATTTGGGCCTTGCTCTCAATTTGAGTGAAGAGCTCAGAATTGAATCGTCGAGTATCATAACCGTTTTGAAAGACGTATAGACGAATGCTCTAGAAAAGATAGTGGCTCGAGAAAAGTTAAAAAGAAAACAGGGATTGCTACCTTGAAAGTCAGGGTTTCTGCTAATCAAAGAGAGGCAGCTTTTGTGCAATCTATAGAAATACCCCTATCTGAAAATGGAAGAGCCTTAAAGGTAGTTCTGTCTGAAAAACTTAATATTGATCCGATCTGGTAAGTTCGCATACGTTTGTGTGTGTTGGGTAGGAGTGCTTGACTAATAACTAAATGATGCAAACTTTAATTTTTGCAAATTGAAACTAATTTTAAATGGTCAAGTCTTAAAAGACGATGACCAGTTATGTTCACAGTCCATCCGTAATGGAATGCAGTTGATGGCTCTTCAGTTGGATGAATCTCATTCAGACTTTCAGGTAAAAATAGGTTTCTTGCTTCAAGTTTTTAAAAAGGTGATATTTTATTTTGTTTTATCTTGAGTTATTTTGTAGTTTTATCTCAATGGTGTGACATTAATTCATTTATTGGTCAACCCGTCTTAGTTGTAAGGTTTTCCTCTATCACCTTATATTACTAGCAAGGAAAGGCCACAAAGTGTCTCTCTGTAGTGATATTTCGGCTCGGTCATCTTCAGTTATTTACAGGGGCGTCCCGTCCTAAGGATCACACGAGCACGTGAACCGCCCGGTTATCCCAAGCAATTGGAATATACACATTATTGTGAGACGGAAACACGATTTCTGTACGTTGAGAACGTATTTTCGAAGTTGTGTGAGCCGGTTAACTTTCTGTTTCCATCTGAATCACGCGCCACGCCCGCGGAGCACAAGCCTGTTGTGAACTACAATAAGTTAGGCGTATTGCATAGCTAGTGCTTCAAGGGGCAATGCTGTTAATAAGAGCACAACTCGAGTGTGATCGCGGTGCCACTGGTCCTCTTCTAATGCCGTCTCTAATAGTTCTTCTCAAATCCCAAAGGTGGCTGCATGTCTCACGTACTCTGTGGTAAGATGTGGTGGTGACAAGCTCAATTACTTTATTAAACAACCGCATGGCATCATTCCTGCCAGTTGGAAGTCGAAAATAATAATAAACCATAAAGTCTTACGACTTATTATTTTGTTACAAAATATATGTGCTCTGAGCTGGGATATAAAAAAAAAATTAGTTAAGTAATACAACAGTTAAAAGTATGTTGGCAGGCTGTAAATAGAAAGGGAGTAGATATTCGTTGAAGTGGAGAGAAGGTGATGTTTTGAGCTTTGCTATGTTGTGTTGTTTAGTTTGTTTGCAGCAAGTGAGTGGTATTTCCGGTGCGGATATCAAATGCAGGACAGTGTTTTATCGAGCTACTCGGCTTCGTTGTACCGGCAGAGGACAAAAGTCACGAAAATTACTTCCATCATTTGACAATAACATTAATAATTTCGATCTGTCATCAGCTTGAGTAACTGCCTGCTCAAGAAATAACGCAGTGATGTTGCTTTCCAGCTTACGCGGCAAACGGCAATAGTATCTACCATCGACCCCAGAAAGAATATGTGATAAATTTGAATTCCGTGTTTGCTGGAAATTAGTTATAACTGAGTTTAAGGAGGATTTAGTTTTTTATTTGCCTATATAGGACATGGTGTGCAGTGTACATAAATTCTTGTCCTATTCCCGGTACTGCGCTTAAATAGTATACAATTGTAGGTATCTACGTGAAGGGGTGGTTCCACGTAAGGCAAATTGTTGAAATATTTATTGTATTGCACAGTACCTAGTCCTACGACGGTACTCAAAATGTATACGGCGCAGTATCTTCTTCAAGTCCCTTTCTCTACGTTGGGAGAAGACAAAAGATTGCAGATTAAGACAGCAGGTGCTTATCAGCCTGATTTGAATATTGCGACTGAAGTTAAAGGATCAACACCAGTGTACAGAAGAACTTTTAAGAGGGATTGGTACTCAAAATATAAGTAGCTCTGTGGGTGTGATACGATAAATGCACTTTTCTGTTTCCCCTGCCTGCTCTTCGGTGGCGATACGGCATGGACAAAAACGGGAGTGACTGCGACTTGGGACACATGAGCGAAAAAGTGAAAAAGCACGAATGTTCTTTGAAACATGTAAATAATAAAAAATGAACTTGAAAATGGTAGGAAAGGATAATATTATGATCCAGCTTAACGAAGGACACAGCCTGGAAATTAAGCGCAGAAATGAGGTGGTTGAAAAGAACAGATACATATTGTCAAGGCTGATTGATTGCATCAAGTTTTGTGGCGCTTTCGAACTGGCATTGAGAGGTCACGATGAATCACAAGATTCCGATAACCCAGGAGTGTTCCGTGGTTTAGTGGATTTCATGCAGGATTTGGATAGCAGTATGAAAGAACATTTTCAGAATGCATCTGTTTTCAAGGGAATATCTGCAACTGTACAAAATGAGTTTCTAGAGGTTTGCAGAGACCAGATCCGAGAAGAAATAAAGGAATCAGACTTTTTAGCGGTACAAGCAGATGAAACTACTGTTTCTGCTTGTTTCCAGATGGTAATTGTGTACCGCTACGTTCTAAATGGTGCACCGGTTGAGCGATTTTGGGGATTCTTGAACCCACCGAAACATGACGCCGAATCACTCACCACAGAGCTCGTGAAAGACCTCAATGTCCACGTAGAAGAAAAATCTGAAATGTTGATAGCACAGAGTTATGATGGTGCAGCAGTTATGAGCGGGAGCGTTAATGGAGTCCAGGCAAAAATAAGAGAACATTTCCCAAGAGCATACTATGTTCATTTACTTATAGAAGATTTCGGCGCTCCAACCACCAAACGAGACGCCTATTCACCATTCTCTCCATAAGCTTACACATGCAGCTGGTCAATAAAATAGGCCTGTAGCTATTAGGGTCGGCTTTTTCTTTCCCCTGCTTGAGGATGGGGACGACTGCAGACTCTCGCCAAGATTGGGGGAAAGTACCCTCAGTCCACATTTGATTGTGTATACGTAGAGAATCTCAGGCAAGGCCGACTCCGGAATATTCCGGATAAGGGCATTGTGGATTTTATCCAACCCCGGAGAGGTGTTTCGGGAGTCTGCAATTGCGGATCTTAGCTCCCACAAGAAAAATGGAGAGTTGTACTCCGCCATTACACCTGGCTCCCTGAAGCTTAAAGGTGAGCATTTGCAGCGCTCGTTCAACAATTTGAAATTCGGATTGATATTAATATCGCTGCTGTTCTCGGCGAGTAAGAGGCCGAAAATCTCCCCTATATCTGATACTCATGTCAGGACATCAGATCCGACCTTGAGAAATGTGACCCCGTGATGACATTGACTGCCAGTGATGCTCTTCATCTTTTTCCACACTTGTGCAAGGGGAGTCCTGTGGTTCGAGCTTGCCACGAATTCTCTCCATGAAGCCTTTTTAGCCTCTTTCACAACTAGTCGGGCTTTCGCTCGTAGGCGTCGAAAGGAAGCTAGATTCCTAGCCGTGGGGTGCTTATTAAAAATACGTAATGCCTTTTTCCTTAGCCGAATTGCCAAGGTACACTCCTCATTCCACCAGGGCACGGATGGCCGAGGAGTTATACCTTTAGTCTGCGGGACCCCAAGACTAGCAGCATTTAATATGCTATAACATAGCGACTGGATATTAGCCAAGCCATCGGAATAACGGTCGTACGTAAATATAAATAGCTGTTTGAAAAGCTGCCAATCAGCTTTACTGAGAATCCAATTCCCTTGTCCATAAGACGCTGCGTTAAAACATTGTGACCAATTCACAAATATGGGAAAATGATCGCTCCCAAAGAGATCGTTATGAATCGATTAATTTAATTTAGTGACAAGGCTGCTTGATGCCAAACAAAGATCAATGGACGAATACTCGCCGTTAAAACTGTTGAAGCGGGTTTTCTCTCCGTTATTCAATAAAAACAAGTTAAAATTACGAATAAAGGTTGTAAAGTACGCCCTTTACGGTTGCACTGAGTTCTGGAGCTTCACTGTTGGGAATCGTGTGCGTTAAAATCTCTAAGTAAAATAAAAGGCTTGGGCAATTGACGGACAAGAGATTCCAAATTAAAACGAGTTACCGGCGCACCCTCCGGTAGATAAACGTTGCACAACGTTATCCGTTCCGGGGCGTGCACGGTTACCGCCACCGCCTGAAGCGGTGTGTTCAGCTGAACTCGGGAGGTGTAAAAGGCCTCCCGTATGTAAACAGCCACTCCACCCTGGGCTCGATTGCCACTGGTGTCGTCGTGTCTAAAAATGTTAAAATGTTTTAAAATACCGCTGTTCGTCGTTTGAAAATGTGACTCTTGGAGACATACACATGACGGATTAAAATCTCTTATTCAAATAGCCAGCTCCTCCATGTGCCTATAAAAACCATTACAGTTCCACTGTAAAATATTCATGACCAAAGGTAAGCAGTCCGTCCGTACAGGAGGACTAGCGCTTAATTCGGGGCTTATTTTCTGTCTATCTGGCTAAAAGAAGTTAAGCCTCAGATGGACTGTCGTCGTCATCCATTAATTCTAGCGGGGAGTTGTTCACCCGTCTGCTGGGTTCGGGAGAGGGTGTCTATCCCCTGCTCACATATGAGGCTTTTGTGGTGGGTTTCAAAGGGTTGTTGGGGGAACCTGGAGTTTTAACGTCCTTCGGTAGAGAAGGCGTGTTTTTGGCCTTATATGTAGAGGTGATGTTTTCATTTCGCGTCTTTTCGTCGTCGATTCCCAGTAAAGTCTCATCTAAAAAAATTCACTGGTTCATAATTAACTTTGTGGTATTCCATTATAATGTTTGCCGATGAATATCTTTTACTATTACCACTTTTATTAAAATTAAGCGACCCGGGTTTCAGTGAATAATCACCATCATCAGGTATTAATTGAGGTCTGTTTATCCTATTGTTTCCGTAGTTACGTAACGGAAGGGGAGAAGAAGTTTGAAACGGAGGCCAGAATAGGGGAAAAGGAAGGGTAAAGGTATTCGTTAATGAGGGTGTTGTCGTGGTTATTCAAAATTTTAAAATATCCAACTGCTCTCTTGGATCTAATTCGCGGCGGTCGTTGCATAATTTTAGGATATTCATTGTATAATCACTCCTGTGGCTGCTACATATTAAGTGTTTAGGAAAATTACTTTTATCCTCCTTGATGTTTTTATAAGCACTTAAATGTTCTTTTCTCCTGACACAGAAACCTGTCTGCTCCACGTAGACACCATTGCAATCACTGTGTTTCAATGAATATACTCCACATCGGTCTAATTGCTCTTTCGGGTCCTTACATTTTACTAGAAGCTTTCGGAGAGTGCCATTAGGTCTATAAGCCATGCGGAATTCGTCTCTAGGTAGAAGGTGAGCCATTTTCTGAGATGCTGCACCTAGGTATGTCACCGTGCACCACTGCTTCTTTTTACTCTCGTTCTCGGAAAACATTTGGTCGATAGCCAATCTTCTCTGTTTTTTATAAACTAATTTGTCTATTAAATTTGGTGAATACCCGTTAGCTGAAGTAATTTGTTTAACTATACTGATTTCATTCTTGAAGTCTTCTCTTGATAGTGGAATGTTGAACAGGCGATGAAATCATGGAATGAAAAGCCATCAGTTTGTGTGAGTAATGGCATCTTGAAATTGCTGGGATGACATGGTCGGTATAACAGGGTTTCCACAAATTGGAGGTCTTTATCGAGTATAATTGTAAGATCCAGGTAATATAAGGTGTGGTTATAGTCTCTTTCACAGGTGAATGAAATTGTAGGATGAATATCATTTAGAAAACTCTTGAAAATATCCAGCTGCCGATCAGTTCCATTCCAAAGCACAATAATATCGCCGACGTATCTGTACCAGTAGACCACATTATTTAGTAGGTTGTGTTCTGAACTAGGCCTTAAGCTATGGTGACGCTATTTCTTGTGAATTTGAAAGAAAGTGGAATTTGTATGGTAAAAATGATCAATTTTGTGAGATAGCTCACATGTTGCAGCGTTTCTATGAGCCCCGCCATGGTCGAGCACCAGCGGTCAAAGGTCAGAAGGCTGACGGTGGGCTTTTTTCTGGGTGAAACAATCGTTATTATGGTAAGTAATCCGCTTCATAAATCCCAATGAGAATACAATTTCAATTAATTTGTAGTATTTTCATGAACTCATGGAGACATATATTTTCACGCGCTTGTATGTGCCCAGGGTCGATATATTTGCCTCTTCAACGAATCGAGATATCTATCGACCTTGGTATGTGCGTGGCTTGCAGCGCCCTGAGCGGGTAGCGTCAACGAGCCTATTCACTGCAGGCTCAGCCATTAGTCACCGTAAGGATTTACACCGCCGGAATTTGAACCCTGGGCAAGAGAATTGGAAAGCAGTATTCTGGCCTCTATGACAAACTCCAACCCCTCTTCTGTTAAGTAATATGTCCTTCAATGATATTTAAAAATGCTGCCATTATCGCAGAATAGGGACTATAGGCAGGGGCATTTTAGAAAAGGTACGGGATGTTACCTACAACTATTTTAAAGCTTAACTTGTACCAGACCTATATTACAGACGCAATATTATCAGTTATTTTGACTGTTTATTTGTATTAAATCAACGTAAATCTGATTTAATTATTCCGGTATTTCTATAAATTGATGTGAGCAGATTCCAGTACTGCACTAGATAATTACGCAAAGATCACCAATTATTTTTAATTTAACATTTACTGATTACAAACCTGTGAATCATTATGATTTAGTTTCATACGAATTTGTTTCGCACAATTACATGCAAATTCTCTTGTTTCATCATGAATGGATATTTGAGGTGATGTAGGATTTCAGGCTTTCCCGGCGACGATATATGTCAGCGATCTCTCTGGTTTTACAACGGGTATTTAGGTCCAGAGGTGAGTGCCCTGAGGACGATGCTCGACTCGAGCTTCGAAACGTTGGCCGCCATGGACCTAAATACCGGGTGTAAAACCAGAGAGATCGCTGAGATATTTTTCCATATGCTACTATTCAATTTCGTTTACGATAGATGTATAACTATAATGGGCAGACTGGTCGGAATTTTTCTACTCGCATTAAAGAACATAAAAAGTACTACTTAGCTGGAAATCCCACTTCTATTTTTGCCCAACACCTGTTAGATTTTAATCACACCTGTGGCTTTGAGTTTAAAGTTTTGCACTCACTCAACAAAGTCCGTAAATTAGAAGCAATGGAGCAGCTGGAAATCATCCAACGGAGAAATAAGAAGTTCCCCCTCCTGAACGATGTACAGTTTTACTATTCCCCCTCCTGTCAATCACCTTCCTTTAGTGCGTGAGTGTCCACCCCGCAACTAATTGTATATAAAATTTCCCTGTGCTCTGACTATAGGCCCCCCTTTCCCGCTGTTGTATTGGAGCATATTGGTTGGGCTCCAGGCATCAAGAAAACTGACCACACGCCGTGGGACACTCCACAAAGAACCCCCCCTTTTTGTTTTGTACAAAGTGTCGTCTACTGTTGTGTACCCCTAAAAAATTCCCCAATAACCAGTGACAAAGTGTAATTTTCCAATGCGTGTCCATTTTCTACCCACCCGGGGGGGGTGGGTAGAAAATGGACACGTATTGGAAAATTACACTTTGTCACTGGTTATTGGGGAATTTTTGAGGGGTACACAACAGTAGACGACACTTTGTATAAGGCCTCGACGCGCCGCGGGACATCACCTCAACGAACTTATGTTTTTTTTTAATTCAAATTTTAACGTTTTTCTTGTGTAAATAAAACTCCCTCTCCCCCTTGAAATTTTTCCCCTTCCCCACTCCCTCCCCCCACTTTCCTAACCACCCACACCCACCTTCTCTTGTATATGTACCTTGATTTCCAAATATATGTACCTGATGATGATGCAGTGCATCGAAACCCGGGTCGATTAAAATTTTATCTGTGGAAAATTGTAATATCTTAGTTCTTATTATAACTATCATTATCAAGGTCGTACCAAAGAAAGATCTTGGGGGGACGGTTAGTTTTTGCATGCATTACTTGCCTATGGGCATGTAAAATAACAGAAAAAATTGACAGACGTAATAACCACTTGATTTCACAACAAGCCTTAAAATTATAGCTATGACACTTAATTATAGTTAATACAATTAAAAATTGAAAACCTATGGTAATTGCATTATCATTTATCAAAATTTTTATGTAGAATATTAAAATTGAGCTATTTCTCTATCGTTGGGGGAGCGATCTCCCCCCCTCCGTGGTAACGCCCTTGATTACCCATCTCGGGCGGAGCGCCGCACTATGCTTTTGATTATTATGCTTTATATAATTAATTGTTATGCTTTATGTCCGTACGCCAAACTCCTAGATTTTATCACTCACGAAGATGAAACTGAAATTTATTTGGGAAGCATTTTTATTATTTTATGATTCTATTTAAATAAGTAAACGGGCTAAGTAATCTCGTCCATTCTGCCGCAGTTCCTTTCGTGATGTGCCAATTCCGATTTACATTAAGGCTATCTTGAGATAATCACGAGGCATCCAGAGGATCCTCTGAAATCAGGCGGATGTTAAACGGGAACCCTTCACTTAAAATCTCACTACTCCTTCTACTACTTTCTGAGAGAGTAAAAAAAAGTCGTAGGGCCTTATACAAAATTCGTAATAAAATCAAAATACTTTCCCACATTTCCGGGGAGTAAATTTTTCCGGAAATACTAAAAAATCTTTTGACTTTTGAAAGAACAATAATGATGGACACCGGTCGGCGTCATCCTTGATACCTATGTATGACTATGAGCAACTTATTTTTTCGTAGCCCTTAGTAATTGGAAAGATTTACGGGGAAAACAGAAATAACCTCTGTTCAATAAAGCTCGCAAATTTAGCGTGTCAAAAAATCTTCAGAGGTAACGGAGCTTAGTAGGTCGCCATAGTAACGGAGTACGATAATTCTGGGAGTGTGCTTGGAAAGATTCAAAATTCGAGGGCAGATTGATATTAACCGGAATTTCAGCCAATGAAATATTGAGAATACAGTTTAATTTTACCACGCCGGCCCTGGTGGCGGCTGGTTAAAGTCATCGCCTGCTAATCCGAGGGTCGCGGGTTCGAGTGCCGCCTGGGTCGATTTTTCGGCAGGCCAGGGCAAGGGTGTTTCTGTCAAGTTCTCGTGGTTCGGCCCCTGCGAAATCTGACGACACGCCAATGTCTTAAGCTGGGGCATACGGATTCACCAGAATCGTCCGAAAAATATATAGAGAGTTTTTTGCAGCTTAATGCCGTTTCTCGCATTCCAAATGCCACTTTTCTTTATCATCCCAATCTCCAGGTTTTAATCCTCTTCTTCTCATTTCCAACTCGATAGTTTCTTTCCATTTTTCCTAGGCCTTCCTCTTTAATTTCTTTCCACTAGAGTCCATTTCCAAACCCTTGATGTAATCTTTCCTCCTTCATTGGTCTTAATTGTCCCCACCATTTCCGTTTTTGCCATATATTGTTTCTAAAATTGTTATTTTGCTGACATTTTTTCCCTAATTTAATTATTTGTTACATGATCTAGCAGGATTAAGTTACAGCATCTACACCAGCACGACATTTCAGCCGACATTAATCTCTGAGAAATATTTTTAACCAAAACCCAAATCTCTGGCCCGTACGTAATAACATGTTCTATAGAAGCGTATCAGGCTTGACATTGTGGAAATACGAAATGTCCATTTTAAATAAAACAATGATGGTAAATTTCCACACAGTATATTATCAACCACAGTATATTAACAAACACCGACCAAGGTTTCGGCACGTAATGCCATTCTCAAGGTCATTTGTCTCAACCCTACTTGAGAATGGCATTACGTGCCGAAACCTTGGTCGGTGTTTGTTAATATACTGTGGTTGATAATATACTGAGTGGAAATTTACCATCATTGTTTTATTTAAAATGAAACATGTTCTATCATTGTTTTAAAAATATTTCTATTAGTTTCATGCGTTATGTTCTTGTTCCACAAAATTTGATGAAACATTCTAATCATTCTTCTTCCTTTGCCTAGTTTCCTCATTATGTCACTGTTGTCTCTTTCATCTTTATTTATAGTAACTCCTAGATAATCGTAGGAATTAACGTTTGTTATTTTTCCACTTTCAAGCTCCATATCATTTCCTTTACCTCCTATTACCATATATTGCGATTTGTCTCTATTTACCTGCAAACCCTATTTACTATATTCTTCCACTAGATTTGTTCAGTATAAATTTCATATCTTGTTGGTCTTCTGCCATTGCTATTTGATCATCAGCGATGAAGATGGTATACATGGGAGTATTTTCTACCCACATCCCCATTGGGCTACATTACTTCTCCCTATTTCTTAAGGCTGCGTACATATATATTTTGAATTAAGTTATAGAGTGAGATATTGTGCTTCCCACCTTGATAGCAGTTTGATTTTCTCTACTTAGAGCATTTACTGCATTTATGTATGGCTTATTTAGACCGGCTTCATCCATGACCATCCATAATTTTTTTTAGAGGAACGGAATCAAACGCCTTTCGTAGATCAAATAATGTAACGCTTAGTTACCTACCTTTTGATAATTTCTTCTCCATTATATATGGTTGAATGTAAATAAATTTTCTATTCATGACCATCCTGCGCGGAACCCACTTTCGTACCCGTCCAGATTACAGCACTCGGAAGGAATCCACCCTTCACTTTGAGATGAAAATGAGAGGAGATAAGGTGATGTTCGTCAACACGGTGACTTGAAACACCATCATATTGGAAGTGGAGCACTCCGACACCTTTGAAAACGTTAAGGCCAAAATTCAGGACGAGAAGGGAATCCCCCCAGACCTGCAGCAATTGATTTTAGCTGGAAAGCAACTTGAGGAAGATGGTCGTACACGTCCAGATTACACCAATCAGAAAGAATCCACCCTGCACCCCCCCTGCGGTTAGGGGGATTGAGAATACTCCCGCAGTATCCCTGCTTGTCGTAAGAGGCGACTAAAAGGGCGGGGAGAAAACCCCGAAAACAAACCCAGAGCCAGCAAGGGTTGAGCCCGGACAGTCTTGTGGGTCAACTGTCTGTGTGCGGCCACACCACCTGGTCTGCGATCCACCCGCATGTTTGCCGTGTGCGGAGACCCGTAAGGAGGAGAAGGGGATCCTGGAGGGTGAGGTCCGTGGTTCCCAGCCGGGTGTCGGATGCCCGGTATGGACCGGGGGCCAATACCCCTCTTTAGCCCCGGATTCTGTGTAAACGGGCGGCCGGGAACTAGCCACTCCCGGTCAATCGGCTTCCGTGACGTTAGCTTTACGGTGGCGAGTGCCAGGGAGGTGGGGGTCTGCCTAGGGCGGTCGGAGATGTACGGGTTTTGTTGGGCCCGTGCATCGAAGATCCAACCCGAAGCAGGCAACCACCTCTAGGGTGCTATATCCCCTCGGGTACCCTGGCGACCGCACCGGTTTGCGGTGCGGCGTCCCGAATGTGTGGCTCCATGGTGGGTGGGGAGCCCGGGGGACGAAGAAAAATTGGGAATGGCGGAAACTAATCTTCCACCCCCCAAAAAGATCCCGCCCAGACACGGGCGGGGGAGAATGTGTTTTCTGCGCTTCAAAGCGTTACTTGATAGTGAAATGTACGAAGGAAGGCGAGACCTTCACGAAAGTGTCTCCCTTCCTCATAAAGAGAGTGTTTTCGGGGTATCTATCTGGAGATCTGAGATCTGCCAAAAACCTTAGGGACGGAACGCTATTAATCGAGACATCGACTGACCTACAGAGTGAGAAGCTCTTAGGAATGAAGAAGTTCCACGATTTTCCAGTGTCCGTAGAGCCGCACCGCACTTTAAATTCCTGCCGGGGAGTTATCTCCCACTTCGATCTGCTACACCTAGACGACGACACCATCTCCAAGGAGATGGAGTCCCAAGGCGTCACGGGATGTAAGAAAATTATGAGTCGCCGTAATGGCGAGGTGAAAAGCACCACATCTGTGATCCTCACCTTCGCCATGGATAAGCTTCCTAGCAGGGTATTCATTGGATATGAATCTGTTCCAGTTCGGCCATTCATTCCAAGCCCCATGAGATGTTTTCAATGCCAGCGCTTAGGCCACATCGCTACGCGATGTGAGGGCAAGGCCACCTGCCCGCGCTGTGGCAAAGACAAACACGATGGGGACAAGTGCGAAGCGGCTGCCTCCTGCATCAATTGCGAGGGTGCACATCCGGTGTACTCCCGCGATTGTCCCAAGATTCAGGAGGAAAAGAAAATCATGGAGATAAAGACACTGGAAAAGGTCTCGTATATAGAGGAGAGGAAAAAGTTTAGGGCATTGATTGCTCCAACTTTTTCCAAATCCTTCGCATCAGTAGCTTCCGTTCCCGTGAAAATGTGCACAATGGGCACACAGACGGAACCTGATAAAGATAAGCCCGATAAACAGGTGACACCGCCTAAGGAAAAGACAGACACAGTAGAGAAAATGGATATAACCACCTCTGCGGGCTCTCCAAGGAAGAGCCCGCCTAAAACCCCAACCGGGGTCTCGCCCTCTAGGCGCGAGAAGACACCTTCTCCCGGTCTCTCCAGCAAGGGGAAAAAACCCCAGCCGGAGGCAATGGACGAGGATTTCTGTGTCTCCGATACAGAAATCCAAAGAATAAGAAACAAGGGAAGGAAACAGCGCTTCAAGCGCTGATTGCTTTCTGTGGTGGACATTGGCTGCTCTGATTTTTAACTATTTTTATTTTACTTAATCTATACTTTTATCTTATTTTAAATATTTATAATGGTTTTTATATTACAATGGAATTGTAATGTTTTTTATCGGCATAAGGAGGAGCTGGCCATTTTAATTAATGATTTTAACCCTTCTTGCATTTGTCTGCAAGAGACACATTTTAAAGTTACCGACAAGGGCATTTTAAAAGGATATACGGTGTATAGGTTCGACGACATTAGCGGCCAACGAGCCCAGGGTGGGGTGGCTATTGCTGTTCGAGAAGCCCTTTACACTTCTCGAGTGCAGTTGACCACCCCGCTTCAGGCAGTGGCCGTGACCGTGCATGCGCGAGAGACATTAACGTTATGCAACGTTTACCTGCCAGAAGGTGCCCCGGTGAGCCTTGGGAATCTAGATGCTCTAGTCCATCAGTTGCCAAGGCCATTTATTTTATTGGGCGATTTTAACGCCCATGACCCCCTGTGGGGAAGTTCTACGGCCCATAGCAACAGGAGAGGACGAGTTTTAGCCAGCTTTTTTTAACGATTTTAACCTTTTTTTACTAAATAATGGAGAGAAAACCCGTTTTAATTCTTTTAACGGGGAGTATTCCTCCATTGATTTATGTCTTTGTACGAGCAGTCTTTACACCAAAATCAACATGTCCGTCCATACAGATCTCTGTGGAAGCGACCACTTCCCTATTTTAATCAAATCTGAACTGAATTTTAACCCAGATTTTATTCCATCAGACAACTGGATTGTGCGCAAAGCCGACTGGTCTGTTTATAAAGATTCCTTTAATTTTGAATACAGTGACCAACGCGCCGGGGCGTGTAACGTTGAGCTGCTTACCGCAAGCATAGTGGAAGCAGCCAAATGCAGCGTCCCATTATCAAAGGGCAGCGGCATTCGTCGACCAGCGGTACCTTGGTGGAATGAAGAGTGCGCCAAGGCCATTAAGGAGCGTAAACGTGCCTTACGCATTTTTAGTAAATTCCCCACGGCCACCAATATTTCCTCCTTCCGTCGCATCCGAGCGAGAGCTCGACGTGTGGTGAAGGAGGCTAAGAAGGCCTCCTGGATAAATTACATCTCATCCATTAATAACAGGACACCTCTTGCACAGGTTTGGAACAAGGTAAGGAGCATTTCTGGTTCACGGGTAGTACACGGCGTCTCTTACATCGAAGACAACGGCAGGGTGCTTCGTACACCCCAGGAGATAAGTGAAGTCTTCGGGCAGTCACTTTCAAAGATCAGCAGTGACGCCAATTATTCTGCAGCGTTCTTGACCATCAAGGGACGCTCAGAATCTGTCTTATTGAACTTCGCCGAGCGCCGAGAATCTGCCGAATATAATGATCCATTCTCGCTATGGGAATTGAAGTCCGCCATTGCAGATTCTAAGGACACCTCGCCAGGAATGGATGGCGTCCACAACGCATTTCTACGGAATCTTCCGGAGACAGCGTTGTTGGATTGCCTCCGCACCCTCAACCAGGTGTGGGCTGAGGGTAGCTTTCCTACCTCCTGGCGGGAATCTGTAGTGGACCCAATTCCTAAACCAGGAAAGGACAGGGCTGACTCCAATAATTATAGACCCATCTCCTTGACTAGTTGCCTGTGCAAGGTAATGGAAAGAATGGTGAACCGCCGGCTCGTTTGGTGGTTGGAGCGACGGAACCTTCTTTCAAGTGTCCAATGTGGGTTTCGGCGAGATAGATCGACAATCGATCACCTTGTCAGAGCCGAAAACTTCATCCAGGAGGCCTTCCTTCTGCGCCATCATGTAATTGCCGTATTCTTCGACCTGGAGAAGGCATATGACCGAGTCTGGCGCCAGAAGATACTAAAAAAGTTGCACCAGTGGGGTTTTAGGGGAAATTTACCCATTTTTATTCAAAACTTTTTTACTAATCGGGTATTTAGAGTGAGGATAGGCAATCACTTATCCCAATTTTATGTTCAGGAAAACGGGGTACCACAAGGCTCTGTACTGAGCGTGACGCTCTTCGCTATTGCGATTAATGACGTCACGGAATGTTTAGGAGCACCAGTGATGGGATCGCTGTTTGTAGACGACCTGGCCATTTGCCTTCAGGACATCTCCAGTCCTGAGTCTATACTCAGAGGCCGGCGAGCCCCCGTTGAGTACTCGCCGAAACATCCTTATGTGCAACTATGTTGCAAAGATTTTATCGTAGAGAGCGCATCCTAGTTTTAATGTAATTTTTAATCCCCGTTTTTTTAATATTTTTATCAGGCGGACTCGGGCAACTAGACCCTTTAGCATTACTTTTAATGATTTTATGGAAGGTAGTGATTTGACACTTCCGGAAGTGTACCCTGTTGGGACCTCAGCCGACCCACCTTGGCGGGTACCACTACCTCAGGTCAGGTTTGACCTGCACGAACGCCAGAAGTCGTCAACCACTGCTACGGAGTATCAGCGCAGATTCAGTGAGATCCTGCACCGCCACTCCGACTTTATCCCCGTTTACACGGACGGATCGAAGTCGGAGGGTGCTTGTGCAAGTGCGGTCTTCTCGTCCCACCATGGAGTCATCGGTGCGAAGCTAAGTACGCTGTGTAGTGTATACACAGCGGAACTTTTCGCCATAAAGATGGCTCTAGGTGGAATAAAATGCAGGAATGCGTCCTTCATGGTCTGTAGCGACTCAATGTGCGCTCTGCAGACCATTTCCGGCTTTTCTCCGTCCCACCCTCTTGTGCAAGACATCCATCACGCGTTGCTATTACTTAGCAAGAGGAACGTGAGAATCGTGTTTGTGTGGGTCCCCGGACACTAGGGAATAGCCGGCAATGAGAGAGCAGACCTGGCAGCAAAGAAGTCTCTCCAGTACGCGAATATTGCATCTGCGTTGGTACCCCATGATGACTTGAAGGCTACGTTAAGAAACGTACCCATTTTAACGTGTTATGTTGTTTATATTTATTTATTATTTTAATACAAATTTGACGAAGTTATGATATTTTATTGTGGTGCAAATGACCTTCGTCGTCGAGGCACCATACAAAAACCTAACTCTAACTAACTCCACCCTGCACTTTGTGTTGAGATAGTGAGGAGCTAAGGAGATGTTCGTTAAGACTGTGACTGGAAACACCATCATTTTGGAAGTGGAGCCGTCAGACACCATTGAAAACATTAATGCCAAAATTCAGGACGAGGAGGAAACCCCCCCCCCCCCCCCCAGAGCAGCAGCGATTGATTTTAGATGGAAATCAACTTTAGGATGGTAGTACTGGTAGTACTCTTCCAGATTTCACCATTCAGAAAGAATCCACCCTCTACTTGATGTTGAGACTCCGTGGCGGCCTATTAAAATGATCAAATATTCTAAAGTGTTCATCTCTTGATTTTGGCAACAAAATGAGAAGGCTGCTGATATGGTTTGCTCCAAGAATTCTTTTTATAATTTTGAGTAAATTTATTGTATGTTTTCTTGCGATCGAAAAAATAAAGTTGTTTCATGGCAGATGTGGTGGAATTGATTCATTAGGAATGAAATAAATTAGCAGTTTTCCACTTTTTTTTTACAATAAATTAAGGTTTATTTTGAACGTTTTTGATGTAATTACATCAATTGTTAAGCACGATTCTAATACTATACAAATAATATTTTCATATATAAAGGTGGGTTTAGTGAGTGAAAGAAGATGGTTGGAAGTATTGACGGGGAGACTGAAGCTATACTACTATTGAGGGAATCTAATGGAGAATAAAGGTGAGTGGGATTGAAATATGTTTTAGTTCATAAGCGGAATTAGACCAAGACTATGTTGAATTATTTCATGTTGCTCAAAAATATCAACTCAGATAAAAGTTTCTCCCTTGAAACTAAACTGAGACAGGGCTAAAACCCCCTTGAATCACACTGCATCGCTTTGGCATGCATTACTTCTTCTATCGAATAACCCATTTGAGGGTGCGATAAATCACTTCTGGATATGCCTTTTTTGATTCAATTTTCTTTCTGTCCATATTTCCTTCATCCTTTGAGAGTGTCTTTCCTTTTGTTCTTGAGTCCATTTTCTTCCATCCTTCGATTTTTTTCTTTCCGGAAATTTTGCTGTGTGAATTACTTCTCTAAAAAGAGTTCGGTCATCTATTGTGTCAATCTTTATTCCCAAGTTTTCCATATCTTTTTGAGTTTCAATGAACCAAGTAGGTTTGGATTTGTAGCTGTTTAGTAGGTTGAAGATCTTCTTGGTTAGTCTGGAGTTACTCATTCGAAATATGTGACCATAAAACTGCATTCGTTTTTTTCTCATTACATCGACTAATTTTTCAACTTTTAGATATAGCTCTCTGTTTGGTCTTAGTTTGTATTCTGCATTACTGTTACTTTTAGGTCCCAATATTTTCCTCAAAATTCTTCTTTCAATCTTTTCTAAGTTTTCGAGATCCCCCATTCTTGTTAGTTTAAGTGTTTCTGCTGCATAAAGCGTTTCAGTTCTAACCACTGTTTGGTAGTGTCTTAGTTTAGTGTTCCAAGATAAGGTTTTTTTATTATATATGTTTTTTGTCATACAAAATGCCCTTTCCATTTTGTGTATTCGAGTTTCTATTGCTATATTTTCTTTTGTGTTGTTTGCTATCAATTCTCTTAGGTATTTAAAGCAGTTTGTTTTGGATATTGTGTTTGTATGGATTTTAAGATTTTGTGGGGCATCGCTAATGTTTGTCATGAACTGCGTTTTTTCGAAAGATATTTGCAGACCTACTTTGGCTGCTTGTATCTGTAGTTCTTTGATTTGTTCTTGGGCATTTTCCAGTGAGTCAGTTAAATGGCATGTCGTCTGCAAAAGCCAGACAATCTATAGTAATTTTATTTGGATTCCTTCCTAAATATATTCCTTTAGTGTCAATAGCATTCCTTCATTCCCTGACTACCTTTTCTAACGCACAGCTGAAAAGTAGAGATGATAAACCATCTCCTTGTCTTATTCCAGACTTGATTTCAAAAGAGGCTGAAAGTTCCCCCATAAATTTTATTTTGGATGTTGTGTTTGTTAAGGTTGCTTCAATTATTTTTGTAGTTTTATTATCGAGTCCCAGTTCTCTTAAAATGATAATTAGCGTGCTTCTGTCCAGTGAATCATAGGCCTTTCTAAAATCTACAAAAGTGACAACATGTTTCAAGTTCCTGATTTTTCTCAATTCTATTGTGTTCTTCAAATTTAGTATTTGCTCTGAGCACGATCTTCCTTTTCTAAACCCTGCCTGATATTCTCCAAACTGTGGATCAAGAATTCCCTCAGCTCTATTTAGATATCTTCGATAGCTAAATAGAGCTGATCTTATAGCACTTCGAAGTGATTTGGACAAGATCTTGTAAGTCACTGGCAGGAGGGAAATTCCTCTATAGTTGTTGGAATCTTTTTTGTTTCCTTTTTTATGGAGCGGGTGAATCATGGCAGATGCCCATTCGGATGGTAAGCTGTTCGTTTCCCAGATTTCTTTGAAGATTTCTGCTAAACATGATACCATGTTGTCACTCGAGTATTTCCATAATTCAGCAACTTCTAAATATTGTCTAATATATTGTCTTCTCCAGAGACTTTGTTGTTTTTGAGGAGTTTTATGATTTCTTTGATTTCTTCTATTGTTGGTGGCTTGGAGTCCGGTTGGCTTGGGTTTTGAATATCAAATGTGAATTTTTCATTGGTGGATCACATGTGTGAAGCTCTTTGAAATACTCCTCAAGTATTCTGCAATTTTCTGTGTTATTATATACAATTTTCTGTGTTTTAGGATCTGTGAATTGTAAACTTGGTGGTTTATATTTCTTTAAGTTGCTTTTGAACGTTCTGTAGAATTTCCTAATGTTGTCCCGTTTGAAGTCTAATTCAATTTTCATGAGGTGTTCTTTCATTTGTTGCATTTTGACTTTTTTCAGACCTTTTGCAGCACATTTCCTCGCTTCTATGAGGTTTCTCTGGCATGCATTACAATATATAATATTCCTACTGTGTATCTAGTTCTACCTAACGGCATTGCATCTATCTCGCGAGATCAACTACCATACGGCTCTACCAACGCCAACTTAAGTAACGTTAGTTACTTAAGTTAGTTAGTTACTTTAGGTAGTGTTGGCCCTACGCGCATATTCTCCCACCCGAAATCGAAATACCAGCGTCAAGAAAGTCTTATATTCCTTATGGCCACTTCCGAGCGTTATTATAACTTCGAGAACTAATTTTTCAATAGCAATTCCGTAGTGGTTTGAGGAAATACCATTACATCACGTGAAGAGATATTTGACATTAATTAATTGAAACCTATATCGCCACATAGTTATGAATATAAATGCTATATTACTAAGAATAAACAAGATTATTTCCAATTCCCTCACGTTTCAATCAAGGCGTAAGTAACTTGCGGAAATGTTGAAAGGAGAAAAATGCCGACTGTACCAAAAAACACATGGAGGTAATATAATTTATAACGGAAATTAATTACGCAACGCTCTCAGTGAAGTGTTTATCTGGCTGAACTAAAAGTCTCTCCGATTCATTTGCAAGGTCCCCATGGTGGAAAAATTGTTTGTTTGAATTATTTCTTGCTATGCTAAATTAAGTTTGTTACAAGCATTTAGACTAAATTAGGCTTGATTAGCTGAAATAATTGGGGCCCAAGCATACACGTTAATATTTCCCGCTTCTAAAGGTTCAAATTCAGACAACGCTCTACCTGGCGGATTTTTTGTCAAGCTACAATGAAACTGGTTCTCTGAAAACCTGCTCTAGTCGTATATGTTCAGCCGTGTTGTTGTGGGACACGTGTTTGAGGTGTTTTTGTTTGGAAGTGGATTTTCAAAATTTCGTAGTCACACGTGCAAATTTCTATTATGGGAATGAATTTACTTGTATGTATGAGCGTCCTAGCGGTTATTGTAAGGATTGTTGGTCATTGAATGCGATTGAGTAATTTCTCGTGAGTGATATGTCGGACTTAGAAATAATTTCAGTTTTACTGATGTTGTGGAAATAGCGTGGCTTGGTTGATGCGTATTTTAATCCATTTCTTCCATTAGAATGTTATTTCTGGGAATTTTATATAGAAATGCGTTACTTAACTGTGAATTCATTTAGTCATCCAATTGGTATTACTCATTGCTGAAAACATCTTTCAACATGAATTCGAATCAAAGGCTTGAAGATATCCTCTTGAAAGTAAGAAACAAGCCTAAGCGTGACGGTAATAAACTTTGGATTAGACCTAATTACATCGAAGGCACGGGAAGCTCCGAAGACGGATTGAAGGTAAGCTATATTACGCCTTGTGTACATTCATGTACGTAGAACTATGAAACTCTTGGAATCTGAATTCTGAAGTGCTGTTACAACTGATGATATTTTTTTGTGCGGTCGAAGGCGTAATATTTTCGGGTAGTTGATGTCGTAATCAACATTATCCTTATTACTAGCCGTGTTATTTGCCATTGAATTATTTAGACTTTCAATTTTAGTGAAGAGCTGAAGATAGTTTCGTCGGGTGTCATACCCGTTTTGAAATACTTCCAGACGAATGCTCTGTAAAAGATAGTGGCTCGAGAAAAGTTAAAAAAAAAAAAACGGAGAAGGCTACCTTGAAAGTCATGGTTTCTGCTAATCGAAGAGAAGCAGCTTATGTGCAACCTGTAGCAATACCCATCTGAAAATGGTAGAGCCCTGATGGTGGCTATGTCGCAAAAACGTAATGTTGATCCGATCCGGTAAGTTCGCCTACATTAATGTGTTGGGTAGGAGTGCTTGTCTAATAACTAAATTATGTAAACTTAAATTTTTGCAGGTTGAAACTCATTTCAAAGGTCAAGTCTTATAAGACAATGCTCGGTATGTTCACAGTCAATCTGTAATTGAATCCAGTTGATTGATCTTCAGTAGGATGGATCTCATTTAGACTTTCAGGCATAAATGCGCTTCTCGCTTAAAGTTTTCAAAATAGTGATATTTTCTTCTGTTATATCCTAGTTTATTTGTGGTTTCTATCTCAATGGCGTGAGATATAATTCTTTGAATAATCAACCCATCTTAGTAGTATGGTTTTCTTGTATCACCTTATATTACTAGTTAGGCAAGACCACAATGTGTTTCTCTGTAGTGATATTTAGGCTTGGTCATCTTCAGTTATTTATATATTTTTCTTTTATTTTCATATCTCCATCAAACTCCAAATTATGGTACATTACAAATCCCACAGGATGAGACTTTTCCTGTTATGCCTGAAATTGCACATTGAATGTGTCTTCAACACTGACCCTGTCATTTTCGGTAACAACTATATATGTTCAGTGTCAGTTTGAAGCATGTTGAGTGCCTGTTGGAAATTCAGTGAACAGAATATGAACAGCCTACAAAAAATCTGGCGCCACACACAAATGGAAACAACTAGGAATGCCAGTTGAGGTAAAGAAGAGTTAGGGTCCAGTCTGGGAGAAAATTTTTTGTGAGAAACCTAGAAAAGTGAAGGGTATCAGAGAAATGTGAAAGGAAAGTGAAAGGATTGCGCATTTCATAAATGTAAGAAAGAAAGTCGTGAGATTCTTAGTTTTTGAGAAAATAAATGTTGAAAATGACCAAATTCGCGTATTTTTGGTGATATTTTGACGCCATATTGCGAGATTTTCTGAAGTCCCGGTAGAGGGATACGGACTAATTTCACGTCTGAAAGATCACATACCTAATAACGTTGCGGGTCTGAGGAGTGGAACAGGGGTACTAGGGTGGGACGGTACGCGACCTCAAAAAGGCCATTTCCGAACGGAAAGATAGGTTATTTGGCGGATAGTTACGTTTTATTTTCACGAATACCCTTTTAAACCAACGGGGCGGCCCTGCGGGCCGCCCCGTTGGTGATTATACAACCCACCCCAATGGTGATTGCTTTGCGTAAAATTATGGCGAGAGGAGAGTTGGTGATGAATTTTCCGTATGGAGGAAGTGGAATGAGGTACCTTCAAAGATTATAGGGTAGCTCTGAGAGGATACCCGTCCCTCTTGAGTGTGATAAAGCCATCGAAAAGCGGGAATAGTTTTAAGTTGAAGGCGGGAAAAATCATGGGTGGTGAATATAGAAAATGAAGAAACTGCTCGACCGCTGCGTCGTCTGGGGGAACTAGGAGGAAAACGTCAGTATTTCCAACATGGCGTCGAGAAATTGATTCACATCACAGGTTTAAGTGAATAGTTTACGAAAGAAAAAGGATTTATGAAGCAAATGAAAGGTTAGTATAAATGCGCATATGTAGCGTAGCAATATAAGTGAAATAGGTGGTATAAGGTGATCGGGAAGCAGGTGAAATTAATTTTCTCCCAGACTGGACGCTAACTCACCTTTACCCCAGTTGATACTGGAAGATACCAAATTGATTATATAATGGTAAGGCAGAGATTTAGGAACAGTGTAAAAAAACTCACGTAGCTATCCAGGGGCGGATACGGACTCTGATCATAACGTGGTGATGATGAGCTGTGAAGTAGATTCAAAAGGCTTTGTAAAGGTAGGAAGATAAAAGAGGGGGAACCTTGAAGCATTGAAAGGGTTGTAAAGGAGGGAATACCAAGAGCTGGTAGAAAAGAACATAGGTGAAGCGAAGCGGATGGGAACAATAGAGAGAAGATGGGAGATTATAAAAACAGGCATCGTAGGACCGGCAGAAAAAATATAGGAATGGTGGAAACGAAGAGGATTAAGAAGCAGTGGGTTACAGAAGAAATGATTAAGAAAATGGAGGAAAGAAGGATTTGAAAAATGTCTACACTGACGTAGGAATGATGAAGTACAGTTCTGTTCAAAAAAATCTTACCGCCGAAAATTTCTAAGTCCCCAGTTTTTGATGATTTGGCATCGTGGCTGAACCACGCCCCCCTGTGACGGAGAACAACAAACTTTCCAAGCGGAACGAGAGCCCTCCCTCCTCGTAGCTAGGGGAGTTGAACCATCCACGGAAGGAAAATTTTGACCTGGGAAAAGGATTATTTCCGAGGGGAGGGGTAAGGTTTCTTTTTTGTGATGTGTGATTAAGAAGAAAAGGGAGATGTGCGGGGGAGCAATAAACCCTCCGAGCGGAACAACGGCCCTCCTTCCGAACTCACTTGCCGAGAGGGAACCTCCACCCGAATGACGATTTTGATCTGCTAAGGGATTTCTGAGGAGATGGGTTGGATTTCGGACTCCCGTTTGGTTATTTGTGAGCGAAAATGAGTAGATGAACGATCAGTCTGTCGGCCAAAGTCACCAGATATCTCTCGTAATAGAAAGCTACCATGTAGAAGCCAGGACTCAAATATCCATTGAAAGTCTTTATCAGAGTACGGGGAATAATTCCGCTGCAAATGACATATCTTCCATTATTTTTCCTTTAGAAAAGGCTATTACCGCGAATCGTCGCTCGAAGAGATCGAATCGTGTCCCCGGAGTTCCTTTAGTTTCTTATAAGTATTTTTCATTTATGCGCGTATTCACTGACGTAGAAACTTGTCAAAAGTTTTACGTGTGTTCGCAATCGCTGTCTGGAATTATATGGCTGCGCTTCTTTGGTTTGAATTTTTTCCATCGATATTAAATAAGAATCAGTATGCATGTCAATTTTCTTAGGATGCAAATAGACCAATGCCATTTAATTATAATGCTGGAATGCCGTGGAAACCAGCTAGGAAATAAGCTCAAAGCCTGCCTTCATTCAACTATTACTAACTGAATAAAAATGGATGGTTGCTACGCACTGACGAATCGTCATATGGATTCAGCATTTACTTGATTGGTCTGCGGCAGTTTTACCCACCTTTTTATATCAACTAACCACTTTCTGCAGTAAAAAGGTCACGACTTAAAAAAATAAATAAAGGAAACGTCCTAAACGTTAAAGTCGCCCGAACCGCCATCCCATATCCAACCGCCGTCAACCAGCATCAGCTGAAAAGACATAGGAAGATGCGCACGTGCGCAGTGAAATATGCCAGCCTGCCTTCACAATACCCCATTTCTTTATAGCATACTTAATTTTATAGAACACTACATTGAATAATCACAACTAACAGCATGAAATAAGTTAAAAAAGGATGGCAAAAAATGCGTCAAATAATGAATACTAACACTGCCTGAGTAAATTTCCCCAAACTTAATTCCAGAAACAGTAAATGATTGCAAGGAAAAAACTGAACCTATATCGGGTAAAATGACAAGAATTAATTATGGCATCTTGGAAATGATATGGTTTCGTTTTTATTGTTTAAATTTATTAAAATTTGCGAGCATATTCATTAACGTTAATAATTATCGCAATTTCGACTTAATTGTGTTATCTCATATATTTGTGGCAGTGCAATCCCTTTTGTATTTGAACTTTCGTAAATTGTTTTTAGTCATTTACTTCTTTTCGGAATTTTGTTTAATTTTTCCTTATGGCTGCTAATTCTTTCCGAAAGTAAGCCAGGAAACGCATGCGCCTTTCAGAAGAGAGCTTACAACTTTTTCTTTGATTTAATTAGGTGCGTAGATAAATTTGGTGTGGGTGGAATTACAATACACAACTAGCTACAAGAATGTGCGATATTAACAATAAAAGAATAATAGTTTGGATAAGGGATTTAAAACTGGATCACTCAAATTCGCTCTGTAGTAACCCATAATGTCAGGCTCAAATTTTAGCGCACACCTATCTTCGCAAAGTATTCCGGGAAAGAGAATTCCAGGGGTGATGTATTTATGCGCAAACTATTACTAATTAATGTTTTAATTTTAAAGTAGTGAGATTTCTAAAGTATCCAATATCATATCAAGTTCTTTCGCTATGCTTAGAACTTAATGTCTGCGCATTCTTGATTTTCCATGTTTTTCTCGAGAGGCAAGGAAAGCCCTATCCACTTCAAATATCTTCGGATGTAAGTAGCTCGATACTAATTTATTCCAATATTGGAATGTCTAGGGAAAAAAACTTTCAATCCACTCAATCATGAACTTCAGCCAGTACTCAATTATTGTTTCGCGTTGGATATGGATTAAATTTCCTTGTTACCATTAAAGTAACATGAGGCAAATAATTTCTTCTTTCATCCCTCTCAAATGCCTCTTTCAATCTACTCCGTCCTGTGTGTATAATCTTTGCTACTCAGTTAGTGAGTTAACTGTATTAGCGAAGATCTTTGCATAGAGGCACCACCCCTTTGGTCCTTCTAATCTTTCCTGAGAGAGCAATAAACATTCCTTACCAAAGGAAGCCCCTTCCATCACCCTCGCTTGAAGAAAGGCCCGAAACTGCCAAAAAGAGACAATGGAAGGGAGCAGCGGCTTCTTATTCTACTATGAGCGAAGAAGCAACGTTGTGGTCGGTCAAGCTGTATCCGCACATTATGTGGATGCGTGGAAGCGGCCCATACATGTGAAAACTTACATGATCTCTCGTTCACAGCAGCTGGGAAGCGCGGAAACGAAACGCCCACTTCATTGGCTAATATCCCCCTTACTTGTATCATTTTTATGAGTTTCCTACTCGTATTAATTATCGTTTATACTTTAACGTTTAGGACGTTTCCTTTATTTATTTTTTTAAGTCATGACCTTTTTACTGCAGAAAGTGGTTAGTTGATATAAAAAGGTGGGTAAAACTGCCGCAGATCAATCAAGTAAATGCTGAATCCGTATGACGATTCGTCAGTGCGTAGCAACCATCCATTTTTATTCAGTTAGTAATAGTTGAATGAAGGCAGGCTTTGAGCTTATTTCCTAGCTGGTTTCCACGGCATTCCAGCATTATAATTAAATGGCATTGGTCTATTTGTATCCTAAGAAAATTGACATGCATACTGATTCTTATTTAATATCGATGGAAAAAATTCAAACCAAAGAAGCGCAGCCATATAATTCCAGACAGCGATTGCGAACATACGTCAAACTTTTGACAAGTTTCTACGTCAATGAATGCGCGCATAAATGAAAAATACTTATAAGAAGCTAAAGGAACTCCGGGGACACGATTCGATCTCTTCGAGCGACGATTCGCGGTAATAGCCTTTTCTAAAGGAAAAATAATGGAAGATATGTCATTTGCAGCGGAATTATTCCCCGTACTCTGATAAAGACTTTCAATGGATATTTGAGTCCTGGCTTCTACATGGTAGCTTTCTATTACGAGAGATATCCGACAGACCGATCGTTCATCTACTCATTTTCGCTCACAAATAACCAAACGGGAGTCCGAAATCCAACCCATCTCCTCAGAAATCCCTTAACAGGTCAAAATCGTCATTCGGGTGGAGGTTCCCTCTCGGCAAGCGAGTTCGGAAGGAGGGCCGCCGTTCACTCGGAGTTTATTGCTCCCCCGCACATCTCCCTTTTCTTCTTACTCACACATCACAAGAAAAGAAACCTTACCCCTCCCCTCGGAAATATTCCTTTTCCCAGGTCAAAATTTTCCTTCCGTGGATGGTTCAACTCCCCCAGCTACGAGGAGGGAGGGCTCTCGTTCCGCTTGGAAAGTTTGTTGTTCTCCGTCACAGGGGGGGCGTGGTTCAGCCACGATGCCAAATCATCAAAAACTGGGGACTTAGAAATTTTCGGCGGTAAGATTTTTTTGAACAGAACTGTACAAGGAATTGAATAATAAACTCTTGCGAGTGACCAATCGGACAAAAGAAAACTGGTGGAAGGGACAGTGTGAGGAAATGGAAAAGCTGCAGGAGGAAGGGGAAGTGGGTACTCTGTATGCCAAGGTGAAATGTTATTGGGTGGTAAGAGAGGGCAAATGATACCAAAGATTAAGGACAAAACAGAGAAGATATTAATCGATCAGGAAGATATCCAGGAAAGGTGGAGAGAATACGTAGTGTTCCTATATGATAGCGAGATTAGACCCTTGAGCCTAGATCTAGAGGATGGAGCAACAGATAAGGATAACCTCGGGCCAGAGTTACTTGACAGCGAAATAGAGAGGGCATTAAGGGAGATGAAGGGTAAAAAGCCGTGGGAACCGATAACCTACCTTCGGAGCTACTGAAGAATCTAGGTAGTAAAGGGAGAGAATCCATTTTTGAACTTATTTGCAGGATCTACGAGGAAAGAGTATGGCCAGAGAATTTCGTGAAAACAGTATTAATACCTATTCCGAAGAAGAAGAAAGTGTCAGAATGCGAGGAGTATAGAACAATCAGTTTAATTTCGCACACGGCAAAAGTTTTGCCTAGAATACTAAATAGAAGGTTGGAAAGCTGAGCAAACTACTATTTAGGCTATGACCAATTTTGGTTCAGGAAGGGTAGGGCAACCAGAGATGCGATTGCGGTAATGAGAACACTTTTAGTTAAAAGTATAATCGGAATGTTTTTGCTTGCTTTGTGGATTTCGAAAAGGTGTTTGACAGAGTAAACGGGGAGAAACTAATGCAGATACTGGGGAAAATAGGAATAGATTGGCGTGATGGGAGACTCATCCGAAACTTATGTATGGGGCAGAGGGCTCAGGTGAGGGTAGGTGACGGTGAATCAGGGCGGGCAGTTATAGGTCGTGGAATGTGGCAAGGGTGCCCGTTGTCACCTTTGCTTTTTAACATCTATGCTGTGGAAATGGTAAGAGAGGCATGGGATGAGCTAGATGTGGGAATCAAAGTAGGAGGCCAGCGGATAAAGTCTGTTAGATTCGCAGATGACCAGGCGTTGGTCAGTCGGTCATCGAAAGGATTGCAAACTTGAGTAGATGCATTGGAAAAGCAGTGCGAGAAATACGGGATGAAGATTAATCATAAGAAAACAAAAGTAATGATATCTAGGACATAGAAAGCTAGGCTGGTCATATGAGTAGGAAGTCACAAACTAGAGCAAGTAGAACAATTTAATTACTTGGGCAGTACGCTAAAAGCAACAGGACATAGTAGCAAAGGCATGCTTATTATATACGAAGCAAACTTGTCTTGTATGCCTGATAACATTTTTCTTGGGCACTAAAACAAGTTTATAATGATGAACCCAAAGCGTACCTCCGAGTGAGGGGCTGCCATTGAGATCTATTGTTTAACTTTAATTCATGCATCTGCATATTTCTGTACATAAACACCTGGTCTGTGGAACATGTGCTCTTCATTGAATGTTTTATTTGCTGTTCTTCTTTCCATAACTGACTCTACAAGGTATTCATTTTTGCATTCACATTTTGCAATGCTGTTCTAGGGCAGAAAAGTTCCACATTCACTACTATCTCATTCATACTCTTTATCCCCAGTTACACACAAAACTTAATCGCACACCTTTGCTCGATGGAATGCTCCATTTCTAACTCCAAGGTAAAAAAGAGACTTTGTTTAGCACTCTATCTTTTTGCTCTTACGGTTCTCAGACAACTTTTGCAACGAGCATGCATAGCTTAGACTTCTCTCTACCTATCTCACCAGCCAGCAGCACTAAGTGTTTGTTCTGCTTGGTGGAAAAAAAGTCGGTGTGATTACTTTATGGACATGATCTCATAGTAATGTGAACCATTCATTATGTAGGGGTCATCTGTAATTTGTCGATATTTGTTTTTTGAGTACCAATGCTGTAAGAGTCATGGGAGTGTATGGGTTAAAGCCTTGTGTTAATATTGAAGGTTAATTTTTCATCTCCAGGCTACACCTCAGCTGAGGTATGACTGGCTCTGTGTGCCACGCAAGGGGACCTTGGTGGTGTTGTGGCAATGATCGAGCAGAAGAGAATGGAGAAGGCTGATTTGAGGCCAAGGGAAACCATTGAACGTAAGTTGGGGCTATGAGACGATGGAAGGCAGTGTGTAAACTTGAAAGCGTACAATCTCCTCAAAGATTCCATGGGCTTTCCCCCACAACATGCAGCTGTAGCGTTGAGCCTGTCCAACAATCCCTTGCAATTCAATGCATGGCAAGTAATAATAAGATCTGTGGACTGTTATTATTACTTTATTTTATCAATAAATCACAGGGTTATATCAGGTTCTCAATTTAGTGAACTTCTGTGGTGTGCCATACTTGTAGTGGTTGAAGTCCACAGTATTTTGAGAATGCATGGGTCTTAGGATTGGAACATATGATTTAATATCCCTGAATTTTATTAAATATTCTATAAAATAATGTATTTGTTATCAAATTTTGTGTATATTTTGTTTTCTAGCTGGCAGATATGGGATTTAACATGAAGATGGGCAAGTCAGCATTAAAGAAATGTAAATGGAACACACAGAAAGTAGCAGAGTACTTGACACTATGTAACCTCAGTGATGAAGGTAAGCATTGCTTCTATACTGTCGAAACATCAAATTTTCTATTGTTTTTAACTCTGATAATCTCTTGCAACAGCGTTTGTTGAGCTTTTCAGAATATTTATGGCTCCTATGCAGTAGCCCATTTTTTGTCATAGCTAGTAATTTAGGTGGTGTCACCTCATTAGAAAGTGCGGGTTAAAGGTGCGTTTTCATGTTTTTGCGTTGATGCACACTGCGCTGCCAATCTGAAGCGAGTTCCTTAATGCAGATTGCATTGACGCCGAAGTAGCCCATCTTTTATCTTTTGATGCAGTCTGCTTAAACGCAGCTGCGTCAGGGAGGGAGGATCCACGCTTTCTGCCTGTCATTTGTTGGTCACATGATTGTTTTTGTGGATTGTGGGTCATCTTCAGGTTGTTGAACATTGGCGGGAGCGTGGGCTGTGATGATTCCCTCACTGCCATTGAATTGATTGTGAAGTAGCTGCATTTTATGACAATTTTAGCCAAGGGAATAGGTTACGTAGTTTCACTTACAACGAAAGAGGTAAGTATGAAAGCGAAGAAATGTCCTTGGCATTCTTGTTTTGATTAGAAAAAGGTAGGGGTGTGCGGGTACCCGAAATTTTGGGTCGAGTATTTAGTGTCCGATCCGAACACTCGATCGTCTCCCGAAAAATTCGGGTCGGGTATTTAGTGTCCAATCCGAACACTTGATCATCTCCCGAATAATTCGAGTCGGGTATTTGGCGCTCGAATTTGAATTTAATCGACTGATCCATCGTGAAATTCCTGTTTGAAATTGGCTATGCACCCATACAGACAACTAATGTACGTACCACCGTAACAACCTTACGCGCATTTACACTACTAACATTGCGACCGTGGTTTGTACTGTTGTAGGCGCTAACCACTGTGTGAATGCACGTTGGTTACCGATTGAGTAGTAGTTCTTAACGTTGCTACGAAACAGTGGTCAGGCGCTGGTGTCGCGAGCAGAAACCGGAAATGATTAAGGACGATAACCAAAAAAATCAATCAAAATAGTGAGGCATAGGGTGCTACTTTGATGTATATGACATTTTAACACTATTTATAGGAATTTAAAATCACATTACACTCATTTTTGCTTATTAACGAAAATAATACTTCACCCTTCTCCATTTTGATTGCCTTATTTGATTATCGCACTTCATCTATTCCGAATTCCGCCATCTACAAAAGAGAAGACAACTGTTAAGTGGTAGCATCAGGAACTACTTGTCCATCGTTAACCAACACACATTCACACGGTTTTTAGTGTCTACAACGGTAAGGACGAAGGTCGTTAGGTTAGTTGGTTTGTTGAGTGAAGGGGGCACTACTAGATTGTGGCACTTGCAATGAAGCCGAAGTTTCTAAGCAATGAAAACTCTATCAGTGCTTTTCATTTGAGTACTGCGATAGCCGATTATCAGATGCAGGTGCCGTCGATCGCCAGCTCACCTCGGAACAGAGAGCCACCAACAGCCGGCGATTCAGCTAAATCGAAAGCACCACGGCGTGGCAATCACCGTCTATCGCCGCAAATCGAAAACACCCAAAATGAAACATCGATCGATTTATCGATTAGAAAAATAGATTATAGACTGTCAATCTTCCGGTAGGTCTGTCAGTCAGTGAATCCACTTGCTCTCTTTAAGTTATATTTACCGATTTTATTTTTTGACAATTTCATCTCTATTTTCGTTTCGTGTGAGAATGAGACAAGCGGGCCTAGGTGTAGGATGTGGGGATAGCGATGTTGATGGCAATTTGACAGACAGCAATGATAAATCGCGGTCATGCGGAAATCCGCCATGGTGGAATAGTAACACAGCTATCCGGGTGGACTTCGTCCAATTGCCGAATTTGCACGCAACGTGCAATTACTGCAATGCAGTACTAAAAAACCTATATATTGCTTTCATGTCTCATTTGAAATTTTGTTCATAAGCTATAGCCTATTAATATTTGTTATAAATATGTTACTTCTTCATTCATGAAAATTGACAATATTAAATTCCAAGTGATAATTGATGCAGCAGCTTAAAATGGCAGCTTAAAATAAAACATTTGACTAACTTACTGATCAAGAGTGGTGGAACTAAAAAATATGAAAGTAAGGATTTGCTTTATAAATCCACAAGAGCTAAAGATCACATTATATTGTTCACAGGTGTGTCCCAGCTAACCTGCTGATACTAGTTGTATTTTATTGTGAAAAAGCACAAGCTACTGGGTGTAATTTTGCTTTGAAACCTTTTGGGTTGCACTACTTTGTGCTAAAACAATGATGTTCCCACTCTCAGGTCTTTACAAGGCACACATTTACTGTAATTTTTGTCTTGCCATCGAAACATCCATTTTCCTTAATAATCCAGCGCCCACGAATGTGAATACCTCTACTACCCGAACCCGAAAATTACCCGATGCCCGCAGATATTTCACTACCCGAATTGGAACCCGACCCGAAATGAAAAAGTGCTACCCGCACACCCCTAGAAAAAGGTATTGATGAAGCGAATATTGCTATAGTTGCATTTTCACTGTTCTAGAATTTGTGGGATTGCATTCATGATGGCCAGTTTCATGTACACTCTCTTTAATCGTAATGAACCACATTATTTAATTGAATTTCATCCTTCTTGAGTAAACTCTCTACATCTTGTAACAAGGATGGATCGGGTTTATCTTTATGCACATCAATTTTTTTCCAATACACATCAAAATTCCTTTACAGTCAATGGTTCATATATCGGGAATAACCTGTCTAAAATTTTAAAGATTATTCGTCCTTGAATATGTTTGGGAGGAAGCTTTTCAGTCTTCTTAAATCCATGTCTGTAATGGCATTCCCTACAAAATTGTAAGCCATGAATACCGTATTTACTCGTGTAAGCCGCGCCCTCGTGTATCCCGCGCACCCCCATTTTCGGGCAGGCTCGGGAGGAAAAAATTATTTTTATCAAAAAAACAATTTTTTGCCCTTGAGCCTGCATCATTTTGTCATAACATGAATGCACGTTCCTTAATAGAAATTCTGTGCCAAAGTTAAGTGTTGATGTACATCTTTCTCATGAATTTATTGCGTTACGTTTTAATATCGTCACGAAACACAGCCCGTTTTATTGTGCATCTTTTTCTCCTAACATCACACAGTAATCACAGTTGTATACAATCTCGTCATCCAGCTATGAAAATGGCATCTGTTAAAAATGAAATATCCAGCTAAAATATTTGCAGAATTATATACAATTTCAACCCGTGATCATTCGATTACGGATATCCGTCGGCAAATCAACAAATAAAAATAGAATGCCGTCAGTACCTGATAGATGCCTGAAATGTGATACGTTTGGTTCGCCGTCATAGCTGATAAAGGACTCCCAACGGGCAACGCCCTCCCCCCTACTTTTGAAAGCCACCTGGGTGAAGTTAGAGCGTGGGAAAGCATTGAGTGAAATGTGATACTTATGATGAAATGTGATGCTGACTTGAGAAAAAATATCACTTTACTCCGACCCCCTAACCTGAGCGCGGAGGCGAGGGTGGGGGGAGAGAGAGATGGAAGGGAGAGGAGGAGGCAAGCCAAGGACGAATAGCCGTTCACTGGACTGCCGGAAGCGCCAGCGCTCGGCGTAAAGGCCTGTGGAAAAAAGCGCTGGACATCCTCTTTGCTTTACACGACTACAGTAATTGTATTAAACTTACTTATCAACTTGAGGAGTATCTGCATTGAAAGATAAACGATGCAGCTAGAACTTATATCAAAGCTCATTTTTGTATCACTTCTCATAGCCGAGTAACATTTCCGCTAAATGATCGATTTTAGGCAAGTTAACTAATTTTTTCTCCAATGTGGTAGATATCATGTAAATGCCCTATGAAATAAGTTCTAGCAACATCCTTCCTGCGCCAAACGGTGAAAACAGAATTTCTTTATCTATTAGCATGGCGATGTAAAAGTCAACGGTCTGAAAATGGATTTCCTGGCGTGGTATCCACTTCCATAAATGAATGATGCTTCCTATAAAAGGAAGTAAAAACAGATTAGAGTTCCGATTCTCTCTTTGCATGTGCCGATGCACTACGTTATTTATCCCATTGATGTGACGATGCGTTTCAAAGCTCACTCGGGCGCTATGCAACATAATTTCAGGTTGTTGAAAAATCATGAAGGAGTGCGAAATCAACCTCACAGCTACCACCGGGGTAAGGTTACAATTCGAATCGACCGAAATGACGGCTCCCACGTTCGAGCATCGGCCGTATCAATCTTGTGTTAGCTGCCGAGGCCCCTGAAAGGAGGACCAACCCCTCCCCCACTAGTGAAAACCACCTGGGTAAGAGCGAAACGGGCGAGTGTAGATAATTACAGATAAGGTGAAGGAGTGATCCTCTCGGGTTACCCTCTTCTCTTTCTCGTGGAATGAGTCCCGCGCAGATAAATGTCGTCGCGCCCAGAAATAAGGAACGAATAACTTTTTTCTGGAGGGGTCTTCTGGGAAAAACCGGTTTGGACACGCCAATTGTTCAGATCTGACTGAGATATCACCCTAAAATCTGACAGATTTATTGTTTCCGGCTGAGTGATTGAGAGGGAAAACTAGATGCAAGGACTCTAGAAGGATAATGCAATTTCCACAAACCCTGGAATGGAAATTTTACCATTCATCACGATAACCTGAATCGAGCCTCGTATTGCCGGTAATAATTATTTGTCATCACAAAACGAATGAGTGAATGGAATCATACCTCTATTTGATGCGAAGGCAGCTTGACACATGGAAGTCGATTTCCATTGAAATGTAAAGACTAGCAATATCTCCAAATATGTCACTACTTGCAGGGCATCTTTCGGCTTTCTTCTTACTTCCGAATCATCCGTAAACATTTATGACGCAAGTAAACAATGAACATTGCAAATTGATAGATCAATATTAATATTGTTAAAATTCGTCACGGCAAAGAAGGGTAGTACCAATCCGCGAGTTCCTGCACGCCGCACCGCCAGCTGCAACGGCAAAATAACTTATCCGGTGGCGCCAAATTTGACATTCCTTCACACGTTTGAATTTTTTGATTGGATATGTATGTTCGTATCTTTGAAAGTTCGTTAGTCAGATGATCGTAATTCGATGACTTACTGTATTCACTTTGGAGAAACTAACGACAGGAATTTGAGGTAAAATGGTGCGCGGCTTACATGAAAATCTGGAGGATTCGTGTAAGCCGCGCACCCCCATTTTTTCACCGGCATTTTCGGAAAAAAGGTGCGCGGCTTACACGAGTAAATACGGTATAATACCTTTTCAATACTGAGAAGAACTCTTTTTTTACATTTTTTAAGTAATGTCCCTGTTTTATGCTATTAAATTCTCAGAACCTGCTCTTATTAATACTATATCTCATTTTTAAAAATTATGTTCATACTGACCTAAAATTTCATGTCCCTCGAAACTTGTGCTTTGTGATTTCAGTGTTAAAATTAAAAATTTTTGTCCTTTCGAACCCATAGTGAAAAACAGGACAGTCATATTGGTCTGCAGCCGATGAGTCAGCTTTGAAAATTACACATAGGGAGGTGATGAGGGTGGTGTCTGCATTCTCTGTATTTTAAATGAAACTTTCTATGATTACCGTATATTTTAGCAGATAAGACTCAAGTTGAATCATTAAAAAAGGCCCCCAAAATCCGGGGTCGTCTTTTAGGAAAGATACAAAAAAATAGGGCTGATATATGCTAAAACTATTAAAATGTGATGAAAATTTACACCTCGTCTTATATTAAGGTCGTTTTATCTGCGGAAATATGCGGCAATAACCGGGATAATACCATTTCCTGAATACTCTTTGTGAGATTAATTTTCAGAAGTCTTGTTCAACATCAGTCATTGGTTGTTATTCTGAGAAAGCTTCATATGTATATGAATTCCCTTAGGAAATATGTCAGTCAGCAATATATAACATTTAATTATCTAGGGCTAATGTTTGATTCTCAGCAGTGGTGGAGGTTTTTCAGTAAAATCCTGGTCTATAAGCAATTAGGAAGGAGCGTGGTGGCCTAGTGGATAGAGCGCTTGGCTACTGATCAAAGGGTCCCGGGTTTAAATCCGGGTGAAGCCTTTGAACGTCCCCGAACAAAAATCCTCGGAGTGCGAGGTGGCCCAGGGAAAGGAACTGGCCCCCCTACCCTGAATTTGTGAAATTCACACGCCCGTGGCTTAGTCCGGGTTGAGCTCTGCCATCAACTATCCAAATCAACCTACGGGTTGAATCACTGAGTGTGTGAAGCAATTAGGATCGGTCTGGAGAGTCCTTAAAGTCCAGTGCTCCATCCATTGGATGAGACATAAAACTGAATTCTTTGCTGCCTCTCTTAAAGGGTTGGGCCAATTTAGATTCAGAGATCTCTTCTCTCTCCCTCCATACCCCATAATCCCTCCTAGCAAACTTACTCACCTGTCCCTAAACTTGCAAATGACCGCAGATGTTGGTTGCCAGCTCATATAATAAAATAGTTTCAATTGCCTGTCTTTAAAAATCATTTGTTCAAATGTGATATCTTGTGCCCTGTGATAACCTCCTGGTATTCTTCTTCTTTTTATGCTTTACTAACTAGATATTTGTTTTGTCAGTAGATGATGGCTCAAGTTCTTCAGAAGGAGGCTCTGGTATAATTGAAATGAGACGTGAAGAATGATGCCTTTGGAAGACCTAGTGAAGGATTATCGACAAACGAAGAAGATCACTTGGATATAACACTTCTGCTTGAGGTTCAGTTTCTGAAGGAGTACAAAGAGTTGCTCGCATTGGGCTAAGTAATTAGTTCTCTGACTAATCTATGAATGCCTCTAAGTGCCTAAGGTTTCAGCAGATGTTTGAATTCAGAATTGAATCAATATGTGATGCATAAAAATAACTGATAAATAGTTTACAGAAAATGGAAAACATCTGATTAATCATCCATTGATTTCATGCAATGGAATATTTTTGCTGGATATGTTAGCAAATTGGCCAATGATAATTGCTTTTCACCAAAACCTAATCTATTTTTTCATTGTTTTAAATAATTGTTCTCTGTCAATAATTATAAGAGAATATGATAGAATGTTTTCCATGGGATAAAACCCAGTACTTTGTTTTTATGATGTAAAGTTTTATGATTTGGTGAAAATGTATTGTGTAATGTTAATTAATTGCGCTATGTGATGTCAAAATTAAGATGTTTTTATTTTTCATTGCTATTAACAGTTTTTAATATGTAGCAGGGTGTTAATTTACCCTTAGTCTATGAACATTGTCTGGGTACTAAGTATGTATTTTGTGCTGTGTAACAAATATAAAAAAAGTAATTGTAATGATCGTGTAGTGTCTTGTTTATTTTCCCTCAGTCTTTGAAAATGGGGTGTAGCTAAGTCTTATGGTGCTGATATTATTACCTATAAGTGAAAAAAGGGTTCATAAATATTTAATTAACCCAATGATAATTCTTTTAGTGTTCACTTGGCTTTTGGAGTAGGTACACCCCTGCAGGAAGGGGATTAGAATATTTCTGCAGTATCCCTGCTTGTCGTAAAAGGCGACTAAAAGGGTGGGGATTTTATCCCATTGTCAATTCACTAGTAGTCTGGCAAGTGAACATTTTGTCATATTCACTGTCACCCTGTTATTATGTAGGCTAGCTCATGGATTAGCATTTCTGGCGGGATAGTTATTTATTTTTAGTTATCCAAAGATCATTTAAATATAATGAAGGACAAAGGTGAAGCTGAGTTAAAGCAGTGAAAACAAAAGAATAATTTAGCCGAATCATAAATTTACCATGATTTTTTGTCATCTAAAGAGTATTAATGCAAACATTTATACCAATTTTCAGCAAGACATACCTATCTATCCATTCTTGAAATAAACATTCTTACTTTAAACATCCTAAATGGAGGCTGAATCGGAAACAATGTGTTTCCCGACAAATTTCCCAAAGGGTTTTTTTGTTGTATCAAGGAAATAAATCTGAATGTGTACGTACAGCCAGGACACCCTGTATGGAAGAAGAATACAATACACAAACTCTCCAGGTTCTACAATCGATTACCTAATTTTACTATCATCATTATATATTTACAAATGTCTTAAACCCTAATTTTTTTATAACTAATTTACCTCCAAACTACACAGGAATTGAAATAACCTTATCAATAGTCTTACGTGATTCAAGTTTGTGTTCCTGAAGTCTCCAACATTCATATCATACGTAAACAAAATTTGCATGGAATAACTTTCTGAAACAAAATATTGCTACCTAACTTACGTCGACATTATTTGAGTTTACGAGCAACCAGCAGGCTTTGCATCAACAATAGTTACAGGTGTAATTACGGAAAAGGAGTTAAATTTCATGATCATTTATTACAAAAATTTGCTTGACAATAATACATGCTTCACAATTATACAAAGAATTTCAGTAAGTAAACCATTTGAAAGTACAAGTTCTATCACCATACATTTATAGCAACACATTTGAGCAACTTCTTCACTAAACATGGGAAATTAATTAATTCTTGATTGTACTAGAACATAGTAATTCTTGCAACAGTAAAGATTAATTTTTGTTGACCTTCAGTATTCACCAGAGGATATTACAAAATTCTGGGTCTGAAATAGAAGAAAATTCTTAATAAATTATGTGTGTCCACAGATTATATTATTATTATCTTACTGTCACAATGTCCCATGAACCTGCTACCACTGCTAAATAAAATGAAACATCGAATACCTGTAAGAATATCAACCAACTTACTATTCTTAATGCTTAAAAATAACCACTCACACCTGAGGCTGAGAATTAACGATGCACCACTTCATGGAAATTAAAGCAGAAGGTTGAAAAAACATTATATAGCATCTCACTATTAGCATCACCACATAATCATAGGCTATTGGGCATCCATCAGTGTAAAAGTAGCTAGGATTCCATAGTTAACGGATAAGGAAATTAGCATACCTACAAATTACACAACTTCAGACTAATATTTACATTAATGTTACACAGATATGGAAACAAAGCATTTGCAGCTCAATACATTTTAAGGAAGCAATAAATTCTGTAATGAACAAATAAAATTCATTGTCTTTGTCTGACCCCAAAGATACTTAAGAAAAAATTTGATTATGTCATTGAATATTGTTGCACATGACAAGAGCCCTAGGCTATATTCTTCTCAAAGTTACTTTGTCATATACAGGGTGTTTCTTCACTCAGTGTCACCAGAGCAGGGGTGAATATTAGACGCTTTGCTGAGCATTTTTGACACAGGGAACCCATGTCCGGAAACGTCACCTAAGGGAGCTGTGGGGCATGAAAGGTGCTACCGAAGGTAGGCCACCCGTCATACTCGCACCAACAAAATCGCCATTTACTCCCACTTTCACTCAAATTTTGGTGGTGAATAACACGTGAGTCTAAAGGCGAATCACCTCTGGTACAGACTGGGTAAATTAGAACGCCGTGCGACGACGCCTGCGTCTGGTAGGAGGCGTTAAGTCCAAGCGTGTTAACAAGCTGCCAGCACGATGAACAGGTTTACGTGGGCAGAGTTAGCCGATATGCACCTTGCATACGGCGCTGCAGGTGCGAACGCAGTACAGGCTCGTCTCTTGTATCAAGAACACTTTCCCGACCGAGAGTTACCAGATAGGAGGTTTTTCCAGACTGTGGACAGGCATTTCCGCGAGGGAACACTGCATCAAGTAAGAAAAGATGATTAGTCCTTGAGAGAGATGATTTTTGTCATTGGTCGTTGGTTTGGGCTGCACGATGGTGTCGTTTGCGTGTTTACTCAGATTTTGATTTACTTCACAGGGCTCATGCGGGACGGGTGCTGGTACAGCCTCACAGGCGCCGCACACCATATTTTGAGGATGATGTTTTGGAACGTGTGGAAAACGATCCATCTACAAACACACGGTTGATAGCGTCGCAGTTGGGCGCCAGCCACTCATCAGTTTGGAGAGTTATGCACAATGAGTTACTCTACCCCTTTAGGATGCAGAAGGTGCAAAGCTTGCACCAAGATGATCCTCCGCGATGCCTCGCCTTCGCGCAGTGGTACTTGGGCCGCGTTCAAGACGACGCCAATTTTCCGAGGAAGGTACTCTTCTCGGACGAGGCAACATTTACCAGGGAGGGTATTTATAACTCAAAAAAACAGGCACATATGGGCTCAGGTAAACCCTCATGCACGCCACATCCGTGGTCATCAAAGGCGATTCTCAGTAAACGTGTGGGCGGGAATCGTCGACGACCACCTTTTGGGTCCATACATCCTCCCAACGCGCCTAAACGCGCACACGTACTCACCTTTTTGCAAGATGTTCTACCCGAACTACAAGCGGAGGTACCACTACGCGTGCGTAATGACACTTGGTATCAGCACGACGGCGCCCCTGCCCACCAAGCACTTGTTGTACGTGATCATCTTAACACCACGTACCCTGAGCGATGGATCGGCCGAGGTGGTCCAGTACTGTGGCCAGCGAGATCACCAGATTTAAATCCCTTTGATTTTTTCTTTTGGGACCACATGAGGTAATTAATTTATGCCAACGGAGCCCTCGAAACAGAAGAAGAGCTAATTGCTCTAATTGCCACTGCTGGGGGTCACATAAAGGAGACGGCTGGACATATGGCGGCCGTGTGAGATTCCGTGCACCAAAGAGTCACCATGTGTGTTCAAGAAGGAGGCCATTTTGAGCATCTTATGTGAACCTGTGCAATAAAACATTTGGTTTCTGTACCCATTGTACATAAGTTCACAGTCCAATAAAATTAGATTATCTTTTAACACAACAACGTGAAGCTTATCACTTCCTTTCCCCCTCTCAACACAAGTTAAACTGCTGGCACACCTATGGTGCGATCACGGTGGTTTTGGGTGGAGAGTGTGTCCGACACCTCAATCGACACATTCTGTGCCAAACCAAACGCGGGGGATCATCGCCGAAGCACGGCGTCACAAGTTAACACGCCTAGACTTAACGCCTCCTACCAGACGCAGGCGTCGTCGCACGGCGTTCTAATTTACCCAGTCTGTACCAGAGGTGATTCGTCTTTAGACTCCCGTGTTATTCACCGCCAAAATTTGAGTGAAAGTGGGAGTAAATGGCAATTTTGTTGGTGCGAGTATGACGGGTGGCCTGCCTTCGGTAGCACCTTTATGCCCCACAGCTCCCTTAGGTGACGTTTCCGGACATGGGTTCCCTGTGTCAAAAATGCTCAGCAAAGCGTCTAATATTCACCCCTGCTCTGGTGACACTGAGTGAAGAAACACCCTGTATATCCTCTTCAGCTTTACTTATCTGAGTACCTGCAAGAAAATCTCATTAATATCATTTCCACTTAAAAAAAATAATAAATCCCTCTAACATTTCAATGCAACTCCTACCTAAACACACACAGCTTTTAAGATTACTGTGGATGTTGTTTCAAATAAAACAAAAAGTTTTGTGATGAATCCATTATCATTCTCTAACGACAATGATAAAGTGAGTAAAAAATGCTCTTATCAATGAACATTGTGGCAGAAGACAAGAACCCCAGGATACGTTCTTCTCCAAGGTACTTTTTCAGTCACATTCTCTTTAGCTTAACCATTCAGAATCCCTGAAAGACAATCCCAATAATATCATATTCAACTATACACAAGAGCAAATCCCACAAGCATTCAAAGTCTAACTCTTACCCTTAGACTTGAAGTATTTAAGATTTTTGTTGATGTAGTTTCTAATGAAACAAAGGTTTGTGATGAATCATTACATTCCATTATCATTCTCAAACTTCAATGAGCAAGTAAGTTGAATATGCTCATGTAAATGAACATCCCTTATCTCAGTACTTCCTCAGCAATCTCTACCATTTTTCAAACTTTCAGCATAGTCCTTACTTTCCATGCAGCTAATGTCAGTATTGCATTCCATTTTCCAGTTCTTGATCTTTTGCCAAGTTCACCATCCGTAAATGCATCCATATTCAGAGGCTTCTTTATGGGTTATGTAACCACATTTTTCATGGTGTGGGGTTGATAGCCCCATGCCCAACCCCCAAACTGGAGAACCAGGGGACCTCATTTTGTCTGGCCTATCCCTCTTGACCTGTCCGGCTTGGGTGGCCCTACCAGGAGCTTACGCTCCCGCCAGCATAGTTCTCAGGTTCACTTAAGCATGCAAACCCCCTCATCACAACAAGATAGAGATACCAGCGAGCGGGTACCCCCTTAATATAGAATTGAAATTAATCTGTGGCAGAAAAAGTTGAGCAGACTTCATGCCCATGATGTGCAAGACAAAGTTAACTGAATACTAGAACAGTTAAAGGTACTGAAATTTAGAACATATACATCAATGAACACTTGTGCATACAAAAATGCAAGCAGCACAAATGCAGCATTTGGCAGGGAGGCAGAGCATTTACACGCATTGAAATACATGCATGTCACTAGATAATGTTGTGCATACACGATATGCAGGCAGCATTAGGCAGGGAGACAGAGTATTTACACACACTGAAATACATGAATGTCACTGGATACAGTTGTGCATACACGATCTGCTGGCAGGGAGGCAGAGCATTTACACTCATTGAAATACATGAATGTCACTAGATACAGTTGTGCATATACGATATGCAGGCAGCATTATGCAGGGAGGCAGAGCATTTACACACATTGAAATACATGAATGTCACTAGATACAGTTGTGCATACATGATATTCAGGCAGAATTAGGCAGGGAGCCAGAGTATTTACACACATTGAAATACAGATGTCACAGGAAACAGTTGTCCATGCATGTTTGTCACGAGATACAGTTGTGCATACCATATATGCAGGCACCATTAGGCAGGGAGGCAGAGCATTTACGCACATTGAAATAAATGGTTTCAATCAAAATGAGAAAGCCAATCACTGTATTTGTACACTCCACTCAAAATGTAAATCATATCACTTTCTACCGTTTTTTCACCAATGATATGCAGGCAGCAGTAAGGCAAGGAGGTACTCCAGGATTATACATAAAATTACATGGTTTCACTCAAAAGGTGCACCCAAATCACTTTGAAATAATTCTATACTACACTCACATAAATACATGGCTCACCTCACAATTTGAACCCAAGAGATTATATACAGTTTTGCAACAGTGAATTACAAGTAGTGGTAGATAATGCAGTTATGCATGTTGAAATAAATGGATCCACTCAATACATGTGCCAGGAACACTGATTTGCAGTTAGAAATAGGCAGGTATACACTAAAGTATAATACAGAAAATGTGAACTTAGCGATTATGCACATTTGTGCATTTCTCTTGTTCCAGTAGCACATATAAATTAGAAATTAAACCATAACAAAAATTCATTATCTTCACTCCAAATATGTAATCATATATGCAATGGCATTACACTGAATTATTTACAAAGCTGCCCTGTATGAACTATTTGATGAAAATGTTTTTCTCCTTTAATGCTTGCTTGACCCTGCTGGTATGTATATGCATCCTTAGCTTCACATATTTTTTAAACAATGAATATATAAATTTTTTGTTGCAGTGCTTCAGGTATCCAAAGTCAACTTTCTTCTCAATGCGGTCCACCAAATGCTTGCCAAGACTTTTATGAGATTGGCACCTTTCAAGGTGTATCGATACCAATTTATCTACCACTTGGAAATATGTAGGTACGCTCTTCATAAGTAGGGTAGGTTAAACCTCCCATGTTCGAGGTGTCTATCAATGAGTCCTCATGGCGACTACTGGAACCTTTAGCTTTAATATCAACAAGACTTTTTTCACAAATTTTACCTTGTACACAAACCTTGCTTATGGCACACCCGAGAAATTTGTTCAGAATGACCCGATCCAGATCACTGGTCAACCCTGTTACTTCTTCATTAGAATCTGAGCTGTACCTGGGATTCCTAGGGCATTTGTAAGCATTGGAGGCACACTCTTAAGTAGGATTGGCACTCGTGCTCTTCTGTCACCAGAAAATATTGTGGCAAGGAATTCTGCATCATCGGAGGCATAATTTGAATTTTTAGTTTCTCCCACAAACTGGGACAGTGGCCAATTTTAGTATCCTAATGGCCATAATAGGACCTGGATTGGAGTTGCCATGCCTCCTTAAAATAGAAAATAAATTTTCAAGGCAATCTTGGTTGAACCTTGAGGTCAAAACATATTTATACCCACCTTCAAGGAGACGGCCTGTCAATGCTATAGCATTAAGAGTGGTCATTGTTATACCTGTTTGAAATGGTTTCCATCTCCCTGTTCCTATCTGCATGGTCCTATCTCCACGCTCTCATCAATGTCTAAAATATCCTGGAGTTCTCCAACCTTTGAGGTCAAGTTTTTCTTGGTCATAGCACCCTTCAATCCTCTACTATTCAGAGTGTCAAACCACCGCCTAAATGTTCTTAAAAACCAGGCAGTAGTGAGGGCTTTCCGTGGTAGATATTCCAGCCTAACCAGGGTCTCCAGTGCAGAGGCAATTGAATTGCTAACACTATCAGTAGTGAGGGCTCTCCGTGGTAGATATTCCAGCCTAACCAGGGTCTCCAGTGCAGAGGCAATTGAATTGCTAACACTATCAGTAGTGAGGGCTTTCCGTGGTAGATATTCCAGCCTAACCAGGGTCTCCAGTGCAGAGGCAATTGAATTGCTAACAATTTGTGCTGCTGTGGCCACTTTCATTTTCTCAAAATGTGGGTGTCACGGTATTAATGACAACACCAAAATTCTGATGTACGTGTTTATTTCGTATTTACCAAGTACACGAGATGCCACCGATCGCTCGGCACGACTTTCACTCCACAACTGAACTCCAACCCTTGAGCCAGTGGGTGTTATGTCTTTATATCACATTGTTACATTGTCTTATGCTGTCTGGCGCCGCGCTGGGGCAGTGGCTGGCGAGAGCACGGCGAGGCCGCGCGCCGGGCTGTCCGGCGCCGCGCCGAGGCAATGGCGAGAGTTCGCCACAAACTGATTGGGATTGAGATGGACCTCCTTTAAATTTGGTGCAAGTTTGAGAGACATTTTGTGCTATATTTCTTCCAAGGTTGTAATATATTTACAAGAAACCATGTTGTGAGACAAATTGTACTTATGACATACATCATCAGAACGTTTAATATCATGCCATTGCAGGGCAGATTGCAAATTTTATGCGGTGCATCTGCAAAAAAGTACAATTGGTCCCCACTTCGGAGCTACAGCTACAGCTTTTAGTTAGTCTTATTTGTTAAGACTTTGTTCCCTTTTTAACTTAGCTCCCTGGACTAGGGAAAGTTTTTAAGGGCAGGGTTTTGTGTACATTTATTTTTTAAACATTAGTGTATTAAATGACTAATTTCTTTTGATTTATTTATGTTTTATTAATTTTTTTTATTTTGCATCATGCAAGGGATTTTTTCCCTTTTTCCATGGGATTATATACATATATATATATATATTTTTTAATTATTTTATTTTTTCTATTAATTTTTTTCTCTTTTTATTTTTATTTATTTTTTTTCTTTTCTCAAAACAAGACTCCTACATACGGATAACTAAAGGGGTGGTCTAGGCGAACAGTTTTGTTTGATTTGAGTTGGGAAAGGATTGAATATATCGAGGTAGTTTATAGCTATTTCTTAATTTAATAATCAGGTACAGGGGGAAGGAGAAACCTAGGAGGCTGAATGGCTATGGGTTGATTTACTGGTGATTGGGTGAGATTGGTGAGGAGGTTGGGAGGGTCTAGGTGGATGATAGAAGGATGGATTTTAACCTTTTTGCGCTTCGAAGGAAAGTTGGCTGTGGAAGAGAGGATTTTTTGGGGGGGATTTAAGTGTGGGTCGATGTTAAGGTTCCAGAGAATTTTGAATAAAGGGTTGGGATGCTTATTAATGGATTCTTTAAAATTTTTTGAATTTTGAATGAGATGTTCGGTTACATATTGAATTCCCAATTCATCGTGGAGGCATGCGTTGGTGTGGAACCATCTGGCGTTGGTTATCATTCGGATAATTTTATTTTGAGAGGTTTGAAGTTTGGTGATTTGGGAACAAGAGAGTGAGGCTGCCCAGATTTGACTACCGTACATTGTTGATGGTCTAATTATTGCAGTGTAGATAAGTTTTTTCAAATGAAGGGGTAATTTACTTTTTCTATTGAGGATGGGATAAAGAAAACTTTGTGCGGCGTGGAAGGTGGTTAATACTTTATTAAAATTTGGGTGAAAACGAAGGGAAGAATTGATTATTAAACCCAGAAATTTTGTGCTCTTGACTGTGGGAATTGCGATTTAGTTGGTGAGGGGAGGGCCTGAACGTCTGACGGATTTTACTTTGTGTTTGTTAAAAAAGGGACTTTGGTGCATTTAGAGGGATTGATATTTATTTTCCATTTTTTTGCCCAGGCATGGTAATCGTTTAGATGGTTTTGAACGTTTCGGCGGGATGCGACAAGCCATCTATGGGATGAAGTTATAGTTGTGTCGTCGGCAAATAGGTATAACTTTGTGTTTGGGGAGGTAGGGAGGTCATTGGTGTAGATGTTGTACAAGGTGGGGGACAGGACGGCTCCTTGTGGAACACCAGCAAGAATGGGATAGGACGGGGATTGACTGTTTTCTAGACCCAGCTAGCACAGGGCGAACCGCCTCCCCTGGATTAGCAGACACTCTCCGCAGAAACGAAGGACATCGTCTCCGGGAAGTGGTCAGCATCTCCCCAAAGAAAAAAAGATGGCGGGGAGACGCGACGACGACCCGGGAGATATTCGCTGAAGAAATGTCCATTATAGCAAGGAGACCGTCTCTAACTATGAAAATACAGACCACATTGGCTCGCCAGGAACCAATGAGAAGGGTCGGTGGAAATAAATAAGACGGCACGCCACTACGCGGCAACACCGCGAACTACGTGAACCGGGGAACGCTAGCGCCATCTACTGGCCTATGAACGTACTAGGAGCGGCAAGCTACGGACGACCGCTTAAATTAGTTCATTAAAGCAAGACGCAACCCGACCACTTATAGAACCGCGTCAAATGCGAACTAGATATTACCTAACAACATTTAAGCATATTACATACGAACGTGGTAACACGGGACAACTACAAACATTGTCGACAATCGGATTAACTAAAAATAGCAGAGGGAAATGCGAAAATATTTAGATATTTTCAAATATTGGTTTATTTAACAAGAAATTAGAACAAGCCATATCAGATAATCAAGTCAATGAAGCTACAAATATCTCCTCCCTTAGGGTAGAAGCTGCATTTCCCCAGTACACCGAACATCAAGGAACGGCATCAAAGCCTGAAAAGTAAAAGAATAATACTTGGAGCAAGAAACCTCATAAACGACTGCATTTACACAATGTTAATGGTTCGAGACAGTATAACATGCATTCACTCATTAGCAAAAGAAAATTATGCAATGCTCATATAATGTAGCTAATACAATTTGAAAAAAGCATGTGCTATAGAAGATGACCAGCTTGGGAGTTTGAGTTAATAAACAAATGAAAATACCCCTGCGGGTAGGGGGATGGAGAATACTCCCGCAGTATCCCTGCTTGTCGTAAGAGGCGACTAAAAGGGCGGGAACGGAAACCCCGAAAACAAACCCCGAGCCAGTTAGGGTTGAGCCCGGACAGTCTTGTGGGTCAACTGTCTGTGTGCGGCCACACCACCTGGCCTGCGATCCACCCGCATGTTTGCCGTGTGCGGTGACCCGTAAGGAGGAGAACGGGATCCTGGAGGGTGAGGTCTATGGTTTCCAGCCGGGTGTCGGATGCCCGGTATGGACTATGGGTCAATACCCCTCTTTGGCCCCGGATTCTGTGTAAACGGGCGGCCGGGAGCTAGCCACTCCCGGTCAATCGGCTTCCGATACGTTCGGTGGCGAGTGCCAGGGAGGTGGAGGTCTGCGTAGGGCGGTCGGAAATTCACGAGTTTGGTGGGCTCGTGCGTCGAAGATCCAACCCGAAACAGGCAACCACCTCTAGGGTGCTATATCCCTCGGGTAACCCTGGCGACCGCACCGGTTAGCGGTGCGGCGTCCTAAATGTGTGGCTCCATGGTGGGTGGGGAGCCCGAGGGAAGAATCTATCATTGGCATGGAGGGTAAAATTCAACCACCATCAAAACGATCCCGCCCGGATACGGGTGGAGGAGAAACAGACTCGTCCGCCTGTAGGCGGTTTCTAATCATGAAGTGCGCGAAAGAAGGGGAGACACTTAAGCGAGTGTCCCCCTTTCTCATTAGAAAAGTTCTATCGGCTGCAGTGCCCGGAGATTTAAGGTCTGCAAAGAAGCTGCGTGACGGAAGCCTCTTAATTGAAACGGCAACTCCGCAACAAAGCGACAAGCTACTATTAATGAAAAATCTCCATGACATACCAGTTCACGTAGAGGTACATCGCACCCTCAACACCAGTCGGGGAGTAATATCACATTACGACCTGCTGTACGTTGAAGTCGATGAGATCAAGAGAGAGATGGCTTCTCAGGGAGTAGTTGATGCTCGTCGATTAACAACGAAGCGCGACGGCGAAGTAGTAAAGACTACTTCAGTCGTTTTAACATTTGCGCGCGACAGTCTCCCCGACAAGGTTTTCGTCGGATATGAATCGGTACCAGTACGACCATTCATACCGGCGCCCATGCGCTGCTTCCAGTGCCAACGATTCGGCCACATCGCCACGCGATGTGAGGGCAAGGCCACCTGCCCGCGCTGCAGCCTGGAGGAGCATGAGGGTGCTGAATGTACCAAAGATCCACGTTGCGTGAACTGCGAGGGTACGCATCCAGCGTATTCTCGCAAGTGTCCGAAGATGATCGAAGAACGAAAGGTCATGGAGATTAAGACAATTGATAAAACCCCTATTTAGAGGCAAGGAAGAAGTTCAGAGCTAGCCAGAGGGGGCACCGGTTACCCGATTCAATCTTGACGCCTTGATTCGTCAGCTACCGAGACCTTTCGTTTTATTAGGGGATTTTAACGCTCACGATACCCTTTGGGGTAGTTCTTGGGAGCAGTGCAACCGTAGGGGCCAGGTTTTATCTTATTTTATTGAAGATTTTAATTTAGTTTTAATGAACAATGGGGAACACACCCGTTTTAACTCTTTTAATGGTCAGTTTTCTACAATCGATCTTTGTATCACGTCGAGTATCTTGACGAACAAGCTTCACCTGACTGTTCATAATGATCTGTGTGGGAGCGATCATTTTCCCCATTTAATAAATAGAGAAAATAATTTTAATCCAAATTTTATCATGCCGGGCAACTGGATTGTCCGGAAAGCCAACTGGCCGGTTTTTAAGGACACGTTTTATTACGAGTATGACGAAAGCCAAAACAGTGTTTTAAACATAGATAAATTAACGTGCAGCATTATTGAGGCAGCCAACAGCAGCGTTCCAAAGTCAATGCGAAACATTCTTAGGCCTGCAGTCCCGTGGTGGAACGAGGAATGCGCAAGAGCCATTCGTCAGCGCAAGAAGGCTCTAAGGATTTTTAATAAATTTCCCACGGAAACGAACCTTGCTTCCTTTAGGCACCTCCGAGAAAGGTCCCAGAGAAATGGATTTAAGTTTTCTACGGAAAAGTGCAAGTGCGTCCATTTTTATCGTGTGAGGGGAGCCTACATTCCACCAGCACTTTTACTTGGTGGTAGAAATCTACCCTATGTGGAATCAGTTCGGTTCCTCGGTATGACCTTGGACTACCGACTCAACTACCGTGATCACATACGGGGTTAAAGGGACAAAAGTCTTCGGACACTAAACATTTTAAAGTTTTTAAATCACTCATCTTGGGGTGCCGACCGCAGGTCATTGCTTTTATTATACCGCGCACTCGTGCGTTCCAAGCTGGACTATGGGTCGTTCGTTTACAACTCCAGCCGCGATTCCTATTTGAGACCTCTGATATCAGTGCACAACGCAGGGCTTCGGATATCCACTGGTGCTTTTCGGACCAGCCCGGTCCTCAGCATCTATGCTGATGCCGGTGAACCGCCGTTGTCGCACCGTAGAAACATTTTAATGTGCTCCTATGCGGCCAAGATTTTAGCGACAACGAACCATCCGTGTTTTAACGTGATTTTTAACCCGCGTTTTTTAGAACATTTTAGCAGACGGACAAGGGCCACCAAACCGCTTGGTGTTCGCTTTAATTTATTTATTCAGGCAACGGGGTTAAGGCTCCCAGATTTATATCCGATTGGGTACTCAAGTTACCCACCTTGGATAATTCCGTCCCCTGAAATCCACATGGGTCTCAGTAGACACCCGAAAGCTTACACCACTGATCTAGAATACCAGCGTCTTTTTAACGAATTCCTCTTTCGTTACTCCGACTTCATTCCCATATTCACTGATGGTTCTAAGTCGGATGCAGCTTGCTCATGCGCGGTTACCTCCTCTCACCACGGGGTCATCGAGGCCAGACTCAGCCCGCTGTGTAGCATATACGCAGCTGAGCTGCTAGCCATTAAGAATGCTCTCGATGAGATCGGGAAGAGTTCTAAAGCGATTGTCATTTTCACGGACTCGATGAGTGCTCTTCAGTCCATTTCTGGCTTTTCATCCGAACACCCCATTGTCCAGAGCATACACTATAGCCTCCTATGCCTTAATAGAAGAGGAATTGCTATAACGTTCCTCTGGGTCCCTGGACATGTGGGAATTGCCGGGAATGAGAAGGCGGATGAAGCTGCAAAAGAAGCTCTAAATATCCCTGAGCCGACGACGACGCTGGTACCCTACCAGGACCTGCAATCTACTTTACGTAAAGTAGTCCTAGATCAGTGGAGTGAACTGTGGAGTGATGTCCCAAACAATAAGTTACGGACAATTAAACCGGTAACGACAGGGTGGCCCACTTCCATCAGGGGTAATCGCAGAGAGGAAGTCGTCATCACACGTTTAAGAATCGGGCATTGCGCCCTGACCCACTCGTTCCTCTTTACAGAAGAGAAAATTCCTCCTCGATGTGATGACTGTGACTGTCCTCTCAGTGTGCGACATATCCTGATGGAGTGTGACAAATATCGGGACACACGAAACAGGTCACGCATCAGTGGCGTCCTAGAACAAGTTCTAGGCAACGATGCCGATCGACTAAATCATGTAATTTCCTTTTTAAAGGAAACTAATTTAATAAGCAAAATCTAATATATTTTTATATTTATTATTTTTATATTTCTTATATATTTGGGTTTTTAATGATACCTTTAGTCTAGATTTATATTCATTCATATTATTTTTTTATATAAACTAGATTGTGCGTGGTGCAAAATGACCATAGCCGTCGACGCACCCTATAAATCCAAATCTACCTACCTAACAAATGAAAAGTAAATTTAATAACCAACCTCCACTGCTCATGTTCAGCAACTCCCTTCAACAAATACATACACTATCCCACAATCACCTTGTACTATAAATGGAAACATGTTGGCTGCTATAAATAATGTGGCACAAAGCCTCTCAACCCTCCCAAGAAAGAAAATACAATTGGGTATCCCGTCAAAAAATAATGAACCACTAGTCATGTACTACAGACAAACCAGAAACTTTGACAACTGTTAAAATAGTGAAGAACTCTTCCTGCACCATTAAACAGGAGAATTTCCATTGCATAATGACCTACAAATTTTACAAAATACAATCTTCAACCACCTAGCAATAGCTAATATTCTCAAGTCTAAAAACCTGATGAGAAACTTTGAATAAAAACATTTTAAATTGGAATATCCAACAATACCCATTACCTAACATAACAAGCTTCTTCAGGTCACACAATAGCATAACTAGTACAGTGTTATGGCAGATTAGTAAAGATTCACAACCAGCATAAAAAACCAAATTGGTTCCATTCGCCAATACTGAATATACAACACCTAACATACAATAAACATCCCCAAAGTAACCCTTCAACACCAGTTCCTTTCCATTGTTGCATCCTCCTGTACAATAGAATAACTAGTACAAATGTCTTCTGGAGAATTATACTGGCAGTTTATTTTCCAAGCCAGCGGAAAAAACCAAAATAGGCTCCATTCACCGACACTAAATACACAGCACCTATAAATTGAAAAACATAAAATTGTACTAGCATTCAGATTCTGGAATTCCGAAACTGATTGAACACCAGGCACATCCACAAAGTAATCCATCGATCCCAGTTCCTTTCAACCTCCATTCTTCCACACAACTGCATGTCTGGTACAATGTCACTGTCCTCGTAGTGAATATTCCCCACCAGCAAAAGAAACCAAATAGGTTCCATCACCCGATCCTGAATGCACAGCACCTATTAATCAAGAAATATAAAAAAAATTGTGTTAGCATTCCTCACATTATCCTCAGATTAAAGAATGAACAACATTCCAGAGAAGAACTTATTGAGTTAAATGTCTTCACCCAAACATCAACAGATAAACTGATTGACAACCAGGCACATCCACAAAGTAATCCATCGATCCCAGTTCCTTTCAACCTCCATTCTTCCACTCAACTGCATGTCTGCTACAATGTCACTGTCGTCATAGTGAATATTCCCCACCAGCAAAAGAAACCAAATAGGTTCCATCACCCAATACTGAATGCACAGCACCTATTAATCAAAAAATATAAAAAGATTTGTGTTAGCATTCCATACAATAACCTCAGATTAAAGAATGAACAATATTCCAGAGAAGAACTTACTGAGTTAAATGTCTTCATCACAACATCAACAAACATCAACAGATTAACTGATTGAACACCAGGCACATCCACAAAGTAATCCATCGATCCCAGTTCCTTTCAACCTCCATTCTTCCACTCAACTGCATGTCTGGTAAAATGTCTTCAGGAGAATCATCTTGGTAGTGAATATCCCCATTCAGCAAAAGAATCCAAATAGGTTTCCTCTTATCTTATGTAGGCACAACTTCGTTCATAAAAAAAAATGCCGGTAGAATTCCATACATTTTCCTTCAGTTCACTGTATTCACATTTGTTTATATATGCATCCTCTTAGTACGTTGTATATATTCTATCATGGCTGGTGAATAAGTTTATAATATTGTAGTGCTCGATCCATGTCATATTATCTGTTAACTATGGCTAGGAGGTAAGATACTTAATGATTCACCAAGCTATTTTCTAAGCTAACACTTCACTTCTGGCTCGGTAATTTGGACACACTCAGTCTGGCACCTCAAGTATATGTTGCTATTCATACTTTTCACTTGTGCACGCAATTACTCCACCGCGAAAAGGTGGTGTCCATTGGAGGGGCCTCCCGCTATATACATAACAAATAAAAATTACCCTAAGCACAAACAATAAACCATAAACAATAAACCATACCATGAAATCGGAAATATATACAATACAGAAATATATGCAATGCACAAGATAACAATGAACCCTAATAATCGTCGTCTCCTTCCTCTTCTCTCTGAGCACGAATGTTCCCTCCCCCTCTTATCCGCGCCTGTCGGAGCCACTCTCCCATGCTTCGTTTCACGGTCACCATGTCGACCGGTCGACCACTTACGCTTTGGACAGTATCTGTTGAGCCAAATACAAAAAGTTAATTAATACATGGGATTAACACCAGCACTCTAATGCATTAAGTTTAAGAAATTAGGGACTAAAGTTATCACTAACCAAAGACAAGTTCAATAAATCGAGGGTAGCTATCCTTCATGCAGCATTTGGTTGCAGTTCTCTTCTTCATGCACATGCCCCTGGCCAACTCATTGGTTAGGAGCATGACAAATGTCATACACTGTCATGTTGACTGCCGTTATGTACAACTGTCTGCCAATTCACGGCATAACAGGTTGGTGGTCCGGTCATGGAGGTACTTGATCTGAAAAGGAAGATTTTATCAATATAAATATTAAGACGTAACCAATATTAACCATCCCCATTTCAACCGAAGTATATAACTTCGGTTGAAATGGAGAAACTAATGAATACACACCATATATCCTTTGTAATTTGGATGAGATGCAATACTCATTTCGAACTCATTCATGTCATGGAATCGCTCCATGGGCAAGGAGCCTCTAACCCAGGATCTGATTCCACATCCGATGGCCTATTTATTTGAAGACCCCTAATCATATCCATAATTGCATCTATTTTGTCGCTCAAATGATGATATATCTGCACTCTTTGGTCCTTCAACTCCCTCTCCAACCTGTCAACCTTCTCCTGCATGAAGGTCTTTAGCTCTGAAAAAGTTGTGGCAAGGTTCTTAGCACAAGTAATATAACCTTAAAGAACATTAAATTACAAGGCAATCATCACAAAGTAACTAACCAGCGACTATTGCCACAGATGGAGGATCAGGTGTTTTCAGGACTGGTCCTGGACCTTCAATGACACTCCCATTGTCAGAAAATGGGGATGAGGGTCCAGAGGGAGACAGGAACCCTGGAGAATGCACCTTACGTGGTGCCATTGCCTCCCCACCCACCCGGGATGTGAATGGGGATGAGGGTCCAGAGGGAGACAGAAACCCTGGAGAATGCACCTTACGTGGTGCCACTGCCTCCCCACCCACCCGGGATGTGACTGCGGTGGCAGAAGAGAGTTGATCTCCCCTCCGAACATACTTGAGTGTGTTATAAGGAGCCATGTGCCTTCTTGGCCCCTGTTGCACCAACACTCGCTTACACTCGGTGGTAGGTAAGCGGCTTTTAGTGGGCTGGCTACACATTGAAACTTGAGCCTTTTTGGCTACTTGTAACGTTGGAGTTGGCTTCAATATTGAAACTGTGCCACGAGCTTCAACCAAGCCGACTCTCTTACTAAGTGCCATGGTGACAGCCTTGGCCTTCGGATGTGCCGATTGGACACTAACCGGCAATCTTGAGGCTACGGCTGCATATGCAAGGAAAAATAGAATTGATGCAATGACAGGCAAAACTGAAGCTGAAATATGTTATGTGAAAGCAAAAGTAGGCCCCCATTACACTTCTTAAAATGACATGCTATTCCCAATTTATAAATAACTCAATGACTCTGCTTGAAAGTTCTGTACCTGGTAGTTTTGGAGGATCAGCAATGGATACCTCCTCAGCTACGCCACCGGTGACGCAGCGCTCACACTCTTCACCAGGCTCGCACAAATGCCGAACTTTGCGGTACCTTTTCTTGTTTTGGAGGGCCTGGAAATAGCTCTCCAAATCGCTGTCTACAATGGAGACAGCACCCATCTCCACTGACGTGGCAGCAATGAAGTCGGCTGAAAATAATATAACTGCTTAAGTATATTCTTCCTTCTAATACATAAAAAAGGGTAATTTTAGGGGTTGTAACGTTGGTAACACCATACCATAGGGCTGGGAGACATATTTAAGCGGCAAGATATCCCACCCATCTGCCGCTTCCACCTCCTTCAATTTTGAATCCCGAATGTCGGTTTCCAGAGTCCCCTCAGGAGGATAAAGGGAAAATAATGTTTGGCCAACTTTTCTTAGCCATCTCACGGGAATAGTGCACACAGTGCGCCGTTCGTAATTCCTGTGCGGGAGAAAGTCTGCTACTACCCAGGGCATTCTAGAAAGAAGAATATTTTATTAGTATTCCACATGTAACAGATGTTAACATACCAGTTGGAACCACTGAATTACAATAATCACAAAGTGGGGGTACAACACTGATTAAGGGAAATACACTCTAGTTAGTGCAAAAGGAAGACCTTGACGAAACCTCGACTCTTTTTAACTAAAGCAAAACAAGAAATATCCAGAAGGAAGTTTATTTAGCATTGATACATCCAATACTGGAAAATTAATTGTTATGAAATTATTAAACTCAACACGAAAGGGAAATGAAAAGTTATTACAAATGGTCAAGTCATTGATGAAAGAAGGTTGTTAAACATAATAACAGCATTCAACATAAACGATTATGCGATCATTGCTATCATGAGTTGGTAATGAATAAAGCATGCTGGCTAAGTTTTCAAGATAGTTACCACATCAGTGATGCAGAAGTTCCACCACATAAAAATGGTCGTTCTCCCAAATGTTGGCAATCATTAAAGCCTTGGTCCTGATATCTGTCATTGCCAAAAGTTGATGAGCACCCAAATTATAGGCGGAATGTATTCCCACATTCTGCGAAGAGGCTGGGACTTCATAAAATGGCTGGAGGCATTCAAAATATCGTCCAACAACAAAAACTTCATCATTTTTAGTGGCAATCATGCCCACAACCATAACCTTATCACAGTTGGAAATGATGCAGTTATTGGGTTCCCTTATTGAAATAGTGAAGGAGTTGTGGAAGTACTGCGTAAAGCAAGGTGGATGCAGTTCAAACGGGAACTCTAGAGGGTTATTCCTACATTCACGTGTCCTTTGTGGAACTCTCACCTGATATGTTAAGGTTGACCTCTCGTGCAGGCGCTTTACTATTTGGGGAAGTGGAAGATTCGGTTTTCTCACAAGTCTTTTCATTTGAAATGATGAATTTTCAAACTTGAAAGAGCTGTATTTGTCAAGAGGTTCATGCACTTGACAATCCTCAACCAGGTGCAGAAGACCATGCACATTGTAAGACAGGTTTTCCAGGCCATACAAGTTTTGGAATTTACTTACAGAGTAGTGTAATAAGCTCTTGGCATACTCAAGCTGGTGGTGGTTGTGTTGGGAGAGCAAGACTCTGATGGCATAGTGCAAAGTAACAAAATGCTTGTAAGCAGAAGGAGATAAAATGTTCCTCATAAGGGAAGGGCCAGTATAGACCAGGAAGGTGCGGAATTCCGTAGCTTTCCAGCGCAGTACATCTTTCACCACACGAGGTTTCCTGGCAAACTCGCATGGGATTCTCATGGCAATTTCCTGGATTCTCTGGTTTAAGAGGTAAACTTTTTGAACCTGTAACCTCACCACATAATTCCCCTTCAACCAAGCCAAGAGAATTTTTCTCATCACACCAAGGCAAACCAAGTGCATGTACTCAAAGGGGAAATGAGTTACCATTTTAGTACCTGGTATCCTCTCCAATGGCGAATTACCCACGTGATGGTCCTCATCTGCTTTCCTGGAGAAGCTGTCGTCAGTGCGCAATGGAGCATTGAATTTATCGAAAACAACCCGGTTCTGAATGAACTCCCCCTCAATGCAACACTTCCCACAGCCGAAGTATCCGGTATGGGACTTGATCTGAGCTGCGAAGGCCCGTGCTGGTGCATCACAGACATAGCATGTTACTGCTACATCATAAGTAGCCCCATTACATTCCAACCCATTTGCTTTCAGCTCAGTCATCTCTGCCACATACTCCTGGAGATACTCTTCAACTGATTTGGGTTTCTCCATTCCATGAAAAATCCCCACAGCAAATGGAGGGATTGAAGGAAAATCCTCCAGGCACATCAAAATGGGCCAAACCTGGCTGCCAGAACTTTTGGCCGAAGGAAGACCATCAATGCTGCATTACAGCCTAAGTATCCCTTTCTCCAAGATACAGGGATTCTCCTTGATGATAAGGCAAAGGTTCTTCTTCACACCGATATGGCAGTATGACCCACCCCCTACCTCTCTTATGGCTACCCTTCTTGGCGTCCCTAAGAGTGTCCGGCTGTCAGCTGGAAGATACTGGAAACAGTGATGTCTCCTCAGCAACCGGAGTAGTTCATTTATCGTTGTAGCATTAACCCCAGAGCTAGCCCAGTGCGCAAGTGTCATTTGAAATTCCTCCATGTCACCATCGGAATCTTCATCGGTATCGGAGAAGATGGTATCATCACTCTCCAAATCGTCATCAGCCTCCATAGCATGAGGTTCGTCATGGGCCTCATCAGCGACTGCTTGGTCATCAAATACTAATGGCTCTTCAGCCTCCAGATTAGGTACATTGGGCTCTCCTTGGGCCTCAGCATTGACTGCCTGGTCATCAACTAAGGCTCCTTCAGCCTCCATATTCACTTCTCCTGGATTAACAATTATTTCATTGCCCTGAATGACATAGGCTCCAACCCTACGTCTCTGTCTTGCACACAAATAATCTAAGGGATACTGTCTTCTAGGCATACTGAATGCAAAAATATAAACAGCCGATAAAACAAGAGATGCACACCAATGTTTGGCAATGTTAATGGCGTTTAGCCTGAAAAGTGTTGAGGTCAATCAAATAAGACAGCATTTTAAACATATGATACAATAACACTAAAATATGCTTCTATCTAATTAACACTAACAATAAGAATCACAACCAATTTCAAGATGACCAGGTTTTATGCTAATCTACATACTGTATAGCATTAAAAAAAACGAATTAAGGATGCAATGAGCATGAATCATGGCAAAAATGAATTAAATGTGAAATTTGGAAATTAGAGGTTGAAGTAACACAATAATCCCTGCCAAGGACAAATTCAATTGCCTATTGCTAATTAGTCATTACCTGCCTTACACGCAAACGGATCATTTTAACAAAATCACATTGGACACTACAATGCAATTAAATAAACAGATGACACTTGGCAAAATTCATTGAATTAAGATTAATAAAACACTACAGTTTATCCCTTCACTTGCACTTGAACAACCGCACAAGACAAGAGCAATTCACTAGTCACCAACTTCACTTCAATTTTTATAGATTCCAAATTTTAATTTTGTCAATAGTAGAAACAATGAACTGATTACTGTTATGTCTTCTCCAACACTTACTACGCATTTTTCATACTTTTAATACCATTCCTGTCAATGCACATTATTTTAAGAGATTAAGTCCGAATAATTTACGTAAAAATATCACCACTAGGCACGCAATCCAGCGCAGCACATAAATAACGCCTGTAATCACTGACATGCCACAATGTACACGCAGACAACACACACGAAAAACTTCCTTTAAATATTAAGACCAACAACGTCACAGTTGTTAAGTGAACAATGAAACTTATTGATGCGTACATCATTTAAAACTTGAAATTAAATTCTTCACTAGGATAATTTTCTTTAAATCGTCACAGTTAAAATCCTTAACAAGACGTGCGATCGAAACTATCTTCCAATATAGCTTTGCACAGCATTCTAGACCAATATTCACATTTGAAGTCTAAGAATAGTATGTTGCAAATGATTATAAAATATTACGTACAGTTGTTGACGACACACTTTCCAATGATATCAAAATATCAAACCCTTGCCAAACTAATTTTCGAACAATTTTTCAAAAAATATCGCTATTTTACATGGGATAGATTCTGGTTGTGAGCTCCATAGGGAGAATATTAAACAAATTCGGAACTTCTAGCACCTAGATTTTGCCAAAAAACTAACTGTTTACAGATTGAATATTTTCTCAACTATTTATAAAAATAACCTATCACTCACCACAGTAATTTTTACAGAATCGCAAATAAACCTGCTGTTTTCAAGGGTTTTCAGCCGTTCGGCGGGAAAAAAATGTGTCTAGTTAGAGACTTCTGTAGCTTATATTTAATTAATTACGGAGAATTGTGGTCATATATAACTAGATCTTTGCGCCATTAATATTACAATACTCATTTCGTACTTCTTACAGACAATTTAAAAAGCAAAATTTGAATATGGTCTCCATTATGACTAGTGAACTATCTCGCTCAAACCACCTTAAGTAAATGTACATTAAAAGCTTTAAATGTCTCACAATAAATCCGCTGCTCACATTAATTTTACTCATTGCCGGGAATGCAACGTTACTTAATAGTCCACAGAGAGTAGGTTATAGCGTCGAAAGGATAATGGCCATACTTAGTGGACATAATCGACCAGCACGAGCAGAGTTATTTGAGATAAATACTTAGAAACATTAGGTAACGAATATTATCTTTAAAGAGGTAAATAAGTAACAAATGAAAATACATGTAAATGGCAATCATACGCGAATCGAATTCACTACGGAATAAATGCTAAGATCTAAGTCCTTTGGAACACATGGAGTGTAGCGTACAGGCGAAACCAAAATGATGATATTAATGCTCCAACAATTGGTAGGGATACACTATAAATCAGTACTTACCTTAAACCGGTGAGAATAGATGCAGTTATACAGCCAATCACAAGAACGGGCAGGCACCACGAGGAGGATAAGTGGTGTTTCTAACTTCAGTAGCACAGTCACGACCTCACAGCTTCAAGTACTGGCACAGAGTGAAAGAGTTGGAGCGGATGTAGCATGGAGGGCTCCTTTCCGGTATCGCAGTATCGCCACAGTCAGTGGAATCGCTATATTAATTATTATAAAATTCGTGTTATAGTTAACCGTATTGCAACAATTAAATTTGGTAATAATTAAAACGATTGCTGTGATCCTTCAGTCTCCGTATACTGCATCTCGGAGATAATTTAATTTCGGAAAGGCTAAGTGTTGACCTCGAAAGGAATCGGAAGTGGTAGGGGTGTACTCTCCAAAATCGAAGAAATGAGGAAAATGGACCATTACCCCGGAATCTCTTACCTTTCTCCAAGAGACCGTCTCCCTTGTGCTAGCTGGGGAAGGACTGTGAAAATGCGGTTACTTAAAAATGACAATGATTTTAATGAGGTATGAAGGGCAATTTAGAGATATTAATTTATAAATAAGGCCATGATGCCAAACCTTGTCAAACGCCCTGTCGACGTCGAGAAAGGCTGCAGTGGTAAGTCTCCCATAGTGTTGATCATGTAGGATGTTATCGATGTATCGGATTGTGGAGGTGTGTGGAGTGAAGCCTGTGGTGGCCTGGCCTGTGGGCCAGTGTGGTGGATTGTGGAGGTGTGTGGAGTTCGGGAATCTGTAGGGTAAGGAAAAACTGTTGTAATTTAATGAGTATGAGTTTTTCAAAAATTTTGGAGAAGCAACACGTTAAAGAACGGTGGTTGTTAGGGTCTGTAAGGTTTTTATTTGGCTTCGGTAGAACAATGATTTTGCTGCTTTTCCAAATTGAGGGGAAGTAATTAATTAAGGTATAAGCCAGTGTTAAGAATGTGCAAGAAGGAAAGGAGAAACTCGAGGGGTAGTAGTTAAATGGCTTTTAGAGGAATGTCATCGGGGCCTGGAGCTTTGTTAGTTGGGAGTTTATTTATGATTGATTTTAATTCTTTTAAAGTAAATAGATTTGGAGGAGAGGACGGTGAGTTACTGAAAGAAGTGACGGTATCATTAATTTCCTTATCAAAGGCTGTTTTCATTATTATTATTTAATTTAAATCCTTCCCCCAGAACCTTTGCAAAAAGGTTGGCTTTATCAGAGGGAGATGTGTAAATGTGGTTGTCATGGTGGAGAGGAGGAGAGTGACCTTTCTTTTTACGGAGTTGTCGGGCTAATTTCCAGAGTGAATGGTCTTGGGTTTTTTAATTTTGAATTTTTCGGTCCCTCTGTGAGTTTTGATGATTTTGTAGCAGTATTTTAATTTGTCGGTTTAAGGAGTTTATTTTGAATTTCAAGTGAGGGTTACGGGTTCGGGAAAATTCGCGGCGGGTTCTATTTCTTGAAGTCATTGAATCTCGTATGTGATACGGAAGGTGAGAAGTGAGAAGTTCTGGGGGTTTGTTAACGGGGTGGGAGGAACGGTTTAGGGCATTGGTTATACAGTGGTTGACGGTGCTGATGGCTTGTTCAATTGAATCCGGGGTTGGTTCTAATTTTATAGTTGGAAGTTGAGGTTATTATATACTATTTTTTCATTAAGAGACCAGTTTCTGTTGTAATTTGAACAGGGGGGAGAAGGAGTTGGTACAAGATCGAAATAGGTAAGCACTGGGAGGTGGTCGGAGGAGCCTGAACATAGAACCTCACTGGAGGAGCTCGCGGGTGCATTGCGGCTTAGAGCCACGTCTAGGATGTCACTGGATCCGTCAGTGTGTATGTGTGTCGGTTCAGTTGGAGAGTTTACTGTGACATTGTGTTTGAGTATGTATTTGTGTAGAACGCGGCCTTTTTGGTTTGTGATTCTTCATCCCCAATTTTTGTGTTTGCAGTTTAAGTCTCCAAAGACAAGTGTTGATGTATTAGGGGGCAGAATTGTCTAGGTCTGTGTCTGTAAGTTTTTTTTGTGAAATATAACAGGATATAATGTGAAGTGTCTGTGTTCTGGAGTAAAGTTTTATAGCTGTGGCTTCTAAATGTGTGAGGTTTGCAAGGTGTATTTCTTCGTGGGTAATGGATCTTTTGATGCATAAGGCCACTCCTCCAGTTTGATGAGGTGATGCTGGGCGGTCTAATCTGTAGGTTTTGTAGCCTGGGCAAAATATAGATTTATCAGGGTTTAAGCAAAGTTCGCTGAGTGCGATGACATCGGGGGAATGGTCCTGAATTATGGAATGCAGTTCTGTGAGTCTGGGTGCCAGATGGTTACAGTTCCATTGTAACACGCAAAAGGTTGAGTATTCTAGTATATTGATAATTATTCGGAGGCATGATAGAGTTGAAGGAATTCTGTGGAGCATTGGAGAAGGAGAGGGAAGATTTCGGTAATTTGGTTTATGGCAAAGAAGGAAGGCAGTTTGGTTAAAAACCATTGGGCTATTGCCAACCAGTTCAGGGAATTGGCACTTTTTTTGAAAGTGGTGGTATTAGGAGTGTAGAGGGGGAGGAGAGTTGGGTTGGCATATCAGTAGGCGGAAGGGTTGCGGGGGTTGAAGAGGTTATGGGTACTGGGTGGTTAGTTTCGGATGTTGGAAGAGTTGATTGCCTACTGGAGGTATTATCTATTGGAGGAGAAGGCAAAGGGTCGGAATTTGAATTTAAATTTAGCTGATTTGTGTGGGCGGGGATTGAATTATTATTTTCCTGATTGCTATCTACAGAGGTTTTCCGTTTTGGTCTCCCGGTTTGATGCGATGGTAATGATTCTGAATCTGAGTATTGGCTTTTTGGTTGATGGTGTCTTCTTTTCTTCTTTAGCTTTGAAGCATTAGGCGGGGGTAGTGGTGGTCAGTTCTGGGTGGGGGGAGTTGAGAAGTGGAACTCTCGTCATCTGCTGAGTTTTCTTCTTCGTTGGACAGTAAGGTGAAGGGGTTATTGATGGTGGGAAAAAGGTTTCGGGAGAAAACTGGGTTACTTGAGGAATTCCATGGATTATTGGTGGGAGGAGGAGCTTGGGTATATGACTGGGGTATGGGTACATTGGGTTTTTCTGCTTGATTAGTGGATTTGTTTTTGATGGCATTGGATAACTTTAGGTAGATTGGGCAGGATTTGTCAGAGGCCGCATGAGGGCCGCGGCAGTCGCTGCATCGCAGATTCTCTCCCGTGGGGTGGGTGCAGTGGGCAGCAAAGTGGGGGCCGGCACATCGGAGGCAAACTGGATCCAGGTTACAGTAGTTCTTTGTGTGGTCAAATCTGCCACATCGGATGCATTGGGTCGGTGATGATGTTCTATTGTAACCGGGAGACAACGGAGGGATTCTATTTATTGGAATTTTAGTTCGTCCTGTTTTCTTTTGAGTAAAATTTTAAAAAAGTTGGTTGGTCTGGGTGCTGAGATTAGGTTTGTTGTTTCGGAGGGGAGGGGACGCGTAGTGGTGATTATGTCAAACATTTCCACATCGATATCCATGGCATTTATTTCTTGGAGGATTAACTCAGATGGAATTTGATTGTTAAGACCTTTTATTACGAATATCGTTCTTTTTTCGGACGGGAGGGCATTTGTGGAGTGGGGGGCTTTTTTAGCAATCAGTTTGTTTAAAAATTTAGGATAATCAGAAATACAGCTAGCTTTGATGTGTATACATTTATTGACAACGGCATTTTTTAAGGGGAACTTAAGGTCTTTTTTTATTTCGTCATATAGCTTGGCATAGAGGTTAAAGTTGTACATTTTAATAGTGGGGATACCTGAAGTTTTGTTATTTGCTAATTCAGTTGTCGAGTTGTTGTCAGCTAACGGTTTGGAATAAATCGGGAAAGTTCTTCTGGGGGTATGTGGTTTTTTTGGGAAATGACTGTAGTCCAGGGAGTTTGCTTTGGGATTGTTCCGGTGATTGACTGAGCTGGTGGCACGGCAGTTGTTGAGGTTGTAGGTTGATCGGTACTTTCGGATGAGAGGCGTCCGGTTTCCGTGGAAGTCTGGCTATGTAGAGTTGGGGGTATTGACGACGTCTTTGAATCAGGGTCCTCGATTCAGGGTCCTCGATTAGTTTAGCTTTGGAGCGGGTGGTTGGTCCTTGAGATTCTTCTGGGTCGGTAAGTACTTTGGATGCTACCGATTCCGGGGAAGAGGCAGTGGAAAGGGATGACTGGTCGCCTTCCATTTTGTTGGAAGGCGGTCTTGTTGGTTCTGCTGCTGAAGGCGGCGAATTTGATGTTACAGGCAGTAGTAGTTCTTCTTACTTCATTGGAGGGGGGCCCTAATAAGTGGACCCGCCCGGTTCACCTGGAAGTGTTACGGAGTTGCAAGCCCTCTTCCCAGCTTTGCCGGACGAGATCGACCTTGCGGGTAAATTATTTTGGTACGCCGCTAAGCACCACTTGGGAGTGAGAAGAAGGAACAAGTTAGCCTTCCCCCCCGAGCGTCCCAGGGCGAATGGCTATATCACCTGAGTTCTGCTTGACAGATTGATCCTGAAAATATTTCAGATCTGAAAATATTTTCTCCAAATTTTGTAGGGTCGGGTCCGGGAGAGTGAAGAGGTCCAAAACGGTGCCTGGTCGAAAGGAAGAGTAGAGGTCGAAGAAAGTCGAAAAAGATCTGTCAGTATTCCAAAGGCGGTCCAAAAGTTGCAGGGTCGGGTCCCGGAGAGTGAAGAGGTCCAAAGCAGTGACGGGTCGAAGTGAAAGAGTAGATGCCGAAGAATGTCGAACAAGAACTAAAAAGTTCTGGAGCTGCTGGGTCCGAAATAGCCATGTTGTTTCCATGCTCTACATGGTGGGATGGGTCTTGTCTCCTACCCAGGACGTTTTCCTCTAAAGGCGTAATGACCTCTTCTCCGGGGTCTCGTGGCGTCTCGGGAAATGGCTTGCAGGGCTCCTACGGGAGAAGCATTGGCATCTTTCCTCTAGGGAGGGAGTCAGCGGTGTCCAAGCTGGCAATTGGTCGCTTGTAGCGGTCCCATGGCCAGACCTGGATCTTGGCTAGGTTGCTGATCGCCGTATGTTGTGAGTCAGCCGCCTTGTCGAAGAACCGTCGCGAGATCCTCGGCAAGTAGACATCAAGGGGCTCCAGTTTTCCATCTCGGTGCATCTCGGAGACGTGGTCGTAGCGTCCTCGTCCTAGGATGCACCGAAGTGCAGAATTCTGCACCACCTGGATTCGGTAGAGGTTGGTCTTCGGCACTCCAGACAATACAGGCGCTGCATACTCAATGATAGGGAGTATACAGGCCTTGTCTAGTCTTCTTTTTGTGTCCATGCTCAGCACCGGCGGGCGCAGGATTTGCCAGAGCCTTGCCAACGCCGCCGATGCTTTTGCATGGACACTGTCTGAGGCTTCCAGAGAAGCTTCCGGTCCAACTTTACTCCGAGGTAGGTGACCTCAGAGTTACATGGTAAAATGACTTCATCAACCGACAGGTCGACTCCTGGTTCCGCTTCGTGTCCCGTATGGGATATGATAGCTTTCGTCTTCCCTGCGTTTACTGCAATCCGCCATCGATGGTACCAAGAGAGGGTGACATCAACGGCATCTTGCAGTCTCTTCACTGCCGCTCTCTGCTGCATGGATCGTGACAGGAGCGCTGCATCATCGGCGTACAAGGACAGGACCATGTTTCTCCCATTATCCCGAGGAAAGTCATGGGTGTAGATGTTGAATAGCACTGGTCCCAGAACAGACCCCTACGGCACGCCGGCGTTGATATGCCGAGGGCCAGAGGTTGTCCCGAGCCAGTGCACAGTGAAGATCCTGTCCTTTAGGTACGATCGGATGAGCCGGGTGGCCCATGCTGGGAACTGGAGTCGAACCATCTTCGACAAGAGCGCTTGATGCCAGACGCGGTCGAATGCCTTCGATATATCGAAGAAAACGCCGGAAACAGCTTCTCTCCTGTGAAGGCGTCGGTGATGAAGTCAGTTGTCCTTACTAGTTGTTGGACCGTGGAGTGCCCTTCGCGGAAGCCGAATTGTTCGTCCGGGAGGAAGCCAGCCTCCCGAACAAACTCAGCAATCGGCCACCGCAGTAATCTCTCGAAGATTTTCCCGAAGCCGTCGAGGAGCGATATGGGCCGGAAGTCTCCGGGGACCATTTCCGCTCCTACTTTCTTCGGGATTCAGGTGATCTTTGCCCTTTTCCAGGTGGATGGAAAGTAGGATTACCTGGTGCAGCCATTGCAGAAGCTGGCCAGGTACGCCACCGCTGCCTTTGGGAATTGCCGCACGACGAAATTTGGAATGCCGTCGGTGCCTGGCGCTTTCCGCGGCATTAGTTGACGTATGACCCCTATGATGTCCTTTTCGCTGAAGAATGGGATGTTCACGGTGTCCTCGATGGCGTCGTCCAGCGATGCCATGGACTCCACTAGCTCTTCTTCAGCGGCGACTGACTCAGGAGTAGCTGCGTTTGGCCTGCAAACTCCTGCGAAGTGTTCCGCCAACGTCTCTGCTTTCTCCTTCGGCGATGCAGCAACCTCGTCCCCGTGGACGATGAGTGGCTCCCGCTAGTGCGTCGGTCTCAGTCTCCGGTAGACCTTCCAGATCGGCTCCGGCTCGTCTTTTCCAGGACGTCTAAAAGGTGTCTCTCCCAGTTGTCGCGGTGGACGTCCAGGAGAGCACTATTCACGTCCTCGTTGAGCAGGTTGAGTTCCCGTCGGAGATCCGCCGTGCGGTATCGCTGCCATTTGCGTCGCACATTGTTACGTCGCGTAACAATGGCTCTCACCCCAGCGGGAAGAGGTATTCGGAGGACGAAAGGAGCCACCTTCTTTCGAGGGATGGCATCTTCCATGGCAGCGATGACCGTTTTCTCCAAGTGTCCGATCATGTGTCGGCTTCTGCAGGAGTCGTTGGTAGTGGCGGTTTCCTTGGAAGAGCCTCTGCAATCTTCTTCCGGAAGGTCTGCCAGTCAGCATGCTTCATGTCCCTTCGTTCCGTAGGCGGGACGGCTACCGTCTAGTTTCCCAGAAGTAGAATGGTCGGGTTGTGGTCCGACGACAATTCCACGCATGTGTGGATGCTGAGAGACTCGGACACCTCGAGCAATCGCGATGTTGATGATATCTCCCCGCTCATGCGTGGCTGTCGTCGGTCCAAGCACCGTCAGTCCCTCTTCGTCTGAAAGTTCCCGTAAGGCCTCTCCTCGTGCGTTGGTGACTCTCGAATTCCAGCTGGGATGCTTGGCGTTCACGTCACCGAGGATGACCGCAGGTCCTACTCTGCAGTTCATATGTCCCAGGATGATATCCGGGTTCCAGGGTGTCGTAGGAGGGTAGTAAAGAGAGGTGACACGCAGCCACCTTCTGGTCAGCTTGACGTCCACTGATACAGCTTCCGCTTCTGGATACGTCGTGACGCGGCAGACTCGGTGCTGTATAGTTCGGTGGACCATGACTGCGGCACCTCCCATTCCTCTGCACCCATTCCCTCTTTGTCGACCCTGTAGATATTCCATCCTGGGACCTTCTACGCATCTGCAGGATCGAGGCATACCTTTGTCCCGCAGTTCTTCCGTCTTCCGGAGGACTCCGTTAGCGTTCCACTGCGCAAGGACTGTGGGCGCTGTAGATCGTGCTTCCATTGGCGGTTGCAGTCTTTGCTGTCACGATTTGCTCCAGGAGGTTGAGCAGCAGTTGTCCTTCGATTGACGTGATGAGAGCCTTCAGGCCCGTGCAGACGATGATCTCCCAGACGTTGTCCCCCGTGGTATGCTCCTTCCTGTCGGTGGAGTTCTCCTTTTCGGTGGCTACCACCACCTGTACGGGAGATAGAGAGAGAGGGGAGGGGGTGGAAGGTTCTTTTTTCCTTTGACAGGATGAAGTCAGCTCTTCCGTCTGCGTAGGCTGCTGGGCCTTCTTTTTGTTCTTCCTCTTCTTGGCCCGAAAAACGGTGGTCCAAGCCCCTATCCAGACTATCGTACCGTTTTGAGACCACCAAAAACGAATACGAAGTTTGTCCCAAAAACCGGTGGTCCAAGCCCCTATCCGAAAAACCCCTAGACCAAAAACGAATGCGAAGTTTAAGATCTGAAAAGATCCGTAAGCGGTCTAAAAGTTACAGGGTCGGGTTCCGGAGAGTGAAGAGGTCCAAAATCAGTGCCGGGTCAAAGTACAAACAGAGGATGCCGAAGAATGTCGAAAAAGAACAAAAGTTCTGGAGCTGCGTCCGAAAAACGGCGGTCCAAGCCCCTATCCAGACTATCGCACCGTTTTGAGACCAAAACGAATGCGAAGTGTAAGATCTGAAAAGATCTGTGATCTTAAAAGATCAATTAGGGACAAGGTTGTACCGTGAGTTCTAAAAAGAACTTAGATAAAAGCCAGTTAAGCGTCGAAGCCAAAAGGCGCCAAAACTGCTGAATCCTGCTGCGTCCGCTGCTGCGAATGGAAAAATGACCACTTCGGACAGGGTGGTCACAGTGATTTACCGAGGAATACCTGCCTACTCCATACGCCTTGGTTTTTGGGACCCATGTCACTTACAACTCCTAGAACTTTATAGCCTGCTCCCTCAACGCTTGCTATACAGTCCTGCACAAATTTGTAGTCTGTCATCACCTTCTATTTTGCTGCAAATATGGCAGCCAACAACCTGCTTCCAGTTAACACTGATGCCCCTGATCATAACCACTATCAACTGTGAGCCCAATTCTGGTCCATCCCCAAGGGTCTCGTGGCCGACATAAGATAAGGATGAAATATTATAGTCTATTCCAGGGGCTATCTCCATTTCATCCAACAGCAGCATGCACTCTTTCTCCTTATCATTAGATAAGGAGGAACATTTAAGGGACAAATAGGGCATTAGTCCTGAGAGAACTCCAGGTTGGAAGGCTATCGCCTGCAACCTTCTACACAATGTCCTGTAAGATGGTAGTGGTAATCCTTTCTTTACTAAGGAGTATCCTTTCCACCCCACAGCATTTCGAATCTGGGTTGCCTCTTTGATGGAGTCTGGGGAACAATTGGTCACTTTCTTACCTGCTGCTGCAGCCAGTAATGTGTCTGCTCTCTTAAAGAGACCTGTGACACGACAACGAACACCAAATGGAGGGCAGCAAAAGGTGTTACAGCACTACATACAAGTGTTAAAGCACTAGGTTCAAGCATGAGCACTAAATACAATGTGTCAGATCACTTAAAGAGACCTGTGACACGACAATGAACACCAAATGGAGGGCAGCAAAAGGTGTCACAGCACTATATACAAGCATGAGCACTAAATACAATGTGTCAGCTCACTTAAGAGTCCAGTGACACGATTAGGGACACCAATTGGAGGGCAACAAAAGTTGACGAATCAAAGTTTAGATCTCTTCCTAAGAAGCCTTGCAGCATCCCGTGACGCACTGTTATTTTTATTGGCCGTCTTAAATGCAAAGAACATCCTGGTCATAATGAAAAAGTTAATTATTGCCTCAGTCAATTTAGGGTTATGCGCCGTACATCCCACCAAAGGTATACTATGCAACTTCTCTATCTCTTTTGCTAAGGTGAAGGCAGTATCCACAGAGAGCTCCTCGAAGTTCAGTAACCTACTTGTTACCTTCTCCATGTCCAGTATTAGCCTAAAAAGCTTTTTAGAGGCATACCATCATTCTGGGTATGTTATGAGATTTTCCCTCCCTACCACGGTTTGTGTGTGGGAAACTAATTCCTCCTAATCGGCATTGCATTTAGTAAATTCAAATGCTTTCCTTTCCACACATCCAGCAAAGAAGGACACAAAAAACTCGGGTGTATCAGCTTTTGAGTAGTTATGCTCTACGTTGTCACTGATAATTGACACATTCTCATCACTGTTACCTTTTTCAATTATATTGTCCAGGATGCTCTGGTATCCTGTGGTGCAATATCCTTCATTCTCATCAGTTCCCAGCATCTCCTGCCCGGAGACATTACTGTCTTTAGGCGGCTTGATGAGGGAACATGTCCCCATCAGCCTGATTATTTGAATAAATAACAGGGAATCAGGATGATCGTTGGAGCCACTAGCTGCCCTAATCATACTGAAGAACCTCTGCAATGTAGTATTGCCAAACATGTAATTCATGACAGTAAAACAAAGTGTATTTCATTCATTTACAATCCATACCTCCAAAGCATCCTGTTTCAGCCGAGCTGTCATCAAATATCCTAAGTGATGGTGTTCCTCAAGGAACTTAAGGACCTCAAGTGTGGCTTTGAGGATTGCCTTTAGTCCTAGGCAGGTGTTACTCGACAAGAAGTGATACCCGTTGTCCATGGCCTCCCTTTCCCAATTGACAAGGTAGTCAATGAACTCTGATATAGCCTAATAGGTGATTAGTTCAAAATAGAAAAATAGTTGATGTATAGTAAAATGAAATTTTCATTTCACGGTAGCTGTACTCGTACTTACCTTCCACTCCTCCGAGTCCTTCCGAAGGGCCTTTGCGGGGCCTCTAGGAGTTCATGGCCTTGATTAGTCCTTTCACTCGCTCGATTAGGGAGATGGACGGTGGACAGCCACTGAGGCTTGGATGTTGAGGTTTGTAAGATTCCATACCACCAGCCACGTTTCTACCAAAAAAACTGTAATAACCAAAATCAAGTATTAACTTTCACATCATGTAAGAGCTTAGTACAACAACTATTTAGCATGTACAATAATTCAAAGGGCTATCAATGATGCTGAGGGAGGTCATTAATTGTCTGACCCTCTTTTAGCCGCAAACCTGAAAAGCCCTCGCCACATTCATCTTTTGGTAGGTCTTAGGGTGGATGTGATCCCAATTTATTTTTAACAAGCCTTCAAAGTGAATCTACAAGGCTGGTCCATTTCAATGACTGCATCCCAATGTTTTAGCTTCACCACACCTTCAGGAGTCTGAAAAATATTTTAAGTCATAAATACGAGCATATAATTAGACACTGAAGTCCTTAATTGCATTCGAAAATTACCCAGGTCTCCTCTAGAGAAACGATGAAGTTCCTCAAGTTCTTGATAAGGTGTGGGAAGTTGGACATGAACCAAAGCCTTCTCTCCGGACTAAATGGATGTTCGCAGCTGACATCATTTTGGTCAATACCAATCTTCCGCCACATGCTGCAATTCCATTGAGCCCCATCGCAAGTCACAACATCCACAGAGTAGTTGGGCTTCTCCAGCATGTTTATACACTCCAAAATTAAGTGGTGCAACACTGTACTGGTGGCACAACCCTTGCTCAGAAAGCAGCCCAATGCCTTAACCCATCAGCCCCGGAAGGGTTGAAACATAAGGACAAGGACATGGTCCCCCCTCTGGTTCCTTTGATGCAAGGGGATGTGCTCTCCCAAGTCAGTTAAACCTTCCACTCGGGCCCCCGCGCACTAGCAACTTAAATCACCACCATTTTAGACCATCTTTTGCATTTGTCTATGGGATTAATTCCATTTTTTGTTGAAGCTAATAGTATTGGTTTCAAGTCAAACCATTTAACTACACATATTACTTTGTCCTGTCTAACTGATTGATCAGAAGTCCCCCTGCCCATTCTCCCAAGAATTTTGTCGACGCACATCAATCTAAACACTACTACTTCTACCGAAGACTTATGTACGGAGGGTTCATGGAAATAGTTAAAGCATATTATGCGATTGGCTGTCACTAAGTACTTCCCAAGTAAATTTAAAAAAAGAAAGTTAAGAGCCAAGGTGGTAAAATGCAGAAGTAAGAAAAACCCTAATATGACAGCCAATATGCCATGCACAAATAAAAAAATGTAGCCACCGATGGCCGTAACTTAATCACTGAGAAATATAAATTATCGAAATCCACCACGAAGGTATCGTTATGCATCCTTGTTGACTTTAACATATTTAATAAACTTTTACACCAGAATATGGCCAGAAGAATTAATATAAAAATTCATATATAAATAATATAAAAACTAATTTGTTGAAGTCAATGGTGCCTTAAAATTTTCACCTTCCTTTGCATTGCCCTTGCCTGTCTTTATGCAGCTGCTTCATTGTTTTTCCTTGTACACCTGGGCAAGAGCACGCGACAAACATATTCAGCAATCATATGCTGCAATTCAGCAGCATGCACTTTTCATTAAGCCAATTGGAATCATTCTCCTTTATGGCACTTGTTAACACAAAATTAACCCTATCACAACTACCCATGTGAGGTAGAATGTTTTCAAGAAGGGTAGCCGCGCAACCAACTACCTCAAATAATGATTTAGTTGGATATACTTTATGAAAATCCTTTTCAGCATCGCCCTCAGGAGTAATTCCCTTGTGCAATAATGCATCTAGGACAGTAGTGGTTACACTTTCTCGGCACAATACAAGTAAAGGCTTGAAATAACTTTTTGGCAATGAAGCCAGTAACAAATGCACAGACAAGTTATCAGACAAAATGTCAAATTCTTTATAAATAATATCAGTATCTGGAGGATAATTATATGGCGCCTCACAATTTTGGTCACTTACCTCACCCTGACTGAGGAACTCCCTCAGGTCATTCTATAACTGTACTGGGCTGCCTTCAACATAACAATTTGTCCCCTGCAGTTCCCTGAACGCCAGAACATTGATGATGCAGCTTTTCAGAGCAGAAATGGACTGGGGAAGTGTGGGATTGTTATTAGATGCACGCTGCTGGCGAACGGAACCAAATAGATGCTCCAGGGCATCCTGATTTATTGACCTTGGTTCAAGGTACAGGAACCTAGCATTCTTCAGGTCTTCCCATAGAAGAGGAAAAGCAGCTAATGTTGTCATCCACCCATCCTGGGCAGGGTGGACGGAAAACATGCCGACTATCCATCAGCTCTTCCTCCGTCCCAATGGTGGCAGACTTCCTCTTATCAAATTTCCAGCTGTCCACTTCCCTGACGGCAGACTCCCAGAATTGTAAATGCAGGTCTTCTCTTTCCACCCGTAGCTGGTATTTGAGACCTTTGGCTCCTGATGGATTGACCGAATTTCCATTCACACTGTCGAACATTCGATCTGCATAGCCCACGAGTTGTGCAGTGTACAAAGCATCATCTAGAAAGGCTCCTATAGTAAAGACAAGTATAAAATTGTGTTTTAATTAACTAAAATTACTTGAATTAAATAAAGAAATCACATCGGTAGGATATATTTTGCAATACAATCCCCATACATTGGATAAAAAATATTCACCAACTTACCATTGGTCACCAAGCAACTTATTGTGGCTGAGGGTTTGGGCATCTACGGATACCCTCATTGTCACATAACCAGAGGGATTCAAGTGTTGCTTGGTCAATTTACCCAGACTGTTGAATAGAGGCTGCCTCTGGTCAATGTCATAAGTCTCTTGAATGTAGCGCCACTTTGCACAGCCCTTCTTTTCTTCGCCGCCAATAGATACTGACAAGCCAACATTGTGCTTCACCAGAATATTTCGAACGCACTACTCCAGGTGAGGTGGATCAAAAGAGGTGAATATTTTCTTCCCTTCATGGAAGAAAAAAGGAGCACTAGGGGATGCACCCATTATTTTAAATGTCCGATCATTGTTGGATCCCATGTCACTGACTGTTGCAACAACATTTAGGCCACATTCAGTGCATGCAGTCAGGACATCTTGAAGAAAATTACCATCTTCTCGTAGCACATGCCATCACGGGTGAAAAAGAAAGCAACTGGCTGCTTCCACGGATGCTTCAGGCCTCTCAACATAAAAACAAGTGCATGATTAGCCAACTGGTTTGTTCGCCCCAAACTGCCCAAATCCTCAAATCCCACAATCCTGTCAGATTTAGGATTGTATTCTAAATGTTCCCGGATTGACATTTCGTCCATCATTAATATTTATGCACGATCTAGTTCACCCAACTTACAAGCACTTTTAGCAAGTGTTCTAAACACTCTCCTGTCAATACCGGGCAAGAATGGCACACTATTGACCATCTTTATCAAGATCTTCTTATTTGGAAGGAGAAATACTGTCCTCATGAGTGCATAGCACTTGGGTGACCGCTTATAGAATGACAGAGCAAGCAATTTGTCTTCCATGGTCCTGCGCCTGCCCTTTGGTTTGCGCTTCATCCAACGCATTTGTGATGCCAGGAATTGGGCCGATGCCTGAGTCATATATTGGGCAAAGTTTTCTACAAATTTTGAAGGCTCACTACTCACGGAAGTTGGGGGATCCAAGGACATTTTGGCATTCTTATATTTTTCCCTCAAACTTATAAGGGACCGCTCCCTTTTTTGGCAGACACTCAACAATAGCCTCTTCTTTGGTGTCATGTCCTTGACTCGTGTATAGTTGAGTTGCTTAAGCAATGATGCTCTCTTCTTAGAGCTACTCAAATTCATCGGCCGAACTAAAGGAGCAATGTACCCTAATGCAGATTCCACACTAGGTAAGGAGACCTCATCCGTAGCCTGTGACTCCATGCCACAAGATACTTCAACTGACGAATACACAAGTTTAGCCACACATGATGGCTTGGTAGGAGTTGAAGAATGGATGCCTTGGGCTTGTGATTCAATTTGTGGCATTTCCTCTGCACATGATGGAGTGACCACCAATGACTCAGCATTTCTCCCAACAATCGTCGGAGTTGCACCCTAGATGAGTGTATCATGGCCATCATTACTGAATTGATTCCGGTGGAAGTGGCGTCCACATAGGTAAAATTCCTTGATTTCATCCCCAGTGCTGAATTCAATTCCAGAAATTTCAGCCCACTGTTTAAGCCTATAAAGTATTTTGCTGTGGAGCCACGTCCCGACCTCTCCGAACCTGCGAATCGACTGAGGCTCACGGGACCGAGAGGTTTTATATTTACGCGACCAGAATATGGCCGCGCGCATATTAACTGGGTACGGCCCGCGAGGGCCCGTCGGCCATGTTCAGAGCGGTAGGGATGTAGCTCCATGTCACCTCTTGTGACTGTACATTTATTAAGTAAGTAAAATACATGTCCATTAATTTGGGGTGAGCACGAAAAATTACACCATTACCCTTTCTAAGGGAATACAATACAGTTTGATTGTCTATGAACATATCAATACGAATACAAGTCAGATTTAGATCATTACACAATAAAACAGTTTCAGTAAGGCCTGTCAGGGCAGCGAACATCTCAATTGCACTAATATGCCATCCTTCTGGAACCAGGAATTGGTGGGAGATGTCCTATGCTGGAATAATGACTGCTCCCTGGGTCAGTGTGGCATCGGTGTGCACAATCAGGTTAGCTGTTGCTCTAGGGAGAAAGACCTGTCTGGAGAATATATCGGCCGTTAACAACTTTAACCATGGTGTATTATCCCTTTGGAATATTTGGGTTACTAGGAAGGTGGGTAGACGAAGTATCCAAGAAATCCATACCATGTATCCTGCCGATTTGGGAAGGTCTACTGCTCGTAAGCGGGGTAAAATAGGTATAAGCTGTTGCACACGCCGTACCGCCTTAGGAGTTAAGGTGAGGGATAATTCTGTGGTGTCTATGAAAACTCATAGATATTTCAAGCACTGTTTGGGGACCAGAGAGGATTTAGCAATGTTAACTTGGATACCTAAGACACTGGTTAGATATTCCGTTATTGCATAGCCACACTGAGGTTGGTCACTATAGATCAGCCAGTCATCTAAATAACATATCACTTTAACTGGGAATTTCACTTGAATCAGTATTTTCACATCCTCTGCCCATCGTTGTAAGATGTATGGGGATAGGGGATGCCCCATAGGTAGTCGGGTAAAGGCATACATTTTCCCGTCGTATCTAATGCCATAGAAACGCCAATGGCGGCAATGCACTTGTATCTGGTAGAACGCGGAGCACAAGTCGAATTTAATTAAATAACTATGGCGTGGTATATTAGCTAAGGCACTTGCGGGGCCTAGCAGGGAGAAATGTGGTTTCTTGTAATAAGATGTCCATGGGGAAAAGTCTTGGATGAACCGAAAGGTCCCATTAGGCTTAGGAATTACAAAACATCTAAAGGAACACGATGGGTCATTCGACAATTATACCGCCCCTAGAAAGGCATGCATAAACTTGTCCATCTGAGGAAATGTAGTGGTCCTGGCGGTAATGAAAGGGGCGTTCGTCGGGCGTGGGAGTGACACGCCGACGCGACTAATAATTTAATTAACTTTCTTGGGGTAACGATAGGGCAAAATAGGTCTTACAGTTGTTATCTGAAAGTCTAGTAGGGCCTGCTGGTTTCCCTCCTCCTCCGGCGGCGTGTCTGGGAGCCTCGGGTCCGGGGTACCGGGGATATCGTCTGGGATGTTGGGCTGTCTCAGCGGCGGGACCCTCCATCGGAAGGCGTCTGATTCCTCGTCCTCTTCGCCAGTGTTGCTGGCGGTGTCACTGAAGTCAGCGTCCGAGTCGTCGTAATGGTCGTTGTCTCCTTCGCTATTGGTGTCTTCGGAGCTGCTGTCGGGGCAGGAAATGGTGTCCTCGGGTTCGCCGCTTTGTACCCATCGGAGGAGCATTTCGCCTGCAGAGGAAACAGACTGGGTATCTGATATCCTAATATCGGCCTCTGGTTCGTTTCCCCACGTGCCCGGCCGCGGGTGGCGGGAGGGATACGAAAGGGCTGCGGTTGAATAGGTAGGGCCGCCTGCGTTGGCATGGTTTGGGATAGCTGGAATCCTGGGGGAAGGTGAAGCAGCTCCGTGGGTGCGGATGGAGCGATGTGGAGAGCGTCTGTCCATCCGATGGTGGTCACCGCCAACAAAACCCTTGCTCTATTATAGAGGGCCTTTTTCTGTGCGTCCGGCAGTATTTCCCAGGCCGCACCCATACACAGCACTTGCTCGACTTCATGCTTATCTCTAGCCTTAAGCCTAATGCTATTTACGTTTTGTTTTAAAGTGAGGAACAAATGTAATACCTCATCATTCTGTGGCGGGTCTATACCGGAGGTACCGGGAGGCTGTAAATCTCTGAATGACGGGGCGGCGGGAGCCGCAGCTGGTTCCTGGAGCTGTATTAACTGATTCAGGGTCTGAATCTGTTCCTCTAGCTGCTGGAGCCGTTCTTCGGTTGACATGGTGCTTGTGGAGGAGGTCGAGATAGAATTTAATTCCTTAATGGTGGTCTGTATGTGCAGCTCTTCTTGTTGATATTCCTCGAACAGGTCCGCCGATGCACCTTGCGATCGAGTTATGGGCATAAGTCCCGTAAAACCGCACACGATATACACTTTGCTGTTGCTGTGGAGCCACGTCCCGACCTCTCCGAACCTGCGAATCGACTGAGGCTCACGCGACCGCCCCGGCATTATGTTTACGCGACCAGAATATGGCCGCGCGTGCTGATAAAAACCTTTATGAACACACATCCAGCAGCAATAAAAGGTTACTTTAAATCAATATTCAAGAATATAGTTACACAGCATCCTTCCTAAGCTCTTATGGATTGCAATGCAATGAAACTCATTCCCTGAACAACCTGATAGGTACTTTCAGAATATCAATATGCGTTCAAACCCCAAATTTCCTTTAAACGTTCAACTTCTGGAGGTATGCATGAGTTGTACACTAATGACTCTCACAATTAAGGTCATTAGGATTAAGTATATCATGGCTTTGGTGTAGAGTAAAAAGAAAGAAACAATAACAGCAGTCACTTAAAATTAGTTATTTATTACAAAGAATACAAAAACAGAAAAAATAGCAAGTTATAGAAAGTACTACAAACTTTCACTTAACTTGTTCTTCATGTTCAAAGGGGCAGTGCAAGCTCTAAGCTCGAATTTGACATTTAATTAAAGACATTTAGTTCATAAAAAGCAAGCACTGATATATTTACAATTACTTTCAAAACAAAAGGAATTAATTTTACAGTCAAACTTACTAACTGCAATACAGAGGCTAAGGATGACAATGGAATCAGAATAAAATGTTGAGCATAACTCATGCATGCCTGAACAAGTTGAAAACATGAAGGAAGTCTATATTGAGGTGAATATGGTACCCTACGATCTCACATAGATTGACCTATTACTTACATGTAAATAACAAAGTATTCTAATTGGAAGCCGTGTTAAAAATGTAATGTGCGTAAAGTGCGAGAAAGGGTGCAATAAATGTGAGGAGGAAATAGTGTGGAAACGTGGGAATAAAATGAGAAAGGTAAACAATAAAAGATTTGTATACCTATTGGTAAACTGACAATTGTGCAAATAATGTGCCAGAGGTTTGCATGAAGGGTGTGAATGTGGACTATTTTCACAATTACTGCACTTCCCTCACAGTATATATGCACATTTATTTTCACTAGGGAGAACAATATACAAATGGGAAGCAATATTTGTCACAAGAAACAATGTCAAATAACTAAGGTAGGTAATATGTGAAAGCAATTGATCCTAATAGGGATAATGTTGAGATTACAGCATCCAAATTAATGCAAAAAATCACTCTTAACTAGGTAATGTCTAATCTCTTGCGAAGTTAAGAAGTGCAAACACGGCTTTTACAGTGTGTATTACGATAAAAAAACTAACTACTGACATTCTAAAGACTCGAGTGATTGGTGATACAACCTGAAACGTCGCGTGACTACATCAGAAATTTAAAAGTAAATTCCCCACATTTACCACAATCAGTATTTCAATGAAATATTCAAGCGCTTTTAAACGGACAACCTCAAATTTTGGTACGTAATCACTCTCACCAATTTTAGTGGCGAGTTTTAATGATCAAAATTTGTAGTTTAAGATGCTAAGAGAAACTTGTAACAGGAGCCAACAAGCTGGAGATCCTAAGTTACTCTGACTTACAAAAACTTATCTTTTCAGAGGATATCGACACTTACCTTGATTCATTGCGAGGAAAACGGAAGAGTTCATCTTCGGTGGATTGAGGACAGCCAGCCTTGCACTTCATATATTGTAAATAATGAACCATTTCCACAAGGAGCAAATAAAGTCGGTGTACGTGTCAGAGCCGGGGTAGTAGTCCAAAAACAGTGCAAGGGTCAAATCCGTGAGAGTAGTCCAAAAAACGGTGCGAGGGTAGAATCCGGGAGAGTAATCCAATGAAAAACGGCGCAGAGGTCAAATCCGGGAGAGTATTCAAAAACGGTGCAGAGGTCAAAGGTAAAAAAACAGAAAATAAAATGTCAAAAATACAGTCACTCCTCAAAACTTCCACGATTCACTCAACTGATTCACCGGTCTTTCTGAGATCTTTGAAATCACCGTTAGAACGCGATGATTGGAGAACGAGACGCATGCGCACTACGCACCGACAGTAACGCCACGCTCTCAATCTGTCTGACGGTAGAATCTTGAAAAACAGCACCATCGTCTGCCTATTCAAGAGGGGGCGCGTATCACTAAAGGCTCGCAACGCCGTGATCGTCCTCCAAGCCGTTCCGCTTAAGGTCTCAATCGTCCACCGTGAGCGCTATGCCGTCATATCTGACGTCACGGATAGAGCGCTCACGAAGCCCACAACGCCCGCGGTCGGTAGGTGGGTCTCCGTGAGCGTTTCTTATTTTCTCGCGCGTATCCCTTCAAGTGTTTTTCAAATAGAGTCAAAGGAATATTGCAGTGAAAAATAATGAAACACTTTGACCATAAGTTCGTATTTTAAAATATATTAGGTAATAATATTTTATGCTGTATATGTGGTTATAATGTACAAATTTAATATCTTTAAAATATTAAATTACTAATACATGACCCCCCCCCTCAACGTTTTCGCCGGTCCACGCGGGCCAGTTGGATCTCATCTAGCGAACGTGACGGACGAAAGTGTTAAGTATTTAAAATAACTATGGAGAACATAGCTTTATATGACCAGGAGGCTGACGAGATGTTCGACCTGTGTGTCTCCCAAGAAGATGCACGTCGTCGGTATGTTTATTGTTTATCTTTGAGAAAAGTTACCATAATGATATGCACTGGATTGCCAATTATTGCCACATTATGTCAAACATGTACAGCATGTTTATTTTAATGAATGTAACTCGTTATCTGAAAAGCTATATCTCAACAAATTTAACATTTTCTAAATTGTCTTAAGAACTGGAAACTGCAAAATCTTACCTAGGTCTTGTACATACATTATAACCTATTGCTAACTTTTCATTTTTCCTTATTTCATCATAAGTTTCGCATTTAACAGCCATGGAGAAAACTATTGTTTGTTACAATTCTAGCAGATAAGCTGTCTTTGTTCTTAATACAATTTTCCATCAATTATCTGTCTGCAATTAGTCTAGTCAGTAACTTGGGCCATGATCAATAAATAGATGAGAGTAAAACCCCATAGTCCCATGCCAAAATGTTACAATTGTAAGGGTATACAAATAACGAAGCTCAAAGGCATATGTAATATGATAAATAAAGCTTTTATTGCATCAAAAGTAGAGATGGGAATATTACCGTAATTTTCATCTGATGTAAGTTATTACAGTAATTTTTACAGATTCAGACGGTGACTACAAGTTCGGGACTAGTGATTTTGATTTATCAACCATAGTGACACCAGCTTAGGAGATGATTGTAAAAGTGAGAACTTGGACGATGAACTTACTGATTTGAGTCAATGGTGTCCTGTAAGTGACATTTATCCTCCAGTCGCCGCTAAAGTCATTAACTCTAAAAGTCATTTAAAAAGTTATTCAAAATCACCGTAATATTACGTAGCTGGTAATGTGGGTAATTTTCAGAGTGGCTCATCTCTAATCAAAAGGGATTCCATTACAGTATTCCTTTTCTGAACACCAAGGGCTCTGTTCCGATCACCTATTTCCCTTTGCAGCACATTTTCCTCACAGGGTGTTTGGACAGAAATAACTGCAATGTCATCCCTCTTCATTAAACAAATATTGTGGAAAACACAACATGCCACAACATATTCTGGCATGAGGTCCACTCTTGTCATCGGCAAGCAGTGCAGCAAACTCCGCATCCGCCCCTTCAATAGGCCAAAACACCTTTCCACTGCAATTCTTGCAGATGACTGCATAAAGTTAAAATTTTTCTGCCTAGCAGTCATGTGGCCATTGTCCTTGAAGGGCACCAAGAGGTGATGGTGCTGCTCATAGGCGGCATCTCCCACCAATTGGCTATCTGCTGGGAATTTATCTTCCTCATTCAGAAACTCTGCCACCTCTGAATTCCTGAACACTCGGTGGTCTTGCACCTACCCAGGATTGCCACAATGGCATTGGGTTATCAGCATTTTGTGATCACACACCACCTGCGTACATAATTCATTTAGAAGTATGAGAACATGTTGTCATTGTAACTCAGACATAAAATTAAAGAAAGAGAAAGAAGTGCATTACTAACTTGCAATTGAATAGAATGGAAACCTTTCCGGTTTACATAATCCACAGCGTTCTCCTGCGGAGCAGCAATTCTAATGTGGGTACCATCAATTGCCCCAATTGTTTTAGGAAAGCCGCTCGCTTCCTGAAAACCTCTAATGGTTGACACTGCTTTGTCGGCAGTGGGCCACGGTATGAACCGTGGGGCTTCAAGGAATAAAGCCCTCGTAACTCTCCTCACCGATCTCAACACTGCAGCCTTCCCGACATTAAAGCGGTCACAAACAGAACTAGAGATACTAACAATATGAGAACAAGTACTGCACAAAGTATAATTAATAAATTGCCACTCCAGAAACCGAACCTGTATGAGTCCATGGTTGCCATTTTCCATAGGGTAATCATGAGTTGCTCGCGTGAAGGGATTGTTGGGCAGCCTTTTACTTTCCTCGTTATTTTGGGGCCAACAATTCCCAAGAGGAAGTCAAAAGTGGCCCGAGAAATCCTAAATCCAAAGTAAAGGGTAACAAATTTCAGCACAGGATTATCAGAAGTTAATAATTTACAAGTTCAACAGTAATAAGTATGGAATAAAATTTAATCCTTTGGTAAGGAAACTTAATATATTGCAATGTTTGTTACAAACAGCGTCCACTGATTTTCTATGGACTGGGATGCTCAAGTTAGAAACGGATGAGACGGGCATCAGAATTTGAACTGCCCATTAACATAAAATACTCTACTCATTAAGTAAAAATAAGGATTACGGTAATTAATTACATTAGACCACATCAAATATGAAGAGACCAACCTGAAATGACTCTGGAATTCGTGGTCCAAATATCCTGCGACGACGTCCTGGTAGTTTGCGACACGCGATCGCAATGTGCGTTTCTCCCTTAATTGTACGCCGAATTCCCATTCTTCATCGGAGCTTGACTCACTATCGGAGGATTCGTATCTTCTTAGAGCACTTATAACACAAACAAGATCGGCCATTTTGAATGTCGTACAAGGACTCGGACGAATGAACGAACAGTTGAAATTTGAAGGGAGAGTTGTAAAGATCACAACCGCGTACGCGCAATGAAACTAGTTCACGCGAGCAAACACAAGAGAAATTATTTATTAAAATAACCTATCAGCAAAAGCCAAACTAGAATAATTACTGCCTACAGTTAACTACGAATTATAAAATCAAAACAAAATTATTAGAACGAAAGTTAATATTGAACTAGACCGCTATGGAAAACTACGAAAATAATCTAAACCAATACACAAGAGAACGAATTACTAGAATTAAAAGATATCAAAACTAAACTATCGAGAATAAAAAGAGAAAATTACCGCGTACAAAGTTCTAACCGCACAGGTATGCTTAAACCTAAATGATAAAAAACTTGAAACTACGAAACTACTAAAAATTAAACTACCCTTAACACCAGCCTACGGCAACTTCCCCATGCCAGCCATGTTAGCAGATGACGCCGATTTTGTCGCTTTCCCAGACTTTCTACCACAGATGGCAGCACAATTACAAGCCCGAAGGGACAACGAGCAGTACGTGCGAGGCATAGTGGAACATCACAATGGGATGAAATATATTTAATGTTCAAGGTTAAAGTATAATTTACTATGCTAAATAAGAGCAACGAGAATATAACTGGAACATGACTTATCGAAGTATTAGTCGCAGAACTTAACGTGAAACGCTTAAAATAGTCTGAACCGTCTGTCCACGGATCGTCTGCTAAATTCATGCCATCTCCTCATACTAGTGAAATAACTAACGAGGAATAAATGAAGTTATCTCCACCGAAATAAAAAATCACATCCAAATTAAAGCTAGAGAGTCACTTTGAAGGCCCAGCACCTACTTAACGATGGAAAGCAGATGATAGGTACTGATAGTATAACTTGACGTCAAACGCTTAAAATCGTCTGCTTCACGCAATCTCGTGATACCTCAGAAACAATAAATACTCATTAAAGTTACCTTATGTATTTATAAAATAAAAAAATCTTTAGGAAGTGGCACAATGGCGCTGGCAAATGTATTAGTAACACCATGGCTTCGCTAGCGGTATGAAAACTAATAATTTAACTGCTTACAAACGATTTCCTAAAAGATTCAAACTCTGACGAAAACCGAAAAAAAAACGTTCAACTCATACTCAACAACCTCAATTCTCAGCTAATTTCAGAAACTGCGGGCGATATCTCCGTCAGAGCTTCCTAGAATCGGATGTCATGCATTCAAATGGGTGGCAAATTACATTTACTTTGACGAATATTTCTTGGCAGAGAAAAACAAACCTTATTTCACTTGAAGACAGCAGAATGTTGAGTAACCTGGATGTATTCCTAAGCAATGAATAAGATATCAGTTTTGACTACATGGGTTGAATGCACGCAAATGTTAGGGCAATGGCAAGGGTTGGGAAGGAATACAACAATAATCACACGATTTCAAAGGAAAAAATCAATAACAAAAGTATGTCAACAAAAGATTTATTATGATTTCGTCAATTTTGCCACCTTCTTTTTCCTGCAGTTATCCTTCGCTGCTTCTCTATTTTCCATTGCGGAAAATTGCCTCATCCTCATTGTAACATAATGCAGGACAATAGAGGCCACCATTTCACTGCCATGCTCAAAGCATGGAAATGTGATGTTCCAATTCTCAGAGATTTCGGTCACCACTCTCTCAGCAATATCTGTACACTTGCAGAATTTAACAAACAAATCCTCTAATTCCATAATGAGGAAATGCAAATGCATGCTCGGGTGAATTAAGCCCCCATTAGTTTTGAGATTGGTCAATTTAGCCACAGGATGGCAGAATGTCGTCACTGGATTAACCAATGCACTAATGCATACACTGCATTTCGTAAATTTCAGCAACTGTTTGCTTAGGTATCCAGTGAGATAATATGTCACACAGGCATTGACCTCTGCCAAAGAGGAACTACAGTCAACAACATCCTCAACAGTCCAGTCTGCAATGTCAACTGCCGTATCCAGCTTCTCCTTTAATTTATCTAGCATTCTTTTCTCTCCTGGAGTTTGGTATATTTCCCTTAACTCATTTAATGAGACAAGGGGAGATTCCGCTCTATCAGTTAATACTGAACCATTTCCAGCCTTAGGGGGTTTCAGCACTGAGTAGTAAGCCAAAATTTTATAAAGCTGCAGGAATGTCGGGGTGCCTGGATGATCATTACATCTTCCTGCCTGCCTTATCGTCCCAAAGAATCTCTGTAAGAATATAAATATTTAAAAATAAATCGCAGAACTTAACGTGAAACGCTTAAAATACTCTGAACCGTTTCTGTCTCCGAGAGACATTCATCCTCTTCCATTGACTCTGGTTGATTGAGTCGGGCTAAACCAGATGGTCCGGGGGATAAAGAGTTGCCACGCTTCGTTTGCGTGGCCCCGGCGATGGTTATGGTGGGGTCCTTCCTGGGAGAACCCGGACCGGTGGCTTGTTTTATTTGCCGGATTTGTAGCCTTAGCAGGCATGGCCAATTTCTGCACAGGGACTTTGGTTTTTGGGCTCGTATTATCTTCCGTCTGAGTCGAGATGGTGACCTTGGCGATAGGATGGGCAGCGACATGGGCAAACGACTTGGAGAAAGTAGGAGCAACTTGTGCTCTGTACTTTTTCCGTGCCTCGAAATAAGGTATTTTGTCAACCGTCTTTATCTCCATTACTTTGCGCTCCTCGATCATCTTAGGACAATCACGAGAGTACACGGGATGTGCACCCTCACAATTGACGCAAAGTGGGTCACCCTTGCATTCCGCACCCTCATGCTTCTCCAGGCCGCAGCGGGGGCAGGTGGCCTTGCCCTCGCACCGTGTGGCAATGTGGCCGAATCGCTGAAACTGGTAGCATCGCATGGGTGCCGGTATGAATGGCCGCACTGGCACCGATTCATAACCGACACCATGCTCCACCGTGGACCACCTAGTTCGAATCGACAATTTCATCCAGGAAGCCTTTCTCCTCCGCCAGCACGTGATCGGGGTCTTCTTCGATTTGGAGAAGGCTTACGATCGAGTCTGGCGGCGGAAGGTTTTAAGCACGCTGCATGAGTGGGGTTTCAGGGGCAGTCTGCCAATTTTTATCAGACATTTTTTATCCGAACGAATTTTCAGGGTAAAATTAGGACAGCACCTCACTGGACCTTATAGGCAAAATAATGGCGTACCTCAGGGATCTGTGCTAAGCGTAACACTATTTGCCATCGCAATCAACGATATTGCGGATTGCATAAAAACCCCGGTAATTGGATCATTGTTTGTCGATGACTTGGCGATTTTTTGCCGATCATCCAAACTTCTCACTGCTTCCAGACAGATCCAACTGACACTAAACAGTTTACACCGGTGGACACAAAGAAACGGCTTTGTTTTTTCTCCAGGGAAAACTGTGTGTGTCCACTTTCATCGCCTAAGGGGAGTCCATATCCCATTTCCGCTGCGCTTAGGTGGCAGAGATCTCGACTACGCACAGTCGGTCCGTTTTTTGGGAATGACCTTCGATTTCCGCCTCAATTGGTGGGAACACATGCAAGTTTTAAAAAACAACTGTTTTAGATCCTTAAATGTTTTAAAGTTTTTAAGCCACGTATCGTGGGGAGCAGACCGCACAACACTCCTTTTATTATACCGTGCATTGGTGCGATCAAAGTTGGACTACGGATCCTTCATTTATTCATCCACTCGGGAGTCTTACCTACGACCCCTGAACAGCGTGCACAACGCAGGGCTCCGTCTCACCACGGGTGCTTTCCGGACAAGTCCTGTTGTCAGCATCCATGTGGATGCAGGAGAGCCGCCATTGTGTCACCGAAATATCCTGCTCATGTGCAACTATGTTGCCAAAATTTTAACGATGAGGACACACCCGTGTTTTAACCTTGTTTTTAAACCTCGTTTTTTATAACTTTTTAATCGCAGGACAAAAGCCACTCGGCCTGTAAGTGTACGTTTCCGTAATTTTATTCGTGAACGAGGTATTTTATTACCTGAACTCTACCCTTTTCGGCATTCGAATCACCCGCCATGGTTAACTCCCGCTCCCAACATAAAAATGTTCCTTCAAGACCGACAAAAGGCTTTTACGTCTGCTGAAGAGTACCAGCAACAATTCTTAATGTTTCTTTGCCACCATCCCGAATTCGTACCCGTGTTTACAGACGGTTCGAAGTCAGACACAGCCTGTGCCTGTGCGGTCCTATCATCCCACCATGGAGTCATGAAAGCTAAACTCAGTCCGGTGTGTAGTATTTACACAGCGGAACTGTTTGCTATTAAAATGGCTCTTGATGGGATAGATGTTGATGGTGGCTCCTTCGTGGTTTGCTCAGACTCCATGAGCGCCCTAAAATCCATTTCTGGCTCCTCTCCTATGCACCCTATCGTCCAGGGTATCCACTCATCTCTGCTTTCCCTTCACGAGAAGGGAACCACCGTCTGGTTTCTTTGGGTCCCTGGGCACACGGGAATTGCTGGAAATGAGAAAGCCGACTCTGCCGCAAAACACGCTCTCAATCTTGAAGATCTCGAGTCGACGCTGGTACCTTGTGAAGACCTACGAGTTTCACTAAAGATTGCAGTCCTTCAGCAGTGGAGGGAGTCGTGGACAAACATCTCAAATAATAAAATGCGCACAGTTAAACCGGTAACGTCAGCGTGGCCCTCATCCGTCAGGAAGAGCCGCCGAGAGGAAGTCGTCATCACCCGTATGAGGATAGGGCACAGCCTTCTGACCCACTCCTTTCTCTTCAGTGAAGAGAAAATCCCACCCTGGTGTGATGACTGTGACTGTTCTCTCGGAATTCGGCATATCCTTACGGAGTGTGACAGATACCGAGACGTGCGTAGCCGACTGAACATCGGAGGCGACCTAGGGTCCATTCTAGGTGACGACCCCGATGCAATTGGCCGCGTCATTTTATTTCTAAAGGAAACGGCGCTTTATAATAAATTATAAGAAAAATTTAGCAATTTTCAATATTTTTAACATCGGAATAAAAATAGATAAGCAGAATATTTTACTTCACGCAACCTGCCTTCTCCGGATATAAAAAGTATATATATATCATTTTGACAGTTTGAGGTGCAAAATGACCATGCCGTCGACGCACCCTAAACTACTAATACTACTACTCCAACGGCAACAAATCTGGCCTCTTTCCGACGTTTGATGGCAAAAGCTCGGCAGTCGTGAAGGAAGCAAAGAAGGCTTCCTGGATGGAATTTGTGTCCGGCGTAAATAACAGAACCCCACTTGCACAGGTCTGGAAGAAGGTGCGTAGCATCTGCGGCTCTCGTCAGGAACACGGCGCTTCGATATTGAAGGTCGATGACCGGATGGTGACCTCCCAGCCGGAAATATGTGAAGTGTTTGGTCGTTTACTCGCGAAGACCTGCAATAACGTCAACTATGATGCAGCGTTCAGAGCGATTAAAGATCGATCCGAGGCTGCCGCTCTGAATTTTAATTTTAATGGTACGCGTCCTATTGCTGCCTACAATGATTGCTTCACTATGTGGGAGCTGACCTCCGCAATTGCTCCCGGGACTCCTCCCCAGGAATGGATGGCGTCCACAATGCGTTCATCCGGAATCTTCCCGGGGCCGCATTGTCGGAAGTCCTCCACACCCTCAACCAACTCTGGGTGGAGGGTACTGTCCCAAAATCCTGGCGGGAGTCTGCAATCGTCCCTATTCTAAAGCCGGGAAAGGAAAGGATTAATGCAAACAACTATAGACCCATCTCTCTTACCAGCTGCCTGTGCAAAGTCATGTAAAGAATGGTCAATCGCCGGCTCGTTTGGTGGTTGGAGCGGCGGAACCTACTTGCTAACATCCAGTGTGGTTTTCGGCGGGGAAGATCGACAATTGACCATCTCGTCCGAGCGGATAATTTCATCCAGGAAGCCTTTCTTTTGCGCCAACGTGTCGTCACTGTCTTCTTCGATCTGGAGAAGGCATACGATAGGGTCTAGCGGCACAAAATTTTAAAGACGCTGCAGTTGGGGTTTTAGGTGTAACTTACCCATTTTTATTAAAAGCTTTTTAACGGACCGGGTATTTAAAGTGAGTAAAAGTTGTAGTTTCAGGGTTAATTTTATGGAATAACATCATAAATGAAAATGACTGGCAATTTTCCACAAGAATATATTTAAAAAACGACCGGTTTCAGTGTACAACACCATCATCAGGTCAATGATGATCACATCATCATCACCTGATGATGGTGTTGTACACTGAAACCGGTCGTTTTTAAAATATATTCTTGTGGAAAATTGCCAGTCATTTTCATTTATAATTTAAAGTGAGAGTGGGGAAAAGTCTGTCACAGTTTTACACGCAGGAAAACGGAGTACCCCAGGGCTCCGTTTTAAGTGTCACTCTCTTTGCAATCGCCATCAATGATGTCGTGGATTGTATTAAGGCTCCGGTAATGGGATCATTGTTTGTTGACGACCTGGCTATTTTCTGCCGGTCGTCGAAACTCGTCTGTGTAACCAGAATATTACAACTGACGCTAAATAAACTGGATAAATGGTCTCGCAGCAACGGCTTCCGTTTCTCAGCTGAGAAGACGAAATGCGTTCCACCAAGCTGAAATTGTCCGTGCACTCAGATCTCTGTGGAAGCGACCACCTCCCAATTTTCATCAATTTGGAAAGCAATTTTAACTTAGATTTTATCCAACCGGGCAATTGGATCGCCCGTAAAGCAGACTGGAATACTTTTAGACAGGTTTTTTAAAAACACGATGATAATCGTGACGCCACTCGTAACGTGGAGATTTTAATTAGAACTATGATTGAAGCAGTGAATTGCAGTGTTCCACGTTCACAGGGAAATCTCCCAAGGCCAGCAGTTCCTTGGTGGAACAAGGAGTGCGCCGAAGCAATTCGTCGGCGGAAACGTGCTTTACGGGTTTTTAATAGGTTCCCCACCGCAGCTAACCTAGCCTCCTTTCGTCAATCGAGAGTGAGAGCTCGACGAGTCGTAAAGGTGGCTAAGAAAGCCTCCTGGGTGGAGTTTGTTAGCAGTATTAACCACAGGAAACCACTTGCACAGGCATGGAACAAAGTAAGAAGCATCTCTGGGTCTCGCAAGGATTACGGTGTCTCATACGTGAAAGTCAATGGCAACGTCGTGAGTTCACCTCTCGATATTGCCGAAGTTTTCGGTGAGTCACTGGCCAACATAAGTAGTGACAGGAATTATTCTGATGCGTTCTTGGCCATCAAGGAACGCTTCCAGAGAATTCCTCTTAATTTCACTGAGACTTCCGTACCCGCGGAGTATAATGGCCCCTTTTCCCTCTTGGAACTCCGATCAGCCATCGCAGTTTCTAAAGACACATCTCCGGGACTGGATGACATCCACAACGCCTTCCTTCGAAATCTTTCGGGAGAGGCGTTGATGGAAATGCTTAAAACACTTAACCAAGTATGGCTGGAGGGCAGTTTCCCTACATCCTGGAGGGAATCTGCGGTGGTTCCGATCCCGAAGCAGGGGAAAGACAGCGGATCTGAATAACTATAGACCCATCTCACTGACCAGTTGCCTGTGCAAGGTGATGGAAAGAATGGTAAACCGTCGTCTCGTTTGGTGGTTAGAGCGACGGAACCTTCTTTCAAATATTCAATGTGGTGTCCGGCGAGGTAGATCAACCATCGATCACCTCGTCAGGAGTGATAACTTTATTCAGGAGGCTTTTATTCTGCGTCAGCAGGTCATTGCGGTGTTCTTCGACCTGGAGAAGGCATACGACAGGGTCTGGCGTCAGAATATCTTAATCAAGTTGCACCGATGGTGTTTTAGGGGAAATTTGCCAATTTTTATAAAGCATTTTTTAACGGACCGAGTTTTTAGAACAAGGATAGGTAAACATCTATCACAACGTTACACTCAGGAAAATGGAGTTCCTCAGGGTTCAGTCCTTAGCGTGACGTTATTTGCTATTGCGATAAACGATGTCACTGAATGCATCAGTGCTCCTGTTGTGGGATCGTTGTTCGTCGACGACCTTGCTATTTTATGCCGGTCGTCCAAACCAGTGACTGCGGCTAGGCAAATACAGCTATGCCCAAACAAAATTAATTCTAGGTCCCAGAGAAATGGCTTTCGCTTTTCAACCGAAAAGACGAAATATATGCATTTTAATCGTACACGGGGTCACCACCACCCACCAGAGTTACGACTTGGTGGTAGAGTTCTCCCCTACGTAGAATCTATTCATTTTCTCGGGATGGTGTTAGACTCAAAACTTAATTGGAGAGAACATATTCGAGTTTTAAAGGATACATGTTTTAAAATGTTAAATGTTTTACGTATTTTATCTAATTCGTCATGGGGCGCGGATCGCACCACCATGCTCTTATTTTACAGAGCAATGGTGCGTTCCAAATTAGACTACGGATGTTTTGTCTACTCCTCGGGTCGCGAAAGCTATTTGAAACCGTTAGCAACGGTTAACAATGCGGGGCTACGTCTGACGACCAGGACGTCTCCGACCTTGAGCGTTTATTCGGATGCCGGGGAGCCTCCATTGTCAACGCGAAGGAACATCTTGATGTGTAATTACGCTACAAAAATTTTATCTATGAAGGCGCATCCTTGTTTCAATATAATTTTTAACCCCCGGTTTTTAAACGTTTTTAATAGGCGGACAAGGGCCACCAAACCCTTCAGTATTCGTTTTAATGATTTTATAGCGGGAACGGACGCGACACTTCCAGAAGTGTATGGCTGTGGGTTATCAGATCACCCACCGTGGAGAGTACCATTTCCCAGGTGTAGCTTTGCTCTAAAAAGAGGCCAGAAATCTTGCACCTCATCCATGGAGTACCAGCAGATGTTTCGGGAAGTTTTGCACCGCCACTCCGGCATCATCCCCGTATTTACAGATGGATCTAAGTCTCAATCAGCATGCGCGTGTGCAGTATTCTCGTCCCACCACTGAGTCATCAAGGCGAAGCTAAGGCCGTCGTGTAGCATCTACACGGCAGAGATCTTCGCCATAAAAGTAGCCCTTGGTGGGATCCATGAATGTAATAGCGCCTACATGGTCTGCAGCGACTCGATTAGCGCGTTGCATGCCATATCCAGCTATTCCACTATGCATCCTCTCGTCCAGGAGATTCAATCCGCCATCTTATCGCTTTTTAAAAAGGGAGTTGAAATTCGTTTCCTGTGGGTCCCTGGGCACGTGGGAATAGCCGGAAATGAAAAGGACGACCTTGCGGCGAAATACGCCCCTAACGACGACCACACCGCATCTTCGCTGTTAACCACGGACGATTTGAGGGCTATGTTGAGAAACGTAGCCCTTAATAAGTGGTCAGAATTATGGCGCTCCCAAACCGGGAACAAGCTACATAGCATCAAGCCGGACATATTAGCGTGGCCCACTTCAGTTGGAAGGACTCGCAGGGAAGAAGAGGTGATCACACGTCTGAGGATAGGGCACTGTGCCCTTACACACTCCTACCTCTTTACAGAGGAGAAGACACCACCTCGATGTGACCACTGCGACTCTTCCATGTCTGTGAGACACCTCCTGACTGAGTGTAATATGTACCGTGCAGCACGTGACAGGCTCGGCATCAGGGGGACCTAAGACAGGTCCTAGGAAACGACCCTGGTTGCATCACATGTCTTAAAATTTCTGAAAGAAACGAGGATTTTTAACATGGTATGACTCACTGTATACTGTTCTACAGATAGCAGAATATCGTTTTTACCCATCTTAAATTAATTTATATTGTAGCCGTCCTCGATTGGACCGGCTTCAATTCGTGTGAATGTGAGTGTTCCCCCCCCCCCCTTTTCCTCAGTTTTTTCACCTCCCCCCTCCCCTTCAACAACCGGCGAGCGACCTCTGAGTTTAGAGACGGCCGGATACTAAGTGCTTTTGTCCCCCCCCTTCCCCTTTTTGCCCCGAAGTCACCGGCGTGAGCTGCGTCGCCACCGGAGTCAAGTGCGCCCTGGGTGACTTTTGTTTTGGGCGAAGCTACGTCCCCTCACCTCCCTTATCCCCCCCCCCCTCTTCACCCCAGCCAAGGTACATAAGTCGTGATCCACGCGCTGTCAGGAGGAGAAATTCTGACGACTGATTTGGGAGAGGACTGGTTGGAGGAAGGTGGCGAAAGTTATACGGCGTGGAGGAAAGAGCTATCGGCGTAAACCCTTGGCAGTTAGACGGAAGCGAGCGAGGAGAGAAAGGCTGGAGCGGTTTGATCGACGGAAGAGAAGGGTGAAGCGACGAAGGAGAATCAGAAGGAAAGAAGTCGCCGCCCGAATATTGAAGAGGTTCCGCATCCCGCAGCCTGGCCGTACAGAAGTGGTCTCATTCGCAAGGTGTCTGCCCAGTAGCCGTGCTTCCTCCTGCCAACGATAAGTACTGTCCAAAATCTCGCCGCCTATGCGACCACCAAACCCAGTCGTCCCAATCCTCCCCTTCAAGAAGAAAGTGCACAGTTAATTACTCGTATCATTTTGTCTCACCCCTCCCTTTTCCCCGTGTGCATGTTCAAGTGCTTCAGCGAACCTACATGAAAGAAGTACAGACCATAGGAGCTGAATATTGTTTTTTTTTGGTAAATTTTGTAAGAAGACTAGTATACGACTAGATAACATTAATAAGACGCACTGCCGTGCTCAAAAGTAATATTAGGGTGACCATTACTATGTCTTGAGCTGTTGGGATCATCGTATGTTGATTAAGTGTCTTTTGATTTGTTTTTTTTTAAATAATACGTGAGCTCACGGATGATTAGTTTAATTGTTTTTTTTTCATTGCAAGGCTATTTTTTTTATGTGCTCGTTCTCTCGTATTTTGCCTGAAGTAAATAAATTGTATATTGTTAATCTTATTTTCGAGAGAGTTTCTTTTCTTGTCAGTCGTGCCATCCTTTCCTCACGTCGTCCCGTCCAAAATCAAAAGAAAGGAGACCGTGGAAACGCGTCGTGTTTTTGATCGTTAATGCCTCACACCTACCAAGAACCCACCCCACACCAAGTGCTCCGACGAGCTCAGCAGTTATCCCTTCCCCCCCCCCATTTCCCCGTCCCTGAACATCCCCCCCCCCCAATTTTCCACCCATCATTACCCCATCCCCTTCTTTGTTTCACCTCCGAGCCTACCAAGTGACGAAGCTGACAAATTGGCTTACCAACGCGGGGTTCGTAGGTGACAATATATTTATTTTAAAAATGTAATTGTTTATTAAATTATATATTTATTTACTGTCACTTGATTTAAGAAACTAATAAAAGACCCATTGTTGGTTGTTCGTGGTGCGAATGACCCTTGCCGTCGAAGCACCCTAAAACAAAATACTACTACTACTACTGCATCCCTTTTTCGACAGCATATGAAGCACTGTTTCGTTGGATTGCTCGTCTTTTCTGTTGGAGGGATCACTTCCGGAAAATGCCTTTCCGTTATCCGTCGTGGATGAGGCGTTGCGGGTCGCCTACCTGCTCGTGGGGACACTACATTGGGGTAATATGTTTCAATGAGCTGCTTAATCAGCCCAAGACGGAAGTCAAAATGTGTTTTTCTCCCACCGGTTTTACTGTACAGCACAAAGGAGTTCCATATGGAAAGTTCAAAGAGGTGAACAAATATTTTTTATAATATTTTTTACCCCTTTTACGGGGTATGGGGTAATCGGCCAAGTGTTGATCCACCCGATCTACTCCTCCCATCGTGTCATTGTAGTCCACGACGACCACTGGCTTGTCCTTGCTCTTTCCTCTTTTCACCACACTTTTCATCGCACAGTTATGTACTGATGACATCAGCGTTACTTCCTTCTTATCCTTCCACCGAATTGCCATCAGCTTCCCTTTCGAAAAGGCTACCACTTCCCCCTTTTTCAGCTTCTTCCCTTTCAGCGCTTCTGGTACTCCTCTTCGGGTTTTTCTAAGTGTCCCATACACATCTGTGGAACGAGACACCAGCAACTCGGCCAACTCAGGAGACGTCAGTATCAAGTCAGTATCAGTATAAATTAGTAAAGTAGTCAGTATCAGTATCAATTCAGTATCAGTATAAATTGTCAGTCGTCAAGCAGTATCCTTTATCAAGAAATGGCTTGATGAGTGATATCACCACTTGAGACGACATTGGCATATTCTCAAATTCACTGTCAAGCGCGGTCCCCTTCCCTGTGTATAAAACACTCGACCACACATATCCACTCTTCGACTCGCATAAAACGAAAAACTTTATACCAAAACGAGCCCGCTTTCCTGGCATGAATTGCCGCCATCCCAATCTGCCCTTGAAAAGTAAAAGGCTTTCATCTATCGTAACATCCCTCTCTGGAGTGTAGAGTGCCTTGAACTTTTCCTCTAACTTCTGTTGAACCTCCCAGATTTTGTTAAGTTTTGGGTTCGGGTGGGTTTGGGGTTCGTATTCGGCATTATTAACGAAATGCAGATAATGCCTTATTTTTACAAATGTCCGGTAGGACATTGCCTGTCCAAAAAATGGAGAAGAGAGTATTGCCCGAGTTGACCGATAATATGCAGTGTCTGGTGTTCGCACAATGCTTTGTAAGATTACCAAAGCCAAAAACACTCGAATTTCTGCAGTCGTGACCTGCCACTGATTTTCACCAACATTACTCGGACCCGCTTCATTTTCCAATATGTCACTTGCGTAACGATTTGTTTCACTCGCGATGAACTCAATGAGATCGTCATCGAAAAAAAGTTCAAAATACTTAAGGCACCACACTCAGGATCCAAATTGAAATTCAAGGAAGAGTTCCCTTCGAAGGGAAACCTTGTTGATGGCGAAGGGGAGGGTTCCGTGTCGACATTTCACACCAGACTCCTTGCAATGGTGCCGCTGCATCTTCTGAGTTGGAGGTTAATTCCCTAGAAAGGCTAGAGTCAGAACCAGAGTCTTCAATATCCCAATCCTCTAATTCAGAACTGGTAAAATCCGATTCGTCCATTGCATCAATCACCAATTGGTGAAAATGGAAATGCCCGCAAAAACAGCTACTGTGACAGCCAAATTACTTGAAAATTTGGTAGTTGATGGAAAAGAGAGAACGACGTGTACACTTTGATTGTCAACGAGAAACTGAGGTGGAAATATGTGCTCTGGTGGGAATGGACAGACTTCACACTAACATAGTCCCCTACCCATCCTCTAGCTTCCGCAAATCGCATGTAGAGCAACGGGTAAAAAAAACAAACGGAGCGCATTCACAGGGAGCGACAAAGGCACCGCGACAAGAAAGACACTTAGCACCTAGGTGCGAAATGTGACCAACGGCGTGGGGTTTTCGGGGCTCGCCATCCTTTCTAGAGGCCTGCAAGCGCGCATAATCCGGGTGAACACGGACGGGCATGAACGAGCATGGGTAATAAACGTCGGGCAAGGATTCCTTTCCCGACGAAAATATTTCCGCCGACCCTAAAGGGGCTTACTCAGGCATGCGACCGCGGCAATTTGCGAGGTGCGAAGTTTGACCCAACGGGATCTTTGGGGCTCGCCGTCCTTTCCCAACGAAAACATTTCAGTCGCCCCTTTTCTTCAATTCTAGGGTAAAGGAGCTTACCCACGCATGCAACCGCGGCAACTTGCGAGGTGCGAAGCCTTTGTGGCTCACCGTACATACACATGTACTATCACTTTCAAAAGTCGGTCCACACGGTGAGCGCGACCATCTCCGAGTTCTGCTGAAATCGAGCTTCACGTATTGCATACGCGTTCCATGACTTCTGGGGGCCAATTTTACTGCTACGACTAGCACAACTTGGGTTTACTTTGTACTCGCTAAGAGACCTCGCATGACCTTCTCCCTCCGAAAACGAATAGCCAAAACAATCCCAACCCCCACTCCCATAAGAATTCGCCAGCCGAAGAACCCATGAAGTGTTTCCGGCTGGGACTTATCGGTATTTCTTGTGCGAGGAAGAAGGCGATAATTTCCCGTACTCTCCTCATAAGGTCGTCGTGGCAAAAATCATTAGTCCTGCGCTAAGGGGACAAATAGTAGCCTCGTTTACATGCGGGAAAACTAGTAATTTATAAAGTATTAGTAAATACGTTTCCGAAATCCACTATTGCAAAATCAGCTCGGAAACCTTTCCCGACAATGAGAAAAGAAAGATAATGTTAAGAGATCAGAATTTTTATTTCGCACGTAATAAAAATAGCTCAAATAGCTGTTAAGATGAAATCGGGGAAAGGGCGGAAGACTTCCCCGGTGAAGACCAGTATGGGTTAAGGAAAGAGAGCGGGACGCGAAACTCATTTCTGGTGATGAGTATTCTAACATTTATTTATAGATAATAGCCACTATGTCTCTATTTGCTTCTTAGACTGCTGGAAAACTTTTTACAGAGTGCATTGGACGATAATAATAAATATTACTGCAGAAATAGGGAGTACACTGGAAGTTTAGGCGATTAATTATAATACCTCTCCGGGATGAAGCGGTATACGGGTAATGAATGACGAATCGGAATGGGTATATGTTGGAAGAGGATTCAGGCCGGGTCACTTCTTATTACCATTGACTTTCAATTGTTCGCTAACAATTTGGTAATAGATGTATGAAAAGGGATAAAATTAGGAAGGAAAGTAGCAGGTAACTTAATTTTGGTAGATTTGCAGATGGCCAAGATTTATTTACCCAGTCAATCACGGGACTCAATGTCAATTTCGCAGGGGAAAAGGTTCGTCAAATGTGGGATGTGAATTAATCATATAAAGCGCAGGCAATGTAGTTTATAAAGTAGTAATAGCCAAAAATGAAGAAAACTAAGGAAACTTCAGAGCTGGGGAAACAGGTTACCTTTCCGGGAAGTATAACTACGTCCTTCAGTAAAGGATAAATTAATGTATGGAGCTTGGTGTAACAGAGGATTTAAAGAATTGTGTTTGAATAGAAATTTCGCTGTTTTCAAGTAGGATGGAGAGAAAAATAAACGAAAAGTCGAAAGGAGATATACGAGAGACTTAGCACAAATAAAACGTGGTGTTGCCTAAGGTGCTATAGATGGGACATGACTCAACGACGGGAAAAGGGATATTATGGCAAATATCTATATTAGTGAATCACACGTAGAGATGATAAATTTGCTTCTCTATCTCCATAATTGCAAAGTAAAATTAAAACGATATTGCTCAGTAAATTAAAACGACACCTTTGAGTAAAGTTTAAGAACAAACCAATTGATATGGTCTTCATGCTTTTATCATTAATTAGTAAACAGAACGAAAATTTGGAGGTTTTAGAAAGCCCCCAGCGCACACATTAGTCACTGATACAACGATTTTCCATTTTTAACTGTAGAAAAATATATTGCTTGGATACGCAGACAGTTGAGAATTTCATAAACACCTAAAAGGGAAAAATTAACGATAAGTAATCACCTGGGATGAGTAACTGATGGGAGTCCGATCATCTCTTGCAATCGGAAGTTGAGATTTATTCACTATTCACTCCGAATTACCCTCATGATAATGACTAGTGATCGGTCTTTACTTAATTAATTTTTGGAATTAATATGGGCATAATGAAAGGAAACAATCCAAGCCTGGAAATGTTAACTCTAAGCCTGTTATTTGTGCCACGAAAATATCACAACTTTTTTGTGACTGAAGTCAAGTACACTGCATTTGGCATAGAGCTTTTAAGTATTCTTACAATGAGGCAGGTAATGTTTTTCACAGTATGGCATTGCTCTTACGAGAATGTATTGAAACTGAATTTATTAATTGATTGCCTTGTGGTAGTAATATTGATGTATTAAACCAAACTATTTATGCTAAAGGATTGACAGATTTAAACAGTTTATAGTCCCTGATATCTCTTCAGAAGCTCATTTTTCGTCAGTGCTCGTGAAAGCGTAGGTTGTGCCCTGTGCAGTGAAACAATCTCGTCCAAAAGAGCATAAAAATTGCTACCTAATTAAAATTACATCGTGCGTTTGATACCTTGGGTATCACAAAAATTTCTTTAGTTTGCATCCCCCATTGCGTGACTGATAGATTCCATAGTCAGAGGTGTCAGTGGAGTTTTACATCTCCAGTATATGTTGCCACCATAGTAAACATAGCTTCTAGAAAGGAGAGGTCCTTTCAGGAACGGAGAGCTGAGTGATGGGTATACTTGCAGTCAATGAATCTTTTTGTTATGTATTAACTTCCTAAACACTGTCGTAGTGCATTTAACAGACCAATAAAAACAATGTAAGACGAATTACAGGCTAATGGAGAAAAATTAAAATTGAAACCTGCCTTTGGTGTAACGCCGCTCGAAGCTGATTTCTAAATACTCAAAGTGAAGCCATACCTATTATATCTAACACATTCATTACTGAAAATAATACTTTACGATATTAACTAAAAAGCATAAAACCCTAAAAAGGATAAAATTAATGCAAACTATGGTGAATGAAGCTACAAAACGTGGATTGTAATTTATCAGAAATGAATGCGGTAATTTTTGAATGAGTTTGCCTTCAGTGGAGATATAACTTAATTGATTTCTCGCTCTCAGAAAAGACATACACTCCATTAAAAATGTTTACGATGAAAAACTGCTCATATATAAAATATACTATTTTCAAATAAGCAACATTAAAAATTTTCTCCGTCTTTAGAATAGATTTGAATGAAATAGAAGTCGTGGTTTAAATTTTAAGATGGCATGGCGTTCATTTTGTAGCGAAAATTAATGGGAATGAGTCAATATTTGATAAGGTTAGGATAAAAAGTGTACTAGATAGTTTGGGATAGTCATTTTCAGTATATTACCTATGGTAATGGAAATCTAAAGCAAAATCTCATTCACCAGAGAACAACTTTAATATTTTGTAATATCGCCATTATTTTCAGGTACAGATCGTAATCGTGACTGCATAGACCCAACCAAAAGTTCTATTACACGGGGGCATCGGCCTAAAGAATTTCAAACATCCCGTATGTAGACTTCGAAAGTTTTACTCGGTTCTTTCTCCGTAGTAATGACACTCATTCACAATGTTACCCCACACATTCTCAATTGGGGAAAGGTCCGGGGAGTTAGCTGTCCAGGGTTAAACGCAAATTCGAGAATTATCCTCAAAAAATTGCTTTGTGATCGCTTTATGGCGGTCAATTCGCCGATCCATTTCATCGATTTATCACAAATAAAATTAATCCCGCTTAGTTGTATTCTTGTGTATTAAGCCCGCCGAAACTCGTAAGAGTGAAAAACACCTAACTGGGAAAAATAACAAACGCCTTTCCCTTTTGCAATCTCCGCCTACCGTCGCCTACCACTTGGAGTCGGGGGAGTTCGCTGGGCAGCGATAGCAGGAGAAGGCCATACGAGGGTCTCCGTAGTTCAGTATAAATGAGTCAAGTTGGCCCTTAGTAGTCGCTGAATACATAGGCAATACCTGAAATTCGAATTCAGCGGAATGCGAAGTTGGCCGCACTCACCGTGTGGACCGACTTTTGAAAGTGATAGTACATGCCCGTGAAAAAAATTTCCGACGCTCTCTTTCTATAGTGGAAAGGGAAATGCATAGGGGCCGCCGCCCGCGCCGCCGAACTAATTGCCGGCACGTGTTCGAGTCGTAGTCATTCAGTGGCGGCAGCCAAAGAGTCGTAGTATTTGTCAGTAGGGTTTGCTTACTTCGTTGGTTTCAGCCAGGAGGTGGCTACGCCTCATTCCTTCTCTCCTTTCCCCTTGCAAATAATCAATGCTGTATTTTCAGTGATACCGACGATAAGCGATCGAGTATAATATTGGCATTATGTTGCATCCTCCGTATCCTATCAAAAAATTTGATGTAGTTGTATTGTCTTGGAGCAAGTTTACAGATATTTAGCCCTAATGAAAAAATTAGAATCCGCTCCTAGAAAGTAATTGTATTCGGTCCGCACCGACTACACCACCACCGCCGAAGAAAATATAATCGGCGCTCACATATATCTGTAGCGCTCCGTTCAAAAAGTATTTGACATGAGCCTAATTTGTTTGATTCCCCATCTTTATTTTCATCGTAAGAAACGAATGAATAAGATTGTCGATAGTGTTGTAACTTGGAATGTAAAATAGTTTGTTTTGCTGATAGACTTACCCACGCACACAACCGAGACTATTGACGAGGTGTGAGACCTTTGACACCCATAGTCCTTGTACTACGAATAGAAAATCCATAGCCCCATCTCTTCAATTCTCGGGAAAAGGCTTATTCAAGTATGAGACTATGATAATTAATGATCCCCAGCAAACGGTAAATTTTAATACGAGAGGATTCCTAGTTCCTACGCGAAGGTTCCATGATTGATGATTCAATAAAGAAATTCTTTCGAAGTATTGCCTAACCTCCTAGGGGTAACATTTGTATTCGTAAAAAGATCGATAAAATAGTCAAAATGAAATATAAATTACATAATGAAGGAATATACGAAAATATAGGAATGAAATGGAAAATATATGGATAATTTTCCTTTTGAAATATTTATAAGTATTTCATTGCCTTTACAATCGCAGAAAAATATTGGGAGAACTGCCTTCCCGTCGAAACCTTGAAATCACCATTTGAGTGACGCGCCGCTAGGCTAGAGTGAGCTACGGGCCCTAACCTGTTCCTCTGACGGCATAAAAACGAACTACTAGCAGCTGGCGAGAATATTCGGGCATGAGAAGAAAGGGACGAAATTTTTGGACTTGCCCGAGTATACCGTCAGAATTAGCACGTTTTCCGTGCCCGAGTATACTCGGTTGCGTTAGGGAAGCGGTTAAATTCCTTTCCAGGGCTTTAATGACCTGACCTTCTAAATTCCGTCCTCGTTGCATAGCAGCTGTTGCAGGAAACTTCTTTTGCACCCACAATTACTTCAACCAGCACTCAATCCCCCTTTTGGCAATGCATAGCTGCATGAGCCCTTGTTGCTGATACCCTACCATAGCGCAGCTGATGCCAGAGTTGGCACTCATATTGTTCCTTTGTGAGGCATCGAACTCGTTCACACAAATTTGATTTTCCCATGAGACTGAAAAATCTTTAGAAATAATGTGGGAGGTTTATTAGATTCCTGATCATGAAAGTACCTCATGATATTGCTCATCAATAAGTCTTCACAATTCATGGCCACAGGCATAGACAATAGGTCATTGTTGTAGTATTCTACTTCCCTGAATTCAACAATTAATTTTTTTCTTAACCTCCCCTCCTCCTCACAACCCACTGATACTCCTCCAGTCATGTCCTTCACCTTAAGAGGTTTCACACTCCCTATAGAGGATAGTAATTTTGATTTCTTCCAGTAACTCTCAACTTCAGTTGGTGAGGGCTCCTCACATCGCCGATGTAACCACATCAGGGTCGCAATGACGTAACTCCGCCTAACTAAAAATAACTCCGCCGCATCGTCTCCGAGACGCACCCGGGTCGGCTTCAGCGTCTCCTCGCTAGTCCACCTACTCAACTCGGCCACGCGTTTCACCCGCTTGAGAAATACGACAACATTCTCTCCTTGGCAGCCGGTGAACACGTCGATGATGCTTATAAGCGCGAAGTTCCTCCGCGGCGAAGTAGGAGACGCGGTTCGGTCAGCGCCGTGGAGTTTCCCCCTCAGCCCCTCGTTTTCTCGGGTCAGGAGGCTGATCTTTTCTCCGAACTCGTCAATCGCCTCCAGTAGTGGTATCTCCCGCCCCCCAAAACTCACGCGGCTCGCCATCCTTATCGTCCCCTCGCGATTTCACCTTACTCCTGGGTTCCTCCGCCTAATTTCTTTTGAGGATCCCACTTTTGACACCAGGGTTAATTCCCGGGGTTCGCCGGAGGCAGCAGAGGGAACGCGAGGGAAGGATGAGAGGAATTATAACACATTTCGCTCCTTACAGTAACAGTCAGATTTATTAACTTAGACACCCCTGCGGGTAGGGGTATTGAGAATACTCCCGCAGTATGCCTGCTTGTCATAAGAGGCGACTAAAAGGGCGAGGAGACACCCCCGAAAACAAACCCAGAGCCAGCAAGGGTTGAGCCCGGACAGTCTTGTGCGTCAACTGTATGTGTGCGGCCATATCACCTGGCCTGCGATCCACCCGCATGTTTGCCGTGTGCGGAGACCCGTAAGGAGGAGAAGGGGATCCTGGAGGGTGAGGTCAGTGGTTCCCAGCCGGGTGCCGGATGCCTGGTATGGACCAGGAGCCAATACCCCTCTTTAGCCCCGGATTCTGTGTAAACATGCGGCCGGGAGCTAGCCACTCACGGTCTATCGGCTTCCGTGGTTCCATGCTTAACGGTGGCGAGTGCCAGGGAGGTGGGGGTCTGCGGAGGGCGGTCGGAGATGTACAGGTTTGGTGGGCCCGTGCATCGAAGATCCAATCCGAAACAGACAACCACCTCTAGGGTGCTATATCCCCTCGGTGTAACCCTGGCGACCGCACCGGTTTGCGGTGCGGCGTCCCGAATGTGTGACTCCATGGTGGCTGGGGAGCCTGGGGGATGAATCAAGTTTAGGCATGTCGAATGAATTCCTTCCACCACCTAAAAGATCCCGTACGGAAACTGGCGGGGTAGGTTATGTTGCCGGCGCTAGTCTGCGCTACTTGGTGATGAGGTGCCAGAAGGAAGGGGAGAGCCTGAAGAAGGTGTCTCCCTTCCTTATTCGCCAAGTATCGTCTGGTTCAGTTCCTGGGGAACTAAAATCGGCAAAGAAACTTCGCGATGGCACTCTACTCATCGAAACGGCTACGAGGGCTCAAAGCGAGAAGTTATCGCTTCATGAAAAGCTTAGCGAAATTCCAGTTTAAGTCGAGGTTCACCGCACCTTAAACACCTGTCGGGGAGTGATTAGTCATTACGACCTTTTGTACGCTGAGATCGACGAGATCAAGCGGGAGATGGCCTCTCAGGGGGTCACCGATGCTCGTCGACTCACTACAAAGCGCAACGGAGAAATGGTAAACACGACGTGCGAGGGTGCACATCCGGTGTACTCACGTGATTGTCCAAAGATGATCGAGGAGCGCAAAGTAATGGACCGAGTAGCCGGTTACGTCATTGTGGCCCTCTTCCGTCAGGAACAGCCGAAGTGAGGAAGTCGTCATCACACGTTTGAGGATAGGGCACTACCCTTTGACTCACTCTTTTCTTTTCACTGAAGAGAAACTACCACCTCAGTGTGATGACTGAAACTGTCCTTTCAGCATTCGGCATAACCTGACGGAGTGTGACAAATACCGTGACGCGCGAAGGCGGCATAACTTAAGGGGGGACCTCAACCCGAAATGCATTTGTCTACAGGAGACACATTTTAAACCTACTGACAAGGGTTATTTTAAAGTTTTTAATGTTTTTAGACATGATGATATCTCTGGCCAACGAGCCCAAGGTGGAGTGGCGGTTGCTACTCGGGAGGCCCTTTACACCTACCGAGTGCAGCTAAACACGCCATTCCAGGCGGTGGCGGTGATTGTGCACGCCCCCGAGGCGGTTACGTTGTGTAACGTATATCTCCCGGAGGGTGCACCGGTCACCCGCCGTAACTTGGAAGCCCTTGTACACCAGTTGCCTAGACCCTTCATTCTGCTGGGTGATTTTAATGCCCATGACCCTCTATGGGGAAGTACGCGGGCCCAGAGCAACCGAAGGGGTCACATTTTAGCGAGTTTTATAAATGATTTTAATCTATTCTTATTGAACGACGGGGAAAAAACCCGCTTTAATTGCCATAACGGTGACTGCTCCTCCATCGATTTGTGTATGGCTTCAAGCAGTCTCATGGCCAAATTAAAACTGTCAGTTCACGATGACCTGTGTGGTAGTGACAATTTTCCTCTTTTTGTCGCTAAAGAAAATGCTTTTAACCCCGATTTTATTCAACAAGGCAATTGGATTGTCCGCAAGGCCGATTGGTCAAACTATCAAAAATGTTTAAATTTTAAATTTGACGAGCATAACGATGGTGTTAGCAACGTAGAGCGGTTGACAACAGGGATTCTCGAGGCTGCTGGAAGCAGCGTCCCTCGTTCCCAAGGAGTCAAACCTCGACCAGCAGTTCCTTGGTGGAATTCTGAGTGCACCAAGGCCTTTCAAGTAAGGAAGAAAGCCCTGCGGATTTTTAATAAATACCCAACGGAAAGGAATCTCGTATCTTTTCGACGTCTACGGGCCAAGGCACGACATCTGACTAAGAACGCCAAGAAGACCTCATGGATGGAGTACGTCTCGACCATCAATAACAGAACACCTATATCACAGGTATGGCGTAAAGTCCGCTGCATCTCTGGAAGCCGTCAAGATCATGGAATATATAGCCTAAATGTTGACGGAAATATAATATCTAAGCTTCCCGAAATATGCGAGGTTTTTGGCTGCTTACTCGAAGAAACATGCAGTGATGACAACTATGACCGAGGTTTCCTTCATATTAAACACCGAACTGAGACAGTGAAGTTATCTTTTAAAGAGAGCGGCGGAACGCAACTGTACAATACTCCTTTCCAGTTATGGGAACTTACTTCCGCTATCGCTGAATCCCGTGACAGCTCCCCTGGAGCAGATGGCATCCTCAATGCCTTCCGGAACTGGCACTCGTGGATGTCCTCAAGGCCTTTAATCGTGTTTGGACTGAGGGTACCTTCCCGCAATCATGGCGGGAATCCGTGATTGTACCTATTCCCAAGCAAGGGAAGGAAAAGAGTGACCCCAACAATTATCGACCAATTTCTCTTACCAGTTGCGTTTGTAAACTCGTGGAAAGAATGGTCAATCGCCGACTTGTTTGGTGGCTTGAGTCCCGAGACTTACTTTCAAACGCGCAGTGTGGGTTCCGTCGTGGCAGATCAACCTTAGACCATTTGGTGCGAGCTGAAAACTTCATACAAGAAGCCTTTCTCCTACGGCAACACGTTATCGCCGTTTTCTTTGACATGGAAAAGGCTTATGACAGAGTCTGGCGTCATAAAATCCTAATGACGTTGCATAATTGGGGTCTCAGGGGAAACCTACCGATTTTCATCCGAAACTTTTTAATCGGTCGGAGTTTTAAGGTCAGAGTAGGTAAATTCCTATCTCGTGCTCACTCTCAGGCTAACGGAGTACCACAGGGCTCCGTATTGAGCGTGACGCTGTTCGCCGTGGCCATCAACAACGTAATGGAGTGCATTAAATCCCCTGTAATCAGCTGCCTTTTCGTAGATGACCTGGCAATTTTCTGCCGTTCATCGAAAATAGAAAGTTCAGCTAGATTAGTTCAACTCACTGTGAACAAGCTCTCTAAATGGTCCCACGAAAACGGCTTTAGATTTTCCGCCGACAAAACGAAATGTGTGCATTTTCACAGGCTGAGAGGATATCATGCACCGCCCGCGCTACATCTGAATGGAAGAATACTTCCGTATGTAGACTCAATTCGATTCTTGGGGATGACTCTAGACCATCGCTTAAACTGGCGAGAAAACGTATATTTATTGAGGGACAAGTGTTTTAAAATTTTAAATATTTTAAAGTTTTTAAGCAATTCATCATGGGGTGCAGACCGCACCTCGTCGCTAATGTTATACCGTTCATTAATCCGTAGTCGACTCGACTACGGATCAATAATCTATGCGTCAGGACGGGAGTCATATTTAAGACCGCTTACTTCGGTACACAATTCTGGGCTACGGCTGGCAACTGGCGCTTTCAGAACATCTCCGATTTCGAGCCTTTACTCTGACGCCGACGAACCGCCTTTGGTGACCCGCCGTGAAATTTTGATGTGCAACTATGTTGCCAAGATTTTATCAATGAAGACTCACCCATGTTTTAAGGTGATCACTAACCACAGATTTTTAGATGTTTTTGACCGAAGGAGAAGGGCTACAATGCCACTTAACATACGTGTTAATAATTTTATGACCCATAGAGGTTTTAATCTTCCTGACGTGTACCCATCTGGGTACCTGAAACTCCCGCCATGGTCAATCCCAAGACCAAATTTTATTAACACTCTTTTACTCTGCCGCAAATCCTCCACCACATCTTTGGAGTACCAGTGCCTTTTCCGGGAAGTCCTAGAGAAGTTCCGCGACTTCACCCCCGTCTACACAGATGGATCAAAGTCGGAGAATTCTTGTGGGTGCTCTGTGGTTTCTGCATACCATGGAGTCGTTAGAGCCAAACTGGACCCGTCCTGTTCGGTATTCACAGCAGAACTGTATGCAATTAAGATGGCTGTTACCGAAATAAAATGCAGCCGGGGTGCATTCCTAATATGCTCGGACTCCTGTAGCGCACTCCATGCAATTTCTCGTTTCTTCCCTAGCAATCCTCTTGCCCAGGAAATACAAACGGCCCTTTTCTCCCTTAACACCAAGGGAATAAGAATATCATTCATATGGGTTCCTGGACACGTTGCCATTATGGGAAATGAAAAGGCCGATTCAGCAGCAAAGGATGTTTTGAAGAAAGCAAATATCACAACTCCTTTGGTAACCGTGGAAGATCTCAAGGTAAAAATCCGAAATGTAGCCCTAAAAACATGGGAAAATACCTGGGCAGAGCTATCAAATAATAAACTCCGGGCTGTCAAACCTACGACATCAGCGTGGGCCACTTCTGTCAGAAGTAATCGGAAAGAAGAGGTCGCCATCACCCGCCTGAGGATAGGCCACAGCGCCTTGACGCACTCATATCTCTTTACCGAAGAGAAAATCCCGCCGAGGTGTGATGACTGCGACTCTCCTCTCAGTGTGCATCACATACTAACGGAATGTTTTAAATACCGGGTTGCACGCGAAAAACTAGGCATTCCCAGTACAATGCAGCAGGTTCTTGGTAACAGCCCAGCGAATGTAAACAAGTTAATACAATTTTTACGCCAAACCACCCTTTTAGATAAACTTTAGTACATTTTAGATACAATAATTTAATACATAGGTTCAAATGCTCACTATGTAAAAACTTACACGACTAATAAAGGATTGTGCGTGGTGCGACATGACCACATCTGTCGACGCACCCATTAATCAAATCCTACCTACCTATAATTACTCCTAATTTCACTTATGAACAAATTTGTATTTTCAACTAATAAATCCACCATTTTGGGAGTTACAAACAGTCCCCAAAAGTCACTTGGTGACTTTGCAGTCAATGCTTCACCTCTCGGCCCTCCCCTTTCCCGGACGACATTATGAGATTGGGTACGAACAGCTGCAATAGGTACTTGCCTTTCCCACCATGTTTTCTGATCTTTTCCTAACCATCCGTCTTGCCAAGAACGTCCACACTGGGCTTCTTGAAGTGAATCCTCAACCTCCGATTCATAGCTGTCAGAGTCAGGAACATGCCCGTCCTCCATTACACCATCTGATTCTCCTTCACTGTCGTCCTCTGGATCACTTGCGCCATCGCAATCACTCAGGAGCTTTCTAATTCTCTCGGTCTCCTTTTCATATTTATCCATGTCTAATCTGAAAATGTCCATATTATGTTATTTTAATTAACTGAAAATATATTATAAAATCATCATTCAGTAATTTGTGCAGCAAATAGTGAGTATACTCAAAATTACCTTGGTAAGATTCCCAATAATAAAGCAAAAAGATGGGGATCCTTGAGGGATGAAACTTTGGAAAAATCTGTAAGAAGAGACGCAGGACGGCCATTTATCACGTTGAATTCTTATTGATTTGAAGGAAAATAAATCTAAAAACGTAATCTAACTTTTTACGCCATGAAAATTTTCCTGTGGTATGTACGATGATGTATGAACTTGTAACTTGGTTTCATACATACTACTTACCAAGCAATGAGTTTCTCGATATATCTTTTGAAGAAGTCAGCGTGAAAGCACAGCTAGACCTCTCCCGTACGAATGCCGGAGAAAAAGTAACAAAAATCGCTGCTACTCTCTGTATTTTCCCATTTTGTTACATTGTATTCGAGACATTTGATGCTTTGGTTAGCTCTTCAGACACTGCCCAATTCCAGTAACTAAATTATTGTCTCAGAGCTACAAAGTAATTCAGTTGACAACTCAAAGTAATTGTTCGTAGGCTGAAATGCAACCTACACTTCAGATATGGGAAACAGATGGCGTGATCAGCATCACCCGAAAGTTTATTATTTTCAGAGCACAAACATAAAATCTTCGATACATATGTCATGGTTTAAGTCATAACTATGTACACACAAAACGCCAATATGAGAAACACTACGAAAAGGTATATAGATACCAAAAGAGCACTTTTGTATCTCCATACCTTCGTTAGTGCGGTGGGGTGTTTGAACACCCCAACAGGATAACTATATATTTTGGCTCAAAGATCATGAAAACGGAGTAAAGAGAGATAAAAACATAAAATTTAAATATATTTAGGAAGTTACTCAAGATATGAGGTTTATCAGTGCTGCATTAACTAAAATTTGAGCAAAAATATAATCTTGGGGTGTTTAAACACCCCACCGGACTAACGCAGGGTTAAAACATCTTTTGTCTGGATCCCTGGACACGTGGGAATAGCTGGTAACGAACGAGCGGACAAAGCAGCAAAGGAAGCACTGCACGTGCCACAAATTTTATCGAGCAAGGTAACTGCAGACGACCTAAAATCTATGTTTCGAAACATAGCAATGGGCTGATGGCAAGAATCGTGGCAGGAGATACATAATAAAAGCTTCGTCTGTGAAACCGGTAGTAACAGTGTGGCCCTCTTCTGTCAGGAGTACCCGGAGGGAAGAAGTCGCAATCACTCGTCTGAGAATAGGGCATACTGCCCTGACCCACTCATACCTCTTCACAGAAGAGAAGACTCCACCTCGGTGTGATGAATGCGACTCCTCTCTGAGTGTGCGACACATCCTGACGGAGTGTGCAAAATACCGGTCTTCTCGAGAAAGACATAAGGTTAACGGAACCTTAGAAACTATCCTAGGCGACTCCCCTGATAATCTCACCCGAGTAATTGCTTTTTTAAAAGATATTAATGTTTTTAATAAATTATAAATTCACTGTTTTAGGCGTAATTGCACATTTTATCACATATAGGTAAGCGAAATTTTAAAATTTTTACTCGTAACTTATATTTTGTACTTATAAGGATGAGAGTGGTGCAAAATGACCATAGTAGTCGACGCACCCAAAAAATAATAATACTACTACTTGTTACGAATTTCTGGGACGAGACCCACAAACCCCCTTTTCCTGGGGGGTATTCCATACCCAAAGAGCAGCTGGTTCCCCCCCCCCCTTCCGAACCTCTGCTCTGGAGCCGCCTCTGCATCAAACTAAGCTTGATTAGCTCAAAAAAATGGGACCAAAGCCGTAGGCGTATCCATGGGGGGTTTGGGGGTTATATCCTCCATTGATAAAAAAAAACGTAAAAATGATGTGTTTAACACTTGCTAATAGTACGCCTATAGATCACCTTCCATAACATAATAGAACACCTTCAAAACGTCATTTTAGGATGTATATTTTTAAGAACTCCTGGACCCCCCGTTTTACGTTGGTGTATTACATGCCCCCCATGTCAAAGAAACCCCTTCAGGTGGTGACCCCCCCCCCCTTTCCCCGATTCAGACGCTTCTAGATACACCTATGACTGAAGCATACACGTTAGTATTGCCCGCTTATACAGGTTCAATGCAATAGGGATGGGCAAAAAATGCCGATATTCGGTAATACCGGTTCTATATTTTTATTTCTAGTATTTAAAATTGGTACATCGACGGCACCGGTACGTATAATACCAGTATTTAGACCGCTGCCATCTTGCGTCAACTATCAGAACTAACATCGAACATTTACTGACATAGTTTGTACTAAGTTATTTTCAATAATTTTCTAGTAATAGTCTTTTTTCATATTTACATAACTGTGAAGTTGAGATGATATGTTTTTTACCATTATTGATATAGTAGGTGAGGAGAATTTTTTGACGCATGACGAATACCAGACAATCGATGATTTTGAACCGCATAGACGCATATATACAAGTATTTATTCCTGTAGTTCTTCATGCGATTTAAAATCATTCCAGCAAAAAGCGACGCGTACACACCTACAGCGTAAAATACAATGTATACAATGTAATGTGTAATACGTATTTACTGAATAGCCGATTTATCTATATTCCCGATGAATGTTCATTAAAAATGCCGATGGATTGAAATTTCTGAGTTTCTTTTTGAACTGATATTCTAATTTGCCGAAATACTGGAATATTAGAGTGAAACGTATGTTCATTCGTAATTAATTAAAATATTTAATCAATCACATAAATACCGGTATTTTCGTTGGTATTATTGCTTTTTAATACTCATAAAAAAATACCGGTACTTTTTTTTAGTACCGCCCGTTCCTACTATGCAAGGCCGTAGATGTATCTATGCTGCATAGGCCATAGATACATCTATGTGGTAGGCTGTGGTTTTGAAAGTAGTTGTGGTAGGGCCTTGGTTCCAAGGTCCCTATACCATCTTCTTCCATGCCTATACCCGGTTAGAGCTTGGTTCTATGCCAGACAACGCCACCCTAGCGGATTTTTTGTCAAGCTACATGAAAACTGGTCATCTGAAAACCATGTGAACTTCCTTCCACTTCCTTCAGTCGTCTATCTCGTCTATGTTCTACAGTTACGTAGTGGGAACGCGTGTTTGTATTTCGAAGTGGATTTTCAAAAGTTTGTGATCATACGTGCACATTTCTTGTATGGGAATGAATTTACTTTTATGTAATACCGTTCTGAGCTTTTATTGTGAGGATTGTTGGTCCTTGAATGCGAATACGTCATTTCTATTGAAAGGTGCGTCGGACTTGAAAAATAATTACAGTTCCCATGTGGTGGAATTTTGCGTGGCTTGGTTGATCCGTATTTTAATATATTTCTTCCATTTGAATGTCATTTCTGGGCATGGTATTATTTTTGTATAGAAGTGCGTTACTTCTCTGCAAATTAATTTAGTCTTCTTAATTGGCATTACTCATTGCAGAGAACATCTTTCAACATGAATTCGAATCAAAGACTTGAAGATATCCTCTTGAAAGTAAGAAACAAGCTGAAGCGTGACGGTATTAAACTTTGGACACGACCTTATTATATCGAAGGCTCGGGGAGCTGTGAAAGCGAATTAAAGGTAGTATATATTACGCATCGTGTTCGTAGGGCTATGGAATCTGAATTCTTCAGTGCTGTTACTAATATTTTGTTGGACGGCCAAAGACAGTATTTTCGGACGGATGATGTCGTAATCAACATTAGCCTTAGGTATTACTAGCCGTGTTATTTACCATTGAATTATTTGGACCCACAGGGCCTTGCTCTCAATTTGAGTGAAGAGCTCGGCATTGAGTCGTCGAGTATCATAACCGTTTTGAAAGACTTACAGACGAATGCTCTTGAAAAGATAGTGGCTCGAGAAAAGTTTCAAAAAACAGGGATTGCTACCTTGAAAGTCAGGGTTTCTGCTAATCAAAGAGAGGCAGCTTTTGTGCAATCTATAGAAATACCCCTATCTGAAAATGGAAGAGCCTTGAAGGTAGCTCTGTCTGAAAAACTTAATATTGATCCGATCCGGTAAGTTCGCATACGTTTGTGTGTTTTGGGTAGGAGTGCTTGACTAATAACTAATTGATGCAAACTTGAATTTTTGCAGGTTGAAACTAATTTCAAATGGTCAAGTCTTAAAAGACGATGACCAGTTATGTTCACAGTCCATCCGTAATGGAATGCAGTTGATGGCTCTTCAGTTGGATGAATCTCATTCAGACTTTCAGGTAAAAATACGCTACTTGCTTCAAGTTTTAAAAAATGTGGTATTTTCTTTTGTTATATCTTAAGTTCTGTTTTATCTCAATGGTGTGACATGAATTCATTTATTAGTCAACCCGTCTTAGTTGTAACGTTTTCTTCTACCGCCTTATATTACTAGCAAGGCAAGGCCACAAAGTCTCTCTCTGTAGTGATATTTCGGCTTGGTTATCTTCAGTTATTTATATATTTTTCTTTAATTTTCATGTCTCCAGGATGAAGAAAAAAGACAGACGTACTTGAACTCCATTAAGGCTGACGCTCAGCTACTGGCATGTAGAAGAAATGACGATAACATGTCATATCTTCAGGTGTGTAAAATTGTTTCAGTTATTTAAGTTTTCATGTTCTCATTTACATTTCGGCATCATTTGGATCATTGGATAGTTAAACTGAACAATGAACAATTTTCTAAGGTTAAAACTAATGACATTCTCAATTATAGTAGAATTTATGATCCAGTTTGGTCTGTCATCCAGATGGCAATTTCTGTGTAACCCTTTCACTGCTATGAACACATATGTATTTGGGTGTAGCAATGCCATCAACGCTACACATGCACTCATGGTGTTTAGTTGTGAAAAGGTTAAGTCAATTAACGCAGCAGATGTTATGATGGCTTATTCGTATGCAACCGGCTATAGGTTCATTTGTTTAATGTTTTATCTGAGAATTGGAAATTATGTTGATTTTGTGGATTACTTACTCTAGGTACATAATTTAACTTATCTCTTTTCTGAATTGCTCCAATAAAGCCTGTTGACTTCATTCCTACGCAGCCCATTTCAATACAATTAGAACAACCCTGTCACAGTTGGGTGTGCTAAAGCCAGTTTCACACGATACTTGATCCAGCACAAGGTCGAGGATACTCGCTAGTATGATAGTTTTACAGTACCGTGATATAGAACTAGCATGCTGACTAGCAAGCATGATAGCTATTATACTCGCTGGGCTACTTGATTTCGTAATTGGTGCGGTACTAGTTTGCTACTAGCTCCCAGGAGGACTTAGTAGCTGTCGACCAATCACGTTAGCTTTTACAGTCGCAGTGTGGTCTTCAATTTTTTTAAGTAGCGCCTCACTATTGTGGGTGTTACACGTTATTTGGCGGTGAAATTAAGGTGGGGTGAGAATATCTTGACAATCCCTGCACTGCAGCAGCCAAAAGTCACTATCTTTCATGTCAATTTTCCATTTTCTTTTTACAGTTTTTAACAGAGGACTGCAGTACCGCTTCAACGCAAGCACATGTTCAATGATCGTGTGAACCCTTCTCTCACGGTTTCTATCATACTGGGTTCCGTCCTCAATATCAAGTACCAGCTAGCATACTAACTGTTGTGCTGGATCAAGTATCGTGTGAGGCGGGCTTAAGATTAAGGGGGCTGGGTTGTGCTGGTGGTGCCATCAAGGATTGTTTTTTTATGGCCAAAGTACTGCCATCTTCGTTTGTCAACTTCTATCTCATTGAAGTAGGCTTCCCTTCTTTAAACATGATTATTCATTCCCATCCCATTTCAGAAATCCTTTGAAGTATGCTTTTAGCAATTGCTCAAATGACAGGGTAAGTCATAGAACTAAAGCTATAATTTTCTGTATCGCGTGATCATTTGCGTCGTAACTGGGAACATCATCTGCACACATTTCTGGGATTTTCTTCTCTCAATCATAGAGTTCATTTGAACAATAACAGGAGGATTAGCATCGTTTTTGATTGCGTTTAGCTTTTCTTTCAGTATCATGAAGTACATATTAAATATGTATTAGGTAAAAACATTATGTAATTAATCACCATTTTCTTATTAATTTACCTATCATGACATTCTCTGTAGTTTTGCTTGGCCGAAGAAGCATTTCAATGCACTTTATGGGAGCTATATGTTGTCTCTTAAAAGTGAATTGTCATTAATATATGTGCAATTGTGCATAAACCTGAAAATGACATTGGTAATTCAGCATTTACTGGAGAATATTTACCTAGGCTGTATTTAATAGGCTTTTTTTGGTACCACCAGGCCAATGGCCTACTAGTGGCTACAGAAAGAAGGAAATACCCTATTTTCTCTCCCCCTTCTCTTACAAGAGGCATGTATATACAGGTGCTTTGCTGGTGTTCGACACCTTGAAAATTACGGATACCCGTTGAATCCTGGGTCGGTAGTATCAGTGAAACAGTGTGGATAAATACGATTTGTAACTTTCTTCTTTCTGTAATTATGAAAGAGTTCCACAAAGTCAAGCCTGAAACTATTTGCTTATGACTTTTAACTGTTCAATAATAATAAATAATATTTATCACAGTTGTTATGTAAGGAGTGCCTGTGCATGTTAAGCCTGATATGATATTCTTGTTTCAGGAATCATACAGTTGATTGAGAACACATGGCTTTTTTATTCTTATAGGTGGCAGACCAATCAGGCAAGGTTTTGAACCTTCCAAAGGAGGAAGCCCAAGCATTATCAGTGGCAATGGCACTGAATGAGAAAGGAAGAGCTGCCTTAAAATTAGAGGACTATTCATTGGCACTATTGTTCTTCCTTGAAGCAGAAAAGGAGTTCAGGTACTTTTATCTGAAAATTATGTTAATAAAATTGCTTTGACTTGATGTATTACAGGGATTTATTTTGGCCCAATAATGAATTCCATATATATACCCTAGGAAATATGATCGATGAGGTTGCTAGAGTATTGGCTTCCTGGATTGGATTTGCTTGAATTTAATAAAAACTTCTGTAAGAGAAACTTTTATGTTGGAATTTGGGCTTAATTGAAGCTTAAAATTTTCCATTGATTTATAATTGCTTATCCATTCATCTCATTGTGGCTAGTTTTTGCTATATCTTGTCTTTTTATGATTCCATTTGTATTTCTATTTCAGCCTGTGCAATTCCACTCTCCTGAAATCTGTTGATAACTATGCACTCCTCAACTTGGATATTGTGTGGTGTTACTTGTGTTTAAGGAGTGTTGCTCATCTTCCTGATGCTGAACAGCGATTAAAAAAGTGCGAAGAAAACTTCCACAACAGCTATGGCACTAATTTGGAGCGCCTCATCTCCTTGAAAGGAACTTCTGGTAATTTCACTATCCAGTTAATCTACATATTTGATAAAGGACAGAAATGGGCTAGGTACATTTATTCTGGAAATAGAGCTCTAAACACCATAAAAACAATGTATTCCTGACCTAGAATTACAAATGTTTATTATGCTATAAATTAACTGATAGTATATTGTTCTCAACCAAAATGCAAGTAAATAACTTTGGTTGGGGATGAACTTCTTTGACCACAGCCTTGAAACTCTCTCTTAGAAGCTTAGTTTATTTTTCGGTCTACTGCTAGTCGGTTTCAATGTTCAAGAATCAGGAAGTAAAATGGTTTGTACTATGGATGCATGATTATTGGAAAATAAATCGATCTATTGGTGATTTTGAGGATACCATGACTAGCCATGAAATTACCTTTACGGAATCACCTATAAGTGAATAAAAGTGTGAAATTTCAAAGATTAATTTCTGTATAATATGGTAGAGCACTACTTATCTGTGCCGCTGGACGGGGAAGCCTGATTGGACAACTGTAAGTGATGGAAAATCCATTCATGTTTAATTTCAACGTAGTTGTGGTTTGGTTTCAATGTCATGCTTTCTCAAAGTCTCATTGAAATTCTCAATTTTTCTTATCACTTCCTTTATTGGGTGATTGTTCATTCCATTAACTTCTCTGAAATATTTCACTAACTTAAATTATCATCTGTTAATTAGTGATTATTTTCTTAGACTCACAATGTGTCCAGTTTTTACTATGTACTGACTCATGGTATTTGCCTTGCAGTAAGTGTTTTTCTTCATGATCACAACGTAGTACGATCATCGTGAGGAATGTGGGGCTATGCCGATCGGTAAAATTTGCCTCATGTGTTTTTAACTTTTTAGGCTCCGCTTGAGGTAGCTGATGCTCACTTGCATGACTAAAGCTTGACAGAGTCCAATTAGTCCAATATTCCCATCCTAAGCTATAGCTAACCTAGGCATGTGTTCTAAGGGGAAGAAGTCCCTTTTCGGAATTCTGAGTCCCATAAACCTTAGTGCTTAGGGACTATCCGTAATCCACATAGACACCAAACAGGGGTAGGGGGTATGAGGGTTGTCAACTAAGGCTCACGCTGGGGTTGTGGGTGGGTTGGCATTGTCTACGTAGACAATGGTAAACATGATGCGGCGGGAGTGACATTGCCACGGCACACTCAGTGTTGCAAACGGTTGTGAGTTGTCGGTGGCCGGTGCCCCCCGTTCGGCATGGCGCAGCCTGGCTTCTCTTCTATAGTGAATGACAGATTATCCTAGCTACAAGAGTAGTTTTGCATAAACTTACCTTTCCTTAAAATCAACCTTAAATCACAGGTAGTCCATGACAATCAATAACCCGTTTCACAGCTTTTTCTGCAAAAAAAGAAATCTCTGCATGAACAACAGGGGAGGGGGGGGGGGGGTCCGGATGAAGCGTCCACGATGGGAGGTGAGGTGGCTAAAAAGTGGCCTATTTTTGTCTACGTGGATTATGGACATCCCCTTACTCAGCCCGCTCTTGAAGTAAACAAGCCAATGTCACCGGCCGTCCCAATTCCCAAATGAATGATTCCACTGATGCTACACTCTTCTCTTCACTTGCAGTGAAGTGCTTACAAATTGATTCTTTATCCAAATATTTTTACAGCTTCTGTTACCTCATGTGATGAAGTAGGTTATGAAAAATAATATTCTTTATACGGGTAATGGTATCTCACGGGACATAGCCAGTAACTTTAATATGTACATTTTAAGGTACAGTAAATACTGACTTCATGCAATCATCTTCAAAATGTTGAAAAAAATCTATCACTTTCTTTTGCATTTTTGCTTTATATACTTTTATTTTTAAGTATTTTCTTTTTTATGGCCATCCTAATTTTTCTAACGCACAAAATGACTGGTACAGAGGTGTCATGATCCATGAACTTCTTCAATGTTTTTGCTGATTGCTGTGCGATATGGAGACTTATTTTGAATTGATTGTTTCTTCCTTATCAATGTTGGATTTCTCAATGCACACTGAACTAGTGTTCACACTTCTGGTGGCAAAGATGATTGCATCATCATCAAGAATATGATGTACTTACAATTCATCGTTATGACTGAGCCATTCGGAGTTATGTTAACCAGTGAGTCTGTCATAGATGCCCCTTCAATTATCCTCAATGTCTTGGAAGTATCTGAAATAATGCGTTGATAATTGGTCAGAATAAATGATTGAGAAAACAATGAGTCCATGGATTATTGGTTGAAAATTTTCTGTTAATTGAGCAAGATAAACTAATAACATAATACAGTAAAGTCTCTTCATATTTACATTTTATACTCAATATTATAGTGAAATGAACAGGATGGTCTTGCCCATCAAGATAGGCTTCTACATGTGAAACATTCAACATGTATGAATTGAAATAGTGAATGATTCGATCTATTGAATTAACCTTTTGTTCCCAAACTTCAGATTGCATTCGATATAGGGGAAATAAGTGCTTAGTATTTTAATCGGTTTTCCAAGTTAGTGGAGTTTGCTAATTATTTGTTCATACCATTTGAATATGAAGTTAAGCCCTACATTTCTGGCAAAATAAAAGTGTGAGGGTCTGGGCTATTTTCAAGCATGAAGAGAGAAAATAGCTTTGAAGTTTCATGGCTAATGATGCAAAATAACTTTGTTAACTGATGTGTAATGTTAGCATATTATTGCCTATTTTTCAGTCTAAATTTTTACAATTTACAGAATACCATATTTCACTGTGTTGCGACATTTTACAGTATAATTCTCACCTTCGTGACTTCCCTATCAACACTGTCGACTCTACTCGGTGCTTTTCATTTGAGTAAGGCGATAGCCGATTATTGAAGCAGATAGCCACCGGCAGCCAGCGCTAGATGGCGATTCAGCTGAATGGAGAGCACGGCAGCGTGGCGATCGCAGCCTATTGCCGGCTTTAGCCACAAATCTAAAGCACCCTTTATATCGTACACTTCGACCACCTCGCTCTCTCCCCACCTGGCGACATCGGATACTCTTTTCGTGGTATCCTTCTCAGAGGCGGAGGTAAATCACTCTGAGATGAGCAGAGGCTGATATCTCCTTCCCTCTCTTATCTCGTAATTTGGCTTGGGTGATTTCTTGACACCACCTGGCATGATCCGCGGGTACTGTCCTGCCTCTCTGAAGCTTGCTCTTTAACCCTTGTATGTATACCAGGGTACCCAAGACTCCAAAAATCTAAAAAAAAAATTATGTTCTGGTACGTACTTTGCCTTAGGCCTTTGGATCCTTGCGATTTTATCTTTTGACAGTGTTATTTTGGGAAATAACGATGTAAAATATAAAAATTTAATGTTTGGCAACAATTTTAAAAAGTTACTTTCCCAGGCACGGCCGGGTAACCGAGTATCCATTTATTTTTTTATTTATTTCAACTACCCCGAAAACAGCTCACAATGGCCTCTTACAACGGGTGATATAACATTAACAACTGACGAACACAAATACCCATGTCCTGGGTGGTGAAAAATCCACCCAGGCGGGACTCAAACCCGCGACCCTCGGATTGGCAGGCAAGGACGTTACCTCGTCGCCACCGGGGCCGACGAATACTTACCCTCTTCATTTTTTTTACCTTAAAATCATTACTTTTTGATTTAATCTCTATTTATATACATATACAATGCAAAATTAATGCAATCAGAAATAGAACAACAACATGAGTCACACAAATTTTTAATAAACAAAGTAAAAATTTTGATTTTGTTACTCTTGTGTTACAATTTGTGCAGCATATATTTAGTGATAACTTTCAAATGTCCGCTGTTTACAAAATAGAACTTTTATTCATTGGAGCATGGGCAACTGATTATTACTTATTACATAACGAGCAAAATGCTTTTGTGACTCAATGTTTATTGCAAATAGGCTTATTGCATGAATCACAAGATTTAGTCAAGAGCATGCATGCCTCACAAATTCCAGCAACAGTATTTCTACCAGTGCTGTATCTTAGAGTGGAAGTACTTGACATCGCAACATTCTGCCAATGACACCTTCAATGGCATTTTTTGTTGAAAAATTCCACATTACTTGCTGATTTTGATTACGATCTTCACTCAATGGCTTTGCTAAATCCTCACTCAATTTCCACAAGAAAAGTCAACGTTGATATGTTCTTGTTAGTATCGTCGTATTATTTTCGTGATGTATGGTATAAGCTGCAAATGCAGCAATGTGTAGAATATTATAAAACATCGCAAATGGCTATCTAGAATTATGCCGTTGGGTTGTGTAGCGGCAGAGATTTTGGTCCATTGCATCGACACCAACCTTGTATTTGCTATAGTCTAATAAGTTTTCTGTTTTTTTTCCTTACATTATCTGATAGCAGAGTTACAGTTTCGTTCTTTTTAGGTACATATTAGCAGAGTGCTACATTTTCATTAAACTCAAAAATGGTGGAGTACACTTCCCTGTCCCTCGAAGCAGCTGTAGTCTTCGGAATGTATGGTTTGTTCTTTCTAACAGTACCAAGAATCGTTATATTCCATGATAGCAGAAGCCTTGCAACAGGTAATGTTGTAAAAAGGTCCATGGTTATGTATCTCCCACTGCCTTTATATATCACGGTGATTTATTTTACTACCCTTTCCCCTTGATTTTTTTGTGAATGTTTCGTTGCTTTCCTGTGCACATAATACTGTGAAGTGGATACTCATTTTTAGCATCTCAAATCCACCATATTTTTTACTTTTATTATTTACCACCATTCCATACTTCCCAGATTTAATGAGTAACTGGGTAAACCTCGTTCGTCTTCGATATGGGTAAAGGTGCTCATCAATAGTTAGATTTGCAGATGGCCAGTAAAGTCTTGATAAATTGTAATTTAACATGGTTCTTAATTCCTTAATTAGAGCTGCTTTGTCTCTGCGTGCTCGTTCTTGGTGCATGTCGAAATGGTCAAATAGTAAAAACTGATTAATTGCCGAATTGTGATTTATTCCCATGGATGCTCTGTACAAAGGAAAAGATTACGTTTTCCACATGTTACTTCTGGCATCCATATAAGAATTATTTACCACGGCACAAACCAAGATACCGATATGTGTACATTTCATGGCTAGATATGTTCTTCCATGCGTGAGGCTCTTTTTCAGAATAATTTGAATTAAAATCTTGGTATTCTTTTTGTGCTCTCTGATATGTGCAGCGAATGATAGTCTACCATTTCTTCAGAAAACATTCTTTTGGATGTATCACAAATGAACAAGGTTTCTATACTCTTGTGAGGGCCAGCCCTTTGACATACAATATTACGAGCTTCTACTTGACGCTGCAAGGAGTTTTAGACCACTCTGTTTTATCTCTTGCGATGAATTTCGTTGCAAAACCCTGGACAACTTCATATCCTGCCCCAGAATTGTTTCTATCTCTTCGGCCACTACAACAGCCCCTGCCCTTACCTCTGCCTCTACTTTTGCCTCGGTTAAGTTCTGTAACAACAAACATTTCTATAGATCCAAATGCATAAATTAACTGTCAAATAAATTAATACAATTTGTTTTAATAATATTTATAACCAATGAAAAGATATAATATTATCACATAAACAATAAATTCAAGTAGCTCACTGAGAAAACTCAGCTTTTGATAACTCTTTCATTTTGAAGCAAAGGCTACTTGTTCGCAAATTCTACGGTTGCATACACTTAGCAGAGGATTCAAGGTATTCTGTGCTGTGTTAACAATGCTTACCCTTCTGTGGATGACATACAACTAATGCCATACAACTAACTCCTATGCCAGAGCCTCCACGTCTACCGATTTGGTGTAAGTGAAGTTGGCTGCATTGTCAGGAACGAGCGTGTATATACCTACAGCTCCCTTCAACAATGTCATTTAAGAGCAGTTGGTAGCATGATATTTGTCCACCCAAGGGCATTTTCCCCTACTACTATCTTAACTTAGTAGCAAATGATGTGCAGCTGGAAGTACGTGCAAAGTAGCAAACTATATTTAAAATGTAGATACTGTTAATTTCATTATAATCTTTATGGGCACCCGGGTATGCGTTAGTGTTAGATATCCAGGGTATACAAAGAAGGGTTGAAAGGCATTGACTGCTTGACTCTTCTGGAAATTGGTGGACTGCTTGGAATGGTAGTTCTGCCACTAGTCCCATTTATGGGTGAAACAGGTCCCTCCATCGAGTCGAAAATTATGGGCCGAATCTTGTTTCGCCACCAGACTCCTGTTGCTCAAGATAATCTGTTGCCTCTTATTCTACAAAATGAAGTAATTAATTTGCTCTGTACTTATCCTGCGAGAAAGAGATCAGAGTAATCCGAGAAGATCACTCCTTTATCTCATCATTGCTTGTCTACTGTCATTCCGGTTTGCCTAGACCCGGGTGGCTTCCATTAGTTTAGGTCGGGGGTGGTTCTTCTTTTTGGGGCCTCCAGAGCCAATACTGGAGTTGATGTGGCCGATGCTCGAACAAATAGAGTGCAGCCGATATTTCGGTTGATTTAAATCGTTGCCTTAACCCTTAAATAAACAGCACAAATTTATTAATATGAGCGGAGCACAGAATAGTACGTTAACCGTCAAGTAGCTTGTTATTCAGCATTATTTTTCACATAACTCTTCTCACCAAATGTATCATAACAAAGTAGAGACGTTCTTCTGTAAGTGAGCAAAAACATGTTGGATAGGACGTCTTCAATAGGGGCACATACGAAGAAGAAAGAATGTTCCGATGTAGAATTTCACTGGAATTATGTAAAATAAAGTTATTTTTTTCATATATGTTGTAGTGAATTTCCACCCAGATTATTAGCACTTATGATGGTAAAACGACGTCATTCACGAAATTATTACGTAGCGAGATTGTTATCCTAACGTATGCAACCCACAAAACCAGGATTCGAATTTATCGAATCTTTTTTGAAAGGATTCGATTGAATCCTGGCCACATCGCTAAATAGTATCCCTCTTCCTTCATATCTCCCTCTCAGCTTTCTCAATGCCTCTCATCAGATGTAAATGCTCTTCAAGGTTTTTTGTTTTGTATGCATAATTATTGTATGCAGCTTTACATTTTGCATTAATATTTATTATTTATAAATCAATATGTGTGCTCGGAATGTAAGATAATGGGTTATATTTGGGGATCAGGAATGGATTTACTCATTTAAAATTGTTTCATTTGGGGAAATTTGACTTGAGAGTCAAATTAGCTCCTGGAATGGATTGTGTTAGACTTCTGAGGTCCAATACATGTGGTAAAATAAATTTGCGAACTGTGTGGAAACTTCGTTAGTAGTTCTTGAGTCGGAGAGTGAAGGAAATTGAATTTAATGGATTGAATTTACTGGCAAAATTCTTGTCCAAGATATTTGAAAGCATATTTATTTATTAGTTATATTTTTGCGGTGAAAGGTTAACTGTTTCAAATCTTTTTGTTCGTTGTTGCTGCTGGGTCTAGGTTTTATTTTACTTTCATGATGGTGTCCTGTTAATTTGTATTTTTTTCCTTTTTCCAGGCAACGAAAGAGCACTTTTCTTCCGCCTTCATCTTCTCCAGGCAATAGTGAGTTACCATTTGGGAAAAAGTGATGCTGCAAAGAGCCTTATCCAAAGGGCTGAAAATGAATACAAACTTTTGGCTGTTGATGATGCTAGTCTTAGCCAGTTGATAGAATTGGGTAAGCATAGAGGATTTACGGTCATTTCTATATATTTAAATATAAGGGTCATTTTTTGTGCCTTGAGATTGTCTTTATGTCCTTGATATAAAGTTAATGTATGATAATAGTTGTGAGAGTTAAAAGTTTTTTGAGTGACTGCTTTGAAGTAATACAAGGTGTAAGGCATGGGTTCTTCATGTCATTGTGGCTGTTTAATGTTTTAATCGATAAGTTAGTGAGGTTAAATTAATTTACTTGTCAATTGCCCTCTTCTTTGATTATGTTAGTGAGAGATGTATGTTGGGATAATCTCAGTGTAATGGTTCAACTTGTAAATGTGGGAATTCTACTGTAGGCTGATGCTGATGATGCCATATTGCTCTTTGAGTGTCCAAGGGAATTACAGGGTTCTCTGTATTAACTTCTGTGAAGTATAAGAGGGAATGGATTTGAGCGTAAATGCCTCAAGACCAAAGTAACTAGTTGTCTTTGGCATGGAGAATGGGAAGAGTGATTGTATGGCGATGGTGATTGGTAAAATAATTGAACAAGCGGACGATTCTGTGTATTTTGGCTGAATGTTTTCGAAAGATGAAGGGATAGATAAAAGAGATGTGTGAATGCTGGAAGAATGCAGTAGGTATTATGTGGAGCATAAGAAGGTGTCGGTCTAGGGAATGGGGAATGGCAATATACAATAGTGGTGGTCTCTGGCAGTAAAACTTGATAATACCAGGATAATTTTCAGATTAATTAATTATTCAATCAGAATTATTTCTAATTCCCACCCTAGGGAGCACTGTAAACCCCTCTTTTGGCATCTTGGAGTCATGACTGTATGGGTTATATATTTTCAAATGCCTTTGTGATGTCAAGGTGAATATTGACTCCTTTGAAACAGGAGCTCGGGTCCATTGCTATAATACAAGGCATAAAGATTATCTGGTAATACCCAAGTGTAGAATATCCAAATCTTATGGATCATTCAATTTTCTTAAACTAAGGTTTTTTAACCTCTTTTCTCTTGAGGCTAGAATTATCAATTTCAAGGTTCGAAAATGTACTCTGCATATGGATTACTTCACTAGGGTTTTATTCTTTTGAGGAATTTCTGGATTGCAATCTTATTGACAAATTTCTAATATATGTGTTTACCATTTGATGATAACTATTACAAATTTTATTTTGTTTAATGTCTCAAGTGTTGGATAAATGCAGTGGGAATGGAGTGGCTGAGAAATGTTTGTGACAAAAGTAGGATGGATAGGGGTGAGAATGAGTGGATCATTGAAGAATGTAGGTTGGGTGTACCAGTAATTGATATACACAAAAGGAGTGTGCTTTCTTGGTTTGTGCATGTTGAGAGAGTGGATGATACAGCGTAAGTCATGTGTGAATGTGGTGGACGAGACTCTGAAGAGGAGTATTCAGAGTCTTAAGAATAGGAGAGCATGTATGAAGCATTGTATGAATGTAGAAGGAGTGAAAGAGTACACAAGAATAGAGCATTATGGAGGATAGTATTATGTCGATTGAAGGTCGTGACTTGGAAAGAGACCACTTTCTACAGAAAACAGGTGAAGATTACTCAACTTGCCACTGAAGGCAGCATCAAAGATTCCCAATGGTTAACTAACATGAGGCTTGTAAGTCTTTGTAGTTGTACGTTCAATAAAGTTTGTTTATGGGACATTGTCTCATTACTTTTTGGACAGACCCTGTACTTTCCAGAGAAGACACTCCATCATTGTCGTTACCATCAGAAAGTCGTATTGCAACTGAATACATATTTTCAGATTTCAGCACCCGGAAACTGACTTAATTGAATGTACAACTAAAAGTACTTAAAATTTATTTTCAAAATAGTTTCCCTAAGCTTATACCATTGCCAGCGAGTCAGCCAAGCTTGGTATGCCTTCTGGTAAGCGGCAACTGCCATGCCCTTCAGAGCCTGCATTGCAGCTGCTTCCACTTAGTTTGCGGTCTCAAAATGGTGTCCATACAATGTGTTTGACCTGGGGATGCAAAAAGAAGTCAGCTTGGGCCAGGTCAGGACTTAAGGGGGGCTGCAGCAGCATTGCCACATTGTGCTTAGACAAAATCTCCCTCAGTTTTAGTGATGTGCGACTTGGCATATAGTTGTGATGGAGGATCCAGGTAGAGCTGATTTCCTTGTGGACATGGAACACCCTGTTTCTCAAATGCTTTATTACATCCATGAAAAATGTAGGCTTTACAGTTTGCCCAGTTCGTAAAAATTCTTTGAGGACCACACTCTTTGAGTAACAAAAGACTATGAGCATAGATTAGATCATTCGGGCCTTTTTGGGGCGAGGTGAACTTTTTGTGTGCCTCTCTGCATTTTTTTCTTTCGGTCTCTGTATCATAGATTAGATTAGATTGTTGTTGGGGGGGCCTTCGTCAGGAGCCCGGGCACTTAGACCTTTCTTGGTCAATTGTGCCAACCCCATACCTGTCTGCCACTTGCAGACAGGGGACAAGAGCATATCCAATGGCCAGGGGGAGGCCAATCCTCCATACCTCTACAGAGGTATGGAGGATTGGCCTCCCCCTGCCTCGCCCCAGTACCAGGTATAGTGGTTTCCTCCCTCCAACCGGCCCGGTCTGGGTCTCCCTCCGGCCTCCCGGTATAGGTCTGGAGGGAGTATCATCTCTCCATCCATGCCTGGTCGAGGTATGGAGGAGGGTCACCCATCCAACCACCGTCTGGGCCCAACGTTGCTTAACTTCAGTGTTCTGATGGGAACCGGTGTTTCAATGTGGCTAGGCCCTTGCCTCTCTGTATCATACTCAAAAGTCCAAGCTTTGTCACCCATTATTACTGTGCCCAAAAACTTAGCCACACTTCGAATTCTATTCAAAAGTTTGCTAGAAATCACCACACTTTTTCTTACTAATCCTGAGTAAAAACCTAGGGAACCAATTGGGTGCACTCTTTTTGCATTGCCAATTTGCTTGTCAAAATCTCTTGCACAGCAGTTTTTGGAAGTCCCTAAATTTCTGGTACCATTGTAACACTCAAACGTTAATCAATGTTCAAATCATCCTTCACCTTATCCACATTTTCTTGATTTTGGCTCATTGACAGTCACCCAGAGTGTGGTTCAACTCTGTCTTCCATGCCCTCCTCGAACAGTTTGAACTAGCAATAAACTAGTCCCTACACAAGAATTTTTCCCTGAAGGTCTCTGCACCCGATTTCCCCAGTTTCACACAAAACTTAATCACACACCTTTGTTCGATGGTACGCTCCATTTCTAATTCCAAGGTTAAAAAAAGAGACTTTCTTTGTGTAGGCTTCCACGGGTTAATGGATGTGAAGATACAGGTCTTCTGGGTTTTACCCCGGTCCATTTTATACATTGTAATTCCATTTCTTCAGATGTCAGTTTCCCTGTTGTTGCAGTCAGCTTCTTCAGATCAATGAGGTGAGGATGCATTCTGTTGGTCATCTTAAATATCTTATCCGTGGAGTCAGGTCACTCGTGCTTGGATGTTGGTGTTTGCCTTTTTCCCACGCAAAATGCATTTCCATGCATTAGCAAGGGAAACGCCATCTTCCCAATTGTAGTTGTCATAATTTTTGCTTATCTCAATGGCCTCCTGTATAACACGTGGAAAATATCTTTTTTCCTTGGATATTAATTTGACTTCTTCAAATTTGATGTTGTGGGCAGGGCTCGTCCATGTGTGCTCTTCTATGGCAGAAAGACATAGTTTGCCTGTTTATTTTGCTGCCCTTTGATGCTCCATTAGGTGGCACTTTAGAGATCTGGAAGTCAGCCCAATGTAGCTACTCCCACAGCTGTATTTTACCTCATTAACTCCACTCTTTGACTGCTTTGTTACTCTTATCTTTTACTCTGACTAAAAGGTTTCTGGTCTTGGAGATGCAATTGAATCTTGTAACTACATTGCATTTGCTGAAAGCACATGAAATCCTCTCTGTGGTTTCCGCAAAATAGGGAATCAAGGCTAATGCAGAAGGTTTCGATCTCTCCTCTGGTGCTAGGTCGTCGGTCCTTGTTAGGGCCCTGTCTATTTTCCTTTTCTCTCTCAGAATGTCTCAGTGGTAGCCGTTCTTCTCCATTGTTGATCTCAGGTGTTGTTTCTTCTCTTTTTCTAAAGAAATTCTGTCACAGATAGTGAGGGCTAGGCTTAACAGCGTCCTGATTACAGAATCTTTCTGTAGTGGACGGTGGTGTGAAGATGCCTGTAAGTATCGCTCAGTGTGTCTTTTTCCTGTACACCTCATGGTCCAATCTTCCATCGTTCTTCTTTTTTTACCGGGACGTCCAAGAATTGTAGGCATTTTTCTTTTCTAATCTCCATCGTAAACTTGTTGGAGTCATCTTGGTTGTTCAAATGTTTCAGGAATTCCTTCAGCTCCCTCTCTCTGTGCTGCCAAATGACGAAAGTATCGTCCTATCAATCCATCGTCAATATCTCAGGTAGAATTAAGGTGTAATTCTGTAGGAACTAAGCGCCTGTTCCTCGAACTTTTCCATGTAGAGGTTGGTTATGACTGGAGAGAGAGAGAGGATCCCATGGCCGCACCTTTTCTTTTGTTTATAAAACCTACCATTCTAAATGAAATAGGAGTTCTTTATACAAAAATCCACCATGTTCGGGATGGCCTCTGGCAATCCTTCTGAGATGAGTGCTTGCACAGCCTGTACATCTTGTTTCACTGGAATGTTTGTAAAAGGTGGTTCTATATCAAAACTCACATCTGTGCCTAAACTCTTCCTGAGATATGTGGATGATACTTTCGTTATTTGGCAGCATGGAAGAAGCCAAACTAATATCGGAGGAAAAAATATATTTCCCACGTATACAGGAGGCCATAGAGATAAGCAAAAATGAAGACAACTTCAATAGGGAAGATGGTGTTTCCCTTGCTTATGCATGGAAATGTTTTGTGTGGGAAAAAGGCAAACACAAACAGCCAAGCGCGAGTGACCTGACTCTACGGAAAAGATATATGTATAAGGCGGCCAAAAGAATGCATCTTCACTTCATTGACCTGAAGAAGCCAACTGCAACGCCAGCAAAACTGTCGTCCGAAGAAATTGGACCTACATGGAGTAAAACCCGGAAGACCTGTATCTTCAAAAATAACCTTTTTTTAGCTCTATCTTTATCCTGTTACGGCTCACAGACAACAGCTGCGTTGAGCATGTATAGCTTAGACTCCTCTCTACCCATCCCACCTGCCAGCAGCACTAAGCGTTTGTTCTGCTCGGAAAAAAAGTCAGTGTCATTACTTTCTGGACATGATCTCATAGTAATGTGAACCATTCATTGAGTGGGGGTCATCTGTAATTTGTCGATATTAGGTTTTTGAGTACCAATGCTGTAAGAGTCATGGGAGTGTATGGGTTAAAGCCTCATGTTAATATTGAAGGTTAATTTTTCATCTCCAGGCTACACTCCTCCTGAGGCACGACTGGCTCTGCGTGCCACGCAAGGGAATGTTGCTGGTGCTGTGGCAATGATCGAGCAGAAAAGAAAGGAGAAGGCTGATTTGAGGCAAAGGGAAACTCTTGAACGAAAGTTGGGGCTTTGCAAGGATGGAAGGCAGTGTGTAAACTTGAAAGCATACAATCTTCTCAAAGATTCCATGGGCTTTCCCCCACAACTTGCTGCTGCAGCGTTGCGCCTGTCCAACAATGCCACTCCCCTTGCAATCCAAATGCTTCATGAGCAGGAGCATTTATTGTTGGAAGAAGTGGAGCGATTTAATATCACCAATAGTGACAAGAAAACACTCATCAAGCAGGTAGGTAACCCTTCCGAACCATGGTTGGATAAGTAGAATACCTAGTAAATGTAGAAGTTGTGTAATCTATTCTTATATTATACCATAGTGTATGCCATGAAGAGTAATACTTACAAGGGGAGACTACGTACCATGCTACGCTTCTGGGAATGTCATATTTTTTATGATGTTCGGAATGCCGAATGCTGCTAGGAATACGTCGTGGTTTGGTTGAATAGGCTTTAGTTTAGCCGTAATAAATTAATTTCTATTCATTATTTTCAGCTCGCTAAACATAACTTAAGGACACCACACCTTAATCAGCGAGCTCAGGTGGTCTAGTGGTTACGGTTGTCGACTCCTGAGTCAAGGGTCGTCGGTTCGAGTCCAATTGACGGAACCTTTTTTTTCTTCTCTATTTCATTCATTTTCAATTTTTCTATTATTTTGCATTGCAACTAGTCTCACCGGACGAAGGAACATTTTTCAACCGTCTCTTCGAAATAATGTATTGACGTCGTATTCCGAACGCAGAAGCATGACATAGCAATGAAGTAGCAACCCTAGGGTGCACTCACCAATTTAAGTGTCCGTTGATTATAGTGATCAACTTCCTAATCGCCATGGAACACAACGATTTCATATGGGTGCATTCACATTGATGCTTGAGGTCTGAAGACACCAGCATGCGTAAATTAGATATAGAAGAACGCGTAAAGAATAATAATTACCTTATTATCAACCGCTCTCATTAATATATAACTGAAAAAGAAATAAAATTACTTGGTATGTAAGTACTAAAATAAAAGTGAAGGATAAATCTTATATGTCCTATCCACAAAAAATTATGTTATCACACGCAAGTGTCAGAAGGAATAAAAATTACATTTATTTGGGAATATTCCGGCGATGTTGTGTGTCATTTGAACATATAGAAAAGAAACAAAATTTAAAAATTTCCATCCCATGAATTAAGGATAAAGACGCTCTATGAGATAATAGAATCTGTACCTTCACGGAGGACGAAGTTCCGTTAGTTTTCACGAAGGGACCAAAGGCCTGCCGCCCACTTTGTCCCAAGCTCAGGATGGTGGGGTTTTCCAAAAGTTGGCCATTTAAAACCCTCCGCCTACTCCGCTCTTTCCTAATCCCTGACACCCTGCTCTTATGTACCGGAGACAGGAACAAAGTTACTCATTCATACACTGCGCAATACGCTATCACTGCATCTGGTAAACTTTTACCGAAAGTATTCCTGTGCATGCAGGAAATAGGAGAAGCATTCGGCCCGAGAGTGAGGAGGAATGTAGAAGAGTTGGAGAATAGATGGAAGAACGTTGTCATGAACTCCTCCAAATCAGGAAAATTAACAGCAGACCTGTTCAAACTCTTTTTGAAGAATTTAGTGAAACCATACGTTTCCACAAATCGTTTCCTTCTTTTGTTAGATTCATGGGGAGGACAAACAAACCCTTCCATATATGACGAAATATTTACGGACGAAAATGACCTGCCAACATGCCAGTTATAAATTATTCCCCCAAAATGCACCCCTATGTGCCAACCCTGCGACATGTATTTTTACCTCCAAGTGAAGCACTTCATATCAAGATTGCAAAACTGCACATTTCTACTTCAAGAGAACCGAGAAATAAGTTCCAGGGAAGACGTAATTCGAATTCATTCACTAGTGCACGACCAACTGTCTTCACCCAAATTTACTAGCATGCTACAGTACGCATGGTATGCGTCAAATCTAGTAAACACCAGAAGTTTTTTCCAAAATGTTCGCCAGGTCTGTTTCCCAGACGAAGTGCCAAGAACGATCTGTAGGTGTGGTGGGCAGTGTTTCATTAGGTGCTCTTGGTGCGCCATTATCATGTGCTTTAGCTGTTTTTATAATAAGTACCACCCAAGCACATGTACCTACGAACTTCCTGTGGATGTAAACAACTAAAAAAGTTGTGTCCAAAATGGGACAAAATTTGCGCTATGCAACGATTTGAAGAATTAATTTCATTTTTCTTGGTGTAAATAACAATGGACCACCTTCGGGCGACAAATGACGCTCATATACACTTGACGCTTGCGCAGGGGGTGAGTAGGGGTGGGAAAGGGAAGGAAGGAGAAGAAAGATGGTCAGCGAACGACCTTTGCTGGCAGGGGAGAGGAAAGCGAATGAACTTCCAGGGTGTCAGGGATTAGGAGAGAGCGGAGGCGGCGGAGGGTTTTAAAACAGCCAACTCTTGGAAAACCCCATCATCCTGAGCTTGGGACAAAGCGGGCGGCGGTCTTTTGGTCGCTTGGCGAACGGTGGAAAGTAGCGGAGGGCGGCGGACGCGGGAGTTGGGGACTAACGGAACTTCGTCCTCGGTGAAGGTACAGATTCTATTATCTCATAGAGCGTCTTTATCCTTAATTCATGGGATGGAAATTTTTAAATTTTGTTTCTTTTCTATATGTTCAAATGACACACAACATCGCCGGAATATTCCCAAATAAATGTAATTTTTATTCCTTCTGACACTTGCGTGTGATAACATAATTTTTTGTGGATAGGACATATAAGATTTATCCTTCACTTTTATTTTAGTACTTACATATCAAGTAATTTTATTTCTTTTTCAGTTATATATTAATGAGAGCGGTTGATAATAAGGTAATTATTATTCTTTACGCGTTCTTCTATATCTAATTTACGCATGCTGGTGTCTTCAGACCTCAAGCATCAATGTGAATGCACCCATATGAAATCGTTGTGTTCCATGGCGATTAGGAAGTTGATCACTATAATCAACGGACACTTAAATTGGTGAGTGCACCCTAGGGTTGCTACTTCATTGCTATGTCATGCTTCTGCGTTCGGAATACGACGTCAATACATTATTTCGAAGAGACAGTTGAAAAATGTTCCTTCGTCCGGTGAGACTAGTTGCAATGCAAAATAATAGAAAAATTGAAAATGAATGAAATAGAGAGGAAAAAAAAAGTTCCGTCAATTGGACTCGAACCGACGACCCTTGACTCAGGAGTCGACAACCGTAACCACTAGACCACCTGAGCTCGCTGATTAAGGTGTGGTGTCCTTAAGTTATGTTTAGCGAGCTGAAAATAATGAATAGAAATTAATTTATTACGGCTAAACTAAAGCCTATTCAACCAAACCACGACGTATTCCTAGCAGCATTCGGCATTCCGAACATCATAAAAAATATGACATTCCCAGAAGCGTAGCATGGTACGTAGTCTCCCCTTGTTAGTAGAGTAAGGAGTGTTTAGGGGGGGGGGGGGGTGTGAGAAGAGGTGCTTGGTGTAGGAGGATTTGGGGACCAAGCGCTTTAAAAACCGCCATGACCACCCTCTTGAAGAGGAAAGGTCTAATTACATCTAGCAAATAACATATAATAAACACATTTTTGAAATCGTTATTACAGTGTCCTACTAAAAATTTACACAAACAAGTAAAAAATAATTCTTCTCCCTAGCCAACAAAACTATCTAACTGTTGATTAATAGTGATTTCAAAAGGCAATCTTTACAAGCTACCTTGTCTTTTGCCCACAGTGACTTTTGACGAAAATCATTGAGGAAAGCTGTAAATAATCCCTGTTTGGTAGTCATTTTACACCATTTATCTTCTAATTTGGATATGGACAAAAACATTTAATTGGACATTTAAGATTCTCGACAAGTAGTACATCATTAAAGTTTAGCTTGACTAACTTTCCATCTACTTCTGTCATACCTTTAAAATCCCCAATCTTTTTGGCTAAGATAAAGTCTTTTGTCTTTGCAACATGTATCTTAACTGGCTCAATCAAGGTCCTCACATTTTCTGCAGGAGTATCATCCTGTTCTATTATATCAAAACACCCAGAGTCCAAAGTCCAATCATAATTTCTGTTTTTTACTTCACCAACAAAACCAGCATCTACTGATACTTTACCATCAACCGCTTCATTAAACCCATATCTATCATCAACGTCTACTTCTATACAATAACTATAAGCTACAACCTGGTCAGGATTATTGGCACCTTCTTCATGCATGTAGTTGTTGTTGGAGAAGTTTGCCTGTCGCCTGTTGCTGCTCTTGAACCAGTCATGGCCACCTTGATGTCTCCAGCTGGAAGCTGCACACCGGCTGGTATGGGAAGTCCGGAACGCCCCTCCTCCAGGCCGGTAGCAATCCACTGCCTTGTGATTTGCTCTGCTGCAGTTGTTTCAGGTGAAGTCTCAATCTCCGTAGCCTCAGCCTCTGGTGCTGCTCTTACCTAACGTCTTCTTGAAGCCGGAAAAAGCAATGGAGCTGCCATATGGCCTCGAATTCTTGTTCCTCCTCGTACTTGGACACTCTTCTGTCTGATGTCTCACCATCTCCATCTTCAACTCCTTTGCTGCCATTGTCCTCTTAGCAAGTACGACATTTTCAAGCTCTGAGGGCATGAGCATCAAAAACTGTATTACAGCCCCCTGGTCATCTATCCGATCTCCTGCCTGTCTCAATTCCCGAACAAGACGATCAAATTTTAGGCAGTACTCATGAAAACTTTCTTGACTACGATGGAAAAATAGTTTCTGTAGTCTATTAGTTAATGTAATTCTGGAAGTTGCCGTTGTCTTCTCAAATATTTCCACCAAAGCTCTCCACGCGTCAAATGCAGTATCCGAGTCTTTGACTATCTCCAGTTGCCCATCTTGAATTCTCTGCACTGTAGCACTCGTGCACTTTCTGTCCGTTCTTGTAATTAGTTCACTTTTCTCTTCTTTATTTTTCTTTTGTGGCGACGTATCACTCTCAGCTATCGTGTATTCGCCTAACTGTTCTCGTAATGGGCGATCTAAATGTTCAAGTAGGTCCTTCTCTTTCAAATATACAGTAAAACCTCGCTTTTACACTTTTTACGGGGATGAAGGGAAAAGTGTAAATTGTGGGAAAATGTAAATCGAGGGAAATCTTAATTTGTAGGAAATAGAAGCAAAATCATAGCCTAATGTTAAATAATTTTATTTTATTTTACAGGTGATGTTTAATATTTGATGGGTCACCAAATAGAGACAAATAAATGAATAAACAAAAGTTAACAAAAAATAAGAGTATTCTCATATTTTAACTTAACTTGATTTGAGGTGGAGTCTACCTACATTTATTTATTTTTGCACCAAGGGTATGCATTTTTTCTTCAACAATAGTCTAGGTCATTCCTGCCTTTGTGTTGGCTGCATAGGTTGTAGGCAAGGTCTTAATGTTTTTAAAACAACGTGGATTTATGTACTTACCAAAAATAAAGGACTTCAGTCTCTCACTGCCATCTATATTAGCTCCAATAAAACAGTAAGGCGACCTTTGCTGTGCTTGGCCCCATGACAAGAGCCCCCTTTGAAGTGTATAGGGTCTTGTGTGGTATTATTTAAAAAAAAGACCTGCCTCGTCCACATTAAAAATGTCTTTAATGTCGAAATCACTTAGGGGGGGGGAGACCGGCTAGCTATAACGGCGACCAGCTGTAGTTTAGGTATCCGCGCATGCGCCTCTTGTAGCAGTTATGCGGCCTTATTTTTGGGGGGGGGCATATATTCGCCACTGCCTGCTGCTCTGGAAGACTGAACCCATTTCTTCAAGTTCATCATCCTTGGAGTATTTAATGTATTTATGCCTTTTACCTATAGGGCCGCAGTCCTTAGCACTTTTCCCTGTACATTTACAGGTTTTTACAATTGTGTTCCTCATTGAGCTTGGTATATCAAGTTTTTCGGCCAGGGACACGCGAGTGCCCGTATTAGAGTCAATCTCTTCGCAAAATTTTCATTTTTTTCTTCCAAAGATAAGGATCATCTCGCACGCTTGTTTGCCATTTTAAAATATGTTTCCTCACGACTGCCGCAATTGCTCATTAAATAAAATAAAAGGTGAAGCAACTAAAACGCAAGATGAATGGCATTAGTGTGCGATTTCTGAGAAATATGAAAATGATCGCTGCGAAGTATGAGTAAAAGAGTTAACATACATTTTAACCTTTTCGCCACAATGGCAGTGGAAGTTCGCCAAATAACATCTAATTAAATATATTTATGGCATCCGCTACATTTTAAATGTACTGTTTAAAAAGCTAGTACGGCTTCTTAGTACCATTCTACGTTCCATTCGATAACAATTCCGAATGCAAGCATTACAATATTTGGCATAAATACTTTTCAGCAATGCTATCGATGTAATGTGCTACCATCAAACGAATTATTATGTTTTTTTAGAAAACCGAATAAATCAGTATTCATACATCATGTTTAAACATGTATTTTATCCGTATTTAACATTGATCATGCTCACAGGGTCTCCAATTGAAGTGTGCCAGCTGCCATGTTTCTTGCCTTCAAATGTCGTAAATGGCGGGATTTGAAAGTGTAAATAGCGGGATGAAAATACATTGGAATGATTCAAACATTTTTGGGACCGGAAAAAAATGTTGTAAATCACGGGAAAACGTAAATTCCGGGAACGTAAAAGCGGGGTTTCACTGTATTTTCATTCTAAATTTCCAGTCATCAAAGTTTTTCTGTCAAACAATGGGATTCTATACCTCTCTTCTTCCATTTTTAAGCTCTGCGATATTCGACACACATGGCACGACACTCAGTCAATACTCATGATCTCAAGACAAGTTCGCACTTAATTAAAAAAAATACTTCTATTTTCTTCTTACATTTTAGTTGAACTGGGCTCATAACCCTGTTGGCGCAGTGTTTGGTTATCGGGAGTCTGAAAATAAAGGTACACTCACTCTGGTGTCCAAAGACATTCTCGTGTTGCTTGTCGACCCACTTTTATGCACTCGGCTTTTTACAAGTGGTTACATCTGAGTAGCGACAGATGGCACTACTAGTGCAGCAGTGTGCATAGCAAATATTGCAACTTTCAGCATGGACATTATGAATCCTCTCACCCAGTTGGAAACCTAAGAAGCTTTGATTCAATAGATTCGCTGGGAAAGCACCAGGTCTTCTATCAATTACGTCTTCTCTGTCCATAACTTACATATTTTTTATCTTTTCTTCGTCGTGATTTTATTTTTTTTAATGAACCTTCATGTTAAAATTGATAAATTGTTTAAACAAGTGAATACTAATTATTATTTGTTGGTGCTGTTAAGCTGGAATAACTTAATTGTTACTCTTTTAAAACTAGCTTCATCTTTTTGTGATAAATTTATATCTTGTTTGCTCTGACCAAAACATAGCAAGAGTCAGAGACTCTTGGTCAGATCACATTCCACTTTTCTTCCTCTGTTGGTATCTCTCTCCCACTAATCTCTTCTTTCATTAAGGCCAGGAATCATAAAACCCAGTCACATGCTCTTGCTATAATTCATAGGGTAATATTTAGATGTATAACATGAAATGCCAATTAACAACTGTGGACTGTTATTATGACTTTATTTTACTCATAAATCACAGGGTTATAACAGGTTCTCAATTCAGTGAATTTCTTGTTGTGTGCCATACTTTTAGTGGTCAAAGTCCATAGTATTTTTTGAATATATGTATCTTAGTATTGGAACATATGATTCAATATCCCTGAATTTTATGAAATCTTGTATGAAACCATGTATCTGTTATCAAATTTGGGTTATATTTTGTTTTATAGCTGGCGGATATGGGATTTGATGTGAAGATGGTCAAGTCAGCATTAAAGAAATGTAAATGGAACCCACTGAAAGCAGCAGAGTACTTGGCACTTGGGAACCACCGCGATGAAGGTAAGCATTGCTTCTATACTGTCAAAGCATCAAATTTTCTTTCTAGAACACCGACAAGTTGACTCTGCGATCGCTAGAGGTATACCGAGGGAAAATGATAACTGCAATATAATTGATTTGAGAGGCTGATACTTTGTGGAACTCCATGGTGAAGGTAAAAGAATACTTTGTAACTTCAATGAGAATATAGGATCTCAATCTTATATTTTTAGTGGAATTACAAAGTATTCTTTTTTCCTTCTTTTGCTGTGAAAGCATGAGAATTGCTGTCCAAGCCTGAGCGGGCGAGGCATTGCGAGCACCAGCGTGGAAAAGTGAATCTTCCGAACTATTGCTTCATATTTTAATTATTGTTGCTATGTTATGTAGCAAAATATTTTTATTATTACTGCTATTTCTTGTTGATGTATATTTTCATCATTCGGGGGAGGATGAGTTGAAATGGAAGCTGGAAAATTTAGAAAATACGTGAAAAATTGCAAGAAATTTTAATTTGTCCTTGCCAAGGAATTAAATTTTTAATGAATATGGTCTAACCTCCTGTGTACAAGCCATGTTGGAATACACACTTTGATGGATGGTATGATGATTAAAAATTTCCAGTGCTATTTTACAGTATATGATGCTCTATTGCACGCAGAAATACAGTATTTATTTATTTATTTGCTCACAGCATTTCTGCCAATTTAAAGTGACACAGTATCGGTGGTATGAAGTCATATCTTGCCTTACTAAACATGTTAGTACATTTTGATTGAAATAACTCCTTGCCCATTTCAATGGCATGCCTAAGGCTGATGTAATGGCCCACTCATGTAATTCATTTTTTGCTTACAACCAATTACAGTATTACGATATTTAAATTGTACCGTTTATTGAAGCTGCACTCAGTGCAAATGCAAACGAAATTCTGGAAACTCATACTGATATTTACTGATCAAGCCTATGTACATTCTTTTAACTTACTATTCACTACAAAAGTTTAATGATGAAAGTATGAATCAAATTACCTGTGGGTAATCATAATTTGCAGTTATCATGTCTCGAACGGTGTTTGGATCTAACCTATATTAACCGGAAGCATGCTATTGTTCCCTGAATAATGTTCTTCAAATACCATTCCTCTAAATAAAAAGGAGACTTATTGGCATGTACGAAATTTTATTCTCCGAAAAAAGGATTCGCTGGTGAGATTGCAGTTAAAAATATGTGCAAGAACACCAAAACCAAACTGCATTTCAAAAACAATTCGGCGAAAATACAATGCTGGATGAATTCACCGGTGATTTTAACACGCCGGTATTTCGGAAGACATAAGGGACGAAAATTCAGACGAAGGGAAAACCAACGGACATCCAATGAAGCACTGGAAACATTCTTGATTGACAGCAACACCATCTAAGTCTAGAAAAAGTGATTGAAGAGGGAGGAGCGGAGTTGAATTTTTAAAATGCATTGGCAATATGAAGCACAGTTGTTTATATAAACGGCCGGTATATATATATAAATACAGCAGCATGGGTATCAGGTTTGATTTCTAAGCGATCACGTCATAGACTCAGATATTTAATTATCACACTATTTACGACTCGTCGCGGCAAAGGAAAACAATTCATAGGAAATAGTATTGTACTATACTACTTACAAGTGACGATTAACCTACTGCACGTAATAAATAACGGCACTACATAGCCAACGCAGTAACAAATAATGCATTGCTTGGAGAATTAACAAACGGATAAGTACCTGGATCATGTTTAATTTCCATTTCATTCGTCTTGTATCTTAACCCAGCAGTCTCTTTGCCAACAGTGTAACGGAATCGGTATTCATTTCCAATGATGTTATTATTCTAAATTAAAAAGTGAGCCAGCAAAACTTTCTCAATTCAGATAAGTACTTTTGTCGTGATGTAAATTGTTGACGGTTTTGCTATAAACGGTCTTTGTTTGTGCAACTTACCGGATCATCGATGAGAAATCACGAATATAAAAATAACTCATGATAGAAGTATAAATCAAATTACCTGTGGGTATCATAATTTGTAGTTATCATGTCTCGGCCCGCGTTTGTTTCCCGAAATAAATTTCTTAAAATACCATATTCCTCTAAATAAAAAGGAGGCATATTGGCACATACGAAAATTTTATTCTTGGAAATTAGGAACCGCTGGTTAGAATTACAGTTAAAAATATGTGCACGAACACCAAAACAGAACTCTATTCCAAAACAAATCGGCGAAAATACAATGCTGGATGAATACACCGGAGATTTGAACGCGCCGGTATTTCGGAAGATATAGGAAGGATATTCAGACGAAAGGAAACCCAATGAAACACTGGAAACATTCTTCATTGACAGCAACACCATCAGTCTATAAAAAGTTATTGAAGAGAGAGGAGCGGAGTTCAATTAAAAAATGCTTTGGCTATATGAAGCACAGCTGTTTATATAAATGGCCGGTATGTATAATATCGCAGCAAGGGTATCAGGTTTGATTTTTAAGCGACCAGGTCATAGACTCATATATTTAATTATCACACTATTTACGTCTCGTCGCACCAAAGGAAAACAATTCATAGGAAATAGTATTGTACTATACTACTTACAGGTGACGATTAACCTATTGCACGTAATAAATAACGGCACTACATAACCAACGCAGTAACAAATTATGCATCGCTCTGCGAATTAACAAACTGATAATTACCTGGATCATGTTTACTTTCCATTGCATTCCTCTTGTATCTTAACCCAGCAGTCTCCTTGCCGACAGTGTAACGGATTCGGTCTTCATTTTTAATGATGTTATTATTCTACTAAAAAGTGAGCCAGCAAAACTGGTAAAACTCTCTCAATGCAAAATATTTGTGTCGTGATGTAAATTGTTGACTGCTATTACGCTGCGTCTTTGTTTGCGCAACCGAGCGGAGCAACTGCCTACATCTCACGAAAGAGCAAGTAACTCTCGAATGTCTCGTTAGAAAACTCACTCAAGATTTTTTTGGCCGGTCTCAAGTCTTGCGATCGATATTTTATGTCATACAATCATTCCTGTCGTGATCGGTGAATATGAATGCCTCGGTCATTGGAGAGAAGCCGTTCATCGATCTTTCTTTTAAGATAACTTGCTCTCGGGATTCGATCACTCACGACCGACCCATCACTAGTCAGGGCCAATTTTTATGCCGCCCAGTGTTATTATTCAAGAAAACAATTAAATTAACATTCTCTTTTCATTAAGAAAATTCAGCTGTATTTTTCAGCTAAATAAGCAAAATTTTAAATGTTAGTTCATGTAAATGAACGAAAATGAATTCAGGTAAACATGTTTTTTGGGGGGGGGGTTTAAACCCCTAAAGTCCGTACACCACTGCAAATAACTACAGATGTTGGTTGCCAGCTCATAATAAAATTTTTAATTGCCAGTCTTAAAAATTATTTGTTCAAGTATGATATCTTGTGCCCTGTGATAACCTCTTGGTATTCTTTTTCTTTTTGTGCTTTACTAACAAGATATTTATTTTTTCAGTAGATGATGGCTCAAGTTCTTCAGAAGAAGGCCCTAGTACAATGGAAATGAGACGTAAAGAAGAAGATGATGCCTTTGGAAGACTTAGTGAAGGAATGTCATCAAATGAAGAAGATCACTTGGATCTAACACTTCTGCTTGAGGCTCAATTTCTGAAGGAGTACAAAGAGTTGCTCTCATTAGGCCAAGGAATTAGTTCTCTCAATAATCAATGAATGCATCAAAGTGCCTCACATATCAGCAATTGTTTGAATTCAGAATTGAATCAATATGTGATGTTTTCTATAAAAAAAGACTGATAGCTAGTTTATAAAAATTGGAAAACATTATAATAATCATCCATTGATTTCATGCAATGGAATATTTTTGCTGGTTATGTTGGTAGCTTGGCCAATGATCTTTGCTATTCACCAAAATTTAATATATTTTGTGTAGTATTTTCAATTATTGTTTTTTTTTTCAATAATTGCATTAGGATTTTAATGGATGATATAATCTAAATATTTTATTTTTTGTTTTTCAATTTGTTGCTTATGGTACACAATTTTTTGATACCATAGAATGTTTTCCATGGGATAAAACCCAGAATTTTGTTTTGATGATGTAAATTTTTATGATTTGGTGAAAAATTTATCATATAATGTAATTATTTGTTATATGTGATGTCAAAATTCAGTTTTTATTTTTCATTGCCATTTATGGTTTTAATATATAGTAGGGTATTAATGTACCCATCGTCCATGAAAATTGTCAGGGTACTAAGTATATACATTGTGCTGTGAAACATCTATAAAAAAAGTTTCTGTAATATGATGTCGTTTATTTCCCCTCAGCCATTTAAAAAAGGGTGTAGCTAAGTCTTATGGTGCTAATATTATTACCTCTTAAAGAGTCAGTAAATATTTAGTAAACTTATTGATAATTCTTTTAATCTTCAATTGGCTTCTGGAGTAGGTACACCCCTGCAGGAAGGGGATAAGAATATTCCTGCAGTGTCCCTGCTTGTCGTAAAAGGCGACTAAAAGGGTGGGGATTTAATCCCTTCTTCAATTTCTTAGTGGTCTGTCAAGTGACCATTGTGTCATATTCACGGTTGCCCTGTTATTTTAGAATTTTTGGATAGTACAACAAAGAAGAAAAGAAAAACTAAACCTGAAAAGAGAAAATAGCAGATTTTAAACTTCGGCTGAGGAGTAAAAATAACTATCTACCTTTCTGAATAAGTACTGGTTCATTATTCACCACTAGAAACTACTTCCGTTGGATTTAAACTAGTAACTTTACGGCATCTGGAACACATAACAGAAAGAAACTTCTAATCCAAGTTATAGTGCTCGCATAGTTTCTGTGCACTGCAAAGTTTCTCTTAGCCTAGCTGCCCACGGTAGATTGGCTGCTGACGTCCTATCCCGTAAACCGGTTCTTAGCTCAGTGCGCGCCGCGTACGAATGCGCAAAGCAGCGATCCAAAAGAATTGCGAAAACGAACGGAATGCCTAGCCGACGCCACGGCCTCTAGCATAGAAATACTCGGGACAAGAAACTAAAATAGATATCGAGTCAAAACTTTCAGTGATTGCATTATTCATCGCTACAAGTTTAACAACCAATGTCCATCGACGCATTTCGCCTTGGTTCTACGATAAATTACCAAAACGTAAAACCTCCACCAACCTTTTACAAAATAAAAATACGAAAATTCCAATTAATTATCAGAATAACTAATATTTTTATCACTAGTAAAGGAATAAGAATTTATCCTGCCATTCTTAATTCAGGAAAGAATTCCTGTCTCTCGGAACATAGTTACGACCTGAAATAAAAATTATTCTAATTTAATGTTATGCTCAAAACCCCCAACATACCTCTTTTAGTTTTTGGTGATTCATGTCTTAGTGAGTTTATCCTGCGCTCTTGATCTGGGAACCCAATATCTCGCAGATCCGATCCTTGAATTACTTCAAACTTCATCGGTTGAGGATTCAAAACTAAGAGGAATAATTACTTGGGGCACTTTGTTGCAACACATTTATATAGTCTTCTTCCTGGATTTTCTCTGCATGCTCAACACGTTTTTTACAGTCCTCCTTCGTTACAGATGCTAGAGCTTCGTGCGTTAAACGCTCCACATCGACCATTTTGAAGGTTGAGTTCCTCTCTGCAACGAATCTCTTCACTTGTGCCCATATTAATTCAATGGGATTATATTTGCAGTGGTAAGGAGGCAGGCGGACGACCAAATGGCCCATTGAAAGGGCTAAATTATCCAACTCGTATGAGGTAGTGATCTTATTTCTCACCACGAATTCTTTCACTGTTTTAAGCAGTTCTTTTACAGTGCTATTATCACTGAAAGGTTCATTACGATACCGTAATCAGGATTGAATTTCCATCTTCCTGCTGGATGTGTTGGGTATTTTTTCAACTCTTTTTGAATGGTAGCTTGCGTTATCCATGACAATAATGGACGGCCGGTCTAACCTCGTCAGAAGTTCCTCGAACCACCAAGTAAAACAATCTGCATTCATGTCTTTATGATAGTCGGACAAAGGATCTCTGCTACCGGATTTAAAAACTAGAGCATATCACCAATAAATACGAGCTCGCTAGGTTCTGCGTGGGTTATTATCTATCGCCCGCCCTTCCCTGTTGGTACGCGCATGCCACCTCTCTGAGTTCACCCAGATGTGACGCTGGCAGTAATTTTGGTTTACCCACGTTTCATCTAAATACATAGTTTGTTGGTATGTAGGATTTACACGGTGCGAGTTCATGATTTCCAGAAATTTCCTTCTGCATTCCCTTATATCAGCATTCCATCTATAGTTTTCTACCATCATTACCCAGCACATACTTAACACGTTGACCGCCATGTCGGTCATAGTGACCGGAGTTGTGTGGTTCCCGCTACGCCACGCCGGTCATAGTAACCGGTACCTACCGAGCAATCGTTTCCAAGTTGATTCCTGACGCCACGGGTGACCGGGGCCGCTTGTTAAGGCATGGACCGTGACCGGTGCGGCTTCAGGCAACGTTTTCACACGCGAACTTTTCGTTTTATTTTTTTGGGAAGTTGGCTAATTTTTTAAAATATTTTTTCTTTATATTTTTTATATTTTCATTTTTTCATACAAAATCAGTACAATGACAAAACTAACTTTTATCTAATGACAAAATGTATAGATGTCCACATTTTTGTAAAAAGAAGTTGAAAGATAAGTGCAACTGTTGGCGGTAATTTTTAATTTTTTTCAGTTTACGCGAAAGAAAATGAACTTATAAAACTCACATACTTAAATCCCAGGCTGTTGAATATTTTCCTGAATGAAGAATATGACCCAGGGTATCCAGTTGCTTCTTGGAAAGCAATTCTCATAAACTGAATTCGGGATATTTTTTTACAGGATTGTTTGGTTTGTAAATGATGTAAGAGTTTAGCACCATTCTAGAAACTACATTGAAGACCATTTTCTTCAAGTATTTAAATGATCTTCTCTCATCTAAATGCACGTATAACATCATATCCAAAGAATCAATGCCGCCCACGTAACGATTGTAGTGCTCAATTATTTGTGGCCTTTCCTTTGGAAATTATTGACCCTTGCGAACGACTGAGTTGCTTTTGGCTATCGAGTTAGTGGACAGCAATAAAACTGGATTTTATTGTGATTTCTTTTCTCGGTATCAAGAATAAGAAGCTCGTCACTTCTAAAATACTTTTTCTCAGCAAACTAAATTTTCCTTTGAGAGGTTGTACTCATTTCCTATTACGTCTTAACGCACTTGTTAAAAATGTACATTTTTTAACCAAATCATGATACTACATGGTACTGACTACTGACACTACTGACTACATGATATCCTTTCATAGAATAATTTCCAGCATTCAATAAGTTGCTCACTACTACATGCCCTGAACCATGTTGTTTATCACACTTTCATCTGAGTCTGATAACACTTCCCCTTCCCTAGTGTCTCGACGAAAATGGGCACTGTCTTCACTTTCCACAGAGTCGTCGTCATCATTACTCAGCGAATTTATATATTCATCTAATCTGTCATAGTCAACACCGGGCGCAAATTCATTTCTAGAAGTTGACACCATTTATTAGACCAAAGAGTTATTTCAATTTGAAAAAGCCACTTGGTCAAAATCCGACCACAAATCCACTCGGCACTAAGTGTTACTGGCTACACGAACGAAATTCTGGGCTCTATATAGGAGGTGAAATTTCATTGTGTAAGCATCAGCAAGAGACGGCACACATCGTTTTCTTTTTTACTCAACATCATCATTCAATTACTACTGCCGTAAGCAACTACGATAACGCGGTTGACAATCGGAGCCACATTGCCGACTCAACACATCAGCTGACCCAACACACCAGCTGTGAGAGAGAGAGCATGGTAGCAATTACGTAGTATCTTTTCTTCTGCCTTGATTTGCTAAAATCAACGACTTGATCGCAGTGGAACAGTCGGCAACAAATTAACTATTTAAAAGCAACAGAGCATAAAAGATATTTATCAGGCTTGCGTCTTTTGTTATTATCATTTATCGATCGCGGAACGAACGAGAATGCGACGTGCTTTTCAGTGAATAAATGTTTCAAAGCAGTTTAAAAAAATAAGAACATGCCAAAAATAATGTCTCCGAAATAAATACAAAGAACAGAATATTAGAAGAAAGTCAATTGGTTTTAGGCTGCCAAACAATATAGTTTCTAAAGTGTCACACCAGAAGCAGTTTCGTAAGAACCAAATGTGGCGCTCGGAAAATTCAATCCGACATATGGCTATTTTAACTATCAAAGCTGTTGACAACTTCAATTAACTATCAACATTACAGTGCCACGAAGTAAATTAGAGAGCATTCTTGTGTTATGTACAATTTACAATGTTTACAGAACGAGAAAAACATTGTTTAAAAAGATATCCTCATAGACGACGATATATCGTCGTTGGCACTTCTGGCTCATTCTGCAAACGACGATATGTCGTCGCGTGGCTCTCAAAGGGTTAATAAGTTTCCTACTGCGACAAACCTTGCCTCCTTTCGTCGCTTACGAGCTAAAGCCCGGAAAGTGGTCAAGGAGGCAAAGAAGGCTTCCTGGGTAGAGTATCTCTCTACAATAAACAACAGAACTCCTACATCAGACGTTTGGAGAAGGGTTAAAAGCATTTCGGGCTCTAATGAAATACTCATTGCCTCCTGCCTAAAAGTTGTCGATCAGGTGGTTACCTCCCCCTTTGACATATGTGAGGTATTTGGGCAGTTACTCGCCAAAACCACCAGCAACTCAAACTTTGACGCAGCGTTTGTGAGTATAAAAGAAGTCGAGTCAATGCTGCTTCATTTTAAGACCGCCCTAATGCTGCGTACAACTACCCATTCTCAATGTGGGAATTGACATCCGCCATCGCAGACTCCCGTGACAGCGCGCCAGGGATGGACCAAGTTCACAATGTCTTTCTTCGGAATCTTCCAAAGGCTGCCCTACGGGAAATTCTGCGAGCTTTTAACAAAATCTGGTCTGAGGGGAGCTTTCCGGAAACCTGGCGCGTTTCCGCTGTGGTGCCCATCCCTAAGCAGGGAAAGGATAAATCAGACCCGAATAATTACAGGCCCATCTCACCAGGTGCGTCTATAAGGTAATGGAAAGAATTGTAAACTGCCGACTCGTCTGGTGGTTGGAGCGACGGAACCTTCTCTCAAATATTCAATGTGGTTTTCGCAAAGGTAGGTCAACCCTTGACCACCTGGTCCGAACTGACAATTTCATACAGGAAGCCTTCCTTCTACGCCAGCACGTGATCGGCGTTTGGCGGCGGCGCGTGGCCGTGGAAAAATGGAAGGAACTATGGACTGACCAGCATAGCAATAAACTCCGCGAAATAAAACCCGAAACATCAGCGTGGCCCACTTCTGTCGGGAGAAATCACAGGGAGGAGGTCGCCATCACTCGGTTGAGAATAGGGCATTTTGCCCTGATCCACTCGTATCTTTTTATAGAAGAGAAAATTCCGACACGATGTGGCGAATGCGACTATATTAACAGTGCGGTATCTCCTGACGGAGTGTGATGTGTATCGGGTAGCGCAGGAGCGGCTAGACATCCGGGGAGGAATAGCACAAGTCCTAGGAGATAACCCAGATAACATAACCAAGGTTTTAAGGTTTTTAAGTAATTATGGTACTCAAGAGGTGGTATTGGGGAAACCGCGGGGTTGTCCGCCTCTTGTAACTGCTGCCACTATTTCCTCCTCTTCTGGGAGTTGGAGGTCGATCTCTTCCGGGAGCTGTGGGATGACGTCTGGGATGGTCCGCGAGCGTTGAGCGTCGCTCTCGTCCTGGTTGTCGTCCTCGGTCTCCGAATCTTGAGCGTCCCCGCCGTCTGACTCCTTTCACTGTCGCCACTGGTGCTGGTTGATGCCCATGATTCGGCGGGCTCGGGCTCCGCCGAGTCGCACAACTGGAGATAGGCAGTTTCAACAGGTTCCAGCTCCCTCTCCGGTATGGCGAGAAGGCGGGGGCATTCAGTAGGATTCTCGTCCTATCCCGCGCCGTGAGCCCCTTCCACGGTTCGGGGCAGCTCGAAAGGGCTGCTGCTGTTGAGTCCACATTATTTCACTCGGCCAATGACATCCGAGAGCAAGTGAGACAATTTCAAGGCATTCGCACTACCTGAATGGAAAACATAAGCCACAGGATGGCTGCTTGTACTTCCTTTTTAAGCCTCTCACCATATAAACCGAGGCCTTATCAGCGAAAGCCCTAGATCTCTTCTCCCCACCTAAATCCACAAACCCCTCGATATAATCAAGGTACTCAGGAAAATCTAGATGGGGAGTCAAGCTCATTTCGTCAAACATTACAATGCAATGCCGATCAATGGCCTTCACACTCTTCTCCACTGTGACAGACAAATGGTTGAACATTGCATCATTAATGCCACTCGAGAAAGACAAGCGTGATAGAAGCCTTTGTAATGTTTTCCTAGAAGGAAGCACAAACGCTTTAGACAAGTAGTCATAGGCCCTTCTTTTCATAAGAGAAAGAGACCAAACTTTGTAGTCTAAAGAAAACCTACGGCCTTTGCTTCTCTTCTGATACTGCGACACCTGGCACTGCACAGAAGACGAGACAGTCTGTGGTAGAGTATCAAGAGCCCCCACCCCTCGGTTTAAACCTTCGGCAGCTTGCAGCCGTTGCCCAAAACTAAAGTGTTTTGGAGGAGCGAGAAGCAGCCTTCCAAGCTTATTAGTGTTATACAACGACCTAGCCTTGGGTGTCAGTGATATTGCTTTCCTAACACCAATTTTATGAAGGACACCCCTATTGGAACTGCTGAAAGATAAGGTAATAGTTAAGTAAAATAATTCACCAAACTTTCTTATCATTATAAGCAGACATTTTCATTGGTTGGTAACCGCTGATATATAATATACATACCATCGTGATTTCTGTGGTGTTGAGGGATGCCTTAGAGGTGTATCCAATGTTTCTCCAGAAGGCCCTTCATCAGGCAACAGTTCCTGTCGCTTCTCTGAAAATATTAATTTAATCAGGTCATGAGTAAGGGAAAAAGCTTATTTATAATTGTTTCCAAAAATACAAAGAAATACAGCTTAGAAATGGTGTCCTATATGGTAAACAATATGAAAGTAATAAAAATTGTGTGATTTTTGAGTGGAGGGCGAAAATAGATAAGAAAACATAAATTCGATTATTTCCTATTGCTGAGGGACCTCCGTCGTCACTAGCAACAGCTGCTACAGCATGGGAGTCACCAGGGTTTACTGAAAATAGGAAAGAATGCTGTCATAGATAAGCGAACACTCAATAGCCAAAAGTAAGAGTATAGGTACAAATTGTAAAACATAAAATGAAATGTAGCATGTCACACCTGCAATTTCACTGGAATTTTTTAGAGAACTACTTTCATTTAAAACAACAGACCATGATTGGCTATTACTGTAAATTCTGGGTTTCGCATGTAATTCCTATTATGTCCTAATATAAAGACAGGAATGAAATTGCTACTCTCAAAGGCCTATATTAAGATATTTAAACATATTCTACTGCTAGAAGTTTCAACAACATGAATTCCTTTGCCAGTGAACGCATTTAGATAACTACAAACAGCAATAATAATTAATTGCATTCACTTTTGTAAAACGTTTAACAAAACGAATGAACTCCATTTAAAACCACTGATGAGTGCCATATATGATAAATTGCATGTAAGTAAATCGAATTGAATAATTACCCATAGATGAGGAACCCACATCGTCACTAGTTACACCTGCCACAGCATGACATTCATTAGGGTTTACTGAAAATGGGAAAAAATGCAGTCATATAAATGGGAACACTCATAGGCTACATCATGGTGCATACATTTCCAAACACAGAAATACATCTGATCCTTACTTTTGTAAAACTTGAACAAAACGAACAAACTTCATTTAAAACCAGTGATTAGTGCCATATATGTTAAACTGCATGTAACTAAAACAAATTGAATAAATACCCATAGATGAGGAACCCCCATCGTCGCAATTATTCGTCTTCCGTAACGTAACGTCTATCGTAATATTTCGTCTTCCCATAAATGATCTCCATACATTATGTTACACTTACCAATTTTAAACGTACATTTCATTACAAACGTGGATTTCTTGAATTGTAAACAAATTCAATATTCCGCACGAGTATCCAGAGCCCACGAGACTTCAAAACTCCGATAGTTAGCGAACAAGTGAATGTAACAACGCACGTGACTACACGTGACTTTCTAGGAGGGCGTGGATAAGAGGGGTGACACTGGTATTGTGGGTTATGGACCTTCGTGACAACCAATGGGGATTCCTCACAATTTGAATCCACGCCACGGTGGCGACACTCAACGCTAAAAATCGGGATCTTCGTCCCCCACCTACTAAAATTGGCCAAGAGCACGGACTGGCATTTTGATGCCTCGGATTCTACGCGTCCCGGTTCCCTGCACCCCCATCCCCGCGTTTTTACCATAATTTGCATTGCCGAATGGTAAATAATAATGTTAAAATATATTTTGATGTAATTATTTATTGAAAAAGTAGAAAATACAAGAAAAACAGAAAATAGAGTATCGTGAACCAAGCCACATCAAAACCTGTTCACAACATAACTTTCTAACCTCAATGAAGCACATCACATTACATATGAAGCACATCATATTACTTTTCAGACGACATGCGTACTCAAGAGATACATTTTACCTTGTAAATGCCAAAATTACAGCAAATGGCGCATGAACCAAGCCATAGCAAAACCCTGTCACAACATGACTTTCTAACCTCAATGAAGCACATCATATTAAAAGTGTCAAACTTTTCAGACATCATACGTTCTCAGAGATACATTTAACCTTGTAAATGCCAAAATTACAGCAAATAGCACATGAACCAAGCCATATCAAAACCCGGTCACATTATGACCCATTCCGCTGCCATTACGTCAAGAATCGACGGGAAGTTTTATTTCGCAGATTCCCTAGCCTACTGCCGAGGGGAGTCGGGGAGTTTTCTTGAGCTAGGCCCCCTTTCCTACTGGCGTCATCGCATCCGGTATCAGAGGAGTTCGCCATACACGACATTTTTCGCGTACGCGACTCCATCCCTCGTTCTATCAGGAGAGACCAGGACGACGATGTCTTCCGGCCTTCTCACTCGGCTGAGGAGGACGTACAGCTAGCTGTCCGTGGGTGAAGCTGTCCGTCCTCAAGTCCACTCCGATGTACTCTATCGTCTGCCCCTGGCTCTTGTGGCCAGTCATAGAGTACGCCAGCATGAGGGGGAATTGTCGTCTGCGGACCCGTAACGGCGACCCCTGGGTGAACGTGAACCTGAAAGTTATTCTTGGAATACGTATAGGTTCCGTTTTGCCGGGGAGTCGTTTGGTTGTGAGACGGGAGCTGATCGCCGTCACGATTACCTTCGTGCCGTTCATGAGTCCGTCGCCGATGTTTAGGTTTCTCATTACGAGACAAACGGAGCCGACCTTCAGACGCAGCAAGTGATCAGGCACTCCTTTGGCGCTGGCCTGATTGAGCAGCTGAACGTCGACGTCAAGTCCGTCGTCGCCTTCCCTCTCCACGGTGTCGGCGCCTTCTCTCTCCACGGTGTCGGCGCCTTCCCTCTCCACGGTGTCGGCGCCTTCTCTCTCCACGGTGTCGGCGCCTTCCCTCTCCACGGTGTCGGCGCCTTCCCTCTCCACGGTGTCGGCGCCTTCCCTCTCCACGGTGTCGGCGCCTTCTCTCTCCACGGTGTCGGCGCCTACCCTCTCCACGGTGTCGGCGCCTTCCCTCTCCACGGTGTCGGCGCCTTCCCTCTCCACGGTGTCGGCGCCTTCCCTCTCCACGGTGTCGGCGCCTTCCCTCTCCACGGTGTCGGCGCCTTCCCTCTCCACGGTGTCGGCGCCTTCCCTCTCCACGGTGTCGGCGCCTTCCCTCTCCACGGTGTCGGCGCCTTCCCTCTCCACGGTGTCGGCGCCTTCCCTCTCCACGGTGTCGGCGCCTTCCCTCTCCACGGTGTCGGCGCCTTCCCTCTCCACGGTGTCGGCGCCTTCCCTCTCCACGGTGTCGGCGCCTTCCCTCTCCACGGTGTCGGCGCCTTCCCTCTCCACGGTGTCGGCGCTCCTCAACTCATGGATGCGACCATCCGAGGTGTTCAGGATGCAAAGGTTGACTTCCTTGACATTCGCATTCACGTCTCGCGCAGAGATCGGGGTCGCGGAGAATGGCGGGAGGAAGACGTCCGCAATGAGTTCTTGCAGAGAGGTGAGCCATCTTATCCCCACCAGTGGGACGAGCGACTCTTGTTCTCGGCCCTCTCCGAACGTCTCTGCCGGGATTTTTCCGTTGCCTACGTCGAGGAGGAAATCGGCATAGTCGCCGGAGTTGATCGTCCGGTGCGCTGTCGTGAGGGAGAATACTTCAATCTCTCTCTCACAGTCGCGACGACCGAAGTGAAACGGAGGCGACGTCGGATTGTGTGCGCGCTTTTTCCACGACGGGTGCGATCTACCGAAAATCCCCGGAGCAGATGAAGATCTTCCCCCCGAATGCCTCATCTGATTTCATGCAGGGACCTGTCGAGAACGTCGAAAACGAACCGATGTGCCATCGGAGCCTCATCGAAGACGACGACCCTCGCGGCTCTGATGAGATCTGCTCGCTGGGATAGGTTGATGATGTTCCAAACGCCCGTACCGTCAACCAAATCCAGCGGTAGCCGGAACATGCTATGGGCCATTGTTCCTCCGGGCATGTTGGCCGCGGTTATTCCGGAGCTGAGGACGGCGAGGGTGACCTGACGACAGCTGCGCACGTACGCGAGGATGACACGGAGTAAGGTGGTTTTTCCGTAACCACCGGGACCGTCTATGAAGATGGTTTTTCGCCTTCTTCCTTCGTCGGGGTCGAGGATCAAAGAGCGCAAATACTCGAAAACCAGGCGTTGATCGCGGGATAACTTGGGCTCCCACTCCTCCACGATTCGACGCTGGAGGTTTTCGCCGTAGTTGAGTAGCTCTCTGCCCAACTCCGCCGTGTCATCCTGAACGTACGGAAGTCCGTGGTCGGTCAAACACGATCCCTGGAGCCGAAGGCTACGATCGATGTCCATCAGGGAGAGTGTGCCCGCCAACTCCGGGTCGTGTGCGTTCCGTTCCAAGTGATTCTCGCAAAGATGGTTGTGAAAGGCGTCCCACAGGAGAGCTGCGGGGGCGCCCATGTTTCAGAGGAGCACGAAGAAGGAGCGAAGTCTTGGCCCGAGCATGAATTGCGACGCCTCTCGCCGCGATTGATGGTACTCCTCATCGTCCTCTATCAAGCCCAGGGAACTTGCGACATTCTGGAAGGTGCGACAACCCGCTCCGCCGAGTTCCAAGAGATGCGCGTATCCGCGGCAAGGAGTCGACATGAGGAGGAGGAGAAGGTAGTACTGTTCCCCTCGATTGGGTGATACCCACAACAGCCTACACACCTCTCCGCGCTGGCGGGGCGTCACAAAATGCCGGCCATCGGGATGTGCTTGTACTTCTGAAGCACGAGGACGCATCGTGTGCACCATGAACCTTTCGTAAAATGACTGGTACGTCACGTCATCGAAAGGTTCTTTGTGCGGACGATCGAAGTACACACAGTTTGGAGCTTGCCCTCTCCGCCGCATCGTAAACCTCTCCCGGGCGGTAAATGATGGTCTGTTTGCCCTGGAGATGGACGGGGAGGCACTCGACGGTGGGCTCGGACTTAGAGATGGGAAAGTCCAAGAGACGCCAGCACGCGTCGCTGGCACCCACAATGAGTTTGGTGACGTAGTGCTCCACTTCGTCCTCCTGTTTACCCAGAGGAGTGACGGCAACGTTCTGGAGAGAACCGCTCTTCATCAGGTACTTGAAGAGGTATTTCACGACGCGGGGAGTCGAGGCGAGCTCCAAGTTAATGTGGGCCTCGTATTTCAGGAGCAGAGCGGGATTGTACGGGACAACCCACCCATCATGCACGGTCACTTGTCGGCGTCTAGATGGCACGACGCCTCGGTTTCGGTAGTCCCGCCTGTACTGGACGAATCCCCTTTCGTCGACGTGAGTGGTCTGGCACTCGGGCTTGGGGAAAAACTTGGCGCAGTAACCCCTGGCAGAGTCCCAGCACGGGAAATCAGTGCGATGATCGGTGCCGCAAGGGCCATGGATCATGTGCCTCAGCACCAGTTCCCTCAGCTTTCCTCCGGCCTCGGATGGGATGTCGGCGCTTATGACCGAGTCGATGTTCTGCGCCTGAACGGGACCTTCGCTGTCTATCTTGAATACAATGTGGGCGTGAGGCAGGCCCCTCATCTGCATCTCGATGACGTACACGAAGTAAACCGTTCGGCCGAACATCGCTCCACTCCGAAGGTCTCGGATGAGTTCCCCGAGTTTTATTTGGAAAACTCTGCACGCTGTCGCTGGATCACTGCGTCCAGTTCCACGGGGCCAGGTCTTCTTGTTTTCCTCCCAGGTCGCACTGTACGTGAAGGTCAGGAAATATGTCGGCGATCCCAGTCGAGACACCAGGCCCATCGCGTTTTCGTAATAGACCTTCATGTACCGTGGGCCTCCTGTGAATGAGCTCGGGAGGTAAACTTTACCGGGCAACACCCCGCCCTCACCTTGGACTGTCTCGTCACGGTTGAGATGGAAGATGGGACTTTCTAGTCCCAATCTCGCCCAATAAAGACGTTTTATTATTATTATTATTATTATGTCCGTGACTTGTCCCGTGCCTCGGCATCCCAGGAGTCCGCCCAGTTGCGCTATCCTCATGGCGGATGAAGAGCGCGTTTGGGAAAATCGGATGAATCGCAGGCGCTCTTCCTCATACCTCGCGAACATCTCAACCTGCCAAGACTGCGGAAGCCGGCCGGTGTGAGAGAAGCGGGGATCAGAAAGCAAGAGACACCGCGAATAATTGTACTGGGAGATCATCTTCCCGTTATTATCGGACATTCCCACGTGCCATACCAAATTGCCTTGAGGATAGAGCAGGGGATATTGGAAAGGTTCCATTAGAGGGCTCAAAAGATCGATGGAGAATGGTCGTCGATCGCTCCTCTTCCATGTGGTCAGTTTGCGGGGCCCGGAGGCAGTGTCATCCGTGCTCAGCAAAGCGTGTACTTCGATACCTCTTTGCCTATCGCCGAGAACAGGGCCGTGTGTAGATCTATTCGTCACCTCGAAGGTTAGATGAGCGTCGACAGAGGGCTCGGCGCTCAATTTGCGAAAATCGCGAATGTAAGGGTTTACATTCTCGAGATTGCTTGCGATTTCGCGGACCATGTCGGGACACATAGATCTACCCCGGGCAATATTCCGGCGTTCCTCGCCGTCGTCGATGTAAAGTCGGCAGCGGTTGACGAACTGGACGTCTCCGCTCCTGGTCGTGAACTTCTGACCCGGAGCGTCCAGGCTGTGCACTTGGTGGTACATCCTTCCTTCGATCTTGAAGAAAGAAAGACCGGAGGGATGGCGGTAACCCCCGGACACTTCCAGTGCACAGAAGGCAAAGAGGTCGTTGTACGCACGAGCTCGTTGGAGGAAAGTCGGATTGGAAAAGAAAGGCGTCTCGAGTGTAGGGAGATGGAGTACGTTGTAGGCGCCCTCACCACAGCACCATTTCTTCCTCTCCTTCTCTTCTTCGAAGAGTCGCGCACGACAGTGTCGACACCGGTGAATGCCCTCGTCCCACAAACTGGGGATCTTCAACTCGAACGGATGGATGTTTTCAAGTTGGTCTCCTATCCAATATCCCATGGGACCTATTATCTTCACCTGCCGAGATGTTGCTGCAGGCAAGTGTTTAAACGTCATGCCGGTATTGCGCAGTCGATAAGACTGCGCAGCGTCTGTTGGCCTCTGGTTTCATGGTGGCGTATCGGCGAACCGCTTCCCTGTGAACATCCGGGTGCTCGACGGTGTAACGGCGAACTGCTTCCCTGTTCACATCCGGTTTCCTGGAGGCATAGGTCTTCTTGGCCTCCAGGAGTTGTTCTTCGCGCGAGCTTTGAAGAAGTTTCGAGCGACCTCGTTTAATTTTCCTAGGCCTACCCCTAGTTTTCCCGCGAACTGATGTCACAAACTAATGGAGTGAGGACAACTACAGGTTTCAACGAAAATAACTTGGGATCAGGCGAAGCCAAGGAGTCGTTGACCACCTCCGGTGAGGGAGTTGGAGCAGGATTGAGTTGCTCCACCTTCTCCTCGAGACGAATCTGGGTGATCGTGTACCATCGCCTGGTCCCATCTAAAGCCGCGTTACTAAGTAGTAAGCGGGCGAGAGGCAAGTATCCGTGGCAACTGAAAAGACGGGCTACGCCATAATAATTAAATTCACGGTTTTCATCGACGGAGTGAGAATCGAAGACAAAAAATCTATCTTCCCGAAGCCAAAAAGCCACGGTGACAGTTTGGCCGGCAAATAAATAACCCGCGTCTGCGGACATGATCCCCTCCAAATTGCCGGAGAGAGAGCGTACACTTTCCTCCATATCCGCACGAGAGGCTGGATAGAGGGCATAGTAGACTTGGGACAAGTCTATAATATTAACAGCCCGTCCCAAAATCAATAAACTCCGAGGCAACTCTTCGGGAAACAGGTACCGCGATTCACCTACATAATTTTCATTACGCAAGCCCCTATAAACGCGATCGCCGTCCATCAATATCGCGTCGATGTTCGCCGTAGAGAAACTGCTCCAAGAGGCCATTGGTGCAGCAATTTCTTCCATTCTATTTCCCCTTTGCACACCTAAGAAATTGTGCATGGTACACGCACATTTCACAATATCCTCCACTGTGGTCAGCTTTAAGTTAAGGGGTCTATAAAAAAGTCTAAATCTATTGCACAGTATGCCAAAAGCATTCTCCACAATTCGGCGTGCCCTACAATGTCTGTAATTATATGCTTTTTTCTTAACCGTGAGTGGAGAACTGCGTGGGTAAGGTTTCATGAGGTTGTCTGATAATTGAAAGGCCTCATCACCGAGGACGAAGTATGGCACTGAGCTACATGGCGCGGCATGTCTGACAAACGAAATGCGAGGTACATCTCTTTCCTGAGACGAGCGGTCGCGGCGCGAGATTGAAAATACGAAAACTGGACCCCTTGTCACAAAGTCACCCCACCAGTCACAAAGTCGCCCCAATTTACGGTACTTGTTGTTGAAGATTGGTGTAAATGGCAGAGCAGACTTCTGGAATAATTTTACAAACGGTAGACTTTGAAACCTTACTAAGATACTCCAGAGACCGATAGGAATCACCACTGGCCAAGAACCTATAGCCAGTTGCACCTTTGATATTGAGTTTCTCATTGTATTATTCATTCTTTCCAGTTTTTGACCAGTCTGTTAAGTAGGATATAAATCATTATTTTAATAGGTACATGAACTTTTAACCGATTCCCATTATTGTTGCAGTACTCAATAGACATTAGGCAACTTTAAAAACCAACCATAGCATGCAGTAAAAGGAATTGTTCGTGGTCAACACGTGAAAAATTCCTGTAGTCCTCGCCGTCGCAAAGCAGGAGATCTTTGAGCAGTGTGTCTTCTAAACCTAGATAAATCCTCTTCGCTAGGTGTTCCTTCACCCACCACCGTTTTCTTCCTCCTGATTCTGCAGCTCTCTAACAAGGAGCATTCTAAAAAGAGCTCGTTGCCTTCTTGTACAACAGCTGCCATTTTCAATTGCTGTCTGCTGGCAATACGCTGCGATGGTTTGTTTGCGATTGTTCGGACGTGGTGTGGACACTTCGTGCCGGTAGCAGTAGCGATATATCGCGTATCGTATTTAGGAAAAAAGAAATAATGACAGGATTGATTGTTGTCCTTTTAAATGTTCTTATTTTATTGTTTAAAGTAAAAATTCACTGGTTAATATATTATGCATGTTCAATCAAAGTTTATTCTTTAAAATTTTCAATGTGTGATATCTCTTGAAACATTTCCCCACATGCAACCCAGGTTTGCGGTCACATGTTTCACAAATAAAAACAGTTTCCTTTCTTCCTCCAGGCACGTTTCTTTTGGAACATACCAAGCAATCTTTGTGCTTCCCGTCCGGATGTTGTATTATAATGTGAAGTTTTCCATTCAGCCTCTGCTCCTTATCTGAACTGGAAGTCCTTCCTCTCTTGCTTGCAGCAGTTCCCTGGCGGAAGTTTCCAACTAGCTCTTTCACCAACTGCCTCCGGAATTTCATGTGACTTAGAGGTTTCTTACTGTTTTGTTTGCAGTATTCCTGGTAGAGGATGAACCCATTTACGATTGATACCTCCATCCCCCAGAAAAACAGCTTCCGCCACCATTTTAGGGTCTTCCGAAGGAAACAGTAGGAAGAGGTGTACTGGTCTGCTGTGTTAACACCGCCCATATTTTTTGTATAGTGTGCAATGACACTTTGCTTGAAAACCACTTGCTCCTCTCCATTTCCCTTTTCTCTTCTGGATACAGCCTCAGACGAAGATGTGCTCCATGTACTCAGCATTGAAACCAAACGTTTGTCTCTCCAAGCCAGGTAAAGAATGTTGCCATCACCTCTAAATGCAATTTTGTTCCCTTTCATCAGCTTGGGCTTTTTGATAAATGGGGGGACATCTCGCCTGCTAGTAAGGAGAGTACCAGTCAGGTGGCACTTTACAACAATCAGCTCTTTAGCTAAGGAAGGACTTGTGTAGAAACTCAGTAAATATATGATGTCCTTTGATGACAGACCATGACTCGTAGGTTGTTGTTCAGTTGCAGGACAATTCTGGAGGTGAAAGGAAGGTCTGGTTTTATAAGACTATCGGCAGTCATGGTATGGAACGAAGGTATAGATTTAGCTGGAGGCAGAGTCTGCTAAAACATATATCCTAATACCCCATTTAGTTGGCTTCTTTGGATTATATGTTATAAAGGAAATCTTACCCTTGAAGCCAATAACAGACTCATCCACTGCTATATTCTGACCGGGAATGTAGTGTTCTCGGCATCGTTCATCTATGTAGCTGAGAAAATTACTCACTCTTTGTGTTCTGGTTTTCTAGCTGTTGTCATTTGGGCTTGTGATTTCCAAATGAAGCATCCAAAAATCTGGAAGAAGCGTTTTCTTTTGAAAATTTCACTGAAAAAAGGGATCTTAGATAAAAACTTCTGTGACGAATAACCCTTCATATTTTGTTGGATAATCAGACCCACATTTATGATTACCCCCAAAAACGCCCACATTTCTTCTTCTGACACGTCATTTCAGTTGTGCCTTATAGTTTTGACCCAAGTTATAAATTAATCTACATCTACATCTACATCTACATATTACCCCGCAAGCCGCCTCAATAGGCGTGTGGCGGGGGGTGTTAGGACACCAGCCGCCTAAAGATAAAAAGGAAACGCTCTAATGAAATTACGCCTAGCATTTATTGAAGTCCCTTATTGTTCGGGGGAAAAACGAATTCCCATACCTATCCGTTCGGCAAAATATCTCTCTTAATTTATCGTTTCTATCGGACCTGGAAATATAGTGGGGTTCTAATATGATGTTCTCCGTGTCGCTCTGAAAGATATCTATTCTCAATTGTTCAAGCAATCTAAGCCTAGCGCGCAGCCTCCGAGTCTCTAGCGGTTCCCAGCCTAATTCGTTTAACATCTGTGTAACGCTGTCAGTACGCCCGTAGCTGTTTTTGACGAATCGCGCAGCTTTCCTTTGTATTTTATTAAGTTCCCGGACTAAGTCTTTCTGCACCGGATCCCATATGCTCGCTGCATATTCAAGGTGTGGCCGGACGAGTGCGAAATAGCACCTCTCTTTTACTTTTTCATCCGAAAATCTTCCCACAATACGCTTGACGAATCCTAGCTTCTTCAGAGCTCTGCCACAAATATTTCTTATGTGTGCTCCCCACGATAGGTCCGAAGTTATCGTAACTCCTAGATACTTCACTTCATCTGTCGCCTTTATGTTAACACCATCCACAGCATATACATGGGAATAGTTGGACGACTTCCGCAAGAAATGTACCGCCGTGCATTTGCTCAGATTAAGTTCGAGTCCCCACTCTTGGCTCCACACATGTACGTTGTTTAAATCCGATGATAGAATTTCAAAGTCAGAGTGATCTCTAATTTCGCGATAGATGACAGCGTTGTCAGCAAATAAACGTATTTTACTGCTAATTCGAGAGCATAGGTCATTTATGTATATAATAAACAAAAGGGGGCCGATTACGCTTCCTTGCGGGACACCTGATGTCACTTTAACGACATCAGAGCTAATTCCGTCAAGAACTACCTTTTGCTTACGATCACTCAGAAAGTCGCGTATCCAGTTAACTACTGTTTCGTTTAGGCCGCATGACTGTAATTTGTATAAAAGTTTGTTATGAGGTACCGTGTCGAAAGCTTTCTTAAAATCTAGAAATAATGCGTCAACTTGTCTTTTCGATTCGCCAGATTTGAGAACGTCATGAAGAAAGAGCGCGAGTTGTGTTTCACATGATCTACCTTTCCGGAAGCCGTGCTGACAGCCATGGAGGACGTTACGACTGTCCAGGAACGTCATGATATTGCTAACGACGATATGTTCGAGTATCTTGCCTATAATCGACGTTAATGAAATTGGTCGATAGTTCCCTGGGTCGTGTCTGTTTCCCTTTTTGAATATCGGTGTAACGTTTGCAATTTTCCAGTCTAATGGTATCTTTCCTTCAGACAATGACTTCTTGAATATTATGTCTAAGAACGGTGCGATCTGTGGCGCTAACTCCTTGAGGACACGCGCGGGTATTCCCTCCGGACCCGGAGATTTACTATTTTTTATCGACTGTAGCTGTTTAGTTATCCCATCACGTTGAATAGTGATTTCTTTCATCGGTTCCTCAGTGAATTGTATTTCAAAATTACATGCAGTATCGTCTGTGGTGAATACACTTTTGAAGTGGGAATTTAACGTGTTAGCTTTGTCAATATTTTCGGTGACAAGTTTGCCATCATTATCAAATAACGAATCTACGGTTGAAGATTTTCCCTGAAGCTCTCTCGCATATGACCAAAAAGATTTCGGATTTTCTTCGAGTAATTCACCAAGTACTTTTTTCTTGAAATTTAGCAATGCAGAACGCATTGATTTCTTAGTTTTTGAGCGTTGCGCAGCGTAACTTTCTTTTGCTTCAAGTTCCTTCGATTTGTCACCTACCGTAGTGAACTTTTTAACCAAGTTGTACAATTTTCTCTGTCTCTTAAGGTCCCTCCTAACATCGTTGTTATACCAGCGAGGTTCTTTACTGTCGCATTTCAATTTTTGCGGAATATATTCGTTGATTCCCCGTCGTAGAATTTTTAAGAAATATTTCCATGATTCATCAGTACTTTTATCCTCAGTTTTAGCTACGAAATCCGTGTACGAATCATTAAGCATCTCGCCAAATTTGATGAAGTTGCATTTATCAAATAAATAAATATTGCGTTTCGGTTTTACAGCTGACTCTACTTCAATTTTTAAGGTTGCAAAAATTACTCTGTGATCACTTATGCCGTCAATAATATCGAGCTGTTTTATCAACTTAGGATGGCTTACTGCAAAAAGGTCTAATATTTTATTTCCTCTCGTAGGCTTGTCAACTACTTGGGAAAGTGAGTGATTAGCAAGTGTGTTGAGTAAGATCTCGCTGATTTCCCTTTTCCTAGAATTCGGTTTTACAGTGTAAGAATCCCAATTTATATATGGCAGATTAAAATCTCCCCCAATAATTATTACACTTTTACTGTCTCTCACAGTAAATGCGGATATTTGATTATCTAATTGGTAAATAACATCAATTTTGGAGTTTGGAGGTCTATAGAAAGAGCAAACATGTATACTCCTTTTGTTTCGTTGTTTAATTGTACACCACACGCTTTCTATTTCATTGTCAGTTATTTCGTGGGCGGTGCTGTGTAAATGTGATTTAACTGCTAGAAAAACTCCGCCACCTGCCCTATCGCTTCGATCGCATCTGTAGATTTTATATCCTGGAGGAAAAACTTCGCTGTCGCTTAAATCCTCAGTAAGCCAGCTCTCCGTTCCTATGACCACGTCTGCGTCCTGAAATATATGCTCGATTTCAGCGCGCTTGTTTTTCACGCTACGGCAATTAACTACTATAAAGTTAATGTCATATTTTGTCGATTGAGTGTCGGTTGGTTCTTTTCCACGCTTATGGGTATTAGGTGGGCGAATTTCACTGGAAGTGCTTATTACATTTGATATCATTTCTTTCACTGGAGTACGAGTTTTGGGAAAATTGCCACTATTTACCGGCTTTAGCGCTCCTAAGTTTACTTGGGTGTGAACATTTTCGCAATGCGGATTTCCTCGGAGGCTGCGTTTGTTTAAATATTTAAAAATCCCACTATATGACCTATCCTCTAGTCTAAAAAATATCTACAGTGCTCAAAAATCCTACGAGCCACCCGTTCAGACGCCTCTTTGGAATAATGCACCCCAGACGAGTTGAGGGGAGCCCGACATGATCTAAGCACCGGCCGAAGATCCACGAACTCTGCCCCAATGCTCGCACAGAATTTCCACAGCCTCTTGTTGATCCAGGCAATCCTGTCCCAAACTCGAGGGCCACAGTCAGTCCGTGGAACAATGCTGCAGATGGATAGTCGCAGATCGACACCAGTGCCCCTCCGAACGCGTTCCACCTCCGAGTTTAGATCCCTAAAGGAATCCAAGATCTCATCGGCTCTACGCTCGGAAGCATCATTGGTGCCAACATGGGCCACCACCCGCAGTCTAGAGCAGCCCGTGTACTTCACCGCCACTTTTACCACCGCCGTAGAATTGGGTACGATTCCCCCTGGTGTACACCAGGAGGTGACCCGTTGGTCCGCTCCGTCTCTCCTTGCCCTCTTCTCCAACTGGGGGAAAATCCGCCGGACGTTCGAACTCCCTAACAATACTATTCCTGCCCTCCCAGCCCGGCTGCCGTTCGAAGTTGAGTCCCTTGCAACGGGGGGTTCGTTCACGACCTCGCTAACTGGCTCCCCAGAATTGTCCTCCGACAAAACCGCGAAGCTGTTGCGAACGGGGATGGGATTAGCCTCCGCATCCCCCACTCCCCGTCTCGGTCGAGCCACCGCCCCCCGCCCTTGGGGCACAACCACCCACTCGGGCCTCAGGCTGTGAGTCATCCCCAGACCCGAAGATTGCACCGTCTTCCCCAAGGCCGCCGCACTTGCTTTCGCACCCGAGCATGCCCGGGACACCACCTTGGTGCTGTGCAAGGTCCTGGAAGAAACGCTACAACCACCGGGGCCCGAAACCCTCCCACAACCCGTAACCCGGGCGAGTATCTCCGTAACTAACCTCTCCAGTTCGGCGACACGTGCCTCGAGGAGGTCGCTCTTCACCTTGCTCTTGAGGCTCGCTACAGAGGAACTAGGGCCAGCCATACTATTCTACAGGCTTTAGCACTTAAAACGATTTGAATTTACACTAAGTCCTCTAAATATATAAGGCGGGTATAAGCGAATCAAGTACGATACGCAAGGTTGCGTAAGAAGTACTTTCTAGCAAAGTAGTTAGACGGATAAAGAGCAAAAATGCAATGGATCAGTTGCTAGAACACGCACGCACGTATAGGATCAAATAATTATTAAGAGTCAATACTAATACTTTGGAACTACTAATAATTTTAAGTTCTATAACAATACTTAACCACTGAAGCAAGACAAATATAACTAAGCAAGCGCTACAAATTAGTAATACACTTGAATAAAGGAAAAAAGAATTTAAGAAAATAAGATGGTCAGCGACTACTTATCCGTTACACCGTCGGCTACAGGACCAGGCTGCTTCTCAACACTACTTCACTACACAGCACTACTTCACAAAATGCGATTTCAAAAATAACACTACTTCACTTCACAGCACTACTTCGCAAAATACCTTTTCAACCGTGGGCCTAGTTATAAAAGCCTGGATGGCTTCTAGGATGCGATTGCTTGCAGACTCACCTGGTGTGTTGTCATTTACCCACTTATCTATATTTACACCATTCTCTTTAAAGAACCTTTTCTCACTCTCACTGAAAATTCTTTCAGCTTGAGCTTTGGGTAGTGGCCTATGTATAGCTGGATCAAGCTGCAATTTTGAAACTGTCGGTGAGCTTCTATTTACATAATCCTTCAAAGAGTTGTTAATATTCTTGTAGTACTCAATTGCGCAATAAGATAGATTAGGGTAATCAGAAATGTTGAGTCCTATACCAGTGCTTTGTATATACTTATGGTATTTAAAAATGTCTTGGCTTTCAAAAGAATTGTACAATGCTAGAAATTTTTGCGACTGCGATCTAGGGGATGTTTTGTCTCGCTTTGTAACATTACGGAACCCAATCACATTTGGATGAGCATTAGATCCAATTTCATTCACACTGACATCACTTCCTCCGCTGTCTGAAGCCTCACTGTCACTTATCACTCTGGCACGTTTCCTCGACCTAGCCCAAACAACTTCTTCATCAGAATCTGAAATTTCATTTATCGGTGCCGGGCTGGTTTTTCTACTTTTACGAACTTGTCTTGTCACACCTCGGCTACGAACAGTCACAGAGCAATCATCATCTTCACTAGATAAATTATCAAACTCTTAATCCAGTTCAAACATGTAGTCATCATCTTCACTACTTTCATTATTTATTTCCATTCTTATTTCATCTTCGTTCATTTTTGAACGCCTAAATATAAATCGAATACCATCCAGTGTAAAAGAAGGAAAATATTATGAAGAAATTCACTATCACAATAGTAAAAATTATTTTTTACTCTTGTGTAAATATTACTAGTACATATACAGAGATAAATAACAATATATTCTAAATAAATAGTTTATTTTGAATTTAACTCACCAAAATCTGCACAAAAGCCACTAAAATCAATTAGAAGAATCCTCGGTAGAACTAAGAAAAGAACGTGAAAAACGCTTGCCAACATCAGCTGAGATCCCAAGTTATAAAACCGAAGTTACGCAAAATCGAACTTCATTTATAGAGTTGATAACTTCATAAAAAATAAATACTACTCGCCAGAAATAGGTGAAAAGGCTTCATAAGTTCCTAGAAGTTTACAAAAGTCACATAAGATAGCAGCACCTTACACAACCTAGTGGTGTCGAGCTCGACTCGACCTTGGACCTGATGCTAGCGCTAGGCCTGTCGAGCCAGCCTCGACGTTGGACCGCAAAGGGTTAAGGGAATAACAATATTGAAATCCAATTCCACATTCTTCACTCAAAAGAGCCCCATACTTCATACTTCATACAGAACTCATATTTAACATTCCACAAATGATTACATTACTAACATAAATAAAGTTATGTGCCAAAACACAATATGTACAATGAACACTAGGTGGCTGCCCCACACCCTCTGTCTCTAAATCATCAAAAGAAAACGCTGATAACTGACTGTAACGAAAGAGTCCACAGTCACACAAATTAATGTGCCAAAACAATGTGTACAAAGAACACTAGGCCTATGTGTGCCTAAGGTTTTTTGAGTTCATTGTCTGCAGCCTTTTTCTTCATTGCTGCTGCAGTTTTCCTGTTCTGCCTTTTGCACCACCAGGGAATGGAAATCATGCATACAACATTGAAGATATGTGTGGCCACGTCCACATGATGCTCTGGGCATGCATCCTCCAGCCACTGCATGTTTGCTTTCTTCTTCATTAAGGAGATCAGTCGTGCTTTTATGGCTTTTGAATGTGCATCCATTGCCATAAACTCATCTAACACTGTAGTTGCACTGCCAATGGTGTTCATGAGGTTTTTGGTAGGGTAAGTGAGACCCACGCGTGATTCGCTGTATTCTTTGAATACAATTCCTGCATGGAGGAATTCATCACGAATGGTCGTGATAAGACCTTCCCTACAATTGCCGCAACTGCTCCCTTCGAGAGTCCGGCGAGCAATGTAACCTGTGACATATGCAAGTGTGAAAGTCTCACTATCAGGGTCAAATTCTTTCTTGGAGGTAAAGTCCTCTCCCTGTTGGGCAGCCTCAGACACTACTTCATTGAGTTTTGGTGCAGTGAGAAACTCGCAGGTTTGATAGCAATTGAGAAGGATCTCTATCCTCCTCACAATTGGCACCAATTATGTCCTTGAAGGTCATGCCATTAATAATGCATGATTTCAGGGCACTCTGGAACTTGGGGACTGTCGGGTTACTGTTGCACCCACACTGATGGCGTATGCATCCAAATAAATGTTCTAGAGGGTCTTGGTTAAGAGACCTAGTCTCTAGGAAGGAAAACCCTAAATCCTTTAAGGTACCCCATAGCTTCAACAGTGCCCTCAAAGTTCTCAACCATACCCCTGAGAAGGAATTTTGAGTACAGAGGAACATCCACTTTCACTCCACTTCTGAAAAAATTGCCAACTTCCTACCTCAGTGATGGAATCTTCCCAAAACTTGAGGTGGAGCATTTCACACTCTTTCCGAAGTTGGCATTTTAATCCTTGAGCACCTGATGGTTCAGCTAATCTACCATTAAAGATGTCGAAAAGCTTGTCGGCATATCCAACGTAGTGTGCTGTGTGTAGGGCTGCAGTTGGTAAAGCAACTACAAAAAAGCAAGGGAAAAATGAAGTAGGTACTTGGCTACCATGTATTAAAATGGTTTGGAGACATGAAAATGAATTATGCAATATTTCCCGTAAGACTTATATTCATAAATATGAAGAACATTTGAAATGTCACAACATCAAGAATAAACTAAAATTAACAATAAAAAGTAAAATTTTAAACCTTACAAGGCATTTTGAGAGAAATTTGATGTGAAAGTGTACAACATAACACTCATTGATAAATCAGTCATTTTATTAAATTGAAACTAACGTGGCATTAATTTACATGGTAGGAATTACGAAGACACCGTTGAGGATGAAAGCTTACCTTAGCAATAACTATAAAAGAAAGTTACGATGAAATCCCATTTGGTGATATTGGCATCAGTGGATAGCCATGTTTTGCACTAAAATGTTGCTAAGATATTACTAAAGTTTTTAGACTAAAGAAGTCAATTTAAGGGATCATGCTATTGCTTTCCAAGATCCTCATATCTTTATGGTAATTAGGGAAAACCTTCCGTAATGTGGATGAGAGTGAAGGATATACTCAAATGATCATGTGGAACTCTTTCATTAATATTGAAACTTACCACTAACAACAAAGCCGCAAATGGTTGCAGCCGTGGAATGACTGAGCACCTGGGCAGCAAGGGAAACCCTCATGCTGAGATAGCCGGTGGGTGTCAGGTGATCGGAGGTCAATTTTCTGAGATGCCTTTAGTGCTGTTAAATCTCATATGCTTGGATGATGTGGTCCCAGGTGGCCTTCCCGTTCACAACCTCCTGCCCCAATTTCACCCCAGCACTTTAAGACACAACACATACGGAACAGCATATTCCGGAGGCACTTAATGAGGTGTGGAGGGTCAAACAACGTGCAAATTGACCTTCCATTGTGAATGAAGTAGGTGAACCCAACATTTTCAGGGCACAGACACTTCCCGTTCACAACCTCCTGCCCCAATTTCACCCCAGCACTTTAAGACACAACACATTACGGAACAGCATATTCCGGAGGCACTTAATGAGGTGTGGAGGGTCAAACAACGTGCAAATTGACCTTCCATTGTGAATGAAGTAGGTGAACCCAACATTTCCAGGGCACAGACACTTCCCGTTCACAACCTCCTGCCCCAATTTCACCCCAGCACTTTAAGACACAACACATTACGGAACAGCATATTCCGGAGGTACTTAATGAGGTGTGGAGGGTCAAACAACGTGCAAATTGACCTTCCATTGTGAATGAAGTAGGTGAACCCAACATTTTCAGGGCACAGACACTTTTTGTTCCCACGTCGCATATTGTGGCCACGATATTAAGTCCACTGCTGTCACATGCTTTAAGGACTTCTCTGAGGAATGTAACCAAACCTTTGGAGCTGACGCCACCATGGCTCACATAGTATGCCACAGACTGTGTCCACCGGCGGCGTAGACCTTGGACTTGGGCTTGGTTTGCTAACTTTCCAGAACGGCCCACCCCTCCCAAGTCTAGGAAACCCATGACTCTGTCCGCCTTCACGTTGTAGTGCAGATGCTGGCGTAGAGACATCTCATCAAACATCAAACAACACACGCGGTCTCGTTCATCCATGTCATTGACACTGTGTGTGAGAGATGTGAACACACGATCATCAACGTCCAAATCAAAAGACACAGTTCACAAATTTTACCATAGTTCTTTTGCTGGGCAACGCAAAGATACTCTGTAAAAGTGTGTATGACTTTGGAGACCTTTTGTACATTGCCAATGCAAGTAGCTTATCACCTTCTGTCCATCTCCGTCCTTTGGGGCTCCGCTTATCACACCGGATTTGTGAGGCAACAAATTGGGCAGTAGCTAAGGACATGGAGTTGGAGAGGACTTCGACAGCTTTGGCAGGATCGCTTGTGGCATCTGTCAATCGGTGAATGGTCAGTTGTGCCTTTTTATATTCCTTGCGGAGGCAACGCAAGGCACGCAATTTCTTCTCGTAAGAGATGAGTAGAATCTTCTTGCGAGGAGTAAGCTTCTTCCTCCGAGTGCAATTGATTTCGACAAGTATTTACTGTCGCTTCTTCCTCAAAAGACTCTGGTTCCTGCCAGAGTTTGCACTGCTATCAGCACGAAGGACATCCTCTGCACTTGGGAGAGCATCCTCCACACTTGGGAGAGCATCCTCCACACTTGGGAGAGCATCCTCCACACTTGGGAGAGCATCCTCCACACTTGGGAGAGCATCCTCCACACTTGGGAGAGCATCCTCCACACTTAGGAGAGCATCCTCCACAATGCTTGAAGAATCATCCATGACTTCAGGCGGGTCAGAGTACAGAAGTTTGGTGGAGCAAGATTGTTTCCCGGACTCCTCCTCCGTGCTCACTCTGTCATCCACAACCATTACAGAGGGGCAAGCACCATCTAATTCATAGAAGTCACCACACATAGGTGAGGTGGAGTAGGATTGTCTATGCAGTGGTGTGGATGTAACTTTCTGGGAGAAATCAGGCTCCAAGGAATTAGTGCACAGTGACACATCAGATGAGTAACCATGCACATGGTTAGCTATGAAGGCATATCCAGGGATGGTGAAGGCAGTGAAATGCTTGGTGTCGCTCCTGGAAGAAGCATTACCTGGTGGTGATCCCGAAACTGCCTACTGTCAAAATGACGAGATCAAAGGTATCCAGACTTTTGTGTTCCATCCATTAGCCTAGGGTTTTGCGAAACAGCTGCCCACTGAGCCATTCTAAAATGTGAGAAACAGAAATACTACTTAGTATTTACGGTGCATAATAGGACCTGCATTTGTGCAATTACTACAGAAATGGTAAATGATAATAATGTCAGTAGTTTGTAAGGTATTTTTGGGGGGGTGGGGGAGTAGGGGGTCATTGACCTCCCCCGCCCCCATTTCCCCCCTCTTCCTTAGCGACACCTAGGCATTTTGGGGGTGGGGATGAGTAGTGGGTCCCTTCCCTCCCTCTTCTTCGCCCCCCTCCTCTGGGTCACTATAGCATTTTAGGGGGGGGAGGGAGAGACGGGAGTCCCTCGCCTACCCCTTCCCCCACCCCTCTCCATGTCTTCCTCCCTTTTCCCGGTTTCATCATGGATTTTCCACCCCACCACCTTGCCTAAAGATCTCTCAGCATTACATAAATTAGTAAAGTTATTATTAATGAAAAATCACCTTGAAAATTGTTATGATTTGCAGAAACCATAAGATGCTCACTTTCAAATAATTTAAAATAAATAAAAATATTTTCTCGTCCAAAGATGGCAAATAATTTAATCGCAGGTGTATAGAGGTTACGGTGACAGAATTTAACATTTCCTTGGCCTAGGGAAACGTAGTTTGGATGATGAAAATAGGTAAGGTTAATTAGCAAATAGAAGAAAATACGCTGAAAGTTCATTAAAAAAATTATTAGACATCATCTGCAGTATTTAAACATAGAAGTAAATTTTCGATTTCTTTGTGAACATATTCTTCAGCGGAGTCATCGAAAGAAGTGCAGTGGATGAGGTGGTCAAACCATGATCCATCCAGCCAACTACCATTGACATACAGTATCTTCCTCCTCACACTCATCACTGATCAGTGAATAATCCAATGTGCCCACTATAATTTGACTAGCATTACACTGCACATTATTTAATCCTTTGGAAGGGGATTGATGGGGGACATGTGAATGAATAATAACACTGAGGCTCACACCCTGTTTCGCTGGTTCACAAAAGGGCAGAATCACTGTGTCGATACTGGAATCGTAAACACCGTAATGCATTTCACCATTTTTATCATTGTCGGTGGCCGTTTCACTAAAGTGTGTTATTTTTTCGTAGACTGATCCAATGTCAGTGCTTAAATAATGCTTCTCCTCGTCTACACACTCACTTAACACATCACGTTGCACAATGTTTTCAAATATTATTTCCACATCACTACTATTATCAAGCTTTGGAAAACTACGGTCAAGTGGGGTCTCTAACAATCCTGCAAAGTCGGACTCCTTAAAAGGGGTGGATGTCGCAGGGTTGAAACCAGGTTCCCGTACATTTACGGATTCTCTGAGCAGCCTCGCCTTTATGACCCAAGGAGGCTGATCCTCGAAATCATAGTCGGACATGTTTATGCTTTGAGTCTGAAATGACAAAGAAAAGTGGTAAAATTAGCATGTACAACTTACAATTGGAATATAAGGAAAATACTTAGATTTTAGTAAAAGTCAGTTAACTTACCATATCTGTAGAAATTTCTTCGGAGAAGAGCTTCCTCTTAACACCTCTTATCTTGAACGATGTTATGGTGGTTATGGTCAGGCTTCGTATAGGCTGCTGTGACGTCTAGTGGAAGTGCTTGCTGTGCGATGAAGGGAATTCAATTTCTGCGACACCCCATTAAAACTAAACCTACTACTGCTACTTATAATTTTTCTCTCTATCCTGAGAGAGGAGGCTTGATTTTGCATAGGTATAAAAAGAATAACAGGTGCTACCAGTTATCCTTAATTGTCTCTCACGACGCCAGAGAGAACAGCACTGATCGACAGTACCCATGCAGAAAGCGATAGCTTGTCCTGCTGTTCTGATAACTTTCTCCTAATAGAACTCCATCGCCAAATCTCCTTAGCTTGCTCCTCGATCTTACAATCGAAATGAAAAAAGTTCATCAAGCAAGTTCGCTGTAAAAATGTTAGTACGATGTCGACTTCGTTCTGGCTCATCATTGTTCACAGCATATTTCATAAGCAACGTGTGCCAATAATTCTTCACAGTGAAGTAAAATTTACAAAATGTTCATATGAAATTGAGCTATAGCCAACTAAGCATTGACGTTAAAGAATTTTTCTGTGAAATCCGTGATTTACTTACCTGTTAATATGAAGGAGTACTTCAACAATATGCTTGCACTTCCCTGAGCCCGCCTTGCAATTGGACACTGCAGGTGATGTGGTGTCATGTCCGCCATCCACTTCAAAAACACCTACTTCGTGCGGTTTTGCATTTAAGTTACTTGTTTGGAGTACTAACCCCATCACATTGAGTCCCATGGCCGAACTCTCACTTACACCACACGTAATCAATTGCTTCGCAATAAGCACTTTCGTGCCCTCACTTAAAGGCCTCTTGTCCCCATTAATATAATTGATGATCTTTTGACTCATATCACTGAGAACTTAATCAAATTATGATTCCTGGTCGTCACTCCAGTTCTATGTGACTTTCTTTTTGAACGTGAAAAAATGTATGTTCCTTTTGTAAATGCTTTCGGAAGGAATTTCTCGTATGAAATATTCTATAACAACCATTCTCTGCACACCTGTAGTTGTCAGCAGTAGAAAGATGACTAACAGCATAGTGATCAAACAGCCCACGAATGGCAGGAAGGCTTGCTAGAAATCTACCACAAACACATTTTTTAATGGCTAAAAGAAACCCAATTATTTGCAAAAAAATAAATCTTAATGGAAACAAATATCATTTACAGTATAAAAATTAGCTAATCTTTAGCTGAAATAAGGCTCTTGTCTTGAATCTCGTGGTATCCCATATACTGCCCTTTGAATAAATTCAATTGACTTTATAATAAAGCTTAAACAAGTAATCTCCAAGAGTCATAACTTGCACGTGTAGGATTCAAACATTACCTTGACTAGAACTGTCATTAGTTCTTTTTGTACCCCTCCTCCGACCTGGTACAAGACCAAGCTTGGAATGAGATCTGCGGGTGTTATACCACTTGCTCTTTTCTTGTCTCACACACTCCTTTAGAATCAATTAATATCCAGCATCCTTGAAAATATTTATCATTCCTTGAGTTATCACTCCTTAAGTGCTGTTATAGCATTCAAAATATTTATAGAATATTGATCTCATTCTAATGGTTATGCCATATGGAGAAGAATAGCTCCAGGGAAAGAAGCTTACGCTGAGAGAAAGCAACTGTTGATTGGTAATGTTAAGTAGAAACATGAATAAAATATTAAAGAAAGCCTTGATATGAAAAATAGCACTGAATGGTTGCCAAACTTTGTCACTGAGGAAAGAAGATGAGTGTAGTCTGGGGGCTTTCGAGATGTGGGATTGGAGAGGAACGGAGAGGGTCAATTGGGAGGAGAGTAAGATGAAGGAGCAGGTTTCTAAGAGGATTAAGAGAACTTAATGATAAGGTTAAGTAGCTATTTTAAAAGTAAAATCCTAGAATTCGAAATGACTGCATGGAAGAGAGCAAATAAATTCCTTCCAAAGAATTTTTTATCACAAGGGAGCTAATGTATGCACATTTTTAATAGAGATGTCAATGAAACACTTCAATTGCATTTAGCAAATTAAAATTTTGAGGGTAATTGACACTGGGTTGCTCCTGACTATACTTACCTTACTTTCTGTGGGGAACAATTGTACAATCTTTTCAGCTAAATATTTCAGCCTGTCAGCTATATATTTGATTCTCATGTTAGCTGGCTCCGTCAGCCCAATGGGCAGAGCCTCCACATTCCTCAAAACAGCATTGTGCCTCCGATACTTGATTTACTGGATGCCCACTATTTCTTCTCATCATATAATTGCTGCAATGGCCTCTCATTATTCCTTATCATTTTCTTTATGCGCTGCACCTTGTCCTAAAATTTAAAGGCACTAACTCGATCAAGAGGCCCATAGTGCAGAGCATCAACATAGAGATGATGTAATGTGGTGCAGCATAGTATTGTGCAGGATAGCGCATGCTCTAACAATCTTCACAGCCTGTGGAGGCTGATAATGAAGCACCCTGTCCTTATGTAAACATCTCTACCTGCCTCGAGCACACCAAATTACCTCTCCACCAGAGGTCTGGCATGGCAATGGGCTAAGGTGTACCTGTATTCAGATGTTAGTTCTGCAGCTTGAGGCAAAGGAATCATAACATATGGCTCCAAGGCATACCCTGAGTCGCCTGAAATGTTGAAGTGGAATACGTAAATGCTCACACTGAATTTCAAATTGAGTAGGTAATCATGCAATGCACTTCGCTTGGTTTTATTTCACAACGTATTATTAGCACCCCATACGATTGTCATAGGCCTCGTTCATGAAAGTCCTAGCCTGTGAATGCGTCCAAATGAATTGATCGTGCACCGATCCGGGATAAGAGATCACATTCATGATGTTTATCTTATCATCACATTTCTGGAAGTGATGCAACTTATAAATTTCATTTCTTCTCTTACAGGGACAGATAAAACACTATATATTACAAGAAAGAATGAGCATAAAGTTTTATAACATTACCATTTGTACATTTAGTGATAAAAAACCCTTGTGGTTTCTTTACCTTTCAGCATTTTGGTCTGACGTCACGATTGCGTCGTGTGTGCAACCTGTGGCACCGATAACCCCGGAAAATTGTGCTGTTGGTCGGAGCCTATCAAGGGAATGGTTAACACATTCCGGACTGAGGTTTAAAGGACTGTTTTTGCTCACTGGACTGGGGTTTATGGTGGGTTTTTGAAAAATTGTGATTCTTAAATTTTTTTAAAGATAAATCAAGCTTTTTTTCATTGAAGGTTTAAGTTTTTTCTACCAATACCCGGAATAATTGTGATTTTAATTAATTCTACAAATCTACTTTCTAATATGCTCTAAACTGTGATTTAAAAAAAAAGTTCAACAGCAATATCTTCATGAAACATTATTTTAGAAATCTTTTATTTAGCCTAATTGCATTAGAAAATAGCTATTTGTTACAAAGAATGAACGCAAACACTTTCTGTTTACATTTATCAAAATATATAATAATTATGCATACAATATCAGTACAATAGTTTTTCATAGAAATGACTTATTTCCACTTTTTCATATTCCATACAGAAATATATGACTTGGGTCTCTGATTCAATACAACATCTGTAGTATCAAACTATCATATCTGTACACATAAAAGAAAAACAAAATACATACTGAGCTACATATAACATACTTCAGCTTCTTCATAAACATAAGTAGCCCGTGTATGAAAAATTTCGAAGCAACCGGGGACACAAAGTGGAACATCACTCGTTGGGCAGTAGTAAACGGTCTCTTTCCTTGCCCATTTTCCTGTTTGTTTTTTCTTTCTGTCTCCACAAACCTTACATGATCTACACGGCCTTGCTTTTTTTCTGTAGGAGGAATCTTTCAAGGAAAATGCCGCCCTTTCAATCTGTCGGCTGATGTTGAAGGGTTCGTTTGAATTTCATCTTCCCCTGGTCTGAGAGCCATCTTATCCCCAACACTGCACATAACGCTCTCCAATGGCGCATGTGTGTTATTCACTCTAGTTTTTCTGAAGATTATGTAACTGTTTACAGCCCCTCGAAGGAAGAGGTGAAAAAATAATTTCTTCCACCATTTTATACTTTTCCGCTGGAAAGGATAATATGCAACGAGCTGGTCGTTTCGGTCAACCCCTGTCTTATTTATGTTGTAGTCGAGTAGGGCGTCGTTTAGAACTGAACCACTCTTTGCCCTAACAGATACTTCCGACACAGTAGCACCATGCTTTGATGACAATACTGTCACATCCCTTGTGCCCTTCCATTTTCAGGCCATCAAGTGTGGTCTGCGTCTGAAGGTAATCTCTCCATTTTTCAAGAGAGCAGTTGCCAAACTCTTAGGCATTTCTTTTCTATTTAGCATCACTGTTCCTACGGCCAATGTTTCTCTGTCCCATAAATAATCCATTAGACTTGGGCTTGTGTAAAGCCTGTCCATATACACAGTACATATGCCCCTTAGCCACCAGAGGCACGACCGCGAAGTCTGTTTCCCCTTTCCCTGTATACACCGCCATATTTAGGATGTATCCTGAGTTTGATTCGCAAACAAAGTATAGTTTGATTCCATATATCTCCGGCTTATTTTTCATATAGACCGTAAAATGTACTCTGCCATTATCACATATTCCCTCGTCAACTGTGAGATTTTCGCTTGGTGTTAGTGAACCCTTGAACCTTTCAACAAGAAAATCAAAATATAGTCTAATTTTATGCAGAGGGTCATGGTTTGGTTCTCCCTGTGAAATGTAAGTATCATTATTATTCACATGCATAATTGCCATGATACTCTTGAACTTATCACGACTCAATAACCGTCTGGCAAAAGTTCTATGTAGGATGCTCGGATACTTCGTTTTCAGGTTGTATATCCTGTCTCTGTGAATCTGAAACGGTAAATCATACTCAATTCATTTTCAAAATATGGATATTGGAAAATACTACATATAATATTTCAGTGAATAATCATGCACAAGTAAAATACAAATGCAAACAATTGATATTAGAATCACTTATTATTTGCACTTCACCACGAATATCTAGAAGACAATGGAAATTAACGTATACCTGTAGCTATAACCAAGAACCTCATTAGAGGACGTTAATCTCCTATTTCGAACGTTTTATCAATGGCCGCGCAAGAAATCAAGTTCCAACTTCGGCCGCTAGAGGAGCTGCAACCGCGAGGGAGGCCCTTAACAGACGTTACTTTGGAAAATCAATGTTATTTCCCAATTGTGTTCTACCTGTGTGAACTGTGACAAGCAATGGCTAAATGTCTCAATTTAACTTTGCCATTTTTCTGTGGAGCCGTGCCTTTTCCTGATAAAAATTGTCTGCTTTATTGGCAGCTTTGCAAGCAAAGTGCATTCTGCTAAAGACAAAGAAGCGGACTATGGCCCCGGTTAACATATGGCAATGCTCTTGACAACCTACTAGTGGTAGGATATCAATATCTTCCACTGCTTCCATTACTTGAAATAGGGAGTGCACATTTAGCTTACAAGTGGAAAGCACCTGGCAGTCTTCATTTCTAAGACACTTATCAAATGATACAGCCTTTTGGATGAATATGATGAGTGTCCCCTGTTTATATTATGTATGAAAGCATTGTAACCCTCACCATCAGGAGCACCCTCGTAGTGGACGCTCTTTACGCAACCTTCACAGCTGGTAAAACGTGTAGCTTTCCTTGCTACATACCTGGAAAAGTACCCCAGCACAAAGTCAGAGGAATGCAGCACATGGTAGTTATGGTCGTCCTCCATTACTACTGGTATGTTTTCAGCCAAGCTCCCCTTATAAATTATGCTGTCCATGATGCCTCTGGAGTTTTTCAAGGCGATCCTGTGGATCAGTGTTGTCAGCCGTTGACATCAGGGTCCTCAACATATCTTCCCCTGATACATTACTTCCCTTGGGTGGCTTCACCAGGGAGTAAGCGCTTATCAGTTTAAACATTTAGGCAAACAATACAGAGTCAGGGTGATCGTTTGACCCACAGGCGGAGCGCATCATTCCTAAGGATCTCTGCAAAGATAAGGTTAAAAATGTCTGTCAATTCGTAAACTACAAATTGATATCACTCCAAAAAATAACTGGAATAGAAAATTCATATTGTGACGGTACGCGGTGAGTTCGGCTTGCGTAGGCATCGCCGTCTCGGTTGCGCCGCCAACAAACTTTACGACCGGGATTCAACCCCCCCGCTCCTGCCCCTCTCCCTACGATTAGCCCGGAAAGAATACCGAACGACGGGAGACGAGTGAGAGTAAAGTAACACGCTCGAAAATTGCTGAGCGTCGAAGGGGGCTCCGCACAGGATCGCGGCCAAGCTACCAGTAGGTAGACAAATGAGAGGGTATCTTTGGGGGGAAATCTTAACGAACTTTTGCATTCATAGGTGATTATATTTGATCTTACAGGAATTAAATTAAAAATATTGAGTTTACGTACGGGTTAAGAGACGACTCGTGATTAAATCTGATAACATGAACAATTTATTCTTAGAACCTTTGAACAAACAGAATACGTCGGAACATAAAAAAAACGGAATCAAACAAAAAAAACAAAAAAATTACCCTCTTACAGACTAAATGAAGGATGAATGGATTGGCAATAAATGCTACATGAATGAAATAGTGAAAGCAAGACAGTGAAAAATTACCCTTCGATGAATGGAGAATTAAACCTAAATTAACCCTAGACAAAATACTTTTTTACAGAAATATTTACAGGCTCCTCGTCGTTTTAAGTCACTGTCCGTTGCACAATTGACGGGAGAAATAGTGATACAAAGGAAGTCTTTGACTTCGCAAAAAAGAACGTAATTAACATGTGGCATGGGAGATCTTTTGACTCCCATAGGCAGGCAAATCAGGCTGGAGAGTTTTGGATTGACAATGAGAATTACATCGCCCTGCTCGACACCAGGTGCGCATCTTTCGTGAACATTTATGACACAAAATCACTACATCTTCTGATGGAGACAAAATTGGGGCGGGTTCATTCGTGTGGAAAAAGCCACAACAGACAAAGGCAAACGTGGCGGGGTTGATAAAGGGAGTGGGAACGTTCCCGAGGTACTTATGCTTTCTAGAAGAGCACGAGGCGGCAGGTCGTCGCTTCCACGACGAGTCAAACAGCAAGTCGACACCAGGCAAGGGTCCTCCTTTTTGCTCGTTGCTGCCGAGCCGTGTCGACGCCGCGTGCAGATGATTCACCTCCGTTCCACAGGTCTAAGATAGACCTCCCTCTCTTCCCGTATCTGCTTCCACGTTGTCCAAAATTCAGTTAATAAGTCATGCGCCAAGAGATAAGAGCGAAGAGCTAAGAGCGTAGAGAGCTTCTGTCTCCCCGTCCACGCTATTTATGGGTTTTTTAGGCGATCCCAACGCCATCTTTTTAAGGCATACACTAATTTTTACAATTTTCAGCGCCCTCTTTTCCGAGGACAAACCACACAAAAAAATGAACCACATAAACACACCGCGGTAATTCAAATCAATATATGAGTCGTCTCTCGACCGCTAGTCGCGCGAAAAATCGGGGAGAACGTAAAAATGAAAAAATGTGACATACCGTACGGTATGTCACAATATGAATATGCAAAAATGATCCACCTACTTCCAAAGCATCCTGATTCAATCTGGCTGTCATCAGGTACGCATACCCACAATCTGCCTCATGATCTCCCCGCTGATTCTTCTGGTGTTTTGGGATATGGTCTCCCAAATCCGTAAATCCATGTATTTTTATCTCTTTCCGGTCAAAAGCCACACACTGGGCAAACTTCATTTCATCTATGAGGAGAGAACCTAGGGAAACAAATTTAGGAAATAAATTTTATATCTTGCCTTTATGCAGCAAATAGAAAACCTCAATCATCCATCATTGTGATACCTCTCCTCTTCACAGACGGAAGAAGTTGGGCCTTTCCCTTCAAGCAGTTGAAGGTTGTCTCCTGGAATCCATATGCCCCTTTCACTTTCTCCAAATATCGGCTAAGGGTCTGTACACTGGGTAGGGCTAAGATGCCATGAGACCTGAGGTGCTCATATGCTTTCCGACTTTTGATCCTAAGTAGGATGCATTCATATAAGTACCCAATTGTTTGTGTAGCGTCTACCTTTTGAGTTTACTCGTTTAGAGGACTCAAAACAGGATCTGATAGCATCTTGTTGAGCCACAGGCAGACTAGCTACTTCAGCCTCCAGGATATTTCCAGGTTTAGCACTGGTCTGTAACCTCAACTCCTCCTTGTGCCTTTTTAAGTCTGAGACCTAGAAATTCATCAATAAAATAAAGAAGTGATTAAATGCACCACTCTGAACCAACTGACAACCATACTATACCTTAGTCAACAGACGTGCAGCCTTGACTCTGCATTTTGTCAAGGCAACCTTCAAGCTTTTCCTTCTGACAGTGGACAAATGTTGCCGTCTTTCTCTGTCAGCCAATTGCTTCCTGGCCAGATTGCAGTTAAAGCAACGACTGCTGGCCTGCTTTGCCTCACAGTAACATATCCGGAACACTTTGGATATGCCCTATAAAAATAATGTGAACACAGTGGGTATTAGTTATAAAAATGTAAAAGCACTAGGTCTTAAATAAGTTGCTGATGTTGTACAGTATGTTTATCAGGCAAAAATAAAACATAGTTTAGCGTTTAATAATATTATTCCAGAAACAAAATAAAAGTTAAAGAACATAAAACAACATGCAAATACGTACACAAGTCCTATAAATGCCCCCTGGCAGAAAGAATTAGACAATAACAGTGATGTATGTCAAAAGCAATTGGAATGAGAGGAAAGAAGATGGGTTCCGTGATCATAGGTTGGAAGTAGAGTAGGAAAGGAAATGAGTAGAAAAATTATAATTCCTTAAATCCTTGTCTAAAAAATATAACATCCACACCACTGGAATATTTTTTTTCCTGCAGAATGAAAAGGATCACAGTGTAACAATTAGGGAAATTAATGAACCAGATAAAATCAGAATAGCCATGTTAGAATTGGAGTGGATAAAATAATTAAATTACTTGTACACTTTAAATTAGTTTCGTGAGGCAATTATGATATTGTTGATTTACACAATAGCATAATCATAATATAATCAACCAAAATAACAATTGTAAAAAATAAAATGGAAAATAGACTATAAATAGGCCAATAATACTATGAATATGCAGAACAGTAAATGACCAAAATAAAACAAAATAAAAACTAAATAAGCGTCAAACAAAATGAAAAGACAGATAAATAACTATATAGAAGAAACAATTCAGAAGAGAAAGACAGGAAATGGAATATGTATAGGAATGGAATATCACAGTTTTGGAACAAAGGCCCAGTTTCTAGAGGTCTCACCCAGTCACTGAGAAGTTGGCCTCAGTAGTTTCTTAATTCAGCCTATTAATGATATCATACATGTACTTCCTGAACTCACACGGGTTAAAAGTTGCAGTCGTTGGTTCACCTAATAATAATCTTTCAGCATACCATGATATAAACACCCCACAACTGTGGCTATCTGCTTGAGTAATATGCTCAGGGGATGACACATTCCATTCCACTTCATCTCTTAATTTGAACCTCAAAAAATTAACCCAACAGTAAATTGCATGTTTGTAGCAATCTCTTATGTTACATGCGGCAGGATCATAAAACTACTAATCTTTCAGCAGGCTTAACGTTTAGCAAAGTTCAATGTGAACCCTGGGAATTCAAAGGAATGATAAACCCAGAGTAACATGTAAAATGTACGTCATTAAATGACAACTTCAGTTCTCCAAAGTGTTTAGTTCCAACAACATACTGGGACACTGCTGGATCAACAGTGAATTAATTTTTATCGACAGTACACACTTAGCAAAGGAAATCTGCAATAACAGAATCATACAACCACCCTCTCTGAAAGTCACGTGCAATTAACTTAAGCTTTTGAACATCAGATTCTGCAATATAATAGTCTAATGATATGAGATGGTGTTAATGTGATGATTTCCAATGGTAAACAAAGTAGCTGAAAGATTATCATCTTCATGAATGGGATCTGTGAAGCTAAAATGTCTACCACTCCCTAAAAGATCTTTCTTTAAATCATCTTTCCTTACTGCATCAGGCTTCTTAAAACGGTGTGTAGTCATTTGCCTCTCTTTTTGTTTGATATAATTTACACTGAGGAAGAAACTTGGCATTGGGAGGAACAGCAGTGTGCTCAATACTTTCAGGCTTACAAGTATCAGTAATCATTAAAGCTTCACATTTATCAACGTGCGATTTAAAGAGTTAATTACGTATGGGAGTAATACAGCTGTTTTTTCATTTCCACCCAACACTTAATTTATCTGTAAGATAAGATAATGATCTAAGCATTTGTTCCCTAGAGTACTCCTCTTTGTTTGAAATAAAACGAGGCACACTTTGGTAATTATTATCAGGAGTCGTTTCAATATTTACAGCAGAAATCCTACTCTGTTGATTACGAATAAGAAAAGAATGGACTTGGTGGATATGTTTACAAAGGGAGTAGTTATAAGGACAAGTGCAAATATACATATATGGCTACACAGATCCAGACATGACATTTCATTACATTTTATGAAGCATAAATCAGGAAAATTACACATTGGTGAGACACAGGAGACACAGTATGCAACAGAAGAGTCTGATTGAGCTTTAACACTACACTCTTTGCCATCATTAGATGTAATCACATCTTCATCTGGTATGTGAAGACCTTTTAAGTGGCAGTTTACAGAGTTCCCTTTAAATCCAAGAGGTGGCATTTCAGTCATTCTCTTATACATCAAACTTAAATGCAGGCTTTTTTGAATTCTGCAGAGGACATTAATCAAGTCATCCAATCTGCGATTGACTTTGCGGTTAAGGTAGTGGGTCTTCAGTTTGTTGTGGAAGGTTTCTACAAACATATTGGTTTCTGTGGAAGCATGAGGAAAATTTCTGTGGCACATGGCTCACTTTTCTATTTTAGTCTCATAAGTATCCTTAAAATACTCCATAAAGTTAAATATTTTTTTGAGGAAGCTACCCAGCATGCTATTAAAGGCGTTTTCATTCCTTTCATCAATCAAAGTTTCCAAAGTGTCATATATTTCTGTGATGAGCTTATCATTATATTTAACTTTCTTGTGTACATTTTTTTGCCAATTCCTTCTCACATGCCAGGAGCAAAGTAAATGTCTAACATTTTCACCAAAAACTATGTTGACCGCATTACCAAGGGCTTCATCACCATCTGTCATGACAGCATTCACAATGAGATTTGGATATTTTTTGTAATACTTCGTAATATGCAGATTAATGTCTGCTCATCTAAGTGATTCGTAATGAAATGAGCTACAGGATATCCCACCCTATACTCATCACGAACAATTAGATTTAGCAAATGATATTTATATTGATTAGTGTCATGTGTGGAATCAATACATAAAATTCTACTGCATCCAGAAATCATTTCTTTACATTGATGTTTATTTTGAAAGCCAAAAATAAAAAGTTCTGAAATTTGGTACATATTATCAATGGAGCAATTTCCTATTTCTGTTGGTTTGCCCAATGGCTTGTAGATTAATATAGAATCTCTAATTTATATTCCTGAATTAAGTTTAGAAGAGAAGCCTGTAGAAATTAAATGGTCTGGAATACTGTCCAGTTTCTGATGAGTGAAAATTGCAGGATTGATGTCTATTTTGGGCATTTTAGAGTGTTGGTCTCTCTCTGAAAATGAAATGTTGTGCAAATCCATAGACTGAATGTGGCTGCTCAGTAACTGATCACTGAACATTGCTGTGTTCTTGCTGTTTTTTTTAGCTGATTGATTATGTTGTGTGGTTATGAGAGGCGTGGCTAGTGCCGAAATAAAAGGACTTCAGGTTGCACACGAAATGTTTCTTGCCTAAGGGGTACCACTTCCATCAGGGGTAATCGCTGAGAGGAAGTCGTCATCACACGTTTAAGAATCGGGCATTGCGCCCTGACCCATTCGTTCCTCTTTGCAGAAGAGAAAATTCCTCCTCGATGTGATGACTGTGACTGTCCTCTCAGTGTGCGACATATCCTGATGGTGTGTGACAAATATCGGGACACACGAAACAGGCTAGGCATCAGTGGCGACCTAGAACAAGTTCTAGGCAACGATGCCGATCGCCTAAACCATGTCACTACCTTTTTAAAGGAAACTAATTTAATAAGTATAATCTAATATATATATTTTTTATTATTTTTATATTTATATTTTTATATATTTGGGCTTTTAATGCCATATTTTGTCTAAATTTATATTCATTCATTTTTTTATATAAACTAGATTGTGCGTGGTGCAAAATGACCATAGCTGTCGACGCACCCTTTAAATCTAAACCTGCCTACCTACTGTGAAACAAATTTTCCCATGAAAAATAATCTACCTGTAAATGTCAATCCTATATGTAATGTTGAGGAGGTGGAGATAAGTGGCTTTGGTGAACTGTCGGAGAGTGATGAATCTGAGAGTGATTCAGATGAGAATAGTGTTCATCTTGGCCAATGTTCAGTACAGAGTGATAATGAGTCCGTGCTCGAGGAGGAGCATGTTAATGAAATTTCTGAATTGAGGAGATCGAATAGAATTAGAGAAAGGAAAGAATGTTTCTACTGTAAATCAGCAAAAGTTGTAATTGTGAGTTTTGTGATCCTCGTACAGTCAAAGAAGCACTGAGTGGAGCTCATAAAAATAGATGGATTATAGCAATGGAGGAGGCAATGTTGAATTTTAAGAGAAATGATATTTGGGATTTAGTGAGAAAGCCAACACAAAGTTACTCAGAGAGAGTTACTAATTTCAGAGAGAGTTTAGGATCCCTGGTTAGCGGCCTCACACAATCACTAAACCTCCGGTAAACCCATCAAAATGACCAAAGCCAAGGTTCGATTAGAAAAATCAATCAGCCCCGCTGCCGAAAGTTCGCGATGAGCACTTGTTACCTTATTAATGTACTCCGTCACTGTAGTCTTTTCTTCTTTCTCCATCCGAAGAATTTTCTTCATCATAACTAGCTGTTGAAATTAATCTCTCTCGCAAAACTGGGTCTTCAAGATTCCCCACGCCTCTTTTGCACTCTTGCATTCTCCAATATACTCCATGTGTGAATCGTGGACGGTTCTCTTAATGAATGGTTGCTTGCTTATTTTTCTTCTTTTCTTCGGCTGACGAGTTCTCCAACTCTTCTTCGTCCAACCCATCTTCAACAGCCTCCCGCAAGTCACGACTATCAAGATCAGCTTCGACTTGACACGACCAGGCATAGTAATTACTCGTTCGCAGCTTGGTGATAGTGTCCTTCTCCACTTCTGATTTTTCCGGTTGCACACACACCTCGACTATTTACTCTTTAATGCAGTTTAAGGTAATCTGGGCCCATAACCTGTGCGGTAAATAATTGAACATCCTTTCAGAGTACAGATCTCACTAAAGTAAGAGGGAGACATTCTCAGAACACTATGCCTCAGAAGGCATAAGCACAGTCAAATCAGAAGGGCTAAATAAAAGTTGAAAGTATGTCGATTACAGGGCAGATAAATGTAAACAAGGCCACACAAATACTACCCATTCGCCCGAAAAATAGACCCTCGAAGTCTCAAAATTATCCAGTGCACATCTTCCACCAACTTTTGTGAAGGCTTTATCTACAATTAAACTACACAAACTCCACTTATGGAATACATCAATGCTATGGCTACTAACTTCAATTGTGAGGAACAACATAAATTACAATTAAATACTCCAATGCAGCATGTTATTAAAGACTCAACCAAAGACCGGCAAATTCAAAATAATAAAGAACGCTCGGATAACCCATGACAACATGTTGTTTAGAAGATTTAGATTTCTTGGACGGCACTATTGACAATTTAGGAACTTTTGAAAATTCATGAATCTTTCTGGCTGAAAATGGAGAATGTGAAACCATAGACTACATAGAATCTGGTAATGGGTCTAAAACAGCCCAGCGGTTAGAGTGTGAAGTAGAGCACACGGACAAGATGGGCACAGACGGAGAGGGAAAATGGGTAGGCTGACGGGTTAAGGATGCTGGCTGAGAGGGAGGACAAGGATGGGTCAAGGTATATACAGACGGAGAGAGAAAATGGGTTGGCTCACCGGTTAGGGATGCTGGCTGAGAGGGAGGACAAGGATGGGTCAAGGCATATACAGGCGGAGAGAGAAAATAGGCAGGCTCACGGGTTAGGGATGCTGGCTGAGAGGGAGGACAAGGATGGTTCAAGGTGGGCACAGACGGAGAGGGAAAATGGGTAGGCTCACGGGTTAGGGATGCTGGTTGAGAGGGAGGACAAGGATGGTTCAAGGTGGGCACAGACGGAGAGGGAAAATGGGTAGGCTCACGGGTTATGGTTGGATGGAAAGTGGAGGTAGGTACCCTGAAAAATTTTTTTGGAACCCTTAAGCAAAAAGACAATACATTACCCATTAGGCACTGAATCCCCCTGGGTTTCAAATGTAGTCCATCAAAGGACTGCAGCTCCTCATATGAATCCTTCGAAGAGGCTTGGAAGCACTTCCAGTTTTCGATGAAATAAGCATTTTGCGTATTGAATAAAAAGGTAGAAAATAAACATTACAAAATTTAACTTTATTGAATTGCCTCACAATTGTGAATATCAATAACAAATCTCTTACTCAAGAGCAAAATCTTCAAGCAGATGGTTAAGCTTCCTTGTGGTGCTGTTCACCTCTTCTATCTTCTTCACATGACGCAATCCTGAGCTGAACTTGTACTAATCGGTGCTCCTATGTAATACACTGGATATGTACAGCCTCACCTCAGGGTTTCTCTCACGAATCCTCTTCACAAGAGACCTGTAGTTCTGGATTACTTCTTCAGGAGTCTGGCCTGTTGATTTCAATGAGCAAGTGTAATAATATAATTTATAATTTGGGCAAGTAATGAAAATATACTTTCTTAAAGGCTTTATGATTCAAAATGACCTACCGCAAATTAAATTATTGGTCCCTAAATGAATGACCACATCATTAAAAAACTCAGTGGCCATTAAAATTGACTCCGCCACTTCTTCAACTCTCATCCGAGAGTTTGAAATGATGCTCACATGAAATCCTGGAAAATGCCTAGCATATGTCCTTGCATACTTCCACTGAGAAGCTCCAATCACAAGCAATCCAGGAGCAGCCATTATCAGGGATCTGGAAAATCATTATACAATATCATCAAAATGCAACAAATGCACAAAATCAATTCTTGTATTGTATGAAATAATCAACCAGATTTTTATATCCATATTGCTAAATCCTCAGACAACATTAGCACAGGATTATAAATTACCAAGAAAAAAGTCCAACAAAAACCTAAGTCAATAAAGGTGGAGAGAGGCTTGAAAGCAGGTACCTGTGTAGAGATAATAAAGATATACTTGACATAATAAATATAAGTCAATATCATCTACACTTATATCAGAGGTTGTGCTATACCTTACCTCTTAAATCACAAAGATGATCAACAGCAATAAAGGCAAGATTATCAGAAGACAAGAGCTGTGAATATAGAATGGGAGTTATGAAAAAAGATCTGAGGAGTCCCGATACAATGCAATAAACAAAAATACTGAGAAATGAATTTTTCTAGCTGAACAAGAATATCCAAGAACCTTAAGTTACACGGATGGATGTTAAATGGATGTTGGGGGTCTAGGGGAAGGAATGGATGTTGGGGTACTAGGGGAAGGAATGGATGTTGGGGTACTAGGAGAAGGAACGGTTATTGGGGGACTAGGATAAGGGATAGATATCGGGGGACTAGGGAAAGGACTGGCTGTAGCAGTGGGGTGGCCGAGTCTCTCCACCATATTTTGGTGGCACTGAAGGGCTTTCTCCTCTCTCGCCCCCATCCTATTCAGCCTCTGCACCATATCACTGTGGGAGGCCCTCAAGAACGTCATAAAATCATCTTGTTTCGACTTATTTCGGGGCCTCGCCACAGTGGGTGATGTGGGTGGACCTTGGCTCCCAGACGGAATTCCTGTTCCCTCCTCGGAAGCAACAATTTCACTGCAAGGGAAACAGGAACATTGAGTTTACATAACCTGTAGACATGTATGGCTATTAGACACACTTCATGCCCTTTTATTATGTCCTGAAGGAGTAAAATTAATGTACAGAAGACTTCAATAGCACGCGACATGTTTCAAAATTGTACTCTGAAAAATGTCAATGTAATACTAAGGACCAAGGCAATTTTTTTCATAATTTAGTTGGAAATGATTTTACAATGATGACAGTTACTACAGATCACCAAGAACTAAGTTAATCATGCCAGCAAATAAAAGTCATTCCTCCAGGGAGTGAATTGAATTTGAAAGAAATATTGTTGTGAAATGTTGGACCATCACCTGGCAAGAGTTACATCAAAGCATTATACAAAGGAATTGGTAATTGACTTGAAGTCATTGTGAGGCTTGATCCAGACTATTCTCTTTGTCAAGCCCAGAGAATTTACTAAGGAATTTTGGCATAATGAAATGCTAGGTATGGGAATAAACTAAGCCTGAGATTAAAGATTACGTCAGTAAATTTGAGAGGGACGAACAAAAAAGAATATTGAAGGGGATGAAAGATGCAGTAAGCATAGGAAGAAAACGATATGAAAGGAAGCGAAAATTTGTTGTTTGGCTTGGTGTAGTTGAACTGACATGGAATAACACATTAAAAATACACAATATCTGACTTATAGGAGACCAAAAAGTACATCATTAAAGAGCCATGTATAGGAGGCAAATGCAGGGCACCATAACAACAATCACAGGAAGTATTTGAAAGAACTTACGAAGACATCAGGGAGTCAATCAATGCCTTGGGATTCGCCGCCGGTGCATTGCTGTAAAGCTTATTAAGCACCTCCCAATGAACCCATGTCGGCGTCGAATCCCCTGACCTCAGGGTCCTCTTCACTGACATATACCGCCGCTTAAGATTTAAAATGTTGTCCTTGACTTAGCTAGCAGTCCTAGGGAACCCAAAAGGTGCCATCGTCTCCGCCAGGTCCACCCACACCGAGGTATGGCTCCTCTTGTGATTCTGGATTCTGTAAACAATAAAGAGCATGTTAAATGCAGAGAACATGACACCCTGTCATCACAGTTGTTACACCATTCATGAGCAAATCATGGGAAAAAAGTAATCCCTTAGCTCAGGCAACATTCAAATCATGTTATCCATAGGTAAATACTTAAGTAGTATAAGAACGATTTGATACCGAAGCATAACAAAATCCAAATTGAAATAAATGTTCAATGTACTTCCACTATTCATAGAATGTCGGATTTAATTTCACAGAGATCCTAAATTTCAACCAACAATGATTGCCATTATTACTAACTTATTTTTGGTTTCAGTTTCACCGTAGCGTGTTCGTTCCTTATTTCTTAATAACCTACTAGGAGCTCACCATTGACCACGGGATTTAAGTCAAGTGGATAATGAATGAAAACGGGCCCATCACATTTTCTCTCTCCACGCGTCCATACAAGAGAATCTGACCCACCTTAAAAATATTAATATCTAACCAATCGCTTTCGAGCCTCGTGACCTGACCGGGACCTGAAGATGAGGTGCTCAAAGACGAGAAATGTTTCTACTTGGGCGTTACCTTTACCCGATTCTGGAATAGCATACACAAAGAGACGGCTTCACAGGACTCATTCTTCCAGAATCTATTGTGGTTTTCCATTAAGAACTCCTATCGAAGAGTCCCATAACTAACAAATATAAGTCCGGAAATGTAACGCAAAATCGATGTTAGAGACTCTGGCCTTCAATTACATCTTTAATGGCTGACGCATCAACGTATTACCATGATCGCCACAATTTCCTAAATGTGTGTGCCAGGGGGAATGGAGAGCGTCACTGAACACTAAATCAATGTGTCCCATATTCTTAAAAAGCATTTAAAATCACCTTAACGTTTACGCTAATAATATACGGCTACGTTCATAAACGGCAAAGTCCGCTAATTAGAGTCACTCTACCGGATTTTGCCGTTGAACCGGCAGCGTTGTCCTATAAGTGGTCCTTTGGTTTCCCGATCAGCCGATTCCCGTCTTCTCCGCGTCCGTCTTCTTCTTTCTTGTCGATGTTGTTGAATTGAAGCGTGCGATAGCGTGCAGACCCCCTATTACTACTCTGCTGCTGAGTACTTTTATATCTCTTCTCACTATGATCTTGCGTTCTTCTAAGTCCTTTGCTGATTCTCTTGACCAGATGCCTCTAGCGGAAAGGGTTACAGCAGCAATCTCGACTGATCCGACCTGCATTTCTGTTCTCACTTCTTCTATAATTGGAGTCCGATTGTGTAATTTACTTCCTACTCCCGTTTTTTTACCATTTGTCACCGGGAAAATATTCTTTCACATTGCCAACATACAATAATAAAGTTACTTTTACTGCACTTCATCTTGTGAAAAAATGTTGAGAAGCAATTCCACCTCTTCTTCTGAAAATTGCCTTCCTCGCTCCATTTCAAAATGTGTCTGGATGGAAGATTCGTTGCTCATTTGCCACTTCCTTTTCCGGTTTCGGCCCCGCAGCTAGCGCCTAACCAGTGAGAAATGGCATGGTTCGGAACTACGAGTTACGAAGGTACTTACGTGCGTTCCCACGGCGTTTTTTGGTCACACTCGTACGTACGCGCGTCCGTACGCTAGTAGTGGAAACGGGGCATAAGGAAATGGAAAAACAAATAAGCATCGCAAGGCATGCGAGGTAGGTTAATGATCGATATATCGAAATGGCGGATCGCAAGATGGCGCCAGGATCCCTTATTACAGTCGTCGCGAAAGCTTATGGCGTTGCGCAGTAGACGATTTTGGGACTGGAAGGGTCTATTTTCTAGAAACCGGTTGCCGCGGGTGGAAGGGTGGCACCGGTGGGCTAATGTTTACGATTTTCGTTGCCAACATTGAAATTTGTCATATGCCTTCAAAGAATTTGAATGCCCCCCAGCTATTCGCCGCAGTGGGTTATGGAGTGGGCGTCGTCCCTTTGGACCTGAGCGCGCGCCAGGGGGTCACGGCCTGGGGATCTCAGGCCGATGACTCTGAAGTGGACTTGTAGTTGTAATAAGTATTAACTATTTTCTACAATATTACAAAAAAACAAATATCACATTCGTATTTCTTGAGATTTTCTTTCATTAATAAATTACGGATATTATCCAACTTATTTTGGCATGAAATATCTATATGTTCTCTGTCTCTCTCTAATATATATTCTTATATTTCCACTCTTTTGTGGTCTCAATGTCCCATTTATTTATCAAATATACATTTACATAGTGCCAATTTTTGACATTACCTCTTCAAGTACTTTTTATTTTATTATTTCAGTGACTGAAACTTTAGCTAGTGGTATTCAAAGTCCGATTTCATTCATTGTATTAGCTAAGTAAAAGAAGAATTTAGAATGCACTGTTATTTCGGAATTTTATGTTGTATGTCTTAAATCTTGATGGCATAATTTCACGCGGCTGAAAATTTTAGCAGCTTTACTAAAAAACAACGGATTTGCGCTAAGTTTGGTGCCTACTCAATCAGCGGAATCACGACTATATTTGTTATTTTTTTGTTAATGTTGAAAAATGTTATGCATTTAAAGTAATTGAAATGCCCAGCTGTGAGTCATCGCGTAAGACCATCTATTCCACAGCCCCGGCCGCGGAACGGAGGTATGGCGGGGAAGGGTCGGCTACCTGCTCCATGCTCCGGGACGAGTCGAATTGTCCAGTTGGGCTCGGAATTACATTTTTACGCTGAGACGGTATGTTGGTCAATCTGCCTGCCACGCGCTCACTTTCCCCTCCGTTCCTTTCCTTTACCCCTCCCACACATTTCAACCCCTCTGTTCTGCGCATATAAAGGCCATAAACTCTCGCGAGGACTGTACCTTCTCAGAGTAAATATATGAAGAGCGCTTATTGTAGCTGCGCAGTAGCCAGAATATGAGGACAACATTGAAACCACGTGACTTCGGGGAAAATTGCGGGAAATTTGAATACGCGAATCCGTAATAACTCATTTTTTGAAAAATTTCCACGTAAGACTGTGCCGGCTATTTTAAATTATTACGTCAAGCCACTGCTACGATAACTATAGTATTATTAGAATACTTATCGAAGAACATTTTTTCCCAGGTGCACTTTAATATTAGTGATGAAGTCGACGTACGATTGGGCAACTCGTGCACTTAGAAAGGCTAAATGAATACGCAGAGAAAATTAAAACTGCGAATTATGGTTACTAATAACAAAATAAGGGAGATCAAAAACATCACCACGGTCTTAAGAATCTGGATTAGTATAAAGGAGGTAAGCCTAACAGAAAATCGAAGGCATTAAACATTGGACAAAACATCAACCCTAATCTGAAAATATCACACTCAAGTTATGGCATTCAGCCATTTAAGACCCAGGAAATGAGTTACAAAAAATACGATAAATGAAATAAGTACACAAATTACATTAAAGAGTGAGAAATCGATTTTTGCAATGATAAAAATTAATAGAAAAAGCACATTTTTATTTTGGTGAACATAGAAATTGGAGAAATAAGGGAACGTAGTGGGGAAAGTATAATCAACTACACACGGTAAACATGTAAAGTTAATCTTCGAGGAAATACTTTTTAAAGCAAACTACAATAGAATTGATACTCATCAAATCATTTATTTAATAATTGTCAGTCATCAGTAGATAATGAACTAAGTAAGCGATGAACATTTATGTTGCAACCACAGAACCTCATAGGTACAATGCACAATTAACACAAAATTATGCCATGTATTAACAGAAATAGACAATTTCTACTTCATAATACCCAAGGTGCGATGGACTCCAGCCCTGAAAGCACAGAGAATTTGAAATTTTAAACAAAATTCATCACTGAAAACCACATAGAGGTTAAAATGAAGCACAAAGCTAAGCAACTACATGCCGGAAGTAACACAAGCAACTATCTGATGGCAAAAATGTAATCAACAGCATGAATTCATGCATAAATTAAAGTAATTATTATTAGGCATGTTAAAATGTTCATTTTCTCAGCAGATACTTCTTGAGAAAGGTAGCATAACTTGAATAAATTGAAAAAATGATGACAAAGAAAACAACTGTAACAGTTTCCGTTACAAGTTACGCACCAAAAATTGAAGAATCTAGTGAAAAGAATAAAATAAAACTGTCAGGTCCAAACTGATAAGCTACTGAAAACACTTACTGTTACAGAAGCCAGCAATGAAGCAATAAGTAAAGAAATGATATTGTGGAAGATGATATACCATTCAAGGACGCTATTTCTGAAGAAATTATTAACCTTGAAGTTTCAATAAAAATTAGTCAAAAAACATGATGGAGTTCAAGGAGAAACAGCTTTATGAAGAAAAGCCAGATTTAAGAAATAAAATTCAATGATGTCCATAGACACAATTTTCAGAGGAAATAGTGCTCTAAAAGCACAATGCTAACTAATAAGATCAGACAAGATTTAGGACAAGAAAAGTACCTAAAGGCACAAATTAATGTAGTAAAAATAATTTGCAATATCAATTTAAATGTTATGAATCCACAAATACAACAGCACTGAACGTAATGCCATATACAACTGGTAATAGGCACTTCGTGATGTCAATTACAAGAGCGTCCCTCAGCACTTAAAAGAAAATCACAAAATAACAGGCAGCTTCAAATTAAATGGCAAGAGCATCCCCCAATACTCAGCACTAAAAGCAATACTATGTACAAAGTTTTAACACGAGCCACGAACTATTTACTTATAAAAGACTTTGATTTGTAACGATTTACTAATAAAAGAATTTGATTTGTAACAGTGGTGCAATCATTTTAAATATCAGCAACCAAGGTTATGGATAGAAGCACACATTATTATAACCACGTGCTTTTATCACCAAACTAGCTAAACAATACATTACAACTTATTTCTAGCAGGGTAGTTCAAGCAGAAAGAAATAAAAAGTATAGGTATAGATAGAAAAGAAATAAGAGTGGAAAGTGACTTTTCCACATTTCACGTACGACTCAGTGCAATTCCATGAACAGCAAAACATCACCATCTTTCCGGTGCACTTGATCTGAATTTATAGACGAAAGACGCTGTGTTTGGCCTCAAAGATTCTTCTAATAGAAGAGCCAATACTTCTTCAACGTGAGGGCCCTCGAATCACCTTGATAGGAATATTGCTGCCGAATTAACCGAAAAATTAATCCACTCGCACAGAAATCCTATACACACATATGGCAGATTTCAGCAAAACCTCCCGAGGTCACGTGGTCTACCCCCACCCTGACCCTTTCAATGTTGTCCGCATGCGCAGAAACCAAAAATCCCTCTCACCTATCCTTACTCTGAGATTATCTTATGGCGGGTGCTTATGGTGAAATGGCGGACGTAATTAACCGCGGCGCGCAGTGGTCCAGATTCCAAATCTGACTGGGCAAAATTGTCTGTGAAGAGCATTGCGTGTGGAAAGTAATTTTCTCGCAATGTATGATGTTAAAATGTTAAATAATGTCATTTGACATAAGTTAACAAATTTTATACAAATATTAATATTTTTATTACAATATCATTAACTCGCTGTCTCTCTGGCGAGTGAAATTTTGGAACCATTAAAAGTTTGGATTTCGATGTTTATAAAATTTTCATTACTCTAAAAAATCAGAATGTTAATCTACTGAGGGATGAAATGCATAATTCAATATTAAAAACAATACCTGCTAAATATCCACAATAGCAATGATGAAAATAACTAGAATATGAACATAAAATGCAACCATAGAATCCAATACGTTGATCATTTTACAAAAATCTTAAAGTTATTATACAACTGAATTAGGTATGAGTTAAAAAATTGAAAATGGTAAACAATACACAATAATAATTAATAATAAGTTAATTTTTCCAAACTTAACATGTTCATCAATTGAAATTAACATTATGTGATAGTGATCACTAATGATAAGAGCCATAATACCACTTACTGTCCATCTTATGTATGTCCAGCATTACTATTATATGTCATCTTTTACTATTTATACTTATATTAGCTCAAGATTGATTGAGTTGTAGAGTCCATCTACAATTATAGTAGGAGCAATGAGAATTATTTGTTCTAAATTATAATGCCAAAAATGTATTAAACTTACTGTCAAAGGGTCTGCAAGCCCTTCCTCCCCATCCACAGCCTTTTCCCAATTAAGGAGAGCACCTGTTCCTCCATATCGGAGAGGGGGGGGACCTTTAAACGGGGCCCCCTCCTGTACCCCCAGCATGAATTTTTATTTTTGCTGCTTTTTTTAATATCCAGGCGCCAGTCTTGCCATGTCTAATAAAGAGAATTGTTTTAATAACACATTAGTAATCTGAGCTTAACTTTCTATTTTTAACATTATTTGAATTCAAATGACTGCATTCCAACCACATACATAAGTATATTAAGTATCGGTTGATGAAATTACACAATAACAAAGATAAACAGCTTATGGAAAAAATTTTCTTTACCACTTAGGTTGACCACTGACAAAATTTAGGTCAGCATGTAGCTAATTGACATGCGAAATTTCAATTACTTTCGCCCATTTCACTGGACTCCTCGTGGTACCTCTGGGGCAGGCGTTTAAAATGTCGGCTAACTCTGCCCACAAACGCTGTTTTAACGTGGCGGCATGACTACCTGTGAGCCTATTCCTTGCCAGCCCAGGGTTTTCCCGCATAAATTCCAACAGCAACTCACGTTGTTCGTTGGATACCCGTTCCTTTTGGCGACATTCAGAGGAATCTTCTAGTTTGGAATTATAAATTAAGGCATTGAACAATGGCTTATGTTAATGTTGTTAAAGATTTATTTCATTATTATGTAATTATACAGTTTTTCCATTAATTGATATCGCTATTTTTTATAAACCTTAAATTACGTAATGTATTGCAAATTGGGGCAACCAATTATACCTAAATATTTATGGCAGAACTTATGTGATTAAATTTTATACAAGAAAATCACTCATCATTTTAATAGATCGTATCCCCAGTCGATTTCATGAAACATTAGTGTAACCATGAATGTATGTACTTCGAAATATGTAATAACAGAGGGAACAATAAAATGTATGCGCTGAACATTAACTTTTGGTTGGTATGTTTTACATTAACAGCGAATTGCCAGAGATCTACCAAAATGCGGTTCCATTGGCGTCCCCATTTATTGATACTCATAGAAGACGTTTTCGAACATACCTCTCTTATTTGAAACCATGTTTGCAATTTCGCGCGAGGGATCATGGGAAAAAGGTCGGATATCATTGGAGACGTTACCCTCGGCAACCCATGACGTCAACTGCGCAAGCCTCGGCAATCTTCGTAATTTGTCGAAATCCACTATTTCAGCTTCGTGAATAGCGCGGAACGCGATTTCCCGGCCCTCGACATTGTCGCCTCGACGACTTACCATTGTCGAGGCGACTTTTCCGAAATGTTCGTGAATAAGCCCCCAGGTAACCATCGAGAGCAAACCACCTTTGCGGCCAAACATTGGGATGGAGTTTTTCACCTCTCTCTACTCCATTTCAATGTTTTGCGTGTGCGCACCCGTCTCAGGATCAACCAAGTTAAGGGAGTGTTTCACGGTGAGATGCGTGAACCTAGGATCCGCACGAAGAGATGCATATGACTATTGTCCCAGGTAATACATGCTCCTCAATACAATTCACCAGGCTTCGCGCACTTCTGTCCGGAATCACAGCGAGGAAAACCTTTCGGCTACCTCGCTCGAACACTCCCAAAACCCATTTACACATCAACGGGCGGTCGACATTATATTTTCGACGCCCCACCAGCGTCTCGTCCACTTGCACGACGACGCCAGGTCCCCCGATCGGTGTAGACGAAGCAACTACCTCCTCCAGGCACACCTCGCGGACGTAAGCGCTCCAATCTGCGTAGGAATTTGGCCCCATGCCTAGGTTGTCATGGACATAGCTCCTGCACAATATGTCCTGCATGAATGCATGGACTAACAGTACCGTCCTCTCCGGGGATAAACGGGTGTTGTCCAACCAAGTCCCTACATTATATATTCCCTATTCAATCTCAATTTCATGCACTTCTCCATAAATGTACCACGTCAACACTACATCAAACTTACCCTTGTGCCGCGAGGCGCAGAATCCGCATCGAACCGACTTCCGTGCCTGCGGATTGCGGATTTTTCCATTGCACTGCCAAACATGCCTCCCATCCCTAAACCACAATTCTTCGCCACAACGAGGGCACAACTGCCCTTGGCCAATAAACACCCGTGCTTCTCTTATAAATATGTGCCTCTTTCCGTGGATATCAAAGCTTGGTTCGTCGTTACATGCGTCACAGAAAATTCTTCGCAAATCCTGTTACTCTCCGTCGAGACGAACACTTTTCGCAAATCATGTTACTCTCTGTCGAGAAAGACAAAACCAAGAATGATAAGCGTTATTTTTCCTACCTTCGCAACCCCTCATCCCCTCCGGTCCACCCCCGCCGTCCAAGCTCTGCTCCCGCATTAACGCTTGCGAAATTTACCTCCTAATTGGAGAATTCATGCCCCGTGACTTCGAAATAATTCAAATGCCGCGAATCACGATTCCTTTATGCCCTCCATACTAACCGATTTCATCACACATCTCCCCCCTCTCGTGTTCTCCATCTACGTCTACGACCCCCCCCCACCAACGGAGGGAATGACGACACTCACCTCCCCTCTGATCCTCATCCCACTACCTTTCGACTTGAACCCCTGAACTCCGCGAACCAACGTCGTCTGCCAAGGTCAGCACCTCACCTGCACCTAAGACTGATTTCCCCGACTGCAGGAGAGGGATTATATTCCTTAACAAATATTCTCGACACTGCTAATACACTACCCTCCAATCGCCAACCCTCTCAGGGGATTTTTTTCTTGAAAAAAATACGTTACAACGGTAAAATTCTATTTCCTGGCGGGACCTACTTTCCCCTCCTATTCCCCAGTAAGGCTAAAAGTGTAATTTTCGGAGGGAAACCCGGTGCTCACTTGAGGGGAACTCGATGAAATTAAAAAAATTAATATTGAAAGTGAACTTGCCGCAAAAACGTCATATAAATCCATGGTGAAGTACGGCGGCTCTTCTCTAGGTGGCAGCACAAGCTCGGTGGCAATGAAAATTCGCCATGTTATAGAGATTCATTGTGCGTTTATGTTGGTGCGGGTGAATTGAAGTTCTGGTTGATAGACGATGATCTGCACCTCAAAGCCCGATGATCAGTTTTTAAAAGGATAGGTTGGGTGTACATAGTAACGTAACATAACGTGAAATTAAGGAATATAAAGTGCAAAAGAGGCTAGTATTTATATAAGGGCGATGAAATGAAAAATATAGTAAATTAATTAGAGTAAAATGAAAAAAAAGCAAAATAAAAGGAAACAAGGTATTAGAAGGACGGGCGTAAAGTCGTTCACTGCAATAAAATTGGAAGACGTGACAAAATGGAAGAATTAACAGAATTAGTAATAGGAATATGGAAGATGCTCGTGAGTTGCGATGAAAACTGTAGGCAATGTAAACTTACGGAGGACGGTGACCGGGGAGTGTATACTTTCGCGACTGCCCGGAAAAAGTCATGGAGGAGAGACTCCTCCGTCTGATGGTTTCTCAGCCACAACCTAAGGCTGAGGTATCCAAGGAGGTGTTCCCGGGCCCGACTGGAACGGGGAAGGTTTTCTTTGACGTCCCTCCACAGACGCTCGATAGTTTGTGTTTGAGCGCATGAGGGGGGGATCGACAAAATTAAGGGAGTGGTTAACGGTGAGGTGAAGGTATTTGGGATTATCGGCTAATCCCCGGTACCCCTTCCAACATCGCTGATGATGGTAGTACCGGGGAAGATATTTTCTTGTATGGTGGACAGGAGTTTGTCGGCGCTCCGTATGGGAACCGAACGATAAAGGCCCTGCCACTGCCTCTCTCCACCCCGCCGAACACCCAATTCCCAACCCTGAGCCGCCCGACGTTGAATTTACGGTGGCCAAAATGGCTTTCGTCTATTTCGACTATCTTCCCCGGCCCCCCAATTTTTGTTTGTACCGAAAGGAGGTCAGCATAGCAAACCTCTTGCACAAAGTTGCACCAGTCGGTGAACGTTGCGTGAGAGATTTGTAGCTCCCGCTCTGTCCACCGGTAAGAAAATACCCTAAGGAGGATGGGAAGGGTTATTAGGATAGTGGTGTGGGCAGTAAGCCGGATCCACTCTAGCCAAGTATCTGTGGGCAAGGAGGAAATTTTTACTACATGCCCTTGCTAGAGAGTTACAGTTACGCTTAGACACAGTAGAAGATGCACCACCATTCAATTCCTTACCTTTGAATCGCGACATGCGAAATTGGCACCTCCTTGGGCGTCCACGGCGGTCACGGTACAGTCGACTCCCCTTTTTCCTCCCTGAACTTCAAAGTATGGCCACATTTGCCACAGAGCTACCCCTCGATGGTCAAAAGGCAGCCATGTTGTTCTAAAAACTTAAACCCGTCCTCCTCAGAAAGAAAAGTCCTCGCTGCGGAGGTATAGGAAAAAGAACAGGAATGACAACTCATAACAAACAGAAAGGAAAATGAAATAAATAAATAAATTGAAAAGAAAAGGATAAACTTAAGAGCGGCAATCGAACTCTGAGACACACAGATGCACACGGATAACGGAATGTATAGATGGAGATGATATATGATTAGATGGTAGAACACGGATTGGATGAAAGCACTAGGCACAGTGCAGACCCACTTACTGCAAACCTCGAATGAAGTGATTTCTCTGAACCAAGCACATACCGGTCAGTGAGATAGGTAAGGGATGGGAAAGTAGGGGATTTAAATAGGTATGGTGATGTAGACAGGGCCAGTTAAATAGCATAGAGTAGTATAGGGCTAGTGTAAAATGGGTTAACAGCGCATATATAGCTGTCCTGAGATACGCCCACCTGAGAAAAAGGAATGGGAAAAGAGTTTATGTGGAGAATATCGGTTGATTTAACCCTTTATAGGACAACTATTTTTTTACAAAAAATCTTTTTTTGGGTTATTCACAATAATAATACCCTTTGTTACGAGGTTTGCTACTTTGTTTACTCGAAAAAAATTTTTTTAGCGAGAAAATGAGGTGGTCTATATTTCGACCAGCGACCACTAAGGCCAAACATTTACCCACATTTACTCTTTATAGGTCGCTGTTCGCCTAAGCGACCACTTAATTTTCCAAGCCTAAAATAAAATTTAAAAATAAGTTTTTGAATCATTTTATTGCATGCATGTCCTCAGAATCATAAATCATTGTGTACATTAAAATTATAAATTTAAATATCATTAAAAATTCATAACGAAGGCAAATGTAATACATTACGCTATGAAATTCATCACCCACTGCTAGGTAAAATGCAAGACAAACTATAAATTACAAACATTTGGAAATTGAGTTTTAGAAGGAAAACGAAATCTATATTATAGCTCTATTTATTTTTATTGTGGAATGGATCAAAACATTTTAGGCACAACGCCACATCGCACTTTTTGCATATGATCGGAAACCTTTTTGGGTCTTTAGCCTTACTACAATTAGCACATCGGTGGCTTGATCCTTTTATTGGCATGTGATCCCCAACATTTTGGTGTCGCACAACGTTATCTAAGGATATTGTCCTAGCTGCCACATTTTTCCTTGACTTTCCTATGTGTACTGGCGATGACCCATTCTTAAGTCTGCTGGAAAAGTTTCCGATCATTTCACACGCGAGCTTTGAACGAAACTCCAATTGGGTGAGAGGTTTGTTCTTGGGGCATTTTTGTAAAAAACTTTATACATAACGTAACTGTTCACAATGACAGCGTCCATGAAATAATAAAATAATTTCATCCACTATTTGCGGCTCTTCCAGGAAATGCTATATGACGTGAGGAGTTGGATGGATTATACAGCTCTTTGAATTTGCGATTGAGGTGCTGTATCAGAGGATCAATTTTAAATAGTCGACCCCCCTGCGGGTAGGGGGATGGAGAATACTCCCGCAGTATCCCTGCTTGTCGTAAGAGGCGACTAAAAGGGCGGGGAGAAAACCCCGAAAACAAACCCCGAGCCAGCAAGGGTTGAGCCCGGACAGTCTTGTGGGTCAACTGTCTGTGTGCGGCCACACCACCTGGCCTGCGATCCACCCGCATGTTTGCCGTGTGCGGAGACCCGTAAGGAGGAGAAGGGGATCCTGGAGGGTGAGGTCCGTGGTTCCCAGCCGGGTGTCGGATGCCCGGTATGGACCGGGGGCCAATACCCCTCTTTGGCCCCGGATTCTGTGTAAACGGGCGGCCGGGAGCTAGCCACTCCCGGTCAATCGGCTTCCGTGGCGTTAAGCTCAACGGTGGCGAGTGCCAGGGAGGTGGGGGTCTGCGTAGGGCGGTCGGAGATGCACGAGTTTGGTGGGCTCGTGCGTCGAAGATCCAACCCGAAACAGGCAACCACCTCTAGGGTGCTATATCCCTCGGGTAACCCTGGCGACCGCACCGGTTTGCGGTGCGGCGTCCCAAATGTGTGGCTCCACGGTGGGTGGGGAGCCTGAGGGAAGAATCTATCTTTGGTATGGAGGGTAAAATTCAACCACCATCAAAGCGATCCCGCCCGGATACGGGTGGGGGAGAAACAGACTCGTCCGCCTGTAGGCGGTTCCTAATCATGAAGTGCGCGAAAGAAGGGGAGACACTTAAGCGAGTGTCTCCCTTTCTCATTAGAAAAGTTCTATCGGCTGCAGTGCCCGGAGATTTAAGGTCTGCGAAGAAGCTGCGTGACGGAAGCCTCTTAATTGAAACGGCCACTCCGCAACAAAGCGACAAGCTGCTACTAATGCAAAATCTCCATGATATTCCAGTTCACGTAGAGGTACATCGCACGCTCAACACCAGTCGGGGAGTAATATCACATTACGACCTGCTGTACGTTGAAGTCGATGAGATCAAGAGAGAGATGGCTTCTCAGGGAGTAGTTGATGCTCGTCGACTAACAACGAAGCGCGACGGCGAAGTAGTAAAGACTACCTCAGTCGTTTTAACATTTGCGCGTGACAGTCTCCCCGACAAGGTTTTCGTCGGATATGAATCGGTACCAGTACGACCATTCATACCGGCGCCCATGCGCTGCTTCCAGTGCCAACGCTTCGGCCACGTCGCCACGCGATGTGAGGGCAAGGCCACCTGCCCGCGCTGCGGCCTGGAGGAGCATGAGGGTGCTGAATGTACCAAAGATCCACGTTGCGTGAACTGCGAGGGTACGCATCCAGCGTATTCACGTAAGTGTCCGAAGATGATCGAAGAACGTAAGGTCATGGAGATTAAGACAATTGATAAAATCCCTTATTTAGAGGCAAGGAAGAAGTTCAGAGCCCTTGAAGCACCGACCTTTTCTAAATCCTTTGCTACCATAGCAACTGTAAAGAAAACCACCCAAGGAACTCAGACCGATAAGAATGAGAATACGAAGACAGTCGATTCGAAAGAAGCAGCCAAGCCGGCTAAGGCAATAAATCCGGCAAATAAAACACAAGCCACCGTTCCGGGTTCTCCTAAGAAGAACCCCACTATAACCACCTCCGGGGCCACGCAAAAGAAGCGTGGAAACTCTGTATCCCCCGGACCATCTGGTTTAGCCCGACTCAACCAACCTGAGTCAATGGAAGAGGAAGAATGTCTCTCGGAGACAGAGATCCTCCGGGCTAGAACCAAAGGTAGGAGGAGAAATCGCATCAAGCGTTGATCCTCCAACTGTGTTTTACATTTTTAAATTATTTAATTTATTTATTTATTATTTTTAATTTTTATAATATTAATGGCTTTTATATTACAGTGGAACTGTAATGGTTTTTATAGGCATAAGGAGGAGCTGGCTATTCTAATACGGGATCTTAACCCATCTTGCATATGCCTGCAAGAAACACATTTTAAAACTACCGACAATGGTCTTTTAAAAGGTTTTGAAGTTTTTAGATTTGACGATACCAGTGGCCAACGTGCCCAGGGTGGAGTGGCAGTTGCTACTAGGGAGGCCCTTTACACCTCCCGAGTGCAGCTGACAACGCCTTTTCAGGCAGTTGCAGTGACAGTACATGCCCCAGAGGCTGTGACATTATGTAATGTTTACTTGCCAGAGGGGGCACCGGTTACCCGATCCAATCTTGAAGCCCTTATTCGTCAGCTACCTAGACCTTTCGTTTTATTAGGGGATTTTAACGCTCACGATACCCTTTGGGGTAGTTCTTGGGAGCAGTGCAACCGTAGGGGCCAGGTTTTATCTAATTTTATTAAAGATTTTAATTTAGTTTTAATGAACAATGGGGAACACACCCGTTTTAACTCTTTTAATGGTCAGTTTTCTACAATCGATCTTTGCATCACGTCGAGTATCTTGACGAACAAGTTTCACCTGACTGTTCATAATGATCTGTGTGGGAGCGATCATTTTCCCCTTTTAATAAATAGAGAAAATAATTTTAACCCAAATTTTATCATGCCGGGCAACTGGATTGTCCGGAAAGCCAACTGGCCGGTTTTTAAGGACACGTTTTATTACGAGTATGACGAAAGCCAAAACGGTGTTTTAAACATAGATAAATTAACGCGCAGCATCATTGATGCAGCCAACAGCAGCGTTCCAAAGTCAATGCGAAACATTCTTAGGCCTGCAGTCCCGTGGTGGAACGAGGAATGCGCAAGAGCCATTCGTCAGCGCAAGAAGGCTCTAAGGATTTTTAATAAATTTCCCACGGAGACGAACCTTGCTTCCTTTAGGCACCTCCGAGCCAAAGCTCGAAGGATCGTGAAGGAAGCGAAAAAAGCCTCCTGGATGGAATATGTATCCTGCATTAATTACAGAACACCCCTGGCACAGATCTGGAACAAAATAAAACGTATTTCGGGAAATCATCATCAGCTCAGCGTCCCTTTCCTCAACGTCGGCGGCAATGTATTGACATATCCGTCTGCTATTGGTGAGGTCTTCGGGGAGTTACTCGCCAAAACATGCAGCGACGCCACGTATGAGGAAGCCTTCCTCTCCATCAAGAGACGCACAGAATCCTCCCCACTCATCTTTACTGAGATGCATACAGTGGCAGATTATAATATCCCTTTCTCCCTCTGGGAACTACGATCTGCCTTCGAAGACTCCCGAGACACAGCCACAGGAAATGACGAAATCCACAATGCGTTTCTCCGGAATATTCCGGAGAGGGCACTGTTGGAGGTCCTACGCTCCCTTAACCAACTTTGGTCTGAGGGTAGCTTCCCTACCTCCTGGCGGGAGTCCATAGTTGTACCCATACTCAAACAGGGTAAAGATAGAGCTGACCCGAACAATTACAGGCCTATTTCTCTTACCAGTTGCCTGTGTAAGGTAATGGAGAGAATGGTGAATCGGCGCCTCGTTTGGTGGTTGGAGCGTCGAAATCATCTTTCCACTATCCAATGCGGTTTTAGACGTGGCCGCTCGACCGTCGACCACCTAGTCAGGGTCGACAATTATATCCAGGAGGCTTTTCTTCTCCGCCAGCACGTCGTGGGTGTCTTCTTCGACATGGAGAAGGCATACGACAGGGTTTGGCGGCGGAAGATCCTAACGACGCTGCACGAGTGGGGCATGAGGGGAAATTTACCTGTTTTTATAAATAACTTTTTAAGTGATCGTTTTTTTAAAGTTAAGATAGGCAAGCACCTATCGAAACTCTATTCCCTAGAGAACGGTGTACCTCAAGGGTCCGTTCTAAGTGCGACACTTTTTGCCATTGCTATCAATGATATAGCAAAGTGCATCAAACCTCCTCTCTTGGGATCACTATTTGTGGACGACCTAGCAATATTTTGCCGGTCGTCTAAACTTATTAGCGCGGCCAGAGTAACCCAGCTGGCTCTGAACAGACTGGAGAATTGGTCCCAGAGAAATGGATTCAAGTTTTCTACGGAAAAGTGCAAGTGCGTCCATTTTTATCGTGTGAGGGGAGCCTACATTCCACCAACACTTTTACTTGGTGGTAGAAATCTACCCTATGTGGAATCAGTTCGGTTCCTCGGTATGACCTTGGACTATCGACTCAACTACCGTGATCACATACGGGGTTTAAGGGACAAAAGTCTACGGACACTAAACATTTTAAAGTTTTTAAATCACTCATCTTGGGGTGCCGACCGCAGGTCATTGCTTTTATTATACCGCGCACTCGTGCGTTCCAAGCTGGACTATGGGTCGTTCGTTTACAACTCCAGCCGCGACTCCTATTTGAGACCTCTGACATCAGTGCACAACGCAGGGCTTCGGATATCCACGGGTGCTTTTCGGACCAGTCCGGTCCTCAGCATCTATGCTGATGCCGGTGAACCGCCGTTGTCGCACCGTAGAAACATTTTAATGTGCTCCTATGCGGCCAAGATTTTAGCGACAAAGAACCATCCGTGTTTTAACGAGATTTTTAACCCCCGATTTTTAGAACATTTTAGCAGACGGACAAGGGCCACCAAGCCGCTTGGTGTTCGCTTTAATTTATTTATTCAAGCAACCGGGTTAAGGCTCCCAGATTTATATCCGATTGGGTACTCAAGTTACCCACCTTGGATAATTCCGACCCCTGAAATCCACATGGGTCTCAGTAGACGCCCGAAAGCTTACACCACTGATCTAGAATACCAGCGTCTTTTTAACGAATTTCTTTTTCGTTACTCCGACTTCATTCCCATATTCACTGATGGTTCTAAGTCGGATGCAGCTTGTTCATGCGCGGTTACCTCCTCTCACCACGGGGTCATCGAGGCCAGACTCAGCCCGCTGTGTAGCATATACACAGCCGAGCTACTAGCCATTAAAATGGCTCTCGATGGGATCGAGAAGAGTGCTAAAGCAATTGTCATTTGCACGGACTCGATGAGTGCTCTTCAGTCCATTTCTGGCTTTTCATCCGATCACCCCATTGTCCAGAGCATACACTATAGCCTCCTATGCCTTAATAGAAGAGGAATTGCTATAACGTTCCTCTGGGTCCCTGGACACGTGGGAATTGCCGGGAATGAGAAGGCGGATGCAGCTGCAAAAGAAGCTCTAAATATCCCTGAGCCGACGACGACGCTGGTACCCTACCAGGACCTGCAATCTACTTTACGTAAAGTAGTCCTAGATCAGTGGAGTGAACTGTGGAGTGATGTCCCAAACAATAAGTTACGGACAATTAAACCGGTAACGACAGGGTGGCCCACTTCCATCAGGGGTAATCGCAGAGAGGAAGTCGTCATCACACGTTTAAGAATCGGGCATTGCGCCCTGACCCACTCGTTCCTCTTTACAGAAGAGAAAATTCCTCCTCGATGTGATGACTGTGACCGTCCTCTCAGTGTGCGACATATCCTGATGGAGTGTGACAAATATCGGGACACACGAAACAGGCTAGACATCAGTGGCGACCTAGAACAAGTTCTAGGCAACCATGCCGATCGACTTAACCATGTAGTTTCCTTTTTAAAGGAAACTAATTTAATAAACAAAATCTAATATATTTTTAGATTTATTATTTTTACATTTATATTTTTATTTATTTGGGATTTTAATGCTACCTTTTGTCTAGATTTATATTCATTCATATGTTTTTAAATTAACTAGATTGTGCGTGGTGCAAAATGACCATAGCTGTCGACGCACCCTATTAATCCAAATCTACCTACCTACCTTAAATAGTCGAGAAAAACACGCGTCACCTGGCTTAGGTGTTAGCCAAATGCAGATTGCGTAAAATTCTCAAAAATCGTTTCAACGGCATTATATCTCTTATGCGTTCCACTTTGAAATTGCTGTCATAGGACCAGTGCACCCTCAGGCTTAGTAATGTGTAAAATCCCATGATGATGAGAATTCCCAAAAATGCTAGAAGCTCCTCGCAGCTGAGTGCTAATTTGAAATTCTTTTGATCTGCATACCTGTTTGACTCATTCACAATGAGCTCAAGAAGGATATTGTCAAAAAATAATCGGAAAATCTCTAGTGGGCTACCTACATTCACAATGCCTGATGGGCCGTAGTTAGACTCCGAGAAAGAAAAGTTTTTAATCTTTTGGGGATCCCTTCCGAGCTTTGACCATTTCCTTGCAATATCCTGCACTTCTACAGTGGGCAAAGGAGTTAGAGCGGCCGACCCACTAGGGCCAGGGGGGTTATGCTCAAAATTTTAGCCGTACGCGACAAGGCAGTCGTGTGCGAGTCACGTGGTACAGAGCCGAGCGCTCGACCGATTTGGTATGCTCGAAATCTAAGAGACCCCTCGAGACGGACCCGTATGCGACGTCGAACATCATTTTCTACCCGAGTGGTAGTCAGCCTTCGACTGCCATAAAATAACGAACGCCTTGCTTCACTTGCTGGCAATCGAAGAGCTAGAAGAGGCCCCCCTGCGGGTAGGGGGATTGAGAATACTCCCGCAGTATCCCTGCTTGTCGTAAGAGGCAACTAAAAGGGCGGGGAGAAAACCCCGAAAACAAACCCAGAGCCAACAAGGGTTGAGCCCGGACAGTCGTGTGGGTCAACTGTCTGTGTGCGGCCATACCACCTGGCCTGCGATCCACCCGCATGTTTGCCGTGTGCGGTGACCCGTAAGGAGGAGAAGGGGATCCTGGAGGGTGAGGTCTATGGTTCCCAGCCGGGTGTCGGATGCCCGGTATGGACTATGGGCCAAGACCCCTCTTTGGCCCCGGATTCTGTGTAAACGGGCGGCCGGGAGCTAGCCACTCCCGGTCAATCGGCTTCCGTGGCGTTAGCTCAACGGTGGCGAGTGCCAGGGAGGTGGGGGTCTGCGTAGGGCGGTCGGAGATGCACGAGTTTGGTGGGCTCGTGCGTCGAAGATCCAACCCGAAACAGGCAACCACCTCTAGGGTGCTATATCCCCTCGGGTAGCCCTGGCGACCACACCGGTTTGCGGTGCGGCGTCCCAATTGTGTGGCTCCATGGTGGGTGGGGAGCCCGGGGGACGAAGAATAATTGGGAATGGCGGAAACTAATCTTCCACCCCCAAAAAGATCCCGCCCAGACACGGGCGGGGGAGAATGTGTTTTCTGCGCTTCAAAGCGTTACTTGATAGTGAAATGTACGAAGGAAGGCGAGACCTTCACGAAAGTGTCTCCCTTCCTCATAAAGAGAGTGTTTTCGGGGTATCTATCTGGAGATCTGAGATCTGCCAAAAAACTTATGGACGGAACGCTATTAATCGAGACATCGACTGACCTACAGAGTGAGAAGCTCTTAGGAATGAAGAAGTTCCACGATTTTCCAGTGTCCGTAGAGCCGCACCGCACTTTAAATTCCTGCCGGGGAGTTATCTCCCACTTCGATCTGCTACACCTAGACGACGACACCATCTCCAAGGAGATGGAGTCCCAAGGCGTCATAGGATGTAAGATAATTATGAGTCGCCGTAATGGCGAGGCGAAAAGCACCACATCTGTGATCCTCACCTTCGCCATGGAAAAGCTTCCTAGCAGGGTATTCATTGGATATGAATCTGTTCCAGTTCGGCCATTCATTCCAAGCCCCATGAGATGTTTTCAATGCCAGCGCTTCGGCCACATCGCTACGCGATGTGAGGGCAAGGCCACCTGCCCGCGCTGTGTCAAAGACAAACACGATGGGGACAAGTGCGAAGCGGCTGCCTCCTGCATCAATTGCAAGGGTGCACATCCGGTGTACTCCCGCGATTGTCCCAAGATGCAGGAGGAAAAGAAAATCATGGAGATAAAGACGCTGGAAAAGGTCTCGTATATAGAGGCGAGGAAAAAGTTTAGGGCATTGATTGCTCCAACTTTTTCCAAATCCTTCGCATCAGTAGCTTCCGTTCCCGTGAAAATGTGCACAATGGGCACACAGACGGAACCTGATAAAGATAAGCCCGATAAACAGGTGACACCGCCTAAGGAAAAGACAGACACAGTAGAGAAAATGGATATAACCACCTCTGCGGGCTCTCCAAGGAAGAGCCCGCCTAAAACCTCGACCGGGGTCTCGCCCTCTAGGCGCGAGAAGACACCTTCTCCCGGTCCCTCCTGCAAGGGGAAAAAACCCCAGCCGGAGGCAATGGACGAGGATTTCTGTCTCCGATACAGAAATCCAAAGAATAAGAAACAAGGGAAGGAAACAGCGCTTCAAGCGCTGATTGCTTTCTGTGGTGGACATTGGCTGCTCTGATTTTTAACTATTTTTTTTTACTTAATCTATACTTTTATCTTATTTTAAATATTTATAATGGTTTTTATATTACAATGGAATTGTAATGGTTTTTATCGGCATAAGGAGGAGCTGGCCATTTTAATTAATGATTTTAACCCTTCTTGCATTTGTCTGCAAGAGACACATTTTAAAGTTACCGACAAGGGCATTTTAAAAGGATATACGGTCTATAGGCTCGACGACCTAAGCGGCCAACGAGCCCAGGGCGGGGTGGCTATTGCTGTTCGAGAAGCCCTTTACACTTCTCGAGTGCAGTTGACCACCCCATTTCAGGCAGTGGCCGTGACCGTGCATGCGCGTGAGAAATGAACGTTATGCATCGTTTACCTGCCAGAAGGTGCCCCGGTGAGCCTTGGAGCCTTAGATGCTCTTGTCCATCAGTTGCCAAGGCCATTTATTTTATTGGGCGATTTTAACGCCCATGACCCCCTGTGGGGAAGTTCCACGGCCCATAGGAACAGGAGAGGACGAGTTTTAGCCAGCTTTTTTTTTAACGATTTTAACCTTTTTTTACTAAATAATGGAGAGAAAACCCGTTTTAATTCTTTTAACGGGGAGTATTCCTCCATTGATTTATGTCTTTGTACGAGCAGTCTTTACACCAAAATCAACATGTCCGTCCATACAGATCTCTGTGGAAGTGACCACTTCCCTATTTTAATCAAATCTGAACTGAATTTTAACCCAGATTTTATTCCATCAGACAACTGGATTGTGCGCAAAGCCGACTGGTCTGTTTATAAAGATTCCTTTAATTTTTAATACAGTGACCAACGCGCCGGGACGTGTAACGTTGAGCTGCTTACCGCAAGCATAGTGGAAGTAGCCAAATGCAGCGTCCCATTATCAAAGGGCAGCGGCATCCGTCGACCAGCGGTACCTTGGTGCGAGTGCGCCAAGGCCATTAAGGGGCGTAAACGTGCCTTGCGCATTTTTAGTAAATTCCCCACGGCCACCAATCTTTCCTCCTTCCGTCGCATCCGAGCGAGAGCTCGACGTGTGGTGAAGGAGGCTAAGAAGGCCTCCTGGATAAATTACATCTCATCCATTAATAACAGGACACCTCTTGCACTGGTTTGGAACAAGGTAAGGAGCATTTCTGGTTCACGGGTAGTACACGGCGTCTCTTACATCGAAGACAACGGCAGGGTGCTTCGTACACCCCAGGAGATAAGCGAAGTCTTCGGGCAGTCACTTTCAAAGATCAGCAGTGACGCCAATTATTCTGCAGCGTTCTTGACCATCAAGGAACGCTCAGAATCTGTCTTATTGAACTTCGCCGAGCGCCGAGAATCTGCCGAATATAATGATCCATTCTCGCTATGGGAATTGAAGTCCGCCATTGCAGATTCTAAGGACACCTCGCCAGGAATGGATGGCGTCCACAACGCATTTCTACGGAATCTTCCGGAGACAGCGTTGTTGGATTGCCTCCGCACCCTCAACCAGGTGTGGGCTGAGGGTAGCTTTCCTACCTCCTGGCGGGAATCTGTAGTGGTCCCAATTCCTAAACCAGGAAAGGACAGGGCTGACTCCAATAATTATAGACCCATCTCCTTGACTAGTTGCCTGTGCAAGGTAATGGAAAGAATGGTGAACCGCCGGCTCGTTTGGTGGTTGGAGCGACGGAACCTTCTTTCAAGTGTCCAATGTGGGTTTCGGCGAGATAGATCGACAATCGATCACCTTGTCAGGGCCGAAAACTTCATCCAGGAGGCCTTCCTTCTGCGCCAGCATGTCATTGCCGTATTCTTCGACCTGGAGAAGGCATATGACCGAGTCTGGCGCCAGAAGATACTAAAAACGTTGCACCAGTGGGGTTTTAGGGGAAATTTACCCATTTTTATACAAAACTTTTTAACTAATCGGGTATTTAGAGTGAGGATAGGCAATCACTTATCCCAATTTTATGTCCAGGAAAACGGGGTACCACAAGGCTCTGTACTGACCGTGACGCTCTTCGCTATTGCGATTAATGACGTCACGGAATGTTTAGGAGCACCAGTGATAGGATCGCTGTTTGTAGACGACCTGGCCATTTTCTGCCGGTCGTCAAAACTAACCAGTGCGCCACGAGTCATTCAGCTGGCTCTTAATAGACTCAGCGAATGGTCAAAGCGAAGTGGCTTTCGTTTTTCTGCGGAAAAAACGAAATGCTTCCATTTCCACCGCAAGCGTGTGTACGAACCCCCACCGGATCTTCGTCTGTGTGGTAGGATTCTTCCTTACACAGAGTCGATCCGGTTTTTAGGTTTAATTTTTGACCGTCGCCTGAATTGGCGTGAACAAATTATGATTTTAAAGAATAGGTGTTTGAAAGTTTTAAACATTTTACGCTTTTTATCTAATCATTCGTGGGGAGCCGATCGCTGCACTATGCTTTTATTGTACAGAGTACTGGTGCGCTCAAAATTAGATTATGGATGTTTCGTTTACTGTTCTGCGCGCGAGAGTTATTTGAAACCGTTGAATACGGTTCACAACGCGGGGCTCCGTTTGGCAACTGGTGCCTTCAGGACATCTCCAGTCCTGAGTCTATACTCAGAGGCCGGCGAGCCCCCGTTGAGTACTCGCCGAAACATCCTTATGTGCAACTATGTTGCAAAGATTTTATCGATGAGAGCGCATCCTAGTTTTAATGTAATTTTGAATCCCCTTTTTTTAAATATTTTTAACAGGCGGACTCGGGCAACTAGACCCTTAAGCATTACTTTTAATGATTTTATGGAAGGTAGTGATTTGACACTTCTGGAAGTGTACCCTGTTGGGACCTCGGCCGACCCACCTTGGCGGGTACCACTACCTCAGGTCAGGTTTGACCTGCACGATCGCCAGAAGTCGTCAACCACTGCTACGGAGTATCAGCGCAGATTCAGTGAGATCCTGCACCGCCACTCCGACTTTATCCCCGTTTACACGGACGGATCGAAGTCGGAGGGTGCTTGTGCAAGTGCGGTCTTCTCGTCCCACCATGGAGCCATCGGTGCGAAGCTAAGTACGCTGTGTAGTGTATACACAGCGGAACTTTTCGCCATAAAGATGGCTCTAGGTGGAATAAAATGCAGGAATGCGTCCTTCATGGTCTGTAGCGACTCAATGTGCGCTCTGCAGACCATTTCCGGCTTTTCTCCGTCCCACCCTCTTGTGCAAGACATCCATCACGCGTTGCTATTGCTTAGCAAGAGGAGCGTTAGAATCGTGTTTGTGTGGGTCCCCGGACACATGGGAATAGCCGGCAATGAGAGAGCAGACCTGGCAGCAAAGAAGTCTCTCCAGGACGCGAATATTGCATCTGCGTTGGTACCCCATGATGACTTGAAGGCTACGTTGAGAAACGTAGCCTTAAAACAGTGGAAAGAAACCTGGCGATCCCTGGTGGGAAATAAGTTACGCGCCATTAAGCCGGTGACATCAGTGTGGCCCACATCTGTCGGGAGGACTCGCAGGGAAGAAGTCGCGATCTCACGGTTGAGGATAGGGCACTGTGCCCTCACCCACTCTTACCTCTTCACAGAAGCGAAGATTCCACCACATTGTGAGGATTGCGACTCTCCCATTACTGTGAGGCATTTCCTGACAAAGTGTGATAGATACCGTGCTGTGCGCGACCGGCTAAACATCAGGGGGGACCTGGGACAAGTCCTAGGCGACGACCCTGATTGTGTCAGCCGGGTAATTTTGTTTTTAAAAGAGACTGGGCTTTTAAAATATATGTGATGAACCAATGTTTGGTGTTATATTTTAACTTTGCCCATTTTAACGTGTTATGTTGTTTATATTTATTTATTATTTTAATACAAATTTGACGAAGTTATGATATTTTATTGTGGTGCAAATGACCTTCGTCGTCGAGGCACCCTACAAAAACCTAACTCTAACTGAGCTAGAAGAGGTAGAAAATGAAGATATGAGAGTCCCACGAGCTCTCCGGATTCGTATAAATCCTTTTGATTTAGACGACAATAAATTTGTAAGGTTATATCGTTTAAATAAGCAGCTTACAGCCGATTTAATCACCAGCCTTAGGGGCTTAGTAAGGGAACCGCGTAGGTCATCGGCCTTGACACTGGAAACTAAGGTGTGATTCCGTAATATCTTATGAAAAACGGTTAATATGTATTGTGTCATCACTGAAATTTTATTATTTCATCTTCCCCATATCGAATATTAAATGATATTAAGCATTCAATTAACGTGATTGTCTCCCATTCTCCGAAAATATCTTGTGAAGGTTTTTGCGGCCCTACGTTTTTATGCCGGGGGGCCCTATCAGTCGTTCGTTGGTCAAGATGAATTTACTGCTATGGATCAATCCTTCGTAAGCAGATGCATACAAGATGTGGCAAAAGCCATTAACGACAACTTACTGGACAGATGGGTCACTCTCAACCTTGATCAACAGTCAATAGCATCGCTACGTCAGAGGTAAGAAAAGTAGTCACATTTCTCAGTCAGAAGTTAGTAAAGAAGTATTGTCAAGGTAAGACTGAAATGAAGCTCCCTATACCAATGTTTTGAGACGTAAGGCGAACTTTTATAATGAACATCAATGCACTAGCATCTCTATTTGATGTTCTATTATTGTTAAAGGTTCTTCGAGAAATATGGCTTCCCTGGCATCATAGGAGCCATTGATTGCACCCATGTGGCAATTGTTGCTCCACATGTGGACCACCCAGTTTACAGAGAACGGGATTATTTTAACCACAAGCGCTACCATTCCATCAATGTGCAGTTGGTGAGACCAAATACCAAAGTTTACTGCAGTAATATCTTTTAAGTAGATAATCTCTTAATTTGAATTCTAAAACTTGATTATTTCTACAGATATGTGATGCTGATATGCATATTCTTAATGTCAATGCACGTTACCCAGGTGCAACGCATGATGCATACATATATGCAAATTCACTGGTTCGACGATCATTGATTGAAATGCATGAAAACCACCTCACTGCTGCCTGGTTAATAGGTGAGTTACGCTTATGAGATTTTTTTAAAGGAACTCAAGTAGGTATAACAAGTTATTTTAGAAGCTGATAATTTTTTTACTTAAGGTTTTCAATTGAATTAAATTCCCATAAAACTAAATTCCCTCTTCAGTATGGTCAGTTGATAATGAAATAGTTTTAAGTTATCACTTGGGTAACACAGAAGCAACAACATTAAACTTTTAGGTCTGTGAAGCCTTCGGGTTTTTCGGTGATCCTTCCAAATTTTGATGTGGAGGACCCTAAGCCAATAAACAGTAGGATTACAGCATTATTTTTACTTCTAAACTATATCATAGGGTATTAAAACTAATCATGGTTTGCAGGAGACAGCGGCTATCCTTTGGAGCCATGGCTTCTAACTCCAATTACTGAGAACGTTGAACCCAACTCACCTGAGGAAAGGTACAATGCTAGTATATGCAGGGCTAGAAGCATCATCGAGCAATGCAATGGATTACCGAAAGCCCGATTTAGGTGTCTCTGCAAACATCGGGTGCTTCATTATATGCCAGAAAAGGCAAGCCAAATAATTAATGCTTGTGTCGTATTACACAACATGTGCATGAGAGCAAATGATCCTGCACTAATGGAAGTCCTAGGCCAAATTGAAAACCCAGATATTCCTAACAACCCTGAAGAAGTACCCATTCACAATCAAAGAATAGGGCGTTTGGTTAGAGACAGAGTAATAAGGCAGTATTTCACTTAGTTTTTTATATTTATTTCTTCATTTAAACCCTTCATTTTGCCAAATTATTGTAAATTTTGTTTAGGACATTTATTTGCTCCCTTAAGAGCTCTTTCTTCGACAACTTGATCGATATGAGTTGCTGATGGAATTCTCGTCTTTCCCTTAACTCTTCTTCCTTCAACTTAAGTTTTTGTTCCAATAAATTGGCCCTTCTTTCTTCCCCTTGCCTATATGCCTCTGCGGCTTTCGCTGTCTCCGACATCCTCAGAGTTTTGCCTGTAAAGGGAAAGATGTTTTGTTACCTCTTTAGATATCAACGGGTGCAATAATTGCATAATAATTATCCTGCCTTTAGGGTCATGCATAAACTATGTTACCCCTTTTAGTGATTTTTTACCCCCTCCTAACCCTTTGTTGACAACCCAATTATTTGCCTCAACCCCTCCTTCCGTGCAACAAGTAACACAGTAATGAAATGATTGATGGTATGAAGAGGCAACTGATCAGTTGCATCAAGTTAAAGTAGAAGTTTGGGGCATGAGAAACACCCTTTACACACTTCTGTGTTGAACTTTGTGATACTGGTAACGAGATGTTGGCAAATACAAAACATAAACAGGTGGACTACAGATGCAGCTGCATTACTCTGACCAAAACCACCCCTCTCCCTTGTTACCCACCTTAGGTTTTCGAGTGATACCCTCCCTCTGTGAATTGGTAATGTAGTTTATGCACAACCTCAGTACAAAAATTGAGGAAAGGCTCGCAAGTATTTCAGATTATGGCTTTTTCTTTTCTGATTGATTGTTTTCCTTTCTGGTGGTCTTTTGATACAAAAGATGGAACGGATGATATTTCAGAAGCCATGATGAAAGATATCTGGCTCTTTTTATGTAGCTGAATATATTCATTTAATAACAAACATTATATTACTGGCATAACAAAATTGGGAGTAAGGACATTTTTACTATGCCATTCATTTGCAAATTAATGAAAAGATACGCAACGGAATAGAGCCTGCTGGTACAAGTAGGCCCGAGAACCTGTTTGATGTGGGGTAGAATCCTAGATTACCCATTAATTAGTTAAATATCTTATCTTTGGTTTTCAGCTGTTCTGCAATGTTGCACAGTATAATTTTAAAAATGTACTTTAAAGAAATTTTCCAATGTGATTTATTTAAATAAATTGATATTACAATGCTTGACATCCTTAGCTTCTATTTACCCCCTATATAAATGATAAATAATTGTATTTCATTATTAATATTGCCCTCATTTACATTTCTACAAAATGGACTGCTTTTGCATTTGAATCTGCTCTCTGTTTTGCAGTACTAGCATTTTGTGCCAACAAGTGTTCCACTCTGTGTATATTCCACAAGTGTGGGTACAATATGTAATAGAGTGAATTAAGTTTTCTTGTGAATAAATGAACATAAAGAAATACAAATATTTGTGTTTTATGGTGTATAACTTATTCATCTACAGTAATACTATTTGTCCTAGCTGTAAAAAATAATTAGTTACGGTTGTCACTTTACCGAGTTTATGTCTTAGAAAAACATACTTTTCAAAGTCTTTCCCTTGCGCTGGATGCCTTTTGGGGACTCTGCATCTACTCCATATTTACTTCTGAGTGATGACAACAGCGAAGGTGAAGAAGTAGAGTGTGGGTTGACTGCGGAAGGCGACGGTTCACAGGTGACTGGTATGAGTTTATAAGTTACTGGGGAGGATTTTGAGGTGGAAGGCATTGGAAAAGTGGTTGAAGTTGATGATGAAGGGTTTATATGTTCAAGGGATTGGGTGATTGATGGAGGGAATTCTAGTGGTAACACCAAACATCTATTTTCTTCTGCCATCTTCAGTTGTGAAGGGTCTCTCTACAAAAATTGAATAGTTATATAAAAAATAGGGTTTCTTTCATGAAAGCAATATGTTTTACAATGATGAAACTCAACTGGACTGATACTTTATGGTACCTATCACTCATTCATACCCACAAGGACTGGTACTTTATGGTACCTATCACTTGGAAATCACTAGAGTTAGCCAGCTATACTGGGAGCAAGCATTTGCTATCTCTGTAATACACAGGGAGTTAAACTTCCTTTTTACCCCTGCGGGTAGGGGGTTGGAGAATACTCCCGCAGTATCCCTGCTTGTCGTAAGAGGCGACTAAAAGGGCGGGGAAGGAAACCCCGGAAAAAACCCCAGTGTCAGCAAGGGTTGAGTCCGGACAGTCTTGTGGGTCAACTGTCTGTCTGCGGCCATACCACCTGGCCTGCGATCCACCCGCATGTTTGCCGTGTGCGGGGACCCGTAAGGGGGAGAAGGGGATCCTGGTGGGTGAGTACTCCGGCACCCAGCCGGGTGTCGGATACCCGGTATGGGCCGGGATTCAATACCCCACTTCGGCCCTGGATCCCCTGTAAACGGGCGGTCAAGATCTAGCGAGTCTTGATCAATCGGCTTATCGACACGTTTCGATGGCGAGTGCTGGAGTGATGGGGGTCTGTGTAGGGCGGCCGAAGGTGTATGGGTTTGGAGGGCCCATGCACTGGAGACCTAACCTGAAGCAAATCCCCTACACGATAGTGCTATATCCCTTGGGTAGCCCATGGCGACCACACCGGCTGGCGGTGTGGCGTCCCAAATATGTGGCTCCGTGGTGGGTGGGGAGCCCAGGGGATGAACCTCTTATATTAATGGAACCAGATACCCATTAAAAAGATCCCGTCCGGAAACGGGCGGGGGAGTTAACCCGGTGTCCGCTTGTAGGCGGTACTTGATAATGAGATGTGCAAAGGAAGATGAGACCCTCACTAAAGTATCTCCCTTCCTAATCCGTAGAGTCCTTTCAGCAGCAGTTACTGGCGACTTAATATCTGCCAAGAAGCTACGTGACGGAACTTTAATAGAAACGGCCAATGATACCCAAAGTGCAAAGTTGCTTTATTTTACCCGTTTTAATGATATACCAGTGAAGGTCGAGGTGCACCGCACCTTGAACACCAGTCGGGGAGTGATAAGCAGTTACGACCTGCTGTATGTCGACGACGACGAAATAAAGAGGGAAATGGCCCCTCAGGGCATTATAGACTGTCGTCGATTAAAAATAAAGCGGAACGGTGAGCTGATCAACAGCACGTCTGTTATCCTCACCTTCTCGCGCGACACGCTCCCCGACAAGGTTTTTGTTGGGTATGAATCGGTTCCTGTCCGCCCATTCATCCCTAACCCCATGCGATGTTTTCAATGCCAACACTTTGGCCATATCGCCACTAGATGCAAGGGCAAGGCCACCTGCCCGCGCTGTGGTAATGAAAAACATGAGGGTGATGGTTGCACCTCCGAACCTTTTTGTGTCAATTGCGAGGGTGCACACCCAGTGTACTCCCGCGATTGTCCGAGAATGAAAGAGGAAAAGAAGATAATGGAGATAAAAACCGTTGAAAAGTTGCCATACATAGAAGCCAGAAAAAAGTACCGCACCCTAATAGCCCCTACTTTCTCCAGATCTTTCGCTGCTGTCGCTGAAACCCCAACCAATAAAAATGGATCTGACAATACTCAGAAAAATGATGCAGATAATACAACGGACACAAGAAAGTCTAGAAAAGATGAAGAAGCCAAGCCGGATAAGGCAACAAAGCCGGCAAAACCAAAGAATGTCACCTGTGCGGGTTCTCCTAAGAAGAACCCGCCGAAACCCACTGGGACCCCGCCTCGGGGCGTGAGAAAACGCCATCCCCCGGCCCCTCCGGGGTACGCGCTCCGTGCCCTGAGGAGGCTATGGAGGAGGATGACCCGTCTGAGACAGACGTCCTCTTAGCCAGGCAAAAGGGGAAAAAGCCGCATTAGGCGCTGATCCTCCTAACGGATGGACAGACTGCTGTTTTTAACTTGTTTCTCGCCTTTTATTTTTTCCCTTTTTAAATGAATTCTATTTTACAGTGGAACTGTAATGGGTTTTATCGTCACAAGGAGGAGTTAACCATTTTAATTCGTGATTTTAATCCGTCTTGTATTTGTCTCCAAGAGACGCATTTTAAAGCCACGGACAAGGGTATCTTAAGGAATTTTAATGTTTTTAGATACGACGATGCCAGCGGCCAACGAGCCCAGGGTGGAGTGGCGGTTGCTGTCTGGGAGACCCTTTACACCTCTCGGGTACAACTGAACACACTTTCAGGCGGTTGCTGTGACTGTGCACGCACCAGAGACCATAACGCTGTGCAACGTTTACTTACCGGAGTGCGCTCCAGTCACTGAACACAACCTCGAGAATCTTATCCTTCAATTACCCAAGCCCTTTATACTTTTAGGAGCCTTTAATGCACATGACCCTTTGTGGGGTAGCTCTAGAAGCCAGTGCAATAGAAGAGGGCGGATTTTATCACATTTTATCCAGGATTTTATCTGAATAGTAGTGAGAAAACTCGTTTTAATAGTTTTAATGGAGAATTTTCTTCCATTGACCTCGCCATCTGCTCGAGCAGTCTTTCCACGAAACTCAACTTATCCGTTCATACAGATCTATGTGGCAGTGATCATTTTCCCCTTTTTATACGTAAGAATATCTTTTTTAATCCATTTTTTATAACTCCTGGAAATTGGATTATTCAGAAAGCTGACTGGTCAATTTTCAGAGAGAATTTTACATATAAACATGACGGCAACCGTGACGTAATGCAAAACGTCGAAGTCCTTACATCTGCAATCATCGAGGCGGCAAATACCAGCGTCCCACGATCCAAGGGTATCGTCCGTCGACCTCCAGCGCCATGGTGGACAGAGGAATGCGCGAAGGCAATAAAATTGCGGAAGCGAGCACTTCGCATTTTTCAGAAGTACCCCACGAAAACCAATCTTGCCTCCTTCCGACGTCTTCGAGCGAAAGCCCGACAAATCGTAAAGGAGGCGAAGAAGGCCTCCTGGATAGAATTCATCTCAGGCGTCAACCACAGGACGCCTCTTGCACAGGTCTGGAGGAAGGTACGAAGCATCTCGGGCTCCCGTCAGCAATGCGGCGTTTCCGGACTAAAAGTCGATGACCGGGTGGCAACATCTCCCTCGGAATTATGTGAGATCTTTGGCCATACGTTCAGCAACATCTGCAGTAACGACAATTATGATGCCGACTTCAGAGAAATAAAGCAACGCTGCGAAGCAAAATCCCTAACGTTCCGTGAAACGCAGGGTATTGCTGACTATAACGAATGCTTCTCGCTATGGGAGCTGGCCTCTGCAATTGCGGAATCCAGGAATTCGTCCCCAGGAACAGACAGTGTCCACAACGCTTTTCTCCGGAACATACAGAAAAAAGCGCTGCTGGACGTCCTTCATACCCTCAACCATATTTGGTTGGAGGGTAGTTTTCCACAATCCTGGCGGGAATCTAACGTGGTTCCAATAGCGAAGCAGGGAAAAGACAACAGTAGCCCTAGCAACTATAGGCCCATCTCTCTTACCAGTTGCCTGTGCAAGGTTATGGAAAGAATGGTCAATCGCCGGCTTGTTTGGTGGTTGGAGCGGCGAAACCTTCTTTCCAACATACAATGTGGCTTTCGTAGGGGAAGATCTACTATCGACCATCTCATTCGGACTGATAATTTTATCCAGGGGGCCTTTCTTCTGCGTCAACATGTCATTGGTGTCTTCTTTGACTTGGAGAAGGCCTATGACATGCTATGGCGCCGGAAGATCTTGCAAACAATGCACAGTTGGGGTTTCAGGGGTAACCTACCCATTTTTATCCGAAACTTTTTAACAAACCGTGGTTTTAGAGTGAGAGTGGGAAAAAACCTCTCACAGTTTTACTCTCAGGATAACGGCGTACCCCAGGGCTCTGTTTTAAGCGTTACATTATTTGCAATCGCCATTAATGATATTGCAGACTGTATAAAGACACCGGTGATGGGATCCCTATTCGTAGACGACCTTGCAATCTTCTGCAGGTCGTCTACATTGGCCAGCGTTGCAAGACTGACACAGTTGACTGTCACCAAACTGAACAACTGGGCAAAGAGAAACGGGCTTCGTTTCTCTAAGGAGAAAACTGTATGCATGCATGCTAAGTATTCGGTTTAAAGATTTTATTGATGAATTTGACATATTTAATAAATACCCCACCGAAAGAAATTTTTCCTCCTTCCGACGACTGAGAGCGAAAGCTCGACAGGTCGTAAGGGATACAAAAAGAGCTTCTTGGATGAAATTTGTCTCTGGTGTCAACTGCAGGACACCAATTGCACAGGTATGGCGCAAGGTAAGGGGTCTATCGGGCAATCAGCAGCAGCTAGGTGTTTCTTTCCTTAAAGTCAGTGGTGAAGTTCTAACATCACCACATGACATCGGAAAGGCATTTGGCCAGTTTATTTCCAGAACTAGCAGCGACGACGCATTCGACAAGAATTTTTTACACATAAAAGAGCGCTGCGCATTGATTTCGATCAATTTCAATGAGACGCGGTGTGTAGCCGACTAAAACCTTCCTTTCTCCCTTTGGGAATGAAAGTCTGCTATTGCCGACTCAGTCAACACATCTCCGGGTCTTGACGAGGTCCACAATGCCTTTCTCCGTAATATTCCAGAGAAGGCATTGTTGTAGGTCCTCCACACCTTCAACCAGCTCGGGATTGAAGGTGGTTTTCCTTCGACATGGCGGGAGTCAGCAGTAATCCCCATCCTAAAGCAGGGCAAAAATCGTGGTGACCCGGACAGTTATAGACCCATTTCTCTAACCAGCTGCCTGTGCAAAATAATGGAAAGGATGGTGAACCGGCGGCTCGTTTGGTGGTTAGAGCGCCGAGACCTTCTCTCCAGAATTCAGTGCGGATTTCGTCGGGGCCGCTCCACCATGGACCACCTAGTTCGAATCGACAATTTCATCCAGGAAGCCTTTCTTCTCCGCCAGCACGTGATCGGGGTCTTCTTCGATTTGGAGAAGGCTTACGATCGAGTTTGGCGGCAGAAGGTTTTAAGCACGCTGCATGAGTGGGGTTTCAGGGGCAGTCTGCCAATTTTTATCAGAAATTTTTTATCCGACTGAGTTTTCAGGGTAAAAATAGGACAGCACCTCACTGGACCTTATAGGCAAGATAACGGCGTACCTCAGGGATCTGTGCTAAGCGTAACACTTTTTGCCATCGCAATTAACGATATTGCGGATTGCATAAAAACCCCGTTAATTGGATCAGTTTTCCTATGACTTGTCGATTTTTCGCCGATAATCCAAACTTCTCACTGCTTCCAGACAGATCCAACTGACACTAAATAGTTTACACCGGTGGACACAAAGAAACGGCTTTGTTTTTTCTCCAGGGAAAACTGTGTCCACTTTCATCGCCTAAGGGGAGTCCATCTCCCATTTCCGCTGCGCTTAGGTGGCAGAGATCTCGACTACGCACAGTCGGTCCGTTTTTTGGGAATGACCTTCGATTTCCGCCTCAATTGGCGGGAACACATGCAAGTTTTAATAAGCAATTGTTTTAGATCCTTAAATGTTTTAAAGTTTTTAAGCCTCGTATCGTGGGGAGCAGACCGCACAACACTCCTTATATTATACCCTGCATTGGTGCGATCAAAGTTGGACTACGGATCCTTCATTCACTCATCCACTCGGGAGTTTTACCTACGACACCTGAACAGCGTGCACAACACAGGGCTCCGGCTCACCACGGGTGCTTTCCGGACAAGTCCTGTTGTCAGCATCCATGTGGATGCAGGAGAGCCGCCATTGTGCCACCGAAGGATCCTGCTCATGTGCAACTATGTTGCCAAAATGTTAACTATGAGGACGCACCCGTGTTTTAACCTTGTTTTTAAGCCTCGTTTTTTAGAACGTTTTAATCGCAGGACAAAAGCCACTCGGCCTGTAAGTGTACGTTTCCGTAATTTTATTCGTGAACGAGGTATTTTATTACCTGAACTCTACCCTTTTCGGCATTCGAATCACCCGCCATGGTTAACTCCCGCTCCCAACATAAAAATGTTCCTTCACGACCGACAAAAGGCTTTTACCACTGCTGAAGAGTACCAGCAACAATTCTTAATGTTTCTTTGCCACCATCCCGAATTCGTACCCGTGTTTACAGACGGTTCGAAGTCAGACACAGCCTGTGCCTGTGCGGTCGTATCATCCCACCATGGAGTCATGAAAGCGAAACTCAGTCCGGTGTGTAGTATTTACACAGCGGAACTTTTTGCTATTAAAATGGCTCTTGATGGGATAGATGTTGATGGTGGCTCCTTCGTGGTTTGCTCAGACTCCTGTCCTTGGACTTGCTGTCCAAGTTGGAATAGCACCCAGGCCGGATTTCCTTAGCTTGGCAGATTACAGCGATTTTTTGTGGTTGACTGGCTGATTGAGCAACATCATCCTCACTCTTTCTCTTAATTTGCGGTAGCCTAGGTGGATCTGCAATTGTTATGGTATCCTCATTTTCAGAGGATGAAGTGAGTTCATTCGGGTATTTCTTCTTCAGGGGCACTCGATATCTTTTGGCCGATTGCCTTGACCTAACTAAAGTCTCAAGGTCACAGTCATTGCAGTAACTTGCTTCCATCTCCAATTTACTTCCATAAGCATAATTATCTGAAGTAAAAGATGGCAGGATTAACATTTTAAAGTAGCATGTGATAAACGTGAAAGAAGTACAGTATTGACGCCTCCCATGAAAGACATAACACTGAAAGATGATAGGATAACAACTTTCACGACAACTGTAACAACATATTCTTACCTAACACTGGCGATATGTAATGGATGAGTAGCTCATCCCATCCTAAATTAGGCTGTCTTTCTAATGAAAATGCCTTGTCAATATCAGCTTTACCCCAGCTCTCTGGTGGGTACATTACAATGCCATCCTCAACATGGTTTCCTGTGAGGTCTTTCTTCGGTGATCTTACAACCCAGCTAGATGGAATGGCAGGAACTGTCATATCCTCATTCATCCTATGCGGAAGAAACTCGCCATCTTGATGCTGTGAGAGTGATGATGACAATCACATTATCATGAAAGACTCACAAACTGTATTCATAAATATAAGTAACATGCTCAACATACATCAATGATGAAGCAGCTCAGCTACAATATTCACCATCCTCCTCAGTAGGAATTATAATGGCTTTATTTTTTATGTTGCTGACAGACCAACATAGAGGCTGTGAACAGTTACTCACGAGAGATACACCTTGTTTAGCTGACATACATGGAATATCATAGTAGTTAGCTACTTTGTTGAATTTTTGTCCAACAAAATACTTTTCATTTCCTCTTGTGGCAATAATTCTGACTATGGCAATATCTCCATTTTGTAGCACTACGCAGTTATCAGGTGAATGACAAGTGATTTTGAACTTCATGAACTCCATAGAATTAAAACATGCAATTCAAAAGGCAAGATGCATTTGCTGTTAACAACACCTTTGTATGTGATTCCTAATTTTTTAATCCCGGAAGTTGTGGTTAAAGATTTTTCATGCAACCGCCTAACAATTTGCTGGAGAGGAAGTTCATGTTTCCTAATTAATTTCTTAATGCCGTGCAGAGCATTTTCAAATTTAAATGCACTAAAAGAATCTAGTGGCCTAAAGGTTCTGCAGTCATCTGCCAAGTGCAACAATCCATGCACATTGTACGATACATTTTTAGTTCCATAAAATATGGCAAAGTTTTTAACAAAATAGACCAGCAATTCTTTTGCATAGTCAAAATTATTTGAAAGATAATTCTGGCTAACAAGGATGCGAATTACGCTGTGGAATGACTAAAAATGCTTATAAAATGAGGGTGACAGAACACACTTAAAAACATAAGACCTTGTATACAAAAGGAGAAGCCTGTACTCAGTTGCTTTCCACCGAAGCAATTCATTAACAGAACGGGGCTTCCGAGCAAATTCAACAGGAATGGATTCTTTAACCCTTTCAGCCAGTCTTTTTTTCCATAGAGTTAAAAATTATTTTTTGTATGTTTTACGTTGATTATGGTCTTCTAAACATATTTACCAAAAATTATGTTGATTTGCCCTTTAGCTGAAATTTTTTGTCCGTGTCCATTTTAATGGACAAAATTACTCAAAGGGTATTTTTCTTTGATGAGCACCTGCCACTTGCATTGGTTTTACCGTTTGTTTTAAATTGATTTTTAGGAAAATTTGTTGGCTAAAACACTTCATATGATCTCATAATGATATAATTTATGTATATACAGTATTATTATATTCACATGCGTAATTTATTTGTGTGATAAGTTTTGAAACAATTTTTATCTTTAGTTAAGCAAAGATGGCGATTACATGTTAAACAGTACACATTTCATTCCTGTAAATTTCATTAATTTACACCTTGTAGCCTCTTTTTTAGCATCCATTTCAGGAAAATGGTTCATACCATCATAGCGAGCATCTGAACAAAGCCCTTTTGTGTCCTTTCTTTGTACCTTGGGGCTTGGCGTTTCACCGGTGCTAGGTACCCATACAAAAAAATCTGTACTGTGACTGTGCTAAATCTGCACTCCAACTGTATTAGGGGCTGTGCTGTGGTTGCACTGCAACTGTACTGGAATTGAAACACCACAGTGCAGTTTTCATAGCATTGTCACAGTGCAGTTGCCAAAGTGGTGTCACAGTGCAGTTTCCATATCATTGTCACAGTGCAGTTGCCATAGCATTGCCACAGTGCAGTTGCCATAGCATTGCCCCAGTGCAGTTTCTACTATAGTACTCTTTCCTATAATCACTAATTGACTGCCCTAGGAATGGCTACTGTATTCATTGTAGTATTTTTGAAGCTAAGAAACAGAAAAAATTGAAAAAAATCTGGAAAGACCAATTACCAAAGGTTAAAGTGGCTGAGATGATCATACTCATTCAAAGTTAAACTAGTCAAAGGAAAGATATGCACATTCCAAATAGACACTCCATTGAATTAGGAACTCAATAGTTCCATTTCATTAGCATAAAAAATAATACTTAAAAACCTAAATATGTATAGATATATCCAAGCAAGCATGCCCTGAGGCTAAAATTGAATAATACTACTCTCCGTTGAAATGCATATTTCTAGTAAAAAGCACTAAAAATTTACCAAGCACTGTTTGTCTAGGAACCACTCAAATGCTTGAATACGTAAAAAATACAAGAATTTAACAGGAATCCACCTCAGTACTTTCTCTGCCGAAAGCAATCATAAACAATAAGATATGGATGCAAAATGTATTTATTCATGTACAAAATTAAAAAAAATTGTAATTGTAAAAATGGTGTCTTCTGTTTATTCACTGTACACTGAAAGCCTTACTTCTTTGGCTGCCCTCCTGAAATAACAAGGAAAACACAATCACAGACCTCAAGATAATAAAGTGTGCATGAAAAATCTGATATTCAAGTTGCTGCACTGTTTGCCAACTGGTTATCTATTGTAATATTGGTTAGTGCAGTAATGATCCACCAGTTCAGCTACAATTAATTCATTGCATTACAGCAACAAGTTTCAATGATGGAAAGACACATTGATATGTGAATACGATAAGGAAAACAAGTTACCTATCAAAAGGAAACAAATTGTTTGAGCACATACTCGGAAAATGTTCAATATGTCAGAATTTTTTTTATTTATAACCCTAAAGAGGTATTTTGTTTAAATCATATACCTATGTTACTAAGTCATTAAGTTCAGCACAAGGAGTTTGGAGCATGTCAGAAATATTGACAAAATATGCGAAGCACGAATTCTAATATTTGGAAAAATGTATGAAAAATATTCCCACCTTGTGCTCGAAAGAAATACTGCTCCTTGAATAAGTCAACCAAGTGTTAGTGATTTTACCTTTTTTGCGAAATGTACCGATATCTTTCAGAGCGGTACCCTTTCGTCACTCTGATATTCTTTGCCAAATTATTGTATGTACTAGAAATCTTTGGCTCTCCCTGCCCTTTATATTTCGGCTTGACAAATACTGAAATCAAAGCAATAATCTTAGAACTCTGGTTGCAATGACAGTATTTACAACGTGCACTTATTTAAAAATACAGCATTATTAGAGAGACAACTTTGATTATCAATTCAATTATTATATTACCATCTATAGCCTCCATTATATCAGGAAAAGCAGCAGAATTCCCCCCACGGCTTGCCCTCGAGCTGAGTGAGATGCTATATACTCTTCACCCAACAACTTCAGCAACAGCTGCTCTTGCAACTTTTTTGGGTTTGTTGCACTGCCCAAAGCCGCCATCTTTTCGGCTCTTGAAATGTATATATTGAATCCTGGATGTAACAAAATCTGAAAATATAAATAAAGCATACAGAATGGAGCCATAGGCACTGGTATATTGGTACTAAGGTAGTACATTTAGAAGACTTACCGAGGTTTCACATGGCCCCTGCACTTGTTGTAAGTACCTCCTAGAATGGCCTAACAATATATGGCCCCTCTCTCTGTCATTCACTAGGAATTAAACAAGAATATAATCAAAACTTATGGAAGCAATTGCGATATTGTAGGATTAATGATGATAACGACTCTTAAGTAAAATTAACACATGAAATCATGAGGAACTTACCAGCGTTCTCCATTTGCAAATCAATGGATTCTTGGGCATCCAAATTCGTGTATGATTTATCTGATTGACTGCTCGTTTGACTTGTGCTCGCTCGATTGACTGCTTGTGTCACCAAGTTGAGTTGAGTTAGCACCGGCGCATCTGGCACTGCTGCCACCGGGGCCTCTGGGTGCTCCCATTCCTCGTCCTCCGCCCGGATGGAATCACCAATGGCATTAGCCAGCGGCTGAATATCCACTCCAAAAGACAGAGGAGCAAGATTAGTTATTGTCGGCCTCTCTGTCTTAATATTCCTCCTTTTGGGGACAACTCTTCCCCCGTGAATAGTTCGAATGGCTGTCCGAGGAGACACATTTTCCTTCCCCATCACCTTCTCGAATGCCACCTGGACCTCTTTAATATCACCATCCTTCCCTGAATCAAGGAAATTTCATGAGGCATATAAGCACAACATTAACATAGATACCCATGTACAACACTGCCTCCAAACGGGGCCTCATTAACGCAATGCACACAATTTAAAAGGTAACTTCATGGTGCCTTAATCTTGTAGATTACAAGATATCAAATGTTTTAGGCAGAGCATGCTGAACAATAAAATAAAAAGAAATGATTTTGAGAAGTATAGTACTTACGCCCAGTCGCTACTATGCAGACTTTCTCCTGCACACATCATCATCATTATTGGCGCTACAGCCCATGTAGGGCTCTGGCCTTCAGAATTATCTGCCCCCATTCTTCTTTATCCTCTGCAACACGCCTCCATCTCTTGACTCCTAGTTTTCTCCGTTCGTCGGGTCTGTTCCTTAATTCCAGTCCTATTCCGAGGCATATATTCTGAATCCGTAACATGGTTGTTTTCTAAGATAGGGTTGTTAACCCTATGCTAAACCCCCAACCTGGAGGACCGGGTACTTTGATTTCGGAGTTTTCTTCTCCTAGACAGGCTGTCTTTGCCATGACCTGAGCCCTGTCTGCCCCCACAGTTCATCTGCCGTACCGCTGCCCTTCAGCTCCGCCAGATGATGTCCGGCCATGGGCCCTACCGACTCATACCATCTTCGGCCCCATGCCAGTACTGGTGGCTGCCGTTGTCCACCACCAGGGATGTTTATCGACTTCCCAGTCTAGATCCGCCGTGTTCTGTATGAGCAGGGCCACCTCGTGCAGGACGTGGCTCATTGCCACGCTGCAGTGTTGTCTCTCACTCAGCACTGCATCGCGGACGGTCTTGAGATAGCATCCTCAAGGTGGCTCGTCGGCCACCTCTGCTAAACCCCTAGTGGTGTGTGGGGACCAGTGTCAGGTTGAACCTGTACTAAAGGTACTACCCCTCCACGCCACCTTGACCCCTTCTCCTGCACACCATCCCCAATATTTCGTGGTCATCGCCACATTTGGGGTTACTTTTAACTAAACCCAGGACATCTCTGGTGATTCCGGTGTACTTATCCGAGTAAAAATATAAGCACGCCCTTTGCTTAACCTCGCGTGCGCTGCGCGACGACACTGCTCATGGAGTCATCAGAATCCATCTCAAGGTTAAGTTCTTATCAAGGCCCCGCACGGGGGGAAGAGGGTGATCTCTTCCTTTGGGGAGCCGCGCCCCCACGGACCCGAGCCCACCGGGGAGTCAACCTCGTTATAAAACCCGTAGTATGCTTGGGCAGTATCCAGACTGTATGTGAGTCTGCTGTTCTGAGTAGCCATGACATCAGGCATTCGGATTCACCCACGTGTTTGCCGTGCGTGGAGACCCGTACGTGGAGGAGAAGGGGATCCTGAAGGCTTATTAGCTAAGCAAACGGAAATCGGAATCGGGGGTTGAAAATCGGAAACACGTCACGGAATCGGAAAGATCGCCAAAGTTGCGATTAGCTAGGCACTTTTCGGAAAGACAGGCGCCGATTCCGTGGTCCAAGGCTCCGACGGCCCTATGTGTCTCGGTAAGTGGTGTTTCCGATCGGAATCTGGGAAGTGTCTTCACCTCATCTTCTATTTTCATGTTAAATAAGCATATTTTCTCCCTGGAGTATATATAATAGTGGTGGGGATATTTGAAATTGTGGCAGGAAGGTTCAATGAGAGTTTTAATTACGTATCTCGTGTTTTTATATTTACTGTAAATTATGTGCACTCGCAATGGGCCGTTCTTTAAAACAATGCTATTAATTTCATTAGTTAGGCCTTCAGTGCCGCGGTGTGTTTTTCCAGCAAGTATAGATGTTGATTTGTGCCGTTACATATTTAGAAATGCCAAGTGAGTGGTTTGTTTTAGTTTATTTGCCCTTTTTTTGAGCACCTACCTATACTTCTAGTAAAGTCGTCTGCTATTGATGACTGTTTATAGTTTATGTGATCAAACAACCGCACCCGCTCTAAGAAGAAGTGAGTTTAAGCAGATATAAAGTTAATCACTTTTCAGATAACAGGGAAGAAAGAGTGGTGAATATATTCATATTTAGTGTAAATTATGTGCACTCGCAATGGGCCGTTCTTAAAAACATTGCTATTAATTTCATTAGTTAGGCCTTCAGTGCCGAGGTGTGTTTTTCCAGCAAGTATAGATGTTGATTTGTGCTGTTACATATTTAGAAATGCCAAGTGAGTGGTTTGTTGTAGTTTATGTGCCCTTTTTTTGAGCACCTACCTATACTTCTAGTAAAGTCGTCTGCCATTGATGACTGTTTATAGTTTATGTGATCAAACAACCGCACCCGCTCTAAGAAGAAGTGAGTTTAAGCAGATATAAAGTTAATCACTTTTTCAGATAACTGGGAAGAAAGAGTGGTGAACAGACATAGAGAACAATGTAAAGAATCCACATACGAATGGTCGTATACACAGTCATTAATGTCAGCAAATGTTAACCGTATGTTTTACTTTTAACGAATCCATAGCATACAATATTATTTTGCATATGCCCTGTTTTATAGGATATAATACATTTTGTAGAAATAGAGAAAGAGGTAATGTACGGCTGTTTACACTTAAGTGATTGTAGAAATATCATGCTAATAATTCGTGATTTCGTATGTAGATCTATGCCATACGCGCTCTACGCGAATTGAACTATGGGAAAAAACAATAACGCAGTGCATCACGCATTTTTTAGTGACTTTGCTGTTCTCTTGCTTCGTGCTAAGACGCTTTGTGCTTTCTACGGTTTTCCGAATTTCTAACGTTTACGTTTCCACAGTTCTTTTCAGAACTTTCATATTTCATTGTTTCATACATATCATTCATATCCATCAAATCATATTCATCATCATCCATCCATCTTATTATCATCGCTTACTGGTAAACAGAAAGTCGGAGACCGTGCTTCCTCCTCCATTACGTGGAGAGCGAATATTTGCTAACTGTTGCATATATTCTTGCTACTAAGCGATTGGAATTCATCGTAAGGTGAGTGCACGAAACCTTATTTTTTATTCCTTTGGACTTTCGTTGAGAACTTATTGCTATTTGCGTTTGTCAGTCATTATTATCATTGTTTACCATTAGTTGAGTTGTTGATATTTCTACGGCTGTTATCAGTTTTAGCATCTGATTTCTTCACAAAGTAGCGAAATGTTGCGTTTCATAATTTAGAATTGTTTCTAATGCATGGAATTGAAGTTAATGGTGAAAATACGATGGATTATTTTGCTGAAACAAAATTTTCAAACAATGAAGTAAAGGTGAATCCGTTTATTTTGTGATAGACCATTTTGTTCTATATTTTGGCTTATACGGTACTATTGCAGTGTTCACCTATTGGAAGTTTTAAAGAAAGCCACATTTAAGAATAGAAATTTGGAAATGTGCTTTGTACACACCACCTGCTATAAGGAATCTAGGTGTATTTAGCATCAAAATTAACCATTCATTAGTCCATTAATTGTCTAATATCACAGTACTCTTAGGTGGTTTATAATGGAAAAAAACATTCTGATTAAAGATGAATGAAATAGATGCTGTGGCTATTCTGAGGCGTGGAAGGAGAAGGGAGTTGATCCTCAGGAATAAGCGCAGGCTATGTCAGTTGAGGGATGCGGCTGACCCGTTTGCTGTGACCGATGAAGTTTTCCAGGGTTTGTACCAGTTGAATAAGGAAATGGTGCATGGACTTATCACCGAGCTGCAGCCTCATTTGCTCCAAGCCCAGAGAAGTACAGCAATACCCACCGAGTTAAAGGTACATATTTGCAAATTTAACCTAGTATGTAAATTCATTCATTCAACATGCATTCGAATTTCTTTACAGGTCTTGTGTGCTCTTCACTTCTTCGGGCAAGGGAGCTATCAAAAAGCAGTTGGCAGTGATAGCAACCTTGGCCTCAGTCAAGCCTCTGTGAGCAATTGCATAGAGGAAGTGACTGAGGCATTAAATTGCCAAGCAATTTTGAGGAAATGGATTTATTTCCCAATGACTCAAAATGAGAGGAGACAGCTCATTCAAAAGTAAGTACATTTTTCCCTGTAACAAACATTTTATTGTAATATAAGTTGAATGACATTAATGGTAAACATTTCTTGTATTAGTAGTCATATCAAATCTGTAGAAAGGTTCATGGGCAATGTTTAACATTATTATAGTTGAAAAATTGTCTGTAAATCAGTAAACAACATACCTATTACCTCCAATACTAGTCCACTTGCAAGGGTGTGATAGACCACTCTTGTTTTGTTATTCGTGAGTGAAATGAGGGTTGTAAGAGCAATTAATAACTTCAGTTTCAGCGTTTATTAAATTTTTTTATTAAAATTGCATTTATGATTTTAAAAATGGTTTAATTTGACAAAATGATTAAAAAAAAAGATTAAAATTGATTATATTATTAACAAAAAAAGATTAAATTTTACAAAATGATTTCATTGGGACCGCCTCAGGAAATTGATGAATCTGAAATGAAAGAAAACATTGTTAGACATTAATGTTGTAATCACTTGCACTCCACAGAAACTACCAAACTACAGGCTTCCATGGAGTGCTGGGATTTATCGATGGGACACATGTGGCAATTAAAGCATCAGTGGAGCATGAACACCTTTATGTCAACAGGAAGTCGTATCACTCTATCAATGCTCAGATAGTAAGTTGTCATGATGTGATGAATGATTTCAGGCATTTTAACTGAATGTATAGATAATGTCGTATTCAATTTTTTTAGGTCTGTGACTCTGAGCTTAAAATTTTAAATTGTGTTGCTCGATTCCCTGGGAGCACACATGACTCCTACATCTGGAGCCATTCAGCAGCTTACAGGGAGATGAAGGAAGTGTGGGAAAGTGGCGAGCAGTGCTGGCTTCTGGGTATGCATCATTTTTTTAATTACATGCAGTGGTATCCACATTTGCAGTTATCTGAGTTTATCTTTACCCACAATGGCACTTTAATATGGTTCCATCTAAGTTTGTCAGTGATGAGACTAACCCCATTAAAGGTAGTACTTTTATTTAAGGTGCGAAATCCTGTCTCTGAGGCAAACACTAAATGAGGGTTCCTCTTTATTATTGCACTTGAGAACAACAGTTTAATATTAAAAACAATTTTAATATTCTGCTCGATGAAATTAGTTATCAAACTCAAGAGAATGTGCCTTTTTAATTGAGCTTATTGTATGTCCTCAGTGACTTATAAATTATTCTGCCAACAATGAACTTAAATATATTTTATAATTGTGCATGAAACACATTGTAATGAGGACTTGCTTGAACAGGTGATTCGGGTTACCCACACCAGCCATGGCTCCAGGTTCCCATTTTGAATGCAGAGGATGGGTCACCGGAGGCTAACTACACCCGCATCCATGTTAGGGCAAGGAGTGCAGTGGAGCGGTGTATTGGGGTGCTGAAAGGTAGATTCCGGTGCCTCTTAAGGCACCGGGTATTGGAATACACCCCAACCAAGGCAGGGAGGATTATGAATGCATGTTGTGTGTTGCACAATATGTGCATTCTGGGTGGTGTACCGGTGCCAGGAGAAGTTAATGTGGAGGAAGAAGGTGACCAAAATCCTGGTGCCCCGCTACCCCTTGAAAATCCTAGGGCAATTTTAGGGGAGGCAAGGGTTGTCAGGCAGGGAATTGTAAACCGCTAGCCAATGGGAGGTGTTTTTAGTGGGTTAGAGTCCCACACTACTGTGAGCTACGGGGTTCACAGTGTCTATTTAGAGATTTTCACCTACCCTCTTAAAAAAAAAAAAATGAGGTTGATAATAAGGTATGTGTAACATGTTGATAATACATATTCATAATGTGTTACTTATGTAAATGAAAACATGCAATTCAAGGGTAAAACAGGCTTAATTCTGTTCAAAAGGTATCACTTAATAAGGTTGTCAGTAATTTAATGCAAAAACATATTTTTAGATTCTGCAGTTCACTTTAAAAATTTAAATTCGTTACAGTACAAATTTATAAATGCATATGTATATTGTACGCATAGTAATACATTGTCAACATTATATTATTTGTTGTATTCAAATTCAAAAATTAAAAACTACTGATGAAGACTTGTGATGAATTTTTTAGATAGTATAGGATTAAATACTATGCAAATGTTAAAGATTTTTTAAAACATTTTTCCTGCATTAGGTATGATGTCTAATCATAATTTAAGTGACGAAAGGAAAATATTTTGAAAAAAATCTTCTGGACATTAATGGGTTAATATCTATGTTGTGAATCCATTAAAAGTGATCCACCTGCAGCTCTGACAAATATAATTTTTTTCAAAGTGAAGACTTGTGAACTTATTATGTACACAGCTAAACTTACTCAGCACGAACAGCTACAAGTGTTTCGCAAAACACATCCGAATTCCTCCTAGCTGTTTCTGCCATCGAGGTTAAGAGCAGCAGCCTTCTCCCTGCTGGCTGCAGCCTTCTCCCTGCTGGCTGCAGCCCTCTCCCTGCAGGCAGCAGCCCTCTCCCTGCAGGCAGCAGCCCTCTCCCTGCAGGCAGCAGCCCTCTCCCTGCAGGCAGCAGCCCTCTCCCTGCAGGCAGCAGCCCTCTCCCTGCAGGCAGCAGCCCTCTCCCTGCAGGCAGCAGCCCTCTCCCTGCAGGCAGCAGCCCTCTCCCTGCAGGCAGCAGCCCTCTCCCTGCAGGCAGCAGCCCTCTCCCTGCAGGCAGCAGCCCTCTCCCTGCAGGCTTCTGCTCTAACCTCGGCAGCTTGTGCGAGGCGGTCTTCATAATCAGATCCTGCGTAATCAACAAGGAACAGAGAGTTATATGATATTGCTTCATCAGCTATAATTCATCTGCATAAACTCATTATGGTCTCCTGTATTTTCAATGTGGCAGGGTGTGTTGTTATGTAATGTTTATTTAGAAAAATTTAACCACCCAAACCACTATGCAGTGCCAACTGACTTGTTCTTCCTCCATCACTCAGTCCCACTTAACAGTCGATGACCACCTAGTTGGTTGAAATATTAAATTTATGTTGGAGTTCATATTTAAGTTTTAAAAAATGTGTACATTGGCTATGGAAACTTATTCAACCTAATTCATGTTGTAAGTTCTTGTACTGATATGACTTCAATTATATGTATTACTCCTTAAGCACTTGGTGACTCTATTAATCTAACCTATCCTGTTTTGCTGTTATGGTTAAGAGCTCACAAACAATGTCCCTGATACTGAAATAAAAATGTATGCATTGTTATCCACAGTTTTATTCTATGTACTGATTTCCACCACCCATACTAGAACCAATCTATGCCTCTATGTTAATCAGTTAAGTAACAACGTAGTGGGATGTTGAGCAGGTTTATCTGCTAATATGATTGCTCGTGTAACTCGAAGTTACTGAAAGAGCAACACATTGCCTAAATCTCACAATTTTGGGTACATAACTTACTTGAACTGGCTGGCCTCTTCCTGTTGGCGGACTGGGGTGGTGGGGGAGGGGCAGCACTGGCAGTGGCTTCTGGAGAGGGGGTGGGGAGCAAAGGGGAAATAGAGGGTGACAATGGGAAAGAAAGGGTATCTGAGGGGATTGAGGGGTCAGGTTGAAGAGGGGTTTGGGAGGGGAGGGAAGAAGGAATGGGTAGGGAAGAAGGAATGGGGAGGGTTCTCAGCTCTCGGAGTTGCTGTGGAGACAAATGATAATGTAAGATATACTGCGAGAGATTTCTGTAATGATACACGAGAAAATTGATATAATTCTTTGGCAATAATTTCAACTGAAATAGTAAATGGATGATGTAATTAGAAATTGGGAATATGTTATCATTATGAAGAGAAGTAGGGTTTACTGTTATGTTTCGCAAGAAATTAGAACAACTCATGCTTAGCCAACAATCACCTCCAGGGAATCCGTGACCGCAGTGTTTCCATGAACGGCTACCTCTCCGATCACGGACAGGAGCAACTCCTCCTTAGCTGAGAGGGAAATCACTTTTAGTGCTGGCCCTCCCCCTGTACCAGCGGCGTAACTCCGTAGCCTGGAGGCCTTGGCCTTGGTGTCGCACCTCCAGTCCTGCCAACACTAAAAAGGAAATGTTCCATATCAGGCATCATAGCACACTCTACTACATGTCTGAGCAATAGAGTGGACTACAGTGAATTACCTTGGACCACTTTTCTTGGCTCTTAGTTGCGCCAGTGGAGCATGAGTTCAAGCATTTTGTCAGCTCGGCCCACAGCTTCTGTTTTGCTGCGTAACCTTGTGGGCCTATTAACTTGTTGGTGGCAAGCCCAGGGTGTTCCACCATAAACTGAATGAGTAGCTGCCTCTGCTCCGTGGACACCCTGGGGTTACCACCAACTTTGCTGCAGCTTGGTTGAGTCATTTCTAAAACAAAGACAAAGTAATGAAAAGGTTACTTAACCGAACTATTATCCTTATGTGGTTCCATTGTCTTTTGCTTTGCAAATGAATCGTTTAAACGTTGTGCATTTCTTAGTGAGCTGTACTACACAACAGTAACATGAAGTTGCTGTGACAGAATTATATTATGTTATTATATTACCTTAGTCAGATCTGTATTAGAATACTGCTCATTAGTATGGAATCCATAGTACTTCAAATATGAGGCAGCTATTGAAGGGTTCAGAATAAATTTTTAAGACTGATTGCATTTAGATTTGGTATTGAAAGGATCATATGCAGAATTATTACGTTTGCTTAATCTTAATTCATTATCTAACAGGAGAAAGCAATTGGGTTTATTGATCTTTTATGCCTTGTTAAATAATCTAGTCCAATGTTCAGATCTGTTATCTTTAATTAATATCAAAGTTCCATCATCATCCCTGAATATTCATATGATATTAATTCAATATGTATTTCGTTTGAGCAGTATAATTTGAATTACTTCGTTTCAAATATTTTGAGTAACTTTCGGCTTCATCAATAATTATTAAATAATAGTCATTGTTAAGTATTATTGATTTTACCTTTTATATTATTTCCTCGAGGAAATAATATAAAAGATCTCGTGTATTTGTTTATTCTTATGATTCAGTTTATGACCTTTTAGTTTTTTATTTCACACTACGTTTCCCTATGACATTGAGATATTTCTTATGGTTACATGGGAAAACTAAATAAATATTATTATTATGTGCATAAAATAATTTAGTAAAAACGCTACCATTTTGGGGAACCTCGTGGAAATTTTTAAAAGAAAAAACACCGTAATGTAATTGAAAAGTTAGAGAAATCTTTCTAATGATGAGTTAAGGAAAATTCTTTGTGAAATTGTATAGGTTCATAACACAATATAGGTAAACTACCTCTTCAGCTCTTCGAAGATTTTAATGATAAAAGGAGAAAGTGACCGTGATGTTACTGAAACGGACAATCGTATTATTCCACGAAATAATTACATGATTTAACGCGCGTCGCCTTCTAACGACATCATGAAATACACATAGAAAGTTAATAGATACTGAAATAACTAATTGACTTACCTCCTTCGCGCTCCATAATTTTCAAATGATGCAGACGATGAAACAAATGCTTCATGAATTTCTCTCATTGGCTCAGAAGTGATGCGTCATTGAATCTATGACGTAGCCCGGCAGGAAGATTGTGATGACTACGTGGCAACCCTGTTGATTTTCGTAACTCCCGTCGTGAACAAGGAACGACGGTGGATTCCGTTGACCAAGTACCGAAATGCCAAATGGACAGCGCTCTGACAGTTTCCGTTCACGACAATCGGAAACAGAAACCGGAATCGGAAATCGGTATCGGAAATCGGACGCGGAAACACGAAAGTTAGCTAATAAGGCTCCTGGTGGGTGAGTTCTCCGACATCCAGCCGGGCGTCGGATACCCGGTATGGGCCGGAGTTCAATACCCCACTTCGGCCCTGGATTCTCCGCAAAACGGGCGGCCTCGATCTAGCCAGTCTGGTCAATCGGCTAGCCGCACGACCGGCGGCGGGGGACCGCCGTCGGGGGTTTTAAGGGCTTACCAGTAAACGGTTCGTGTTGGTGGCAAGTACTGGAGATACGGTGGTCTTCGTAGGGCGGCCAAAGGCGTTCGGGTTTAGGAGGGCCCGTGCGCTAGAGGTTCTCACCCGAAAGAGACTCCCCAATCGATGGTGCTATATCCCTTGGGTAGCCCTGGCGACCACACCGGCTCGCGGTGTGGCGCCCCAAATGTGTGGCTCCGTGGTGGGTGGGGAGCCCAGGGGATGAAGTTCTTATTTATATGGAGTCTGAAATTCTTCCTCCACCTAAAAGGAGAAAAAGTATTTTGTTGTAGTAAGCGGTTTTTGACATTGAAATGTTCAAAGGAAGGTGAGAATCTGAAGAAGGTCTCTCCCTTCTTCATTAAAAGAGCTTTGCAGGTGGTCATTCCAGGAGAACCGAATTCTGTAAAAAAAACTCCGAGATGGTACCCTATTAATTGAGACAGCTAATAACATCCAAGCGGAAAAACTATTAAAAATGGAAAATTTGCACGATATCCCAGTTACCGTTGAAATCCACCACAATTTGAATACTTCCCGAGGTGTGATCAGTCACTACGACCTTCTCTACGTCGAAGTTGACGAAATAAAGAAAGAGATGGCCTCCCAGGGTGTAATTGACTGTCGCCGACTGACGACCAGGCGAAACGGTGAAATTATCAATACCACCTCTGTAATCCTCACATTTGCTTTGGATAAACTCCCAGACAAAGTCTTCTTGGGTTATGAATCGGTACCCGTGCGACCATTCTTTCCTAACCCGATGCGTTGTTTCCAATGCCAAAATTTCGGCCACATCGCACCGCGATGTGAGGGCAAGAACACCTGCCCGCGCTGTGGCAAGGAGAAACATGAGGACGACAAATGTGCTTCCGAACCTAACTGCGTTAATTGCGAGGGTACGCTTCCAGCGTACTCACGAGAATGCCCTGTGATGAAGGATGAAAGGAAGATAATGGAAATTAAGACCCTGGAAAAAATTCCTTAATGCAGAGGCACGGAAGAAATACCGGTTACTACTTTCTCTAAATCCTTTTCGAAAGTCGCTGCAACCCCAAAATTAATGTGTACCATGGGTACTCAAACAGAAGACTATCACTATTGAGAGCACAAAAGCACCTGTGAAAGAACCAAAAAACCCAGCCAAACAGAGAAATAAAGTTCCAGACAACAAAAGCAATTTCAAGGCGGTTTCTCATAACAAACCGCCCAGATCCAACTCTGAGGACACTGGAAAAAGGCGAGATAATACACCTCCACCCACCTGCTCTGGTGATTTAACACCAGATGCAATGGAAGAAGACATGTATCTCGGACACGGAAGTGCTCCAGGCTAGAGTAAAGCAGAGGAAACAACGGTTTAAGCGTTGATCCTCGAAATGTACTCACGTACAATTCCTGGTTTTATTTTATTCATTTACCTATTTATTTATTTGCCCAGACCCTTTATTTTGCTTGGAGATTTTACCCATAAAGCATAAAATACTACTCCCAACCTTCATGGCTATATCCATGCAATGGAATTGCAATGGTTTATACCGCCACTTAGAAGAATATAAGCTTCTAATCCAAAATTTTAATCCCGTGCTTATATTTCTCCAAGAAACACACCTCAAAGTGACCGATAATTTCACATGAAAAGGATTTCAGGTTTTTAGACGGGACGACGTCGACGGCAATAGAGCACGAGGAGGGGTCGCTACCTTAATCAGGGAGACCTTTTACACTTCCCTAGTGAATTTAAGGACACCGCTTCAGGCTCTAGCGGTCACCATTGCCACTCCGGAGGTAATTACTTTCTGTAACGTTTACCTACCTGAGTGGGCCCCAGCTACCAGACAAAACCTAGAAAATTTAATCAGACAACTTCCAAGACCGTTTGTTTTACTTGGAGACTTTAACGCACATAACACTTTGTGGGGTGATTACACACGCGATTTTAATGGCCGGGGTCATCTTTTAGAAAAGATTTTTAACGACTTTAACCTTGTTCTAATAAATGACAAAGAAAAAACACATTTTAATGCCTTCAACGGAGGATACTCTTCCATAGACCTATGGATTACCACCGAAACCATCTCTTTTTACATTGGAAGTCCATGACGATCTCTGTGGAAGCGACCATTTCCCCCTCTTTATTAGAAAACCGACGAACGTTCGTCAATTTAGTTCTCCCAAAACATGGCTTATCAGGAAAGCAAACTAGGCGGAATTTAGAAATAATTTTAATTTTAAATTTGACAGCACCATGTCGGCGCAACGAAATATGGAGATTTTAACAAACAGCATACTCGACGCCGCGACAAATAGCATTCCAACATTCTCTGGAACTCCTCGTCGTCCCCCAGTCCCATGGTGGAACGAGGAATGTGCGGAGGCTATCCGTAAGCGTAAAAAAGCCCTGCGCATATTCAATAGATTTCCAACCACCAATAATCTAGCGGCCGTTAGGCGCCTTAGAGCCAGGGCCCGGCAAGTTGTACGGGATGCCAAGAAGTCTTCATGGACGAAGTACGTTGCGAGCATAAACCATCGAACGCCTTCTACACAGGTCTGGAATAAAATAAAATCCGTAATGGGCAAACGCAATTTCTCTCCGGTCTCTGGGCTAAAATTAAATGGATCCATTCTCTCATCCCCTATCGATATTGCGGAAGCCTTCGGCAAACACTATGCCACTATTAGCGCCAGTGACAGGTACCATCCATCATTTAAAAGCCTTAAACCCAGAGCCGAAAGAAGGCGTCTTAATTTCTGTGACAGTAAGAACACCTACTCGTACAATAACCCCTTCACAATGTGGGAGTTGAAATCAGCAATAGAAAGCGCTAAAGACTCCTCACCTGGGAGTGACTTAATACATAACTCTTTCTTGCGAAATCTCCCTCACTCTTCGTTGCCAGAACTACTTGCCACACTCAACCAAGTGTGGTCGGAGCAGGTATTTCCGGAGAGCTGGCGAGAATCCATTATCGTTCCGATCCCCAAGCAGGGAATGGACAAATCTCTCCACTCTAACTATCGCCCAATATCCTTGACGAGTTGTTTATACAAACTGATGGAAAGATTGGTAAACAAACGGCTAGTGTGGTGCCTTGAAAGCCGCAAACTCCTATCTAATATCCAGTGTGGCTTCCGACGTGGCAGGTCTACTGTCGACCACCTGGTGAGAATCGAGGCCTTCGTTCAGGAGGCATTTCTCCTCAGACAGAACGTAATCGTGGTTTTTTTCGACATTGAAAAAGCATGCGACACAACGTGGAGACATGTAATCTTACAGTCATTGCACGACTGGGGTTTTAAGGGCAATCTACCCATATTCGTGTGTAACTTTTTAAATAGGCGTTCCTTCAGAGTCCGAATAGGAAATACCGTCTCCCAACCATACGTACTGGAGAACGGAGTTCCTCAAGGTGCGGTCCTTAGCGTTACATTTTTTGTTATCGCAATCAACAGCATTGCAAAATGCGTTCAATCGCCCGTAATGGCTTCACTCTTCGTCGACGACCTGGCGATTTTTTGTAGGTCATCGAAATTGTCAACGGCTGAGAGACAGGTCCAAATGACCCTAAACCGCCTACAAGACTGGTTCCGTTGCAAATTGGCTCCGTTTTTCTGAAGAAAAAACGAAATGCCTGCACTTCCACAGGCTGAGGGGAATCTTTCCTAGTCCAACCTTAAGGCTTGGAGACAAGGTCTTATCGTTTGTGGAATCCCATCGTTTCCTCGGCCTTTATTTAGATAAGAAACTTAACTGGCGAGATCACATTCAACACACTAAGAACGCATGCCAAAAGATTTTAAACATTTTAAAATTTTTAAGCCATTCGACATGGGGCGCAGACCGCTCCATGATGCTTTTATTATACCGTTCGCTGGTGAGGTCAAAACTGGATTACGGGTCCGTGGTATACACTGCTGGAAGAGAATCATATTTGAAACCCTTAAATACCGTGCACAACACCGGACTCCGACTAGCCATTGGTGCCTTTCGGACATCACCCGTTCCGAGTATCTACTCAGACTCAGGGGAGCTGCCTTTGGCCTCGCGAAGAAAAGTTTTAATGAGTAACTATGTAGCAAAGATTTTATCGATGAAAACGCACCCCTGCTTTGATATAGTTTTTAAACCTCGGTTCATAAATATTTTTAATCGAAGGAAACGGGCCACACGTCCACTTGGAATACGTTTTAGAGATTTTATTGAAGAAGTGGGCATGTCACTGCCCACAGTGCATCAGGTTAAATACTGTAACCAACCACCCTGGCTAATGCCCCTGCCTAACGTAAACCTCTGTTTACAAAAATACTGCAAACAATTAACGACCCCTATTGAATACAGGCAGATGTTCAATGGACTTCTAGAAGCTCATCCCAACTTCATACCTGTTTACACTGATGGGTCCAAGGCAGATCTCGCGTGTGGGGCTGCAGTGGCATCCGTACATCACGGCGTCCTTAAGACGAGGCTAAGTCCACTATAGTGTATTTAACGCAGAACTGTCCGCCATAAAAATGGCTTTATGTAATATTAAGGGCAGTCAAGGATCTTTCTTAATCTGTTCTGACTCCTTAAGCTGTTTGAAAGCCATATCAGCCATGTACTAAGACCATCCTATTATTCAGGAAATACATTTTGTCCTCTCATCCCTTACTCAAAAAGGAATCCAAATCCTTTTTGTTTGGATTCCTGGCCACGTAGGTATTTCAGGTAACGAAAAAGCAGATAAAGCGGCAAAAGAGGCGTTGGAAAACCCGGATCTCGTCTTGGATTTGGTTTTATCGGAAGATGTCAAGTCCATGCTTCGACGGATCGCCACTAAGCAGTGGAATGAAACATGGAGTAGTATGGAGGAAAACAAGCTACGTACGATAAAAGCCGAAACTCTGGCATGGCCTTCTTCAGTCCGAGGTAATCGGAGGCGAGGGCAAGGCCACCTGCCCCCGCTGCGGCCTGGAGAAGCATGAGGGTGCGGAATGCAAGGGTGACCCACTTTGCGTCAATTGTGAGGGTGCACATCCCGTGTACTCTCGTGATTGTCCTAAGATGATCGAGGAGCGCAAAGTAATGGAGATAAAGACGGTTGACAAAATACCTTATTTCGAGGCACGGAAAAAGTAGAGAGCACAAGTTGCTCCTACTTTCTCCAAGTCGTTTGCCCATGTCGCTTCCCATCCTATCGCCAAGGTCACCATCTCGACTCAGACGGAAGATAATACGAGCCCAAAAACCAAAGTCCCTGAGCAGAAATTGGCCATGCCGGCTAAGGCTACAAATCCGGCAAATAAAACACAAGCCACCGGTCCGGGTTCTCCCAGGAAGAACCCCACCATAACCACCGCCGGGGCCACGCAAACGAAGCGTGGCAACTCTTTATCCCCCGGACCACCTGGTTTAGCCCGACTCAATCAACCAGAGTCAATGGAAGAGGATGAATGTCTCTCGGAGACAGAAATCCTCCGGGCTAGAACCAAGGGTAGGAGGAGAAATCGCATTAAGCGTTGATCCTCCAATTGTTTGACATTTTTAAATTAATTATTTAATTAATTTATTTTTTTTTAATTTTTATATTATTAATGGCTTTTATATTACAGTGGAACTGTAATGGATTTTATCGGCACAAGGAGGAGCTGGACTTATTAATCCGAGATTTTAACCCTTCCTGCGTTTGTCTTCAAGAAACGCATTTTAAAGACACGGACAAAGGTATTTTAAAATATTTTAACGTTCTGAGATATGACGACACCAGCGGCCAACGAGCCCAGGGCGGAGTGGCAGTTGCTATTCGAGAGGCCCTATACACCTCCCGAGTTCAACTGAATACACCGTTTCAAGCGGTGACGGTGCACGCACCGGAGGCGATTACGTTATTCAACGTTTATCTGCCGGAGGGTGCGCCGGTCACCCGTTTTAATTTAGAATCCCTTGTCCACCAGCTGCCTCGGCCTTTTATTTTACTCGGTGATTTTAACGCTCATGATCCTCTCTGGGGAAGCACTGCGGGACAGTGTAACCGCAGGGGACGCATTTTATCAAAATTCTATTCCAAAAAATATAAGTTTTTATTTTTTATTTGTAATCACATTATATAATTTTTTTTTTAAAATAAGTGACATGAGTGCAAGTGACTAATATTTAATACTTTTACTACGAAGACTGTGTAGTGGTGCAAAATGACCTAGCCGTCGACGCACCCTACATCCTTAAACCTACTACTACTTGTGTTCGGATGATGCTACCTACCGGATATCAGCAAAACAACAAAACACGCACGTCACGCGCGCATCGTCTACCCTCAGGATACAGACTACTTAACTATGATGAGGTTCATATATACAGAAGGGTTGGATATACCGTAGACGCTTCGTAAATATATACACCACGTAAACCGTCCCCTATTTCAGATAAATATACAGTAGACCTTATGTAGATACTGTATATGTATACGCTTTTGTGTGCTGTGTGGTATATCTGTGTGAGGGGTCATGGAGTTGGGAGGGGAAACATTCTTAGCTGTCACATGGTGCAGCGGAATGATGATGGGCCTCTTTGGGACAGGAGCGGGTGGGGGAGGGTGAACTTTTTTCTTCGGAGTCCTCTTAGGATGGGTAGGGGCGGGTTTCAACTCTCTTTCCCGAGTGAGACCGGAGGCATTTGAGGTAGAATTCTCGGGTTACCTAGGTCACCTAATTCTTGCCTACCTAGGTCACGAAGATGTAGTCGGGTGATCCGGAGTCAAGTGCCTTTTCGCCCCTTGAAGGGGGTGGGGGAAAGGTTAGAGTAGTGCTGCCCCTCCCTCCCCGTGTGTGCCTATTGGCTCTGCACGCGATCCTCTACTGGGTCAAGGGAGCAGGATCCTGCAACTTCTGGACCATCAGGGTCAGCCAAGAGGTGTAAGGTTTCCTCGCCAGACGAGGCCTCTCCCCTGATGAGAAATGCCACACAGGTTCCTGGTAGCTTGGCGTCAAGAAAGTCAGCAGACGACCTGGAGGGAAACTTTGCTAAAGCAATAGGTAGTAAGCTACGCTTGATTAAAAAAATAAAAATAAAATAATGTTCGAACTATGGAATGTTTTCTATGACAATAAAGAATAAATTCAAATTATTCAAATGATTTTTATTGGTATCTACATTGAAGTTAAACCTTAATGTGCGTTGAAATACTTATTGTATTCATTCTTTATGTCGAGGGCAGAATTCGTGGGCCTGTTCCCAGTCTGCTGAGGTAGCACTACAAGTGAACAGCTATCGTCGGCCTTTGAAGTTATATTGGGCCATTTTTCTCACAAAAGTAATTGTGCAGGGCAACTGATGCTAATATAATCGTTTCCACTTTTTCAGGGCTGAGGTTAATTTTCGTGAGAAATACTCTGAATCTGGGGGGATATTCGGGAATGTCGTCGGTCATAATGTCGTTACTCATTCATTGAGGCATTCAATGAACGGCAAAAAGACCCAATCGAACGACATTAAGACCCAATCGAACGACATTTTGAACGAATCTATGAGCTGATGTCAGAGCCGTTGGCTCAGTTTTGTGTTCCGTTTTTAGCGCACCGCTATGAGTTTCGCATTTGTTCTTGTAGAAATTTGGCGGTATAGAGAAATTGCAGAAATGGAAAACACTGAAGGCTGTGAGTTTTCAACCTAGGATTATGAATTATGTGTAATTTAGCATTAATGTTTGTGTTTACATAGAAGAGTTAAACAATGGTTTATGTCATGAATACATGGATTTCATTAATTAACCCATTTAAGCCCACTACTGTGCAATCGGTAGTACCTCCGAATGCCCAGAATTCCAAAATTGTTTTTTTGGCGTACAGAAAGTAAATTATGTATTTAAATGTTGTACAAGTGACACATAGACTCTGAACGTTTTAAATTTGAACCGTAAAATTATTTTTTCTGGTGAGGTCGAAAACGACCACTTGGGATAATGGGGCATAAAATGACACGTCAACTTCCAATTTTCCCCAAAGTCTTTTTCTGTCATATACATATGAAAACTCGTTATAAAATTACCTTTTGTAACTTAGGACTTTATTTATTCCATCCAATGTTTAAATAAAAATAAATATTTACTCTACTTTATACTTTACCTAATAATACTTTACCTAATATAATGGGAGTTATTAAAAATCTTGGGTATGATTTCTTTAGTAAATCTACAAAACTGAAAAGAACACAACCTCTAAAGCCAAATTCATTCTTATTCTTGTTATTGGAAGAATTTTCCCTGATATTACATAAATGTCTGACAGTACCCTGATTTGAATGCCAACAACCAATCTTTACAACCAAAACTGCTTGTACGAATGCTTTCCGAAATATTTTATCATTATGGGTTCATCAATTGATGCAAAACGCTCTAATGGAGCTAATCGTATGAAAAACTCACAAACGTCTGATTTAAAATTATCGCAAGCGTGGAAATTGCGAAATAGTTCATCAAACTGATTCCGTCTCATGGTATATTTTACAAGCATATTTTCGGTGTCAGCTCTATTTTCCCAATGCATTCTTCGGCGAGGGCATGAATTGTAGCTCGATATAAGTAAAATCCCTCTGAACGCATACATATCATCACTAGTCACATGGAGAATATTGTTTTTTAGAGGAATACATTGATGTGTATTACACCAAATCCTCGAATACTTCTCGATTGAGAAATAATTTCACGAAGTCGATTGTCTCGGAATATTTCGAAAGTGTTAGAGAAGGAAGGAAATATTGATCTCCAGGCACTGGTATAGGATGCACATCACATATATCTCCCTTGACCCATTCACTTACTTTCAGCTTCTTAAGAAGTTTTGCACTTTCTAGATAAGGAATGTCTTCACACTTTTATCATCACGTTCACCAAAGGACACTTCCGCCGGAGCCATAAACTGATTACGGTTCAATCTATATGGATCGAAATCGTCCTTCTCTCCAGAATCTTCATCAGTCTCAGCTGAAGTTTCGATTGGAGGCAATGCATAAATGGAATCGGGAATATCATCGTCACACCAGCGTTCACATTCGTCTATTTTCAAATTTTTATCATTGCTTCGCGGCGGTGAGACATTTCCCTCGAAACAAAATAGAAAGCACGTGCATAGTTGTGGGTATATGAGCATAAGAACATAAAAATAATACGCTGTACGGCAATCAAACTATGTAACAAAATGTTAAAAGAATTTTTATCTTTCAGAGCGATGGATAGTCTCAAAACCACGGCCAAAACAATGGGTCGACAAATCTTTCACCTCGCGATTTGCTACGATAAATGAGCAAGTATAGCATGTATTATCCCAAGTGGTCGAAAACGACCACTTAACATTAATTAAGCTCTAGGCTGGATAGGACTCTAGATAAATACGCAATTCAAGCTTGTACAGTTAAACAGACCATTTTTATTATAAAAATAAGTTATTTGATAATGAACAAATGAAAAAAACAAGAATTACAGAGCCGTTTGTCCTGACATGTCAATGAAGAAAACGCTTCCCGAAGTTCACGAGTCAGAAATCTCTACTACACTGACTTATTTGCGGGATCTCAATCCCACATCGTTCCCTGATATCTACAGTTACATGTAAGTTGTATTATAGGTACATTGGGAGATTTCCGGCGTGTGGAGCAAAGAAATTCCACGAAGGTCGTTTTCGACCACTTGGGATAAAATGGCACCCTGGTCGTTTTCGACCGCTTGGGTTTAAATGGGTTAACGGCGGTTGAGGTTGTTAATAACGTTATCATCATTATCCAGTTCCGTAGTAATATTTATTTTTGTACGTCCGTTTTACTAGCAGAGGCAGAAAAATTTAGTTCTAATTAATCATAGGCACCAATTCTATCCATTTTCTGACAATGTTGCGGTTATTTAGGGCATGAGTAACCTCTTGTATTGCTCGGCTCACGCTCACTTGGCTCAGGCCAAGCCCTCCACTAGCCCTCACCATGTCCTTTGTTAGCCGGTAAAGTCCCACAAAAACGTTCTCCCGCGAGGCAAATGGATCTGCACCATCTCTTAACTGTCTCAACCTATTTCTCCTCATCGCATTTTCTCTCAGTATTTCTTCCTCCTCATTCCTACGCCACCTCGCAATTGCAGCTTCCAAAGCCCAGTCATCCATGTCTATGAAATATTAACGGATGGAAGGTTATCCATGAAAAATAATTCGTACGAAACTCTTTTAATATATGCGTCCAACATGTGTGCAAGTCGAAAATAACTTCCAATCACATGAGCGTCAACGGCATGCTGAGATATCTTTGAAACTCAACAGGGAAAGGAATTCCTTTTTAAGTAACTCAAACGCAAGGCATCCATCAAAGGCAAGGTATTTTCAAATGAAATCACTGTCGGATGAGTGATCTTCTGATTGCGTAGATCATACCCATTAGCATGGCAATAATAATTATTTCTACGAAGAAGACTGATTTTCCACTCGGTATACAACTATGAAAGCATGAAATAGATTAAATACGAGGATTTCTATAAGTATAAACGCCGGGATTGTCATTAATCAACCTCGAATTATGAAAATATGTTAGAAGTAAATAAGCATTACTTACTTGACTCTCAAATACCGCCAAAACAATAAACAAAACACTAACGGAAAGCGCTTGAAAAGCTCGGCTGCGGAGGCGGGGCGGGGGGGATTTCCCATGATGCTCTTTAATTCCCGTCGCGACGCTAGCGCCGTCCACCGAAAAATTACGGTCGACACGGAAGCTTCGGTTTTGAGTCGGTCCGTGAACGAAGAACTGCCAAATGAGCCGTGGGCGCCATCTTCGTCGAGATTGATGACGTATTTCTAAAAATGAGGGAAGTGATGACGTAATGTCACCGTTATCGACATTCCCGGATAACCCCCCTGCTGCTTAAAATCCCAAAGGCATTCTCCACTACCCTTCTAGCCCTTGAGAGCCGGTAGTTAAAATTTCTTTTGTCATTACTGAGGTCTCTACTTTGGTATGGCTTTAAAATCCGGGGACTTAGAGGGAAGGCATCATCAGCCACGAAAGCAATAGACCTTTTATGTGCCCATTTGGCGGTTGCTGATCAGGTGGGAAGTTGAGCATGTCATGGGCAACTGCTTGGTACAATGCGTTTTCACGGAACACTCAACCATCGCCGACTCTTCCGTTTACTCCAACGTCAACATGTATAAATTTACAACTGGCATCAGCTACTGCCAGCAGTTCAATATAGTGGGTCCCTTTGCAATTAAAAAAGTGTGATCCTGCACTTGCCGGCGGACTAAAAGCTATATGTTTGCCATCCATGGCACCCAGGCACATTGGGAAGTTCCATAGGGATTCAAATTTCTGGGCAATATCTTTCCACTCCTGGCGTGATCGTGGAACCTGAAAAGCCAATGTGTAAAGAAAATTTTTGTCTTCACTAATGGCATTCATACTAATGAAAAATAACCATATGGATTTACCCTGACGTATTTCCCTTTCAAATTGCGGTAGATGCTTTCACAGACTTCTGGAATTATTTTCCCTATTGTGCTGTGGTGGATCCTTGTAGAGAACATCACAGACCGATATGTTTCTCCCGTGGTAAATTTTTACTAGATGCTATGATAACACGATAACTGCACTTCTAAACGAAAAAAAATGTAACAGGTACCTTTTCTCAGCAGATATCGATTCTCTCATGGTGGTATCCTGCTTCTCGATGTCATTTCGGATGAGGCCGAGGACCTCAAAAAACTGCTCCTCTGTCATCCGCATGAAATTTCGGAAGTCATTGCGATCTTCCACTGCGAGCTCCTGATGAACCATATTCAGTAGCCCTCGACCTCCTTTGAATCCATGGCCTCGTCCAAATCGATCTCCTCCTCCGCCGTTTTTTCAGTTCACCTGCCGCGACAATAACAGCAAATATTGCTGGAGCAGCAGTCAATGTGTCGATTCTCGGAAGTTCGGCACTCGTACGACAGCAAGGCAATTTCTGATCTTCATTTTTGTTCCGTCTAACAATTGCAGCAAATGTAATTATTGAACTACCAGCATGTCATTGTATGTATCTTGATCGCCATCATCTTATCTACAGTAATTTAACAATGGTGAGGATGAAACAGCATCGCAAATTAATATAAAGTGTCTCTGAACTTCGGCGAATCATGTCATTTAAAGATTATTTGCGAGCTCTGAAAAGAAATATTTCCGTGGAACGCCGAATAATGTCGCACTCAAAACATTGCAAGGAAGAGAGACAGTTGAGGGTAAGGAAACAGGTTAGGGAAGGGAAGGGGGATTAGGAGGGTAAATTCGGGAAATAGCCACGAAAAAATCGTGTAACCGCTTCCCACGGTTAGGTTGGAGGCGTTTGCAAAGGCAGGTTGCCTGGTAACCATCGAGATCATCACCTTTGCTGCCAAACTTTGGAATGAGTTTTTCTATTCTCTTTACTCCCTTTCAATGTTTTGCGTGTGCGCACCCGTCTCAGAATCAACGAAGTTAAGTGAGTGGTTCACGGTGAGATGCGTGAACCTAGGATCCGCACGAAGAGATGCATATGACTATTGTCCCTGGTAATACATGCTCCTCAATACAATTCACCAGGCTTCGCGCACTTCTGTTCGGAATCACAGCGAGGGAAACCTTTCGGCTACCTCGCTCGAAACCTCCCAAAACCCATTTACCTATCAACGGGCGGCCGACATTATATTTTCGACACCCCACCAGCGTCTCGTCCACTTGCACGACGACGCCAGGTCCCCCAATCTGTGTGGACGAAGCAACTACCTCCTCCAGGCACACCTCTCGGACGTAACTGCTCCAATCTGCGTAGGAATTGGGCCCCATGCCTAGGTTGTCATGGACATACATCCTGCGCAGTATGTCCTGCATGAATGCATGGACTAACAGTACCGTCCTCTACGAGGATAAACGGGTGTTATCCAACCAAATCCCTACGTTATATATACCCTATTAAATCTCAATTTCATACACTTCTACGTAAATGTACCACCTCAACTCTATACATCAAACTTTCCCTTGTGCTGCGTGGCGCAGAATCCGCATCGAACCGACTTCCGTGTCTGCGGATTACAGATTTTTCCATTGCACTGCCAATCATGCCTCCCATCCCTAAACCACAATTTTTCGCCACAAGGAGGGCACAACTCCCCATCCTTGGCCAATAAACAACCGTGCTTCTCTTAAAAATCAATGCCTGACTCCGGGGATATCAAAGCCTGGTTCTTCGTTATATGCATCACAGAAAACTCTTCGCTAATCATGTTACTCTCTGTCGAGACAGACAACACCAAGAATGATGAGCGTTATTTTTCCTACCTTCGCAACCCCTCATCCCCTCCGGTCCACCCCCGCCGGCCAAGCTCACCTCCCGCATTAACGCTTGCGAAATTTACCTCCTAATTGGAGAATACATGCCCCTTGACTTCGAAATAATTCAAATGCGGCGAATCACGATTCCTTTATGCCATCCACACTAACCGATTTCATCACACAACTCCCCCCTCTCGTGTTCTCTACGTCTACGACCCCCCCCCCCCCCCCGACGGAGGGAATGACGACACTCACCTCCCCTCTGATCCTCATCCCATTACCCCTCGACTTGAACCCTGAACTCCGCGAACCAACGTCGTCTGCCAAGGTCAGCACCTAACCTGCACCTTAGACTGATTTCCCCGACTGCAGGAGAGAGGGATTATATTCCTTAACAAATATTCTCGACACTGCTAATACACTACCCTCCAATCGCCAACCCTCTCAGGGGATTTTTTTCTTGAAAAAAGTACGTTACAACGGTAAAATTCTATTTCCTGGCGGGACCTACTTTCCCCTCTCCGCTCCCCAAAACGGCTAAAATTGCGATTTTTCGGAGGGAAACCCGGTGCTCACCTGAGGGGAACTAGATGAAATTAAAAAAAAATTGAAAGTGAACTTACCGAAAAAACGTGATATAAATATCTGAGGTGGAAATGCGTAGGAAATTATCCATGGTAAAGTTCGGCGGCTCATCTCTGGGTGGCAGCAAAATCTCGGTGGCAATGAAACTTCGCCATGTTCTAGAGATTCAATGGGCGTCGATGTTGGAGCGGGTGAATTGAAGTGGAGTTCTGGTTGATACACGATGATTGGCATCTCAAAGCACGATAGTCAGTTTTTAAAGGGATAGGTTGGGAGTAAATAGTAACGTAATATGAAATTGAGGAACATAATGTGCAAACGAGGCTAGTATTTAAATAAGGGCGATGAAATGAAAAATAAAGTAAATTAATTAGTCTAAAATAAAAAAAGCGAAATAAAAGGAAACAAGGTATTAGAAGGACGGGACCCCTGTGGGTAGGGGGATGGAGAATACTCCCGCAGTATCCCTGCTTGTCGTAAGAGGCGACTAAAAGGGCGGGGAGGGAAACCTCGAGAACAAACCCCCAGTCCAGCAAGGGATGCGTCCGGATAGTGTAGTGGGTCTACTATCTGTGTGCGGCCATACTAGCTGGCCTGCGATCCACCCGCATGTTTGCCGTGTGCGGAGTACCGTAAGGGGGAGAAGGGGATCCTGGTGGGTGAGTTCTTCGGCACCCAGCCGGGTGTCGGATGCCCGGTATGGGCCGGGGTTCAATACCCCACTTTGGCCCTGGATCCTCTGTAAACGGGAGGTCAAGATCTAGCCAGTCTTGATCAATCGGCTTATCGACACGTTTCGATGGCGAGTACTGGAGTGACGGGGTCCTGTGTAGGGCGGCCGAAAGTGTATGGGTTTGGAGGGCCCATACATTGGAGGTCCAACCTGAAACAGGCCCCCTAAACGATAGTGCTATATCCCCTGGGTAGCCCTGGCGACCACACCGGCTTGCGGTGTGGTCGCCAGATTCGCCAGGTCGCCAGATTCTTGATAATGAGATGTACTAATGAGGGTGAGACATTGAAAAAGGTGTCTCCTTTCCTAATTCGAAAAGTTTTGTCTGCGAAAGTGCCTGGGGATTTAATATCAGCTAAAACGTTACGAGACGGAACCCTGCTCATAGAAACAGCTAATGCAATTCAGAGTGAAAGATTGTTAGAAATGGAAATGCTTCATGACATCCAAGTAAAAGTGGAAGAACACCGCACCCTCAACACCAGTCGGGGGGTTATCAGCCATTACGACCTTCTGTTTGTAGAGGTAGACGAGATCAAGAGAGAGATGGCGTCTCAGGGAGTAGTTGATGCTCGTCGCCTTACTACCAAGCGCGATGGCGTTGTGAAAGATACGTCGTCAGTAGTCTTGACCTTCGCGCTTGATAAGCTTCCCGACAAGGTGTTTGTGGGATACGAATCGGTCCCAGTTCGGCCATTCATACCTGCCCCAATGCGTTGTTTCCAGTGCCAACACTTTGGCCACATCGCTACGCGATGTGAGGGTAAGGCCACCTGTCCGCGCTGCGGCCTGGAACGACATGCGGATGCGGACACGGAATGCACTAACGACCCAAAATGCGTGAATTGCGAGGGGGCACATCCTGTGTACTCGCGCAAATGCCCGAAGTTAATGGAAGAACGAAAAGTTATGGAAATTAAAACTACTGAGAAAGTGACATACTTCGAGGGCGTTGGTTGCACCGACATTTTCGAAATCTTTCGCCGCTGTCGCCTCCACGTTGGTTGCAAAGACCACAACTGGCACCCAAACAGCATCCATTGAAGAAAAAGAAGTAATTGTGGTTGAAACTGAAATTGCTAAGAAAGATACAACAAAGAAACTTTCACCCAAACCAAATAACGACAGCAAGGGTTCTCCCAGTAAGAATCAGGAAAAAATTACATCAAGGGCGGCACACAATAAGCGTGAGATCACGCCGCCCCCCGGACCATCCGGTTTGACGAAGTCCGGTCAACCGGAATTGATGGAGGAGGACGACAATCTCTCGGAGAATGAAATGCTCCGCGAGAGAACGAAAGGGACGCATCGTCGCTTCCGGCGTTGATCCTCCCACAGTGCCTACTGCTCGATTGGTTTTAGCCTTTTAACTTTTTATTTGTTTTGTATTTTATTTTCACAAAATGGCTTTCGTGTTGCAATGCAATTGCAATGGTTTTTATAGACACAAGGAAGAGCAGACGATTTTAATCAGAGATTTTAAGCCTTTATGTATTTGTCTCCAGGAAACACATTTTAAAGTAACGGACAAGGGAGTTTTAAAAAACTTTAAATTTTTTAGATTTGACGACACCAGTGGCCAAAGAGCCCAGGGTGGAGTGGCAGTTGCGGTACGGGAGGCCCTTTACACCTCCCGTGTACAGCTTAATACGCCGTTTCAGGTGGTAGCGGTGACCGTGTGCGCCCCCAATGCAGTGACGTTGTGTAACGTTTACCTGCCGGAGGGTTCACCGGTTACTCGTTTTAACCTCGATTCCCTTGTTCGTCAGTTGCCCCGACCTTTTATTATATTGGGTGATTTTAATGCCCACGACCCTCTTTGGGGGAGTATGAGGGGTCAGAGCAACCGAAGGGGTCGCATTTTATCGAGTTTCATTAATTTTAACCTGTTTTTATTGAACAACGGGGAGAAAACCCGTTTCAACTGTCACACTGGTGACTATTCCACGATTGATTTGTGCATATCAACGAGCAGTCTCATGGCCAAAGTAAAACTTTCAGTTCACGACGACTTATGTGGGAGTAATCATTTTCCTCTTTTTATTTTTAAATAAAACGGTTTCAACGCTGATTTTATTCCTCAAGGCAATTGGATTGCCCGTAAAGCCGATTGGTCAAGCTTTAGAGAGAATTTTAAGTACAAATTTGACAATAACGCGGATGGTGTAAGCAATATAGAGCGATTGACGGCTTGCATTCTCCAGGCGGCTAGAAGCAGCATCCCTCGCTCACGAGGAACCACACCCCTAGCAGCAGTTCCTTGATGGAACGATGAATGCGCCAAGGCCATCCAACTACGGAAAAAAGCGCTGCGAATATTTAATAAGTATCCAACGGAAAGAAATCTTTCATCTTTTCGCCGTCTTCGGGCCAAAGCTCGGCAGATAATAAAGAGAGCGAAGAAGGACTCCTGGATGGAATACATCTCGACCATCAATCACAGGACTCCTATATCTCAGGTTTGGCGTAAAGTATGTTGCATCTCCGGAAATCGGCAAGATTATGGCCTATGTAGCCTTAATATAGACGGAAGAACTATTTCGAGACCCTCCGAAATATGCGAAATTTTTGGCAGGCTACTGGCAGACACATGCAGTGACGTCAACTATGACACTAGTTTCCTTAGCAATAAAAAGCGAGCTGAGTCAATGGCGCTATCCTTTAAAGAGATCGGCGTAATGCAAGAATGCAATGTCCCTTTCCAATTGTGGGAGTTAACTTCCGCCATTGCAGAGTCCCGGAACAGCTCCCCTGAATCCGATGAAGTCGTTAATGCCTTTTTTCGTAATCTTCCTGAATCGGCATTGGTGGAGGTTCCTTCAACCAAATTTGGACTGAGGGTACTTTCCCGCAATCGTGGCGGGATTCCTTGATTGTCCTTATTCCCAAACAAGGTAAGGAAAGGAGTGATCCCAATAATTATAGACCAATTTCCCTAACCAGTTGCGTATGCAAACTCATGGAAAGAATGGTCAATCGCCGCCTTATTTGGTGGCTTGAGTCACGAGAACTACTATCAGTCGCTCAGTGTGGTTTCCGCCGCGGAAGATCAACCACTGACCATTTAGTAAGAGCGGAAAATTTTATTCAGGAAGCTTTTCTCCTTAGGCAACACGTCGTTGCCGTTTTCTTTGACATGGAGAAAGCTTACGACAGGGTCTGGCGCATTAAAATACTAACAACACTGCATACATGGGGTCTTAGGGGCAACTTGCCGATTTTTATCCGTAACTTCTTACTCTGTCGGAGCTTTAGAGTAAGAGTTGGTAAATTCTTATCGTGCTCATCCTCAGGCTAACGGAGTTCCGCAGGGCTTCGTATTAAGCGTGACGTTGTTCGCAGTGGCGATCAATAGTGTTATGGAGTGCATCAGAGCCCCCTGTATTAGGTTGCCTTTACGTGGATGATCTGGCAATTTTTTGCCGATCATCGAAACTTGTAAGTGCAGCCAGATTGATTCAGCTTACTGTTAACAAGCTGTCACAATGGTCTCGCGAAAATGGCTTTAGGTTTTCCAGCGACAAAACAAAATGCGTTCATTTTCATAGGCTGAGGGGATATCAGGACCCACCCACGCTGCGTTTGAATGGAAGGATACTTCCGTATGTGGACTCAGTTCGTTTCCTAGGGATGATGCTTGACCATCGGCTAAGTTGGCGACAACACGTACATTCATTGGGACAAGTGTTTGAAAACTTTAAATATTTTGAAGTATCTAAGCAATTCGACGTGGGGTGCAGACCGCACCACATTGCTTTTATTATATCGGTCACTCGTCCGAAGCCGACTCGACTACGGATCAATTATCTATGCTTCAGGGCGGGAGTCGTATTTGAGACCGCTAACGGCGGTGCAATATTCCGGGCTGAGGCTGGCAACGGGCGCTTTCAGAACATCTCCGATTCTGAGCCTTTATTCTGATGCCGGCGAACCACCTTTGGCGATTCGTCGCGAAATTTTGACGTTCAACTATGTTGCTAAGATTTTTACGATGAAAACCCACCCGTGTTTTAAAGTAATTTTTAACCCTCGGTTTTTAGCCGCTTTTAACCGGAGGAGGAAAGCTACACTACCAGTTAGTGTACGTTTTAGTAATATTATGGCAGAGAATGATTTTATACTCCCTGACGTGTACCCGGCTGGGTACCTTAAACACCCCCCATGGTTAACCCCGAAGCCAAATGTTATAAACAGACTTTTACTTTGCCGTAAATCATCCACCACTTCCGCTGAGTACCAGTGTCTGTATCGGGAAGTTCTAGGAGAAATTCCCGACTTCACCCCTGTTTTCACAGATGGGTCGAAGTCGGAAAACCATTGCGGATGTGCTGTGGTTTCTGCACACCACGGAGTAATTATTGCCAAACTGGATCCTTCGTGTTCTGTCTTTACAGTAGAATTATATGCTATTAAAATGGCCCTTCACGAAATTAAATGCAGCCATGGTGCATTCCTGATATGCTCTGACTTCTCCAGCGCACTCCCAAGCCATCTTTTGTTTCTCCCCAAGCAATCCTCTTGTTCAGGAAATACAAGCTTCTCTATTTTTCCTTATTACCAAAGGAATTAGAGTATCGTTTCTGTGGGTTCCTGGCCACGTCGGCATAAGGAGGAACAAAGAGACCGACGCTGCCGCAAGAAATGCTTTGAAGAAAGCAGATATTGTATCTCCATTGGTGACCGTGGATGATCTCAGGGCTACGTTGCGAAACGTAGCGCTAAAGAAGTGGAAGGACATCTGGGCAGAATTATTAAATAATAAACTCCGGGCTGTAAAATCAACGACTTCAGCGTGGACTTCTCCCATCAGAAATAATCGGAGGGAAGAGGTGGCCATCACCCGCTTGAGGATAGGACATAGTGCTCTGATCCACTCGTATCTTTTTACTGACGAGAAAATTCCACCGAAGTGTGATGAATGCCACTCTCCCCTCAGTGTGCTTCACATTCTAACGGAATGTGTAAAATACCGAGACGCCCGCGAGAAATTAGAGATCCGAGGTAACTTGGAAAATGTTCTTCGTGACAGCCCATCTAGTGTCAGTACTTAAATGCAATTTTACGGCAAACCAATCTACTGATAAAACTCTAAATGTTTTAAATAAGAATACTTTTCTATGTATAGCGGTAAAAAGATAATACCATATAGCTTCATATCGATTGTTTTATGAAACGCTTGAAAAATAGGATCGTGCGTGGTGCGACATGACCGTAGCTGTCGACGCACCCAATAAACTAAATCCTACCTAGGAGGACGGGCGTGAAGTCGTTCACTGCAATAAAATTGGAAGACGTGACAAAATGGAAGAATTAACAGAATTAGTAACAGGAATTTGGAAGATGCTCGTGAGTTGCGATATAAATTGTAGGCAATCAAAACTTGCGGAGGACGGTGACCGGGGAGTGTATACTTTCGCGACTGCCCGGAAAAAGTCATGGAGGAGAGACTCCTCCGTCCGATGGTTTCTCAGCCACAACCTAAGGCGGTGGAGGAGGTGTTCCCGGGCCCGACCGGAACGGGAAGGTTTTTTTTGACGTCCCTCCACAGACGCTCGATAGTTTATGTGTGAGCGCATGAGGAGGGATCGGCAAAATCAAGGGAGTGGTTAACGGTGAGGTTAAGGTATTTAGGATTATCTGCTAATCCCCGGTACCCCTTCCAACAATAGCTGATGATGGTAGTACCGGGGAGGAAATTTTCTTCTATGGTGGACAGGAGTGTGTCGGCGATCCGGTTGGGAACCGGGACGAGGATGGCACTGCCACTGCCTCTCTCCACCCCGCAGAATTCCCAATTTCCAACCCTAAGCCGCCCGACGTTGAATTTACGGTGGCCAAAATGGCTTTCGTCTATTTCGACTATCTTCCCCGGCCCCCCAATTTTTTTTTGTGCCGAAAGGAGGTCATCATAGCAAACCTCTCGCACAAAGTTGCACCAGTCGGTGAACGTTGCGCGAGAGATTTGTGGCTCCCGCTCTGCCCACCGGTAAGAAAATTCCCCTAAGGAGGATGGGAAGGGTTATTAGGATGGTGGTGTTGGCAGTAAGCCGGACCCACTCTAGCCAAGTATCTGTTTGAATTGCGACATGCGAAATTGGCACCTCCTTGGGCGTCCACGGCGGTCACGGTACCGTCGACGACAAAATCACTCCCCTTTGTCCTCCCTGAACTTCAAAGTATGGCCACACTTGCCACAGAGCTACCCATCGGTGGGCAAAATGCAGCCATGTTGTTCTAAAAACTTTAACCCGTCCTCCTCAGAAAGGAAAGTCTTCGCCGCGGAGGTATAGGAAAAAGAACAGGAATGACAACTCATAACGGACGGAAAGGAAAATGAAATAAATAAATAAATTGAAAAGAAAAGGATAAACTTAAAGGCGGCAAACGAACAATGAGACACACAGATGCACACGGATAACGGAATGTATAGAGATGGAGATGATATATGATGTATGGAGATAATATATGATTAGATGATAGAACATGGATTGGATGAAAGCACTAGGCACAGTACAGACCCACTCACTGCAGACGACGAATGAAGTGATTTCTCTGAACCAAGCACATACGGGTTAGTGAGATAGGTAAGGGATGGGAAAGTAGAGGGTGTAAAAAGGAGGGGGTTGTATGGTGATATAGACAGGGCCAGTTAAATAGCATAGAATAATGAAGGGATAGCGTAAAATGGGTTAAAAGCGCATGGATAGCTGTCCTGAGATACGCCCATCTGAGAAAAAGGAATGGGAAAATTGTTGATGTGCAGAATAGAGGTCGGTTTAAAATAAAACCGAAACATTTCAAGGAATATAAGCAGAAAGGAAATGTTCCATAGCATGAAGACGATATATTCGTGAATGGTACATCCAAGGGAAGATATTTCCATTTAAAATACTTGAAATTTGCGTGCCGCCTTCATGTAGAATCGGTGCCCTCGGGAGATAGAGAGGTCATTTTGAGTGGCAAGGGGTGGTTTCCGCAGGATGAGGGTTACCTCTTCACCGAAGAAAAGATCCCACCTCGCTGTAATGAATGCGACTGCCCATTGAGTGTAAGACACACATTGACGGCCCTTGGAAGGTACCGAGCTCTTCGAGAAAGATATGACATCAGTGGTGGGCTAGAGCAAGTTCTCGGCAATAACACTATTGCCCTCGGTCGCGTGTATTGACGTGAAAAATGTATTGACATATTTAAGGCACTTTAAAATCTAATGTTTTAATTGGAAACACGATTTATGTTACTCCTTCTCTGGTATCTAAAAAAAAAATTAATTCTTACTGTATAAACATGTTTCACTTCCTATAAAGTTCTATTGACATGAATTAGGTTGCGCGCGGTGCAAAATGACCTTAGCTTTTGACGCACCAGATAAACCTACTACTACTTCTAGGGTTACATATTCGTGAATGGTAGAATGTAAGGAAGATATTTCCATGAAAAAATAACTGAAAATCCCGTGCCGCCCTCTAGTAGTGGCCACTCCTTCTGATCTTGTGCTGCAGTGTGTCTGCTATGCCACAGGCAAAGAAAACAGGGAAATTTCGTAAAGCCTCCTTGGAAACCCATCTACACAGCCATAATTTTGAAGTCTTCTATAACCTCCCATTTGTACTGATCATGCTTCAAAAATTTAAGTAAAGTCATGACGCTGTTGTATTCCTCTTTCAGGTGCACTGAATGAGCCGCAAGTAGAGAGGGATATTTATATCCATTATGCAATAGTACTGTTTTAAGGCTTATGCAAGAACTATCAATGAATAGACGCCATCCCCCCTGCGGGTAGGGGGATTGAGAATACTCCCGCAGTATCCCTGCTTGTCGTAAGAGGCGACTAAAAGGGCGGGGAGAAAACCCCGAAAACAAACCCAGAGCCAGCAAGGGTTGAGCCCGGACAGTCTTGTGGGTCAACTGTCTGTGTGCGGCCACACCACCTGGTCTGCGATCCACCCGCATGTTTGCCGTGTGCGGAGACCCGTAAGGAGGAGAAGGGGATCCTGGAGGGTGAGGTCTATGGTTCCCAGCCGGGTGTCGGATGCCCGGTATGGACTATGGGCCAAGACCCCTCTTTGGCCCCGGATTCTGTGTAAACGGGCGGCCGGGAGCTAGCCACTCCCGGTCAATCGGCTTCCGTGGCGTTAGCTCAACGGTGGCGAGTGCCAGGGAGGTGGGGGTCTGCGTAGGGCGGTCGGAGATGTACGGGTTTGGTGGGCCCGTGCATCGAAGATCCAACCCGAAACAGGCAACCACCTCTAGGGTGCTATATCCCCTCGGGTAGCCCTGGCGACCGCACCGGTTTGCGGTGCGGCGTCCCAATTGTGTGGCTCCATGGTGGGTGGGGAGCCCGGGGGACGAAGAAAAATTGGGAATGGCGGAAACTAATCTTCCACCCCCAAAAAGATCCCGCCCAGACACGGGCGGGGGAGAATGTGTTTTCTGCGCTTCAAAGCGTTACTTGATAGTGAAATGTACGAAGGAAGGCGAGACCTTCACGAAAGTGTCTCCCTTCCTCATAAAGAGAGTGTTTTCGGGGTATCTATCTGGAGATCTGAGATCTGCCAAAAAACTTAGGGACGGAACGCTATTAATCGAGACATCGACTGACCTACAGAGTGAGAAGCTCTTAGGAATGAAGAAGTTCCACGATTTTCCAGTGTCCGTAGAGCCGCACCGCACTTTAAATTCCTGCCGGGGAGTTATCTCCCACTTCGATCTGCTACACCTAGACGACGACACCATCTCCAAGGAGATGGAGTCCCAAGGCGTCACGGGATGTAAGAAAATTATGAGTCGCCGTAATGGCGAGGTGAAAAGCACCACATCTGTGATCCTCACCTTCGCCATGGAGAAGCTTCCTAGCAGGGTATTCATTGGATATGAATCTGTTCCAGTTCGGCCATTCATTCCAAGCCCCATGAGATGTTTTCAATGCCAGCGCTTCGGCCACATCGCTACGCGATGTGAGGGCAAGGCCACCTGCCCGCGCTGTGGCAAAGACAAACACGATGGGGACAAGTGCGAAGCGGCTGCCTCCTGCATCAATTGCGAGGGTGCACATCCGGTGTACTCCCGCGATTGTCCCAAGATGCAGGAGGAAAAGAAAATCATGGAGATAAAGACGCTGGAAAAGGTCTCGTATATAGAGGCGAGGAAAAAGTTTAGGGCATTGATTGCTCCAACTTTTTCCAAATCCTTCGCATCAGTAGCTTCCGTTCCCGTGAAAATGTGCACAATGGGCACACAGACGGAACCTGATAAAGATAAGCCCGATAAACAGGTGACACCGCCTAAGGAAAAGACAGAGACAGTAGAGAAAATGGATATAACCACCTCTGCGGGCTCCCCAAGGAAGAGCCCGCCTAAAACCTCGACCGGGGTCTCGCCCTCTAGGCGCGAGAAGACACCTTCTCCCGGTCCCTCCAGCAAGGGGAAAAAACCCCAGCCGGAGGCAATGGACGAGGATTTCTGTGTCTCCGATACAGAAATCCAAAGAATAAGAAACAAGGGAAGGAAACAGCGCTTCAAGCGCTGATTGCTTTCTGTGGTGGACATTGGCTGCTCTGATTTTTAAATATTTTTATTTTACTTAATCTATACTTTTATCTTATTTTAAATATTTATAATGGTTTTTATATTACAATGGAATTGTAATGGTTTTTATCGGCATAAGGAGGAGCTGGCCATTTTAATTAATGATTTTAACCCTTCTTGCATTTGTCTGCAAGAGACACATTTTAAAGTTACCGACAAGGGCATTTTAAAAGGATATACTGTCTATAGGCTCGACGACCTAAGCGGCCAACGAGCCCAGGGCGGGGTGGCTATTGCTGTTCGAGAAGCCCTTTACACTTCTCGAGTGCAGTTGACCACCCCATTTCAGGCAGTGGCCGTGACCGTGCATGCGCGTGAGAAATTAACGTTATGCAACGTTTACCTGCCAGAAGGTGCCCCGGTGAGCCTTGGGAATCTAGATGCTCTTGTCCATCAGTTGCCAAGGCCATTTATTTTATTGGGCGATTTTAACGCCCATGACCCCCTGTGGGGAAGTTCCACGGCCCATAGCAACAGGAGAGGACGAGTTTTAGCCAGCTTTTTTAACGATTTTAACCTTTTTTTACTAAATAATGGAGAGAAAACCCGTTTTAATTCTTTTAACGGGGAGTATTCCTCCATTGATTTATGTCTTTGCACGAGCAGTCTTTACACCAAAATCAACATGTCCGTCCATACAGATCTCTGTGGAAGCGACCACTTCCCTATTTTTATCAAATCTGAACTGAATTTTAACCCAGATTTTATTCCATCAGACAACTGGATTGTGCGCAAAGCCGACTGGTCTGTTTTTAAAGATTCCTTTAATTTTGAATACAGTAACCAACGTGCCGGGACGTGTAACGTTGAGCTGCTTACCGCAAGCATAGTGGAAGCAGCCAAATGCAGCGTCCCATTATCAAAGGGCAGCGGCATCCGTCGACCAGCGGTACCTTGGTGGAATGAAGAGTGCGCCAAGGCCATTAAGGAGCGTAAACGTGCCTTACGCATTTTTAGTAAATTCCCCACGGCCACCAATCTTTCCTCCTTCCGTCGCATCCGAGCGAGAGCTCGACGTGTGGTGAAGGAGGCTAAGAAGGCCTCCTGGATAAATTACATCTCATCCATTAATAACAGGACACCTCTTGCACAGGTTTGGAACAAGGTAAGGAGCATTTCTGGTTCACGGGTAGTACACGGCGTCTCTTACATCGAAGACAACGGCAGGGTGCTTCGTACACCCCAGGAGATAAGCGAAGTCTTCGGGCAGTCACTTTCAAAGATCAGCAGTGACGCCAATTATTCTGCAGCGTTCTTGACCATCAAGGAACGCTCAGAATCTGTCTTATTGAACTTCGCCGAGCGCCGAGAATCTGCCGAATATAATGATCCATTCTCGCTATGGGAATTGAAGTCCGCCATTGCAGATTCTAAGGACACCTCGCCAGGAATGGATGGCGTCCACAACGCATTTCTACGGAATCTTCCGGAGACAGCGTTGTTGGATTGCCTCCGCACCCTCAACCAGGTGTGGGCTGAGGGTAGCTTTCCTACCTCCTGGCGGGAATCTGTAGTGGTCCCAATTCCTAAACCAGGAAAGGACAGGTCTGACTCCAATAATTATAGACCCATCTCCTTGACTAGTTGCCTGTGCAAGGTAATGGAAAGAATGGTGAACCGCCGGCTCGTTTGGTGGTTGGAGGGACGGAACCTTCTTTCAAGTGTCCAATGTGGGTTTCGGCGAGATAGATCGACAATCGATCACCTTGTCAGGGCCGAAAACTTCATCCAGGAGGCCTTCCTTCTGCGCCAGCATGTCATTGCCGTATTCTTCGACCTGGAGAAGGCATATGACCGAGTCTGGCGCCAGAAGATACTAAAAACGTTGCACCAGTGGGGTTTTAGGGGAAATTTACCCATTTTTATACAAAACTTTTTAACTAATCGGGTATTTAGAGTGAGGATAGGCAATCACTTATCCCAATTTTATGTTCAGGAAAACGGGGTACCACAAGGCTCTGTACTGAGCGTGACGCTCTTCGCTATTGCGATTAATGACGTCACGGAATGTTTAGGAGCACCAGTGATGGGATCGCTGTTTGTAGACGACCTGGCCATTTTCTGCCGGTCGTCAAAACTAGCCAGTGCTGCACGAGTCATTCAGCTGACTCTTAATAGACTCAGCGAATGGTCAAGGCGAAGTGGCTTTCGTTTTTCTGCGGAAAAAACGAAATGCCTCCATTTCCACCGCAAGCGTGTGTACGAACCCCCACCGGATCTTCGTCTGTGTGGTAGGATTCTTCCTTACACAGAGTCGATCCGGTTTTTAGGTATAATTTTTGACCGTCGCCTGAATTGGCGTGAACAAATTATGATTTTAAAGAGTAGGTGTTTGAAAGTTTTAAACATTTTACGCTTTTTATCTAATCATTCGTGGGGAGCCGATCGCTGCACTATGCTTTTATTGTACAGAGCACTGGTGCGCTCAAAATTAGATTATGGATGTTTCGTTTACTCTTCTGCGCGCGAGAGTTATTTGAAACCGTTGAATACGGTTCACAACGCGGGGCTCCGTTTGGCAACTGGTGCCTTCAGGACATCTCCAGTCCTGAGTCTATACTCAGAGGCCGGCGAGCCCCCGTTGAGTACTCGCCGAAACATCCTTATGTGCAACTATGTTGCAAAGATTTTATCGATGAGAGCGCATCCTAGTTTTAATGTAATTTTTAATCCCCGTTTTTTAAATATTTTTAACAGGCGGACTCGGGCAACTAGACCCTTAAGCATTACTTTTAATGATTTTATGGAAGGTAGTGATTTGACACTTCCGGAAGTGTACCCTGTTGGGACCTCGGCCGACCCACCTTGGCGGGTACCACTACCTCAGGTCAGGTTTGACCTGCACGATCGCCAGAAGTCGTCAACCACTGCTACGGAGTATCAGCGCAGATTCAGTGAGATCCTGCACCGTCACTCCGACTTTATCCCCGTTTACACGGACGGATCGAAGTCGGAGGGTGCTTGTGCAAGTGCGGTCTTCTCGTCCCACCATGGAGCCATCGGTGCGAAGCTAAGTACGCTGTGTAGTGTATACACAGCGGAACTTTTCGCCATAAAGATGGCTCTAGGTGGAATAAAATGCAGGAATGCGTCCTTCATGGTCTGTAGCGACTCAATGTGCGCTCTGCAGACCATTTCCGGCTTTTCTCCGTCCCACCCTCTTGTGCAAGACATCCATCACGCGTTGCTATTACTTAGCAAGAGGAACGTTAGAATCGTGTTTGTGTGGGTCCCCGGACACATGGGAATAGCCGGCAATGAGAGAGCAGACCTGGCAGCAAAGAAGTCTCTCCAGGACGCGAATATTGCATCTGCGTTGGTACCCCATGATGACTTGAAGGCTACGTTGAGAAACGTAGCCTTAAAACAGTGGAAAGAAACCTGGCGATCCCTGGTGGGAAATAAGTTACGCGCCATTAAGCCGGTGACATCAGTGTGGCCCACATCTGTCGGGAGGACTCGCAGGGAAGAAGTCGCAATCTCACGGTTGAGGATAGGGCACTGTGCCCTCACCCACTCTTACCTCTTCACAGAAGAGAAGATTCCACCACATTGTGAGGATTGCGACTCTCCCATTACTGTGAGGCATCTCCTGACAGAGTGTGATAGATACCGTGCTGTGCGCGACCGGCTAAACATCAGGGGGGACCTGGGACAAGTCCTAGGCGACGATCCTGATTGTGTCAGCCGGGTAATTTTGTTTTTAAAAGAGACCGAGCTTTTAAAATATATGTGATGAACCAATGTTTGGTGTTATATTTTAATTTTGCCCATTTTAACGTTATGTTGTTTATATTTATTTATTATTTTAATACAAATTTGACGAAGTTATGATATTTTGTGGTGCAAATGACCTTCGTCGTCGAGGCACCCTACAAAAACCTAACTCTATCTATCTACGAATAGACGCCATTCAGCTGGGACACAGTCAATTCCAATACCCCTAAACATTTCAGATACATTGTGGCAGAAGCAGAGTTCATCCTTACTGGAGAAGCTCGAAAACTTTTGGTATCGTTTCCTCTGACTGGTAACATGCACCCTTTCATCTAATAAATTCCACTCCTTAAGTCTAGATATCAAAAGTTTACCTTTATATTTTGTCAAGCCAAGATCTCTGATCAAATCATTGACGTCAGTTTATTTAGGATAGTATGGACTTCTTTCACTGGTAGGATTTGTGAAAATGTCGTCTTCACGTTCAAAATATACGTCTTCTTCTGAACTGATGCTCTCTTGTGCAGATGATTGTAATACCTTTGGTGCACTGAGTGGCAAAGGGGCACGTGTCGAAAAACATTTCGAAATAAGTCCTCAAAATGTTTTTTACAATTGTGTTATGTGGAGAATGTTCAGCGGTGAATAATCAGTGGCTTAACAGTTTTAAAGACTATCAGGAGATAATTAGTGGAATTGTGTGACAGATGTGTGGGTTAGGGGGTCATGGAGTTTGGTGGGGAACCATTCATAGCGGTCAAGTGGTGCAGCGGAATGATGATGGGCTCTTTGGGAGAGGAGCGGCTGGAGGTGGGGAAGAGTGAACTTTCTTCTGTGGAGGCCTCGCGGGATTGGTTGGGGCGGGGTTCCATTCACTTTCCCGAGTGAGACCGGAGGCGATGGAGGTAGGATTCTCGGGCTACTTCGCGGGCGTAGGACATCCTCCACCCTTACCGCCAAATCCGGGAAGCGTGCTCGAGCCCCGTGAGGCGGGCCCTGCCGTATAGTGCTCCAACTTTAACTAATTAAGTTTGAATTTAATATCCTTTAATTTACCAAGAGATTGATAAATTTTCAGAGCAGCGGACAGTAATCTGGTGGCATCGTTAGATCAGTGAGATTGCAACACGAAATTAATGAGTAGATTGAACATATAAAGTTGTAAAGAATTGCTGTTAATGCTCTTTTGATACTCGGTATTTTAAACTATGAATTAAAAAATAACCTCAGAAAAACACCCCTGCGGTACACAAGTGCCCGTCGGCAACTTAAGTTGCCATCGACTTAAAAATTGGCACATAAAAATAATATATACACGTATCTGCATATTATTTTGAATAAATACTTAATAATGTATTCACTAGGCGTTAACATGAAAAAAATTACGAATACAACGCAGAAAAAGGCTTTAACTTACGTTTTATAGAATGTTGTCACCAGTTGTCAAGTCAACACCTGGAGGGACTGCAGTGATCCAATTAGCACGCAAAACACAATCAAACTGACGAGTGACGAGTATTACCAGTCAATAATGTAAGGTCTAGCAAAGACACGAAGAATCGGATGAATCTGTTACAAAGTGAACGTTGTGTAAGGCAAAACGTGGCATGTCAACTAAAGTTGCCGACGGGCACTAATGGGTTAACGATGACTGCGGTGTCTCGATACCCGACTTAAACCCAGTTGGATACCTTAGAATACCTCCATGGCAAGTGCCACATCCAGTCTGTAACTTAAGCTTACGAAGATATTCCAAGTTTTCCACTTCTCCTATGGAATACCAAAGCTATTTTCAGGAGATCATTAACACTCGCCTCGGCTTCATTCCCGTCTACACAGACGGCTCGAAGTCGGAGGAAGCATGTGCGTGTGCGATTTCTTCCCAGCACCACGGAATCACCGGAGTGAGGTTGAATTCCATGTGCAGTATTTTTACTGCGGAACTCCTCGAAATTTTGAGCCCAAGTTAATGACTGAATGATCGACAGTTGAACCTTGCATTTTGTGAACGGTTACGACCCAACAAAGGATGAGTGGCAGCATTCGCCTTTCTGCTGTTCCTGCTGATAACTTTGCTGGAAATTCGACCGTCTGTGGCTCGATGATGTGTTCGCCAATCTCCAAGAAATTCACTTTCACATTCGGCAAATCCTGAGCATATTTTTGCGCTCTACGATATAGTGGCCAAATAATTTCGACGACTTCATCCACCAGTCCTTCACTTGTATCAACATTGTACCGAAACATGACTCTTGCACCTACAAAGAGCTTCAGCGTCTTTGGTAAGCCTCCTGTCTTGTTGATGTCATCCGGAATAAGTCTATCAATGGCAATATTACTGACATCTTTGATAGCGTCAGAGATTCGGTCAACTGCCTGCAGATTAATCATTGTCTGGCCTTGTTGCTGGTGATGTTGAAGGGCTTGATCATTGTGTGAATCCACCAATGCGTTTGTTGGATCAATTCTGAGCGCTTTTCCAATCGCAAATTCACCGCTGAGATATTTGTTGACTTTTCCAAAGGAGTTCAAATGTTAATAATTCAACTCAACAATTCTTAAATCATTCAGGAGATCGATAAAATTTGTATCTCCTCGCTGACGCATATTTTGAACAAGTTCACAGAATGACAGGGTTCGCCATAGATGCACTGTTGGTTCGAAGCTTTTTGGTTGAATACACACGGGACTCCCCCGTACTGGCGGTAGTTGCATCAAGTCACCAAATAATAAAATATTCATACCGCCAAAAACTCCGTCGCTGTCTCGCAGTTGTTGCAATCGAGAGTTTAAATGATCCAGTATTTCGTATGGAACCATCGAGATCTTATCAACAATCAGGAATTGCGTTTAACGCCATTGTAATCGCTAAGACTTCAAGTAAATGCCGGTGAGATTTGGCAATCTCAATATCTTTCCATCGTGTTGTACCGGCAATTTGAACATAGAGTGAAGTGTGTGGCCGGAGATCAACTTTGTCGCGACACCAGTAAGAGCACCGACCTTAAGCGAATCCTTATCTCCGTCGTAGCAACGACGAATCTGCTCCTTAATAAGGTTTAGTGTGAATATTTTCCCTGTTCTAGCACCGCCAGTGATATGCCTTCTCACTCTCTCAGATGATCCCTTTTGTTGATTTTCGATACTTCGTGTGATGAAGTTGAAAAGATCACTTTGACCAATATTCATTTTCGCTAATTATGCTTGGAACTCGTCATCGGTTGGTCTGATGTCATTTTCGTCTTGATCGTTGTCATCTATGTCATCATTTATAATTGAATCTTTCAACTGAATGAAAGCATTTGCTCGATTAATGGCACTATCTAACTGGTGGTCTCGAGTTCGATGAATCTCCATGTATGCGTTTGCAGCCCTGAGTTCAGCATTCTCTCTCAAGAAATGCTTTTTTCGGTGAATTGTAATTCGAACTATCAGGTTTTCTCAACAGTTCGTTCTCAGCACGGAACGGGTAATATTGCGCGAGGAGACTGTAATAGTTATTTTCGGGAGCGTTAGATTCTCGGAAGTTCGGCACTCGTACGACAGCAGGGTAATTTCTGATCTTCATTTTCTAATCTTCATTCAGATCCGTCTAACAATTGTAGCAAATGTAATTATTGAACTACCAGCAAGTCATTGCATGTATCTATATCGCCATCATCTTCATCTACAGTAATTTAACAATAGTGAGGCTGATACAGCATCGCAAATTTCATCAACGACATCTGTTCAACTTGATACCTGGGATGTGGATCACGTGGACGCTGCACATATCGTTCAATGATGTCGTAACAGTAGCCAGCTGCATCGTCATTCACAAAATACAATTTGATGTTGAGAATAATCATAAGTGGTTTACTGTGTTTCCTCAGTTGTGGTATAGCATAATATTGTGCAGGATAGAGCATGCTCTAACAATCTTCACAGCCTGTGGGTGCTCATAATGAAGCACCCTGTCCTTATGTAAACATCTCTACCTAGCCTCGAGCACACCAAATTACCTCTCCACCAGAGGTCTGGCATGGCAGTGGGCTAAGGTGTACCTGTATTCAGGTGTTCATTCTGCAGCATGAGGCAAAGGAGTTATACGATATGGCCTCAAGGCAAACACTGAGTCGCCTGAAATGTTGAAGTGGAAGAGGCAAATGTTCACACTGAATTTCTAAAGGAGTAGGTAATCATGCAGTGCACATTGCTTGGTTTTATTTCACAACGTTTTATTAGCAAACCTAACAAAAAGTATTTCCTCATACAATTATCACAGGCCTCGTTCATGAGAGCCCTAGTCTGTGAATGCGTCAAAATGAATTGATCGCGCACCGATCCGGGATAAGCGACCACATTCATTATGTTCATCTTATCATTACATATCTGGAAGTGATACAACTTATAAATTCAATTTCTTCTCTAACAGGGACATATAAAACGCTATCTATTATCAGAAAGGACGAGCATAAAGTTTTATAACGTTATTATTTGCACATTTAGTGATAAAAAACCCTTGTGGTTTCTGTACCCTTCAGCATTTTGGTTTGGCGTCACGATTGCGACGTGTGTGCAATCTGTGGCACCGATAACCCCGGAAAATCTTGCTGGTGGCTGGAGCGTATCAATAAAATGGTTAATGAAATTATCAGTAAAATGCACATAAGTAATAAGAACTCCTGTGGGTTAAGGAAGGTAACCATCTTTTCTCAATAGCGGCCTTCTCGAGGTATTTGACTGGCATCTTAATCCAATGACTCAAACGACGCGTTATTGCATCCGTCACGCTTTTCACACAACTGATAACGGAGGGCTTGCCCAAGTTCAGTAAGAAGTCGTGTCCGACGCCTTACTGGTAGCTCCCTTGGGCTAAGAAGCACAAGTTTGTGAGACCCTATTGTTTATAAAGGGCACGTCATTGATACGTCTAAATTACGATCTAACTTGCGATTATAATCAATGCATGACTAATCGCTCCTGCAAACAAGGGTTCAACCCAAAAGATTTTCCTCGGTGCAAGTCCTGTTCGAGCCGGTTAACTACGAGCATAGCCACATCATTCAAAGCGCGGAAAGTGGAAATAAATTCCTCTTCTCTCACTTCGAATAGATTCGTAGCATTTCGCATTCTTCTTCTCTCCAATCTTAGTCGTCCACGGCCTTCTTCTTCTCCGTAGGAAATAAAAATCGTCGAAAATTTAAATGAACAAGTCCCGCGCTTTCCAAATAGCCCGGCATTCAAAACCGGGCTATTTTATAGGGACCCGGCGCACAGTGGTCAATTTAAAAAAAGGGGAAAAATATTAACTTATTTTTCTTGCAAAATTCTACCTTCCTAATGAAGAATATATAACATGTTATAAAATTTTATGAAATAAAAGTGAAATTACTGTCTCAATGAGTAAGTGTTCTTAAAGTACGGACTGATAAACGGAAAACCAGACTCTGAACGAGTATGAACCGATTAGGAATATATAATATTGACTAAGTACGCTCGCGGTATATTTCTAGTATTCGCTCAGGGTGTTGAAAAAATTTCATCATCAGTAAAAATGGAAAACGCATGGATAAGTATGCAATGCTATTATTTATTTTTTTGGGGAAATAAAAGGAATCAAACAATTGTTTGACAAAGGAATGAAAATGAACTATTTTAATACGGTATTTAGATGAAGGAATATATTTTACAAAAATGATTGCTTCTTATAAACTGATCTCACATATTTTATCTCTTTTATCTCACACTCTTAGATATTGGATTTGCTAACAATGATAATACTTCATTTCCAATCAGTCCACACTCTTTATTCAGGCGCTTTAAGTAGTTTAAAATAACAGGATCGGACCGCAGTATGAGTGCATAAAATAAATCCTCATTTGTATGTTGTTTAGAATTTATCCTTGTATGGAATTCCCTAATATGTTTAAAAATGTTATGCAAGAACTGTTGCGCCTCCTCCGATAGTTGGCCAACTGGAAGGATTAAGGAATTAATTATCTCTCCTCCGTGTATCACCGGCTTGTGAACTGTCACTGGAGAATAAAACCAGGGATAGAGCTGATGAAATAACTGCATGCATATGCTTATTTTCTTGAATTGTCCACGGTCTATTTCAATGCCTGAAGACAACGTTTGTAAAATTTACACCAAACCTCTTAATGAAGTACACATTTACTCCTGTTGTTTCTGAGGAAATCGCTGGATTCGGGAACAAACAACGCGCGGTGTTACCATGGTTGGTCGTTCCCATTCCCGGTTTTGGTATGTCTACCAGTAAAACCATCTTTGTGCGAAATGCCTGCCTCACATCATCCTTTCTCTTCAGCATTATTTTTTTTTCATATTTCTGGTTTACTCTCCTTTTATTCAAATGAAGTCTATATGACACTTAAAGCAATCACCCCAAAAATCTAATCTATGCGTGTAAACTGGAAAGGCCAAAACTGAACGTTGTAAGAGCACCCTTTTTTTGCTAACACTATCAATGCTGTTCATCATTTTTGGGGATGCACCACACATATAGCACACTTGAGCAGAGGTATTGCCAACAATAGAATAGCATAGTTTACCGTCAACTATAGTCATAACCAAATAATTTTGACAAGTAAAGACTTACCGTGAACAGTTATTTCTGTGGGCGTGATTGCTTTAATTTGTTCTCTTAAATATTCGGACTCTTACTTCGTAATCTAATTTGTCTCTCTAATGAATTGAAACCTAATGGGCCTGCAAAACCTTGTTGACGATGGCATCTGATTTTGCCGCAATATTGCATTTTGCTCGCTATCAAATGGCAGAAGACGCAAACGAACCAGTGAAGTCATAAAGAGGTAGGAATCGCTTTCATTATCATAAGGATTTTCATATGTTTGTATCAGCTTTGTCCAGCACTACCGTCACAGCCCCACTTACAAAGTAATTCCAAAGTGGCATTATTGTTTTTCTCGCGGAATGTTTGAAGCACACCATATTGTACTTTGACTAGCCGGTTCACGAAATGGTCCAATAAACTGTAGCTGACCTCGGCGGATTTTTCGTCTACGTTGATAGTCTCTTTGGATGGGTAGCACTTTTCCTTGGCGATTTTAACCGCATTTTAGCAAGGATATATATTAGCTCCCCTTTCCTTCGCTTGAGCTCGTAATACAATGTATTGGTATTTGGTCAATTTGAGCTCGGTAATAAGTAAAGATGGGCTTTATCGGTACTTTTTCGTAAATGGTATTAATCGGTCTTCCCACGTCAGGTAATCGTTACTTTTGAGTAGGTACTCGGTAATCGTTTCTCATTGGTCCCTTGGCCGCCGCAGTCGCGTTATTGTGGTTTAAATAGGTATTTAATATTCAGCCATAGCAACTTGCAATAATGAGAATTGTATGTATGTATGCATATGATTAATTACACCACATCAGTTTATCGTTTAATTCGTTCTATTTGAATTCTCCTATAATCGATAACAGTTTCTGTTAAAATGATGCACATCTAACTAATTCTATTGGAAATAACTCGTCCCATTCAGATGTACTATTTTTGCAGGTAGACTCCTCTGATTTCGTTTTAAATCAAGCTGAAATAATAGCAATGAAATATGTCAATTACATTTTATCTATAATATTCACATATGTGTGGTCATTACGTTGTTACCTTGTAAATGGAATTGACTTATTTCTAAATATGCTGCTTATATATTTATTAATATGTTTTTTCTCAATTTAGATGTGAACAGCGAGCATGTTCCTCTTCTAACAAAATTTTATTAACTGGTGATAGTCTCAGCAACGAATACATTCAGTAAGGTGCTATATTTTGTAACATCTAATCGTCGCCTACACTGCCAGACTGACATGTTAATGCGGCATTTGCAATAATTGTGTCAAACCTTTCAATATGCAAGTTATTATTTTAGTATTTCTTCTTTTGTAATAATGATGCTTTTTACTCTTTAAAAGGGTACTCTTTTACTCTTTATTCCTTGGAATAATTACCTCCGGGATCATATCTGCCGGCTGCCGCAAATTTCCTCCGGTCAAGCTTAACTTATTAGCCTTTAGTAATGTCCTGGATTTTTGGCAACTCCCTACTGTAGGGTAGTTGGAAAAATCGTTTTATCAGTCCAAAAGTATGTACATAGGTGTCGCTGTGAATTTCAAAATGTATTGACAATAAGTAACCTGGTAACACAAAATAATGGCATTAAAAAATAATTTTCTTCAATGAAATAAGAATTGTATATACATTTTGTTTAATGATAGCAGAAATTAATGTACAATTATTTTGTGATTTCCCTGAACACTTGTTAAATTGAACGGCCTCGGATTTGCATTGAGGAATAACAGCTGCTGCACAGTACTTGACTTCAGGCGACTTCTCCTCTTACAAAAAAATCTGTCCTGACTTGGAAAACACTTGCACACGGCACTGATGTTGCAACTATAGCTAAGAGCTTTTTAGACAGCTTAGCCAGTCTGAGATAAATTGCTCCCTGGCTCTCCACCATTCCAGAGGATTTTCTTTGTGAACTAATTTCAAGTAGAGTAGTAGACTTTGGTGTGGCTTTAAAGGATGTTACTCTGCTATCAAAGTCCAGCCAAATAATGTCATCATCACCTTGGCAGCCAACATTACTTCCTGTAGTGGCAGCACCAATTTCAATTCCTTCAGTCCTTATGAAGTCCTCCATACATTAAAAAAAATTTCCTCACTGTTTTTAGTGAGGTTGTCTCATGGAATGCATTAGTTTTAAACCCTGGGTCTAAAAATGAATGCCTTAGAAAGAATGGGGAACTTGCATGAATTTTTTTTATTTAACAGGCGGACAGAAAATTATTTTCTCGATTCAACAAAAAAAACGTCATGTAAATCTGAGTTTTCCTTCGCGAGATATTGAATGCTAAATATAGCGAAATTTTAAAGCGCGCCGAAAACTCCCTCCCCCCCAAGCCACTGCTGAAGAATCCCCGATGACGTCAACTGTGCCTAAAAATCGCCCGAAGTTTACCGCTAGGCAACAGCCGCAACAGCGCACCAACACGGGTGATTCAAGCGAGCCTAATCAACCCAAAAGTGAGCCTGCCTCTGATTTTTAATTGAGTAGGTAATCATTTAATGGTAAACAGTTGATATTTCACGTCAATAATGAGTAATACGCAGACAAGATAGTTTAAATCACGAAAGTTCAATATCGAAAGTCGAAATCTCGAAATGCAATGTTGCAGGGGTAATAAAGGTGATAACCATGATACTACTTCAGATATTTTCTCAGATTCTGATTATTCTAATGAAACAGTGAAAAGCACTTCTGAGGAAGAAGAAGACTATCAAATCCATTTATTTCAAAAGACTGTGTTTTTTAACAAACAAAGAACTCTGTCTCAGTGACACTAAATTCTTCTTGGGTGTACCTCCTCATAGTAAGTTCATAATTAAAATTTTATCTGAGACAATTAGAAGTAATTTAGAAGATGTCCTTTTGACATTAAAAAAATTAAATTAGATTCTTCTTTTAAAGAACTTAGCTACACCTTTGGTATGTCTGAGAGCAATGCCTCTCGAATATTTAGGATGAATATACCAATAATCAGTCGATGTTTATCAGCATTGATAATGTGGCCCTCGCCTAATAAAATAAAACTGCTTCTTCCCTTGCCTTTCATAGCTCGATACAGCCGAGTGCAGAGCATTATTGACTGTTACGAAATAGAGATTGAAAAACCAACAAATCCAATTCACCAATCTTTGACATGGTCAAACTACAAAAAGGCAAATACCATAAAATATTTGATTTCGGCTACTCCAGATGGGCTGATTAACTTTATTTCAAGTGGCTATGGTGGTAGGATTTCTGATGTTGAATTGACCAAAGATAGTGGGTATCTGGATGTTTTGCCTGAAGGCTGTGCTGTAATGGCAGATAGAGGATTCAAGGGCTTGGACACTCTTCTGGCTACTAAGAAATGCAAACTTGTTAGGCCACCATCAGTAAAAGTAGGTAGTAAAAGTAGGTAGTAAAAGTACTAAGGTTGAGGTCATGCTAACGAAAAGAATAGCTAGTCTAAGAGTTCACATAGAAAGGGTAATAGGAAGGATAAGGGAATTTAAAATACTCAAGCCTCATTCTTGTATTGATCACTATCTCATTATGTATTTGGATGATATCAACAAAACTGCTGCTGGTCTCGTGAATTTACAATAACCTTTGATAAAAAAGTTAAGTTTAAGGCATGGATAATGAATTAAAAATTGATTAAAACTTAATTTTTACATTTATTTTACCTGGTGAATACACATATATGTTGCATTTAAACATAAACCACCTCCAAAAAGATCCCGCCCGGATACGGGTGGGGGAGTTAATGTTCTCGGCGCTAGTCTGCGCTACTTAGTGATGAGGTGCCAGAAGGAAGGGGAGAGCCTGAAGAAGGTGTCTCCCTTCCTTATTCGTACGTTATTGTCTGGTTCAGTTCCTGGTGAACTAAAATCTGCAAAGAAACTTCGCGATGGCACACTGCTCATCAAAACGGCTACGAGGGCTCAAAGCGAGAAGCTATTACTTTTTGAAAAGCTTGGTGAAATTCCAGTTAAAGTCGAAGTGCACCGCACCTTGAACACCTGTCGGGGAGTGATTAGTCACTACGACCTTTTGTACGTTGAGATCGACGAGATCAAGCAGGAGATGGCCTCTCAGGGGGTCACCGATGCTCGTCGACTCACTACAAAGCGCAACGGAGAAAGGGTAAACACAACGTCTGTCGTACTCACGTTCATGCTTGACCATCTCCCCGTCAAGGTGTTTGTCGGTTATGAATCGGTGCCAGTGCGGCCATTCATACCGGCACCCATGCGATGTTTCCAGTGCCAGCGATTCGGCCACATCGCAACACGGTGCGAGGGCAAGGCCACCTGCCCCCGCTGCAGCCTGGAGAAGCATGAGGGTGCGGAATGTACAGGTGACCCACTTTGCGTCAATTGTGAGGGTGCACATCCGATGTACTCACGTGATTGTCCAAAGATGATCGAGGAACGGAAAGTAATGGAAATCAAGACGGTTGAAAAAATCCCGTACTTCGAGGCTCGGAAAAAGTACAGAGCACAAGTTGTTCCTACTTTTTCCAAATCATTCGCCCATGTCGCTTCCCCTCGAATTGCCAAGGTCACCATTTCGACACAGACGGAACAAATTGTGAGCCAAAAAATTAAAGCCTCTGCACAGAAAACGGCCACGCCGGCTAAGGCCACAAATCCGGCAACAAATTCGCAAACCACCGTTCCGGGTTCTCCCAGGAAGAACCCCACTAAAACCTCCGCCGGGGCCACGCAAACAAAGCGTGGTAACTCACAATCCCCCGGGCAATCTGGTAGGGGCAATATGCCTCCACAGGAAGCCATGGAGGAAGATTTCTGTATCTCGGATACAGAAGTTGAAAGAATTAGAAAAAAGGGAAGGAAGCAGCGGCTCAAGCGCTGATCACTCCGTAGTCCGGACTTGGGCTGCTCCTTTTTTCTTAAAATTTTTATTTATTTTTAAGTCTTTTATTTATGTATATATTTATTTATATATTTTTAAATTTTAAGACCTCTATCTTACCTTGGAACTATAATGGATTTTATAGGCATAAGGAGGAGCTGGCCATTTTAATCCGAGATTTTAACCCTTCTTTTATATGTCTCCAGGAGACGCATCTGAAGGCGAGAGATAGTGGAATTTTAAGGGGATACAAGGTCGAAAGGCTAGATGACCTTACTGGTCATAGAGCCCATGGTGGGGTGGCGATTGCTGTTCGGGAGGCCCTTTACACCTCTCGAGTACGGATTGACACCCCGTTTCAGGTTGTGGCCATAGCCTTGTTTACTCCGCAAAATATAACGTTATGCAACGTTTATATGCCGTAGGGTGCACCGGTAACTCGTTATAACCTAGAGAGACTTGTCCAGCAGTTGCCGAAGCCATTTATATTATTGGGCGATTTTAACGCCCATGACCCCTTGTGGGGAAGCTCAAGAGGCCAAAGCACAAGGAGGGGACGGATTTTAGCCAGTTTCATCCTTGATTTTAACCTTTTATTACTTAACAACGGTGAGAAAATCCTTTTTAATGTTTTTAATGGAGAGTACTCCTGAATAGACTTAGCTATGGTAACGAGCTGTCTTTTTAACAAGTTTAATTTGTCCGTGCACACAGATCTTTGTGGGAATGATCACTTCCCCATTTTAATAAATTCTGAACGAAGTTTTAACACTGATGTAATCCGACCTGGCAATTGGATTGTCCGTAAAGCTGATGGGCAGAGTTTTAGAGACGCTTTTAATTTTAAACACAATTGTAGTTCTGATGCCACACAATGTGGAGGTTTTAACAAGGTGCTTGATCGAAGGAGCGAATTGCAGCGTCCCACGGTCATCGGGTAACGTCCCACGACCAGCGGTTCCTTGGTGGAACAAGGAGTGCGCCGAGGCAATTCGTCTTCGAAAACGTGCCCTGCGTCTTTTTAAAAATTACCCAACCGCAAGGAACCTTTCGTCCTTACGCCGACTGCGAGCGAAAGCTCGACGAGTTGTGAAAGATTCAAAAAGGGTCTCCTGGAGGGAATTCGTCAATAGCATTAACCACTGGACACCCTTTCACAGGCGTGGAATAAGGTGAGGTGCATTTCGGGCTCCCGTATGGAGTACGGCGTCTCTTGCTTGAAAATTAATGGCCAAATCGTGAGCTCACCTCGCGACGTAGCCGAGGCTTTTGGCGAGTCATTAGCCAGTATAAGCAGTGACAGGAGTTACTCGGAAGCGTTCTTGGCCATCAAGGAACGTTTCCAGAGAGCTCCTCTTTGCTTTGCTGAGACGTCCGTAATCGCGGAGTATAACGACCCGTTCTCGCTGTGGGAACTACGGTCAGCCATCGCCGATTCCAAGGACACCTCTCCGGGACTGGACGGAATCCACAACGCCTTCCTTCGAAATCTTTCGGGGGAAGCTTTGATGGAGATCCTGAGCACCCTCAACCAGATATGGTAGCATCCCATCTTCCTGGAGGGAATCTGCGGTGGTTCCGATCCCTAAACAGGGAAAGGACAGAACGGACCCGAGTAACTACAGGCCAATCTCCCTTACTAGCTGTCTGTGCAAGGTAATGGAAAGGATGGTAAACCGTCGGCTCGTTTGGTGGTTAGAGCGGCGGAACCTTCTGTCGAATATCCAGTGTGGTTTCCGGCGAGGTCGATCAACCATTGATCACCTCGTTCGGAGCGATAATTTCATCCAGGAGGCCTTTCTTCTGCGCCAGCACGTCATCGCGGTCTTCTTTGAACTGGAGAAGGCGTATGACAGGGTCTGGCGTCAAAAGATTTTAAACACGTTGCATGGCTGGGGTTTTAGGGGAAATCTTCCCATTTTTATTAAAAAAATTTTATCTGACCGAGTTTTTAGAATCAGAGTAGGTAAGCACCTTTCCGAACCCTATACGCAGGAAAATGGAGTGCCTCAAGGATCAGTCCTTTTTGGAAGCGTCATTGTTCGCTATTGCGATCAATGACGCTATAGACTGCATCACGGGACCTGTCATGGGATCATTGTTCGTGGATGACCTGGCTATTCTCTGCCGGTCATCCAAACTAGTAACCGCGTCCAGACAAATACAACTCTGTCTTAATAAACTGAACGGCTGGTCCCAAAAGATCGGCTTCCGCTTCTCAGTGGAAAAGACAAAATGTGTGCATTTTCATCGTCTCAGGGGCAACCATATACCACCAGAGTTACGCCTCGGTGGTATGGTTTTAACATACGCTGAATCGGTTCGCTTTCTCGGGATGGTGTTCGATTCCAAGCTTAATTGGAAGGAACACATCCGGACTCTTGAAGAAAAATGTTTTAACGTTTTAAATATTTTACGTGTCTTATCGCACACTACATGGGGCGCCGACAGGACCACCACGCTTTCATTTTACAGGGCAATGGTGCGTTCCAAGTTGGACTATGGATGTTTCGTCTACTCATATAACGCGATATAGCAATAACGTAATTGGACGGGTAAAAGTGGTACAAAATCTTATAGACGTTTTAATACAGTTTTGAGGAAAACATTTCTTTGTCACACCACTAGACTTTAAAACTAAAATTTTTAACATCTCCGGTCTAGTACTAAGATACAATGGAATATTTGCGTACTTACAATTCACTTATAAATACAATTTTCGTGATCTTACAAGTCACTTTACCTATTAATACACAGATTAAACTGGAATAAAATATTGTGAAAGTCAAACCACTAGGGTTCTTTCTAACAACAACTTATTGCAGGAACTCTTTTTCCATTTTATTGATTGCATTCTCTTTGGAAGTAATGTATCACAAACTTTAACTTATAATGTTCTTTGAAGACAAACTAGTTAGCTTACTTACAACCAATTAAAAAAGAAAACAAAATAGAATTTACTTCTGCGATAAACGTCACTCTAAATATCTTAAATCTTTTATAGCTTACCGTAAATATACGAATAAGTAACAATTTGGCAAGATTTGGACTAGTGAAGAGTACTAAATAATCGTTTTCTTTAAGTCTTTTTTAAGACTCAGCAAGAATGACATACTTTTTTCTGATGCTCACCGCAAACCGGCTTTCGACATGTAACACAAAAAGTTGTAGTACCGTCGTTTATAATAAGGACAGTAAGAGCAATATTTTCTTGCTCCTTTCCCTTGACACATCTCTGGTTGTTGATTCCTTACATTTTCGTCCTCTACAATTTTCAAAATAGATTCGCGTAACTCTACGCTGAGCCGGGGTATGCTCAGTCTTTGTATTTGAAAGTCCTTTGTTAATTGACTGCAAATCTAGCATAAAATCAAGTCTCGATATAGCTTTCTGATCGGGGTGTTTGGCATAAAAATTATGGCAATAAATCACATACGCGTTCACACTTGCAATAGTAACAATGTTGTATAAAAAACATAGAGACCAGCGTCTAGTCTTACGGGAACAGCTCATATTACTACACATTTGGTCAAACGAATCAACACCACCTTTAGTTTCATTGTATGTCATTACAATTTCAGGCTTATTAGAAAACTCATTGATACTATCACCATCATGGAGGGAAGACAACTAAGTAAAAAGTTTGTTTTCTTTCGGTTTGTACGACACAGCTGTCAAGTCTTCATGAAACAGGAAAATAGATGTTCCGACTTTCCGGTTTTTGTATTTAACATCAGTGAAATGCGCGGGTAACTCTGGTTTGTTATTTTTTACATTCCCGACTGTAGTAAGCTGATATTCTGTCAATAGTGATTGAACAAGCGGTACACTGGTAAACCAGTTATCCATCGTTATGTTTCTATTCGACCCGCGAACTGTTTCAACTAATTTTTTTACAAGTACATCAGCAAGCTTTTCATCCTTTTGAACTGTACCCTTTCCTGTGTAAGGAATTGCATAATTCACGTACTTAGTCGCATTGTCACACATCGCAACAATCTTTATACCGTATTTATTCGGTTTTCTGGGAATATACATCCGGAATGGGCAGCGGCCCCTACAAGCTGCTCATCAATGGTAAGGTAAGAACCTGGCTTGTAATGAGATCTACAATTCACAATCAACATATTCCATATTTCGGAAATTGGAGCTAGTGTGTCACTTTCTTGTCGTTCTTGCCTGGTATTCTTATTGTCAAATCTGAGGCAATTGATTAGAAAATTAAATCTGCGTTCAGACATTGTTACTCGGTACCTATCTCCACAAAAGGTTCCGTTAAAAAGCATTTTAACGTTCAAGTGATTATCTTTTAGGGCAGCAGACAAAATTAACAACCCTAATAATGCTTTGAGCTCAGTCTTAGTAATATCTACTAAAGTCCCTTCCACAGTTGCGTATCTTGCCCTCTGTTTAGCTACCTCTTTATTTGTTTCAAAAACTACTTTATCTGAAATAGAGTCATCAAAAAATAAATCAAAGCATTCAACAGGCTTTGACGCAGCTTTGGCGGATGCAGTTGGTCCCGGTCTTATGTGCACAACGTTGCGACTTGGAGTTTTGACAGCGCGAGCAATATTGTTAGTTTTCCATAGAAATCCGGTTTTACTGACAACTGTGTCTGAATCTGAAAGAGGTAAAATAGCCTTATTACTTTCAACATTGGCAGTGGCACATCCGGGAACAGTTCTTGGACCAGGAGCTGCAGTTTCCTTCTTGCTGTTAGGTCCCGATTGGTGCTCTGATTTCCTTTTCATTTTATCCGATTTCCGAGATATTTCAACGGAACGGATGGATTCTGTGAATTCCTGTTCCATTTCCTCGGCAGATAATCAGGATCGGAACCACTGTCATCACATGATTCTTCATGAAAATCTTCTTCAATATTATCCTCCTCCCCGCTTTCCTCCTCTGATAGTAATTCCTCTAAGACCCGCAATATTTCTTCAGCGTCATTGTGCCTTATCGCCATTTTGATTTGTCGATATAAACTGTTTATAACTAAGTTCACAGTTCAAACATAGCAGGACATAAAAAGGGGCAGAATTGTAGGAATAGTGAAATTTTACGTATCTTTTACGCCGATAAATAATAACTCAGATGCAACTTTAAGAAAAATTAGGGACAATTTTATCCTAAAATACACGTGCAGATTCTATTTAACACAAGGGGAAATACCTAATGACGAACTGAATCACAAGAATCGCGATTTATAGTAGAGGTAAGTAAAATTAATTCCTGGCAAGACCACCCTACTGGTAGGGACGAGAAAAATTACTCCCATGAAAACGACGTGACTGGTAGGGATGAGTCAGATTTACTCACCAAGTTTCACGTTGACACCTTGCAGTGAAGCGGGTCCGCCAAACAATACTTCTCCACCGCTGCCGTGGGCACAATTGACTCGAGATAGCATACCTAAGATTGGGGGAAGGTAACTTATCCCACCTCAGAGCAGCGGGCTACTTTGTCGCCCGAGTGAGTAAAATTTACTCACGCTACCATTGCAGGGTTAACGTAATTTTTTATCCCAGGTTTTTAAACATTTTTAACAGGCGGACAAGGGCCACCAGACCCCAGAGCGTCCGTTTTAAAAATTTTATGGAAGGAACAGATGTGTTACTTCCAGAAGTGTACGGCCAAGGATATTCCGGTCACCCACCATGGCGAGTGCCCTATCCTACTTAAGCGTAGTTTTACCCTACTAACTGGCCAGAAAGGTTCCACGACGCCCATGGAGTACCAACAACTTTTTAGGGAAGAGCTGTGCCGCCACTCTGATTTCACTCCCGTGTTTACGGATGGTTCGAAGTCCGAGTCGGCATGCTCATGCGCAGTGATCTCGTCCCACCATGGAGTCATCGGGGTGAAGCTAAGCCCGCTGTGCAGTATCTACACGGCGCACAGTGGTCCGAAATTGGAAAAAGCCGGACAAAAGTCCAAAATGGTTTCTTTTGAGATAGAGACTTGAAACTTAGCGTAAATACTTAAAATTGATTACCGACTATAGATTTATATGCCATTTTACATAAATACGACCCGTTGCTGAGATACAGTAGCCCAAACATGACCGACTTTTCAAAAACACGCGCGATCTCGTTTTTCTTCGAAAATCTTTGAAGTTAAGCAGGTGGTGTTGCGTTGATATGATTTTATGGAATAAAAAAAAATATTCCTTTGGCATGGTGCTTCGTCTATATTTTCCATGACTTTTTAAGACTTTGGCTCTCATCTGTTTGGTTTTGCAACGCAAAATGGCGTACCCGTTTTTCACGTGAAATTTGACATAAAGTAGACATTATCTTTCGTTTACGAAATATGTGACTCGGGAAATTTACATAAAAGTGTATAGTAGAGATTTCTTGAGAATACTAAGCAGAAATCTTGGAAAAAGGTTTGTGACGAAGGAAATGAGAGCGATTTTTCGATCGCGCTTCAAGGCTGAGTTACACGACGCGGGACCCTGAGGCTCAGTAACTGCGGTCGATTTTTTTTTTTTTTTTTTTTTTTTGAAACTTTATTCTTGAAAATCGTCATTTAAAGCACGGCACGTAGTCAGTGTTGACCTAAAACACTATACTGAGGATATTACCAGTTTTAGATCGATCGACTAACCATTTATCGCATTACTCTAGTGAAGATGCTAGGGGTTGGATATTTGTCGGAACCATCCCACGTATAAGAAATATGTTTCGGGTATGAAGTAGAGATTAAGTCGGCATGCTAAAGAGAAAGAAATAAACTGTTTCCGGGACAGAAATTTTTTGAATTAATTTTGACAGAATCGCAAAAACACCTGCTGTTTTAAAGGGTTTTCAGCCGTACGGCGGGAGAAAAGGAGTCAAGTTAGAGACTTATGTAGCTTTATTTATTTAATTACTGAGAATTTTGGTCGTATGTAACTATATCTCTACGCCATTAATATTAAAATATTTATTTCATACTACTTACAGACGCTAAAATGAAAAAATAACATTTGAATATGGTCTCTCGGAACTATCTCGCTCAAACCACCTTAAGTGCAATTTGTAGCCTTTTTCTATCGGGAAAGTATAAATTTCAAGCTTTCGCGTTTGCGTGTATTTATCTACATCGCGAGATTACGATAACTGAGCTCCGAAAGCAGTTTAGAAAACCTATCAGCTTGAGATACAGGAGTGGACAAATTACGCCGAATCTACGTTGAATCATTTCCCTCCCACCTATTTGTGACACCATGTTACCACCCACACTACTTCTGTCCTATTAGGCAATCAGAGTTGACAGCCATTAGCATTAAGGTAGGGCAGTTTCACGTAGGCTGGAATTAACGGAGCAAATTAAATCAGTTTTATCGTGAATAATTAAAAGAGTTAGAATTTTTAAGAGCAGTTATTTATTTGTCGCTGTTTAAGAAAAACAATTTTGAATACTTTGTCCTTCTGCCCCGTTCTTCCGTTGGTAAAACATTCTGAAAAAAATAACACAGCTATTAAATGATGAATATAAGTTACTTTTGCATGAAATATCAACATGAGTCGTATCCTTATGCAATTGAAATATTACAATCAATTTAATAATCATTACCCCTGCGGGTAGGGGGATGGAGAATACTCCCGCAGTATCCCTGCTTGTCGTAAGAGGCGACTAAAAGGGCGGGGAAGGAAACCCCGGAAAAAACCCCAGTGTCAGCAAGGGTTGAGTCCGGACAGTCTTGTGGGTCAACTGTCTGTCTGCGGCCATACCACCTGGCCTGCGATCCACCCGCATGTTTGCCGTGTGCGGGGACCCGTAAGGGGGAGAAGGGGATCCTGGTGGGTGAGTTCTCCGGCACCCAGCCGGGTGTCGGATACCCGGTATGGGCCGGGATTCAATACCCCACTTCGGCCCTGGATCCCCTGTAAACGGGCGGTCAAGATCTAGCCAGTCTTGATCAATCGGCTTATCGACACGTTTCGATGGCGAGTGCTGGAGTGATGGGGGTCTGTGTAGGGCGGCCGAAGGTGTATGGGTTTGGAGGGCCCATGCACTGGAGACCTAACCTGAAGCAAATCCCCTACACGATAGTGCTATATCCCTTGGGTAGCCCTGGCGACCACACCGGCTGGCGGTGTGGCGTCCCAAATATGTGGCTCCGTGGTGGGTGGGGAGCCCAGGGGATGAACCTCTTATATTAATGGAACCAGATACCCTTCCTCCATTAAAAAGATCCCGTCCGGAAACGGGCGGGGGAGTTAACCCGGTGTCCGCTTGTAGGCGGTACTTGATAATGAGATGTGCAAAGGAAGATGAGACCCTCACTAAGGTATCTCCCTTCCTAATCCGTAGAGTCCTTTCAGCAGCAGTTACTGGCGACTTAATATCTGCCAAGAAGCTACGTGACGGAACTTTATTAATAGAAACGGCCAATGATACCCAAAGTGCAAAGTTGCTTAATTTTACCCGTTTAAATGATATACCAGTGAAGGTCGAGGTGCACCGCACCTTGAACACCAGTCGGGGAGTGATAAGCAGTTACGACCTGCTGTATGTCGACGACGACGAAATAAAGAGGGAAATGGCCCCTCAGGGCATTATAGACTGTCGTCGATTAAAAATAAAGCGGAACGGTGAGCTGATCAACAGCACGTCTGTTATCCTCACCTTCTCGCGCGACACGCTCCCCGACAAGGTTTTTGTTGGGTATGAATCGGTTCCTGTCCGCCCATTCATCCCTAACCCCATGCTATGTTTTCAATGCCAACACTTTGGCCATATCGCCACTAGATGCAAGGGCAAGGCCACCTGCCCGCGCTGTGGTAATGAAAAGCATGAGGGTGATGGTTGCACCTCCGAACCTTTTTGTGTCAATTGCGAGGGTGCACACCCAGTGTACTCCCGCGATTGTCCAAGAATGAAAGAGGAAAAGAAGATAATGGAGATAAAAACAGTTGAAAAGTTGCCATACATAGAAGCCAGAAAAAAGTACCGCACCCTAATAGCCCCTACTTTCTCCAGATCTTTCGCTGCTGTCGCTGAAACCCCAACCAATAAAAATGAATCTGACAATACTCAGAAAAATGATGCAGATAAGACAACGGACACAAGAAAGTCTAGAAAAGATGAAGAAGCCAAGCCGGATAAGGCAACAAAGCCGGCAAAACCAAAGAATGTCACCTGTGCGGGTTCTCCTAAGAAGAACCCGCCGAAACCCACTGGGACCCCGCCCTCGGGGCGTGAGAAAACGCCATCCCCCGGCCCCTCCGGGGTACGCGCTCCATGCCCAGAGGAGGCTATGGAGGAGGATGACCCGTCTGAGACAGACGTCCTCTTAGCCAGGCAAAAGGGGAAAAAGAGCCGCATTAGGCGCTGATCCTCCTAACGGATGTACAGACTGCTGTTTTTAACTTGTTTCTCGCCTTTTATTTTTTTTCCCTTTTTAAATGAATTCTATTTTACAGTGGAACTGTAATGGGTTTTATCGTCACAAGGAGGAGTTAACCATTTTAATTCGTGATTTTAATCCGTCTTGTATTTGTCTCCAAGAGACGCATTTTAAAGCCACGGACAAGGGTATCTTAAGGAATTTTAATGTTTTTAGATACGACGATGCCAGCGGCCAACGAGCCCAGGGTGGAGTGGCGGTTGCTGTCTGGGAGACCCTTTACACCTCTCGGGTACAACTGAACACACTTTTTCAGGCGGTTGCTGTGACTGTGCACGCACCAGAGACCATAACGCTGTGCAACGTTTACTTACCGGAGTGCGCTCCAGTCACTGAACACAACCTCGAGAATCTTATCCTTCAATTACCCAAGCCCTTTATACTTTTAGGAGACTTTAATGCACATGACCCTTTGTGGGGTAGCTCTAGAAGCCAGTGCAATAGAAGAGGGCGGATTTTATCACATTTTATCCAGGATTTTAACCTTGTTCTACTGAATAGTAGTGAGAAAACTCGTTTTAATAGTTTTAATGGAGAATTTTCTTCCATTGACCTCGCCATCTGCTCGAGCAGTCTTTCCACGAAACTCAACTTATCCGTTCATACAGATCTATGTGGCAGTGATCATTTTCCCCTTTTTATACGTAAGAATATCTTTTTTAATCCATTTTTTATAACTCCTGGAAATTGGATTATTCAGAAAGCTGACTGGTCAATTTTCAGAGAGAATTTTACATATAAACATGACGGCAACCGTGACGTAATGCAAAACGTCGAAGTCCTTACATCTGCAATCATCGAGGCGGCAAATACCAGCGTCCCACGATCCAAGGGTATCGTCCGTCGACCTCCAGTGCCATGGTGGACAGAGGAATGCGCGAAGGCAATAAAATTGCGGAAGCGAGCACTTCGCATTTTTCAGAAGTACCCCACGAAAACCAATCTTGCCTCCTTCCGACGTCTTCGAGCGAAAGCCCGACAAATCGTAAAGGAGGCGAAGAAGGCCTCCTGGATAGAATTCATCTCAGGCGTCAACCAAAGGACGCCTCTTGCACAGGTCTGGAGGAAGGTACGAAGCATCTCGGGCTCCCGTCAGCAATGCGGCGTTTCCGGACTAAAAGTCGATGACCGGGTGGTAACATCTCCCTCGGAATTATGTGAGATCTTTGGCCATACGTTCAGCAACATCTGCAGTAACGACAATTATGATGCCGACTTCAGAGAAATAAAGCAACGCTGCGAAGCAAAATCCCTAACGTTCCGTGAAACGCAGGATATTGCTGACTATAACGAATGCTTCTCGCTATGGGAGCTGGCCTCGGCAATTGCGGAATCCAGGAATTCGTCCCCAGGAACAGACAGTGTCCACAACGCTTTTCTCCGGAACATACCGAAGAAAGCGCTGCTGGACGTCCTTCATACCCTCAACCATATTTGGTTGGAGGGTAGTTTTCCACAATCCTGGCGGGAATCTATCGTGGTTCCAATAGCGAAGCAGGGAAAAGACAACAGTAGCCCTAGCAACTATAGGCCAATCTCTCTTACCAGTTGCCTGTGCAAGGTTATGAAAAGAATGGTCAATCGCCGGCTTGTTTGGTGGTTGGAGCGGCGAAACCTTCTTTCCAACATACAATGTGGCTTTCGTAGGGGAAGATCTACTATCGACCATCTCATTCGGACTGATAATTTTATCCAGGAGGCCTTTCTTCTGCGTCAACATGTCATTGGTGTCTTCTTTGACTTGGAGAAGGCCTATGACATGCTATGGCGCCGGAAGATCTTGCAAACAATGCACAGTTGGGGTTTCAGGGGTAACCTACCCATTTTTATCCGAAACTTTTTAACAAACCGTGGTTTTAGAGTGAGAGTGGGAAAAAACCTCTCACAGTTTTACTCTCAGGATAACGGCGTACCCCAGGGCTCTGTTTTAAGCGTTACAATATTTGCAATCGCCATTAATGATATTGCGGACTGTATAAAGACACCGGTGATGGGATCCCTATTCGTAGACGACCTTGCAATCTTCTGCAGGTCGTCTACATTGGCCAGCGTTGCAAGACTGACACAGTTGACTGTCATCAAACTGAACAACTGGGCAAAGAGAAACGGGCTTCGTTTCTCCAAGGAGAAAACTGTATGCATGCATTTTCACCGATTGCGAGGTATCCACATAGCTCCGCCGTTACGCTTGGGACGAAATAACCTTCCTTACGTGGAATCGGTTCGATTTCTCGGTATGATTTTAGACCGTAGGTTGACATGGCAGGAGCACGTCCGCAAACTAGCCGATAAGTGCCGCCGTAGCCTAAACATTTTACGAATTTTAAACAACACAACATGGGGTGCTGATCGCACGACCTCGATCTTACTATACCGTGCGCTGATTCGGTCGAAAATAGACTACGGGTGTTTAGTCTACTCATCTGGACGAGAGTCTTATCTGCGACCGTTAACAACGGTCCACAACGCAGGATTACGGTTAGCAATTGGCGCTTTTAGGACCTCTCCTGTCCTAAGCCTCTATGCAGACGCCGGGGAGCCGCCGCTGGCTACTCGTAGGCTAATGTTGACATGCAACTATGTGTCAAAAATGTTATCAATGTCGAGACACCCATGCTTTGACATAGTTTTTAAACCAAGGTTTTTAGATATTTTTAACAGAAGGACGAGGGCTACTAGGCCACTAAGTATTCGTTTTAATGATTTTATTGATGAATTTGACATCTCACTACCGGATGTGTATGCGGTCGGGTACTCAAAATACCCGCCTTGGTCTTTACCGCGACCAGAGTGCTATACTGTTGTGGATGGACGCCAGAAATCCTCTGTCACACCGCAGGAGTACCAGAGCCTGTTTTTAGAATTCCTGGGTAACCACCCGGACTCCACTCCCGTGTATACGGATGGATCGAAGACTGATTCAGCATGCGCATGTGCCGTGTCCTCCACACACCACAAGGTCATCAAGGCGAGACTCAATCCACTGTGTAGCGTATACACTGCGGAATTATTCGCAATTAAGATGGCCCTAAGGAATATCAATTGCAATTCTGGCTCTTTCCTTATCTGCACCGACTCTTTAAGCGCCGTGAAGTCTATTTCGGCCTATTACCCACACCATCCTCTTGTCCAGGATATACAATGCACCCTCCAATCCCTTCTTAACAAGGGAATTAAAACATCATTTGTCTGGATCCCTGGACACGTGGGAATAGCTGGTAACGAACGAGCGGACAAAGCAGCAAAGGAAGCACTGCACATGCCACAAATTGTATCGAACAAGGTAACTGCAGAAGACCTAAAATCTATGTTTCGAAACATAGCAATGGGCAGATGGCAAGAATCGTGGCAGGAGATACATAATAGCAAACTTCGGTCTGTGAAACCGGTAGTAACAGTGTGGCCCTCTTCTGTCAGGAGTACCCGGAGGGAAGAAGTCGCAATCACTCGTCTGACGATAGGGCATACTGCCCTGACCCACTCATACCTCTTCACAGAAGAGAAGACTCCACCTCGGTGTGATGATTGCGACTCCTCTGAGTGTTCGACACATCCTGACGGAGTGTGAAAAATACCGGTCTTCTCGAGAAAGACATAAGGTTAACGGGACCTTAGAAACGATCCTAGGCGACTCCCCTGATAGTCTCACCCGAGTAATTGCTTTTTTAAAAGATATTAATGTTTTAAATAAATTATAAATTCACTGTTTTAGGCTTAATTGCACATTTTATCACATGTAGGCAAGCGAAATTTTAATTTTTTATTCGTAATTTATATTTTGTACTTATAAGGATGAGAGTGGTGCAAAATGACCATAGTAGTCGACGCACCCAAAAATAATAATACTACTACTACTACTACTTAATAATCATATTACAAGAAACTTAAAAATCTTAAATACCTTTCACTTGTAGAAAATGATTAGTAGTTGATCTATCCTCCATTATTCGCTATTACCAATCGTAAACACTCGGGCATGGATTGGACTACCATCTGGCACAAAGGTGCCCCTATTGAATCCCATGTGTTCTCTATGGCCTCCCAAAGTTGATTTACATTCAAGGAACGTTCTTTTTCCCGAAGTTCGCTTGCTATAATACCCCAGATATTTTCAATTGGGTCCAGATCAGGACTTCTTGCCGGCCAGTCTAACTGGCAAATAGAGTTTTGGGAAAACCAATCCTTCGCTTGTCTGCAGGTATGAATGCGCGAGTTATCCTGTTTGATTAAAAACATATAAACAATAGTAAAACAATAGTATGCATGATGAAATACGAAATGTGCCTCAACATATGAAGGAGAACTGGGTGTTTTGTTTAGCATTGCACAAACATCAGAGACACTGAGAAGTAATCAATTAAATTTGATGAAGATTGTAAATAAATGGAATTGCGTGAGTAAATGAGACAAGATAATCACCTGTTGTAATAGGAACTCGTCTGGAAACAGGATGCGAACGGATGGAAGCCCCCCCTGCGGGTAGGGGGATTGAGAATACTCCAGCAGTATCCCTGCTTGTCGTAAGAGGCGACTAAAAGGGCGGGGAGACAACCCCGAAAACAAACCCCCGTTTCGCTAGGGTAGCGTCCGGACAGTCTTGTGGGCTTGACTGTCTGTGCGAGGCAATATTATCTTGCCTTAGCCCACCCGAGTGTTTGCCGTGCGCGGCGACCCGTGTCGAAGGGAACGGGGATCCTGGTGGCTGAGGGGACCTCCCCTGTGGGAGGGGAGACGCCCCCAACACTCCAATTCGGCCCCTGCCTCTCCTAGACGGGCGGCCGGGAACTATCCTATTCCCGGTCAATCGGCTCCTGGCGGCTGGGGAGCCCTGCGGCTCCTTTCGAGCGTACGCCAGGATGGGATAGCCGTGAGTCAAAGAGACACTGCAAAGAGCATTCTCGGAGGGCACGACTATATCTCCAGGTAGTCCTGACGCTCTGCATCGGCTGGCGGTGCATCGTCCCCATGGTGGGTGGGAAGCCTGGAGATGAAAATAATAATTTCCCATGGGTACACCAAACAAAATCCCTGCTGCTTCTCTTGAGGTGGCTCAACCTTGTAAAAGGCTGTGTGTCGACAACAGCATCTTTGAAACGGAGGATTATCCATCTTTTCTTGTGGTGAGCAGTATTGAAGAAGGAGCTATGAAAAAATTATCTCCCTTCGTGGTCGCCAAAGTAATTCAGGGTTTAGTGAGTGACGTGAAAACGGCGAAAAGACTTCGATCAGGTTCTTTCCTCATCGAGGTTAAGCAAAGTAGACAGGCAAAGAAACTTCTGGAGACAAAGGAATTCTTCCAAGTACCGGTGAAAGTGGAACCCCATAGGTCACTTAACACTTGTGACGGTGTTATAACATCATGGGAACTTTCAGATTGTACCGAGGATGAAATAAAAGAAGGCCTCAAAGACCAGAAGGTGGTATCGGTCCGTCGCTTGAAAACGAGGCGAAGTGGTACCTTGAAGGACACGAACAGCCTTGTCCTAACCTTCGCCCTCCCGAAACTTCCCGCGTCTGTCTATGTCTGCTACAACTCAATCCCAGTGCGACCTTTCATTCCTAAGCCAATGCGATGCTTTCGTTGCCAAAGGTATGGCCATACATCTTCAAATTGCAAAGGAGAGGAACTCTGTGGAAGATGCTCTCTACAAAAGCATGAAGGAGATTGTAAGGAAAAAGAGAAATGTGTCAACTGCGAGAAAGATCATCCAGCCTGGTCCACATCGTGTCCCGTATTTGTGGAAGAAAAACAAAATACAGGAAATAAAAACCACAAAGAAAGTTACCTACGGCGAGGCCAAGAAGGAATTCAGAGCTCTTCACCCAGTGTTCTCCGGACAGTCCTATAGTCAGGTGACCGCCAAAAAATATCAGGACGCTGCCGTGCAAACACATACGCCATCTGTGTGCGGCCCCTGTAAAGGTGTATTCCTGCCCGCTAAACCCAAAAATCCTACTCAGGTAACCAACCTAAAAATTTAAAAAAATATGGCTAAGGCTACAGCGGAGAGCGATTCTTCTGGTGAAAGCTCGCCTTCATCCAGCAAGGCCAAATCGCTCCACCGCAAAGCTCATTCAAAAAAACCTGACCTTGAGGAGGACGCCATATCGGACGATATGATGGATGCCGATCCCTCAGAAGTAGCCATGCACTTCAAATGCCCGAGTAAACCCCAAGAAAAGGGGAAGGTGAGACTGCGGCGATCATAGTCGACCACTCTTGGATTTGATAAATATTTTTATATATTATTTATTTATTTAATGTTCAAAACCTTACAGTGGAACTGTAACGGTTTATACCGACATAAGGAGGAGCTGGATGCTCTAATTAGAGATTTTAATCCATCCTGCGTATGTCTGCAGGAAACTCATCTAAAACCATCTGACAGAATTTCATTAAAAGGCTATAACATATATCGGTTTGATGATGTTTGTGGCAATAGAGCCCAGGGAGGAGTTACAATAGCTGTCCGGGAGAACCTTTACTCTTCTCAGGTTACCTTAAGAACCCCTCTACAGGCTATTGCCGTCTCGATGGCTACCCCCGGGATTATGACCTTCTGTAACGTTTACCTGCCCCAGTGGGCACCAGTGAACAGGCATGCCCTTGAGTCACTAGCCGCTCAGCTTCCAAAGCCACATGCTTTCCTAGGGGATTTTAACGCTCATGACTCCCTCTGGGGAAGCAGCAGAGCACAAGGTAATATGAGGGGAAGACTAATAGCCAAATTCATCAATGATTTTAACTTTATTTTACTCAACAATGGCGAACACACTCGTTTTAATAGTTATAACGGAGAGTTCTCGGTTATAGACCTGTGTTTTTACAGTTGTAATTTAGGAGCCAGATTGCAACTGTCAGTTCATAATGACCTTTGTGGGAGTGACCACTTCCCGATTTTTATTTCGAAACCAAGTAGACAAATTCGTGATTTTAACATGCCCCGTACTTGGGCGATTAAAAAGGGTGACTGGCCTCATTTTAGAAACAATTTTAATTTTACATTTGACGACAATCGCAATGGCCCTGAAAATGTTTTAACACTTACGAAAGCTATAATAGGTGCTGCCGAAGCTAGCGTTCCAAGGGTATCGATAGCCTCAAGGCGACCACCAGTCCCCTGGTGGAATAAAGATTGTGCAGCTGCCATTTGTAAAAGGAAAAGGGCGCTTAAGAACTTTCAAAAGTACCCAACGCCAATGAACCTGGCAGCCTTTCGCCGACTACGAGAAAAAACTAGGCGGATAATAAGTGAAGCCAAAAAGGCTTCATGGATCTCATATGCATCTCAAATTAACTGCCGAACTCCTATATCGAATGTATGGGAAAAGGTGAATAAGATCGCGGGAACCAGAACGTCTACTGCTGTCGCTGCCCTAAAGGTAGGTCCCAAAATAATAACATCCAGGCAAGAAGTTGCTGAAACATTTGTGGAGCACTTCGCTGACATCAGCTCTTCCAAAAATTATGACCAGGCCTTCATGTATGTGAGACGGATAGCTGAGGCAGTCCCACTTAATTTCGGTAGTAGGGCAGTATCTCCGTACAATGAGCCCTTCAATCTATGGGAACTTCAATCTGCAATTGCATGCTCTAAGAACATAGCCCCTGGAAGCGATGACATTCACTATGCCTTCCTTCGTAATCTTCCCGTTACAGCTTTAGCCGATGTGCTGAAAACATTCAATCAGATCTGGTGCGAGGGATCGTTCCAGGATGCATGGCGGGAATCCATAGTCATCCCCGTCCCTAAATATGGTAAGGATCGCAGCGATCCTGGGAGCTACCGCCCCATATCGCTCACAAGTAGCCTATGCAAAATAATGGAGAGAATGGTTAACCGACGACTGGTTTGGTATCTGGAAAGACGAGACCTTCTATCCAAAATCCAATGTGGATTCCGCCACAACCGATCGACAACGGATCATCTCGTTAGAAGTTCCAACTTTATACAGGAGGCATTCTTGCTCCGGCAGCACGTTATAGGTATATTTTTCGATATAGAAAAGGCGTATGACCGATTGTGGCGACATAAGGTCTTAAAAGCACTTCATGAATGGGGTTTTAGGGGCAACTTATCAAATTTTGTAAAAAATTTCTTAGAGGAACGAGTCTTTAGAGTTAGGGTCCACAACTTCTTGTCAAGCTCTCGTACTCAAGAAAACGGCGTTCCACAAGGTTGTATTTTAAGTGTTACACTCTTCGCTATTGCAATTAACAGTATTGAGGAATGTATAAAACCTCCGGTAATCGAGTCTCTATTCGTCGATGACTTGGCAGTTTTCTGCCGGTCATCCACCCTCCATTCCGCGACGAGGCAGATGCAGTTGACCCTTAATCGAATCGAAAAATGGTCCAAAAGCAATGGTCTCCGCTTCTCGGCGGAAAAGACAAAATGTATGCACTTTTACCGGGTACGTGGACTTTTCCCTCTACCGTCCTTGTTCCTCGGTAGTAAGAAGCTGCCATTTGTTCAGACTACTCGCTTTTTAGGACTCACCTTTGACTACCGGTTGAATTGGCGCGAACACATTTCTATTCTCCGGGATAAATGTTTTAAAATTTTAAACATAATGAGAGTTTTAGCAAACACGACTTGGGGTGCTGACCGCACCACGATGCTCTTGTTGTATAGAGCTTTGGTAAGGTCTAAACTTGACTATGGGTCGTTGTCCTAATCTTCGACCCGAGAGTTGTATTTAAGGCCTTTGACGACAGTGCACAATGCTGGCCTCCGGCTGGCCACTGGCGCATTCAGAACCAGCCCGATTACAAGTATTTACGCCGACTCGGGAGAACCACCTCTGTTCACCCGCAGGAACATTTTAATGTGCAACTATGCCGCCAAGATTTTATCGATGAAAGAGCACCCGTGTTTCAACGCTATTTTTAAACCTCAACTTATAGATGTTTTTAACCGAAGGACAAGATCTACGATGCCTTTTGGGGTGAGGCTCAGCAATTTTATCAAGGAGTTAGGATTTCGACTACCCGAGGTTATCGGTCAAGGGTGCTCAACTAATCCGCCATGGGTCATTCCTCGGCCGGAAGTTAGTTTTTATTTAGCGGGGAATCCAAAGTCATCAACCTCGGACTCGGAGTACAGGCTTCTTTTTAATGAATTTCTCGATCGCCATCCTGGGCTTATCCCTATTTATACAGACGGCTCAAAATCCGAGTCAGCTTGTGCCTGTGCAGCCATTTCCCAACATGACGGCACGGTCCAAGCTAAACTCAACCCTCTTTGTAGTATATACAGTGCAGAACTCCTTGCCATAAAATTCGCTCTGGCAAATATAACTCGACACGAGTCTTACCTTATCTGCTCAGACTCTTTAAGTGCACTCCATGCCATTTCAGATTACTTTCCTTTCCATCCCCTGGTGCAGACCATACAGGACCCTCTCTACTCCTTGAGTAGGAAGGGTATTAAAGTTTCTTTTATGTGGATCCCGGGGCATGTTGGAATTCGAGGGAATGAGATGGTGGATACAGCAGCGAAGGAGGCACTAAATAAACTCACCACCGATTTCGAGAAAATTTCCTCCGACGATCTAAGAGCCGAACTGAAGAGAGTATGCATGAAGCAATGGCAAGGGCTGTGGAGTAACGTCGTTGGCAATAAACTCAGAGGCATAAAAGTGGAAACATCTGCATGGGCCACTTCAGTGAGGAACAGTCGTAGGGAAGAGGTCGCCCTCACTCGGCTTAGAATAGGCCATACCGCTCTCACACATGCATATCTTTTCACCGAAGAGAAACAGGTCCCCCGCTGTGATAGCTGCGACTGCCATCTTACTGTGACACACATTCTGCTAGAATGCGTGAAATACTCATACCAACGTAGGAGACTAATTGAAAACAAGGAAATTCAAACCGTCCTGGGTAATAATATAGATGCCATCAACAATGTTATCCTCTATATCATAAATACGGGTATAATGAAACTCTTGTAATGTCAAACGACCGGAGACCTTTCTATACTAAATACTTGTAACAGAAGAAAATTAGCTTCTTTTTACGTTAGGAACTATGAGCGGTGCAAATGACCCTGTAGTCGACGCACCCCTAAAAAACTTATTTCTACTACTACTACAGATGGAAGCATGACGTTGTCCATTATTTGGACGTACTGGTATCCATTCAAATTCCCGTCAATCTTCCACAAAGCTCCTGGACCGTCCGCGCAGATCCACCCCCAGACATGGACAGAAAATCGACCACTTCTTTCCCTCTGCTTAACAAACTGGGGGTCGAATCGCGTATTCCTTGGCCTATACACTACTACGGGACCATTGAAACAGGAGGAGAATGTCTACTCGTCGCTGAAGAACACTCTCTTCCAGAACTCTGTCTTCCTCGACATAGCGCCTCGCGAACTCCAGGCGTGCAACTTTGTGAGCATCTGTGAGAATTTCCTTCACAGCTGCACGCCTCGCCTCAAGTCCTGCATATTGCAGCCTCCGACGCACTGCCTGTGGACTGCCCGAACACCAACCGCATCCCAAGTCTCTTCGGCAGTCGAAAAAGGATTTGCCCTTACATGGTCCACTATGCGCACGTCCTCTGGAGTAGTCGCTTTCGGTCTCCCTGAACCCGCCTTCCTGGAAACCGAATGTGATTCCTCCCACTTTTTCTTTAAATTAACTATAGTCGCGTGGGAGACATTCATTCAACTGCCGCGCAATCTCCCGAACTGGTATGTTTGCCGTGAGCATTCCTGCCACTTGGTTTCTCCGTCTTGGTGTCAACTGCGGCATTCCACTAGCGTTACAATCACGTGCAGTCACTTTTAAGTTTCGGTCTACTTTTCCTCCCCGAAACACACCCTTCACCGCTAACACAACACGCTCAACTGAAAACGAGATTAATAAATAGAAAGGCGCTCGAAACAGAAGGCAACTACATATACTTCTTTTGTTTCGGGGAAAGAAAACCCTCCTCGTCGCCGGTGAGCTTCCACCCCCTTGTATCACAGGGCCTTGGCTTCTTCAGCTCATGTTTCGTTCGGGTGCTCCTGCTTCCGAGATCGCCCTGCCCGGACGATATAGTGTTCGGCAGTCAAGTAGGGCGACATTGTTGTCACATCGGTGATTTAAATAGCCTGTCGTGCGGGTTGCGTTGGGAATTGGTACGATTTTTTTGTAAGTAGCTGTACCTTAATGTCAATGGGGGTATAAAACACCCTTTTAGCAGCTGCTAGTATTGGCCGCAGCTCTTCTATCAGCCATCGTGCCATATCTTTGGTGAGGCGATATAACCCGCGGGACAACTCCTCGCTCAGTTCAAAGGGATTAGATGTATCCCTCAGGTGCCTCAAGTTGTGACGAACTTCCCTTAAAATTCTGAGGTCCCTCTCTCTTCTGCGTCTCCTCAATGCCCTCAGCACTCCTACAGCGTCCATAGCTCACCTTATTCAAAATATATTTATTTCATTTTGAAGAATGGACATAAATGCAAAACATTCTACTCACCGTACCGTCAATTGATTTGAAATCCTTTGACTATTACTACGAAAGTTACCGGAGTATGTATGGTCTAGTTGTGAGAAATACGTTCTTTCAAGATTAATAGCCAGCTATAACCTTCAAAAGGAATGATCATTCTAAAAACGTGTAATGTTGTCAATTCTACATAGAATAGAGAAAGGTCCAACGAAGGCGAGAGGTCAATGAGCTTTCCGTGCGGATTGTCCAAGAGATGCAAAGGTCGATGACGGGAGAGAAGGTCCAACGAAGACGAGAGGTCAATGAGCTTTCCGTGCGGATTGTCCAAGAGATGCAAAGGTCGATGACGGGAGAGAAAGGTCCAACGAAGACGAGACGTCAATGAGCTTTCCGTGCGGGTTTTCCAAGACCCTTTGCTAGGTAATCAATAAGAAGAATCCCTTTTGCATCCTAGAAAACACTGGCCATCACCTTCCCGGCAGATGAAATCGACTTCCACTTTTTTGGGGCAGGCCCGACGGCTTCTACCCACTGCTTCGATTGCTGTTTAGTTTTTGGCGTGTAGTGATGGACCCACGTCTCATCGACAGATACAAATCGGCGCACAAAATCAGTTCGATTCTTTTGAAAACCGTCCAAACATTGCTGAGAAATTCGTTTTCGCAGTTGTTGTTGGTCAGCATTCAGCAAATGGGGCACCCATCTTGCACCAAGCTTTTTCATATTTAATTCTTTTTCCACAGTGACCACACCACCGATGGGTTTTAATTTTACCTATCCAGTGATTATAACCATCGTATCTCCCATCTGTTACAGCTTGTCTCGTTTTTCTCGGTTTTTCTAATTTAGGTTGAGTGTCAATTGACAGTAGTAGTAACAATCTCTCTCAAAAAATCAATTTGCTTTTCTGATTGTTTATTCGGAAAATTTGCCATAAATTAACAATGCTGCTGTTCAGAAAAAATGTAAATAAAGGCCAATACAACTTCGTTGACCTTATTTTCACACGATACACTACACGTTGTTGATAAAATAAATCTACACCTTTCATGCCATGGTTATACATTTTTACAATTTGTGGCTGCATAATGTCACATGTTTTTTACACTATGAATTCCAACGGGTGCATGAGCTAAGAAGGAAAAGAGTTTTTGAATCCATGTTTGTGACAATAGTAACTTGTGCATTGTCATGTCATAGAATGAGTGAAATGGCTCTGTTCTTATCAGTGACCGCAGAGAATGCACCTCGTTCCATCTTGCTCACATCTAAAACATGAGTTCCTTCAATGCGGTATTTTCCTATTGTTCCAATGCAGCTCATATTACTTTCTTCCAGTTTTTCTTGAAATGAAAGTGAGGTAAATAAAGATGCCTACGAATAGTTTTGAACCACTAGGGAGGAAATCCGCAAACATGGATTCTGTCACTTGGGCACCGAGAGAGACGCCTTTGGGTCTGTCTGTTTTTCCTGTGTAAACTCTAAATTTAAAAAGGTAACTTTTCGAAGTGGTAACACACTATATTTTGTAACCAAAACAGATGGGATTTCCCCTAATGATTTACTCATTGAATGACGCCCACAGTATAGATCCATGCCCTTATCCAGAGAAAACTCGCTCTATCATCTCAGTAAATTTTTGATTCATGTGATCTGCTACGGGTATAACTTTGTAAATCCTATCAACATCATCTATCTGGGTGTTATCATTAAAATAAAGGAATTTGTGAATCAAATCAAACTTATTACGGCTCATTGATCCAGAAACTAGAGAAGTGAAAGTCACTTGTTTGGTTTCCTACTACATAAGTCTGAATGGAACATTACAGTTGCCAGAAAGTAACGACACGCCAAGGTATTTGTGCATGCTGTCTACTGTAAATTTGACATTTGGAAGCCCTTTGTGAACAGAATACATGTTTTTTTCTACATATATATTCACAAAATGCTTATCCCAAACCCTAATCTAATAACTCTAGTTTTGGTCGCATTGAAACTGACTCTGAAGGTGGCGTGTACTTTGCTTTCCTTTTTCTGTTATCTGTCTTTCTTATGGTAACTACCTGAGTCTAATTGGCCAGAATTTTTGTGAGTGGTGGTGGTCATGGTAATATTAATAGAACTGTTAGTTACTTTCCTCCTCTTGTGACCCCCGCGGGTAGGGGGATGGACAATACTCTCGCAGTATCCCTGGTTGTCGTAAGAGGCGACTACAAGGGCGGGGAGGGAAACCCCGAAAACAAACCCCGAGCCAGTAAGGGTTGAGCCCGGACAGTCTTGTGGGTCAACTGTCTGTGTGCGGCCACACCACCTGGCCTGCGATCCACCCGCATGTTTGCCGTGTGTGGTGACCGGTAAGGAGAAGGGGATCATGGAGGGTGAGGTCTATGGTTTCCAGCCGGGTGTCGGATGCCCGGTATGGACCGGGGGCCAATATCCCCCTCTTTGGCCCCGGATTCTGTGTAAACGGGCAGCCGGGAGCTAGCCACTCCCGGTGAATCGGCTTCCGTGGCGTTAGCTCGGTGGCGAGTGCCAGGGAGGTGGGGGTCTGCGTAGGGCGGTCGGAGATGTACGGGTTAGGTGGGCCCGTGCATCGAAGATCCAACCCGAAACAGACAACCACCTCTAGGGTGCTATATCCCCTCGGGTAGCCCTGGCGACCGCACCGGTTTGCAGTGTGGCGTCCCAATTGTGTGGCTCCATGGTGGGTGGGGAACCCGGGGGACGAAGAATTATTTGGCATGGCGGAAACAAACCTTCCACCTTCAAAAAGATCCCGCCCGGATACGGGCGGGGGAGCTAATAGTTTACCCGTTTGTACGCGGTTTCAACTAATGAAATGCGAGAAAGAAGGGGAGACATTCAAACGAGTGTCCCCCTTTCTCATCCGTAAAGTGCTGTCGGCCTCTGTTTATGGAGATTTGAAATCGGCAAAAAAAACTGCGGGACGGGAGCCTGCTAATTGAAACGGCAAGTATTTCCCAGAGTGAGAAGTTTCTAACACTCAAGAGTCTCCATGACATTCCAGTTAAGGTGGAGTTGCATCGTACCCTCAACACCTGTCGGGGAGTAATATCCCATTATGACCTTATGTACGTGGAAGTCGACGAAATAAAAAGCGAGATGGCGTCTCAAGGAGTCACAGATGCTTGTCGGTTCACCACGAAGCGCAACGGCGAAGTTATAAGAACTACTTCCGTCGTACTTACATTTGCGCGTGATATTCTTCCCGACAAGGTATTCGTGGGCTATGAATCTGTTCCAGTGCTGCCATTCATTCCGGCACCAATGCGCTGCTTCCAGTGCCAGCGCTTCGGCCACATCGCCACGCGATGTGAGGGCAAGGCCACCTACCCGCGCTGTGGCCTGGAAGACCATGAGGTTGCGGACTGCAACAAGGAACCATGTTGTGTGAACTGCGAGGGTACTCATCCAGCTTATTCTCGGAAATGTCCCAAGATGGTAGAAAAATGGAAAGTCATGGAGATAAAAACCGAAGAAAAAAATCCCATACCTCGAGGCAAGGAAGAAATACATAGCCATGGCAGCCCCTATTTTTTCGAGATCCTTGGCCTCCGTGGCGACCACACATGTGGTAAAGGCTTCCCAAGGCACTCAGACAGAGAGTTATGACAGCCAAAAAACTGTTGAAGCAAATGAAGTAGCCAAGCCGGTTAAGGCACCAATTCCGGCAACAAACAAAAACGCCACCAACAACGCTTGGTCTCCTAAGAAGAACCAGCCTAAACCTACAACCGGGGTAGCGCTGAAACAGCGCGAAAAAACACCATCCCCCGGCCCCTCCGGACTAGCAAGCTATCACTTCCGGTGGAACCAATGTAGGAGGACAACAGTCCCACAGAGACTGAAGTCCTCCTCGCGAAACAAAAGGGGAAAAAGCACCGTTTTCGGCGCTGACCCCCTTGCTTTTTATATCACCCCACATATTTATTTATCTATTTTTCTTATTTCTAAAATAGATATCTATGGCTTTTACTTTGCAGTGGAACTGCAATGGTTTTTATCGGCGAAAGGAGGAGCTAAGTGTTTTAATTCGTGATTTTAACCCGTCTTGCATATGTTTGCAGGAGACTCATTTTAAAACAACGTACAAGGGTATTTTAAATGGTTTTAACGTTTTTAGACTGGACGACACCAGTGGCCAACGAGCCCAGGGTGGAGTGGCGGTTGCTACTCGGGAGGCCCTTTACACCTCCCGAGTGCAACTGAACACACCGTTTCATGCGGTGGCAGTGACCGTTCGTGCCCCCGAGGCGATTGCGTTGTGTAACGTGTATCTCCCGGAGAGTGCGCCGGTCACCCGTTTTAACTTAGAAGCCCTTGTCCGCCAGTTACCTCAGCCTTTCATTTTAATGGGAGATTTTAACGCTCACGATCATCTATGGGGAAGTGCTCGAGCTCAGTCCAACCGTAGAGGACGGATTTTATCCCATTTCATATGTGATAGTAACCTGGTTTTACTAAACAATGGGGAGAAAACCCGTTGTAACAGTTTTACTGGCGACTGTTCGAGTATAGATTTATGTATTGTATCGAGTATTTTAGTTACAAAATTAAATATGTCTGTACATGACGATTTGTGTGGGAGCGATCACTATCCCATTTTTATTACCAAGGAACGACATTTTATTCCAGATTTTATTCGGACGGGTCACTGGATTGTTCAGAAAGCGAACTGGGGACGTTTTAAGGAGACTTAATATCAAATATGACGAAACCAGTGATAGCGTTGAAAATGTTAATAATTTGACTGCGATTATTATCGAACCTGCAGACAGCAGCGTACCACGGTTTTGCCGTATAATTACTATGCCTGCGGTACCGTGGTGGAATGATGACTTCGCGAAAGGTATTCGCCAACGAAAAAATGCGTTGCGAATATTTAATAAATACCCCACTGAAAGAAATTTATCCTCCTTCCGACGACTGAGAGCGAAAGCTCGACAGGTCGTAAGGGATGCAAAAAGAGCTTCCTAGATGAAATGTCTCCGGTGTCAACTGCAGGACACCAATTGCACAGGTATGGCGCAAGGTAAGGAGTCTATCGGGCGATCAGCAGCAGCTAGGTGTTTCTTTTCTTAAAGTCAGTGGTGAAGTTCTAACATCACCACATGACATCGGAAAGGCATTTGGCCAGTTTATTTCCAGAACTAGCAGCGATGACGCATTCGACAAACATTTTATACACAAAAGAGCGCTGCGCATTGATTCCAATCAGTTACACCGAGACGCGACGTGTAGCGGACTATAACCTTCCTTTTTCCCTGTGGGAATTAAAGTCAGCCATTGCCGACTAAGGCAACACATCTCCGGGTCTTGACGAGATCCACAATGCCTTTCTCCGTAATATTCCGGAAAAGGCATTGTTGGAGGTCCTCCACACCTTCAACCAGCTCTGGATTGATGGTGGTTTTCCATCAACATGGCGGGAGTCAGCAGTAATCCCCATCCCAAAGCAGGGCAAAGATCGTTGTGACCCGAACAGTTATCGACCCATTTCTCTAACCAGGTGCCTGTGCAAAATAATGGAAAGGATGGTGAACCGGCGGCTCGTTTGGTGGTTAGAGCGCCGAGGCCTTCTATCCAGAATTCAGTGCGGATTTCGTCGGGGCCGCTCCACCATGGACCACCTAGTTCGAATCGACAATTTCTTCCAGGAAGCCTTTCTCCTCCGCCAGCACGTGATCGGGGTCTTCTTCGATTTGGAGAAGGCTTACGATCGAGTCTGGCGGCGGAAGGTTTTAAGCACGCTGCATTAGTGGGGTTTCAGGGGCAGTCTGCCAATTTTTATCAGAAATTTTTTATCCGACCGAGTTTTCCGGGTAAAATAGGACAGCACCTCACTGGACCTTATAGGCAAAATAACGGCGTACCTCAGGGATCTGTGCTGAGCGTAACACTATTTGCCATCGCAATCAACGATTTTGCGGATTGTATAAAAATCCCGGTAATTGGATCATTGTTTGGCGATGACTTGGCGATTTTTTGCCGATCATCCAAACTTCTCACTGCTTCCAGACAGATCCAACTGACACTAAATAGTTTACACCGGTGGACACAAAGAAACGGCTTTGTTTTTTCTCCAGGGAAAACTGTGTCCCCTTTCATCGCCTAAGGGGAGTCCATATCCCATTTCCGCTGCGCTTAGGTGGCAGAGATCTCGACTACGCACAGTCGGTCCGTTTTTTGGGAATGACCTTCGATTTCCGCCTCAATTGGCGGGAACACATGCAAGTTTTAAAAAACAATTGTTTTAGATCCTTAAATGTTTTAAAGTTTTTAAGCCACGTATCGTGGGGAGCAGACCGCACAACACTCCTTATATTATACCCTGCATTGGTGCGATCAAAGTTGGACTACGGATCCTTCATTTACTCATCCACTCGGGAGTCTTACCTACGACCCCTGAACAGCGTGCACAACGCAGGGCTCCGTCTCACCACGGGTGCTTTCCGGACAAGTCCTGTTGTCAGCATCCATGTGGATGCAGGAGAGCCGCCATTGTGCCACCGAAGGATCCTGCTCATGTGCAACTATATGTTGCCAAAATTTTAACGATGAGGACGCACCCGTGTTTTAACCTTGTTTTTAAGCCTCGTTTTTTAGAACGTTTTAATCGCAGGACAAAAGCAACTCGGCCTGTAAGTGTACGTGTCCGTAATTTTATTCGTGAACGAGGTATGTTATTCTACCTGAAATCTACCCCTTTCGGCATTGGAATCACCCGCCATGGTTAACTCCCGCTCCCAACATAAAAATGGTCCTTCACGACCGACAAAAAGCTTTTACCACTGCTGAAGAGTACCAGCAACAATTCTTAATGTTTCTTTGCCACCATCCCGAATTCGTACCCGTATTTACAGACGGTTCGAAGTCAGACACAGCCTGTGCCTGTGCGGTCGTATCATCCCACCATGGAGTCATGATAGCTAAACTCAGTCCGGTGTGTAGTATTTACACAGCGGAACTGTTTGCTATTAAAATGGCTCTTGATGGGATAGATGTTGATGGTGGCTCCTTCGTGGTTTGCTCAGACTCCATGAGCGCCCTAAAATCCATTTCTGGCTCCTCTCCTATGCACCCTATCGTCCAGGGTATCCACTCATCTCTGCTTTCCTTTCACGAGAAGGGAACCACCGTCTGGTTTCTTTGGGTCCCTGGGCACACGGGAATTGCTGGAAATGAGAAAGCCGACTCTGCCGCAAAACACGCTCTCAATCTTGAAGATCTCGAGTCGACGCTGGTACCTTGTGAAGACCTACGAGTTTCACTAAAGAGTGCAGTCCTACAGCAGTGGAGGGAGTCGTGGAGAAACATTTCAAATAATAAACTGCGCACAGTTAAACCGGTAACGTGAGCGTGGCCCACTTCCGTCAGGAGGAGCCGCCGAGAGGAAGTCGTCATCACCCGTATGAGGATAGGGCACAGCCTTCTTACCCACTCCTTTCTCTTCACTGAAGAGAAAATTCCACCCCGGTGTGATGACTGTAACTGTTCTCTCGGAATTCGGCATATCCTGACGGAAGTTGACAGATACCGAGACGTGCGTAGCCGACTGAACATTGGAGGCGACCTAGTGTCCATTCTAGGTGACGACCCCGAAGCAATTGGCCGCGTCATTTTATTTCTAAAGGAAACGGCGCTTTTTAATAAATTATAAGAAAATTTAGCAATTTTTAATGTTTTTAACATCGGAATAATAATAGATAAACAGAGTATCTAACTTCCACGCAACCTGCCTTCTCCGGATATAAAAAGTATATCTATCATTTTGACAGTTTGATGTGCAAAATGGCCATGCCCTCGACGCACCCTCAACAACTAATACTACTACTACCCTTCACAAGAAGGGAACTACCGTCTGGTTTCTTTGGGCCCCTGGACATACGGGAATTGCAGGAAATGAGAAAGCTGATTCTACCGCAAAACACGCTCTCAATCTTGAAGATCTTAAGTCGACGATGGTACCTTGTGAAGACCTACGAGTTTCACTAAAGAGTGCAGTCCTTCAGCAGTGGAGGGAGTCGTGGAGAAACATTTCAAATAATAAACTGCGCACAGTTAAATCGGTAACGTGAGCGTGGCCCACTTCCGTCAGGAGGAGCCGCCGAGAGGAAGTCGTCATCACCCGTATGAGGATAGGGCACAGCCTTCTGACCCACTCCTTTCTCTTCACTGAAGAGAAAATTCCACCCCGGTGTGATGACTGTAACTGTTCTCTCGGAATTCGGCATATCCTGACGGAGTGTGACAGATACCGAGACGTGCGTAGCCGACTGAACATTGGAGGCGACCTAGTGTCCATTCTAGTTGACGACCCCGAAGCAATTGGCCGCGTCATTTTATTTCTAAAGGAAACGGCGCTTTTTAATAAATTATAAGAAAATTTAGCAATTTTTAATGTTTTTAACATCGGAATAATAATAGATAAACAGAGTATCTAATTTCCACGCAACCTGCCTTCTCCGGATATAAAAAGTATATCTATCATTTTGACAGTTTGAGGTGCAAAATGACCATGCCCTCGACGCACCCTCAACAACTAATACTACTACTACCCTTCACAAGAAAGGAACTACCGTCTGGTTTCTTTGGGCCCCTGGACATACGGGAATTGCAGGAAATGAGAAAGCTGATTCTGCCGCAAAACACGCTCTCAATCTTGAAGATCTTAAGTCGACGATGGTACCTTGTGAAGACCTACGAGTTTCACTAAAGAGTGCAGTCCTTCAGCAGTGGAGGGAGTCGTGGAGAAACATTTCAAATAATAAACTGCGCACAGTTAAACCGGTAACGTGAGCGTGGCCCACTTCCGTCAGGAGGAGCCGCCGAGAGGAAGTCGTCATCACCCGTATGAGGATAGGGCACAGCCTTCTTACCCACTCCTTTCTCTTCACTGAAGAGAAAATTCCACCCCGCTGTGATTACTGTGACTGTTCTCTGGGAATTCGGCATATCCTGACGGAGTGTGACATATACCGGGACGTGCGAAGCCGACTGAACATTGGGGGCGACCTAGGGTCCATTCTCGGTGACGACCCCGATGCAATTGGCCGTGTTATTTTATTTCTAAAGGAAACGGCCTTTTTTAATAAGTTATAAGTAAAATTTAGCAATCTTCAATGATTTTAACCTCGAAATAATAATAGATAAGCAGAATATCTAACTTACAGGCAACCTGCTTTCTCCGGATATAAAATTGTATCTATATTTTGACAGTTTGAGGTGCAAAATGTCCACGCCGTCGACGCACCCTAAAAAACTAATACTACTACTCCTCTTGTGAGGACAATGTTGCCCATTCACTTCATTAGAGATACCAGAATTTGATCCAACCTCATTCTTATTTGAGCTTATCGGGGGAGTCATCAGAAAATAGTGGTAAATCAATTTTACCGTGGATAGTGTCAAGAAGTGTCACACCTATTTGGGCTAGGGCACCTTTCCTAAATCCTTCATGCACTCGAGTGTCTCACATTCTTCAGGCGCATTATCTTCATCAGAGCATTCACCATCTGTTGCGGGAAGGATGACCACATCAACCATGTTAGCTCCGACAATGTCTCGCCCTCGTTCATCGTCTTCCTTTAGGTTGTAGAGTTCAAATTAGATATCTTTTGTGTTTACCTCTTACCTTAAAGAGATTGAATTTTAGATTCAAAGATTTAAACACAGCATATGATAGTGTAATAACAGCTAAAAACTATTTAAATGAAGAAACGAGTAAATATTTGCAATTCTTACTGTTTTCTTCTGTTTGACGACATTGCGAAAGTGTACTCAGTATTTTCTGCGACGCTTAAACACCAAATAGATTCACTAAAATAATTTAGTGAAAATATACATGAAGTAAAATTGTTGGGTAACTAAGGACAGAACTGACGAAGACGTGATGCATGCCTGTCGAGCTTGCAATCTTCAATGACGGTTAACTTTGGGTCGGTCCTTTATATAAAGACTCTCAAACAGAGTATGTGAACTACATTTTAGCCCTTCACCCTCATCATAGCCTCTGGCATCAAGTTACAAAGAGTGTAAAATACATTTTTGCCAATGAATGCCTCCTCTGCGACATTTGGAAGCAGTTCACCCATGTATGGCAATACCATAATTGGCAAGGGAAAGAGGAGCGGTTTATCCCACCGTGTGTTTAAACACACAAAGTTTACTCTTTCATTGAACTGTTTCAATTACCTGCACGGGAAATACTTTACAATATTAATATTTCCTCAACTTTAGAATGTATAAAGACGAGAAAAGTTTTAGTTTCCTATCTACTGTTCTCATGAAAATGAAGAATGAACAGTATGCCTTTTAATACACACTTGCAGTGATTTATTTTTTTAATGGTGGCCAGCCTGGAGACAGTAGCCTGTGCTACAAGAGGTATGAGCCTTCAGACATTTCAAAGAATGAGCCAAAGTAATTAGAAAAGGTTTACCTCTCACGGGTGACCAGATAATTTTTTTAATTTCAGCATACTCTGCGTGTGTTTAAACACACACTTGTAAAATATGGGTTAACTTAACCCTTGCTAACTTCCTCCCACTCACCTTCCCTTCAATTTTTCCTAACTAATTCCATGCATCAAATATTGACCAATCAAACCAAACCCCTTAACTCCAGTGTGACCCTTTATCAGTGATCTCCTCAAGGTGATAATGGATTCATCAACCAGAAAGCTTCCCCATTTGAAGGATACCAGTGTTCTCATGGATCATGTATCAGTCAGTAAGTAATAGCTCACCTTCCTATGCATCTCCATCTTGTTGCAACAGCAATGATGTTAAGTCACAAAAGTACCTATGTACTTGCAATGTAAATCATTAAGTATGAAGGAAAATACGCTTTGTTTTAGTATCTGCATTTTGGTAAACTGGTGTGTATGATGAAGTTTGAAGTCAGCATGTTAACTAGCAATATCAGGAGCACATGTTGAGTTTTAGCATAATTACTTTCTTATTAAAAGCTGAAATTGATAAATACTCACCAGGTTGTCATTTCCCCCCTCAATTAACTACACCTGTGGTTCTGTGGGGACCAGGGGCTTATGGTTGATGTTCGGGAGTAGAAAAAGTCAATTATTGATATAATGAATGGCAATGATGGAAAATGTACCAAGAATTATGGTAATAATAACAGTCGGAGGTAAAACTTATGGCTTCTTATAAAAAGAATCAATTCCCTTACCTCCACTCGAGGAGGTATTCCTGCATCCCCTAGTGCAGCATCCCCCTCAACCCCTTCAGGGGTGATAAATGCCATCAGTCTCTCCTCCAGTGGAGAGAGAGAGAGGCCACATGATGGACCTCCCCCGGTGCCTGTAGTATGGGTCTTCATTCGCATATTTTTTTTTGGTGTTAGACTTCCAGTCCATCCAACACTAATATAGGTTTAAGTAGAAATACACATGTTAAGAGTATGGTTCTAGATACTGATATTAGTGGAAAATTAAATGTGTGGGTTAAGGAAAGGTACTAAATTGTTTTTTTTTAACCTTCTGCCACTTAAATGTGGGCTTCTGAGGTCCATTCCCACTGGCATTTAGGGCCTCGGCCAACTTCCCATAGGCGGGCTGATGTAGCCCTCCCAACTGGTCCTACGAGCCGACCTTGGGCCAGGCCAGGATTTTCCTCAAAAAAGGTCAGCATGAGGCGAAGCTGGTCAGCTGAAATCTTTCCTTCTCTGAGAGAAATAACATCCATTTAAACATTCCAATTATCCTACCCATAGTCCTACTTGCTACTCCACACCATTGTGATGACAGGAAGTAGGAAAATGTTCGCCACGAGAGGTATCGTTTCCTGTACATCACTATAGTTTGTGTATTATTTGGTTTGGCTCGTAATTAAGGAGTGATAGAACAATTTATTCAAAGTGGTTTTGTGCATGACGTTAAGTGTGAAATGAGCAAAGACCAGGAGGCATATTAAAATTAAGTGCAATGAAACTTTTACTCTGAAAAGGTTCTGAGTAAAGTTGATTATAACTGAGAATGCATTTTAAATAATATAAAATATCCGCTACTGGTGGAACATGTCATTAGTCATAAATGATCGCTAATTCAATCTTAAATAATATTTTAAGAGATATTTTTTCATTGCATTCTTCATCTTAAAGCGTGATAATGATAAATGCATTTACAGGTAATTTAACCTTTAAGAAGTCGCGCGGTGTACTGGGACGTAAGGGGTCGCGCACGGTCTAAAAGACCGTGTTAACAAAAATTTGAAAAATATATATATTTATTGAAAATTAATTTATTTAAAAGTCAAAACATGCCTAAAGTATGTTAAGTAAGCATTAATAAATTTTATACATAATTATTTACGTTGTTTTTATGTATTTTAAATGATAAATACATTTTAACTCCTCCGTAAATTCACTTTGAATTATGTTGTAACCTGTGTCAAATTAAGGAATAGAATATTAGAGGTAAAAATGCAAAATTTCTATAATTTGAATAAAATTGGGATTTATTTATCATCGTCAGAGCTATGTTGCTCCACCACATCGTCCTCCTTTCTGTTTTCAACTTCAGCGCAACCGACGCAAGTAGTGACAGTGTGCTGTTTACAAATACATTTTGAGCATATCGCACAGTGTTTTTTGCTTTTTATATTATACTTCCATGGGCAAAACGCACATCTTCCTGGGCCTACATCACCTTGCGGCGGTATTTTCTCATTGAGCATACCAACGAGATTCCTAATTTTTGCTTTTAGGCTGGTAGGTAGATTTTCTGAGGCAGCCCTAATTTTTAAATAATCTATGCAAAGTTCTTTACTTCATGTTTTCTGAAACTTTCTTCTGTTCATCTTATTCCAGAGTTAATTTGAAATATAATACATCCATTTATTTCGGATATGTTAACAAGCGCAAAAAATACAGTCGATGGCCAACGACAACTTTTCCTTGCTACTGAATACGTTCCTTTCTGCTGATCAACGGTATCAAAGCCATTTTTTGTCGCATTATAAAGTGTAAGTACTTCCAACTTAGCTGAAATACCAGTATCTCTATCAATTTTAACATCATCATCATCCATTGAGGACAGCAACATAACTTCCTTGTTCTTTTCCTGAACGTAAGATGGAAGTGTACAAGTTTTTTTCTAATCCAAATAATGCAGTTCACGGTGTTTAGTGTTTACAAACAGGGGCGGTATTTCTCGTTTGTTTTTTCATAAATTTCCAACAAGTGTCATCTTGTCAATTAGAAGTTGTTAAGCTAGTGGAACCGAGCAAAATCAATTGTCAACAGTTACACTGCGACCGGATCCTGAAATTGGACGTATCCATTTTTGCACAACTTTCAGCGGGCTGTTGTCTACCGCAAAATCTCCGTTAGGTTGCTTTCCAGCATAGATTTCCATATTTCGAGAGTATAATATGAGGGAATTTGCTAAAGAATAGATCTTGATTCCATACCTTGCTGGTTTATTTTTCAAGTATTTTCTAAAACAAAATCTGCCGCGAAAATATTCTAACATCTCATGGGTATTTCCTAATAGGGTTGTTCAAGCCTATCAAAACTGTCGTATGAAAGGAATGCATATCACTTCTGATCCAATTTTATTTTTATTGGAATTAAAAGAAGATGCGTAGAACAAGTAATGGTGGATTTATTAGCAATCAAAATTCGAATTATTTCAATGCCGCCAAAAACGGTCCTCCATCTTGAGATAGAGGTGATGACGTAGTAAGCCTGTCCGCTCGGTCAACGCTCGATCCCAAGCTGAACACTCGCCTGCCGGCTGGATATCAACCAAAGTTATTTCACATTTTGAAATGGTCTATGTTGTGGATGAAACTTCCGGATGGATCAAGGCGACATCAGGAAATCTCCCTTCGGTTGATATATTCATGGTGGCTGAGTTATTAAAAAATGACGAAAGATTTAACTCTCCAGAAATACGCGGAGTCAAGGCAAAATGGTAAGTGCTCTAGCACAATGATTTTTTTATGCCTATAATTTTTAGGTCCGTATTCAGTTAGCTATGCGTCATAGTTCCACAATTTTCAAGTATTTATATAATGTATTTGTTATTTCTCACTCCTTCCATATTATCGCCGTAAACCACACGAGCGACACACGTCAGGAATACGGGGACTCTGCAATCTAAACTTCGATTAATTTCTTCTTCAACCAACGCTTTTCTCTGACGTTTCACTGCAGACTGCCTTGGTTTCAGAGATTGAGAGCTGTTTCTACCCCTCTGGCAGTCAAATTTGTGAGGCACAATAGTCTTCTTCACCTTCAGCTTCACTGATCTCCCCATCAACTTCGATCTGAGTTAATTTTCCACATCTGTTTCCATCTGAAACCAATCATTTAAGTGAAAATTGCGAAAATGATCATTCAATATTCAATAGGTTGGTCTAAAATAAACTCTCGGTACGAACCTACGTTCGTAACGTAGGTATCCACCTCTACAGGTATTGAGCCCTTATTGTCACTGGATTTACATTTTTTTAGCGTTCGTTGACTTTCGGCGACAACACTGACAATCTCGTCCAAATTGCTATCACCTAAGAACAACGAACGCGAAGTAAGATTTTAATGACTTCACCACTGCAAATAAAGCTAGAAAATCCCTAATCAGGCATTTATTAACGTAGGTTTCATTTCTGTCTCAGCGTTCCTGCCATGGGGGTTGACTTAATCGCTCCAAATCAATCAAGGGATGAAATTGAGTGACGTCGTGAAAGGCTTTAAATAACTTCAGAGTATTAAGTAAGGAGGATACTTATATCGAAATGATCTTCACAGCAGTATAAGTTGAGGTTTTTTTAACGGGAAATTTCCGTCGAGCAGCTTGGCACCAGCGCTTCCTAACGAGCTCATCTTTTACAACGTTTAGAAACACATTGTTGGGTGATTTCAAGGTTGTATTGGCACTTTGCGGGACAAAGCACCACTTATAGGTTTGTCTTTTCTCTACGTTAACCTCTCGGTCCCCCGTATTTTATTCACGATGCATTATGAAAACACAAATTTCCGCTTCAAACAGGTTGTATTCAATTGGTTTCCCACAAGTTACTGTGAGTTACTGCCTGAGCCACTTCAACCGACTTCAACAACACCGGCGTATGGCATCCACAGGCTTGTGACGTCACACATCAATTCAAGATGGAAGTAGGGCTTTTTGGCGTAAAGTAAAATTTGTCACTGTTTAAACCCTTCTCTAAGGATGTACAATGAAGAGAATAGCATAATATAATTGTCATTACTCCTTCTGAAGCATGATCTTTCGATTTCTCAAATAAAAAAAAATGGTGAATGACCCTATTGTGTAATGCGCCATGCACCGGTTGACAAAATGAGTGAAAACAATTCGTATTGGAGCTAGTTTGTCACATTTTTTCCTGTCATTTTTATCATTTATATTGTCAAAACGCAATACACGCAGCAAAAACTTAAATGTTTTCAAAGACATTATAACGCAAAACTGCTCTATTCCTGTTTCGTCTACTGCCCAGAGGTCCTCAAGATTTTAATGTAATGCCCTCAAAATACCTGTCAAATATTGAAGGCCAAACCAGGCTTTCATATTAAAAATATTAGTCATTACAAAAATGTCATTAGCATCTCTCTCGCGAGAATAATTAGGTCAATTCTTAGCAATGCATGTATTAGTGTATTTGACAATTTTGTCAATGGCCATGTCAGGGAAAAATAACGCCCACGACTCAATTGGGGACTTGGCATTTCACCCAACCCCTTTTACTTCTGTAGAACCTGTCACTATATTTTCTCTACTGCTGCGCACTGATCGACTTGTGGGAAGAGCACTCCACTCACTTGTTCCGTCTTTTCCGGTGTAATGCACTGAATCAGATTGTTCCACATTGTCATTGTCACACTCTTCAGCAGATTCTTCACAAAGCGTATCATGGTCTCTTTCCTTTAAGATGTCCTCCTCATCTGTATCACTTGGAATTATTTCCTCTTCATCTGTCTCACTTTGCAGAAAAAGCCTGATCCTTTACACTTCCTTTTCCTCTAAATGAGTCATGGCGAGTGTTTTGGGCTCTGAGAAAATTGTGTACACAAAGCTTTTTGTACCTACACACAAAGAACGCAAATGTGTCGTCAATAAGTAAGTTAATTAGCAATTTACAATATTCGCACCTTCCGTTTCTGCTGGAACGATGAAAGTATTTTGACGCTAGATTTCTATAAATCACAAGAGTAAAAATAACAAAACATTTTTGTGATTCATAAAAATCCAACTTACACACGCGATTGAATTGTCACCTAGGATGGATATAAAAATCATTGAAAGTAGTATGACTGTAAATGACGAAAATATGTATAATAATGAGACTCGCTGAATACTTACAGGCCACCACCATCAATTTATTCAAGGGTAATAAGAATATGCGACGGTGAACGTTTGGCCAACACTTATAAAACGTAAAAACAGTAAATACAAAAAGTGGTAGTCTCAAGATGCACTTCATAAGACTCCGAGGCCAACTGCTCTCAACCACGAGTAGAGACTGAATGGACAGGCATTTCACCAGTGCTTCATTATTCGCCAATGCATAGACAGCGAGGCGGGTCGGGCCTGCGACACGCGCTCGCAGAAATACAGACACCACAATGTAAATACATGTAACGCTTGCGATGTGACTTCATAAGAGCTTCCCCCACCGCCACCGTCCGTATAAATCAACGGACAGTTTAGTAAAATGTCATTTGCCTTGAGGATGGGTTACGAGACGCTACCCGAAACGTCGGCAACATTTCAATCACTCACCCGGTGTAGAGCCCAAGTAGAGTTCACCACTGCAATTCACCGGGAAAGCGTGAAATCTTACTTCATAAGAGCTATGTATATGTAATGATATGTAAGATGATGAATAAGGGTCAGGCAACGAGATGGATAGGTGGGCACGGCATCGGCTTCACATTTCAGGCCGTACGTGGGCTATCCCAGTCAAACATGGGTCGAAATAAAACAGCATAATAAAAAATAGATTGCTCAAGTAGTCCTTAAATAAATAAATAAATATAAATTTATTGTTCTAGGACGTTTGTCCTATGGAACAAGTATTACATACATACAATCAATGGTCTCTGTGGTTTTACAAGCCAAAAATAAGTATTAGAACTTATAAATATATGAATTCAAGAATAGTACACTAAGACAATATTTACAACAAAAAATATGAATAGCATAATGATTGACAGGCATACATACAGAAACAGGAACAAGGTAATGCATATCCAAGTGGTTTATAATGAAATACAATAATATTTTTCAAATATAAATGATAACATTTTGAATTTACATTGGTGTATATTTATAGAGTTTACTACATTATCAAAAATACTGTTCCATATTCTTAGGCCAGAATTTATTGTAGACAAGTGATTACATTTGTCCTACACTTGGGAATTTTGAATCGTCTTCTGGCTCTAACTGGTCTGCCCGAATCGGTCAGGTTTCTAATGATGTAGTCATACAGAATTCCGGGGTTTTAGAAGATTCCTTGTACCTTATCATCTGAAACTATAGAGTTTAAAGATAATGTTCTTTAAAGTTTTGGGGTGAAATAATTCTGAAATATATTTACGAAAATGTTTTTAGTCACTCGGTCTTTTAAACCGTGCGTGACCTCTCCCATTCACATATCGAAATAAATGGTGCACAATGGGGAATTATAAAAAAATTAGCTGTCACACAGGGAGAACTCATATTTTGTCTTTTGACACAATATTGACGATTATTAAGGTGCTCAAAAGGCCAGAGTTTACGATATGTTAATTATTTTTTAAATTGCAACTTTTAGAGACACCCGGTATTTTAGACCGTGCGCGTTCCCTTAAGGGTTATCTTGAACTCTTATCAACTGTTACTCAGTAAAGTAAATTCATTACATTTCTTTGCTGGCGAAGCGGAATTAAGAAATTTTTGCTATTCCATTACTTAATGGCTCAGTTGTTAGAGTAGGTTGCATAACACGGTTAGAAATTAGTCGCTTATATCCGAGGGTATTGTAAGAAATGGAATAATTTTTGAAGTTATCAGTTCAAAAAAATTGCAAAACATAAAAGCAGAAATGGAAATTATTTTCCATCTGCGGATGCTTTTGAAGCATTTCACACATTTATATATTTACAAACGAAGTTAAGAGTGAAATACTTAGCGTTATTGGTAACTTAAATCCAATAACAGTTTATTACATCGCACACGAACGTTAGGTAATTACAAGGGGTACTCACATCGTCATTTTCAAATTTTCCTCTTCTTGAAGTAGTGTTATTGCGCATGCGAAGCCAAAAACATTTGAGGCCTAACGCAATTCAAAACGCCTGCCCGTAGTGGGCAATGAAACAATGTGTTTGGATTTATATTTGTTTAGACATCCTATGTTTTCTGATAATGGCTACTTATCAATTCGGAAAATGAGGCAAAACACGTAAAAATTCATCTTCAATCAATAGTAGAAGCCTGGAATAAGAGCAATTTAACCCGTCAGCGCCCAAAGTTTTTTTTTAATCAAGCATCGTTCATTTTTCCAAAATATGATACGTATGAGCAATAAAGAAGGCTCCTAAAATATTTCCCCAAAATATTCCATAGATCCCGAGTTACATGCCGGTGCCATATGGCACCGCTGGGCGTTAGTGGGGTCTTTTCGCTCATAAAGGTATTTTGGGAAGAATCAAACGTCGTCAACTATAAGAAAACCTCTATTTAATTTATTTATTACACATTAGATTTGGAATGGTAATGAGCGAAACATTGAACACAAAGACCAACATTACATTTCTTGCACTCGGTTCTTGTTTGTGACATGCAATAATCACCAGCACATTTTCTCCTACTCCCCTTTTTGGTGGGAATAACGAGATGGTTTATCCCATCGTATCGTAGCATATTTGCTGCAAGGCGTCCGGCATTTTTCCCTATCTGTTTTCCCTGATGTGAGCCAGTTCCGTACTTAACCAGGTATACTTGGACAATAAACCTCCTTACCTCCAGCAGCGATATATCCAATTCGGATTTACGCATCAAAATCCAAGTGTTGTGTACACAAACATCTAACAGCCACGTAAAAATTGGCCACCACCATTTCTTACGGCGCACACCCACTCTGTAGCGATTTATTCCTCGGTCCATCAGGTCGGTACCACCCATGTTCTCATTGTACGCCTCAAATAGTTTTGGTCACGTCACAGAAATTTTCTTTTTCGCTCCACTCGAGTACCTTGCTACGCTTGTCACAGGATGCACATCATACCGTGTTGATGCACCCATTACAACCCCATTGTCCACCCATTGAACAAGGATTATAGATGTCTCTTTATAACTTCACTCGTAACTTCCCCGTGGCTCCTTTTGAAAAATGGATTTCGGGGTGAGGTTACTTCCTTTCGGCAATCGATTGCTCCGGAGTGTACCAGTGCCACTATAGCCCCTACTTTTCAGCTCCATCAAGATGTTCATTCCTACATAAAAAAAACCAAAGCTTATTTCCTTCCCCTCGTGGTAAATAGATAGTGACATCATTTTATAAGAATTACAAATATACCGCCTACCTGTAAAAAGGTTGTCGAAGAAAATATTATACGGCAGGTGCCGTGCATCTTCTCTGAGATTGTCCAACATTGATAACATCGGGGCTGTTGATTTTCCGCACCTCTTTTCGTATACTTCATTTCCATTATGCGTTTTTCCCTGGTATGCCTCGAAGTCGATTAGGTAACCAGCTGCACTATTCAAGCACCATACCTTGTAGCCGAACCTAATAGGCTTGCCTCTTATGAATTGCTTACATCCATGGGATCCGTAGTAAGCCACCATACTCTCGGCATAGGCAATATTTAGCTCAGGTCTAAATAGTTTCCTAATTCGTTCCTGCAATAGGTTCATTAGAGGTCTCAACTTCCAATATTTGTCAGTGTGATGAGGAGCATTGTTGTCCGCACAATGTAGAAAGCGTTCAATTTCCAGGAAACGGTTCCTTCGCATGGCATTGCACACAAAATCGTTCCGGACGTCTCCCCCTTCCTCCCAGTAATTGCGCTTGTCATGGACCTCATTATATCCGGAGAGAATTAAAATTCCCAAGAACACTTTCATCTCTTCGAAAGAAATATTAGGTGAAGGGCAGTTACAGAATAGCGCATAATTATTGCTCTCAGAGACTAATAAGTTAACCGTTCATCAAAATATAGTTAAAAAATATCCACAGCATTTAAATTCCGGAGGTCTGAATAGTCAGCGCTAGGGAAGAAAGACTCTGTACCATTGATATCTTGGTTTTTCTGCCATATAAATTTAGAAATTTCATTATTTTTCTTCGAGCTGAAGTTAGATACATCTCCATCCATTTTCTCTCTCCCCGTTTTTTAAGATCCGGAGCTCTTTTTACTTTCATATTGCGCGACATTCCGGTGACGGGCTTACTAGAATCAACCTGAATTGTTGAGATATTATGGCCACTTTGCTCATCAAATTCTTCATCATCATTTTCTCCACCTTTTAAAAACAGTATCTCTGCTTTTGCTCGGAGGTGACGACCAGATAAGTTGTCAACTAAGCCACCGTCATCATCACCTGAATCTTCGTCAGTCAAAACGGTGCTCTCTGGTGGCTCTACAAATATTTGGTGGACGTTATCAACTTCTTCTTCCTCTAGGAGGTCTAAAACCTCTTGAAGAGTTAAATTCCTAAGTGAACAAAATATAATTAAGAGCTTGGAGAAAGTAACGTGGAATCAGCAATTGAAGCATTTTAGAATAATAGAATTTTATAAATGTAAATAATTGTAGAATTATACTTTTAACACTTCATTCGCATATTTCCTCATGCAAACATAATGTATCGCTCTACGCATGAATGAAACAATTCTCAGTACAGTGATAAAAAGGGTTTATTTGTAAGAAAGATATGAGACTAAGTTGGTGTTTGAATTTTTTCGAAAAGTAAAAATTCACGAATCATAACCTTGAAATTAACCAACAGCATTATAAATCTACCAACAAATCCCACGCGGTGAAACCCAAAAGTCATGCAAACGTTTGGAAATCAACGCCGTGGAAATCTACGAGTCAATATTTGTATTTCTTAAATCTTATTTAATAATATTTTATATGAAAATAAGCCTTAAACATAGCATAAATACCTTTTGAAAACGTTCAGCACCCATTTCTGTTAAGAAAACTGCTTTACGATGAAATATAGAGCTGTAAATCGCAACCGTAAGCAAAATAGGACCACAAGGTGAATTGATACGGGTAACGCCCAGCGGTGCCAAACGGCACCGCTAGTGTTTAACTTCACATATCTCAACTTTAAATCACTAGATCCTGCTAATTCGTTTACCAATATTAGTTTGTGCTTTACATTTCAAGAAAACATTAAGGTATAGCTTTTAAACTAATAATTATAGACACAGTGAGCACTTACCTCGATCGAGTACCTATAACTCATGGGTCCGGAAAAAAGCCTTTTGCTGTGAAACAGACCGGACGATCCGATGTGGTACGAAACACAATTCACACTGGCTGAATGATAGAAGAAACCTTCTACTAAGTATGCGCACCGAAATGTACGCTAAGAGTCACATATTAGTTACATTGTAGGAGTTTCGGCTCGGCGCTGCACTGCGGTGCCGTATGGCACCCGTGGGCGCTGACGGGTTAACACTGGAAGTCATATTCTAACGCTCGTCTTGTTGTTATTTAGGTTTGTTTATGTAAAAGGATGGGAAGGACATAATTCACATTACATTTGGTACCGTTGCACATATGCTAGAAACAACGTTGTTAGATTTATGACGATATTGATACGCATGTTATTTGGTGAAGAGATTGTTAGTTGTGAATTCCATGGTTGTGACATAGTGATAGAAAATTGTATTTACGTGCTGTGATGAGTGTCTGTGTGTGCCTGTGTGTCCGTGGTGATATTTCTGCCTAGAGGATATATAGTAATTGCTAGTTTGAACGTAATCTCCTTATTGTGTAACGTTTACCAAACTGTTTTAAGTGTTGTATAGACTTGACAAGTTTCGGGGAAGAAGACTGATATAATTCAATTATTTAAAAGGGACTGACTGATGGAATGGAAATTTCACGAAATGAAGTTATTGACCGTGTGGATTGCTTTTTCGTTTTGAATGGTTGTGTACGTCCAAATGTAAGATTGATATTTTTTGTCTATTTATGCGTTTCAGACGTTAATTTATGCTTCATTCAGTAAAGATTTTCACCGCAAGAGTTGTTTTTTCACTTATTCGCCTTTTTGCTATTAGCAAGGGTTATTCTTGTGTTTAAAACGTTCACGCCGGCGTGACCCACCGGTGGGTCACATTAGTTTTGGCCACCGGGCGGCGTGACCCACCGGTGGGTCACATTAGTTTTAGCCACCGGGCGGCGTGACCCACCGGTGGGTCACACTCTCCATAGATCTGTAGAAAATATTTCAGCGCAGGCATGGCATTGTCTTATAACCTGAATTGTCCCCCGCCAGGTAGATCCTTAAAAGTTTCGTTTACATTTCCTAGTTTATGAATTTTCGCATTACATGATTTTCGCTCGATATTATGAATCGAAAAATTTAATTTCGCTCAGAATTGATGTATTTACGCGATATTTTGGGTAAGTAATAAAAAAGAGGAAAATTACATAAATTACATTTTATTTATGTTCCATTTTTAACAGAATAAGAACACTAATTATGCATTTTCTTAAAACATTCATAACACAATGCTGGTTGATTCTTACAATCTGGGCAATAAGTTACAACCTTTTTGGTTTTTTTCATCGCCGCTTCTCTTCCATCTTTTTTGCTAATCGTGTTATAGCACTCTTTACATCTTTTTCGCATTACTCTGGTCGCACCTTCGTACTTCTTCAGATAATGTTCCCTTTTTTTAGACGACGGTGGTGTTGCAGCAATCGTTGGTTGAGAAAGTAATGCGGAAATAATGTTTTCACGAAATTGTAAAATGCTCAGCTTTTTCTGGCTACCTAACTTCTTGTGAATGCACCATGCATTTACCAACATGGTGCCACAAATAAGCTCAATTATTACCTTTTTATACTACTTTATCGTCTTCCTCAAAGATGTATAGTATGAAGACATTTGGTCAGATAAATCGACACCTTTCTTTGCAGCATTGTAACTAATGACGGTATCTGGTTTTCTAAGAGACGCGCTGATGTCGACTAAAGTACATTTATGAGTTTTACAGGTTGTCAACATGAGTACAGGCCTTTTGTCTGTCCACTTAACAAATTTGATTCCATCTGAATTTTGTAGACCTAATATCTCACCCTTTTTTTGTTTGAGTTTTGCGGCCTTGGGTAAGTTTTTTCTATTGGACCGTATTGTACCACACAGGTATGTATTTTTCTCTAATAGCTCTTTAGCTAGAGGAACACTCGTGTAGAAATTGTCCGTGTATAATATGCGACCTTCATGCAGGAGTCCATTCATAAGCTTCATAACAATGTCGTGTGCATGTCCCTTTTCAGATGAATATCCTCTTTTACCAGAGTATACAATCACATTATAAGTGTAGCCTTCGGGAAGGCAAAGCTTATAAAGTTTGATTTCGTATTTATGTCGTTTACCCGGTATATATTGGCGAAATATCAGACGCCCACGCCAGGGAACCATGCTTTCATCAATCACTACTTCTTTTCCAGGTTTCACATTTTTTTGGAAATTCTCATTTATTTTATAAAGAATTGAGCTAATCTTATGTAAGCGATCTTCACATCGCGCTTGATTATTATCGCAAAAGTGCCAATACCTTAGAATGGCTAGGAAGCGATCCCTAGGCATAATACTTTTTATTAGTGTGTTCATGTACATAGGATCATTCGACCAATACAGACGAATTTCTGGAATATGAACAACACCCATGATTAGTAAAATACCTATGAATTTATTCATTTCTTCGAGGGTAACCGGTACCCAAATTTGCTGATGTTTTCGGTAAGTGCCTACTTCATTTTTAGTATGTAAGTTTGTAAATTCTTCAGCATATTTGTTAGTTTCTCTTACGATATACTCCAGCATATCATCTGTAAGAAACAACTTATACAGATCAAGAGGACTTCCGTAGTTATTTTCCGACAATGGCAGCTCTAGATCTTGGCAGTATAATTCTAGTGCGGACGTACGCGTAGTTACTGGACCCCACTCAGTGTTAGGCACTTCTTGAGTTTCATCGCTAGATGAATCTGATGTCTCTGAACTGAAATTACTCGATTCTGATTCAGATGAATAGAGTATTCTTTTACGAACCACCTGCCTACGCGAACAACTTGGTTGATTCAGATCGTCTTCTGAGTCGTCATCAATAAGCTTACTAATGCAAGTCGGATCCAACCCCCTCTTCATATTCACAGTCAGAAGTGAAACAAAAGAGTTAGACAATTTAGACTAAAAATTATAATCTCCATCAGGTCCTTCCCTCTTCATGTGTTATTATTACGGTGTATCTCAGTAATCCTCATAAACCTGTTCAATATAAAATAATGGTGGTATATTTCCGTAAACTCAAAATTTTCATCTCACTCAGTTACACAATGTCGTGAATTCCAATACATGTACTATCTTACCTTTTGGGTTGAATTATCTTACAACTGAGTTGTCCTTCCAGTCAGTCCAGTCAGTTCTTGTCAGGTCCTACATTCTTCTTGCGTTCTTATAACTGAATATCTTAGTAATCCTGACAAACCTATTCAGTATAAAATAATATTGGTATATTTCGGTAAACTAATATTTCAGTTCAGTTATACAATGCCGAGAATTCCATTACAAGTACTATCTTACCTTTTGGGTCGAATTATCCTATAAGTAAGATGAGTTATAACCTGATGCTGATACAATCTGCAAAACGACTCCCTGTAAGGAATATGTTGACTGATCTAATGCAAAGAGAACCAGCGGAGAGGACTGAACAGATCGTAAAATAATTGATACTGGACTTTGAAACATTGTAGTTACTTAGTTATCGGAATGCAATAAAAGTCTCAGAGCAGTGATTCGCAGTTTTATCTTCACGTCAATGTAACAGTACCTCAGGACGAACAATTTGTATTCCTTCCGATTTGAGGGATGGACTAAAATAGCATTGGACAATGTAATCTTGAGGATACATAGTATTCATCTGAAAGCTAAGAAGCATAAAAATTATCATTGTTAGACATTCTCAGCAGGGATTTGAGTTTTAGAACCACTTGATCCCTCTAAATACTACTGACTAAGAAAAAATGACAATTCTTGCCGTGCCCACGGGTGGGTCACGCCGCCTGACACTGAAATTTCGATAAAAGGGTTTTGTGTCTTCACAGTGGATACGTGATAAATAACGTTTAAAACTGTATGTAAACAGTGAATTAGAAAATAGTACATTAAAAAAAATATATATATTGAAAATTTATTGAAAAATATAAAACCTTTCCTTATAAACCCGCCGCCCGATACGCTCTATTACTGGTTGCAGCGCCGCCTCCAGGGCCAGCATAGAAAATCGTACGCCGGGTTGAACGTGTTAAGTGTCACTGTGTGTGTCCGGAGAAATAGTTAAAATGATTTAAATGATGCCTTACATACACCTCACTGAAGGTAATAATACATATATGCTACAAGAAATGCAATGAAAACTCTTGACAAGCGGTATACGGACTTGTAAAAGTGAGTAACTGAGGTTATTCTATACGATGTTTGTGTGAAGGTGTTTAAATAGTAATGAAGGTTGAATAGCATGTAAATGCTGGGGATTAGTTGAATGATAGCTATTAAGTATCTAGAAATATCCTAATCCATATGTCTGAAATTGCATGTATAAGTATTATTGAACACTTTAATAATCACCTCTGAGCGTTAGATTTGGAAAATGACCTTTGGATGAACCGTATTTTAATTTAATGTTTGTAAAAAGTCAGGCGTGAAGTGAAATTTCGGCATACTGGAGACAAATTTATAATTTTCCTCTGGTAAAATACCCTGCTTTCCCAATGGAAATTGCAAATTCTGTTATATTAATTATATGAATGCAATGTCTTTTAATGCGCAAAAAGTTCCTTTCTGAGGGAGAGCGCTGTTTTTTGAGTGGATTACAAGATGTTATGAACGAACGAAAAGAGACCGATGTAATTCAAATACATAATTTTCTTAGACTTTTGCTGATGAGAAGCTTTGAAATTTATATCAATCGTCTGAAATATTTAAAGTGTTTCATAATACAGTAAAGACGATTGGAGTGCAATTGAAATGTAAGAGGATGTCTATGCCAATCTAAGCAGACGACATTGCAGTTGAATCCGTAAAAGTCATAGAATGACAAGTAATTAGGAAATAATTGATTCAATGAGAACGCATTGAGGACAGTATATAGCGTTTATAGTACTCGTGAGGAAGTAAAGTTCCATATTTTTGGCATTGTAATGTTTATTAAAGATAATATTTTTCAAAAATATTCTAAACAAGAGCAATCATTCAAAAGTCAGCTCACTGCGCATGCGTATAAGAGAAACAAGTGCAAACTATGCTGTAAATCTGAGAACACCGTTACGTTCGATGTTCTACTGAACGATCGGCCTTATAAAATCGCTCGTTGGTCATCACTCGAATGAAATGAGGTCAATCGAAGGTGAACGGATCTCTTTGGTTCGAACGTCAGCCAAGTTATAGAATCGGCCCCCAGGCTCGTTTGGGACCGTACAAAGCAACAGTCGAAAAGTGATAAGTTTCGTGAGCACACGCTGGTCCACCATTCAAAAATGGAAGACAAGTACGAAAGTGACGTTGATGATTGCCATGTGATGGGAAACACGTCAAAATTGACATTCATATCGCAACAAAGAGTTAAATATCCTGAGAAAATCGAAAAATCTCAACTTCCGCGAATTAAAATAAAGAAAGAGGAAGCGCTGAAGATTGTTTCGACCAATTATGAAAAAAACTTTGGTGAAATGCTTCATGTGGGTCAGCTTCTAAAAAAAAGTCAACAACATGAAGACTAGGCTTCGTGCAAAAACAGACTTAAACAGGATCGGGAATAAGCCTATTAGACTTCTAGAATGGGAGAGTATGCTGTACACGGCGATGGAGGGCAACATCAACCCAGCAGTCAGCAAAATCTCTAGTAAGTTAAAATTTCGTTCAAATGTATATGATTTAATGATTGTCTCTCTTTATTCTAAAGTAACAACAACTTAAATTCCATATTATTGCTACCTAAATTGCTAATATTGATATAAATTTAAGAGGTACGGCCATTGAATTTTCAAAATGGCGCTTGTAAACATATATTTTGCATGCATGCGTCAAATAATTGCCTAGCGAATGTAACTCAAACAATAGGTAATCATCTCCACACTTTTATCTTCGAATAAATATTCAGTTATAAGCTTTATTCATGTATAAGAAAATTCCTGGATTAAATTAAATTTGGTTCCACGCATAATATTCACGAAAGATGGCATGGCGAATGAGTTTTCTTGACTTGCGCCTCTATGTTTACCAGCACTGATATTAATAAATTCACTTCCTTCGTGTCAGATAAAATCAGTGTCCGCTTCACATATAATCATTCCACGATGAGTCTTCCTTGTAAGCTTTTCGATTTTTTAAAATAATAATATATTTATTTTATCCGTGGAATCGATATTATGAGCATATTTTACATTTAAAATAAATGAGGATAAATTTGGAATCCCTTTTAGGCATTGCCTGTATTGAGATACCTCAAGACAAATTACAATACGAATAATTTAAAAAATAAGTAAACTGAGACCAGATACGATACATAAATAAAATGATATGAAAAGAATACAATTTGTTGTTTAATCTCCACCTGTCGTACATACAAAATATAGGAGAATTAACCGTACTATTAACAAAAAAATACATCCGGATTTTCTACATTAAGTAACAATTTGTTTACTCTTTTCAAAAAAGTGGTTAAACTATTTGAACCTCTTATACTATCTGACAATCTAGGAAATAATTTTGGCCCTACATAGATAAATGAGCGTTTGAACAGGGCCAAATTTGGCTTGAGCAAAATATACATTTTTGTAGATCTTAGGTTGTTTTCATTGGTTTTTGGTTCTTCTTGAGGTTTATTACCACTTCTGAGGTAGAATAATTTCAATACTTTGTAAACGTAGAGATTACGTAAAAGGAGTAACTGTAAATTCACAAATATGGGGAAGGACGGTTCAAATTGACATTTTCTAGCAATCAGTCTCACTATTGCTTTCTGGAGAATCAGCATCTGATTGAGCGAATTTTTATAGGCACTTCCCCAACAGATTATCCCGTAGGTTAATTTTGATTGCACTAACGCATTATAAATAGTTTTAATGAATTGTCGGGGACATTTATTTCGAAGGAAATTAAACTTCGCGTGAATAAATTTAAGTTCGCTTGAAATTCGGTTAATTTGTTGATCCCACTTTAAATGCTGATCTACAGTCACTCCCAAGTATTTGTATTCAGGCACACGTTCAATATGTGTACAGTTATTGCAAGAGTTTCGATTAATTCAAATCAAATCGTTTTCAAATCTCATGCTAGTCCTTAACATTTTTCATATTTATTAACTTCGGAAGTTATTATAATACTTTGTGTCCAATGTGATCGTTCTCTCAAAACTTTTAAATACGTTAAATGACTGTAAATTTTCCCCACTCAAAGGACATATTTTGTCAGTTTCCCTGAAAATGACTACCGGCATTGGGACCAAATAGATACCATACTGCAGTTCCTTTGGTATCAGTTCAACTTAGCGCAAGTGTCGGTTTTGACCACCTATCGAAAATGTATGGCTGTAACTGAAGCAAGTGGATTCACTCGCGACGCACTGTCGCGGCGGGATAGACCAGGCGGATCGCCGCCGAACGCGGTTTCACTAAAATGACATAATATCAATCAATATAAAATCAGCCACTTTGCCTCATATTGGCATTGCAAAATAAATTACTAATACACAGACAACAGTCTTATGAACAATGTGTTAAAGTTTTGTGCCGATACTACAGTGATGTTCTAAGAAAATTTATTTTAAACTTGACCCTTTTTAGAAATACGCCGAAATCGGGCACATTTTACGTTCTCGCATTGATAAAAAATATCATTTTAAGTTTAAAAAAATTATATGATATCGTTAAACGACTTGATTCAAACTCGAGAGCACATAGTTTTGTGTTTGACAATGGAATCATGATCCATGCGTGATTCTTTCGGATAAAAATTGTTATGAGAGTTGTATTCTGGAATTATATTATCTTTCTGTTTAATAATACAGACAATTCTAAAAAATGTTATGTAAAATTCAATGAAATTGATACATATATCTAACTCAATTTTTTCAGGAGCCCTGAGCTTCGGTGGAGACCCAAGTCGAAGAAATGGTCCATGCTCTGAAGCAAGCACCGGTGAAAGTTCAAGTCCTCAAGGAACCAGCCAAATTTTACCAGATCATCCTTCGCCAACAAGGACAACATCATCTTTAAGCCTTCGAAAAAAAATATTTTACATAAGTATGAGACTGAAGAGACCATTAAATTATCAAATTCTGAACTACAACGACTTGTGCTCTTAGAGCAGTTATCAACTGTCAGAACTCAGAGGCAATACTACTAAGAAGTGCTTGAAAAGAAAAGTACTTCACAGACTGATACTATAACATACAAAGATGAATTAAGTTTTAGCCAACTGTGAAAGTTTTGATCTGTGTATTTCTGTGATTTTTTTATTCAATCAGAATTTAAATTGTACAAATTAAATACTGACCTTTAATTTCCAATTTCTATTCCATTCTATTCTTGCTCTTGGTTGTGCATAATTCTTGCGATGGTGCTCCGTTTTTGGCAACCACGTTGAAGTAATTCTCCTTCATCGATGGATGCGTCTTCGATGCTGAAGACTTCCTCTCCTTTCTCATTTGGAAACTTAAAGAAAATACTTGGAGATGACCCCGACATTCTTGGCTGTGTATTAAGGTTTTCAAAAGAAATTAATCTTTTCAATGCGATATAAAGCACTAATACACATACATTTAAAACTTAGTTATTTACTTAAGCGATTAAAATTAAATATCATTAAGAATATTTATTTATATACTTATTTTACAATGCCCTGTTTAAGTATGGCAAAGTAATAAAGTACCTCAATGATACTTATGACATGGTGCAAAATGACCTCTGCCGTCGACGCACCCAAAAAAAACCTAAACTACTACTACTCCTTCCTCATTTCCCACGAAATCATCATCTTGGAGATGTTTTGCTACTTTATGCAGCACAAAACAACTAACTATTATGGAATGTATCCATTGAGGTAGTACTCAGCAGACGTACTGCAGAATGGGAAATCTCCTCTTTATTTGGCCGAAACATCTCTCGATTTACCCGTTCCTTCTTGAAAAGTCAGTTGTATACTCTCTGCAAAAGTTCCACAGGATTACGATACGGGGTCATCAGCCAGTTCAATGCCATAGCCGTCATCTCCCAGTATCACAGCGTCATTACATTGACGTAAGGTAATACGAGCATCAGAATTTTTCCATATTCTACTATGATGTATCGATTCAGGCCAGCTAACGTCAACACTCGTGAACACCTCCCTCGCGTCGCACGTAGCTTGCACATTTAAACTGGAATAAACCTTTCTATTTATGCATTCGTCTCCATGAACTGCAGGCTTAAGGATCTTAATGTGCGTGCAGTCGACAACACCTATAGCACTGGGGAAAGAGAATTCGGCTTGCCATAGCTGTTTCTCTTCATCTATGGCGTTCTGGGAAGAGGGAAACTTAATCCACAAGTGGGCCTTCGCAACAATTTTTTCCATTACCATTGCCACAGTTCTTGAAACGGTTGTCTGGTGCACCCCAACCTCTTCTCCAATCCCTCTTCGGAAACCTGGGTTGGCAATACATCTCAGGTATATTTTCATTCGGTGCTCCGATGAAAGGACACCACCTCGAGTCTCACTGGTTTCTCAGAGAAAATGGTTGGCAATCCATTGTAAGTTGTCTTCATTGGAGCGATATAATACTTTAAAATCGCCGGTGAATGGAGAAACGAGTTTTAAAACGTTTTTCAAGTCGCTCATGAGGAGCGTACTCTTCCATCACGGAAAAGTGGAGTATAAGTATATATATAATAAAAGTAGTATTTGGTACATGAAGCGTGCTTATCGTGGATGGCTGGTGTGATTTTTGGAAGCCTTATCATTCATAATGAATGCGTTGATTCAGATAAGTACTCGCAAGTAATTTTTAAGAGTTACCTGGACAATAACAGCTGCTAAGCAAAAAAGATTGGAAGCAACGTCGATATTGTGTTATCGAAGAATGATAAAGATCAAATGGACGAGGAGATTCACCAATAAAATGAAGTCGTGCAGAGAGCTGGTGGGAAAATATGCATGATAAAAATTCTGAGAAGGAGAATAGACAAACTTAATGGGCATATTTCGCTGCACGAATGCCTATCGAAGACAATAACGGAAGAAATGAATAGGAAGACCGACAGAGGAAGATCAAGAACGGAATACATCAGGAAAACTACGAAGGGCATCATGGTGAAGACGTATCTCGGAACAAAGCCATTATCTGAGATGAGAGTGTGGTGTAGGACTGCATGAAACCAATCTTCGCGTTGATGTCTGCTGATGTTGAGTCTATTTCTAGAACTTGTGCGGCTTTTGCCATTTCAATACTTACTAAAATATCTACTTCCACAACTCATACAATGTGAATATTCAATCAGACTTGCAAATGAATCAATATATACATACTGTAATTAACGTTAAACAAATTTTTATTTCACTTCTCTTGTTGCAATTTAGTGGCGATATTTTTGCCAAAAATTCGCAAAATGTTATAATAATTTAATCACTAATGTCACAGCATGGAAAAGTGATTCTAACGTTTAGTAAATGTGCAGGACTGGAGCGATGCGCCTCTCCTTCAAGTAGGTGTTCGGGAAATTGTTCGTCTCTTAACTGTCTCTTTAAGTTACCAGTTCGGTCGACAGACGGCGCCGCACTCTCCTTCCTAGCCTGAAAACCCGTATTAGGAATAACATCCTTCAGGTGTTATTTGTCCCTTCCAGCGGGAACATCACACATGAACAATCCTCATGCACAGTCTGTATTTCACTCGACACTGGCTTGGGTCACCCTTGGGATTCAACACTAAGCTGCTCATTACAGCCACGGTGTGAGTGCTGCCCTTTGTGAATGTCAAAAGATGAGACAGCAAAGGGCAAAGGTTAAAGATCGGGGAAGAACTCCGCCATGGGTATTTTAGCGAACATTTTCTTGGTGAGGGCAAGGTGAAGTTGCGAGATTGACTCTTCAAGCCCAGGTCCCAGATCCTTGTACAGTTCCTTCCAGTGCGTGTTCAGCAAGTTATTCATGGTGGCGCCTTTAAAGAGAAGAAAAAAAGTGTTAAATGCTTGATCCTACAGCATGGGTCGGCATGATAATCAGCCATCTTATGCGCGGTTGATATTTTTATGCATATTTGAGAGAGAATTGAATAGATTGGATAATGTATCACTGTTTTTCATAAGAAGCTGCCGTTAATTGGTATTTTTCATAGCCATAAATTTTTCATCATGGAAAAATGGGCTATGCACAATTTTTAAATTGTATGAAATTTAGACTCATCATTAACTAACGTACGACTCTGAAAGCTAGTCTATTACAACCAAAACAGAAAGCAAAATAACAGTAACAGAAATAAGACGTGACGATAGTAAGGAATAAAACCATTTAATTTCTGGAAAGATAGACAAAGTTGGAGTAAGTCTCGAGCAAGAGCCGTTAATGCCAAAAATAGAAAAAAATGTCTCCATTACGGCATGGACATCTCAATAGAGAATACTCTGCTAGAAGAAAACTAGGAAAGTACTGGAAAGCAAACCAGATGGGGGAAGAAGTAGAGGTCTACCAAATGAGGCATAAATGGGAACAATTGAAACAAATGGCACTCTCTCCAAGTCAATGTTAAATTCTGAGCATTTTTGCGCACATTTTCTCGTATCTAATCGATTAAGTAATTACTTAACGCTAGCAGGGCATCTTTCTCTTACCCAACAGTCTATTTCCTTCGAAAAGGTTTTCGAATTGTACTCGAACTTTCTCCGGGAACACCCTGACCCGGAACTGCTGCTGATCCATGTAAGTGCGACCGTCTCGGACTACCGGCTTCCCTCTGATAGTCCATTCTGCCGTCAGATTGCCTTGAAAAATAAAAAACAATTTTTTTAAAAGTGAAAAATAGTTCCTTGAATCCCTGATGATGTGCTGCGTGCATACATCTTTAATCTCCAAAACAAGCAGGATCTTTCCCCTGTGAGTCGGGAATCGTGTCCTGATCCACTTAGTACGCTTACCAGAGTATTCGAAGAGTAAGTCTTATCAGATCATGAATATTGTGACTCTCTCATGACCGTGAGACATAAGGTAAGTGATAAATGCAGTGCTCTCTCAATATTTCGACACCTTCCGAACTATGAAGGCTGCCGAACATCTGGATTAGCAATGAAAGCTAAATGCTAGTTTGTATAAAATGAGTTTTTACTGCCAATTGGAATACCAATAAAAGACAAATTCTCCGGCTTCATCTGGTGGAAATTCCTTATATCACACATAATAAAATACTTCGTTCTTTTCCACACTTTTTATTACAATGCGACCATGGCTTCGACAAACTAGTGTCATCTTCAGGTACAGAAATAGGTTCACGTTTGCCTTATATAGGTACCTTAACAACCAGAGGTGGGGTGGGGGCGGGAAATGGGATGGAGAGGGGAAGGTTTAGTATTCTAACGGTCACAGAATTTGTTTGTGAGGGAGGCGGGGGGAAGGTTAGTGGCTAGGAGGTTAGCCCTGCTGAAATAATAAATAGTCCTGCGATTGATTTGAATAAATTAGTCTTCTTTAGAGATGAATGTAACCTTGAATCAATTAACACTAAGTGCAAAAAATACATTTGAATGCATGTTTATATGCTTGAATATGCAATTTCAATTTTCTTGAAATAAGTCAATTTTTTAATTGCTTTTTGCCGTCACTCTTTCCTCTTCGGTGTGCCGGCCAGTTTTTCCCCTACGGCCTACACTTCACTTGCTGTCATTTCAATACTTATAGTTGTGGAAATACTGAGAGAGGAAGCTTAAAAACTGTTTGTTTCATCCCAAAAACATTTTTAAAAATCCTTGGTATTTTTCAGTGATTAGGCGGAGTGCTACTGGTTTTGGAAAGAGAGTATTTTGTTTTAAAATCGATTTTCTTTTCTTTAAAATGTTTGTCTGGTTACCCTAGTTACAAATGATGTTGAGATTTTAGTTTTTGGTAACTGCAGTTTAGATTTAGTTGTCATTAAGTAGTTCTCGAATTTTTTATTATATCCCGTTTTATACATAACTACTGTGCTCTTAGTTTTATCCGTTTGAAGCTAAAAATATTAGGCTTTACCTTAAAAAGTTTTATTGTTTTTTGAAGAAATAGGTTCATTTGATTTAATTTTTTTAGTTTGTATTCTTTTTTGTGTAAAGAGAGTAGTGATATTGATGCATTGAACTTCATCTTTGTCATTAATGGGTGAATATTTTTGTCAGGATAAAATGCTGTCTGTGTCTGATAGCAGTTTTGTCATTGGGAAATATTTGGTTTTGAATTTAAACCAATATCCATTGCTTATAATATAATGCTATCACTAACTATAATCATGGAAATTTTGTTTAATGTTTTACTTAAATGGAAGTGATCCTCACTTATGAATCCCGCTTTTAATCTTGAAATATCCGTGGGTTTTTTATGATGGATTTGCTCCTAATGACGGACATATTTTCCCCTTATTCGGTAAACAAAGAATTTTTTTCGTAGCTGTAACTGTCGCACTTCGAAAATCAGGCAACAAGCAATATTTATACCGAATGTTGCCCTAGCTAGAAAAACTAGTTGACATATGTGCGATGACCAGTGTACGGATAAACTACAACAATGAAAATATAAAGCCACCAATAATAATTTTTTTAGATATTGTTGTTCTGACGAAATTCACCAAAGAAAATCATCTTCGCTCAAGAATACCTCGAAAAGTTTTAAGAATAATTAATAATTGTAATATATTTCGTTTTATTTAGAAATATTAATAATATTTAAAAAAAACGGAGGATTCTCAGTTGTCAACGGTCCCCCGACCATTAGGGCAACGACCCGACATATTACTGAATTTCCTATTTATCCGCTGATACATTTTTTAAAAGATAAATGGAATTTTTTAGCTTTTCAACAAAGAAATGTATACTTATTTGATATTTAACATCCATGGATAAATTTTATGCCTCCATTTCGCCGTTCTCCTTGGACGCCACCGTGACCCGTCATGAGAGGGCGAAAGCTGTTTTCTCTCTTCCTCAGTTGTGACGTCAGTCGGGGACACGCCCCTTTACAGGCCGTTTTTTGCGGCGTTCAAATTTTGACTACTAATTTTTATATCTGAAACTAGGCTTCACTTTGACCTCGGGTTTTCAGCATTTCAGCAACCCTTTAGCATCCTTCATCACCTCAGTTTTTCCCGAAAAATTACAAAGTTCCTCATCCTTGAATTAGTTGTGTTCGTGATATTTCTGCTGCTTTTTTATATCAAGTTCTGATATTTTCTCTACCTCTTCTTTAATTATAAATTATTTTAATTTTTTTCGGGTGAATATTATTTTTTTGTTTAGAAACAATAAATGTTATTTCCTGACTGCCAATGTTTTTCAAATATAATTTTGTTTCATCGTGGCTGTGATAAATCTTCCTTTTAATTTAATAAATGGGTTGAGTAACATGCCAATGGCTATAGTTGTCAGCGCACCTATGGAACGCTATACTTCCACTACCGCTACACGATTCGATTTCCTTACAAATGTGATAATTTTGACGATATTGAATTCTCGTAATTTAAGCGTCGATTCTCGTCCAGATTTTCCGGAACAGTCGACCGTATTTACATTTTTTCACGTTTATTGCACTTACTTAGCGTTATGTTGCTGTCGCCCTTTCCTGTTATCGGCAAAAGGAGCAACCTCCCACTCATGTCGTACTTTCCCACGATGCTGTATCTCGGCAACCAGACTTTGAACCTTATTTCGTAGTTCTTTGGGCGGGCGCTGGAAGGTAACAGAAGTTATAAGCACTAAAGCAACAACCTTCCATCCCCTGATTGAGCTAGGGGATCGAGGATTGTTGCTTAGAACCTTTAAATATTTTTACTTTTAGAGCGGTGTTTTGGACCGCAATGCATGATTTATTCCCAAAACAAAGAGAATATAGCAGGCTGTGGTTGATATTATAGCAGAAAGAAGTACTCCAAGCACAGGGTAAAGAATAGTTATAGAAATAATAAAGAGAAATATTACGTTTTCTTGCAAATTTACACTTTTGTGGAAAATCCGATGGATGCAGAGAGTAATGGTGAAGTTTTTATAATCTCATGTTAGAAAGTTCGTTATAAAAATTTGATTAAAATATCATAAATGTAATGGCACGACACGTTTCAAGATTTTCTAATGCTTTATTGAAAAAATTTTTTACTAGAACTTTGTATTTCCACAGAATATTTTATTCGAACACGACCATGGTTTATTCGAATAAAATATTCTGTGGAAATACAAAGTTCTAGTAAATTTTTTCAATATGTCTAGTAAATTCCAAAAAGTTACGCCGGAAACCATCAATTTTCTAATGCCTTAGTATAGTGAAACTCTTCGTGCCTGAAATAAAGTTAATTGAGAATGTAATATTATTTTCATGTCTATAATGAACATTGAAACGACAGCAGAGTTTTTTTCAAGACTGAAAATGCGAGTCAACTTAAAACTTATATTATTAAAATAAATACAGCTTCTACGGTCTGAACTTTGTGGAAATCATCGACCCTCATGGCTGATGAAAAACTTAGTGTTCTTCCACGATTGATTTCAGCGGTACGCCATATTTTGTCACCTTTATTACCATTTTGTCATAGGCGTGAGGTGAAACGAGATGTGCTGCTCCAGTGAATTTGCGGAAGAATGCTAAGTATTTCATTCATCATGACCCTGATAATTATTCCAAACTAGGTCAATGAGTTTCACTTGTAGCAAATCACTGTGATATTGTGTGTAAACTATGCAAACACGCCAGTGTGGGTAATGCTGTGAGAAAAGTAAGTTTAATTTGAACCCTTTCTGACCGGGTGATCTCATATGAAAGATTAACTTTATTTGGTGCCGTAGCCCATGGTATTTGACGATTGACTAATTGCCTTCGTACGTTTTAGCATCGTACGATATATAATTTATCAGATAGTATTTGATTTTTTTATATTTTTTTTACGCATGAAGGTGAAAGAAATTGAAGGAAAAACTTAATGAAATGCAATATAAATCCAGAAAAAAAGGGTTTCACACATTTTACTTTTCTAAATCACCTTCAAGAGAAGAAATGTCGACGAAATATGTAGCATGGTAAATCTTGGTCCAATCAAAGTCTTTCACAAGTATTACCGGTTAAAGATCCCAAAAGAATTCCCCTCAATGAGTGCAAGTGAAGCCTTATCCCTTATCGTGAGAACTATGCATTAGAATAGATTCAATCAGTGCTCGTCGTATCCAAGCATTGCGAGGCTCAGTGCATAGGTAACCCAGACTCCGTGAGGCGCGCCATGTTATCCGAGGCAATACATTAAAGCAAGGTTCCGTTGGAGCCATGGATTGTTGGAGCCCCGTTCTGCCATTCGGTCACGACGTGCCTGTGTGAAAAAACAGCTCAAGAAAAAGACATCTCAGAACATTATTGGGAGATCCCTTATTCTATGAGCTATGCTAAGAAGGTGAACACATTTATTGTAACATATATGAAGCGGAAATTTTTTAAATGAAACTCAGGCCCGGTTTCATTACGTCTGGTTTAGAACTTTCGCGTTATAAGAGATGTCGTGAATACAGATTTCCATCGTTGATCTTTCTATAAACTGCGGAACGGAGCTGTAATCAAACAGCATATTTGTTATACAGCATTATTGAAAACAAACAATTTTATCGCTTAGAAGACGAATAAATCCACGCAAAATAACCCTTTGTCTCATATAGTTTATGTTAAGGTGAAATTTAACGAGAAGACTACTTACGAAGAGCATTTGGTGTCGCGGATAACTGAATTTTGAAAGCCTACCAATGAAACTGGCACCGATTTAAATTTAGTTATGTTTGAATTGTCTTTTAAGCAATTATTAATGGTTATTTTATGGCCTCAATAATGATTTATATTTTTTTGTAGCAAATTTACTGAAGTATGCGTAATAAGAATCTCACAATGAGCCACGTAAAAAAAGCTTGTTGATGTTCCAGATCATGCCATGTTTCCCATATTTTTTCTCGTCTTTCGGTGGAATATCGATTCTCAATTTCATCGTAAACAAGGTCGGTATATAATAGAAAAGTTATTTATATTTCACTAAATACATGGGTGAAACTAGGGAGTGTCTTTTAAGGGAGAGCGTCCTGTAAGCCGGAAAATACGGTTGTATAAATGTTGAAACTTCTCCATAATACTGAAGGAAGCGGTGTCAGTTTTCCACTTCATAAAATGATTAATAAATACACAAATACATTCGATGTCTTGCATCATTTACAATCAAATCTCTTGAAAATAATGCAATTGATCGAAACTACTCGTGAAATTGAATATTTCTTCAGGTGAAAACTGACATATATTTCTTATCGCTTTAGCTCGCCACCGTATTAACTTAGCTACCGTATTGACTGACTGCATAGGTTAACCAGACGTTAAAAAACCTGGCCTTAATGAGTTTCAATGCTTTAAAGCACAAAAATGTAGATAAGGCTTTATCGTATTAAGTAATTGAAACTGGACAAGTTTATAACAATATTAAGGCAATCATCCAAGTGAATGTTAAATTCAAATTAGGTGAATGACTTAATAAGTCAAAGATTTAGTCCAGTGTCTTAGGTTTTATAATTGGAGTAATCGTTACGTCAGCTCATTAATGTTAGGTTTAATACTGTACATAGAATATAGAAATGTCGACGACCGAATGTTCTACTTTCATCCTTACCTGGCTGATATGAATCGAATCTTGCTCAGACCGTGATGATAGGAGTCTAACAGAGTTATGTTGAAGGCCGCGGCTCCACCTCCTCTTTGCACTGCCATCGTGGGTACTTTCAATGGGTCCAGGCTTGGGACGCCCCATTCGGGAAGACCTGCATAGAATAATATAGTATTTGTTCCTAATAATTTTGTATAGGTACTTATAAATTTAATGGGTACAGAGAAACGACTTCATGCAACTACAAGATCGCCTCTAGTTGATTGGTTATTTTGGGAGTGACAAACAGCTGATAGCATATGAACCATGGAAGATAGGTGGGTGTATTGGTTGGTAGTGGGTTGTTTGGGGAAGGGTGTAGAGAAACCCAATTTCGGCACTAGCCTTCTCTTAACGGATTTACTTAGCACACCGGCAAGGACTGGTATTCCACCGAAAACTGTCCACCACTAACGGAATTCGAATATGGGCCCTCGGAATGGGAAGCTAGTACAGTGGCCACCACACCTACCTGATTCCCAAGCACAAATGTACTAGCATGCTACGAGCTTACAGAAGTGTTTCCACAGCTGATAGAGGGAGTTGGTTGGCTGCCGCTAGATGCGTGAGGTGATGAGGGTAGCAAGTATTGAATAAGTGAGCCACAGGGTACTGGTGGCAGAAATAAAAACAAGCTCCACGAATTTCGTATTTTTCCAGATGTACATGCCTACAAGTAATCATAAAGGGCATTGGATGGGGTATACGAAGAACTAGAGGAGAGAGAGAAGTATGAGATAAGTCCAGGAGAAGAAAATCCTGATGGTGATGGGCGACAGGAATGCAGCGGTGGGGTAAGGGAGGTATGGATTTTAAGTGGGAGGGTATGGGCTAGGGACAAGAAATGACCGCAGTGAGAATGTAGTTGAATTTTATGCCAAAAAGGGAGGTAAGAAGGAAGATAATAATAACAGGCATAGTAAGGGCAATAGCATTGGTTGAAACAAGGAGCACAAAGAAGCAGTGGGTTTCCGAAAAATAATATTAGGAAAATGGAGGAGAGAAAGATATGGAAAAAATGCATCACCGACTTAGCCAAGAGGAATTAAAAGGAATTGAAAAATATAATCTGGCGAGTAACCAATCAGGCGAAAGAAAATTGATGGAAAAAACAATGCGAGGAAATGTAACAGCTGCAGCAAGAGAGGAAGTGAAAATACGCATTATATGCTTAAGTGAAAATGGTGTCGGGCTGTAAGAGAGGGCAAACGATACCAAAAGTTTCGGACAAAACAGGAAAGATACTAATCAAACGGGAAGATATCCAGGATAGGTGGAGGAAATACGTGGAGGAGCTACATTACAGCGATAAAACATCTGTGGATCTAGATATAGAGTATGGGAGAACAATATATAAGGACAACCTCGGACCTGAGATACTCGACAGCGAAATAGAGAAATACGATAAATGAAGGCAGGAAAAGCAGTGGGAGTTGAAAACATACTTTCGGAGTTACTGAAGAATGTAGGAAATGAGGGAAGACGATTTCCAACTTATTCGTAGGATCTACGAGGAAGAAGTATGGCCAGAAGATGCTCTGAAATCGGTCATAATACCTATACCGAACACGAAGGAAGCGTCAGAATGCGGAGAGTATTCTACAATTAGTTCAATGTCTCACTCGGCAAAAGTTTTGTGTAGAATAATAGTAAAAGGCTGGATAGTAGAATAAATTACCGCTTGGGCAATGACCAGTTTGGGTTCAGGAAGGGGAGGTTTCATTGGATGAGACTGCGGTGATGAGGACTCTTATGAACACATGGAGTATAGCTAGGATGTTTTTGCTTTCTTTGCGGATTTCGAAAAGGCTTTTGATTCAGTAAATTACAAAAAAAACTAATGGAGATACTCTGGAAAATGGTAATAGATTGGCGAGATATAAGACTTATCCGAAACTTATATGTGGCCCAGGGGGCACAGGGTGGCTGACGGTGATTCGGGGTGGGCACTTATAGGTCACGGGGTAAAGCAAGGGTGCCCGTTGTCGCCTAATCGATCTTCGAAGGGATTACAAGCTTTAGTAGATGCATTAGAATTTCAGTGCGGGAAATACGGAATGAAGATAAATCATAAGAAAACAAAAACAATAAGATTCTCATAGACAAAGAAAGCAAGGCTGGTCATTAAAGGATGGCACAAACTGAAGGTAGTAGAGCATTTTTATTAATTGGGAAATGCGCTGAAAAAAACGGCATAATAACTAAGTCATTAGGGGAAGAATAGCATTAGCGAAGGAAACTTTTAATACGGAAGGAAGCTGATGACCGGGACCTTGGGTAATGATTTAAAGAAGAGTCTGGTGAAGAGTTTTATATGGAGCGTAAGGATTTAAAGAAGAGGCTGGTGGAGAGTTTTATATGGAGTGTAGCGTTTTATGGAGCAGAAATGTGGTCTCCTAGAGAGGAGAACGAGAATAAGCTGCAGTCGTTCGAGATGTGGGTGTGAAGGAGGATGGAGAAGGGGCGGTGGACGGAAAGGAAGACAAATGAGAAAATGCTTAACATGGTTGGTTAGGAGCTTCTGGATGAAATCAGGGGGTGGGAGGGTAGGTGGCTGAAAGTGCTTAAGAGGGCGATGAGGGATAGAGGTAACCTGAAGGGTTTTCTTAGTTTCTTAGAAGGAAATCTGACAGTCAGTTTCTCTGACTTTCAATAAAACCTACCTTTAACCGGTAGATTATTTCAGTGTAGACCATTTACGGTAATGAATGAATTACTGGTGCTGCATTTGGTTTTGGCATGGTAAACTCATCCAAATAATGATAATTTTATATATAAGCTCATACACCCAGGTATTTTTATCATTAATGTGGGAAATCAATTTAACAACTTATAAAAATGAATGGGACCTAATGAGAGCAACAGAAAACCAAGTAATCATAGGAAATAATGTGAAGTTGGTAGTAAAAAGGTTTAAGGTAGTTAGAGCGAAAAATCACTTCACCTAGAATTTGATGAATTTGGCCACATTTTAAAGAAAAAACATCTTTCCAATGATATTAAAATATGAAACCCTTGCCGAACTACTTTTCGAGCAATTTGCCTAAAAATATAAGCAGTTTTACATGGGATAGATTATGGTTGTGCGCTCCAGAAGGAGAATATTAAAAAAATTGGAACTTGTAGCACCTAGATTTCGTTAAAAAAACTAACGGTGTATAGGTTGCATGTTTTCTCAACTATTTATATAAAATAATCTACTACTCAGCACAGTAATTTTTACAGAATCGCAAACAAAATTGCTGTTTTGAAGGGTTTTCAGCCGTACGGCGGGAAAAAATGAGTCAAGTTAGAGACTTATGTGACTTTATTTATTTAATTACTGAGAATTTAGGTAATATATAACTATCTTTGCGCCATTAATATCACAATATTCATTTCATACTTCTTAGAGACGCCGAAATAAAATTTGAATATGGTCTCCATTATGACTGGGGAAGTATCTATCTCAAGCCATCTTAAAATTATGGAAGTTTGGGATTTTCAAGCTAGCCTCACGGTACTATTCTTAAGGGCCAATAAGAATTTTAGTAAGTTCATTATTTGGTAACGGCCCTTGACTATCCCTTATATAGGTCATTTATATTGTGGAAGCAATAAAATATGTATTGAATTCATTGCTTTAGGTAAGCAATTAATTCAGACAGGTAACTATGGTCTCATGGCACGGCATCAAATCGGATTACGAAAATAAAGGCTTATTGCTATCATGCATTTAATTCTTAGCAAAATCGAAATCATTGACGTAGGAGCATTACAAAACATGCCAGCATTACAAACCGGCATTACAAAATTGTATCGATACGAAAAGAAAGATTTCAAAATAAATGTGCAAATCAGACAGTTTAATGGTGGTTTGCTTTGTTATTCCTAAAATGTAGGTTCACTCACCGTTTTCCAGCTTCGTCAGCATTTCTTGGGCCGTTTTCACCATACAGGGTCCCACCTCTGGATCCTTGGATTCGCACACAGTGGTTAAGTCAGCTGTGAAGAATAATAATAAGTTAAACTGGAGTTAGTGATCCACTTTTTTGAATTAATTAGTCAGTGATGATGTAATAATTTTCGTCGCAGGGAATACTGGGAGGGAGGGTGGTTGGGTATAAGCGTGTTAAATGGCTCCATTAAATTGGAATATCCAGTTCATCTCGAGTGTTGATTCCCCTCTCTCAGCTAGTGGTCGACAGTAAGTGCGACGTGGCCTCAGTTGTCGGGGTTCGTTAAACTGAAGTAATACCGCTCCCAATATTGGATTACAGGCATCCTAGACGAAATTGACGAAATATTATGTCAAGAGGTCGAGAAAAAGACCACGTTGCAGCAAACGAGCTTGAATGCTTTGCTGACAAGAAGAAATTGTTAACATTTGTAATATGCGTAATCCGCCATGTTTACGGCCACATGGCAGACGCGAGGAGCTACCAACAATATGATCGAACATCCGCGAAGCCGAGCACTTGGAATTTTAAATTTTTCCTGCAGCCGGAAGGACGTATCGTCCGAGCGTTCTAGAAATGTCCCGACTGTTAACAATGTCACCGAGTCGAGCACTGTACAAGCGGGTACGCAGCACCATAGCGACACAGTCGATTTTAATACCTGCAGCTGAAGGACCTGCTCTAATTCATAGCGGCCTAATTTAAACCAAGTCCAGCTGGAAGATTCGTAGATCACAGTGTGATTTAATTATTGCTACAATTGGTAAAAAGTAGCAAAGGGCGAAGAAGTATTTATTCTGCAGTGAAATCGTTGTCAATTATTTAAGTACGCCATGCGATTGGGCGAGTGTACCAAGTGACGCACTATCAACAGACCTGACCTGACGGACACCTGACGCACTATCAACAGAGACCGGTGATATCGAGGAGGATAGTTGGGGGCACACCTAAGGGCAACGCGGCACTTCCGTTGAGAGCAGGGGGGTTATCCGGGAATGTCGATAACGGTGACATTTACGTCATCACTTCCCTCATTTTGAGAAATACGTCATCAATCTCGTCGAAGATGGCGCCCACGGCTCATTTGGCAGTTCTTCGTTCACGGACCGACTCAAAACCGAAGCTTCCGTGTCGACCGTAATTTTTCGGTGGACGGCGCTAGCGTCGCGACGGGAATTAAAGAGCATCATGGGAAATCCCCCCCGCCCCGCCACCGCAGCCGAGCTTTTCAAGCGCTTTCCGTTAGTGTTTTGTTTATTGTTTTGGCGGTATTTGAGAGTCAAGTAAGTAATGCTTATTTACTTCTAACATATTTTCATAATTCGAGGTTGATTAATGACAATCCCGGCGTTTATACTTATAGAAATCCTCTTATTTAATCTATTTCATGCTTTCATAGTTGTATACCTAGTGGAAAATCAGTCTTCTTCGTAGAAATAATTATTATTGCCATGCCAATGGGTATGATCTACGCAATCAGAAGATCACTCATCCGACAGTGATTTCATTTGAAAATACCTTGCCTTTGATGGATGCCTTGCGTTTGAGTTACTTAAAAAGGAATTCCTTTCCCTGTTGAGTTTCAAAGATATCTCAGCATGCCGTTGACGCTCATGTGATTGGAAGTTATTTTCGACTTGCACACATGTTGGACGCATATATTAAAAGAGTTTCGTACGAATTATTTTTCATGGATAACCTTCCATCCGTTAATATTTCATAGACATGGATGACTGGGCTTTGGAAGCTGCAATTGCGAGGCGGCGTAGGAATGAGGAGGAAGAAATACTGAGAGAAAATTCGATGAGGAGAAATAGGTTGAGACAGTTAAGAGATGGTGCAGATCCTTTTGCCTCGCGGGAGAACGTTTTTGTGGGACTTTACCGGCTAACAAAGGACATGGTGAGGGCTAGTGGAGGGCTTGGCCTGAGCCAAGTGAGCGTGAGCCGAGCAATACAAGAGGTTACTCATGCCCTAAATAACCGCAGCATTGTCAGAAAATGGATGGAATTGGTGCCTATGATTAATTAGAACTAAATTTTTCTGCCTCTACTAGTAAAACGGACGTACAAAAATAAATATTACTACGGAACTGGATAATGATGATAACGTTATTAACAACCTCAACCGCCGTTAATTAATTAAATCCATGTATTCATGACATAAAACATTGTTTAACTCTTCTATTTAAACACAAACATAAATGCTAAATTACACATAATTCATAATCCTAGGTTGAAAACTCACAGCCTTCAGTGTTTTCCATTTCTGCAATTTCTCTATACCGCCAAATTTGTACAAAAACAAATGCGAAACTCGTAGCGGTGCGCTAAAAACGGAACACAAAACTGAGCCAACGGCTCTGACATCAGCTCATAGATTCGTTCAAAATGTCGTTAGATTGGGTCTTTTTGCCGTTCATTGAATGCCTCAATGAATGAGTAACGACATTATGACCGACGACATTCCCGAATAACCCCCCAGTTCGTCACAACTAGAGTCCGGACGTCACATCTCGCAGTAGATGTGGGCACGTTCCAGGGACCGGATATTTGAACTAGCAACGTGAGCGCGTGAGCATAAGAGTGTATGTATTTATTGGACCCATTGTCCACTTGTGAATTCACCACAGGTAATCATATTTTGTGTATAAGGGTTTTGTGTGTCCAGTTTAAGGTATGTGTGTTATTTAATTATTGTATATCAGTCAAGGATAAATCCTTTGTCAATAAAAGTAGGAAGGGAAGTGTTTAAAAGAAATTGAAGTGTACCTTTGTGAAATCAACGAGTTACATTTCTGGCGCCCTACCAAGGCTGATAGGTCCATAAGTAAGTTAAATTTTGATGACTGACTAGAGGTTCAACCGTTCTGTGTGACACATTTCATTATATATGAGGGTTATACGTTCTTAGAGCTATTCGACCTAATCAATAAGAGGACGTTGACATGCAATTACTACTGAATTAAAAGTTTGATTGAATGCTCTCCTAAGCATATAAGAAATTAACTATGGGTAATTTCGCATGCCAAGATAAAAAGCCCCGTAATGTGGTTACTATCTGACCCGCTCGTATCTCTTAATGGAAGAGGAATTCCGCCCAAGTATATGATTGTGCCTTTCTCTTGACTGCTATAGGCAGTATCTTGACGGATTGTGATAGATATCTGGTGGCTCACGGGAAGCTAAACGTTGTGACCCCGGTGTGATTTAGGACAAGTGAAATCTCTGAGCATGATAGCTGAATTTTAAAAAAAGCGTTACTCCAATAAACTGCGAGTTTGTGGTAGGGTTAAGGATGGTGGCAGTATGAAGTAAAAACCAAATTAATCTATATTTTAACAGTTACTAAAATGTCCGGAAGAGTCGGGAGAGTTAGGAAACCCAAAGTTACGCGTGTATTCGCCGTGTTCTTGACGAGCAGGAGCGACGCGACGTCGGGGCAAAAGACTTTCTCAAGGCGCCGACCTTCCATTGGCGCGGGTCAAAATAAAAATGTCCTTTCTCCGCTCGCACAGCCATTTATTTATACATACGAGGTCTGTGTAAATATTTAACGAACTTTTTATAAAAAAAATTATTTTATACGAGGCGTGTTTTTTAAGTAAGTGCCGTTTTGAAAAAAAAAACAAACATACTCTTCTTAACTATTTTATTTTTACATGAAAGCCTGTACCTTAATTTACTTTTATACATAATTTCCACTAATATTTAGGCACTTATCGTATCGTAGAACTAGCTTTTGAATCCCATCCTCATAGAAGTCTGCCGCCTGATTTGACAACCACTGTCGTTTTGACCTCATCTTCGTCGTCGTGGCGCTGACTACCCAGATGCATCTTCAAATGCAAAAACAGGTGGTAATCAGTGGGCGCTCGATCGGAGGATGTACGTACTTAGGAGGATGATCAAGTTATTCCCAACCAAATGATTCGATAAGATCTTGAGTTTGATTAGCCGAGTATGGACGGGCATTGTCATGGAGCAGTCAATATTTTCGGTAATTAAATAAAACTGCAGTAATTGTACTGTCCACTTAAATTTAATGTAAATATTACACTACACGTGTTTCGAAGTTCCTTAGGGCGTCATCATCAGGTCTCATGGTCTAATCAGATCAGGTAATGTTATATTTACATAAAATTTAAGTGGACAGTACAATTACTGCAGTTTTATTTAAGTATTAAAATACTGTTCCACCATATAACGCCAGAGACTGTCGAAAATATTTTCGGTGCCCAGCGTTAGCACTACTTTCGATAATTTAAACGTTCGGCCACAATTTCATAGGGAACACTTCTTGACACTTGAGGAAACTCATCAGATAACGACGAAATCGTAACGCGTATGTTCTCTTTCGCTTTTTTGTCAACTTTCTGCACCAAATCTTCAATAATGACTGAAGGTCGCCCACTTCGTTCCTCATCATGAACATTCGTGCGGCCATCTCTAAAAGCTCTAACCCATTTCCGTACCATTCCATCGCTCATAATGTTTTTTCCGTAAACTTCTCTGATCTGACGGTGAATTCCAGCCGCGTTCACGCATTTAGTATTAAGAAAACGAATCACAGCGGGTATTTCACAGTCGGCGGGATTCTCAAATCGTCGGAGGCATTTTAAATACTCACAAGCAAACGTAAACATGGTCGAATGTTTCCGTAATAGAGTCTGTGGCTTCCTAACGGATGTAGGTACACAGCACGCATGCGTCAAATACCGACCGCAGCGCTGCAGCAGCCGAATTTCAAAGCGGTACTTAAAAACACGCCTCGTAGTATTTAAAACTTATTGGTCCTAATCTCCTTTAAAGTACTCTCCTTCTATAGCAATATTGCTAAATTTATTTGCGGAATACGCCGGCGGGGTTTCGACTTTGTAATACATTCCTGGAATGTTTCTTTGGGTATCGCCTGCAGTTCCTGCGACGAATTATCTTAAATATCTTCAATGGTGTCAAAACGGCGTCTTTAAGCACCGATTTAAAATTGGGGAGTAAAAAGATTCACACGAGGCAAGGTCAGGTGAGCAGGGAGGCTGTGGGCGGACAGTAATTTTTTACTTTTTGCCCAAATCGAACGAATCGACATGGCCTTGTGGGTGGGTGCGTTGTCGTGGTTCACGAATTGTCGTGTCGCAACGGTGGTATTTTTTTGCGATTTTTTTCGCGCAACCTCTTCAACACACCTTCATTGTATTGGCGGTTGATTGTTCACTCTCATGGAGAATTTCAAAATGCATAGCGTCATCAAAATCGATGAAAGCGGTGATCATCACCTTGACATTCGAGAGAGACTCTCTTGCTCCAAAACGATCCTCGACCTTCTTGGTCTTGAACTGACTGACGACCACGTTTGAATAGGGTAAACCAAACATTAAGACTGCGTGCGACTAAGAGCGTTATCTCCGTAAGCATCCTTCAAAAGTTTGAAGTTTTCCGTAAAAGTTTTTCCAAGTTTCATGAACAATTTCAAGTTGAAACGTTGCTCCTGTAACTCAGACATTGCCAATATCGGAACATCAACTAAAGAATCTTCCACTTAAACTGCGATATTATGGAAACTAAATGAAATGTCAAAAATCGGAAAAACCATGGTTAATCGGATGGTAAAAAAGAATCCAGCGTCGCTTAGAATATCCATTGACGCGCAACACAAAAAGTTCTGTTCTTTTTTAACATACGTCGTATATGGGTAGGCGATGCATTTGACAGGCGCAGTCTAAGGACTCCTCCGTTCTACTCCATTGCATGACAGGCGCAGTCTAAGGACTCCTCCGTTCTACTCCATTGCATGGCGGTGTCCTCTGTCCCGTAGAGGGGGAGGTGGAAATGTTTTGGCTGCTCCCCGATGGACCGCAACTCGTCTAAACGTTCCTTTTCAAGCCCGGCCTGTCTATTTTGGTCTTTTTAAAGAACTGAAATTTTTGAAAGATTCCTATTATGTCACGATGCAAGCATTGTAAGAGTTTCATTGTTCTAATTTTGAGAATACTGGTAATAGCAACGGTATTACCTCTACGGAGTCACCCGCAATTACACCTAAGTCCACCGAGGAAAAATAATTCGCCTTGACCGGGACTCGAACCCGGATGCCTCGATATCGCGCCGAGTGCTTTAGCCAGTTAATCTTTCGAGGTGTATTTTTCCCCTGTGGATTTTTGAGGGCCAGTTTTTTACATCTAGGGATCCGGGTTCTAGTCCCGGGTTAGGCAAATGATTTTTCCTCTGTGGAATTTCGCTTGTTAATATTGTTCTAGTTGTGGAATTTTGGATTGATATTGGTCTATGCGAGGTGCAATATGGTCCTTAAAAACTATAGCCACCAAGTGGAATTACTGCAAGTCATCATATGCAACGCATGAGAAGCGTAGAATGTAATTTGATGCATATGAAAAATTCTTTTTTCTCACACAGGTGTTGTACTCAGCAGGTGACGTAGCTAATGTAACTGCTGCAGCTGGCGAAGTTTGACTGATACTGGGAAGTACAAATTAGGCTGAATACAAAGAATGATTTTGTCGTGCCAAGGAAAAAGGGTGTTGAAAACATTTTGACGCCAAAGTAAGTGTAAAGGAGAATGGAAAAAGGGCATTTTGGTGGAGGAGTACGTACTCGAGATATCTCTAAAGAGAGGAATAAAATCTCCTTTTTTATGGTTTCGTCCGGAGACCTAATGATTCGCTCGATGATTCACTTGATAGAATGCAGTGCGACCAGTAAATGTAATATTACGTTTTCTCTCGGTCACAAATATTTCAATTGCGACTTTCTTCGCGACGATTAAGTGTTTCAACGATATTGGGCAAAGTGAGCTGAATATGTTGCATATTTTTTTAAAAGGTTAAATAAGATAAAATGTATTTGAGACGATTAGGAGAGGAAGGGTGATAGAGACCAGAATAAACCGTGAAAAATATCAATGTAACCAAAGTATTATTGACTAAAATGGATCTGATACCCTCATAAAATTTGGAACTTATATAAAAGATACATCAAATAGAAATCTTGTGACGATGTACCTAGTACCTATTTTTAATAGTCATAAATTCAATATAGCGCCTGATAAATTGTCGAAATACAGAGTGTAACGGAGACTCACCACGAAAAAACTACACAAAAAGGATGACTGCGTAGTTTAACGTGGTACAGCGAAACATTCCCTTTGGTTTTATGGTACAAGGTCCTTTCATTTATAAGCATACCAGGTGAATTCACCGACTCCTCACATTAGATTTTGCATTTCTTGCACGACCCTCAGCCGCACCAATCGAAGTTCCTTGCCTCACGTGGCAGTTCCGTTTTAATTCTCGCATCTTTTTAGTATCTACTGTACGTTTATTATATCTGTAGGTTAAATAGGGATCAAGCTGTTTCGGTTAGATCACTGGCTTCCCATCCTAAGGGAATGGGTTCGAAACTGGGCAGTGGCGTAAAAGTCGTAATTAAGATCCCTTCTTGAGTGAAATGTTGAGAGCAATTGTATTAGCCGTCAGTCGAATGTGACGGCTGAGGACCCTTTGTCGTTTTCTTTAAGAGTTGGCTGATGTAGACGCCAGGTAACTTTCCACTTCTTTACTATTTCCCTAATTAATCCTTCCCTCTACGAACCTGTCTTTAATATCTCAAATTACTGGAGAGACTTAGTTTTCTGGTCTTCCTCCGCGTCTACCCATATTCTTCTGGACAATATTTCGTCGGCGTTCCTGCTGGCTTCTTCAGGTCCGCTGAAGTGTCGATGCAGTCATTCGTCCATCTATTTATACTCCTCCGTTTTTGCGCATTTGGGCAGAGGTATGTTCTGATTGGTCCCTTCTGTTGAAGATTCGTTTCCATGAGTAAGCGAGAGTGTAGCCGTCTTCTCGGTTGAAGTTATTGGGTGTTTTCGCTATTTCAATTATTAATTTTGAGGATACCGGGACTAGCCACGGTATTACCTTTTACGGAGTCACCCGCAAGTGCACATTAGTGCGTTATTCAGAGGAAAAATCGTATCGCAGGTGGAATACCGCATCTCAAATTATCTCAGTTATCGGTCGCTTCCCCAAATAGCCTACAAATCACGAAGACTAAAAAGAGCTTGGCAATTCTCTTTTAGTATGATAATTCACATCAACGCCACATTTGAGTTTAGTCAAGTACCTGGATGTGCCAACCATATCTTAGAAAATGTCGTGAAAAAATCACGTACATAAGTGGCATTGCATTAAATGCATATGGCTGTGTCTAGCGGATGGTGGAAAGGTCCTCAAATAAAATAGTGACACTAAGATCTCGAGTAGGGGCTCAAGCATAACCTAAAAAAATGCTCGGAAATGCTCATCTTAGTAATCCGCACCTTGGAACCAAAGTTCTTCTATAAGATACACTCAAATGTTAGCGTAAAGAATGAAAGGCTTGGTCATAATTTTGGTCCTACCGTCGGGAAAACAAATTCGAATTCAAAACAATTAGTAGAAATGCAAAAAAAGAGGCTTTGATTATATTGCGGCTGTGAGAGAGTCCTCGGATGAAAAAAAAGAGTGATAGAGATAATATCTTCGTTCGCGAAATTAGGATACTGCTAAAAAAAACAGAATTTGCTAGAAACTGCTACGAAGAAACATTTGTTCGTTTATTGTAGTTTCTGGAAACTTCCGCTAAAATGTTACGGAGCTGCTTGAAATACTAGATTGGGAACCGCTGGAAACTCTTTGAGTTTACGCGGCTATAATTATTCATTATAAAAATTCCAAACTCATGGAATTAATGCATGTACTAAAGATAACTTTACCTTAAACTCAGCGTTGCTCCTTTAGAAAAAATACAAAGTCTAAAGTAAGAGATATCATTAGAATAATTTGGCATAAGAAATCTTCCATTGTTAAACTCACGGCTACAAAAAATACAGCGAGACATTAATTCACCAATATACATCTTACTTTTCGTCCCTTCTCTCTCAGAATTTCTTTTACCACGCTAATTTTCGTGTGGAAACTTAAACCACAGTGATATGCAAACTTAACTACCCAGCTTCCAATGTTTTATCATCATCACCATCAGGCGATTTGAAAACGAACTCCAACTCCCTTTCTGTGCTATTCAGTAGGTGGAGGGGGGGTAGGAAAATAGGTGTGGAGGAGGAAGAGTGGGGGAAATTTTATTTAACAGCGGCCTAGAGGAGGATGGGGGAATTGGCGGGGAATATACACTGGGGAATTGCTCCAGGGCAACGAATTAATTTTATAATTTCAAGTTCTTCTAAAACTATGTATTTACGTTGGTCATGTTGGTCAGTAAAATGCCACAGTTTTGCCTTTGAATTTCTCCGGCTGTCATCGGTAACACGTTGTTTCGCGAAACTGCTCTTCTCGTCACGTAAAAATTATCTTGGCAGGATAGCCATCAAGAATGTATGTACATTTGTGCAAAGGAACGCCATAGTGCATTTATAAGATAGCCATGACGAAAAGAATAATTCGCCAAACATCTTTTTGCCAGTGACCACCGAGGATATTTTAGAATGAAATTATGGATACATTTTCCTCATGGTGTGTCTGTTCCTCGCCTATTTCCCCATCCTCCTCTCGGCTGTTGCACAATAATCATTTCCCCGTCCCTTCCTCTTCCACACCTCTTTCCTTCTACTTACTCTTTTCAGCATATGAGGGAATTGTTATGCGTTTGTAAATCGCCTCATTGCGATGATAAAGCATTGAAACCCGGGTCGTGAAGTTGTATACCCCCGCGTGAAGTTGTGGCTTGTTAAAATTTCGCCACTTCTCCACAAATAAAATAAATTTAGTGACTGGGTATCACAAAGTTTCAGAAGAACGTTTCATTTTCAAATTTCCTCCTACTATTCACTTTTTCTAGACTAATTACCAAGCATTATTAATGGTAGTTAAAATTAAATAATAGCTCCTTAAATTGATCATAAGTTTATTAGCTATAAGGAGAAAATATTTAAATCTACCGACTCTCCTGCTTGTGCAATGGTTCCTGCTAGTGAATGTATTCTTCTCAACCAGTTCCTGTTCCTTTCTACTAATTTTCTAGCTGAAAGGAGGGCTATTGAAAGAGGTAATAATATATTTTTATTCTTAAGTCGTAGAAAACTGTTACGAGGCCTTAACTGTTACCTCAAGGTGGCTCGCGAGGTAGTGCCTAATATTAATGTTTTCTTATCCTGAAGAAAAAACACAGAAAACGCTATATTTTAAATACGGAAAGTCAAAAATAACGATGAGGAAATAAGACAAACAAAATACACCTTTTAGACAGTTTGATCGAAAACGTCACATGTCACGTGACCGCGCAAGGTGTGAAGTCAACAGACAACAATGCGCTGTTGCTGGTTTAAACGAAGATCGAGAACATTTGAGCGTTGAAATTGTGATAGCTTAGTTAAATGGCCAAGCTAATATTAAAGCTGGGTATACTATTCGAAGAATTCTTGGTATGTGATGCCGCCAATCGTTTTTCCTTCACCTCAACGGTGCTTGTTAAGAGGATTGTTTCCCACTACCGAGAAGAGCAAACGTACGGTGGTCTGTTTAATCACAGTCGCTCCACTGGACTGTTCACTTGCCAATTTAAACTACATAAATATGATACTAAATAAGTAATTGTAGTACATAAGTAATTAGTCATTCAATCACTAACCGATTAGTGTAGTTTTGGCTAAGCTAAAACTTAGCAATGGAAATGTAAAACTGTCAATACTATTTAACCTTTTACGTTAACCCAATTGGCAGATTTTGATGCATCCTTACACTCGTCTCGCTTGGTCATAATTCATCTTCTCTGTTCAAATCGAGGTAAAGACGAGTCCATTTTTTGTTCCGGTAATATGATCACGGAGATCGGAATGCATGGGGTATTTAGAAAGCAATGTATTCCCATAGGTACTTTAATGAAGGGAATTTATACACACTGGGACCTTGGGTTTTTCTGCGCTGCTGCTTACATCTTTTGCTGCCACGGTTGTGCAACAGTGCAAGGGAAAATAAGTGATTGGGTTCTTTTTTCCAATCGGTCTCTCATATTTTGATCTTAATGTTTGAAATACCAAAAACTGATTGAGGGATGAAGAAAGATCTAAGGCTTTCCCGGCGTATTGTGTTGTTGAAGGTTGTTCGGGCTTCCCACCGGGTTAAACTCTCATCTCTGTCGTGACATTTTGATGTACGTTTCGATGTACGCGTCACCCATCGTCATCAGACATCGGCAGAGATGGGGAGTGTAACCCGGTGGAAGCCCGAACAACCTTCAATAACAGGGTTGAGGGATAATAATTTTATTGCTTAGTTAACCAAATCATCAGTAAAAATCGCTCGATCGAAGACGTTGCTTCGAGCTTTATCTAGTCTTCTGCTCGCATTTTTGGGTGAAGGTTCTGCTAAAGGAGGAATATTAACATAGATGAAACCTGTGTGTGACACTTATGACTTAGTTCGGAAAGCTCGTGAGAGGTTTAAATGTGTTTCGAATATATCTACCTTGGTTAAGACGATAATTCGGACGCTGCATGTTGTGTTTTTCTTTTTCTATACCATTGTTTCAGTCTTACCCGTTTTTGGTATTGCTGTCGACATATTTAAACTTTTTGGTAGTTTTTACGTCGGCCATTTGCTTTCGAAATGTAAACGAAGCAAAATAACCCCATTGTTGATGCACCACCCCTGTTACCATTTTAAATAACTGCGGAACTGACCGCGCAATAACTTAAACGGAGTCACCTGCTGATGGTCACAGTATTGTGTATATCACCCTTGGAATAGACACAGTATTGTATCTATTCCTAGGGTCTGAATCTTGCTTGTCTCGTAACTCGGTTCCTACTTGAGTGTTTGGTCTGTATTTAATGAGTATTTACGAAATAAATATAAAATGTCTTTCACTTGACATGCTTCCCGTGCTGCGAGTACATTTCTGCAATCCCATCATGAATTTCAGGCTCTCGAAATATTCCCAGCTGCTACTCCGCGCAACGTCTTCCGCTCCGTCTCAACTTTTCCTTTTATTCAGTTTTCTCACTTCTGTATTCATTTGGCGCCGTAAATTTTGCCATTTCCGATTTTTTTTCTTTCGTCTATTTGCAGAGACTCCCGCTATTTCTTTTAAAGCTTTAGCTTTCTTGTTTCTGTGTCGATATACCTTTAACGCAAAATTCCACTACACTGGATAACTTTCAAACTTTTGTATAAGTTTCGTAGTGAGCGTCTTGTTCCATTTCTCTTTTTTCTCCGAATTCGCCAGTGTTTACTCGCGTTTTTTAGGACTGCTCTCACGAGAGGTACCTAATCTATCTGTCCGAGTAGGTAGAGCTAGAGAAGACAAATCACGCACTCTACCAGTCTGTTCACACTACCGCTCTCACGATGTCCGAGCTCTGCCATGAAACTAGAGATTCGCTCTCGCGATAGTGCTCTCATTAACGTTTACATTGTATAGTTTTCTGGTAGAGTGTTCTCAGTTAATCAAATGTAGCTAAAAACTCTACTCAGTACACGTACCTTAAAACTCGTTATGAAGATGAATTTTCGTAAACTTTCAAATGCCTTTAGGAAATGATTCTGGTAGCTTGAGCTTGAATTGGGCGGTAACACTATCCAAAAATATTATTTTATCAATCGGAGTTGGATCAGCACAAGATCTTGTGAATGAGTTGTGTCCATCCTTTTAGGAGGAGAAATAAATTGGGAGAAATTGCCTAATTTTTGAGTGGAAAAATGAGGACACTATAGAAATAGATATCGTTTTTTCTATTTGTAAACGTTTAACTTTGAATTTAACCATATTTGAACTCTGAAACATGACATATTAAGAAAGTCTGATATGTTAAACTTTGGTGCATGTCTGTGCTTTGTGTGTGGCCAAGAATTTAAGCAAACTAGGTTGAACGTAAGGCTAAAATTAGCGCTGGCTTGAAGTACAAAACTGGTGATTGAAATAACGGAGCCGTGGCGATCCAGGTGATGGATGTCACGATTGCCCTCGTGGCCGAAAAAAACTTGAGAAGACAAAGGCATTGAGGAAGTTGCTATTTTAAGGAATCGGGTTTTAGATCCAGCCTTTTATGATTTTGAACAAGTGGGGATTATGAGTTAGATGAGAACTGTCGTCAGCGCTTTTAGTCTCTTTACCTGTCAAGTTACTTCCGAATCCGGAAAATTGAGTTACATAATAAAAATACCACTTGCATGGACAAAAACATTTGAGATGTATTGCGTCAATTTTGTTGCAAGAGGTAGAAACATAGATTTCGATTCACACCTACGGCTTGAACTTAATTTAAGTGATAGAGAAGAGAAGATTATTTAATATTCTCTGCCACGGTGCATGGGCTGCCTTTCGGAACCTTACACTTGTAGCCAGCGTTAAGGACTTGTACCTCATCTTCCTATTGCTGTGACAGCCTTTCATGGTTATCAGTTTAGCAAATGAACATTAGAGGTCATATTGATATATTCTACCCAATAAACAGGGTCAATGTAGTTCGCTCACTGAAAATATGGCTGTTCATTGAATACATATATCTACCCCAATCCTTTGAAAGATTGTTTTAATGAACCTCAAAGACACACTGTGGAAAAGAGATAACGGCTGATTTATAATTTTTCTTTAGAATATTTGTTGGAATTTTCCATGTCACGATTAATAACGTCGTGTACACTGAGTGATCCATGGTCCAACTTTAGGTCCATGAAGTACAGCAGGCTTGACTTTGTACAGATTTTTCTGTTTTCGTGCCTAGATTGAATGAATCTGTGATGATGGAAAATTATGGAGAGTTCAAAAAATAATTTCGCGAGTGTTGCCGTAATCTCGTGTTACGACGGGGATATCCCGTTTTTCAAAACGAGACTCCACGGAATGCCGGCTTTAAGATACCCAGTAATTGTGAAAGTTTCAGTTGTTCGTGCGGTTACGAAACGCCGCGGTGACCGTGTTTCTGTTCGTCCATTCGTTTCTCTCGCGTTATCCCGAAAAACTTAAGTTAATAATTATAGTACGCCGCTGTTCGTGTGATTATTTTCGTGTGTTTTTCGGCGAGGAGGCATATAACACGTGGTGGATTGTGCTGGTGGGAATTTCGGACCTTTCATTTTCCACACCCTTCTCTCTTGTGTGTGTTTTTTTGTCGTCTCCTCCTCAAGCTATCCCAATTACATAACGTGAGGCGGGCACAACGACTCCCCGTGTCCCATAAACAGCCTCCGCCTCGAACCGCCGAAATCATGATATTACGAGATGTGTTTCGGTGACATAATGGCCTTTGGAGTGGATTCTCTCCCTGCCGTCGCCCTCGCTCGGCTCAGGCGAAAAGGCTGCTGGCTATTTCTTCCCTCTCCGCTCTTTTCTTACAAGACTTTCCCCGGCCTCACCGTGAAAGGGACTTTTGCCTCTAACGCTGACTGCCTCACTTCCTGCACGCAAGTCGCTAGACCGTCCGAATGCGGGGAATGAGTGTGCAGCTTCCATTTGTGAACGCAGTGGCTCTTCTCATGTAATTTCTCTTCCCCGCTAAAAAAAAGAACCACGAACGTGGTAACAAGATACGCTCTCCTACGTAAGACGTTGACTCCAGCTCTACTCCTTGATTATATAACTGGGAGAAATTACAGTTCCACAAAAATTAACTTTCATTCGAGGTGTGAGAGCGTCTCTCCGTGCCGTGACGTCTGTCCGTCGTCGTGCTTTTGTGTCCTCGCGCCAACAAGATTCATTCTCCTCCGTAAGATGTTGTGTCTGGCTCTCAGTTCGTTATTCAGTCCTAAGATTGGGTGACTGCAGCCCACTAATTAACCCCTGCTGACTCAATTACAGTCCATGAAATTTCGTCACTATACAACGATAAGAAATTATAATTGGCAATTTCATCAGAAACAGATGCCATTTAGCGACAGATTTCGTTAAGGCGTTTTCATGCCTTTTACAATTTTTATGCTTAATTTTATGTTCAAAATGGATAATCAGTGTACAAAAGTTTTTGTTAACTACTGTCTTCGTTCAGCTGATGATAGTGCTATATACTGAAACCGTTTGTTATGCATGTTTTTTTTCTGTGGCTCTGTGGAGTAATTTCTCCAAGTTATAATAACAATCACTCACTTTCCAAAGCTGCGGATTGTGATCAACTATCATATAACATATTAGTAGTTATTATTTCGATTTTTGAAATTCCACTGTTGACTTTCAGGGAAGAGACTAAAGATGCATCCAAGTAGAGTTTGCAAGTTTTAAGATTTTACTTCGAGGAATAACTGTGTGAAAGAGTTATTTGTTAAAATTGAACCAACGACGATGGAGGCTATGGGTCGGTGTTATCTCAATGCACTTGCTTATGTGATTCGCCATAATGCCATTGGCAGGTAAAGCTGATAGCTGAAAGCTGAAGCTATAAATAAGAGACATGACTACTGAACCTTGCAGCACTAGCTATTGTCGTTGAAGAGCCGTTTATGTTACTTGCCTCTTTTTTTGGTGGAAAATATCATCTTTTATGAAAAAGAGGATCGGAGTGGCATAAGTCTGCCAAATGTATTAGATAAGCTTATAGAAATGTAATACTCTGAAACTGATCAGTAAACCTCTTTATTCTGAATTGAAATTACAGGTGAAGTCTTGCCGAAAAAAGAATATTTTCAACTCTTGTTTATATTTTCTGGCAACTCAAACTACTATCTATTCCTTTGGGTCCTCTTACTTGAAATAAAAACGTCTAAACCAACCTTGAAGCGGTTTGAGTATTCGATGTACGTAAACACATGCATTGGTACGTCATACGTACTACACAAAATGTAGGTGTAAACCTGCTCCAAGAAAACGATTTAATAATTACCAATTAATTGCCTTATGTCCTTTTTAGTCGAATTGGGTCAAAAGAGGCACATCACACTGCAGAAAAAGAATGGGGTCGAATGTATTTGTAAATAAATATTTATTGATCGTTAGCTTAAGTACTTTCACAACCCGCGGGCCTCCATTTGTATTATTTGGCGCCGAGTAAATTTGAAACAATTAAACGTCCGTGGCATCTTAATTATCATAATTAAATAGAATTGAAGCACTTATATACTTGAAAGAAGAGCAGAAACATGTGCACCTCTTCTTCCCTGCACAATTTCAGAAAAGATTTAGTTTTTCCTGAGTTGGAACATAAAATTGCCATATTACGCGTGCAAGGAGTGACGAGAATAGTCTCGATCAAGGACACTAATAATATTGAGGTTTTAAAAATAACCCGGGTTTTAACTTTATTTTGATCCAAAGGAGGTTGTTAGCCATTGTCATAAGCGAAAAGCTGCGGAAATATTAGTGATGATTTGGATACGCGGCTCGGTGTCACATGAAAACGAAACATAGACCATGGGAGAAAGGATAAATATTGAATGGAGACGTTTGAGATGTGGCTTCGGAGGGTAAAGCTGGTTTGGTGGTCGGAAAGGAATGCGATTGAAAAGTTATTTGGCATCTTATGAGAGGAAAAGAGGAAACGGTGGCTGCAGAAAGTTAGAAGGAGGCAGAGCAGTCGAATGGAAAAAGTAAATACAGGCAAGAGGGTGAAAAAGACCGTCATTGAGGGTAGAATGGTGCAAATATTAGAGGAAAGTGATATTCATGATAGGCGGCAGGAAGAGAGATGGAGAGTTACCATGTAGGAAGAGAGAAATATGAAGGAGAAAGAGACGCGTTGATATTAGAAAGGTCGGTGGAGACGATCCCTCAAACCCTAGTTTAGCTCGTGGGATGCGAATAATAATCATAAAATCTGTAGCTAACTAACTGCTCGTACCAAGCTCCAGACCAGGTGAAATTGTTTTTTTTTCTTTCTGGAGCATTTGAAAAATACTTTATTCACGCTTAATATTCCAAGACTTAAGTTTTTTAAATTATTACTGAGAACATGAAAGAATGCCTTGCTAATGACCATTTTCATCTCACGATAACTACCTTTTGTTTGCATGTAATGTATGAGGAAAAAAGTTTGGAAAAGGTGTCATAATCTACACAAAAACATGCAATAATTTCGGACTTCGTATTTTACACTATTTTATTCTTTCCGACAATGGTTTCGACATCTAAATTCTCATTGCAGTATTTTTCTTATCGACCTCTTGATTTATAGCTATTTGCACGGATTTATATTGTCATTATCAAGGTTGATATAGGCATTGTAGATGTCGAAAAGAATAAAAAAATGTGGAATGCACAAAGTGGGAAATTATTTCATGCGACTCAGTTCCACAAAGTAAAGCCTGAAACTTTCACTTGGACTGCACAAAAACGTTTAAACACTTGTCATGATAATTACAACTTGAATTTGGAAACAAGAATTGTTGGAAATGTTGAAGGCAACCGATTACCGTGGTAATTTGTGCCAATGAGGGAAGGTGGGTTGATACGCATATAAGGTATCAATTAAAGATTTGGATGAATGATTAAGAGAATTCCGGCGTCAGAAAAAGCTACTCTTAGCGATAACTCTTCCTATTAGAAGAGACTGATACATATATTCTGCGACATAATGGTCTCCTGAAAACTATGATATAATATGCAATGAATATGAAGATTTATCGTTGAAAATCGGGGATGTATTGCATGAAACCAATTGCAAAGTCTTAATGAGGTATTATGGAGAAAGTAAGCGGTTAGGTGATAGGAGAGTGGTAGGGAGATCGACAACAAACCAAAAAGCCACTAACGACCGAAGGGGTGGTAAGGGAAATATTATTTGGGGAATGGAGGAAGGGTAGAGAGAAACCTTGCGTCTGTGTTAACCTACTCTTAGCGAAAGACACAGACTTGAACGTTTCATCCAACAGACGGAACTTTTCACTTGAAGTCATCTCCTATTAACCGTCAAGCAGAGATCGATATAATTCTGAAAATTCTACCACTGTATTCGTGCTCTCTGGATAGGAAGCCAGTAATCTTAGCCGCAACAAAGACGCAATCATCCCAGAGACGTTCCCATAAGGTTTAACCCAGAAATGTGTAGTAGTACTTCAGTTTAACGTGTCTCGACAGCTAAGGCCGTTTCGTACTTTCCAATTCGCAAACTGGGACAACAACACCCAGAACGGACAGGGCGAACGCTCATTAAATGTTCGATCTATTTCCCATCAATGCTCAACTTCGATGGTCTTGCGAGAATTGTTGTTTCCAGCGCGGTAGGCCTTTGCCGGAAAGCCAGAAATCATGATACTGAAGTGAAGTGGCCCTCTTTTCAACTCACCTAGTTTCAGGCTGGACGCTGCCGAAGACGTGGCGAGCACCAGGAGGGCCATCAGCAGGGGCACCATAGCGACGGCTCGCGTTATCCTCCGGCACGCTGAATCTGAAGGTGAGCTGTGGACGTCCCAAGGGACTCAAATCATCGAGGTCTGCGAAGAGGAGAGAGATGTGATGAGAAGCAGTGCGTTTGAGACTAGAAGAATTGGAATGGGGTGTGTGTTGCGTGGACGCAGTCCTTGCAGAAGCGCTCTCGATGAGAGAGTGGAGAGGTGTGCTCGCCAAAGCGGTAGAGGATTAGAAGCCGTTTGGATCAGCGGAGGAGGAGATGGAGGGATGTGGTATCGGTGGGGAGATGCTGAAGGGTGAGTAGGCCCGAAAGGGAGTGTGAGGGTTGGCGGGGGGGGGGGGGTGGTGTTGACAGTAAGGGGGGAGGGAGAAGGAGTAAAGCTGGGTCGGGAGAGCAGGAAGGGTAGAAAGTGGTGTCGGGTGGACTGGGACTTTACTGGCTATGGGAGTTTTTATGTGGGGTGGGTGAAGATGTTTGTGGGAAGGGGTGAAAGTGTTCACTTCCCTTAAAGGAGTAGTCAGAGGGATGGGGAAATAGATAGATGTATGTGCTTGTGGACGAAGAGCTCTGCGGGAATAGCCGAGTGTTTCCATAGTAAGAAATTCATCTCTAACATTGTTTAAGGTAGTTTGAGTGAGATATTTCCCTAGTCATAATGGAAACTATATTAGAATTTTATTTTTTAATGTCAGCATCTGTAAGAAGTATGAAGTAAATATTGTAACATGAATGGCGCAATATTATAGTTATGTATGACAAACATTCTCAAAAATTAAACAAATATATCCACAGAAGTATCTAACTTGACTCATGTTTTCACTCCGCACGGTGAAAACGCCTTGATTATATTTTATAAATAATTGAGAAAACATACAAAATACACACCGTTAGTTTTTTGACGAAACCTACATGCTACAAATTCCTAATGTTTTCAGTATTCTCCCTCTGGAGCGCACAGCCGTATGTATCCCATGTAAAACAGCTTATATTTTCAGGCAAATTGCTCGAAAAATAGTTCGACAAGGGATTAGTATTTTGATTTAATTGGAAAAGTGAGTTTTTTTTAAATTAGGTCAAATTCATCAAATTCTTGGTGAAATAATATCTTGCTCAAACTACTTCAAGGAGGATTATTTTGCATTCGGATCTGCGGGTAGGCTCAGGGAGAAAACTAATTCTTCACTTCTTTGCCGAATAGCAGATTCCACCATGATGTGATGAATGCGACCTCCCTATTACTATAAAACGTCTCTTCATGGACTGCGATAAATATCGGTTTGTTCGCGAAATGATTTTCTCAGGAAACATAGGTTACAACCCCAGCTGCTTTGACGTCTAAAATCATTTTAAGGAAATGAACCTTTTTTGGCAAATTGTACGATGCATTTGAAGATATTCCCCGTTTTATTGAACATAGGTTTTAGCACATAAAATAACTATATTTCTGGAATCCTTTATACATTTTTCGGTAAATTTCAACGGCTAGGAAGTGGTGGGAAATGTTTCTTATTGTAGAAGCACCCTGTTAACCATTACTTACCTAATATGTATTCTGCATCATTGCTAGTGACTTTGAATTGAGTTCCAAATCCACCTTTCTGTAATGAAGTCGACTCTCCTCTGACTGTGAGACACCCCCTGACGGACTTTGACAAGTACCTGGGATTGTGAGACTACGTAGGCCTAGGGTACATACTGCGCCGACTATCCTGATCGCCATAGCCGTCTGTTTTCTGTTAAAGAATTTTTTAAATTTTATTATACACTGTTTCATATGGCTATTGGAATAGATTAAAATAAAAAAAAACCTTTTGGTATATTTATTTTCTATTTTTTTTAAATAAATAGATTGAGTGGTACCGTCATCGTCGAAGGATGCATTCGAAACTACAATTGATCAATCGAATAATAGGAAGATCCTCAGATGAAAAAGTGGAAGGGAAAATTATTTCTCTCTGATTAAACAACTTCTTAAGAACGCCACGAGCATTTGAGACCCTGCGCAGAAATATTTTATGCGCGGAATAAATAAAAAACAAAAGCTTCATTAAAAAACTGAGATTCGAGCAGAATGTGAGACACAGCTGATGGAAGGGCTAGGTTAGGAACCGTTAGAAACCCGGGAGTCTACACTCGGATGACACTAATTTGACCCCGCGATATACCTCAATCACTGATAGAAATGACAGAATATGAGAGATACACAAGAAATCTGCTTGGTTCAAAAATTCCTTCTTTCCTCGCACCGTTAGTGAACATAGCAAAAACAGAGCGTGGCAACAAGAAACTCCGTTTGCATAAAATTCAATGTCGCACTATCCCTCGTTCTTATTTTCCTTTTTCTTATACTCTCCTCTTTTCATGGATGGTTTCCTAACACCCCCTGCCCCTTGCCGTTGCGGCGCGGTGGCTCGCAGGGTAGTATGTAGATGTAGGCGCAATCAACAAATCTAAGCCTGCCTACTTTCCTGAGCTCCAATTTGTTAACTTTAAGGAAACTTGATTGACTCGCGGCTAAGCGTCCGGCATCTCCAGGTGTGGTCCTGTGTATCAGGCTAAATTACCGCGGCGATATAGCGTATACAATACAGCATTATGACGCTAATTTTATTAGCCAAGTACTGGTGCTTTGGAAGGAGCGTGTTTTTTTAATAACCTATGTATATTAATTTTGTAGCGTTTCAGTCAGTCTGTCAGTCATTCTTTATACATTTTGTTTATTTTTCTCTCAAGTTTTGAACTAGATAAGTAAGGTTTGGTGCATTAAATGTGGATTCTCTGTCTGTATGAATTGGTAGTAGTTTTGGATTTTTAACTGTTGGTGTTGCAAAGAAAAATGCAAAAAACCGTGGCTATTAAGCTCATAATCCGTAAAAACTGCTAAACAACGATGAATTTATTTAGGCTAGCAACGGTGAAGTAAACAAAAAGTACTCATTAAATTACCATCAGTTACAAACCGTATGGGAATATAAAAGTTGTTAATTTATCTTTTTCGGGTAAATGCTGATTACACTACGATATGTGTATTACTTTATATTAATTTCTTTTATTTCCCTTGATATATAGCTACTTTTATACATGCCACTCCAAAACAATAAGGTTAATGTCAAGTTTCTGTAAACTCAACGTCAATATAATCAATTAAGTGTTTTGATATTGCCGTTCCCTTGATTTGGTTTTATTGCATAAGATATACGATTAGCTAGCGTAAGTGAAATGAACCTCGAAGAGTTTTCCATGCATTAATGTGTCTAGATAAATACCTATGTCGTAAACGTTTCAGTACATTTGCGTGTGCCGCTGTCTCAATATTGGTACAAACTTCTTGTCGAAAGTTTAGAAGTATTACTTATACCATTAAGAATGCTTTATGAATGTGCGAGAAACTGACCTCGGAGATAATTCATTACCAGTATTGGTTAATGTGTGTCAAATATTGTTCCCGTTCTTGCTTTTTTGGGGAGTAAAATTGCCAGTGGGGCACCTAAAACAATGCAATGTGCAAAAAATTCCTTACTGTTTTTCTATAAACTCCAGCTTTGATGAAACCATGCCTGCCCACGATGACCAACCATAAAAAGTTTTTGCCAAGTTTTTCGGGACTTCCGGGTTCACTTTTTCAGAGCGAGTCTATCTTTCTCAGACAGAGACTGCCTGCAAAGTAGGCAGCAGGTCTGCTAGTAATTAATTAATTGTTTTCTCTCCAGGATGAAAGATAGAAGTAACTTCACAACTTATGCATCATTGGGTAGCGCGTGATGCAAAATTATCTCAGCTGTCGGAAGGACCGAAAACCTCATTATATCATTGTGGGAAAGAACCTCCGGCACTTAAATTTTTGTTTCTACATAATAACGAATAAAAAGGTATTTACTGGTTTCAAAGTGGCCTATCTTACGAAACCACGGTTTTTTATTCTCAAATTTATAGTGTAAGTATTACATGTTTAGTTGTAGCCTGTCATTGAGTTTCTAGGGTAATTGATTTAACGCAGGCGTCGTGGAGATGTCTTTTCATCAAAAAGCAAGTAACTTATTATGCTCCTCAATTTTATGTACGGAACGACATTTTTTAACACTGCAGTATGCTTGTGTGAATAAAACTTGGGATTTTTTTTAGGAATACCTGTTCAATAACATGCCCAGCTTTCTCATCAAGTAAGTTAATTTGCCAGTGTTGCATCAACGAGGAAGTTGGTGTTCAATTAATGTGAAAAGTCCCTCAACTTGAACCTAATGCTGCTTTTATCCACATTAATTTTTTGGCAAAAGAAGTTTATCCCTGGAAAATCTGGTTATTGAAAAAAATATTTTTTTCTCTCGCAATGGATGTTTCCTGCAGATATGTTGATATTAACCTTGTTTTGTCATTGACTGGGCATGATGAGCTAAGTACCTGAACGGAAACTGAAAATTGACGTCGTACGAAGAAGGTCTGACGATGTGGAATATTTCCACAACTAAATGGACAACTTTGTGTTTTCCAATATGGGACCGGTTTCAGCTTTTAAGCCATCATCAAGTACCAATGGAGAGTTCAACATTCTTGGAGTAAACTCTGTGGAAAACAGGTACAGGTATTCACAGGACAGACTTATCTTCAGCATGAAATTATCCATACTAAGAATAAATAAGTACTTTTCCACATAAATTTATTTTTACTTGGTACAACGTGTTTCACAGACTTGCGGGATCAACAGAATTTTCCCTTTGGCTGCTGCCGTTACGTAGATGAGTTTCAGGATGCAATTATTATTGTTTTAGTAAGGTTTTCGTGTGTTACGAAATTTCTATGAGCCACTAGCCAAATACAATTCTGCGTTTTTTTCGAAAAATAACACCATAATTTGCGGGTATGATCACTGTTAACCAATCGGTGCAGCGTTACCAGTGGAATCAATGAGAGGCTTGCTTCGGCAAATAGTCCAGTGGGAAGGAACTTCTCAGATACGCATCGTTAGTCATTATCGTAAAATGTCACATTATCGGAAATTCGCTCCGAATATTAATTCGTTACAGCACTTCAATCCTAATACCCTGAAAGTGTTCCTTATTAAATATCACCTGGTTTGGTCCACATACCTGTTCGCAAGATATTTCTCGCGGGAATTTTCCATCTATATTTGGCCTTTTATTACATTTTTTGCCTTAAAATTCCTCCATAAAATTGCTTAGATGTCATTTGATTCACATTCTGGCGTCTTAGAAAAGTGTCCATTGCTTGATGTGAACAACAAAATTTTGCCATTTTACGATTTTTCTCGGTACTGGAACTTGGAATCACACGATGTTAAATGTGATAATGGGTAACAAATGGAGGAAATACTCTTTTTCTTTTTACACTAAATTTTATGAGAAGAAAATTCTCCCAGTGAATTGTGTGGTAATAAAATTTAGGCACCTTGGCTCCTATAGCTAGATAAACGAGGTATGTATTACAAATACCTATATTCGTTAAATAAACTCTCATCAGTGAAAGCAGTATCTTTCAGTAGGGAAGTTAGATGAATGTTCCTCACAGCTTTTTCCATATGTAGTTTTATTCTTCACGCCAACTTTTACGTTACAGAGTAACATCTTCAGGTCAAATTTACTCTGAAGATGTTTCTCTGCAACGAAACCATGGTCGTGAAAAATAAAACTATTTGCGGAAAAAGCAGTGTTGAAAACTCACCTAACTTTCCTACTATGAAAGGCTTCCACAAAGTTACCGTCCCAAAGCCCAAGCCCGCCATAAAGGACCGAAATCGTTTCTTACAGTATCTTTTAACCAATTAAAACGGAAAGGTGGGCTTCGATATTAGTTAGATCACCTAATTTGCAGTGGAATCTCCTTAAAGAAAGTATTTGATAGAACATATAAATCACAACAATAGGCTACCGTGTACCTATGTCGCGTTAGGAATTTATATGCGTCCAATAATCTTCCTCTGGTATTCTTATCTCGCGCGCCAAACTCTCGTGGTCCAAGTTTTCGTTGTGTTATGTTACACCCGGAAGAAAATTAAAGCAGGTGAGTTAATCGCGATGCAAGTGATTTGAGGAGTAAGCAGCGGAGGTGCTAAACAGAGGCCGCGCTCCGTGTTCCTCCGGCGGGTTCCTTCGGCCCATCAGGTCAGTTTGCGACGGGAGAAACTGGTGCAGTCACGTGATCATGAATGGGAGTTCTGGGCGGGTGAGCGCGGGAGGAGGGGGAAGGAGGCCTTTGAGGCGGTGACCAAGGTATCGCGATCTTCGGAATCGCTGTTCTCTTAACTCCTTAAAGACATGGTAGCGAGATCTATTGTCCATTGAAAAAGTCGAGTCCCTCGAGTTTAGGAAGCTGTATCTTCATGTAGGGTTAACAGATTTTTACGAAATAAAAACTATGTGATATAATGACCATTCCTACGATTATCGATGCGTGTTGAAAAATTTTCCTTTACTTATCTGCCCTTCTACGATATTTAATTGAAAAAAGTCACTATTTTCGGCGCTCAAAATCCGATTTCCCAACTTTATGTTATCACTGTCCTCTTAACATCAGACGTAGAAACTGGCAATTCTGATAAAGTTAGCTAAACATGTTATTAACGTAATAAAAGAAATAAATTGTTTATAAGTGGAGTTTTACTCGAGCTGGTGCAAAAGTTGTAAACCTCCTCTTATTTCGAAACTAATGATGCGATTGAAATTTGAGGTTTACTGCTGTGACGCGCGGTGACGCCTGCATTACAAATATGTACCTACATAAAAAATAAACTTTTTTAATGGACAGTAGTTGGTTTGTTTTTAACTTTTCTCAATGATCGGGAGGGAAAATCGCTTTGCTGATAAGTCATTTTTAACGACATGCTTCAGTAAAATCATTAATAGAAAGCGGTCGCTCGCAAGAATGTAAATATTGCCTCGCTTCTTTCCGCTTGGCTTTAGGTTTGATTGAAAATTGTTGCCTACAAGCGAAGTGCTTTAAAATGCATTGTGATTTATCGTTTGGAATAAATATTTTGCTGTAGTAAGTATAGCATAGTTAACCCCTGTGTTATAATGTCCGATTTAACTTAACCATGAGGGGATTTAGCCTTAATGTTTATGCGAGGTTTACTGAGAGTTTGTGTTCTTGATAGTACATAGTAATTGTACGTTAGATTGTTGGTTAGTGGGCGTGAGCGTTAATAATGGGTGATTGTAACAATACTGAAAAAATGCTAAAAATAAAGCAAACCAAATAACGGGCCTAACTATAGTTAATTAAATATTGTGCTGTGAATTTATCGATTGCCTTTGTTAAGACATAGAAATGAATGGAGTAGTCAGTGGAATGGATTCCTAGCCGGCGAGGATAATCGCTACCGAAGGGCTAACGAATAGCTCTTAACAAGTTTGCAAATAGATCTGATGAACACCTCTTTGGGATGGATACTATATTACACGTAATGCCACTGCGTTGCATGTTAACTGCAATTAACGTTTTCGTTGAGTATATTCTTTTATCGTGTTCCCTCCCGCGTCAGCGTTGTATGGTGACAACAGTTTCATCTCCGACCTGAAGACGCAGGCATGAATGAAACTGTCGTCGTCGTACAATTCAGACGTGGAAAGACACCCAAAAAGTTAATAGATTCAGTGACAAGGAACTTCGCGGAAGTCTTTTTTTTAAATCCGGTTAACATTGAACGTGATAACATGACGTTATATGAGACAGTTGAACTTGGTCATGTGAGAGTTCACGACTCACTTCGGGATACTAACTCAATATATGGCTCTCATTATACTGCTCCACAGCTACCTATGTAGTTAACTTAGCCAATGACTCAGATAAGTTATTATAAAGTTGAAACCGAGTAAAAGCTACTTTGATGGGTAGACATGCACCGCCAACGTAGAGATTGGGAAATGAATAAGGGAAGAAAATATCTTTAAGATGTGGTCGAATATTTTGGAGATAGTTCGTGTGCACAGCTAAATGGATTGCGATTTAAAAATAAAAAATGTTCTACGAAATTATGGAAGGAGACAGTTCGTCAATGTGGTGACTAAAGTACCGGCTTTCCATCCCGTGGACGAACGTCCTAACGCCGGCGTTGGAGATTTTTCTTTGGAATCCCTATCTCTACTTGGGTGCCATGTGGAGGGCACTTCAACGTAAGTAGTCCGTTCGTCGAATGAAACAAACCGTGGTTCCCATGTTTCCTTTCGTTTAGAGCTAACCGGGTTTCTCTTCACCCCCTCCTTCATTTCCCATACATAATCAACGTAAGTAAAGAGAGAATATTCATCGTTGGCTGTGCGGAAGACTAAGGCCATTATAGTCAGTACTTAGTGGCGCTGTGCTCTTATATTCAATGTAAACGTGCCTTTAATTTTCGCAGGTGTTCAGGGAGTGTACAAATCAATCATTCGCAAGTCTTTTCGTGACTTGACAATTGAGGTCTCCACTGCGGTGACTTAACTGCCGCGATGTCCACCGAGCACCTGAATCCGTACGTCACTCACCGACCTAGTTATGAACAGGTTTGTGCCTTAACGTTGTCTCCACGAAGTGTCGAGGAATTTTTAAACCGAAAAAACTATCTTTCTTTTGTAACATAGATTTCTCAACAGATATGCTTCTGTTCCTTTTTTTATTAATTTGAACTCGCCGCGAATAAATGGGGAAAACAACCTGTACCTGTTCAGCAATTCATGCATATCTCAGAAGGAACATGAGCATAAGCATTTAGCTATAATTTTTGAAAAATTATTTTCTCGACAGAAAAAAAAAATTGTGGCAGCTTTAATTGAATCCACATCGGAAGGTAAAAATATCATCATGGCCTTGTTCTGTTTATGATACGCGTAGGTATTTGCCGTTGAGCGTGGCCACTGAAGTGATGCTAATCGTAGCTGCTTTGAAATAGTCACAGGACGTTAGTTGTATCCTTTCAGTTACCCTGTAGAAGTTATCCTTTGGAACTGGTTGGATTTGGTTAGATTACGTACAGAAAAATCCTCAAAAAAAAGGATTCGGAAACCATCTCACTTGTGGTAAGGAACGGAATGCGGTCGAACTAAAACTTACTGAAAACAATACACCACCTCGCTGTGGCGAATGCTACACCCCTCTGAGTTTGAGACTCCTCATGAAGCAGTTTCACAAATACTGGGACGAAATTGCCTCGCTATGGATCAGTGGTGATCCTAGAATACGCTCTAGGTGATGTCCCTGATCGTCTTAGCCGAGTTATCGATTTCCTGAAACAAACGAAAATATTCAACTTATTATAATAAATACACTATGGCACTAGTAAAAGCTCCTTTTAACCAATGTTACTGTAAATAATAAATTATTTTTACATTATAATATTTGTAAGGAAATTTTTAACCGTGGGTTGGATGTAGTGCAAATGACCTTAGCCGTCGACGCACTCTAATTCAAACTACTTCTACCCTCCTAGGTGCGAAAAAAAACTATCAGCAGTTGACGGTCCCTTCAAATCTAATTCTACCTACTTGGATTAAACTCCACTTATTATTTTTATTGTTAATTATTTGTTTAATGCTGTATCAAATTCGCTACAATTTTGGTCCTCATATGGATCTTCTTTCCCGCCAATTCTTGCTGCTGCCCTCCCATTGGTTCGTTTCAGAATTCTCCTCCAAGTGTAGTCCAGGTGGTATCCCTCGTCTCGGTTATAATTGTCCGTCCGGGCTATCTCAATTGATTCCCTAATTAATCTAGGTTAATATCTGCCCTCTCTCACTATCACCTTGGTTTCGTCAAATTTTACGTCGTGTCCCGGGGTCCAGGCGTGCTCAGATAAAATTGTGAACCGGCATCTTCGACCTGAAGACGCTGGCAGTAGTGCCAGCGGAACTGTTGTCATCACCACTGCAACCATCGCGGTAGAACCCGAAAAAATGACAGAAAGATGGATGAAAGACGTTCTGAGAGTTGAGGGCATGTTGTACAGGGTGATTGAGAGCAGAACGCCGGTAGTAAAAAAGACCTAATGGTGAAGGCCTAAAAGGTAATTACCGAGACACAAAACGATGCGATAACTTGTGTAAAGGAAGTCTAACGCTTGATGATCTCGGATCCATACATCCCCTTTCGTTGGACAATTGAGAGCCCAACCTTAAACGTCTTACTTGAATTGTTCCTAAAGGTCTTAAGAAAACTTTGATATCGTGGATTTGTCTTTTTCCTCAAGTGCCTTAGGTGCAAGAATTGACCGATAAAGTAACTCTTATAGTATAACGCCCAGGGCCTAGCCACGTTAAAACACCGGTTCCCGTCAGATCACCGAAGTGACGCAATTTTGGGTCCGGACGGGGGTTCCGGTTGGTGGGGCGACCCTCCTCCTTACCCTCCTCCGTACATCCTCCATGGTGCTCTTATCCCTTGTCTGCAAGTGGTGGGCAGGTTAAATGTGGGAAGGTACAATGGATCCAAAGGGGTCCATTGTACCGGCTAAATGCCCGGGGCGAAATGCCCGGAGGGTTCCAAATCAATCCAATCAATCCATCCAATCAATCAACTACTATAATATGCTTTTTTGGGGCAGCCCCATGATAAAAAATTCTAATGCATAACACTAGAATAAACACAAAATATTGTAGCCGTGTCAAAATTTGTTTTACCTGAGACGTCAAAACATACCTTCATAATGAAAGAGTGAATAATCGCTATTATAATAAAAAAATGCGATTTATAATGGAATGTTAACTACGCCTAACCTCTAAATATAGATCTATAACTTCATATTTAACATTATACTTATTGCATGGAAATCACCAAAAAATTGCGAGTGTATCCTTCAGGTTCAGGTAACGGTTAGCGGAATAAATAAATATTTGCCCAAAATATTGAGCAGGTGTAAGAATTTAGCAAAGTGGCAGTAGAAGCAGGAGAGGAAAATTGAGCAGAATGTCTATAGCTAAGAAGACGTCATGATATCCATTGCAACAACTCAACTTTGTACTTATCCTCACTTTATTAACATCCCCACTAATACATGCAGTAGTAAAATTCCTAAACCTCAACCAAAAAAAAATTCTCCCATCATTCCCTTCCCCCCTCTGCTCCCTTTCTCCCACCTCAAACCACCCGGACTTTTGAAGAAATACCCGTCTGTATATATAGACTGGTTGATGCGTTAGAATCATCCAGATGTCTTTCAAAGGTAAAACCGGTCGCAGATGTTAACAAAGTGGGGAAAATTACAAAATTGTCTTATTATAATGGATATCATTCACACGAAGTCATTCCTGAAACCACCAAAAACACTTGAGGTACCACGAGCATGGAAGTAAGGAATCGCTTCGATAAAAAGTTTGGAGCATTTTCTAAGATCTTGATAGCTTGGGCAGTTAAATTAACAGAAGGAAGAAGATTGTGGGCGATGGGGATGTGGTGCTACCGAAGAATGGTGATGACCAAACAGACGGGAGTGAATTACTAATGAAGATGTCTTAAGGAGGGATGGGGAGAGAAGATACTTCTTGAAAATTCTGGGAAGTAGGAGAGACCTCTACATCTACGAAATGCCATACAAGCCACATCCAGGGTGTATGGCTTGGGGTTATTCCACACCAGGCAATCCATTCTCGTCTCAGGGTAAATCAGAGCCTCGCACGCTCGCAGGACGAGAAAGCAGACTGGGGAACAATACAAGACCAAATCATAAACCAAGGACATGGTTCGTTGGCGAACATGTTAACATCCAATAAGCGGGTTCACGTATCTACTACTATTGCTTAGTATGACTAATCCTTTAGATTCATGGATACTACGAGATATTAATTCGTGCAGAAAATAAAATCATGTCGAGACATTTCAATATGAGATGAGGCGGTAGTAATTTTTGTATCAATAATAGTAAGACAAACTTTCGTATACATTCTGAGACATAACCTCTTGAAAGCAATGGAATACGGTGGAGTTTATGGGAAGGATTGCATAGGAAGACCGAGGATGATATTCATAAGGCAAATTATAGGAGTGTGACGATGAAGACTCAATAAAGATCAAAATCGCGTAAAGCTTTTAAACAAAATCAAGTGGGTTAATTTGGCAAAAACAATCTTCGGATTGATGGATTGTGATGATGATGACATTGCGAATTGAGTATTTACTTCTCACTGGCATTTATTTCTGCTTTCTTTTCTTTTACACGATCTGGGAGAAAATGAGATTTTTTCATGTCGCATGCACAAAACCTTTTTGGAGTAATATGATATTTGGCTTGTGCATGGATGAAACATCATATGTTTAGCTTCACGTAAATGGTGGAGTCAACGGTGTTGTTTGCTTCTCATTTTCGCGCTTCTGTTTTTAATATTTTCGGTGTCGTGTGAAAGGAATTGCCAGTCATTCAAGCGGTAGAAAACCAGTTGCGAGTGTGATTGAAGAAATGGGCTAAAAAGCGCGCGGTATGTTTCGCGTGTTTTTTTCCGAATGGAGAATCGCCAAGCGGTGAATACTACGTGTCTTTATTTCGAAATCCGATGAGCGATCCTCTTTTAAGTGTCATGCCTGTGGATGCTTGTTGGTGTTTTTTGGCGCGGTAAATTTCCCCACTTATCTCTCCCATTCATGTGGCCTTCACTTTTTTTTGCATCCGTCTCATTAGCCTTTGTGAGAAAAATAAGACCCCACTAACAGATTTTAGCACATGGCTCGCGTAACTCGGGGTTAACAATGTCACTTGCGGTTTGGAAATTTTGATTTGAAAATTTGAAAAAAACTGGGATGCTAATTTCTAATATATTTTCAAAACTTTAGCGTCAGTTTGATATTCATTGCAGATATACCATGTACCAGAATATTCAAATTTCCCTGCTCAGTTGTCCCCGTTATTGCTCCATGGAATTTGCAGATAGTTTATACTGCTAATCCACAGCTGACTTTACCTACACTCAAGGGGGTTATTTTGTAATCTCACCGTTTTAACGACTCTTTGCGGGAAGGCGGGAGATCCGTTTCGCTCTCTTTATGATCGGCTCATGATCGGCCAAGGTCCGATGGTAGCTCCATTTCACGTTCCTAACGACAGGTGAGATGGAACTTATGAAATGCGGAGCCAAATGAAACGGATCAAGAGTCGAAAGAGCGGATGAATCAAATGAATAGACCGGCAGCTCACCACTTAAGAGCCGAAGATGGCCACGCCGCCTGGGTGGCGGAGTTGAACTACGAAAAATTACGTAATTTTCCACATTTTATGACGTATTCTCACTTGAGTGAGATTAAAAAATAACCCCTCAGGTGTCCATCTGGTGGCTTCATCGGAGCATTAATTGGTCCTGTTATCAATCTCTCAAATGAGCGGCGTTAGCTCGTGGAATAAAATTCCATTAAAAGAGTACATGTTTATGTCTTTTCGACGTAATTGGCCGTTGGCAAGCAGGGCCCTAGATCTCCATCGACCTGTAAAAGTGTTTAGTACGTAGCTTAAATTTTAAATTACGAAAATAAGCACTTAAATCATGCAGATATTGTAGTAGGGTAAAAATGTCTTTTTCGCGGAATATAACTAAAATCAGTATCTTGTTGAGACATATCAAGACAATAAAATCATGGTGGATATCTTTGAATTCAGAAAGGTTGAATAAATAATAGTAATAGTAAATCACCGGTATTTCAAGGGCTCCTATTATCATACTATATATTTAATTCATTTCCCGTTATTCCTTTGTAATGCTCATTGGTTAGCCATTATCGTTCAATACTTAGAGGAGTACTTGCATACGTTCTAAATATACTTATTCATGCATAAAATATTTCCCCTGAAAGATCGTTTCTGGCTCCATAATTTCATGATATAGGTAAGTAAAATTTTAAAAACATGAAAAACAAAGTTCCAACAGTTTTACTATTGATATGGTTACTTCCGGCAAAAATAGCATGTATGTACTTTTTTAGGGATATTTGAGAGAAATACGGGCATTGATAAAAATCATCTTAATTTTGGACAACCAATTCATATTTAAGACATTACAGTTCAACTACCGGGCCCAATAATAGACAGTTTCTACGATGTTAATTTAAAAAAATATTTTGATGAAGGAGAATTTTTTAATTAAAGGACAGATTCTCTTCCACCCGGCCAAATTATTCGATTCGTACCAAATAGAGATTAATGGCCCATGCGCATTTAAAAGATTTTATCGTAATTAAAGTGACAATTTAAAGACTTGCATATGTGGTGTGCTATTTATTTTCCTTCCTTCATCAACTTTCAGCGAGTAAACACTTGTATGCTTAAATCACTGCTGTATTGCTGGTGGAATTCCTTGGTTCAATTCGCACATTTTGACCCAATTCGAAAAGTGATTTTGCAGCAATCCGGCACAAGTGAAGTTCATCGCCTTATGGAATGTTTGTGTGAGTTGCTTTAAAAATCTCCTGTGGATTTTCTCTTGGTTCACGAAGAAAAATGGTGTTACTTGATACCCCTTGCAGAATTGTAATTTTTCACTGCGAAAAGTCAATGTTCATTGCTTTGAAAATTTACTATAAAACAAGGAAATCTTTTTGTTCATTCTATAGCCGTGGAAGTTTTATTTCTTAAGAGAGAACTGTGGAGCTAAATAAAGATTTTTATTTTAAAATTTTAAAATTAACGTGTGGCGCGTGGCGCCGATGATTGCAGTTGATGCCACATAATATAAAATGTAGCAGTACTAACTGAAAAGTGGATTAAATTCCCACTCTGCTGTGTCAAAATCGCTTCATCAGCCCTGCCCCAATCTTTCTTCACTAGAAATAGTTTAGGAAACGAAGTATTTACACCTCTGCGATAATGTCAGCGTGGCTTGCGACAAATTGGTTGCAAACTTGTTATCCCCAGATAACCGAAAACATTTAAAATTAAAAAATAAATTAAACATAAAATATCCATGATAACTAGGAAATGCTTACTGAATAATCTACGATGCAATACCTATAATGGAGACAGAGATAAATGGGTTGCCTCCATCGCCATATATATCCCTGTTACATTGGCTTTTGCGGTTGCATTATGATTTTATTTCTTGGATTGCTTCCTTCACTCTTTGTCGTGAATAGTTGTTGAACCCTTACATTAGAGCAAGGAAGTTTCTGTTGCTTATCAAGCAAGGAAGTTTCAACGCTGAAGAAATTAACTAATTGATAAGTCATAGGTGTACCATGTCGATTTATTGCATGGTTATAATTCATAGGGAATCGTTTATGTTAGCTTTTAATTATTGAAATCGGATTTTGATAAATTCATAATGTACAACACTCTTAGTTGAACAGAAACATTTTATTTAAACATTAAAAAAAATACAGAGCTCAAGTATACTCCGATGCATGTATCAACCTTTACCGTTGCATTTATGTTTCGCACTCAATTTCAATGCGAAACGGTCCGTGAGTCATGTAACATCGATTGTCGTCGGAGAATGTGAAGACCCATGTCACACGTTAGAAGGAAAGCGGATTCCTAAAGAGAGCTTGAGTGGCTCGTATCGAAAGCAAGCTCCTTTCAGTCGAGAGATTTTTTTTTCTTAACTTGCGGAAATCTTGAATTTCAAGGTCCACGTTGGGTTCTTTTTTATTTTTTTTGAAGAGGCAAAAGAATGTCCTCATCCGCTTCCTTCTCTCTTTCACACGATTTCCCGCTTCCATTTAGTCCAAATGCTGGAGAATAAGGATGTCAAAACATCGGAAGGTCGTAGAGCTCTCATCGTCTCGGCATTCGCCCTTCAGTCGTAGCTGAGGACTCTCCAGATCACTCATGGCTCATTCTCTGGAAGAAGAAGAACAAATCATTTTAAACTTAAGTTCCATGCCACAAATAAGTGTGGCTAAATAAATTTTTTACGGTATTATCTAGGTACCTATGAGGTGAAACCTTAGTTCCTGTCACCGTCAATTACGATGGTCTCTATTTTCCTGGCATTTCCTATCCATTATTTATGCAAAAAATATGCTGAGACCCGTCAGTCACAGTGGGGGGAACATTCATTCCTCACACGCAAACAGTTTATGAAGGCTGTGTGAGTAAATTTCATTTTCTTACGCATAAATGACGTAGAATTTTTCGGCAAACAACGTCATCATATGAAAATAAATATTTCTTCTGAAAAATTACGCGAGCACAGCGGTGTCAAAACACCACGTTATCGGAACCCCGCGGATGACGTCATGAAATTTTACCGCAAAAGGCTAAGCGCAACGCGTTTCCATACGAATATCTGCTTGTTCATTCTAATTGGACGAAAATGATCGTTTTCATTTCCGTTATGGAAGACATTGTGCCAGTATAATTTGATAATTTCTGCTAGATACGCGTTGACTGGAGATGGAGCATAGATGGTGATGTCAAGCCATTGAAATGCCGAATGAGATTATTTGACTTTTAAAAAATTTTGACGCACTTATTTTGGTTCAGTCAAATTTACTGTCACGAGCACTACTCAAATATGAGGAATAAATGTTATGCATTGTCCCCATTACATTAACGAAGTGCATGCATTATATGGGAAGCAGAAGGAAAATACTCAGTAATTTACATTTTAACGAACAAACTAATCTTACTTAGACTTTAGATTGTGGGGCATACAAGAAGCTTCAATTTTTAGAAGTGAGTAATGCAAACATCCCTACATAACTTCACTTATGTCTTTTCACTTGTGTCCGCTATAAATACCAGTTGCCATGACTTCAAGCGTGCAATCCATGCATCGGCCAAAGTTTTGCTCGTACGCCTGTCTCCAATCCTTCAATACGACCTATTATTAACATCAATTACCAGAACTAAATAACTGTTTCTAGCTTAACGGTGTGGAATCGTCCTCTGAGGATGGAAATGAGCACCAACTACGTAGATTTCACTAAATGTTATATAACTACATAGGTTTCAACACCTGAGAATAACATAAGGCGTTTAAATCTAGGTAGTAACAAACAAAAGGTTCAGTGGGATTTACTTAACTATTGCTCATTTTATTATCTGGCTGACTAGATGAGTATAGTGTTGGATGTTCCCTATTGGTAGTGTATGTGACAAAATGAGGAACTTAAAAGAATTGCAATCTCTTCCTGTATAATCAAGCATTCATATAGTTTTCCATCTATTCATCTTTACAGCTAATGCAATGTCCTGATCGTTTACTATATTTTATGACTATAACCAGGACCAGCGTTTAATAAAGTTGAAATATTTACCCCAATATTTTCAGTTAACTTGCTCCTGTTAGACTTTTTGTCGTGAATTTGCGTGTGGTAGTGAGGAACTATAACAGTACTCCATACTAATGAAAAATCCACTGTAATACCAAAGAATATTAGCCTAAGGAATCAGAAGGTTCACTAATTGGAAAGAAATTTTCAAATTAAAAAGAAACTTTAAATTTACTGCACTGTGAAAGATCAGCGGAGTGATCTTTCTAATTCTGTAGTTCTATACTACTCGGTGGTAATACAAAGTCCCCTCACAAATCACTGCTTTTAAAATAATTAGCTTTCTCGTTACGACGGTTGGTGTTTTCTTCTTTCTTATCTTCATTTAATTAACGCTTTCATCATTGCAATATTTCCGCCAGCACGTGTTGCTAATCCATAGCTGGCAAGGTTTTTACGCAATGGAATGATAAATGCGGCTATAACATTTTACATAGGCGAAAGATATTCTGAAATTATATAACCACTATCTTACTCTCAGAAGGGAGTCCTTCTTCTGGAGAGCCCTTTTGTCAACAGCTCTCTCTTCAATCAGGGAAATGCCTCCTCCAGCGGCAGCCGGTCCAAGATCCTCTGGGCTAGACCTTTGTGTAACTCGGAGAGCGCCTTGTTAAGCTCCGGCGCCAACTCTCGGATTACATCACGGCTGTTCTCGTTCAGGAACCGGTTTGTGGTATCGCCTGGTCAAAAAATTTAAGAAAAGGAAATAAGAGAAAAGAAACAAGATTGAAAAGAATGCAGACTGGCGGGCGTTATCTCCTAATCGCCAAGTTTTTCGGCAACTCGAAAGTCATAGTGTGTGAGGCCCGTGTCGCGCAACCGTCCCCGTTATAAAAGTCAGCCGTCGTGTGAGGTGCGTGATTTTCTTTTTTTATTAATGACAGCTGGCGGTTCCATGACTTATTTCCTCATTTCACCTTATGTGGAACGGTGTTTAAGCCATTGCTTAATGAGGGAGAGATGTTGGCTATAATTCTCTCCTCAGAGTGGGCAGTATTGAAATGACCTTGATAGGTGGACTTAAGCCTTCGTGAAGTAATACCCGAGGGTGGCTTGCCTTTGTGGATTGACCTAAGTCATCGAAGTAAATAAAATTAAAGTTGAAAAATTTAGGAATTGAAAATGAAATGAAAAGAGCTTAATAGAAGTGTTGAACGAAACTATGACGTGGATTAAGAATGACTCGATAGGAATTCGGCTGTGGCCGTCAACTGTTGTTGATACAGATTTATGGACATCAACAATCTATCATACGTTTATACAGTTTTTTAAAATCAGCGGGTTCTCTTTTTAAGGCAAGAATAATTGAACGTGTAAATCTCGTTAATTTTTACAAATTTCTCCGAGGTAGGAGTTTAATTCGTCGCATATAAAGGGGAGGAACCGTTGAAGTAGCAATAGCAGCGGATGGCCGAGCTTTACATAGCCCGTTAGCTAGGGTACTGCAAACCATCTTCAATGGTGGAGGTGCACTGTGATTGATGTAGGATAAAGTTCAATCAAAGAAAGACAAAGGTAATGATGTTTTCTGACAATAGATGGGTGTAATGTATATTGAGTTGTGAGTATATAAAATGTCAGGTAGGAACAGCTCACGTATCTGGGTTGCATTCCAGAAAAAATGGGATTCATAGCGTGGACGTTAGGTACAGAACTATTTTGACTAAGTCAACACCAGCGATAAGAAGGGGATTCTTTTGGTAAGGCATCTTGCCATTGACCTTGGTTGGCTAACTAACCTATCGGAATTTTATGCCTTTAAACATGTCATCACTTCGAAAGCCTGACATTTTGGAATTGACCTCTAGTCATCAAAGTGAATGGCCTGAGATCGGGTGAAAGCAGGTAATAAATAATTAAATTCAGTGAGCTTGTTGGAGTCTTACGGATTTAAATTAAACTCTCACATGGGTGAAGGAGGATTAAACAGGGCTTGTGTCTGCCCATTATTATTGTCAGTGGTCTCTTGCCACTGTCACTCAATCATCAAGGGCGTTCAAGTTCAGCAAATTCGAAAAAGTGTTAAATACGAAGACATTTTCAAGCGTTATTTGTTAATTTTGTCGGCCTCTGTGGTGGTGGGTATCGATCTCACCTACCAGCCTTAAGGTCGCGGGTTCGAGTCCCACTTGGGTGGTTTTTCCACATCCAGGGCATGATTGTGTGTTGTACATATAAGAAATAGGTAGTCATTGGCGAAAACTGTTACCCATGGAAAATTTATTATTATTATTTTATAGTTTACGCTTTTATTAGTGAAGGTGGCTGTCAGCTTTATTCTTTCAGGCACGATTTAGCCTAGTTGGTGAGGTCAGAAGTTCCTGGGATGTGGAGGAAGGGTGGGAAAAATCCGGCGTAGAACTTAGTATAATCTAAACGAAAGTTCCTCAGGGATCCTTAGCTAGAAGTCTCATCTGGCTTGCGGATTATTGCAATCGAAGTCTTTTCCACTCGGAACCCATCTAGAAACAGAGGCTTTGCTTAATATCTCCGTCATTGCCGGGGTTAGTGGCTGGGCCACGATGATGGGTAGCCAGTCAACCAGCACGCCACTGCAACCAGCACGCCAACCCGAAGCCCGATTTTATTCGTTACGTATTAATAGGTTAAGGAAGGGTGAGGCGGAGTGACCTCTTTGCCTTTAGCTGCTAAAATAAGATTAAAGATGAACAATAATTTCATGAAAATTAGGTCATTTACGAGTGTACATTTACGTATGTGTGCAGTGCGCATAGCAATACTACGTCCGGACGAGGCGGACGCACGAAATCGGAGGTCAAGAAATAGTGTGGGAAGAGTAGCTCGAATTCAGATTAGTTTCCGGTCCCCGTCTGTGCAGCTATCAACTACACATCGGCGAAAACAAATGATGAGTTGTTAGTAACTTGCTGCGCAAGCAAGTACAACAAAACATTAAGATAGCTTCTTCACTTTAAACTACTAATTGATCAATTAAAGTCTTAAGAAAGAGATTTAAACTTGAAAATTAAAACTTTGGCAACTCACCAAGAAGTGCGTCTCCGTTGAATAAATTTCCCAGTTGAATACTCGCACCGTCCGGCTTGATGTCGACGTTGTATTCGTCGATTTGGAGGTAGGATTTTCCATTCTTCTTAACAGGCGTTCCTTGAAACGACCAGGTAATGTCGGAGTCATCTGTTGAAAACAATGAAAAAAACAAGTTTACGCTTTTGGGAAATTCGTGAACAACTGAAATATACTTATCATACCCTTCAGCATACATCAGGCATGAATATTTTTCTTTTCTCACAGCCTCAGGCTGGCTCCAAAAGGTAAGGTGCCTCTATTGTATTACTGTGGAGAGAATGTTGGGTAAGCGTGAAAGAACTCTGAAGAGAACAGGCAGCGTGAAGGGGACAAAATAACAAAAAGGTAACTTATGGGCCCAGTATTGAGAAAACGCATAGTTTTGTGAAGGAAAAAGTCACGTGTGACTGTGTCAGGGGTCCAGCCGATTTACTTCAATACGTCTGTGTCAGCGGGTATAATTTAGCGGCCGTCCGGGTACTTGCGTAGTCGTTCGCGAAGTTTCGACTTACTGAAACCCCCTGGACCATTCTACCTCAGAAACAGCGGTACCGACTACTGGCTCACTGAACACTCATAGCAATATGATGCGTTTTCTCACATTTCTACTGAGCTTTATAGTGCGTATGGACCCGCATCTGAAATTTATTCTTGAGTTGTCTTTCTTATTTTTTTCTTTATTTCTTATTTTGATTTATTTCCAACAAGTGGTATACGAAGCTTGTATTTTTCTTTAGTCGGCGGATATAGACAAAAGCTTTAGTTCGACACCAAAATCAGCGTGCTAGCGCTACGAAGTCACGAGATTTACATGCGCTGAAATTTCCTTCCACGATCAAATAGACCGTTAGTTGCCGAGGACATCCGCTCGCGCTGCTTTGTACATGTGCGTCCCTACCTATAGGTGATGCTCGCATAGCATTCGCATACATGATAGAACTACACTGCATTTGCTTCAATCGTGTCATTAGTCACGAAGTCATACTGTCGTGATGGGTCACCCTGAAACAGTTACATTGACGATTCCGTCCTAGCACTACGTTTTTTGTTTGGTTTTAAAGACACATCCGCGTCGAAAAGCTAGAGAAGATTTGAATATTAATTCACCTTAAAAAAAATGGTACATACCATATTAGGTGTCGTCACTTAATACATCCATGCATACAACATACACATAGAAATAACATTCATAATGTACTTGCATGCATATTTCAGTCTTAGAGTTCACTGAGACTACAATTATACATCTCTTCAATTGAATACAAAGGATACCTTATCAACAAATCTCTTAGCCTCTTCCTAAATTGAATAGGACCTTCTGCTCTAATGTGGGTTGGTAACATGTTGTACATTCTGACATTTACCTTATGAAAGGATTTATAATTTAATGACAATCTACAATAATCAACATTAAAATTATTTCTTTGCCTCGTATTATAATTGTGTATAGTAGATCTGGAGGCAAAAGTCTCCAAATTGTCCTTCACATAGAGAAGTGCTCTAAATGCATATAGGCTATACACGTCATAATTCCAAGTTGGGAAAAAATATTACTCGCAGTCGTGGAAATTATCGGTACAACTAGGCAAGTGCCTGCCATAAAATCGTTGGAATACCGATGATGATTATAAATCAAATGAAAGTTAGTTGAACTTCGTATCGAGAAGCTTCTTTGGTTGTAAGGGCTAGGTTTTCTTTTCTTGTAATTGAAGCCCAATTAATGAGAAATTCTTCTGTCTTTTGTCGATACAGCGGTTGGAATGCATCAAATAAATGGCGAATAAAAATTTAATGGAAAGTGGGTTCTTAGGTAAAGGTGAGTCGTCCGCCTCATTGAGGTCCGGATGATGCAAATCCACCCTCTCTCAAGGACTTCCGCGAAAGTATCCTGAATAACTCTCGGGCGAGAAACAGGTTCCATTTACACGTTTCGACGACTCCGAAATGGGTCGCCTTTAGAAGCCATGAAAATATTAGGAAAAAAAACGAGCCATCTGAAGGAAAAATTCCCTGATATGAAAGTAACTGCTGGAAATCAATGAAGCCATTAATTTCATTAGGATTTTTTACGCTTGTAACTGCTATTAAAGTCACAAAACCAATAAGGAAAGAATAATCTGACAGGATACAGTGTTGACTTTCTGAGCTGGTTTTCACTCTTGTTCTTGATTAGCTGCTAGACTTGAGTTCTACTGTGAAGCCTACTTAATTATATTTTCAATTTATGAATATTTAATGCTAACTTTTACAATACCATATACCAAAGAATGCCAACATCACTTCTTCAAGAACACATTTCTAACGAGTAAATTTCATTCAATCAAATTTAATTCAAATTCCTCATAATTGAGATATTTTTTTCAATGAAATGGTTATTTATTTAACGACAACATATCACAGTTCTGGTAAATTCCATCCAATAGCATTATTTTAATTTTATGCAGTCGCCTTTCTTTGATTTCCCAGCAACGATAGGCGGCACTTGTGGTTCATTTGACATAATGAGCCATTCCCGCCCTAATAGTTAATAATTTTGTGGTATATTGTGTATAAAACAGTTGCTCCTGAGTTCGGTGCTCAAACAAGCCGCTACAGCTGCTGGTAATAATTTTAGATGGTATTTTCTATCAAAGATTCAAATAACTGACCATTAGCTTAACTTTTAATAATACGTCCCGATTGATATGTCCCGGTTTAGGGACATCAGAATAGGGCAATCCTATTCATATACACAAAATCAACGCTCTTTGTATTGTACAAAAACTCCGTGCTCTCATATCAATCGATCAATTTTAAGATGGTTCTACTATGTGAGCCAAAACATGTACTTAATTACACATTTTTATTTATTTGGTTCAAAACATCCTACTAATGCTGATGAAATGGGTTGCCTATTGAAAATCAAAATTAAGGTACAAAATATGCCGATTATTCCCCGAATATATTTTCAATTTAAAATATACCCACGGCCCCGGTGGCGGCGGGGTTAAGTCCTTGCCTGCCGAGGTAAAGGTCGCGGGTTCGAATCCCGCCTGAGCAGGATTTTCACCTCCCAGGGCTTGGTTGTATGTATTCGTATATGCTTTAACACATTGGAGACTGGACGTTACCAGGGGTCTTGAGCCATGTGGACTGCCCAATTTTAGGGTTTTTTAAAATATTATATTTCAGTCTTAAAAAATGACAATGTAATGAAATAAAAAATGAGTTTTAGATAACAATATCATCTTTAATAGAAAGAAAACATGTCAATTATATCTCTTTTTTAAAAAAAATGGCCTATTTCTAAATGATCATGAAATATTGAAGAAAAAAAAAATTTGCCATTCAGCACATACCACACTTTACAATCAATTTTCAGCATAGTTATCCATAGTGTGATATTTCTTAAAGCAGTCTGGTGCACATAAAGCTACATTGCAGTCTGGGCAATACCAACTTGTTTCTTTCCTGGTTGGCTTACCATTTCTTTTCTTTCCAGCCTCGGAACAAACTACACAGACACGCGTTGGGTGTGCCTTGTTTTCTGTAGGTGGAATTTTACCAACAAAATGCCTCCCTATAAGTCTGTTAGTGCATGTTGGTTGATCACCATGGTCATCAATCTTCCCTTTTTTAGTAAATTCTTCTCCCAAACTTGATATGAAATTTGCCAATGTACAATTACGCTTTGTCTCAGGGTTTCTTGTCTCTTTATATAATATAAAGGCATTTGTGATTCCCATGCTGATGAGGTGAAAAAATAGTTTTTTCCACCACTTCATCTGCTTCCTCTTAAATGGATAGTAGGCAATCAATTGATCTGATCTGTCTACACCTGTTTTGTGAATGTTGTAATCAATTACAACATCAGGTTTCCTCTTCCTTTTTGGTCCTTCCCGGGATCGTACAGTTACATCAGTCGTACTAGCTTTGTGGCAAGTTGATAGCATCAACACGTCTCTTGTGTCTTTCCACTTTAGGCATAAGAGGTGGTTTCTTCTCATAAAAATAACACTGCCTTTATTTATTTTCTTCTGCACAACACTCACTTGTGGAAGTTCTTTTCGATTTTTCATACATGTTCCAACAGCTTTTGTTTTCTTCTCCCATAAATGATCAAATATTATCGGAGAACTGTAGAAGCGATCCATGTACACAGTAAAACCTTTGTTGTAATAATCGGAGAGCAGCCTATCCAGAATACCTTGCACACTTGAGTCTACCACACCTTTTCCTGAATAAACTTCCATCCTCAAAACATATCCACAAGATGCATCACACAAGACGTACAGTTTCATTCCATACTTTTCTGGTTTGTTTTTCATATAAACTTTGAAGTGTATTCGTCCTCGAAAGCCACACATTCCTTCATCAATCGTTAGGTTACTAGTAGGAGCAAATGAAGCAGGAAATACTTGACTAAGGTGATCAAAGAATGGACGGATTTTGAATAAGGGGTCATGATTTGGCTGATGTCGAGGAACATAATTATTATTATCATTCAAGTGCAAATTAGACAGAATTGCCTTAAATCTATCACGACTCATTAAGGAAGAAGGGAAAGTGGTAGATAATATCAATTTTTTGGACCAGTAATCACTTAGTTTTGGTTTCTTTACGAGACACATGTGCATTATAATAGCAAAGAATAAATACATTTCATGAACTTTCACTGATTGCCATTTACTCCATATACTATTTGGTTTCAGTGTGTTAGTTCGTTTCAACTTCGTGATGACAGAAGCAGCATACCTGTTAGTTTCTTGCTTAATGTGCTTGATTATGGACGGTGGCATCATAATTGTGAAGCAGTCGAAAGGAGTAGAGGTGTCATTCAGAGCAGCTATAACACCTGATGTTTCTTCAAATATGGGAAGCGTTGGCATTGAATCGATTGAAGTCCATCCAAGTTCTGCATCAGTAGGCTTCTGTCTTCTTTTCGGCGTAGTTTTTCGTTTCTTAGGAGCTGGAGTCTTGCTAGATGTTGATGCAGAAGTCGTATCCTCCAATTGCAACTCTCCTGGTTCAGGTTGGTCTTCAACACCATCCTCACTGTCTGAAATTATTACGAATTCAATAACCGTGATAAAGAGAATTTATAACTTACAACTTACTTTGACTATTATATTTTACATTAGATTGCTATTGCTCTGGGTAAAAAATTGTAAAAAGCATAACATACCACTGTTGTTGTCATCCGAGACTTCATAATCGGGATCCGCATCTGAATCCAAATCATCCACTTCAGATCCAGAGTCTTCACACACCTCTTCCAGTATATCTACAACTTCACTTTCACGTAAAAAACGTGACATTCTTGTTGGAAAGAAGTAATATAGGGGCCAGTAAAAAATTACAATCTCAAAACTCGTGATAAGTCAAAGCAGTCAAAGATTGAAAACAGTAGAACGTGGATATAGTCGACCAGACGACGTGAGCGAGAACCGCTGATGTGCATTCGGCAAGTCACTCTCAAGATAAGTCCAAAAAGTAATAAAAAAATCCTTGAGATGGCAGCACCATTTAGGGAATGCTTTGAAAGATATACAGCAGTAAGTTCTTTCGGCCGATACCCGAGTGCAGCTCGGGGAGCTCTTGCTGCGTATAATACGGAGCAACCGAGTCTGGCTCGGGCGCAGTCCACGTAAGAATAGACGGTCACCCGACCCTGACTCGGGCACCGTCTCGAAAGTGTTAAATGGGTAGTAATTGGTTTCGGCTGTTACCCATAGAGACTTTATTATAATTATTTCATGACCACATTTGTCCAGCCCACGAACTTAGTAAGTCCAACCATAGGAGCCGTTTGCTGCTCCATTTGTATGGAACTACCGCATTTTGACTTTGAGTACGGCAGTGATTCGCTGATAACATTAAGAAAAGTGTTGTTAGATTCCAATGCTTTATTTTTATTCAATTCCCCAGTACTTTTCGCTTCATATTAACAGATTTAATTACAAGGTTATGCAGGTTTTCTCATTCAAATTCACGTTTTTCTGCTGTAATCCGAGCAGTTTCCATAAGAGCTCATGTTAAAATCTCCACTTTCAATGCTAAAAGTAGTAATAGCCTGAATAACCTACTTATTCATCTCAATTTATCAAACGCACTCCAAAGATGCTGTATTTAAGTTTTCAGGATTTCTGGAAAAAGTGATGATGAGGCCAGAGCCGCCTTAAGGTAGCCTTCCTTGTCCAGGAGCACATTTTACATGTGCTCAGAAAACTCACCACGAGCGATAATTCACTGCTTCGTGATAAGTGTTTAGTTGCTCATAGCTCCACCGCTGTGACCTCCTTGAATCTCTCCACCCGCTTGTGATTGGTAGTTGTATGCGCGGCTCGAATGAAATATAAGCATCACACTATTTTTCTGATATCAGGACTGAAAATCGAATTCGACGCATACATTGAATGCGATTGAACTGCTTGCATGATAAAACTTTGAGTTTGCTGAGTATTATTCGATTTTAAGTAATGAAATAAGCGCCGTATAAAACGGACTTTAGAGAAATTTTATCGCTTACTCTCTCTGATATGGAACGAGGACTACACGAGGAACTAAGGCAACTCATTAGCATAGCATGATGCGGAATGTAAAAACTTCGAAAAGCCTTACAATAAAAAGATCGTAGACTCCGATTCCTCATCGCACCAGGAATAGATGAATTGCTAGCTTTCACTCATCGTTTCTTATTAGGTTATGAGTTAGTTGCAATGCTGCAAATGATGAAATTTGATGCTCGCAAAAGGTGTATAAGGTAGTTTTTGGATCATTATCAAAAGTTTTCACTACGAAAATTGGTTTGTAGCAGCTTTCCACTCCACTATCAATTCAGCTAATAGTTTTCTTCCTGCACAAGTCTTTTTTTGATCTCTCATGATTTTCCACATACTTTGTCTTCCTGGACATTTATTCCCATATATTTCTCCCCACATTATTGTTTTCTAGAGGGGGAATGCGTCCAATTAGTTTGACCGTTTTTGGACAGCGTTCTCTTTAACGTATTTATAGTATTAGTTAACTACGATTATAATTATTCAGCTAGTAATATCCTTAATATAATTATTTCTGGAGCCTCCTAAGGAATTAATTTGCGAGCACATATAAGGTAGGTCCTTAGAGTAAACACTGCAAAAATTGGGTACCATCTCTTCAAATAACAATGCTGAAGGTGGTGCGTCATTTGTAAAAATAAATTTTTCTGAGAGCGCTGGAAAATGTATTTAGAATTAGTGAGCTACCTTAGGTCACTTTTCACATAAGTTTTTGATGGGTTCCCGCTGGTAAATACATTAGCTTGTTTTCCGAGAATTCGCCGGGTGACTTACACATCGTTATGTTGGCATTTCCCTTTCCAACGATGGGCAGAACGAGGATCCTTCCGTTGGTCTCGTACGGTCCCTCCAGGGTGAAGGAAGCCAGCGACATCTTAAGATCGAAGCGATGTCTATCCGGGGAAACTCTGCGGGAAAGAGAAAGCCATCGTAGTTGGTAATATCTCCTTGAAGGTTTTTATGGTAATTTTTTATTCCTCAACATTATTACAGTTCCCAGTAATACAGCATTGAAATACCAGTTGGGAATATTGGTACATTTTAGTTAAGGGACTCCCGTTTTGAGCTTACCGGCTCTATCGTGTGAATAAAGAAACAGGAAGGATGATTTGTGTACTGTCGCATAATTTGTTAACAAATACAGATTTAAGGGAGAAGCAGTGTATTATAAAATGTTACCTTACATGGTAACAATGAGAATATCATCGCAGATTTTCGGGACGTTGAAGTAATTGTTCCTGCATTCTCAGATGTTCACCGCGCAGGTAGTTGCTGTAGACAACAATTTTGTCCGTCAACCAACAGGTGTCTTTCGGTCGACCTGAAAGTGTTGTCTTCGTAAACTGCCTGCGCTGTGCATGCAAGAACATGCAGGTGCTTCCGAGCATGTAAGAACTACATAAATACTACGCAATAATTAATTTACGAATTAAAAATTTCATCGAGTTATATAAATATATAATTGGAATACCCAAAAAATTGGAACAGTTTTTACAAATATGTAAAGTTGTCTTCGGGCAGATGTGGTTTAATTGATTAATTCCTTTACAAATATGATTTTACTCATCCCTTTTAAATAATTACGTCACTTTCAATTTTAAAATAAATTTTTAAGCTTCTTGTATTTCCCTTTATTATAGACATTGGCAATTACTTTGATCAGGGAGCTAAATATTTTTGGCATCCATTGTAAAAACAACTATCTAAATATAAATGTTTAAAGGTATACGAACGAGTGCTTAGTGATTAGCATGCATCTCATGTTCTCTCTTCTGGTGAACAGTACCTACTTGTCATAATGTAGAAGACTTTTTCTCCACCCAATAAGTTTTTTCCTTTAGTAAAAGCAACGAAAAACATCGTATATCATATAAAACAGTTGAAATAATAGAACAAAATAATAAATGGGAAGTCACTTTTACTCAAACCTGTCCCGGGGCGCACTAAGATACTTATCGTAGCCTTGAAGAAACATATGTCCTTCGGACGAGTGGTGGGTAAATATATTTAGGAATTCAGGGAAAGACGTTTTACGGCATTAGTGAGGCCGCACTTACAATAAGTTGCGGGGCCCCTCAGAGAAAGAACTGCTAAGACATTATATTGAGTTCAGATGAGATGCATCACATTTTTTAAATTAACTGCAACGAGGATAATTCAAGGGTAACTTTTTTATTGGACGAAGTGGGCTGAGAAGCTCCTCAAATATGAAGAAGGCAAACTGGATTAATTTAATTTGAACTAAATTATTCCTCTTCTCTAAGAGAAGAGAAATAATGTAGCTCAATAGTTTGCATCATATTATATTTAATTGAGAATTTTAGCTGTTTTTGAAGCAATAAGTAGATATATTACTATAAATGACGAAAAGATATGTTTATGTATGGCCGAACTCTTCAGTAGGTAATTAAATAAAATGTATTTTAAAAACTCGAGGGTTAAATTTGTCCAGTGTATTTTAACGTTGAAAATGCCTTTACAACCGATGTTTTCTTTTCGATTTTATAAAAAATATCGCTGCATAGTAATTAAAAAAAATAGTTGTGAAAGCGTACGAACTAAATACAACGTATGCTTCATTTCGGATGTGATCTCTTGGTCAGAACTTCCTTTTTTTAATATTACTCAGCGGTGCGCCTGCCGAATCATATATCTCAAGCAAAATTGCTTCCATTTTTTAAAAATAAATCTAAAAACGTACATTAATTAAATAATGTTTTGCTATATATATATTTTTGCTATGTTATAAACATGAGACCTTACTCTTTGTAATTATGACAACTTCACTGAATTTCGTGACTAGTAAAATCTCGCTTCAACTACCGTTCCAACCGACTTCTTTTTCTGAAGCCGCTTCTTTAGATTCTTTAAATCAGTTTGGCAAACTTTTGAGACAGAAGACAGCTCACTTGTCGAGTGCCACAATCTAAATGTATAAGAGTCAAATCAATTCTAATTTACAAATCAGGATAATTTTACATAATATTATGATAAGTTTTTTTTCATTAAGTATGCCTTATTTCAGTGAAGGAAATATCTCCACTATGTGGAATAAATCCTTCGAATTCTTTTAAATGAAAGTATGAAAGTTTATTTCCATTTTCAATTTGACGTAGGGACTAATTGAACGTTACCACGAAGCTGCATGTGGCTCGCAAACCGCAATTTGTCGACCCCTACCATGGGTAATGAAGGGTGCTCTTTGAAGCATGGGTGATATTTTTAAAAAAGCAAATACTCTCATTTGCAATAAAGAACTAGAACCTTTATTATAAATGTGTATGATTGATATTAAATATGAAGAGCTCTCGGGTTTAAAACCGGGTTGTGGTGTTAAACTGCACCGAAGTTTCGATGGCATTGTCTACCATCGTCTTCAAGGTCTTCGACTTCACCCGAAGACGATGGCAGACTACGCCTTCGAAACGCTCGTGCAGTTCAACACCATAACCCGGTTGTAAACCCGATAGCTATTTAAGTTAAGCATTCGGCGAGAAAGACGCAAATCGTACATTGATATTAAGCGTTTCAAATGTAAATCCAGCTATTACGGCCTCCATTCTAGTCTATTCAGGTATAGATTTTCTTGGGCGTTCTTAGATCTTTATGATAGGAAGTGTTTAGGCCTTGGGTTGGAAGAGAAAGTATGCATTGACCTCTAGCTGCTTAGAGGAATGGCGACATTTTTTATTTATGATTGGCTTAACCATTTCGCGTACCCCGGTGCCTTGTAAGGCTCATGTATGTAGGCAGGTATGAGGAGTCGGCTCAAGTGTTTCCTCCTACGGTTTAAATGTCTTCGAGAGCTGAGATGAGTGGAATATTCCTTCGGACGAGGTGAAGTATTTCCGTCTTTGGCGCATATCAGAGGGCATTCAATTTTTCCGAGAACTTACTTGGCAGAGAGTACTTTCATGTTGCTCAGTCCGTGGTGCGTGCAGTTGATGAACTTCAGGGTCATCCCGACTGGTCCTTCCGACCTTGACATGGTCATTTCTGGCACGAACATAGGGTCCACAGGCACGATGCCAAGGGCTCGGTCTCCTGGAGGACGAAACCGTTGAAGTGATTTATGAATATGCTGTTATTGCTTTAAAGATAAGTACGTCGTGCATCCATTTATTATTTGTACCACCGTATGCTTTGCATACCCGTTTTCCTATATTTTTTCTGGAGCCAAAAAACAGGAAGGGAAAAAAACTGGCTTGATAAATGACGCGTGGCAATGGAAAATTAAAGAAAAATATTTGCACTAGAAATGACATTGCTTATGCTAAAATGTCGAAAAGAAGCTGTAGGCAATTTTGGTTTTTTTATTGACTTGCTTTTTGTGATAGACTACGATAAAGTTACATTCATATTGGTCATAATAAAAGTATATTAATTATAAGGTCCTTGACTAAGCATTTATGTTTAAACTTAATTGTAGCTACATTTAACCCGTTGCTAGCTGGCAAACTTAAATGATGAGGATAAAAATGGTTTACAAGGAAAGCCCTTGCTCAGGACATACATCATAATGAAGATTGCGAAATAATAACAATTTTATACTGATAAGTAATACTAAATTGACATTTATAAAATCCACTCTCAAAACTTTTATGGCAACCTATGAAACTCAGAATTGCAAAAACATTCTATTGGCTCTGAGTCAAGGATTGAAATACTGTCTATGACATATTTTCGAGCAGAAGTATGAAAAAATTCGCAATGCCAACAAAATGCTACACAACCATTTCCAATCTGATATTCTATTCCAAAGCTATTCCATTTATGATTCACAATATGCCTTACCGTCTTTCAAGGTGCGGAATGCCGATTCTACGGCGTCCCTGAAGCACTCGTCGATGTTCGGGTCATCTGATTTGCATAACTTTAGTTTGCTTGCTGGAAAGGAAATAAATTGAAATATTGATTTCAATGACACTTAAAGCCTTATATTCAAATTCATTTTGAGAATTAAATTAGTGCATCCAAGAAATTAGGAGAAGAATAACTTTACCATCAAATTGAGGAAATTAGAAGTTATTGGTCGAATTAATGCATAAGTATGGTTAGGTAACTAAGGCCATTTTCTCTTCGCACACTTGCTAAATTTTGTTGTTAAAACTGAATCGGGCGTTGGCGGATTAAGTGTGTTCCACAGTTAAAATAATGAAAAGATTTATAATTGGTTAAAAAGGCCATTATGACGAAGAAAAATCAAAATCGGATAATATCATAAGTTGTTAGCAAGGACTTGCCGTAGGTCTTTCCTGGCGTTTTCTCTCGCGTGCATACCGATATTCATCAGGAGATACCTCGAAGTCAAGGGAGAATCGCAATCATTACATCGACGCTTGACCTTCTCCTTGGTTAAGAGATAAGAGAGTGCATCACGAAATAATTCCTTATCATCAACCGAATGATGGGAACTTCTTCCCTTCGAGCGCTCCTGACGTAAGTGGGTCGCGCAGATATCACAGGCTTTACCGCACGGAGTTTGTTGCCGGTGATATTTGCCCATAGATTCTTCCATCTAAGAAAGGTTGATTTGCATTGAAAGAGTAGTTGTGACACCAAACGGAGAAAATTCTCTGAAGCTGTAATCTCGCAATTTTTTAAAACCTTGGTGAATTTTGATTGCTTTTTATTTCTCCCTTAAGCAATCTTGACGATTTCAAAGGAATGGACTCGCAAACTCCTCGTACGGTTTTAGGGCGAGCTTCCCTAATTTTACGCTGGCAGCGACATGATTTTAAACCCATAGTGGGGGACATCTGCCTTTGTGTGATAATATTTTCAATTACGATTCAACCTTGTTTTTTTTCCTTTTTCAACCTCCCTCTTTCGAATGGTACGTGAACCGTTCTTATGCGTATATCTTATCTATTATGTTTTCCGTGATACAGAGAAATTTTAGGTGTGCAAAATATTTGTGCATTAATATTTATCTGGACCTCTCTCAGGACCGATTTATATGGTCTCACATCAAAAGTGAAGGCTGGAGGTTATTTCACATTCGTCATTTGGTCCATTGGTTTTCTTCTTCGTAAAGAGACAAATTAAAAAATGTAAAAAATTACACTATTCTTGGATCTTTCAGCTTACAAAGCCAATTTAGCCCTTTCCAAGTGATGTAAGTATTTTCTATTAAAGATGGACAAATTGTCAATAAATAAACTACTTTCTATTCAAAGTGCCCGTTATGCAGTTTGGTCGTTGATATTTGTCATTTATTTCGTTTCGTATGCGATTTAAAATGCATGTGGCAAACTAACCAGTTGCCAGCTTGTAGCATATTTCTGTTAGTGATAACAATAATATGCATACCATTTATGCTTCGCAAGAATGGAAACCGTTAAGAAATGATGCTGGTGGAGAGAAGAACAATACGCGATACCCTATGGAAGCAGATTATTTTATCAAGTAATCTTATAAAGTATCGTAGTGACTTTAACTCAATTTTAAAGAAGTGTCATGCTGTGGTATTTTTAATAGGTGCACACTTGCAACAGCATGAATATCACAATAAAAAGTGTTACATGAACAGTTTAACAAAACGCACATGATAAAATGGGCAATATTTGTCTCACGTTTCAGCATGTGTGGTTGGTGAGCAAGTTGGTAGTTACCATACCGTATGATAACTGAACGGGGATTTGCCCGAGCATGCATGTGAAGGAAATATCTGCGCCATATGAATCTAATGTCAATCTTGGGAGAAACCCTCTACCGTCACTAAAGAATGCAGTGGGTTTTTCAAATCCGAAATGTAATGTGATGCACGTTTTACGATGTCTCTTGTGCCATTACGGAGCCCAGAACTGTGGCAGGGGAACAGATAGTTCGCTGATGTTGTGAATGAATATTCTTACATTAGCTATGCCAACCGTTATTTACATCCAGCATGAACGGACAAAAGCGTTAAAAAAATTAATATAAGGATTTCCTTGGCACCAAAAAAATGAGTGGATGTAAGGGTTTTACTTAAGGGTTAAGGGTTTCTAATGAGTGAATCTAAGGGTCCCAACACCACAACTTTTAGGTGTTTCTAACGTGTTTCTAGGTGTTTAGTAAAATGACTCAAATGCTATTAAGTTCATATTCTGGTTACAGAGAAATTTACCTTTGTTAGATGTTAAGAACAGAATCCTACATTTCCTTGCTCTTTTTTGTGAAGTACACTCAAAATTCCGGTGGTTTGAGCGAGATAGTTCCCTAGTCATAATGGAGACCATATTAAAAATTTATATTTTGATTTCAGAATCTGTAAGAAGTATGTAATAAATATTGTAATATTAATGGCGCAATGATATAATTATATATGACAAAAATTATCAGTAATTAAATAAATAAAGCTACATAAGTCTCTAACTTGACTCATTTTTTTCCGCCGTACGGCTGGAAACCCTTCAATACAGGTTTTTTTTGTTGCGATTCTGTAAAAAATTGCTGCAGTGAGTATTAGATTATTTTTTATAAATAGGCGAGAAAACTTGCGATGTACACACCGTTAGTTTTTTGACGAAAAATAGGTGCTAGAAGTTCCTAATTTGTTTACTATTCCCCCTTTGGGGCGCATAGCCATAATCTATCCCATGTAAAACAGCTTGTATTTTTAGGAAAATTGCTCGAAAAGTAGTTCGGCAAGGGGTTGATATTTTGATACCATTGGAAATATGAGAATTTTTTTCTTTAAAATGAGGCCAAATTCCAATAAATTATAGGTGAAGTGAACTTTCGCTCAAACTATCTCAATTGTGTTAAACATGAGAATGGTAAATATGGGGAATACTAGTGTTTTTTTATTTGTTTAAAAATGATAATTTCGTGGAAGACTTAATAATGAGGTAATTGCTCGAGGAAATTTAATGTCAAAAACATTTGGGTCCATTAACAATATTTTTTCAGTTACTACATTGCTGCAATTATTGAAATGAAAATACCTTAGTAGTACACCGAAGACGGTGAAATTCGCCATGAAGAAATCGTCTGACTTGACGGGGATTCGAATCCGGATCTCCCAATGGCCGGTCAGGAGTGTTAACCAGTTACACCACCAAGCCATCTTAATTCAAGGCGAATTTCAGCGGGGGGTTAATAGGAACAAGATGTTCTTGTCTCATCCAGTCTATATTGTAGCACAGGAGACGTGGTCGTGCATGATATGCCACATACGCAGAGAATAAACCCAACATTGTCGCTTTGGAACGACCACCTTGAGAAATTTCCAATCCCGGTCAAGTTAAATGATTTTTTCATGGCGAATTTCACCGTCTTCGGTGTACGAGGGGGGACCCAAAAATAACGGGAATTGCGTCATAACATTTTTACTAATCAATATTTTTACACCAAATTTTGATCACCTTCAAAGTAAACCCTATTGACTGTAACACATTTATCTAATCGTTTCTTCCATTGTTCAAAACAGTTTTTAAATTTGCTTATTTTAATGTTGTTTAGGCCTTCCAGCGATTTTTGTTTCACCTCTTCTACAGTCCCAAAACGTTTTCCTTTCATGCCCCTTTTGAGTCTAGGAAATAAAAAGAAGTCGCAGGGGGCAAGGTCCGGTGAATAGGGGGGGGTGAACAATTGGCGTCATGCCGTATAACTTTGCACCCGTGCGCGTGTCTGCGTACCCACATCATTTGTTAAATGCAATAATTGGAAATACCTTAGTAGAATATAATTCGCGCTGCAGTTTGCTCGCATGGCTGGAAAAGGTGTTCATTAAATGGAATCGTCGACTACTCTGAATATTTTGTTCCTTAATTTTCTGTTTTAATGGCTGAGGCATATCCTTGTGTTAAAAACATTATGTTTTGAAGCAAAACAAATGAAAAGATAGAATCAAACATTTTTCGACTTACACAGTTGCCGTGGGACCCATATAATTGTCATTTATTTTAACATTGGATTTCATGAGTGAAACTGGGAACTTAGCGCTCTGTTTTCCCACGGCTTATATTGCTGAAAATTATTCCACCGTCAACTTCTCAAGTTTATTCGTAACTGCGCGAATCGTCCCAACAATGGGATTTCCCTCTCTCGGTCATTCAACCATGTGCATATTCGGGTATTCATATAAAGCTTCCAAGACCAAAGATCATCGGAAGGTTGAAGATTACCCAAAGTTTTCTCGGTGACTCCTTTCAGCAATGCAAAGAGCTCAAAGGTTAAGAGGAGGGAAAGTCAATTTTCCCTCGCGTAGGGATAATTTCGGTCGATTAGGAAATCGTGATGATCTGCATGGATCACTGAACAAAATGGACAAAGTGCTAGAAGAATATAACATAAAAATAAACAAGATGAAGACCAAAATCCTAGTATGTGGACGAGAGAATCTGAAAACAGAAGTCACGCTAAGAGGAGAGAAATAAGAGCAAGTGGATTCCTTCACCTACCTCTGAAGCACCATCACGTGGGACGGAATAAGTACAACGGACATAAAGCGCAGAATAGCCCAAACTAAGAAAGCGTTCATGATGAAAAGACAACTACTGTGTTCAAATACGATAGGTCTAGAAACAAGGCAATAGTACGTAAAATATATGTGTGGAGCGTGGCACTCTATGGATCGAAAACATGGACCATTGGAAAAGCAGACCAGAAAACATAAGAAGCATTCGAAACCTGGTGTAGGAGGAGGATGCTGAAGATGTAATGGACGACTGAAATAAGAATTCATTCACCCTGAGGACGATGGCAGACTACGCCGTCGAAACGTCGGTGCAACTCACCAACATCACCCGGATGGAAACCGTAAAAATCTACATCACAAGTATTCCCCGGGAAAGCCTAAAATCTTATAGAAATGAAGAAGTATACAGAGGAGTAGAAAAGGAAAAGAGCACATGGGACAATATACAGAACATCTAAATACTACCCCGCACGCCGCGCCGCCTCAATAGGCGTGTGGCGGGGGGTGTTAGGACACCAGCCGATTACATATAAAAAGGAAACGCTCTAATGAAATTACGCCTTGCATTTATCCTTTATTGTTCGGGGGAAAAACGAATTCCCATACCTATCCGTTATCCGTTCGGCAAAATATCTCTCTTAATTTATCGTTTCTGTCGGACCTGGAGAACAGGTCGATTGGCCACACATTGAGGCAAAATTGGTTTATGAAGAATATAATTGGAGGAAAAGCAGTGGAAAAAGTCCCGAGAGGAAGGCCGAGAAATAAAGTCATAGACCAAATAAAGAAGACAGTACAAAAAAGAGCTACCAGGGAGTAAGAAAACTAGCATTAAATATGGAAGGATGGAGGGCTGCAGTACACCAATATTAGGAATGAATGACCAATGATAATGATGTGGATTTTTTATATACATGCATGCCACTGTTGATAATAATTTTCTCCAAATTATGTTTGTAATTTTTGCTCCGATTTAGTGAAATGATTTGATAGTAATAGAATAATCTCAAAGCTTTTGAAAAATCATGTTAAACGTACGGGATTAATCGCGTTCTAGCATTTTTACCTCGTTTGCAGCTTAACGACTTTTTTTCTTTACAAAGTTCTGCGAAGAATTTTTGCCGAGACCAAAGGTGGTTTGAAGGTGAGCTATATTTGGTTCCAATGATCGCTGCTCACTTGAGCGTTTTCCGAAAAATGATTGGCGAAATAAAATTTCAAAACCTCTATTTATTTAATGGCTGCCTTATGATTAAAGTCTTCTAGTAAAACCTGAAATTATAGATCATTACATTGAGTTGTTGCTGGTTATGTTTCCACATAACTTTAGTCTCTGAACTTTCTTGAACAATGAATCTTTCTACCTGATTAGTAGGATGACTATCGATGAAAGAAGCAAGAAAGATATTGTGAGTAGTCCCCAAAATAGTTCATCCGGTCAGTAGAACATTCTTCTCACAGCTGGCGACCGATACTTGTAAGTAATGAAGCGCTTCAATAAAGGTAGGTATGGACCTTGCTCCTATAAGACTATACTCATCATCGTCAATAATGCTGGAAAGGAAGTGGCATCAGGGCAGTAAACATTGAAGGTAATGCACATGTGAGTTAAAAATTATGGTGAAGATCAAAAGGACGGATTTAATCGCGAATGAGGAAGTACTACACAGAGTTAGGGGAAAATATGTTAAATGAAAACTCTCCATTATGGATAAAACTTAATAGGTACACTCTGAAGCATTGCAGATTCCTGAAAAGGATAATGAAAGAAGTGATAAACTTGATGCAAACTTTTGACAGGGAGCGCCTTACTACGCGGTGATGCAACAGAATTGCGTGCACCAAACTTCAATAAAACTCGGATATTAATAGAGGAATCGAAACGGCCTGTGTGCCACTCAAAACAGGTTAGCACAGGAAAAAACGCAATTTTTAAATAGATAATGCCACAAAAGAAGATGTCCAAGTATGGAAACAAAGTCGTGTGACATGGCCTGCTTAAAATTAATGTGGCTTGACGTAAAATCTTGCACGGAGTTAACAAATGAGTTAATTTGGAATCGTTTAGATCGTTCAATGGGGAATGTGCTGAATGCAAACCTCTATGCATTCAGTTTGTACCGTGAATGCATATATAAATGAATTGCCTTTAAATTCTCACATTTTTAACCTCTAAGCATACGCATTATGTGCATAGACGTTGAAACGTTAAAGTGAACAAATTTGTGAAATACGGATAGTGGTTGCATGCCAGGGGAAATGTCTTGACATCTTCGAAATAATTAAATTGACGCTTACAGAGAGAGGATATATGATAAAAGAGCGTTCAATTCTGAATATAAGAAGCCTACATTGTCATCCATGGAGCGTTCCTGAACGTTTCTGGAGCGTCCGAAGCTGAAAGCGACAGCCATGACAGCGACCAATACAAAAGTCTACAACTTATTACCATTCGAGTACAAAAGGGCGGTAAATCTTTATATTTTTCTCAAAAATGTAAATGTTGGCTGTTTACTTATCCTAAAATTTAAGAAATACTTTGTTAAATCAAATTTGAAATAATAATAATATATTTAGTTAAAGATATTATTTTTTGTTAATGTTGGTACATGTCCTTTTTTTCCACTATTTATAAACCAATGCATGGAAGATAAATATAATGATGGTAACCTTAACATAGGTCCGCCTTTTAGGTTACCTAAAGCTCCGACATGTTTTATATGTATTTTTTTGTTAAAAAGTTTGGAGTAATAAACAACAACAAAAAACGTGCATGCAGTGGACAAGTACACGTTTCACGCAATATACACTCACGGTAGAGTCATGGACACTGCCTGTTTTAATTTACGAAAACCACGCACATACTACGATAAAGCCTACACAATTTACTCATCAAAACCCAATTTTTAAAAATTGATTCTTAGAAAAAAAATCGCTTATCTGTATTGCGAACCACCGAAACCACACTTTTTATGCGCCCGTGCGTTGGAAGGCATACAATATCCATCAGTGCCATTTTCACAATGAATGTTTCTTTAAGAATAAGGTTTGCACGCAGTTAAGCGATGAAAAACACTTGACTCCACAGAACCGATCCCCGGTGCTGTCAGTCATTCAATCCGCAAAGCTCCGAACGCGTACTCTAGGAGTGAATGGGGTACATTCATAACATTTATTCTTAATACTGGAGGTATGCACACGACTGTAACTTTCCTAAAGATCGTAAATATATAAACCATTCATTTATGCGTCAACCACAGACATTAGTAAATTCATTTCATACATATTTGAAAAGTCACTAGATCATTACGGCATCTCAAAGGCTTGACGTCACTGCACGGCATCACTTCTCAACCCCGCCATTAGGTATTTCAAGAGCAAGTACCCGCTAATTGCCATCCATTGAAGAAATAAAAACTTTTTTTACATTAAATTAATTTTTGTTTTTTACGTTTCCACGTACATAATTTACGTTAAATTAAACAGATTAGCTAAATTTAACACGAAAATGTGTCGTTTTGTTGGCTCAGATACCGTCCCGTGACATCACCAGCCGGATTATTGATGGCGTAAAGTTTTGACGCCGCGAAGTTTGAGTAAATTTCAACTATCAATAATATCTTTTTTCATAGATTTTCACAGTTCATTTTAATTTTGGTAAGTTTATTTTGGATTTCTGCGATAAAACTAAACTTTTTTAGCAACAGTTTCGCGCAATATACACTCACGGTAGAGTCATGGACACTACCTGTTTTAATTTACGAAAATTGACACAGTTGAAATTGACATTGATTGCAGTTTCAGTTTAGCTACTATCCACGGATCATCAGGGAAGCCATTGAAATAGAAAAAAGACCTAACAACCCAAACAGATAAGATGGCTACAAACTTCCTTATACGTGGAAAAGACTTTTGAAAAACTAAAGTATTAATTAATCATGCTGTACATAATAACCGCTTAAGTTTGTTTATTTATTTTTCATTGTTGATATAGAATGCCTGACAAAGCTGGCAGAATAGCGCTGCGAAACTTTTGCTAAAAAAGTTTAGTTTAATCGCAGAAATCCAAAAGAAACTTAACAATATCAAGAGTATCTTCAAAAAACTACGTGGAATGTTGGCAAAAACTTTGTGCTGTATCTTTAACAGTGCGGACTTCATTTAAAAATCCTTTTTTAAAAATAGTGCATGCTCCCAATTCTTTACGAATTTTCTATCGAGTCATGAGTTCGGGTACAGACGTTGTGATTACCAACTCCGCCATCGTCTTCAAGGTTTTGGTCAACGCCCTGAAGACGATTCGATGCGTAGCAAGGGCGGGATTACGATCAAATTCTTTTGACGTGACGTTAACGAATGGCGGCGACAAAATTTTCTGTTGTCTTCCCGTCGAGGGGAACTGTATTAAGAATGTTGGAAATGAATTTCGCGCATTCATAAGTTGGGCTGTTTACGAAACCTAACCACATCACTTCAAATTAGAGTAAATACTCTCGTAAAAAAAACTTTTTTAAGAAAAGAAAATCGTTTTTCAAGCAAAATGCGAACTAATTAAAATCAATAGCACTCCACCAAAACTCTATGGATTAGTTAAAGACCATAAACCGGAAAACCCTTTAAGACCAGTAGTAAGTTTCGTAAACAGCCCAACTTATGAACGCGCGAAATTCATTTCCTACACTTTTAATCATTTATCCTCAGGTAAATACAATATAGGAGAATTGTATAACGATTGACGGGAGCATCAACGTCAATCATTTTTGCATACATAGCTGTAAGCAGTTGCGAAGTGACAGTTTGCTTTTATATTTTCAAAACAAAATATAAATAATCCGATAAAAATACTGACAAATGATGCTTCAAGAAGGTCTATTATGTTTAATTGTAAAATTAAAAAGTAATATTGACAATCTGGAAATGAAATTTACTAGCAAATATTGAAAAATAGCACTCCTTTGATTGGCTGGTAACGTAGCGTGACGGAAAATTTAGGTTTTGATACGGTTAGGTCATTGTCCGTTGAAGGCGCCGTCAAAGTCCGGCCATCGTAATAGGTTCCTCTACGTCACAATCACCAAGATCTGCGAACGCTACCGTCCGTCTCCGCCACCTCAAGAAACGTCGATGGTAACCCCGCTCTCAGTCATCAAAACGTTGGAACGTTAAGGTTGTTTGATCGATAAATCACTTCTCCTAGAATTCGATGAATTTTACCTTATTTTAAAGAAAAAACTCGTATTTCCAATGATATAAAAATATTAACCCCTTGCCAAACTACTTTTCGAGCAATTGGCCTAAAAATTCAAGCTGTTTTTACATGGGATGGATTGCGGCTGTGAGCTCCATAAGTGGGAGAATATTGAAAAAATCAGGAATTTATTGCACCCAAATTTCATCAGAAAACTAACGGAGTGTAGTTTATATGTTTTCTCGACAACAAATAAAAAAGTAATCAATTACTCACCGCAGTAATTTTTACAGAATCGCAAAAAAACCTATTGTGAAGGTGATTTCACCGCACGGCGTGAAGAAATGAGTCAAATTAGAGATTTATGTGGTTATATATATTTAATTACTGAGAATTTTTGCCATACATAACTATAATTCTTCACCAGTAATATTACTATATTTACTTCACTCTTATTACAGACGCTTAAATTAAGGTGGTTCCACCGTAAAATGACTTAAATTTCATTTTATTCACATTTTGTCTACTTGTAAAAAAACTTGTCCTCTATCTGATATGCACAACAAAATGATACCTTTCCACGCTATTTTATTCTATAATTGAACTTGAAATTACATTATATTCAATAGGGGAATTAGAGAAACACGAGGAAAAATAGTATTTTTTCCATTAAATAAAAATGCTATTTTCGCGGAAAACTATTTATATGAAGGAAATAATCCAGATAAACTGAAGCAAAATAAAATATAGGGTTCTTACTACCTTATTATTTTAGTTATTTAGGAATAAGTGCCGTAATTGAAGTCAAAATGCGGTAATTCGTAGGAAATAGCGCTGCAGTCGGCTCCAATGGTTGGAAAAAAGTGCTCATTTAAAATACATTCGTGGAATAATCTGAATTTTTTCTACTTTACTTTTGGTTTTCTGTAGGTAACGCATTTCATCTGCGGATGCTGGATTTTTTGGTCAAAATATAAAAAATGTGGAATTTAGTATTTTTATTGACTGATACAGTCGCAGCGGAACCTCCTTAAAAAATAAAATTCGAATATGGTCTCTATTCTGACTAGGAAACTATCTCGCTCAAACTACCTTAACTCGGTGGGACACCCAGAGATAAGTCACTGGTAATCCGCCGAGAATGCTCCGTCACTTACCCACTGATTTCTCGCCGGCTCCGTCCACTGACATCAAGAGCGCGAAGGATATGAAAATCGCTGCTATGTCCATGTCGGCGTCTCAGTTGTTTCCTCTTTTGTTGCGAGAGACTGAAACTTCGACGGGAGCACAGGATGGAACTCAACCGCTTCGCGTGCGAGTGCTGCTGGATTGACGCCGGGTCTTCCCGGAGAAGCTGTTTTCTATTCTCGGACACTTCCCCGACCCTTTATCCGTGCTCCCTCCCTTCCACTTCCTCCCCCTCTGACCTTCCTACCCCAACCACCACCCTACACCTCGCTCCAACGACACAATAAGTGTAACTTTCCACCCGATGGCAATCCCAAGGTGGACTTCTCCACACCCACCCTCTCCCATCATCCTCACCCGTCCTCTCTACCTTCTCAACGGCGGACAGTCATACCTCTTGCTCTCGGGGAAAATTTCCGCAAAACATTTTACAAAAACAGCCGGTTTTAAATCTGTTATTTTTTTACAGCCACGTCTTACAATGTATAAAATAAATATAATATGCTATGCAGAGGATGCAGTACTAATTTCAGAAAAAGAAGATGATTTACAAAAGACTTTGATAAGATGAGGACATAGGAAATAAATATAATATGTACATGGCACCCGAAAAAAAACAGATACAATGGTAACATCAAAGGAACCAATCCGATGTAAACTACAACTAAACAAGAACATCTTAGAGCAGGTAATGAAAGTTAAATATTTTGGAGCAGTTATAACTAGCTATGGGAGTTTATATGAATAAGTAAATGAACAAATAGCAAAAGCGGAAAGGATTGGGGGCTGCCTGAACCAAACAGTATGGAGAAGTAAATACATACTTACGAAAAGAAGTAAAAACAAGAATATCCAAAACAGTTATCAGACCTTAACTGACATATTCCATGGAAACTACAGCACAAACAAGTAAAACAAAACAGAGAATACCGACTGCAGAAATGATTGTACTGAGAAAAATAATGGACAAGACAAGATTAAATAGGATTTCTAACGAAAATATCAGAGACCTATGTAAGATACCTCCGATAACAGAATGGACACGCAAAAGGAAAGAATGGAATGAGCATATATCAAGAATGGACGACTCAAGAATCGTCAGGATAGCAAGGGACCGAATACCATTAGGAAAGAGGGTCATAGGTCGACCACGCAAGAGATGGTCCGACAACTTCAATTAATAAAGGCAAAAGTGCCTTCGAAGAAGAAGAAGTCTTACGATTGAATCTTTCCGTTTAACTATTTTTAAGTTTTTACTCTAAACAGGTAAGTTTTCTCGAAGAGGAAGGGTTGATGTTGGTGTCTCTGAAGAGAAACGTAAATGAAATGTTGGTAAAAACTCAGATATGAATTGTGGAGCTATATGGGTGTAAACTTGGTCGTTGTGGGAAGAGAATTTGCGTGCACTAGATGCACTTGAGACGTTGGTTTGGAAGAGAATGGAGAGGCAAACTGCGTAACAAGGAAAACGAATGAGTAAGTGTTGGATGCGGCGGGAGAAGAGAGGAATTTGGTGGCGGAGTTGCGGAGAAGGCAGAAAAGTTGGATGGAGGACGTGTTCAGAGGCGAGGGCTAATAGAGTGGATAACGCTGGGGAAGCGAGGATGGAGAAAAAAAGAGGATGGGAGTTCTGGACTACATAAGGAGTAGTGGTGGAATAAAGTGTTGTCGGAGTGAAATGGCTGCAGCTGCTTTTTCGGTCGGAGAATTTTTTCAAATAACTGTCGGAAATAACATCTTATTTTCGTGATCGTGCCACACAGCCTCTGTTGCGCTCTGTGCTGTGCCGCGGCAACTGATAGCTGAAGCTGACTGTTCCGTCTTCTATTCTGTTCCAGTTGCCATCATGCCAGTTGCACTGCACGTGTGGCTGCCTTGCGGTTACAATATACAATTTGTTGGATTTGAATCTGTTGCAGGCGGTTGCTGGTTTATTCAGCCAACACATGTCCGCCCGTCGTTGCAGATAGAATAAGAACTGTGAAGTACCTATCTTTCATGAATCCAAATGAAATTGTAACTTTATTTAAGTGAAAGGTTTCTAATAACATAACATACAGAACTAACAGCCGTGTTGTAGCAGTGCCGATAGATCGCCTGTTATTTGGTGTTCCCCTAGCTGTTGTCCACAACAGGGTGTTTCGCGGAACTGTTTCGTTTTGAAATGGTTTCGGTTGCTGAAAAGTTGCAATGAAATTGTTGTGTTCTTTTGGTGCCACCACTAATGAAGAGATGCAGAGGTTATGAATACTTGGAGAGAGACCGGAATTTGAGCAAGTGATTGGAGGGAACGTGCCAGGTTTCCCGGAAATTGGAACGTTAGAATAGGGACTCCAGATACTTACCATTTGGCTGGCTGAGTACCGTCTGATGATGACGTAATTGAACATTTGCATATTCACCACTTTTTATTCGCTACCCCGAATTAACGCTCTCTCTTCATTTTCAAGGGATTACATTTCTCCTCGTGGTGAGCTCCAATTCACCGTGTTGGAGGAAGCAATAGTGTTCTGGAAATTGAGGGTTACATTCCATGATGAAAATATATCCTTCAAGGACTTTTTTCCCCAAAATATAACATTCACTTTTATTTCTTTAATTAAGATACGATAGTTCCAAACGCTTACACAATCAAAACAGCATATTCTCGTAAAAAAATACAGTCGGAAAGTCGAGAGTTTCCGAGATTATAGGTACTCTAGTGCGTAGGCTAAATTAATTTTATTGTGAGTGATACATTTTTCCACTTTTATTTCCAATACTTATGAACATACGCTATAGTTAATTACACTCTCTTCATAGAACTGAAAAAGTAATATTACAATTAATAAAATTAGAGTACAGCAACAAAAATGTTGATTTTCACTTTTGCTATATCCTACTTTCGGCTTCCGAGCCGCTTTCGCTCGTGCGTTGTAAGGTTGGTAGATACCAGCAGTAGGTTTGCAAACTGGATACGTGCTAACATTTATATTTCATCTATCGTGAAAAAAATCATTTGACTTGATCGATCTCCCAATTGCCTGTCAGGTGAGTTAGCCAGTTACATCACTAAACCATCTAAATTCAAGGAGAATTTTAGCGGGGGGTTTGTACGAAGAAGTTCTCTCGGCGAATTTCACCCTCTTCGGTGTATAACTTCGCACACTTGCGCGTGACTGCGTACCACATCATTTGTGCAAACGCAATGAATGGAAAATTTGTCAGATAGTCGTACTTTGCCGTTCTTTGCCGGCCTCGGTGGCGGCGGGGTAACGTCCTCGCCTGCTAACCCAAAGATCGCGGGTTCGAATCCCGGCTGGGGATTTTCACTTCCCAGGGCAGGGCTGTTTGTGCTTGTCCATTATTGATTGTTGATACCCCGATATAAAGGCCAACGAGTGCTGTTTTCGGTGGTTAAATAAATAAATAAAGCGACAGCGTAGGGTTTATTCTCCGCGACTGTGGCATATCATGCAGGATCACGTCTCCTGTGCTACAATGTAAACGGGACGAGTACATCTTATTCATATAAACACCCCGCTGAAATTAACTTTGAATTAAGATGAAATGGTGGAGTGAATTAAGATGAAATGGTGAAGGCTAACGCACCTGACCGGCGCGGCGATTGAGAGATCCGGGTTCGAATCGCGGTTAGGTCAAATAAATTTTTCCTGACAAATAATGCTCACGAATGAACAAGAGAATTAAGACTAGGTACAAACCTAAAGAGCAATAATCGTTGGACCGGTAGGTAATATAAACCTGATTATAAGGCTCACCTAATAGGTAATTAAATAGGTAATAGGTTACAGACATTGCCATTTTTGAGACTCCGTTAAATTTCAACGGACATTTAATTTATATACTTCCCACAACGTTGTTTACATCCTCCTGTGCAACCTGTGCGATTCATATTACATTGGCCTCACCACTAACGCCCTCAGTGTTAGAATAACCGGCCACCGTGCCAGTTGCAAGCCGTCCTCGCCCAATGCCTCCTTCCCCGTCCCGATCCATGCTTCCTCCCACAATCTCATTTTTGATCAATGCTTCCGTGTAGGCGTATTGACTTCCCTCCCTCCCTCTGCCTCTCCCCTTCAATTGCGTACGCTAGAAATGGCCTGCATCTGGCTTTATTCCGCTCATAATCCGCCCGGATTAAATCGCGCTCACTGACCTCTCCCGCCCCTTCTCCCCTTTCCCCTCCTTTAATCCCCTCCCGCCCCTTCCCTTTTTCTCCATTCCACATCCCTTTCTCCTCCTCTGACCCCCTCCCGCCTCTTCCCCTCCTTGCCCTTCCCTCTTCCTCTGACCCCCTCCCGCCCCTCCCCTAATGAAGTGCAATTTTCAAAGTTATATTTTTTGTTTAAGATGAGCAGAAATATGTTATTTTTTTCTTTTTCCACCTCGTCTTTTACATTATTTGAAATCTCGTTTTGTATGCTCGCTTTTTCCCTATATGCTTGCGGATACTGACTTTCTAACGAAAAGCAATTCAGTTTCAAAGATGCAGTGGATAGCTTAGCGTTCCTAGCTTTATATTATTCTACATTTATGCTAACCTGATTTAAAAAATAAGCAATGAAAACTTATTGTGAAAATTGTTATGTTAGATCCTCCAACATTAACCATGCTTCCATATCTTAGTGCACGAAGTTTAACATAAGGATGATCTCTGCACAGGCAAGTGAATACACGCGTCAGTTAAGTCAATAATCACCATTCCACGTGAGGTGCGAAACTAAACCGTGCGAAGATGAAACATGTGGCGACCGTAAATGGTGCCATCATCTTGCCATCATCTTGTATATTGTTGCCAAGGAGGCCTTGCTGATTTGTTGATGTTTATGTTACTAAGTCATGGACTGTGATTGTAAGAGGCATTGCATAAAAGCTATAATAAATTAATTAGATAAACGTGGAGACCTCACTTACCCATCTCCACATTGGTGACCCCGACAAGGAGATTAATAGTCAACACTTGGTGAAAATGGTTTTGTCGCGCGACGACGAGCTTCAACGCTTACGAGAGGAAAACGCCCAGCTCCATCAGCAACTGCAATGCAATGATTCTAATTCAAGACGCAGCCACACAGACACCGAGCAGAATCCGCCTGCGGTTCGTCGCGTTGCCGTGAAACTACCACCATTTTGGCCCGAGAAACCGAGTCTTTGGTTTTCGCAGGCGGAATCTCAGTGCGTGCTGTCGAAGATCACAAGCGAGGTAACAAAGTTTCATTACGTTGCCTCACGTTTAGATTCTCGCGTGGCCTGTGAGGTTGAGGACATAATCACGAATCCTCCGTCTCAGAATCCTTATTCGACTCTACGATCGAAGCTGATAAAACGTCTGTCAGCCTCTGAGAAGCAGCGCGTTCGCCAGTTGCTGTCGGACGAGGACCTCTGCGATCGCAAGCCCTCCCAATTCTTGCGGTATCTTCGCTCCCTCGCCGGAACGACCTCTCTTCCGGATAACCTCTTCCGGCAACTGTGGCTGAGGCGATTGCCCCCGCACGTCCAAGGAATCCTGACTGCCCAGGCGGAGTTATCCCTAGACAAGCTGTCGGAGCTCGCTGACAAGATCATCGAGGTGTCAACTCCTCATATGGCCGTCCATGCCGTTTCTCCCAACAGCACATCGACGGATGATAAGCTGTACCTAGCCATCGAGGGTTTGTCAAGACAAGTGGCGGAGCTGGCGGGTTCACAAGGTCATCTTTCCCGGTCGCGCGATCGTCGGTGGTCAAAATCGAGAAGCCCGTCGCCCTCTCGAGGTGGTAGATGGTGTTGGTACCATTCGAAGTTTCAAGATAGAGCTAGGAAGTGCAATCCACATTGCAGTTATAAGGGAAACGAGCACAGCGATCAGTAGCGACGGCGACTGATCGTTTTTCCCACGCAGGCCGTCTTTTCGTCACCGACCAGGCTTCTAATTATCGATTTCTCGTCGATACTGGGCCCGACCTCTCCTGCTTTCCGCGGCGTTTGCTGAAAGGTCGCCATGTCGCAACGACGTTCGATCTTAGCGCCGCCAATAATAGTACGATCAAGACCTATGGATTGCTGAATTTAACCTTGAATTTAGGACTCAGGCGAAGTTTCTTCTGGAAGTTCGTCATCGCCGACGTCGACTTACCCATCATCGGTTCCGACTTCCTCGCCCATTACCATCTCTTACCTGACTGTCACTCTAAGCGGCTTTTGGATATGAAAACAGGTCTTCATGCGGCTGGAAAAATTTTGAACTGCCAGGGGTTTGGTGTGAAAACCGTCAGTTTATCTTCCCCATTCGGTTCTCTTCTCGCTGAGTTTCCAGAAATTACCCTGCCAGTAATTTTCCCGAGGACCGTGAAGCACGAGACCGTTCATCACATTAGGACAACGCCTGGCCCTCCAGTCTTCAGCAAGCCTCGTCGACTAAACCACGAGAAATTAGTGGTCGCTAAAAAAGAATTCGCTGAGATGCTTGAGGTTGGCACTTGCCGTCCTTCTGAGAGTCCTTGGGCATCTCCCCTTCACTTGGACAAGAAAGGAAATAATGGCTGGCGTCCCTGCGGAGATTTTACTGCCTTGAATGCACGAACCATCCCTGACCGGTATCCTGTCCGTCACATTCATGATTTCTGGGTCAGTTTACACGGCTGTTCAGTTTTCTCAGCGATCGACCTCATGAAGGCTTACCAACAAATACCGGTTAACCCAGATGATATTTGCAAGACAGCTATATCAACTCCATTTGGCTTTTCGAATTTCTGTTCATGACTTTTGGCCTCAGGAATGCAGGCCAAACGTTCCAGCGATTCATCGACGAGGTAACCAGGGGTTTAGACTTTTGTTACGCTTATATAGACGACATTTTGATATTTTCTCGATCTCATGAAGAACATGCTCAACATCTTCGCGCTTTATTTCGCCGATTGTCTGATTATGGAATGGTTCTTAATCGATCTAAATGTGTCTTCGGACAATCAGAGGTTAGGTTTTTGGGCTATGTAGTCAGTGCTTCTGGCATTCGGCCTCCCGTAGAAAGGGTAAATGAAATTAGAGAATACCCCTTACCAGAGACAGCTCAGGGGTTGCGTCGTTTTATCGGTATGATTGATTTTAATCGCCGATTCTTGCCTCACACTTCAGAGTTTACGGCCACTCTGCATGACGCAATTAGCGCTCCAAAATTAAAAGGTTCTCAGTCAGTTCCGTGGACTCCGGAATTAAAGGATGCATTTCAAGCTTGTAAAGATAGCCTTTCTTCTGTCACGTTACTAGTTCATCCGCGCAACGATGTACCTCTAGGACTCTTCACTGATGCCTCCAGTCAGTCAGTTGGCGCATGTTTACAGCAGTATGTTGACCGGTCTTGGCAACCGTTAGCTTTCTTTTCGAAAAAGATGTCGGAGAAGGAGAGAAAATGGCCAGCTTTCTACAGAGAGCTTCTTGCAATATACCTGTCAGTGCAGCATTTTCGACATATATTGGATGGTTGCCAATTTACTATTTACACAGATCATAAACCTTTGATTTATACCTTTCATAGAAGTAGAGAAAAATTACCCCCATCCAACTTAATCAAATTTCGTTTATTTCACAGTTTTTGACTGACATTCAGCACATAAAGGGCGCTGATAACATTGTTGCCGACGCTCTTTCACGCATTGAATCAATCTCTTCAATTCCCGACTACTACGCCCTCGCGGAGTCTCAAAATGGCGACGAAGAGCTTTCGGATCTAATTGCAAGCAGGTCATCCCTTCAGTTAAAGAAGGTTTTGGTCCCTGGAATTGAGGTACCTATATACTGTGACGAATCTACGGGGAAACTTCGACCTTATGTCACACCTCCATTTCTTCGTCATATTTTCGATCACATTCACTCTTTAAGTCATCCCAGTGCAAGGGTTACGACAAAACTAGTTACTGATCGTTTTGTTTGGCCTTCTGTTCGTAAGGATTGTCACCTTTGGTATCGAATGTGTGTGCCTTGTCAGCGCTCAAAATTTCACCGACACGTCAAATCGCCGATCGGAAATTTCTTTCCTCCTTCCAGTAGGTTTTCTCACATACACGTTGATATAATTGAACTGCCAATTGTTAATTCCTACCGCTACTGCCTGACTGATCGATCGGTACACTCGTTGGAGTGAAGTTCAACCCATGCAATGCATCACTGCGGAGGAAACTACCGCGGCTTTGTTAACATGTTGGATTTCTCGTTTTGGGTGCCCACAAAAGATCACTGCTGATCGGGGGACACAATTTACTTCGTATCTTTTTAGTAACTTGACAAGACAATTCGGCATCGAGATTTTGCATACGACTAGTCTTCATCCTCAGGCAAACGGTATGGTGGAGAGATTTCACCGCCAGTTAAAAGCCGCCTTAATGGCTCACGGAATAAATTGGTTAGAAGACCTTCCGCTTGTTTTACTAGGAATCCATTGCTCGTTCAGAGAAGATATCAATACTTCTCCAGCAGAATTGGTTTATGGCGAACCCCTCCGACTTCCTGGTGATTTAATTAGTTCTACTTCTTGCATAATAGAGGATTCAAGTAGCTTCTTATCACGACTTAAAAGGGTAATGTCACAGTTGCGTCCAGCTCCTGCTTCTAGACACTCAAAATCTGAGGAATTTATTTTCAAGGATTTGTGGAGTTGCAGCCATGCATTTCTACGTGAGGGTCCTATTCGTAAATCGTTGCAGCCGCCCTATTCGGGTCCACATGAAATTACTGCACGGGACAAGAAGACGGTTACACTGAAGATCAAGGGAAAAGAGATGAAGGTTTAAATCGACCGCGTTAAACCAGCATATGTTCTTGGGGCCGAAAAACAAACCCAATTCACCCCTGAAGCTACGGAAGACAAGGCTGCACCTGCGGGCTCAGCACCAACAGGCGAAGGGCGAACAACAAAATCCGGAAGAAGTGTTCGATTTCCTGATTTTTATAAACCATAGACGACTCAACTACGTAGGGGGGTAATGTGGCGACCGTAAATGGTGCCATCATCTTGCCATAATCTTGTATATTGTTGCCAAGGAGGCCTTGCTGATTTGTTGATGTTTATGTTACTAAGTCATGGACTGTGATTGTAAGAGGCATTGCATAAAAGCTTTAATAAATTAATTCGATAAACGTGGAGATCTCACTTACCCATCTCCACAAACACATGTTCCCACCGGTGTGCAACCTAATTCGTGTTTGGTTTCGTTCAGTGGTATTTGTTACTTTCGACCCGGAGTAGTTTCAATTCCGATTTCGTTTCGTCCTGAGTTTAGCTCTTCGGGTTTCATTCCATTTAGTTTCGCTTCTAAATTTCGCTCCCATCAATGAAACTATTGAAAATGTATTGATTTTGACTTTCGTTTCGATTTCCATCCCTGCTTTTTTTCTATCCAATAATAATGTAATATCACAATCTTACGGCTCTTTTTTATGCATTCATATTTTCAAGACTACGTCTTCCTCTAATTTTTGAGTTATTTGTTTTGGTTACGGGTTCCACGTGTTGTCACCGCGGCGCTCGCAACTTCCGAAAATTTCTAGATTCGTGACAAGTACGTGTCGACACGATCGGCCTTCCAAGTGGAGTCGGACATATTTGTCGACTCGATAAATATCAATCATATAGGGGTCAACTCCTGTGTGTATCTGGGGCTTTATTCTCGCCGTTAGTAGTTACTTATAAGTCCATATTTCCCTTAGAATTCTGCGTATATATTGGACTTATGGCGATATATTACAAGACTTATTCTCGCAATTAGTGGCTTCTTAGAAAATCCATATTCCCCTTTCGTAGAACTCTGAAGTTTATCCTCGCGGTTAGTAGATTCTTAGAAGTCATCATTCCCCTTACTTAGAATAATGAATATATACCGGACTTTGAGTTATATTTGTTTCCTGATGATGATGCAGTGCATCCAAACCGGTCGCATTAAAGTTTATACTGTGGAAATTTGCCAACTTTGTTTAATTGTGATATTCCACCAGATCAAGCAGCAAACGACTCTTACTATTCCACGTCTTAGCGTATGAAAATGGGAGATTTACAACTAAATTTATCACCAAAAAGAGGACACCACTACTAAGAACTAGTTCATTTTAGTGCCTTCGACTGTTGCTTCATCAAACCCCTATCAAAATTATCACCGAGTTCCCATTTACGTATTATTTGAAACACTCCTGTTCGCGAATTAACGGTGTAATTTAGAGTTCATTGTGAAATTAAGTAAACTCTAATTTCCACCCTTGTATATTGGTATTACCATCCCCTTTATAACGACACGGCAGTGTTGAAACCGGTCGGAGGTTTTGACCACTAAATCAATTTGGAATTTACAAAGTTTAATCAATTTCACAATGATTCTTGTTTCGATAAATCTCGATCCGTATTTTGTATGTTAAATTATATCTTGACAGGAAGCTTGCTTAAAAAAAGCATTATAACTTACATATATTTACACAAAAAAACTTTCATTTGAAAAATATTCCATGAAAATAATTGAGCTTAATCCCTACGCTGACAGCATGGCTTCATACTATCACATTGTTGTTGAGGGTATGGGTTCTATTCGCCGGGAATTCCACAAGAGCGGCTTAGATTAACAAAGAGTTAATATGTGGGTAAACGGTAATGAATACTGATACGAATTGAAAATAATATGTAAGATTAAACACTTGTAATTATCATAGGCACTTTCTTTCAAAAATTAGTTTTCGGGTAGACTAAGGGCCGTATACTCAGTCGCTCCTGTAGGGCTTGCCAAGCCTGTATACGTCATAATGCCCTACTGTCGTAATCAACGAGCGTATACTACCCCATGTACGTCATCAGAGCGGCCATTTTTAAAATAAACAGACCCTACTCCTGTAGGGCTCTCTATGGGGTACCTCGGGTACGGCTACACCCTACATAAATATGGCTGCCAGATTCTGTCAGCTGAACACCTCGATGAAATAATAGCTTTAGAATACCTATGATGTGAATTAAGCTCACGAAAATCATTTAGTACTTCATAATAACGTAGAAAACGTATTTGATACTGTTTTGTACCAAATAAGTTAATTTTTTAGGAAAATCAAATCCTTTCGACAATACGGAGTACTTACACCTTGTCGCCTCCCTTATATATTTTCTGTTATTGCGTGCTTGACATTAGGTGCGCTCTTGAAAACCATTACGTTGTTTATTAAAATATGGAAAATGTCTCTCATGGCGTTATATGCCAAAAAATTGAATAATGAAAGAAAAGTATATACCATGAACGAACCTGCTGACGACACCAATTCCCCTCTCACATAAATTAACTTTATTATTGCGTATAGCAAATTCTAACATCAAGGTAGCCTTGCTTTATTTGCTAAAATCCATTAGAACTATTATGGCACCAGTATGTGCTCGATAAATGAATGTTTAGAGCGAAATTAATGCTGTCATCGAACCTGCTGACGGCACCAATTCCCCTTTCACATAAATTAACTTTTTTTATTGTGTACTAGCAAAAATACCCGTTGATTCTCAACGGGAGATGTAAACGTTGAAAATTATGTAGTAGTGCTGTTTATACAAAAAAGAAAAGTTTTCGAGAAAAACCTTAGGAAATCCTTTTGAATTTATATAAAAAATTAACCAATCGAAAACAGAATTGTGGTAGATATGCTAGATGATGGTTCATAATTAAACCTAAACGTTGGATGAATACATTTGAATTTATGTTGGGTGTTTGCATTCGTCGCTTAAAGTAAATAAATTATAATTCCCCTCGGAATATTTTAAGCAACATTCTCATTAATGTAATAATTGCGACTGAACAACTTAGCAAATAGTGAGAGACTCCGCTGAAGTGAATCGCGTCTAGTTATCATATAAGCATTAAATTAAAATATGCATTAAAATAAACACAACCTTAAAAAAACAACAAAACAACAAAGTTCACGGCTCTAATGGCTTTAATAATTATTAATCAAATGCTTCCCTGTAAACAATATTTTTTGTCTTTCCCCCAGTAGCTCGGAGAAATAAATGTTTTGGTGAGCCAACCCTGGAACATGCTACATAAAGCTGTCCGTGGGAAAAACATGGGGAATCTAGGTTCACACCACACCACTTTCTTGACTGTCCTTGTACCTTGTTCATAGTGATGGAGTGAGCAAGTCTCACAGGAAATTTAATCGCTTGAAACTTAAGGGTAAATCAGATGGGATCAATGGTATCCGAGGAATGAATACGTCCTGGCCTTTCTCTTTTCCTGTTAATATTGTAGCTTCTATGACGTTAGGTAAAAGTCTTTTCACACTGAGCCGGGTCCCGTTGCTAAGTTTTGGTGGATATACATTTCTTAACAATGTCGTGCGCACGCGACGTGGAACGACGAGTCACTCCCTCACGAAGCGGGCACAACTTGGGGTCCTTGTCAATTCGTCAGTCCAGAGACCAAGAGCACTCTTGCAAGGGTTTTAAAATCAGTCTTTATTTTCCAAACTCAGCTTACACCGCTCCACAATCTCACAATCAATTCCACAGCTCCCTCTCCACCACTTTCCGCAATGGCGTCTCCCACCACAATCCCCCAACCAAATAAACAACCCCAGACAACCAGCAATCATCAACAAAACCCTGGGCCTTCAGAGCCTTCTCCATCCAAACTCAGGAACACCACTCTTTGTGTTCACAAACCCCACCCTTTGTGTTCACAACATTACTCCCCTCCCTACCAAAATTGTACTGTTTCCCACGAGACGGAACACATTTAACAACCCAAAAAAACAATAAAACAAAACCATTAAATAAAACAACAAAACAACTTGATAAAAACCGTGAACCCAAAACTAAATAGCGACACAAGTCATCAACCAATTTCACAGAACAAAACATTAAATGTAACAGACAATAAAAATAAATCATCAAATTAATACAACGTGAATCATGAGTCCTCAACCCAGAACATAAAATTGAATCAATCAAAGGCAGAAAGCGTGAGCAACCTGTTAAACCCATCACAAAATCAAATTTGAAAACACACTGAAATAAGTCACTATGTAGAAATGTATGTTAATTGAACAGAATTAATATAATTTGCTTGATCGGTTTATGTACCGAAATCAATCATTCTCACTAAGCCATTGTGATCTTTGTCTCAAAAAAAAATGTTCACACTCATAATTTACAGCAGGGATTCACAGTACTGACCCAATAGGTAGCACTGGGCCGCGACTTCTTAATTGGTAACGGTGAGGCGGGTGTCCCAATGTGACGTCTTGAGGCTCATTATTTGTCCTGCATGACGAGGGAGGGGAAGAGGGGAAAGGCGTTGGTGGCGGGGGAAGGACTTCATCATGAAAGAAAAAGGGGAAAGGGATCCCAAATTGTTATTTCTCGGTTTCAGCACCTTCATATCCTTTTCTTGCGGGCTTGGGGATGCCTGAGGGACAGCGGCTGGGGAAGGAGTTTGGTCGGCTGCTAATTTTAACCTATTTACATGCACAGATAACCTTTTCTTATCATTATTCACATCTTGAATACATACATTAACATGTCCTCGATATGCTAGCACTCGATACGGCCCTTGCCATGGCCGAATTAGTTTCTTGGTTCTACCTGTTCCCACCACTGGCGTATGTAAATACACTAAATCACTTATTTTGAATACAGGCTCTCTCGACCGTTTATTGTAATATTTGGCACCATTGTCTGCACTTACATTAAGTCTATCTGTCACTTCCTTAAAGGCAATATTTAACCTAGCGTTCATTTCAGCGGCATAGTTAGAGTCAGCGGCATAATTAATTTTGAGCGGGCTCAAAATGTCGTCAAAGGGTAACTCAATGTCTATCCCATGCATGAGGTAAAAAGGAGTTTCTCCAGTTCTGGAATGGAGAGTACTTCGGTAAGCTACTAGGGCATATGGCAGCCCAGTCTCTCTGAGTTCTGTCCACAAAATGACTCAAAATAGACATAAGCGTCTGATGGCTTCTTTCAACCATGCCGTTGCATTGAGGATGATATGGAGTGGTCTGTAACTTTTTTACTCCTAATTGACGACACACTTCTTTCATGATATTAGATGTAAAATTTGCTCCCTTATCGGTTAGCAACTGTTGAGGGACACCGTGTTTCAAAATAATGTTTTGCACAAAAGCTTTCGCAATAGTGTCAGCTTTTTGATCTGGCAAAGCAATTGCTTCAGGATACTTTGTAAAAGAGTCTTGAAAAGTTAATATATATTTATTCGCACTGTATGTCGTCGGTAATGGACCTACTATGTCCATAGAAGTTCTTTGAAGTGGAGTATTCACCTCCTGAAATTTTTGAAGAGGTGCCCGAATGTTGTTTTTAGGATTTTTCCTTTCCTGGCATGACTTACATTGCTGGCAATGATTTTTAATATCGCTGTTCATTCCAGGCCACCAAAACCTGCGCTTAATAGAAAACAATGTCCCTCGAACTCCGAAATTCCCGGCCCACGGCGTAGAATGAAATGCGGACATTATCCTAGCACGCATCGCTTTAGGAGCTACGATTTGTGACTTTCCTTTGTACATCACCTTATCGTCATCTAACCACACGTCCTTATCGTCTTTAGCTCGTCGACAGTCGTCATCTCCTGCCTGCTCCACTCTAATAAGTTCTCTATCCCACACAGGCTCATATGTATTGTTTATAATTGGAATAATTGCATGGGAAAGAGTGTCTACATTTTGGTGACTTTTTCCAGGTCGGTGAATGATATCGAAGTCATATTCACTTAGCAATAGTGACCAACGAGTTAGGCGGGAGGAAGGTTCCTTAATGGAAAATAACCATTTAAGTGGTTGGTGGTCAGTGACAACGGTAAATTTCCTGCCATATAGATAACATCTAAAATATTTGACGGCCCACACGATACCCAAACATTCTCTTTCGGTGGCACTGTAATTACCCTCAGCTTTATTTAGTTGCCGACTGGCGTTAACTACTACATACTCTCCATCGTCACCTTTTTGAGACAGTATAGCCCCTAAACCTTCGCCTGAAGCGTCCGTATACACAATAAAAGACTTGTTAAAGTCGGGGAATCTAAGAACAGGATAATTACACAAAGCATCTTTTAATGCGGTAAAGGCTTCCTTCTGTTTCTCACCCCATGTGATAGCGGTATCTTTACGCGTCATCTTGGTCAACGGTTTAGCAATTTTGGAAAAGTTTGCAATGAATCGCCGGTAATACCCCACGAGACCCAAAAACCCACGAAGAGTTTTTAAGTTACTAGGGAGGGGAAAATCCTGAATTGCCTTTACTTTCTTTCGATCTGGTTTAATTCCATCGGCTGAATTAATATGCCCCAAATACTCTATTTCGGTGCGGAAGAAATGGCATTTTCGAGGTTTTAATTTTAATCCAGCACTTTTCAATCTTTGAAAAACTTCTTCTAAATTCTGAATATGGCTGTGCAAGTTGTGACCAAGAACACAGATATCATCTAAATATACTTGACACTTCGGACCTTTCAATCCCGAAAGTGTTGCATCCATAAGCCTCTGGAAGGTTGAAGGGCTATTAACTAAACCCATTGGAAGTCTTAAATACTCGTAGTGCCCATCGGGTGTAGAAAAACCGGTTAATTCTCTACTCTGAGGGTCCATTGCGATTTGCCAAAACCCTTGTACCATATCTAAAGTTGAAAAGTATTTTGAGCCTCCTAATTCCTCTAAAGTTTCTTCAATATTAGGGAGTGGATAGTAATCTCTAATCGTTACTTTGTTTAAAGCCCGAAAATCCGTGCAAAACCGAAGCTTATTTTCTCCATCATTGCCTTTTTAGCCACTAACACAACCGGGGATGACCACGGTGAAGTAGATTCTTTAATTATACCCTGATCAAGCATATCCTTAATATGTTCTTTGAGAACTTGACGCTGTGTTTGTGGAACGCGATAAGGAGGCTTAGTAATAGGAGTGGCACAACGGGTACGGATTTTATGAGTAACAAGGTCAGTTTGTCCTAGGGGTTCTCCCTCTTTATGAAATATTCCCGCATACTTTATTGACAATTGCTCGAGGGGGCCTTTAGCATCAGAGGGAACTTCTTTCAACATTTCGCTAATTTCCTCATGAGCAATAACCACGTCGTCAACATGATCTGACTCAAAGTTACGCGGAACCGAAAAATTATTCGACAGAGTGCCGACGATTGTTTTCGCAGGGAGGATTAACTTCTGTTCGGATAGATTAACGAGTTTCACGGGAATTATTCCATCTTTATTCCCTTTAATTAAACTACGTCCCGACATTACCTACCCCATTAATATAAATCTCGTTCGGTTCCATTACATAATCATTCCCTGTCTTAACATTACTAATTCCCTGAGCAACAATCTCCGTGCGTGGAGGCAATATGGCCTCACTTTTAAGACGTACCACATGCGAAACTACCTTTTCAGCCTTAGCTTCAAAAATGCCTTTAAAAGTCTTAAAAAATAGCACAACAAAACCTAACATAAAACGACTGAAGCTTCGCACAGAATTCTTACCATAGATGAGGAAAGATGAGACAAAGAAGAGGAATAGAAAAGACAGATTTTTAAAATAATAGTTCGACTTGGAAAACATCCACAAAAGAAATTCGTCTAGCAACTCATAGGAAGAGACGGAAACCCTAGATTTATCATCAGTTGTATTGGGTGCTTTAGTTCCTTTCAATTCCTTACTAGCACTTTTTACCCCCTTCCTATTTACCTTATTTACCGGCATTGGGCTAATTTCAATCTCTCTGAGATAAATTACTTCGTCTTTTACCAACATAACTCTTTTCGATAAATCTAGTCTACCTCTAATTTTTTCCAATAAATCAACACCTATTAACCCGTCACACGATATTTGCACATCATCATCTATAATAAAAACATGTGTGAGTAATTAACACTTCTTAACTGAAATTCACATTCATGAGTACCTAGGACTAAAATAGCGTGACCAGTGACTCCACACAACTTTGTCTGAGGGGGTTTAAGGGAGGGCAACGAAGGGAAGGCTTTCTTCTTCACCATCGATACTGCCGCTCCAGTGTCGATTAACAGAGAGAGTTCTCTCCCAGCCATTGTAGCTCTCACCCCAAATCCTCGGCTGCCTGGAGGGAGGGCAGTGGCGACCGCTTGACTAGTGGGGTCCTTGGGTGCAGTGGTTCTCTTCTCTATCGCCTCCTCGGCGCCTCCTCCACCGGTCGAGGTCCACCGGCGAAGGTAGGTCCGTTTGGGGCGCCTGTTCCTCTTGGTCCTTCGCCTCCGGGCTGCATCCGTGGGTTGAAGTGGGGTGGTGAAGGTCTCCGTCGCTCCGGTGGTGATGGCCAGGCTGATAATGGGGATGGAGGTTTCGGTAAGGGAGGGTAGGAGTTTCGTCCATCCCAACTTGTGTTCAGGTGACTGTATTCGCGAAAACGGGGCGAGGAAGGGGTAATTCTTGGAGAAGGAAAGGGGGAGGATAGGGATACCTGACATTCACGAGCAAGATGGCCGTCTCGCCCACATCGGAAGCATCCAAAAGAGGGAGGGGCGCGGCAGTCGTGCGCGAAGTGGCCTCTCTGCTGGCACCGGAAACATTGCAGATTGTCCCGCGGCGTGGATTGGAAAGGCGGAATGGTTGCACTAAGGGCAGGGGGATTTGCAACGTTCACACTGTTACAAGTCATAAATGACACTCTCCCTTCACTTTCTTCTTCGCGACACGCTATTGAAATCGCCTAGTTTAAAGTCTTTGGGTCACGCACACGCACAAACCTGCGGATCCCAGGAATTAACCCATCAATGAACTGGTTTAATACCAAATCATCTAATGCTTTGTCTCTTCCAAGCCTTTCCCTTGGATCGACCGCTTCCATACGCGAACCGTCCCTCAGTTTAAGCAAACGGTCAGAAAAATCGCCCACACTTTCTGCCCGTCCCTGGATACAGTTTATAAGCCCTCTTAAACTATTGGCTGCTATTGGTCGGCGAGAAAACCTTTCGGTTAGAAATACTTTTAATTGTTCCCATGCCGATTCTGCTGCGCATGATTTCAAGAATTGACGAGCACTGTTCACTGTCGTAAGTTTTAAAATTAGCAATTTAGTTTTGTCCGACCATCGCCCAAGTTCAGCAGTTGCTTCAAAAGAATCAACAAAGTCCTCAACGGTTACACCGTTCTCCCCTGAAAATTCTGGCACTAAATGTACTAGTCCCGCAGCACTCGGTGTACTCGATTGAGCTGTAGGTTCCGCCATTTCGGGTTTCTTTTCTTGTCACGAGAATTATCTTCTCTCTGGAACACTGACGCCTGCGAAGAGCGTTTGAATTCTCCCGCAGTACCTTGGCACGAAATCCGAAAGGACTTCTTAGAATCCCACCGCTGCCACCAAATTGTCGTGCGCACGCGACGTGGAACGACGAATCACTTCCTCACGAAGCGGGCACAACTTGGTGTCCTTGCCAATTCGTCAGTCCAGAGACAAAGAGAACTCTTGCAAGGGTTTTAAAATCAATCTTTATTTTCCAAACTCAGCTTACACCGCTCCACAATCTCACAATCAATTCCACAGCTCCCTCTCCACCACTTTCCGCAATGGCGTCTCCCACCACAATCCCCCCAACCAAATAAACAACCCCAGACAACCAGCAATCATCAACAAAACCCTGGGCCTTCAGAGCCTTCTCCATCCAAACTCAGGAACACCACCCTTTGTGTTCACAAATACCACCCTTTGTGTTCACAACAACAACATAATGACAGAGCCGATTTTAAGCTGGAGACGATATGGTGGCATTCCAGGAGGGTCAAGTGAGTTTAAAAACTCAATTGTAAATTTCACAGCATCATCATTATCCACTACTGTATCTATAGAGCTATACTCAGAGAGTGGCCCTTGCATCATATCTTGAATTTGACAGTTCAACTCATTCACAGCATCGTTTTTTGGAGAAAGAATGGCTCTTTCACATAACCAATCATGATTTTCGTAATTTTTTTACTGTTTGGATAAATTTTGTTGATCAGTTCTTGAAACGATGTGACTCGAGTACAAAAATCTTCCAAAAAGCTAATTTCACCGTTTGTATCAGATGCAAATGTGTCTTCGCCGATTTGTTGGAGTTTACGTGCAAAATTTTGGGCTGTGTCGTCCCCAAAGAGCTGAACTCTCATGTTAGTTTCTAACGTGATTCTTTTCACAAACTTCCACAGAGGCGACGTCTCAAGATAGGCATTGAGCTCATCCGCCGGAGTTGAATTTGGTATGACTGGAAGATTTTGTCGGAAGTCCCCTACAAGAAGTAGCAGAGATCCTCCCAGCAACTTATCATTCTTTCTCAGGTCCCGCAGAGTCCAATCAAAGGCTTCCAATGACTTCTCATGAGCCATTGTGCATTCATCCCACACGATAATTTTGCACGTTTGTAGCACTTTTGCCGGACCACTTGATTTGCTAATGTTGCAAACGGGGTGTTCTTCCGCATTTATTTTTAGAGGCAACTTTATTGCCGAGTGTGCGGTCCGTCCACCCTCCATGAGGGTAGCCGCTATGCATATGAAGCCATCGCAAGTGAAATGTTATTTTTTGATCGTATTTCGGCAAGGACCACATTAATTAGAAAGGTATTTCCAGTTCCTCCTGGAGCGTCTAAAAAAATGATTCCACATTCTTCTCTGTTAATGCACTGCATGATGTGGTCATAAGCCTTTCTTTGTTCATCCATCAGTAGCGGTTTATTTGGTTCAACAAATTTTCTCAAATTTGCGTTATTGTAATTTATTTCACGCAGAAAGTCTGAATAATTTGCGTTATCAGCAGTTCTTTCCGGAGCCTTTATCCCCAACTGTAACAGAGTTTTGCTACAGATCGAAAAACATTTATCTTCTAGTATTAGGAGCAGCACATCAAATATTTATGTTGAGAATTTTATGTCATGATTGACATTGTTTCGGCGTTGTCTGGCAAGGATGTCTTCGCTCATGCTCTCGCGGAATTTATCCCACAAAATTCTGGGATTGGATGGATTGCAGAGTCAGTATAATTGAAAACAAATTTCGTATTTGCTCAGGAAATGATGCCAATGCTGCTTCGGACATTGTTTTGTCCCAGTGTTTATCATCCTCCAGTAAACCAAGTTTTTGACAGACTTCCCTGAAGCTGTTACATACTTGACCATTAACAGTTTTAAGCTTTACGAAAGATGTTGGTCCTCTGATTGTATGAAGCAATATTCTCAGGAAAAATCATTCGGCATTATTTGGATGAACAGTGTCCTAAAGCTTCACTCGCTACAACATCACTACCCAAAACATGTACTCCTGTTTTTATTTTTGAAAAATCTTTCCTTCCAGAATCCCAGGTCTAATAGCGTGGAACTTCCGAATATGGCAATGCTCTAGCAAATGGGTCCTGCTGGCATAACTGAAAAAAGGCCGTCAATATTGTCCTGGGCGGATCGGCAGTGACTACTAGTGCATTTTTGTCAGTGAAGTAGACTCTTTGGCCATTTTCTAAGTGCACGCTCAGATGAACTTAAGTAGGATGCCTCTCATGAATAGAAAAACCGAGCACTCACCAAACCGCCTCATTGCTGCTAATGTGTCGTCCCAAATGATAATTTGATACCTCATCATTCTCTATGCCTTTCGTTAAGCCAAAAACAGCCATATCACTGCCCTTGTTTATGAATTTGCATATGTACTTTATCGATTTTACTGAATTGCAGTACTCGACATTTAAATGAGCCTGGAACATTTTATAAAGCAGAGGCCAGTATGGAACAACCCACTTGTTGTCGATCTCGATTTCCTTGCATCGAGTACGTAATTTTACTGTGTATCCACCATCCTCTGGGCTTCTTCTCCTACACTCAGGGTAGCCATAATCCCCAGTTTCTGTGTCCTTGACCAATTGCCTAGGGTATTTCTTGCTACATCTCCCATTTTTCATGCAAGGTGCATTCAGGTTAATATATCCTCATGGCCCATGTATCATGTGTTTTTGCACAATGTCGGAAAAACTTGGTCAATTTCTGAATTAGGAAACTCAGCAGAAATAATATTTGGGTCTGATGGATTTTTTCCTTCAGCCAGATTTGGTTGTGAGGATACGGAAGGCCCCTTTTCTGCCATTGAATAGAATACATCCAACACCTTGTTTCTCCAAATACGTGGGACTTGGTCAATATATTAATTAATTTTTGTTGTTTTTATCAAAAAATACTGGCTAATAAATCATGACGATCAATAGATGCCTGCCCATCAATTAATTCTTTCTTTAGCTCTGGTCAAGCGGGATTACATGTAAATGTAATGAAAAGGTCAGGACGTCCGTAAGATCTGACATAGATCTTGGAATTTTGTGTGTACTCATGCATATGCCTGGAACTCCCTGTGGAGGGTTAAATCGCCATTTTCCCAATATCATCGACCTTCCTCTCACTGCAATGGCATCTCTTAAATGAATGCATTCTGCACTTCGAAGTTTATTTTGATAAAGTCGTATGTAAAGAAGACGCTCAGCTTCAATTTTAGCGTAAAAATCAACAATAAACTGATGAAATAGCTGTCGAGTGTTTAAAATTGGTGCTTTCCAATTAACGACGCAAGTCGACGTGAGTTGACTCCGAGCGACTTTTATGCTTTCCAATTGTTCCGTGTCGCTGGGAGTCGCTGACGCGTGTTGACTCAAAACGACTCGCTGGAAGAGGAGAGTTTGCCATTGTCATGGTTCAAAGTAGAGTATATTCTGGTCATTTGGGACACATTGGGCCAGAACAATTCGCTGCAACAATGGCTGCGCCATTTATAATGAATATCACGTAAATACATATGTATGTGTACTAATTTTAATTAAGAAAGGCCTATTTTGGTTTCCCAGCACATAGGCATTTATTCACACAGATATAAATAAAAAAATACACTGGCAATAGAAATAAAAATGCAGGCATTTTCCATAATCGATCACTCTTTTGGTCCGATTGAAAATATTTTCCCTCATCCTTGTAAAATCCACTAAACGCAGCACGATTAAATATTCGTTTAATAAAATCATATTTTATGGCAATTCACGTTATATTACATAAAAGCACATGATTCATAAGCATTAGATAAACCTAAAAAATCTTTAAATTAATTATCGACGGGGGCATCTCTTCGATTGAACCTGCAGCATTCTGCTTACGCAGTGCGTTGTAAACAAAATGAAATTGAAAACCAAACCTCTTTTATGGAATTAATAGTTTATAAATAAAACATAATTTAAAACATCGGTGAATGAAATGCATTCGCCAGATACCCCCGGTTTTGATGGAGTGTAATTAAGGGAAACTTAATTGGCATTAGGTGATTGTATTTCTCCTTTATCGTGTTGAGAGTTATGTTGTTACATTTCACGGAAAAAGTAATAAGCGAACTGTATAAAAATGGTTAACAGGAGTCTAGGCCTACAGAAGAATGAATAACTATTATTTCTATAATGATGCGTCACATCTTGTCGGCCATTGCATAAAATTAATGCGCCAACCTTTAATTATTAATAATGAATCCACTGGTAAAGTTTCTGTCAACAGTTGAGACTTCTTTCTAAAAGAAAACAATCTGATTAACTTTTTCATATACTTGATTGTCCTCTTTCAAACAATTGCGACTGCGCATCGACTCCTGCGCATAGATATCTGCTTTCCATTTAGCCGAAGTGGAAGTCGACACTAGTTGCCAGCACACTCCCAGCGACGTATGAGTCGCTGGGAGTCGCCTAATTGGAAAGGACCCAGTGTGATTGGGTGAGTTGTTTCTGAAACTTAACCTGTATGCTTAAAAGTTCATAATTGAAACTTTCTTATTAATGGTCGACTGTGTATTGGGATTACACTGCATGATGTTAAAATGATATTCGTCCTCACCATGCCAAAATATAATGGGATACCGGAGAGCGTCATAAAAGTGGTGCGTCTCTGAGATGCGTTGTAGCGAGCCACCTCGTCTTAGAATGACTATATCCCTTCTGTCGCAGTCACTGGCTGCAATGATGATTGCCACCTCATTTATTTGTGGACTATTGAAGCGTCGCTCATGTTCTCCTACTGTACTTTTGTCGGCGCAGATAACTAATTTGCACTCATCCGAAGGCATCTCCTCTTAAGCTGGCTTAAATGTTAATATTAACTGGTTATGCTTATGAAAAATTCGTTGAATATCCAAAACAAAATTCACATCGTAGGCTCTGGTGGCGTTTTGAGTTCTAGTAGACGCACTTTTCCGGTGCAGCATCACATACCCGGAGGTTCGCCTTTATATTTCTTAGAAAAACAGTACTTACATACTTGATCCATCCCTCCAATCACCACGGTTTTATGTTGGCAGTAGTCTTCCATTAGATCGTAATGAAAACCTTCAAGAAATAAGCTGGATTTCCATTCAGCCGCTCGTGATGTGCCAGTGTGTGCTCTCATTTCTTGAAGACGACGCTCATGTTGGTCTTCTGATTCACCTGGTCACGAAGTGCTAGCGTGTGTCCGCTTTACTTGAAGACGAAGTTCACGTTGGTCTTCTGATTCAGCCGCTCGTAATGCACTGGCGTTTGCCCGCATATCTTGAAGCCGTCGCTGGCGATGGGCATCTGTTTCGTCTACTCGCAAAAGCTTAGCTTTTTTGCTTTTGGTTGAATCTGACCGACCAACTTACGTGCCTTTTTAGGCATCGCCAAACCTAAAAGGAAAAGCAATAGAGGTTTATACCTAGCACTTCGGTCAGGTAAATTTTCAGTTTACGCTCACATCTTGCAAATATGTTTTTTAAATCACTCCGTTAAATTAGTAAAATGGAAAATTGGAAATTTTGGAAGGTCAAGAAAAAGGAAAAATTGAAAATTGGATAGAATTTTGATCGGAAAAATGACATTTTGAGTGATAATTTGAGGTTCAAAAGCCAGTTTTTATTTAATGAAATGAACTCTTCCAGGTCAACAAAGTATATAAATTTGTTGAGAGACGTGGTTGAGGGTTGAGAATTGACATAACGTATCTTATTTAATGCTGTTAAAGATGCTCAAGGAGACGTTTTATGGTACTCTGGCGAATGCTTCTACAGCCTAAATAATAATAATAATAAATTTTATTCCACAACATCGTATACATTTTACATTAACATCGACCCTTAACATTGGGATTATAGGTACCCCTATGGAGAAGCTCCGTTTTGGGGTTACCGACTTGTATTTACTTAACAAAACATATATTGAATGTGTTGCAACATAAGTAATAATAACAAATTTGTATTAACGCTGGTATAGTTACATACTAGAATTACATACAAAGTTATAGTTACACACAAAGTTACATTACATATAGTTACATACAAAGATAATTACCACTGCTATGAGATCTACCATTTCATACAATTTTTAAAATAAAATTGAAATATCATCAATAGAAAATAACCATTTTTTCACACTTATACAAAATTTATATTCATTTTTTATATTAGCAATAGGTTCCGGTATTGCACAAAATATTTTGGCCCTAGGAATACGTAACTGTGCTTAAATGTCTCTGTTCTAGGTCTAGGTATGGTTACATTGCAATTGCTACGCAGCTCATTTACTCTTGGTTTTTTCCATTCACCACCACGATTATAAAAAATCCTAAGGACCTTATAGACAAATAAATGTCTTAAAGGTAAATTATTCATTTGTTTGAATAGTGGAAAGGAATGCGTTTTATTTGGCACCCGTAGCATAACCCTTTTTACCTTTTTCTGGCATACCAGAAGAGGTTGCATATTAGTTACGTATGCTCCCCCCAGCACGCAATTCCGTATTCTAATCTTGAATTAATTAAAGCATATAGTATACCAATCTGAGAACTGACACTGGGTAAATCATCATATATATTATTTCTCAAGGGCTTTTTTTTGTCGGTACGCCATAACTTCCTTAATACTTCATCAATTTTCATAAATGAGGCATCATTTTAAAGCTTTTCTTAACCGCTACAACGGAAAAATATACAAATTACTCACATTTCAGTTGTTTTCGAAAAATTACAATTGAAAAAAAAAAACGGTTTTTTGAAATCCCGCCCTCGACCTATCGATCCTCTATCGAGATATATCGAAATGAAACCGATTTCGATTTCATGTATCTATTATCTCATTCAGAAGTTAATTTAAACTTAAAATATTGATTTAAGGTATTCTATCTGCTGATCTATTTATAAAATGAATTAAATTAATCAAAACTTGAATTTATATTTACTTCCCCAAACTGCTTGATTAGAATTTCTGAACTCATTAGGCCCTTCAGGTTTGCCACCTCATAAACTCATACTAAAAGAGAACGCTATTATCATGTTGATTAGAACCTAAACGCAAAGCAGGGCTTAATTAATGGCGCCAGATTAGTTGTAACTCACTTGGGCGACTACACATCACAGCGAAATTGATTGACTCCGGTAAAACTGTCGTCATACCACGCATTAAACTCATCCCTTCTGATCCTACCATGCCTTTCAAACTGACTAGGAAGCAATTTACCATAAAAGTTGCCTTTGCCATTACTATAAATAAGGCACAGGGACAGACGCTAACAAAGGCAGGATTGTACTTGCCTGACCCTGTTTTTTCACACGGTCAGTTGTATGTGGCGTTTTCCAGGGTGCGCTCTTTCAGTGACATCTACAGGTATGCTACCTGTATGTCTGTGTAAAACAGACCCATTAACAAACAATCACAGATGAACATATCATCACTTCAAACATAGTGTTCAAAGAGGTCCTGAAAACATGTAAATATGCTTTAAATATTTAAATACCTTAACCTTATGTTTCAAAAAATATATGTATAATCTAAAATTTAAACACACATCTATTCCTTACTTCAACCCACCTAAATCAATGACGCACTAACTGCACGGTACTAACTATACGGTGTGCACTTCAGTTAAGTGAGATTTGAGGAGGATACAGTGCGAATGCTTCGCACGGGTCGACTAGTATATCTTAACAAGTAAATTTGTCTAATTATAGAGATCATTTCAGATCTTAATTTACTTTTATGCTGTTTCCAGTTAAATCGTTGATCAATGTAAATTCCCAGATACTTAATATGACTAACCCTCTCTATTAAAATACTCTTGTTACAATACAAGGCATTATCATTTAAACATTTTTAACATCTATAATAAATAAAACTGTTGTCCCCTATATTTACATTTTTTAAATTAAACAAGATGTATTTTGTTTTGCTGCTGAGCACCATAGAAAACCAGGACTTCAATTTATCCAAGTCACTTTGCATATGCATACGTAAAGCGTACATGCTGCTATCAGCATAACATAGTGCTTTATCATCAGCAAATGAGGTAAGCTTTCCATAAAACTTTCCATTGCATAGGTTATTAACAAAGATTAGGATTCAAATTGGTCCCAAAATTGAACCTTGTGGAACCCCACAGGTTTTATGAGTCTTAAAACTAATACAATTTTGAATTAGAACACATTGGTATCTATCACTAAGGTAACTTTCGAACCATTTATAGGCAATTCCTCTGATACCAGCTTGCTGTAATCTTTCCAATAAAATTTGATGATTAACTGTGTCGAAATCATCCATACACACCTGTAAAAGGTCAAAGAAGCTTTTTAAGTGAGGCATGATTGGTTTGGTTTTGCAAACTTTCTTGGATCACTTCGTAAACTAAGTCAACAGCTGATGAAAAGTAGAGTTAATGTATAGCGATATTTAAATATATAATGAAGGATTGATGATATATTTTTTGATACCATTGAACGAATATGAGCATTAAAAGTTGTATTTGCTGAATGAGATATACTTGAGAATTTTTTATATAAAATTGGTATTTTTTGAAATGGGGTTGTTTATAAAATTGGTTACTGGCTGAAGAGGGTTATTGAGTGTAAACTAAACCATGCAAAGTAGAAGGAGTAATATTACAAGAAGTATGTTTGTACCAAGTGATTTTGTTTTGTTTGTATAGTTTATTCATCAAACTATTGGTCTTGTTTTTAGAAATATATGTAAGGTTGTCTTCTGTCTGTCATTTCCTAATGTCATGTAGTCTGACAACATGGTCTATTAAGTCAGTGATTTTTTTTTCAAACTGGTATTTTACCTGAGGATGACGCTTACCTGGAGAAACGCGTTGTATATAACCGTAAATGTGCTGCATAAAGCATTTAGTGGACTGGACTAAGTTTTCATTCATTTAAGGTCACAATGCTGTTCTGTCACATTTCGCCAGACATCGTTGAATCCACTGGCAAGGGGTTATTTATTTCTATTCATGATCAACTTTATTCACTATGGCGAATACGTTGGTTTTTTCAGATTTAAGGACCAATGTCTTTGCTTGGATTTATTATTAGAAATATATTTGTGTTTTTAACTAAGAAAGTTAAATGATATGCCTTGTTAGTGTGAAGAAATTTGCTTTGAAATGAGTTATGATTTTGACCCATTGAACGTTTATTAAGTCTCTATTTTTTTTCAATAGGCTGGTGGTATAGTTTCTACTTCTGCGTCGGTTTGATGGACGGGTTTTTACTTGAATAAGGTATGCTTGGAGTTCACTTTTGTGAAATCAAACCAGTACTGTCACCTCCGCTTATACCCACAACTAAAACAAAATTTGGAGGTTTAGATACCATAAATTTAAACATGCATTTATGATGGAACAACAGTATGCCAATGACGTATTGACAATAGAACCATAACAGCATAAAATAGACAATTTTGGATACGTGGCGTTACAGAAGAATTAAAATCAAATTGAAGAATAAGGTGTAAGGTGAAAGAAATACGTCATATCCAATTTCACCTCCTCTTCTGAACTTCATCAGATAATCACAATAAATTTATAGTCGTATTTCCACTGATACCTAGAAATCTCTATGCATAACGCAATCAAGTCCTCCGCGCTTTGAATAATTATTAGCCTCATGCAAATTTAACTAAGCGTATTTCAGTACATCAAGTCATAGCTCACTCAACATAGCGAATTGCAACAGAACAGATAAGACTTGGAGGATTGGAAGTATGGCGTCATGAAAGAATGACGGAGATGAAGAGGAAGTTTAAAATCACGCAAACCCTCACGAATAAATTGCCTTAGATTTCAAAATCAGGAAGCTGTATTGTACCAATTTCAAGCAAACAGAAAGCTGTGTCACACAGTGGCTTTTTTGTAGCTCATCTCTATTGGCGTATTTAAATTATGGCTGGTCGTGTGTGAATATAAGGTGATAGATCTCCAAATATATTGTCTATTAGGCAGAGTTTTGCTCGAATGTGAAGGATATAACCATGATAAACAGTGGGAACAATTTCATTAGATCAAATTGCTTTTGGGATGAGAGGTGTAAAATTATTACAAGAGGTGCAAATTCATTGGAAAATATGCGATGGAAATCCTCCATAATACAAGGGCCGTAATTGTGTTAAATAAGTCTTTAGGTCTAAAAATCGTATTATACCAGGTAACTTGGTATGTTCGGATGATGGACGACTAATGCTGGATGCTTCACCGTGAGCACACGGAAATGCCCTATAAGAGGAAAAGCAGGGGTCACGCCATGACAACTAAGAAAGCATGGAATGTATTATGTAAGTGCATGTTGTGTGCCACATTCCCTGTAAGCATCTGTTCACTGTGTGCATATTTCAATATGTTGTTGTTTTAAACTTTTATTCTACTTTTGCATGATTCGTGTGCCATATATATGAACTACTTCAATATGTGATATCAATGGCAAAGTATACGATTTGTGCCAGAACTGTGGGGATAAGATGTTTTGAGTATCATGATAATTTTTTACAGAGGTTTGATTAAGCAATAAAGCCACGTTAGAATGCACTAAAATGGACTAGTTTTTAGTCGTTGTGTCCTTTTCTTGGTGATAAATTTAGTTGTAAATCTCCCATTTTCATACACCATGACGTGGAATAGTACGAGTCGTTTGCTGCTTTATCTGGTGGAATATCATAATTTAATAAAATTGTCAATTTTCCACAATATACACTTTAATGCGACCCGTTTTGATGCACTGCATCATCATCCGGCAACAAATATAACTCTAAGTCCGGTATATATTCATAAATCTAAGTAAGGGGAATGCTGACTTCTAAGAAGCTACTAACCACGAGGATAAACTTCAGAGTTCTAAGAAAGGGGAATATGGATTTTCTAAGAAGCCACTAATTACGAGAATAAGTCTTGTACTATCGCCATAAGTCCAGTATATATGCAGAATTCTAAGGAAGGGGAATGTGGACTTCCAAGAAGCTACTAACGGTGAGGATAAGTCTTGTAATATCGCTCAAAATCCAATACATATGCAAAATTATAAGTAGGGTGAATGTGGACGTCTTAGAAGTCATTAACGGCGAGGATAAATCCTGTAACATCGCTTATGCCGGTATTTCATGTCTGTCGAAACCGGTGATAGAATTCCCTTACGAGTGCGATTCCTAATAAGAACTAGAACGATGCAATTTTTCACAGATAAAATTTTATTTATGATGATGATGCAGCAAAATGATGATGGTGAAGTGCAACGAAACCCGGGTCGATTAAACATTTTTTCTGTGGAAAATTGCATCGTCGTAGTTCTTATTATGTTCATATTCCACAACATCTTGCCTGACTCCTCCCTTTTAGTGCGATTCCTGATGGACCGAAGGGGCTGAACATCTAGTTCCCTTGAATCCTCTTAAAATGGGGGTTTATCACGATGTGTGCTTTTTACTTTACCGCGCAGGAGTCCATAACAAATGATCATTTGCAAATTATCTCTTAAATATTCCAAAAATTTCCAGAAATGTAGGAATCTAAAGTTGAATGGACGAGCAACCATCCCATAATGGCCGTGACGTCATTTCATCCATCGTTTCTTCCCAATATATTCTAAAGGATGCCTTTAAAAGTCTTTCGACAAGATGTCCTCTTCTTCCGGAAATACAGCTGCATAAAAATTCAGAAAATAATTTGAAAAAATATCCATCATTACCGGGAATCGAACCACGGACCCTTGATTGATGGATAAGATGACGTCAGAGGTCGTTTTGCGAGAACGGAAAAAAATTTAACTTTCTACAATTAGTTATTTGGTTATTAGGCCTTAACGTTTCGAAGCAACTCCGTAAATCTATACGAAAACCTTTGCAAATTTGATTTCAACGGTAGCATCGAGAAAGCACTCGAATGATAATCCCCCATTGGCACGGGAACCAGGAAGCCTGGGTATCGTGGTGGTGTTTGCATTGGCCTGTCAAGCCAATGATCCCCAGTTTGACTTCTGGTCCGGGTGGATTATTTCCTAAGGCAATTTCTCAGTCTCCGTGTTATTTTAACCATCCTCTTCATCTCCGTCATTCTTTCATGACGCCATACTTCCTCTCCTCTCAGTCTTATCTGTTCTGCTGCAATTCGCTCTTGTGTAAGCTATGACTAGGTGTACTGAAATACGCTTAGTTAAATTTGCATGAGGTTAATAATCATTCAAAGCACGGAGGACTGGATTGCGTTACGCAGAGAGATTTCTAGGTAGCAATGGAAAATACGGCTATGAATTTATTGTGATTATCTGATGAAGTTCAGAAGAGGAGGTGAAATTTGGATATGACGTATTTCTTTCACCTTTCACTTTATTCTTTAATTTGATCTTAATTCTTCTGTAATGCCACGTATCCAACAATATCCATTCTCTAATGTGATGCTGCTATTGTCAAAACGCCAGCATGCATTAGCATAAATCGCTAATGCATGTCACGAGGCGAGGCCTCAAAGATACTACACTACAGATATTATCACAATGTAGAGGGACTATTAGTATTTAGCATCTACACAAATGGACAGACTCTCAAGACTTATGTAGAAAACATGGACGGCGTGCTGTTAGTACTAGGAAACAGATAAGGATTCAAGTATTAGGGAGTACTACTACTACTAAGAGCTACACTACCTATCGACAAACCTAGATAAAAGTCACATTGGCTGCTGTTATGGCCCCTTATTGTTCGTGGAAAAAATGACATTTTAAATCTGTCGGTTCTGCAATCTAGTTCCCTAATTTTATTCTCATGATCTGATCTACCGTAGTATGTCGGATTTCGTAAAATATTATCAACCTCGCCAAAGAATAGACCGGTTTGGAACTTACTTAATATATTGAGTCTAAATTTTAATCGACGGTCTGAAAGCGTTTCCCATCCCAGTTGCTGCAAAAGGTCAGTAACACTAACGAGATTATCATAACGGCCTTTAACGTATCTTACCAATCTTTGCTGCACGCGTTGTAACTCAGTTTCCAAGCCTATATCATAAGGATCCGACAAATGACTGGAGCAAACAAGGTCTTTCGGTTAAAATTCTGCTGTGATCCTGGATCTGTCTTGATCTGAATCGCAGGTGGTACGTGCAGTAATGGAATGAACATTTTAAAAAATACCCCGGCAATATTTAGTTCCTGCTATGATGTCCAGTCGCTTTAATTAGATATTAAATACTGTTCTTGGTTTGCATGGTCAACTCTTGAGACAAGTCAATTCTAGCTCACTTTCCCGCTGCAGCGATCAATTCTCCATTCCATGTTCATTAGTTTGGGCCGCAATAAGGGTTTCTTCCGAATCAAATTTGACCTGCGCGGGAAAGTTGTGTACTGATATGAAAATCTCGCATGAAAATTTTTTTTCGAAATCGAATGATGTTAACCACTGCCGCCCGAGCCTTAAAATTTAAAAATCATGCGGAAATCCAGGCAAAAATGGGATACAAACGCCTATGGAGACTGAGCTATTAAAAAAACGACGTTTTAGTAGGTATCAACCATATATTTATTTCTCTGTTTTACATTTTTGAAATTTTAAATTAATTTAACGAAGTAAATGGTTCTACGGCGCCTGGGAATGGTCAACAAATATTTAGCATAGTCAACCCGCAAACCAACCAAGCATTTTAGTGACATAGGACGTCACTTCACATTTTACTTTTTGGAAGTCCTACTTGCCATAATTTTCCTACTTTTTCAAATTTTATTCCTTTACAAATATCTAAGTCATCGCTAGTTTCGAAGAAAAACTACCCAGAACTCACCACAAGGAGGTGGCTACTATTCGAGTTCCACCCGTGCACCCCCCATCCACCACAACCCATGAGGCACGTGGGTATGTGATTTAGTGTACATTGTTATGGTACCTTATTCTGTGCCTTATGTTCAAGTTTTGGTTGAATTTGGCGGTCTGTAATGCATGATAATACCCATCCATGCCTGATTTCTGGACTGCATACGGATTTTGAAGCAACCGTAATCATTTGCACCATCCTCTCCATTGCTTGTGTGTGGCAGGGTAAGGGAGTAACCTCAATTAAATCCCCTTCCTCCAGAAAGTCTCTCAAATCTATACTCGTAAGGCTAACTGTTAAAGGTGGTTGAAGTTTGTCGGAGCGAAACTGCTGCAGCCTCAACTGTTTCGGTCGGGCAACTGTTTCAAATAACTGTTGCAAACAGCTGGTTAGTTTCGTGATCGTGCCGCAGCCGCGCCGTTGCGCTCTGTGCTGTGCAGCGGCAACTGATAGCAGGAGCTGACTTTTTTGTCTTCTACATCGTTCCAGTTGCACTGCACGTGTGGCTGCGTTGCGGTCATAAGCTACAATTTGTCGTATTTGAATCTGTTGCAGGCGGTTGCTGGTTTATTCAGCCAACACATGTCCTTCCATCGTTGTAGATAGAATTAGAAATGTGAAATGTCCATATTTCATGAATCAAAATGAAATTGTTACTTTATTTAATTGAAAGATTTCTAATAACAAAACATACACAACTAACAGCCATGTTGTAACAGCGCCGATCGATCGCCCGCTGTTTGGTGTTCCTCTAGCTGTTGTCCGCAACATGGTGTTTCGCAGAACTGTTTCGTTTTGATACTCTTTCGTTTGCGAAACAGTATCAAAACAGTTGCAATAAAGCTATTCTTTTATTTAAGTGCCATCACTAATGAGGAGATGCTGAGGCTATGAGTAACTGTAGAAAGACCGGTGCAAGTGATTGGAGATGTCTCAGAAATCGGAGCGTTATAATAGGGACTCCAGAAACTTACCATTCGGCTGACAGAATACCGTCTGATGAGGACCTAATTGAACCTTTGCAACCTCCCCACTTTTTATTCGCAACCCCGAATATTCGGTCTCGCGTCATTTCCTAGATATTACATTTCTCCTCGTGGCGAGCTCTCATTTAAGTACTCTCAATCGTGTGCCTAAGGTAAAACATTTAGTCAGATAGTATTTGGTCTAACACATATAAGGAGAAGTATTGACCTTTTGCTTCAGCATCATCCAAGCTCTGATCCAAAGTACTTACATATGAAACAATAAATAATATTGCTTTATTCATACTCCATCATTGCTCGGCTATTTCCTCCCCATCTTATGCTCTACGTCCGCCAAGGTTCTTAATAAACACGTAATAATGATATAACAGATTTCATGAACCGAAAAAGGTTCATAAAAATGTATTCGTGGGTAGACAATGTTCAATTATTTAAAGTTAGCAGCTATAAAACTTATAAATGTTTTTCAAGGGGAAAATTATATTTTACGAGTTAGGATATATCGCTTTGTGGAGTTGTTTGCAGCAATATCCAAAGCACGGTCACGAACAAATTTGCCGTAAGAGTTTAGTATCAACTTTAAAGAAAATATTTTACAAACTTCATGGCAGTTCAAGCAGCCATATTTCATTAATATAAAACAATTTTAAAGAAATGGATAACCCTAAAAAACTAAAGTTTAACTAATAATATAGTATTTCTTAAAAACTTTTAAAAAGTATATTTGAAATGATTTCCAGGAGAAAAGTCATATTTTTCAAGGAGGGCGCGAAATGCATCGCCGGTTTGATTTCAGGCATGTCATACTCGTTTTCTTATATCTACCTATAGTCAACGGAAACATTTTCCCATGAAAAGGGTTGTACAATTTCCATTGTTAACATTTAATTGAACTATTATAGAGAAATCAAGCCAGCATAAGTTTACAATTCTTTTTATATATACATGTTTTCCGAAAAGCTTTCTTCATGAGAAAGTAAGGTATAAATAAAAATTGTAGCACCTTCATATTGTCACTTCACTTTCTACTTTTTGTCAATTAACTTTTTTTCAGGAGCTTGTCATGCCTTGTCGGCATACCTAAATAATTTACTCAATCCTGTTGCTCACGGGGAATTCCACAAAATTCATATTTAATGATTTTACAAGTATTTTTAGGAAACGACCAAACTTGAATGGTTTGAGAGTTTACTTTGTGGAATGTACAAGACATTCTTTAAAATAATCTAAGTATATTCCACACTTTTTTATACCAACCCCGACTGGTTTCATCGCACGTGCGTCCTTTTTCTTATGTTCGAATTTTCTGGTTCTTAAATAGAATATTGAATCCAAAATGGTGGACATAGCAATGAGTTGACTGTTTGAGTCAACATCGCGGAATTAATCCCGAAAAAAGAAACAGTCAACACTACATCCTCAGAAGCCTACGAGCTAATAACAATAAGTTTTTGTACAGTAAAAAAATTGTTATCCCTGGAGAAGTAGCAAATAACGAAAGTTAAATAGATTCAATTTGGATCTGGTGAAAGAAATGAGCCAATGACGAAATCGTACAGTTTAATGAAACTGATAAATATTAAACTTCAAAGGTTTTTATCTACAAAGATAAATTAAATCATCTTGATAACCATTCGCACAGTGGGGCTTAAAAAAATGGCTATAAGCCAAAATCCGCTAATTATTCAAAGTAATTGCTATATTTTGCCCTTCCTGAAGTCACTCATTCTTTTGATATAAAAAAAAACAAATAGTAGTATGTTGATATGGGAATAAACTTGAACTGTTAAAGTAGCGAGCACGAAAAAATTACCAGAGAGTCGGAATCAGAGCACCATCATCGTTCGTTGTGGTCTCCACATCTGAGTCATTAGATATTGATTAGTTATCCGTTTCGGAAGCCTTTAGCATAGCAGTGACTTAAACGGGCAAAGATTTGTTTAGCCGTTTCGGAAGCTCCCTAGTGCTTGATATAACAGGATCTGAAGACACAAAAAGGTTGTTAAAAACATCTTTTAAATTTCCTTCTCTGGAGCATTTTCTTGAAAAGCGTATTCGATAAGCTTTGATATAAATGAAAAACTTAAACTTTGTGGTTCCACAATGATAACACAATGCAACAGTGAAGAAACGTTTTCGCAAAAGTAGGTGTTCTTCATGTATATCTGCCTCCTGAATTCGAAAATGATACTCAAAACATCTTATCACCCACAGTTTTGGCACAAATCGTATACATTGCCATTGATATTGCATATATATGGCACACGAATCATGCTTAAGTAGAATAAACGTTTAAAACAACAAAATATTGAAATATGCACACAGTGAACAGATGCTTACAGGGAATGTGGTACAAAACATGCACTTACATAATTCATTCCATGCTTTCTTAGTTGTCATGACGTGACCCCCGCATTTCCTCTTTTGGGGCATTTCCGTGTGCTCACGGTGAAGCATCCAGCATTAATCGCCCATCTTCCGAACATCCCAAGTTCCCTGGTATAATACGATTTTTAGACCTAAAGACTGATTTAACACAATTACGGCCCTTGAGTTATGGCGGATTTCCATCGCATATTTTCCAATGAATTTGCACCTCTTGTAATATTTTTACACCTCTCATCCCAAAAGCAATTTGATCTAATGAAATTGTTCCCACTGTTTATCATGGTTATATCCTTCACATTCGAGCAAAACTCTGCCTAATAGACAATATATTTGGAGTTCAATCACCTTATATTCACACACGACCAGCCATAATTTAAATACGCCAATAGAGATGAGCTACAAAAAAGCCACTGTGTGACACAGCTTTCTGTTTGCTTGAAATTGGTACAATACAGCTTCCTGATTTTGCAATCTAAGGCAATTTATTCGTGAGGTTTTGCGTGATTTTAAACTTCCTCTTCATCTTCATAATTCTTATGTGACGCCATACTTCCAATCCTCCAAGTCTTATCTGTTCTGTTGCAATTCGCTATGTTGAGTGAGCTATGACTTGATGTACTGATTTACGCTTAGGTAAATTTGCATGAGGCTAAACATTATTCAAAGCACGGAGGACTTGATTGCGTTATGCATAGAGATTTCTAGGTATCAGTGTAAATACGGCTATAAATTTATTGTGATTATCTGATGAAGTTCAGAAGAGGAGGTGAAATTGGATATGACGTATTTCTTTCACCTTACACCTTATTTTTCAATTTGATTTTAATTCTTCCGTAACGCCACGTATCCAAAATTGTCTATTTTATGCTGTTATGGTTCTATTGTCAATACGTAATTGGCATACTGTTGTTCCATCATAAATGCATGTTTAAATTTATGGTATCTAAACCTCCAAATTTTGTTTTAGTTGTGGTTATAAGCGGAGGTGACAGTACTGGTTTGCTTTCACAAATTTCACAAAAGTAAATTGTCTCTCTTCTTTCTCCGGCTACTTTTATTTTGGAAAAAACCACACAATACTTATTTTTCTTTCCAGGATGAGATATGATGGTATGCAGTTTTCCATTCAACCACTGTAGTGGGTCTGAAGGTTTTGGTCGGTCCCTGGGAGATGTACCACCCATCCTGAAGTCCCCAACAAGTTCTACAACTAACTCCCTAATGAATTTCCCGTGCGCATTATATATTTCTGCTTTTGTTTTGTTGCACTCCTTGTATAAAATGTACGAATTCACTGCACTGACTTCTACACTCCATAAAAATAGATGCAACTGTGACGCACAAATCCCTAGGGATATAAACACAGTCATCCCTATCCCTAAAAAAAAGAGCCGAGAGATGTGAAGATTAGAACAAAGAGCCTTTGTGCTTACATTTTGAACATTTAGACAAGACTTTCGTACAGAAGAATGAGTCGCAATATTAAATTATTTCTGGATGTAGGCGAATGCGATTTCAGGAAAATAGGAAATAAATTCCAGAACGGAATGACTTAAAATTCATTTTTTTCCGCAGACCCTAAGGCACTAGAATAGTGGCGAGGATTATCATATATAAAATTATTTCTCCCACCAGATACACTAGACTAGGTACTTATGTTTTATTTCAGCTTATTATAATTAAATTATTATTAAAAAATTTCTTATAATAATCAATGCCCTTAAATGGGATGGCAGATGTGAAGAAAAAAGTACAATCATGGTTAATTGATGAAATTAAAAAAATTGTAATTTATAACAGCTGATAGATTTGGCATGATCATGTATTTAATGATGTGGAATGTCTAAATCGATTAATTTTCTGAATGATGCCAAGTTGTATTGTAACTAAACCGTTGAAAATTGTTTTCTCTATGCCTTTTGAAATTACAATATTTCATTTTGTTACATGCCGCTTTGTGGCAAGGTACGAGGCTTAGAAGGACCAAATCTGTCTATGCAATTAAGGAAGCAATAGGTATATTCTATTACCGTGCTGGAAATAGTGTTATGACATGGTTTCTCGTATGAATTGCCTTTCCTTGCCTATCAGCATCAGTATCTTTGCCTGCGTATTGCATGCAAGCGTGTTTCTTTACGTGACATTCTAAGTTTCTGGCCTAGCCTTGCATTGTTCTCCTGATTGCTTTTTGGTTTTTACTTAGCGGTTATGGGTGCATGCGGGGACTGGGACGAATAATGCATGCCTATTTTGGTATTGCCCCTTGCCACATCAGGCTTTGGCTAGCCGAGTACTTCGTCGGTGAAGAAGAAATGTGTCAATCACCCCCGGTGCATCAAAAACGCATTTTCTCTAGCAAGGTTATGTGGCGATTTTTTCTTACTCATTACTCACCGCAGGCTAAATAATACTATGAATTGCTGCCTGCATTCTCAATTGGAACTGATGCATCGCGTTGCCGATATAATCATTTATAACGATGTTGTGACCCTGTTTGGAATAGGATCGAAAGATCACTTCCATCGGTTTTCATTCAACCAGCGCGACCATGAGAATACGCATGCTTTGCGCTAGAGTAAAGAGTTACGCCACAAGGTATGGAAAAAAGAAAACAACTATAGAGTGAAGAAGTGGTCGCACTGCATTTCTATTTGTCTACAAGGACGAAGAGGCAAGGCGTCTGATCGGAAATAGGCGAGTATATTTTACTAGTTGCTCGATAATTAAATGTAACCTTGATTCTTCGATCCACGCATGAATAATAGGGTGACACATGGTTGTGGCGGGCAGTGCGGCGGAAGTAAAACGGCCAGGTATTTCCGGTAGGAGTACATCAATATTTGAGTATCTCTGCAACAGCTGCCAGTTTAAACGTCAGGTAGGTCTCGTGAGAGTCTTAGTAGAGACGTCCTTCTTGAATGCAATTTAAGAAGTGAAATAAATGAAATGATGTCAGTAGTTTTGTTATTAGATAGCGATTTATAACTGAGGTATCCGTCACTCTTCATTAGTTTTCTCCATCATATTCTGCATTAAACATATCCCATCTAAGTATCTCTTAAACACGTTGTGTAAAAATGAAAGCTCGTGAACATGATCCCTCTTTTGATTCTAAAACGTAGTTTTTTCGTTGAATTTATTGATTTCATCGAACTGTTTCACACATTTCTTCAGGTATTATGAGGAACAAATTATCTACACATTACAAAATATATTTTTGCTGACAAAATAGCTTGGGAATCACTGAATGATTCATACCCAGATCTGCAATGACGAACTGCATAGGGTCGATTGGGCTTCCAATGCCTTTATGTCGATAGTGTACATCCATACACATCTGTAAAAGGTCAAAGAAGCTTTTTAAGTGAGGCATGATTGGTTTGGTTTTGCAAACTTTCTTGGGTCACTTCGTAAACTAAGTCAACAGCTGATGAAAAGTAGAGTTAATGTCTAGCGATATTTAAATGTATAATGAAGGATTGATCATATATTTTTTGATGCCATTGAATTAATATGAGCATTAAAAGCTGTATTTGCTGAATGAGATGTACTTGAGAATTTTTCATATAAAATTGGTATTTTTTGAAATGGGGTTGTTCATAAAATTGGCTACTGGCCGAAGAGGGTTATTGGGGTTTAACTAAACCATGCAAACTAGAAGGAGTAATATTACAAGAAGTAAGTTTGTACCAATTGATTTTCTTTTGTTTATATAGTTTATTCATCAACTATTGGTCTTGTTTTTAAAAATAGATGTAAGGTTGTCTTCCGTCTGTCATTTCCTAATGTCATGCAGTCTGACAACCCCCTCCTCACATGGTCTATTAAGTCTGTGATATTTTTTCAAACTGGTATTTTACCTGAAAATGATGCTTACCTGGAAAAACGCGTTGTATATATCCGTAAATGCGCTGCATAAAGCATTCAGTGGACAGGACAAAGTTTTCATTCATTTAAGGTCACAATGCTGTTCTGTCACATTTCGCCAGACATCGTTGAATCCACTGGCAGGGGGTTATTTATTTTCTATTCATGATCAACTTTATTCACTATGGCGAATACGTTGGTTTTTTCAGATTTAAGGACCAATGTCTTTGCTTGGATTTATTATTAGAAATATATTTGTGTTTTTAACTAACAAAGTTAAATGATATGCCTTGTTAGTGTGAAGAAATTTGCTTTGTAATGAGTTAAGATTTTGACCCATTGAACGTTTATTAAATCTCTATTATTTTTTTCAATAGGCTGGTGGTATAGGTTTTACTTCTGCTTCGGTTTAATGGATGGGTTTTTACTTGAATAAGGTATGCCTGGAGTTGCACTTGGACATGCACTTGGGGCCCATACTGAGCGGGCCACTTATACCTTGAGCAAGAAAGTTGTAATACACTGAAAATGCGATTTAAGAGCCCACCCACCATTTTGGTTCTTCAACTTTTGTCAGATTGAAGTAGGATTCCTTTCCTCAAACGTAATGGTAAGTATAAACTAACTCTATGTAACTGCCGTTAAATAAAATTTCAGCGATTATTTCGAAAGTTTGAGTCCTACATATATTATGGTCTCTTTTTCATGCCGCAAATCTTATTAAACTATTGATTAGCTGCGATTTTCCTCATTATATTACATCATAACGAAGGAGCTAATGGAGAGTAATAAATTACTTGCTTTTAGTTTAACTTACTTTTAAAGCCATGACGATTTCATTGCAATGGTCAAAGAATGCGTGGCCATTCTATCCCAAGCACCCCTGTTCCATCCACTCTCCCGCTTCTTAATTGGAACGAGAAGCCCCCCTCTTCCATTTATTTCAACCTCCTTGATCCGGAAAGGTTAATGTCTGTAGATAAAATAGTTTGAGAGAAAAATCATTTCACCTGGATTTGATGAATTTGACGTCATTAAAAAAAACTCTCATATATCCAATGTAATCAAAATATCAACCCCTTGCCGAACTACTTTTCGAGCAATTTTCCTGAAAATACAAGCTGTTTTACATGGGGTAGATTGCGGCTGTGCGCTCTAGAGGGAGAATATTGAAACAATTAGAAATTTCTAACACCTATCTTTCGTTAAAAACTTACGGTGTGTATATTGTACGTTTTCTCAACTATTTATCAAAAATAATTTATTGCTCACCGCACATGGCTGCATATTTGCTATACTATCGACGCATAGGTAAATTACTATCAGATGACGACATATGTACTGCGTTTGAATACATCAGCACCCAGGAATCTCACATTGGACTGTACGTCAGCAAGGTTAGGGGGCGTCCATTGATTACGAGAGGCGATTTTGGCGATATTTCGACCCCCCCCCCCCTCCCCTCTTGGTGAGATGTCGTGAGATTTGGCTCGAACCCCCCCCCCCCCCTAATCTCACGTGAAATTTTTAAAAATGCGTATTTTTAGTGTAAATACGTTAATCTGTGGTTGATTGCGTTGGATTTATGTAAAAAAACATAATTTGCTTAACTATTTTTATTTAAGACTAGTTAAGACTAGTATTTAAGGCTACTAAGAACGTAATCTAGAATCACAGTGAGAAAGTTGAACAATAAAATACTTACATAGGAACTACTAATGTTCGCAAAGAATACTTATTCTAATTCACTCCTTGGGGGCTCATGTGTGGTCTCAAGAGTGACTACTGGAACCAACATGTCCATGTGATTTGTTTCCACATGTTTTACATAATTTAATCCAGTTTTCTTGCAATTTTACACTGTTTCTTGCGGAAAAAAATTACGTGATATTTGCCGAGACCCACACCCACATGATATTGGGTGAGATTCGGCTCGATTCCCCCCCCCCCCTAAACGCCTCACGTAATTAATGGACGCCCCCTTATGTCTAATTTAACAGATTTCAGAGCTTCCTCCGGTATTTGGGCAAGGAGTTCAGTAAGGAAATCAACGAAATACACAAACCCAGCGACATTGTGGAAAGATTTATAAAGTACTCAGGCTGCAGTACTATTGAAACTCTTCTATTGCTAGTTTCTCCCTCCGTGGCAGGTTGTGAAGGATCCGGGCCAACCTTTGGAAATACCATACAAAGCAAAAGACTGACCAATAAGCACGTTGAAAAGTCAGCGGCAATCAGATCAAATCTGATTCCGCACCACCGTCGAGAATCTGGCAGTGCTCTCCTAGAGAACAACTGAACATGTTGAAAATGTAGTGAAAGCCATTGGATTACTATACATTGCCTGGAATCCTATAAGAATGACCTAAAATCGATTGATATTTGATCTCCAAACATTGAAAATTTAGTACAAAAATGGAAAGGAATACAAAATTGTGCTATGTACCATTTTTTACGATAATTAAGATTACTTTAAATATTTCTTCTGTTTTAATATGTCATAGTAAGTATTTTTGCCTGTCTTGTAGCTTTATTTCAATATTAAGTCATAATGTTAAGTGAAAAACAGGAGCGGATTAAGGAGGGTGCAGGAGAGTCGACCAGACCCTCGGAAAGTAATAACCCTTCCCCCCAAAAGAATTACCTTAACCCGCTTCTGATAAGAAGTACTATTACAAAAAAAACCGATTTGACACAACTTTGTGGAAATATGAGGAAGTGACACCAAGAAAAAACTGCAACTTCCACAGATTTTATGTTACTGCAACCAGGAATCTTCGAATAGTCGACATCAACAGGTAATTTATACAGAAAAATTTTGATTTAAATAGCCATCGTTATCATGAGGGAGAGAAAGGTGGTTAAGAGAGGTGGGAAAAGGTGAAGAGAGGAATCTTGGGGGTGAGAGTGGTAACTTAGGAGCAGGTAAAGTGAAAAGAAGGTGTACAGGTGGAGTGACGGATAGTCGGGGGGGGGGGGGGCAGAAACTGATGGCCGAAGGATTTTCAGGCCACGAGGGGTAGCAAGCAGCAGAATTTGTGAACAGACAAAAGATAGGCTTTCAATATTTATTTGATTAGGCGCAAATAACTCACAAATGTTATGAAAATCCACATCAACCCCCATAGAACTGTGAATTGGCTACTAGTTAAGGTAGTTTGAGCGAAATATTTCCATATTCATAATGGAGACCATATTCAAATTTTATTTTTTAATTTCAGCGTCTGTAATAAGTGTGAGGTAAATATTGTAATATTAATGTCGAAACTTGACGGCAGTCAGATGCGCGAAGCTTGACGACGGGGAGGGGAAGGCGCGCGTGAAAGGGGTTGACAAAGGAGCGGAGGGGAGGGGAAAGCACATGGTGGGGAATGTTGCCAACATGACAGCAGTAAACTTTAGAGGGTGGGACAGTGCGGTCCGTTACGCGGCAATGATTTGCGATCCAAACTAAGCCGCAGCAAAGTATGCTGATAGCTTTCTCAATGCGTCGGTGTAACATTGAAAGGCTGTTTTTTTCATAACTGGACATAGTAAAGTGGGAAATAACTTAAAAAGTAAGAATGAAAGCGTTAAAACATTGATGTACTCAGAGGAGGGGCATCGGGAGGATGGGGTTCGGACCCCACGGACAACCAAAATTTTAATTTATTTAAAGAAAGGGCACTAAAGGAAAAAACTTATATTTGCTTTAGTAAAACAAATTATGTTGATTTTATTTATTCTTAAACATTTCATTATTGTTTGAAATTTGAAATGATAAAATACTTAGGGCATTGTATTCCTTCAGATATTTGAGCACAAAAATATTTTTTAAATGGTTTTTACATTCTGTCGAAATTACACCCTTTGATGCCTCAATACATAATTTTTCTACTGATTTACAAATCTTTTCACTCCCCCTCTCATCCCCCGAAACGAAATCCTGGCTACTTCACTGATCATAAGAAACAGACATGACAATTCGTCTCCCAATTCAAATTTCATAACAATAAACGAACGCACACTGTTAGATACCTTAAAGTAAACCTTTGATATTGGTAGCTGGAAATAAATGGTAATCTGCATAGGAGTGACAGTGGCGATAAGAGAATTTAAAAAAACTTTTTATTCTTCACAAATAACATGCGATCACAAGTTTATGAGCGTCACACTCCTCACCCTACATGAAACTAGCGTTTGACGATTTGGCGTTATGTTTTGAATTTATTCTTATCATTTTTGTATTATTTTCATTAATTTAAAAGAGTTGTTATTTTGTTAATTGATGATATGTTTCTTTGGCTGGTTGGTTTTGAGGGGTTTATTGACAGAGAAGAAGAGGGGGATTGTTTAGAAAGAGTGGGGATGTGCTGTGGACTCCTGTAAGAAATTTGCTTTGCATTTTGAAGAAATAAAGAAAGTGCTGATAAGAGATTGCAGAATTAATTAAAAGTAATTCGGCGTTACAAAACAAATACCAAATCTTCTCGTTTGCCACGATAGTAACCACGTTCAGGTTTAATAAATTAATTGCAGAGTGATAATGCCTTAATATTACATTGCATAGGAAAGGTTTACAGCATTTGATTACAACAAACATTACTAGAGTTTTCTTCAAAAGTCTTTACAAACCATGCTGCTCGTCGCTGCGCGCGATTCAATTCTGAAATCATACTTGCTTCGTTAACATCCAAAATACTAGAAGCGTATTATAGGTGTGATCTAACTTGAAAAAAATAAGAGCGCTCTTAAACTTTCTCATCGCACCTTCCGCGTATAATTACAATTATTTTACCAAGATATATCTGTTATCTTGAACCCAAATATGTTTACTCCTAGATAGATCCTGACTTATTGTGACCCCAAAATATTTAATGCTGACTCAACTCGGACTCGACGTTGTCTATTTCTAATTTCCTTATTTTGTAAGATCGTTATGGTGTATTTTCTTTCCACAAAAATGTACTGCGGCGCATTTATTTACGTTTAATTCCAAGTGCCATTTTCCGTACCAGGATTGCTACAAAATCTTTGTTAATAACTCATCCGACTTCAAAATCTCTCTGTATACAACCGCGTCGTCAGAAAATAGTCTAAGTTAATGGTAAATCATAGAACAGATGTCGTTACTCTTGTCATGTTATAATATATTTTTATTTCTTTATCATTGCATATATAAAATTCATTTGCATGAAGTAACGTGGTTATAATTTGTTAAGACATATTAGTATTCATATTGAGCAACTTCAAATTTCATGGCGCATTTTCTGATAAGATTAAATATTTGACAATTTTGATGTTTGCAATAAAGGAATGCGACTGAGAGAATCCTGGCGGTCTCACGCGGAGACTGCCTTCTTCCCCCGCTCGGAGCGAGATTGAGGACAATAGACTCGTCAGCTGACAATGGTCTCCTGCGCAAATACCGTCAAGTTTCGCTATACGTAAACATATGACATAAATTCTCAGTAGCTAATTAAATAAATATATCTAAATTTCTCTAACTTGACTCATTTTTTCACGCCGTAAGGCTAAAAAGGCTTCAAAACATCAGTTTTTTGAGATTCTATAAAAATTACTGCGTACCTTGCTGACGTACAGTCCAATGTGAGATTCCTGGGTGCTGATGTATTCAAACGCAGTACATATGTCGTCATCTGATAGTAATTTACCTATGCGTCGATAGTATAGCAAATATGCAGCCATGTGCCTAGGTTTACTGCATAATTATCTCCGATTTACAAGATTTTCCGTTACTATTTTTCCCTCCTGCAAATCTAGTAAAGATTATGCAAATTTTCGTGAAATTACGTTCCATTTTGACAAAAAGCTGGGGACCATCCGAAGTTAGGACATCATCAGCCTCTGCTTGTGTAATTGCGGCTTGAATGGATTCCAATATTTTCAGAGAATTCTTCACATTAACCCAGAAACTGTCATTATCCACTATTGCTCATAGCACAGATTTTTCAACATTCAGATCATGATAAGAACAGTTTCTGAAGTGCATCTTTCCTATTCTGAAGACTTCGAAAAATAATAATGGAACCTGGAAGTTTCAGAGTTGTCGTTATTTCCTTATGTAGTTTTATCTAGTTTTCCTTTTTGTCTCAAACACTGCTTGAAATACATTTGTATTTTTCACGTATTTGAAAATTACTTTGGATTTTTAAAAATAATTTATGCATAGATTCTAATCTCAAAATATCACGAAACAATACATTTTATCCATGAGAATAAAGCCCATTGTAAATTTATTTGGATACATTTCTGATAAAAGTTTCCATTCTGATATTATTCTTGCATTTTCTGTGATGAAAGCATAACATTGTGAACTACCTACTTGTCAATTACTTTGATTATTTCGCTACATTAAGTTTATATATTCTGCTGTGTCTCTTACCTTGCGTATCGACGCAGTTGTACAGTACAAGCTCAGGTGTTGGTACAATGAAGTTTATTATACTCTTTCCTCTGAGGCTTGGCCATATTTCAAAGAGTAAGAATAAAGAGTGGGTGTTTTTCGTTTTACTCCACCTCTTCGAGCGCGAAATTCCACAGGGGAAAAATCATTTGCCTTGTCAGGGACTCGAACACAGATCCCTCGATATCGCGCCGAGTACTTTAGCCAGTTAAGCTAGCGAGGCGTCCTTCTCCCCTGTGGAACCCCTCTAATGGGGAGAAGGACGCCTATACGCCAGGGGAAAAGGAATAAGGACGTCGGTAGCTTAACTGGCTAGAGCACTCGGAGCAATATCGAGTGATCCGGGTTCGAGTCCCGTTCAAGGCGATTGATTTTTTGCACTTCTGCGTTTTTACGGGTGACTCCATAAAGGTAATACTGTGACTAGTCCCAGTTTCCTCAAAATTCCTATTCCTCCTCCATTACCCTCCTGGGGGGTTATTTTGTAATCTCACCTTTTTAATGACACTTCGCGGGAAGGCGGGAGATACGTTTCGCTCTCTTAATGATCGGCTCACGAACGGTTCGTGAATTGCCGAAGCTTCTGTTGGTAGCGCTATCTGTTGCCAATCTCGTCTACTATGACAAAAACTTAAATAAACAAACGAGTGCCTGGCAACGGCGACCGCTTTCTTCTATTTTTAACCAAATTTCAATATCTTTTTGGGCAGATTTACATAACACTACCTTATATTGTACTAAATCTACTATTCTACTTCAGTATAGTCTTTGTATTCTTCTATAGACTCTCTACTAGCTTGTAAAATAGACTCTCTCATATTAGGAATTGATAATAAATATAAAGTGTCTTGCATAGAAGCATAATCTTTTTCCGATTATATCACAGCATTATTAGGTTTTCCTTATATATATATATATATATATATATATATATATACTCAATCATACGAAAATGACGCTCAAAGGCGCGAATAAATGCATACATTCATAGGAAAATGGAAATGGATAGGTACACATAAAAGGACGAACACAGGGTTTGGTGGGGAAGATGAAAATGAGTCAAATCCAGAAAGAAAAAATTTCACCTTAGCCGGGATTCGAACCCGGATCTCCCAATTGCCGGTCAGGTGTGCTCCCAGTTACACCACCAAGGCTACTCAATTAACTTCCCAATTTGACGGGGTTTTATGTCACACCCCATGCCCAATTTGAACGGCCCAGAGATGGCGCGCAAGGGCGATTTCACCCACCATATAGGGGACAAACACAATTGGAAGGTTGAAAGGAAAGAGGAATACAGACATACAACATATAAAGAGGTGAACAGTACGTTTAAAGGCACGCATAGCCGTAGAAGAAGAAAAGAGCCAACATGGCCAAATATACTCAATCATACGAAAATGACGCTCAAAGGCGCGAATAAATGCATACATTCATAGGAAAATGGAAATGGATAGGTACACATAAAAGGACGAACACAGGGTTTGGTGGGGAAGATGAAAATGAGTCAAATCCAGAAAGAAAAAATTTCACCTTAGCCGGGATTCGAACCCGGATCTCCCAATTGCCGGTCAGGTGTGCTCCCAGTTACACCACCAAGGCTACTCAATTAACTTCCGAATTTGACGGGGTTTTATGTCACACCCCATGCCCAATTTGAACGGCCCAGAGATGGCGCGCAAGGGCGATTTCACCCACCATATAGGGGACAAACACAATTGGAAGGTTGAAAGGAAAGAGGAATACAGACATACAACATATAAAGAGGTGAACAGTACGTTTAAAGGCACGCATAGCCGTAGAAGAAGAAAAGAGCCAACATGGCCAAATATACTCAATCATACGAAAATGACGCTCAAAGGCGCGAATAAATGCATACATTCATAGGAAAATGGAAATGGATAGGTACACATAAAAGGACGAACACAGGGTTTGGTGGGGAAGATGAAAATGAGTCAAATCCAGAAAGAAAAAATTTCACCTTAGCCGGGATTCAAACCCTGTGTTCGTCCTTTTATGTGTACCTATCCATTTCCATTTTCCTATGAATGTATGCATTTATTCGCGCCTTTGAGCGTCATTTTCGTATGATTGAGTATATTTGGCCATGTTGGCTCTTTTCTTCTTCTACGGCTATGCGTGCCTTTAAACGTACTGTTCACCTCTTTATATGTTGTATGTCTGTATTCCTCTTTCCTTTCAACCTTCCAATTGTGTTTGTCCCCTATATGGTGGGTGAAATCGCCCTTGCGCGCCATCTCTGGGCCGTTCAAATTGGGCATGGGGTGTGACATAAAACCCCGTCAAATTCGGAAGTTAATTGAGTAGCCTTGGTGGTGTAACTGGGAGCACACCTGACCGGCAATTGGGAGATCCGGGTTCGAATCCCGGCTAAGGTGAAATTTTTTCTTTCTGGATTTGACTCATTTTCATCTTCCCCACCAAACCCTGTGTTCGTCCTTTTATGTGTACCTATCCATTTCCATTTTCCTATGAATGTATGCATTTATATATATATATATAAATGGGTTTATGCGTTTTGTAAATTTCATCAATTAGTTTAAATAATTTTGATCTTGCGATAGTTGCTGAATAAATAAACATACTATATACCTCATAGAATATAAACACTAAAAGTACCACTTTACGTACACACTGTAAAGGCAATTTTTTAGTGAGCATTTACGGAAAAAAAGCTGAAGAACAAAACGTCTATTAGGGAGAAGGCGTAAGCCAAGAAGCAATCTAACCTCACAACCATCTATTAGCGAGGAGCTACTTTAGTAGCGACAAAGTAATCTTAGAATAATGCACACCAAATTACCAAAGGAATGGCACACGAAAACAAATGTATCAGCAACATTTTTTGGGAAATATTGATACGAAATATATACACAGATATTTCACGCTATTAATAAAATAAGCTTTTCAAACAAAGCATACCTTCCAGTGTCCAATAAATTGCAGTTGAAAGTGTTGATGTTCTCCACGTTGTGTAAATTCCAACAATACAACTTTAAATCGTTTGTATCTTTCGCGCTCTCGCTTTTTTTCCAACTCAAGCTTCAAGTGGAAATGATGGTGGCTCCATTTCACGTTCCTTATGACAGGTGAGATGGAACTAATGTCAGGCGGAGGTAGATGAAACGGATTAAGAATCGAAAGATACGGATCAGAGCGGATGAATCAAATAAAAGACCAGCAAATGACCGGCAGTTCACCGCTTGAGAGCCAAAGATGGTCACGCCGCCTGGGTGGCGGAGTTGAACTACGAAAAAATGACATTTTATGACGTAATCTCACTTAAGTGATATTACAAAATAAACCCCTGTACTCGGCGTTAAGTACACTGCTGGTTAACTGGCTGGGTAGCACTTACGACGGCCCAATTCATTTTTAAGCATTCTGCCAATTATTGTTTTTTTCATGGAGAGTGGAGCGCTAGATACACATATGAGAGCCCTAACAACCGCACAGTCTATGTCATTCTGAACATTCCATGACATTCTTTCAGAAAATGATATCATTGTTTTCATGTAGATGCTATAGAAAAGTTTTGTGTACAAGGGCTAGCTGGAATGCTGTCTAGACTGTCTTCGAAAGACATGGATCTACGCTGTAAAAAAAAACGAAAAACCTTCACTATTCAGGAACACTTTTTGGGTTTATTGTAAAAATGGGAGGAATTAATAGGGATTCTTAGGGAGCAACCCGATAAGAGCAAACATTGTCATAGAAAACCAAGTACTGGAACAGGTATCCCATTTTCAATATTTAGGGTGTGATATAACGTACGACGAGGACAAAGATATCACAAATTTAATAAATGTAGTCCAGAGGATATGTGGGACAAGAGGAAGAAAGTTAAAAGGTAAAACAAGAAAAGAAACTCAGACACATTTTATAAAGCGATGGCAGTTCCTACTTATGGGTCAGAATGTTGGGCAACAAAACAAAGAGAAATAAGATCAAGGTAGATGAGCTCTACGGCCTCTAAAGATTAAACAGATAATATCTGTTTATTATCTGTTTAAAGAGAAATAAAACAAATACTATCATCAGAAATGAATTTTCTTCGAGCAGTTAAAGGGTGTAGAAGGTTAGATGAAGTAAGGAATGCATCTATTAGAGAGGAACTAGGTGTCCAGCCGATATCGGAAAAATTAGTAGAATACAAAAATAGGTGGAAAGAGCATGTACTACGAATGCCTAATGAAAGATATCCTAAGCAGGCATTGGAATATAAGCCACTTGGTAAAAGAAGCATCGGAAGATCAAGGATGAGATGGTTAAGTGAAGCCGGATCAGGCTTAAAGCCTAAACCTGGAAGGGAGAAGAAGTAGAGTGGGTTTGATCACGACGACGAGGAAGCCAGCTGAGATATGCTCGCTGTGAGGATAGCCTCTTGATGCGCTCTCCTCAAACATCCAACTTCTTTCGTAATATCAGTTAAGGTAAACAACCGACTGCTTCCCTCTCTTGGTCGGACCAGGAAAACATCGGAGGCGCGTCCTTGGTCGAGCGGGTCTGCACGTCAGGGAAAGTGAAATGAGAGAACATCGCGTGAGTGCGTATAGATCTGACGATTAATATCTTCCTTATTGTGGTCATTGAAAGGAAGCATATCCGAGAGAAATATAATGACATTTGATTTGTCTCACATGAATGAATCTACTATTAATTAGTGGGAGTCCTAATGACGCCATTGTTGCCTTTTAATGTTGTCTCTTTTCATTCTCCAAATTAATGAGTTTCTTTGGCTAATATAAATTGTTGAAGGAACTTTGTGGAACTTTGCCACAGACATGACGAAAGAAAAATTAACTTATTTTTAACTAAAATCGAGGATAATGATTGCAGTGCAGTTGAAACCTGGGTCGGCAATAAACCTTTTTTAGTGTGGAATATACTAATATAATTTTTCTTTCGTCATGTCAGTTATTTTGGCTTTCAACTTTGTTGTATTTTACTGAAACCAGGGCGGCGGATGCGGAAGGCATATTTTTATGAACCAATAGGTTCCTCCAGCTCTGATACTGTTTTAAAGGATCCCTTGGAAATATAATGGTAGAGAAATCTTCGCTTAGCCTGGTTAATTTTTCTATGACCATCAAACGCAGAGTTATAGAGTCAACGATGGTTTGACAAAAAGTATGCAAAATACATAATTACATTGAGAGTAAAAACTGTCTACAACCTTGAAAGCAATTTTGCCTGTGTTTTTCCTTCCTGGTTGGTATTATTGATAGCAGTTTCGACACCTATCTTGATGGCATACGATCCTTATGGTATCCTATGACCTTCGACGTCAGCAGTACCGGAGGAAAAACCGCAATGTCAGCCTATGTGGTGAAACCCTTAAGAAGAGTTTCTTCATGATAACTTCCTTGGGGAAACCTGAAGAACAGTGATGATACCCTCTACTTTAAGTAACCTTACACCCTCATAAGGCCCTTTTACAGGAGGCACTTTATTGCACAATCTGATGTATGTATGAATGTGCATAGAAAATTGCGTCGTGTAAAGTGGTGAATTGCAAGAATGCATGCACAAATACATAAAACGGCAGGTGGGAAAATAGCCACTGCTGTAATTCCGTGCTCGCGCTCTCGCAATTTCTGCACATGAAAATTTGCAGTCTACATCTACGAAGTATCGTGCAAGCCACCACTAGTTAATGAAAATTTACTATGTCAGCTGCTTTCCAGTATCAAGTACAATTCTGGTACTTTAGTTTGTGGCTCTGAGTAACTTTTATCAGATATTTAGGAAATCCTCTTTTCTCGATAATTAACCATAAAATTTCTCTGTTGACACGATCAAATGCTTTCTCGTAATCTATAAATGCTAGATGCGTTTCAAGGTTAAATTCTCTTCGTTTTTGTATGAAACTTCTTCGCTTTTGTATAAATCTTCATACGGTGCATAATTACCAAATATAGGCTCTAAAATATAACGCTTGCAGTGTATATTCCTCAAAATTAGTTTTTGTTTTCTCGTCTATAAATAATATTTTTAGCATTTGGACTCTACACTTTAGGTTAAGGGAATCAACTGTGAGGCATGCAGCTATTTCCCTGAACCATCTGGTTCCCGCAGAAAAGTGAGTTACCATGAGTTACTTCAACCTCCCTGGAAAAGTAGAAAAACCCCTATTAAATGTTTCCTGACCAGTTCTTGTCAAGGGGTTTAAATCTTAATACCACCCGTATGAAAGTTTCAATAACACTCAATGAGACCCCGAAATACAAGGACACATGCATCGTTGCTTAACTCAAAATTGGTCACGAATACCTGAAAGTGGGACACGGCGAAAAAAAAGCTTACCGCAGCCGAAATCGGTGTACTTCTCAATCTGGGAATGTTTTTGCGTGTGGCGTTGATTGTCAAGGTTTTAGAAATGCTCCATTTCAACCTCGAGAATGAAGTTTGCGAAGCCGATTTTCTCATACCACCGAAAGTAATTTAATTTCCCTTGGAAATTAAATATGAAAGCAAATACGATACTTTCAAGGTAAACAATACATAAAAATAAATGTTTTTTAAAATAAATGTTATGTTAAAGAAAATAGAAAATTGTACTGTGAAATGGCTCAAGGAATGAAAGATTTTAATTGAATAATGTAAAGTGATTGTAGTCGTTTTTAAAATAGATAAAGATGATTTGATGTATTAAGTTATTAATAATATCAAAGAAACAAAAAGTGTCCTTTATTTCATCAATGGAGTATGGTTTCGTCTTTTTAAGCAGCTCTAAAGTGATTTTAGGAGCCGAATTACGAGAATATACTCTTGGATACACGTTGTAGTCTGCAAGGCGTTTGACAAATATAATTGAGGAGAATTTATACTTTCGTGGTTATTTAACGAAATATCGGGGTCCAAATGGTGCATTTATTATTTACTTACTCAACAAGAATTTTCCGACAAATACCAAGATTAACCTTTAATACCAGGTCTTTAGAAACATCCAGCAGTGTTTTATTGGCAATGAGGACTGGAAAAAGCAATGTGCTTGTACACTCATGCATAAAAGGAGTTTTTCTTTCCCGAAATTTGGCTTTAGCTATGGATGTAACATAAAAATAAATATGACGTATTGCCTTTAAAACTCGTGGAGTCACTTGTAGACTAATGGGTTTATCACGCCTTGGAGATGATTCTTTGACAGGTTTCTTGTTTGGCGGATGATTCTTTGGCATTTTTACGTAGAGCTTGTGAATACATTAAATTATTTTAGCTAGGCTCAATTGAGGAATAGGTTTTCACTGAGAAGTGATGACCGCAAATATTGGATAACCTTGTCATAAAATAAAGTCATTGAACGTTTTAATAAAAAAAGAGAAAAAAGGAGTATGTCCTTTACAAGAGGAAAGGAATAGATTGCTACTACTCAGTACGAGCTTATTTCAAATGTAATCGTCGAGTAGAGAGTATAATGACCTAGAATATATGCAACCAAAAGATTTAAGGTTCAAGAGAAATAAGTGTTGCCTCTAATGACGTACTATAAGGTGGCGCGTGCATAAAAGGAAGTAGAGGCAATACGAGAAAGGGTTGTATATGTATCTTTGGCCCAGAGGATTGGTATCCCCTCCACAATAAATTATAAAAATAGACGGGTACATCAAGTTAGTACACCTTCTAATGCCACTTAGCTAGTCACTGTCACTCTTAGCTAGTCACTGAAACTGAAAACGTGGAGAAGGTGCGTTCTTCAGATGTCGTAGAAGATGAAGGATGTTTATTCTATACGCACTCTATTTATGCACGTTAAATAATCTCGTAAATCGAGAGTTGGCTCACCAAACAATCCTTGGTTCTGAAATTGTCCTTAACAAGTCACCGACTGAGATGGGGAATTATGAGGACGATCGAAGGTCACCAAATGCTGTGATCGACTGCTATAAGGACGAGAAGTAATTTAGCTTACTGTCCTCGTGATGAACTCGCGGGCACTAGGTGACATTGAACTTTGAGGTGAGCAGCAATCTCCCTTAGTGGTTTAAATACTGGTTTGTAGATATTTTTTTATTTATGTATGAAAAAAAATACGATGAATCAGACTTATAGTTGCGGAATAAATCTTGCATGAAAACAAATATGCGAAACGGATGATGCCGTGGATCATTCATCTGCTCTCATCTGCCTTTCTTGAAAATTTCCATCTGTAAACTAATCCTTTGGATACGTTTAATTGTCCTTTGCAGTTTTTTTTATATAGAGTCTACAAGTGCTGTCGAGCTGGAAAATTATGAAAGTTATGAAATTAATAAAAGTTGCAAACTAGTAATGAAAATATTTAGAAGTGGATCAGAAAAAATTGTCAGAAGCAGATTGGCGTGAAAATCAAAATTCGTATGATAATTTGCTAACATCGAATGCGTCACTTTGTGGAATCTTATTACTCCATAATAAAGAATGAAAAAGTCAGAGTACATAAAGACCTGAATACCTTGAAGATGACACATGGTGTCGAAACCCAGGTCGGTTTTATTTCTTTTATAAAATAGTGTGGAACCCTTGAAGTTTTTCATTATTTATTATCTACATCTACGAAGTACCGTGCAAGTCACCACTAGGGTGTGTGGCACGGGGTGGTTCCACACCAGGCAAGCAGCACTCGTCCCAGCACAAATCAGAACCTCGCACGCTCCCCCGGCCGCTAGGCGCAGGCCAAAAAGTAGTTAGGAGAACAGTGCGCAGTCCAACCGGAAACTGGGAGAGTGATACGTAAACAAACATGCAAACATGAAGAACAATGTTATAGACACATATAGTGGTTAATATTACTTATACTGTTAATTTATGAATGCTACGAGATGCTACTTCATGCAGAGAACAAAATAAAATAATGCCGGACAAACCAACCGGTGTGAAGTGTTAATAATGATGTTGTGTTATTAAGCACAAGTGAAAATTCTACTCTACTTGTTCCGGGTGGGAATTTTATATGATTGATGTAACTATTATGTAACTATTTTTTACTTTTTTAATTTTAATTTTAATTATTTAGTAACTATTATGATCCCTTATTGTACGTGGGAAAAATGACATTTTAAATCTATCGGTTCTGCAATCAATTTCCTTTATCTTATTCCTGTGATCGCTTCTACCGTAGTACGTTGGAACTAGCAGTAATGGTAAGATGGTCCTTTATTGGGATAAGTAAACAATGAAAAAAATAGTTCTCGTCAGAATAGCCTTTTAACAAATGTCTTCACTGTTTAAGAGTATTCTCCTCTAAAACTTAGTATCCGAAAGGAACTAAATAATTTTGAAAAAAAGCTCCTATAATTGCTATAGGTAAATATGGAGGCACTTTCAGCTCAGACTTTGTTTGATTGTTGGTAAAATATTTTCGTCATTATCTACGGTGAATCTTATCTCAGGAAAGGTTTTTTCAGACTGCTCTCTTCATTTTGTGTCTTTCTTAATTTCTCTTTGTCGCTACTTTTCTTTTCTCTCGTTTATTTGTTTAAATTGTCTTAATCTTCTTCCTATCTCTCTTTTTCACTCTTCATTTTCCTCTGATACTTTTCCTGCTAAAATTCTATGCTTAATTTCTGGCCATACGGATTCGCCAGCATTCGGCCGTTGGTTGGGAATGGGAAACCTGATTATCACAGGTGATATAGAGCTAATGTAAATGTGCCATTTTCATCGGCATTAGAACATATATACTGACCGTTTTCCATTGAGATATTTCTAGAATTATCAAGAAAACAAACCTCCAGAGCTACTGAAAACTCGAGACATATTTTACATTCTCAAAGATTTTCACACTTTTACTGGCCGTCTGTATTTATATTACGTGTTTTGAACAATGCAAGCATAATGATTTCGTTAGCCTCACTAGTCATGTGAACGTAGAATACCGTGTAAAATGCCCATAAAATCTCTAGCTCGGCCGCCAATGTGGGGACGTACCCCTTTTTATATTTCCGTTGTCATTGCCAGGAAGTTGGTCAGAACTTGAGTAGGAATTTACATCTATGAGCTTCGGTGACAGATCTCTCGAGTAAATCATACCCACATGAAAAATAAATAATTTGAAGTAAGATACGCTGACGATGTACACTGATTAGAAGCGGAGTAAATTGTGATGCGTTCTGCGGCATCTGATGCTCTTAGTCTTAACGGTAATTTTTCGCCAAAGCATATTTCTCTCTGATTGAGGAGCCTTTATCTTAGTGTGAAGGGCTTTATAAGATATACGTTTTTTCAAAGAGACCCGGGTAAATAGGACTCAGGATTTTCCATAAACCTACAGTATGGACCTACGACCTATCCATATGGTAGTATTCCGACGATAGTGACCTCCTTAACCACAAACTGAGTATTCATATTGAAGGATGGTGTCACGGGTGAGGGTAGAGGTTACGAAGTACTAATGTTAGACATAAGACTCAGAAAATACATGCTTCAGGATAGGGAGGAATTTCCTTTTCCTGTGTTTCCCGTTGTATCCTAGGAAATACTATTACCCTGGAATGATTCGGATTGGGCTAAGAATGGGGATCTATGTGTCACCTGAATTTGAACGCGAAACCGTGAATTTGAACGGTCAGTGGCCTGGACTGTATCGCCATGAAAAGGGGTACGTGGAGAATACTGGTTAAACGTCGTAGAAGACGGAGAAATTTTTTTAAACGAAAGAAAATAAATAAGGTATTAAAAAATACAAAGATACTTAATGGCGGGTACAGAGTAAAGATGATCTTGAAATGGGGTACTTTGGGTGGAATTTATAAAAAAACTACATATCAATTAGTAGAATACTAAATGGTGACCACTTTATTTATAGTATTGTAGTAAAACAAGTCACAGTTTATAATACTGCGGGAAATACAACGGTGAGTTCAAGAGCATAGTTAGTAGCTAAGGATAACACCTTTATTAGCAGTACTCAATAAAAAATCGAAATTTTTTTCAAGGGGAATTTCTCTTTTCCTAACTCCTCATCTGGCGTCCGAAAATGTTTGCGAATGACTTAGGCTGAAGGCTGAAGACTAAAAATCATCCCGAAAACATCGAAAGCCCATGGTAAAGGCTTGTGCTATCTTAAGCGGAAACCGGTCGCAGATGGAGGACTTCATTAACAGCCAGGAAGGAACTAACTGTGCGTGCCCTTCTAGCTGTCTTGAGTGTGAGGTTATTATGTGGGAGAGCATTGTTTCGGTGGAAAGAGGTCTTCCTAGAAGGTGAGTGCAACCTTCTATGTCTCTGATGGAGTCACATTCTATAGTAAAAACGTGTATCATTGTAGCAATGTCCCTGAAATTTAATTAGACGCTATTCTGATGGTGAGAAACTATTCAATTTATCAAGTTGGAGCTGAATCTTTTAATGTAATGATAACAATATTCTTCCCTTTAGGTGAGTAATCACTTTTTTTTTAACTTTTCTCATCGTTCTACGGTGACTCATCTCCGAAGATGCATTATGAAGATGAAGAGGTAACCAGCATTCATTACGAAATTCCAGGGAGGAATCGAACCAGGATCCCTCCATGTCGAATGTCTCCGTAAATGTAATACCATGGCCAGTCCCGGTATCCCAAATAATTTGCCCTTATTAAGTTTTCGACAAGTAGACTCAGGTCTTTTGGTACATGTGAGGAACAGATATGGCATTATTCTTACAAAATATGTGGCTTGAACCTGTGTAATGGAAGAACTCATTGGGGGAATTCCTTGCGGTATTATATCTGAGAAACTAACTGAGAACAATTTTCACTGAGGCTACTTCCTGCCTAGTAACACTCAAGTATAAAGATAGTGGACTCCATTTTCTTGCATCTCTTTATAATCTTCGGCGATTTATCATAAAAAAAACATTTACCTTAAGACATAAACATGTGCTTTATATGTAAGCAGGAGAAAGATGAAGGATATTTCTAGGGTTGATTTAATTTATAATCGAAATAGGTCTTTTTTAAGAGTTGGTGAGGATATTGCGGTAAGAAGCAGTGATAGCTAACTCAGGGAATCTTCGTTGAGATTGAAGCATTTTTTCTTGAATACAATGATAAAACAATCCTCCTTATGCTGCACTGTTTTTAATTGTATATTTTCATTAGAGAACTGAAAATCCTGGGAAAATTACGGTGAATAAGTAGGAATTGCGTATATACATCATGATGTAAAAGGGACTCTTACTGTGCTCACTCTGGTTATCGCAGGTCGGAGGCTTGAATCCTGGTTACTAATCTGTTGTGAAATATTTTACCTTCGTATTAATAAAATATGGAAAATTCACACATTGGGAAAATCTATTCTCTTTTCAGTTACTTTTGCTTCACGGCTTCCTGCTCAACTAATCTATTCGTGATCGCAGATGTGAGCAGTATTTCACTGAAGTTAATGTATTTGTTGGATCTCTGCGTATGACAAGATGAAATATGAAGTGGCATCGCTGAAATTACATTCTAATTAAAAACCAATGTCTCTTGTTTTCGCTGAAAATGTGCACAAAATGAAAACAGTTGTAAAACGGCTAACTCTTTATTAAAAACTTCCTCAAAACCTGGTTTTATAAAATTAGTTCTGCACTACAGCTAATTCCTTTTTAGAAAAATGGTTTTACGAAATTGCCACAAAAAGTTTGATGTACTCTTTCAAAGAAAGCTTCTACGAGAACTTCTGGTTTGTGATGTGACTTTTGTTTTAGGTCAACTGGTTACAATAACAATCGTATCTTCCGGATCGTCAGCCAGAAATACAGGCAGCATGTGATAATAACGCGTTAACGAGTATAATGGCTTATCTAAAAGAAACATTTTGATAAATCCTGAAAATGGTATCATGTATTGCATCATTGCAAACTAAGAAGAACAGTTGATTTGAATCTAATTTTGCCTGTTGTATTGTTGGTATTCGGTTAAACTATTACAATATTCAGTTTTGTAGGTGTTCTTACCCTCAGCCAAGTTATGAGTCGTGGATTCTCCTCGTCTTCTATGATTTATCATTTAGTAGCATGATTAAAATGCCTCCGTCTAGTCCTTTTTCCTATTCCTCTCCCTTTTTTGTCTCCCTTTTGTCACTTAGAGTAAGGAATTACCTCAAATCAAAGCATCTTCTTGGATGTGTTCAGTTGGTTTTCCTCAGTGTGTGAGGTGTTTCCTAAGGTATCTGGATTTTCTCTTCAGAAGAAGGCATGCGTGCGACTTCTGCAGAAAAACTGCTGGCACGTTCCGGCAACAACATGTGCATTCGCAATTGTGGGGAGGTACCCATAATCTGCTCAATAATATCCATTACGGAGTGACTCGGAGAATGCTGTAGGGTCGAAAAAAGCCAGCCGTAGCGATATAAACATGGTCCGGAGAAGAAAATGCGTGATATATTACCAGGAAAAGAAACTAGGAGGTATTCACAGGTAGGTTGGAATTCTGATGCGAAAAGAAATTAGAATGATATTTCCATGCATTATGGGAGCGACGCTTCTTTTGGTCTATTTGGTAGTCAAGAACTCACCTTCGCTCCACAAAGTTAAGCTTAAATAGAGCATAACTGTCAACGTAATCATATATATGATTTGGCAACTGGTTTTCGTGTTTGGTAAGGTGAAATATTCACATACACGTTTGCTTTTACTGATGAATATATAAGTTGAATATATAAGGTTGCGCATGGCTACAGGTTTACACGTTAATGAAATGGGTTTGTGGTTATTTAATATCACATTACGTGGCATGTGGAATAGACGTGAGATAATTTAAATTTTGAAAACCATCCATGCAGTAACAAAACCTTGTATTCTGAGGAATAGGATGCGTGTACATATGTGCCTGGGGAAAAGCGCCATTCGCAAAAAAAATTAATTTTAAGAATGAAATTTTTACTGAGCAATCTCATTGCCATCCTTTTGTATATAATATCAAGAACGATAAGTTTACCTCACCATCTTTTCTCCGATATTAATACCTCGCAATCTGGGATCAACAGAGATTTTTTATACGATGAAAACGGCGTAAAGATCAACTCATTGACATGGCTTTACCATGAGTTTATTGCGCCCAATTGCCTCATGAAAGAGGCTTTCAGCCTCTCATCCATTGTCTCGGGAACTAAATCCTTTCTTTTATCAACTGCGAAATCTGTAGTGATGACTTCACTGAGATAACTGTCGATAAGGAAGTTTGCGAGTGAGCGTTGTCAACGGACAATCCATGTCAACGGACATGGAATCCATGTCCCTGGCTTAGAGAGAAGTGAACTTTGATTAGACGCTTTATCGAGATAAATGAATTGTTAAAAATCGATAGGGAATCAAGTGTCAACATATGTTTTGCGAAATACTTGGAGTGGCCACCGGAAGAGCTCGTTGGAAAGATTATCTTTATTCGTACCCAAATAAGTTTGTCATCAATCAATACAAGCCAGTTTTTCATGTGTACACATGCTTTGTATGTTTCTTCCTTGCTGACGTCGTTGTGCCTTTAGGCACCTCAGTTTTCTCTAGAGTCAGAATGCACTTGATTTACCGTCAATCTTTGCGAACCTTTGTCTTTATAATTGAGGCAGGTAGCCAATCTAAGTTAACTGAAAGACTCGTGCTTATCACTAAATGCGAAACTAGAACTACTGCCAAATGTTGAAAAAATAAAGTCTACGGGCAAAAGGACCCAATCAAAATTCGTGCTTTTAATTATTACCGTTTAGATGGCTATGTGAAAGGTGATGATTCGCTACATCAGGGGCAGTTGTGACAGACGCTTTGAGTTCGCGGAAATTTTGGGAACCAATAATTAGTTATTTTTGACCATGTGAGCCTCATGGTCAGTATGCTGTTTGCATTATGTGTACGGTAAAGCCTTTTGACCTTGAAGTTTGTGCACTCCATCCTTCCCATTATTAAGGTTTTATTTTTCTTCCTAAAAAAAATGTTCCCTAGGCTAGATTTGTTTCGAAAACCGATCTAATTCTGCTCAATGGCAGTTTTTTGTCTTCTCTGGTGGTTACGCTGTCATGATAAAAGAGGACTTCTTCGCTGGGTTTTCTTTTTCGTTGGGGAAGCCGAAGCTGGGTTTATTTTCTAATTTACGTCGCGTCACACATTACGCCAGAATTGACGCCAATGCAACCGCCGTGCATAAATCAGAAAGGTATAGACTTTCCTGATCACTCGAATATCCTTGGAAAGGGCAGTTTCAGCAGTATAAGAAGTCTTGAGGAACTAAGAAGCAGCCAAAGGAGAGATAGATTTAGGAGCATATTAACAAATAACCAAGTTCTTTATGCGCAGGAAGTAAATTCCACTAGAATGCAAAGTAGCCACTGTGGAAAAAAATGATACCATGAGTGGCTAGTACCTTGGAGGTGTAAACTACTTCACCTACCTGAGATCCAATATCTTTTCGGATAATGATGAAACCAAATTAATATGACCAATTACTGACGTCCATGTTCAGGGAATCATATACGTCTGTGGGCTTCCTATTGCCGTGCCCAACGGTATTTTTACGTGACGCCACCAAGTGAACTAACTTTCGTCTGGCTTCTACCCTTTGACCTACCTGAAGCACTTGTCACTTCTCCAACCAGTCCAGTTCTACTGGTCATTGGAACGTGCAAGCCCTTCCACCACATCGAAGTTGCAGTAAGAGGGAAAGTTTACGCGAATTTAAAGGTGCAAAATCCCCCTTTTATCTCAATGAGCTATTTTATGCGCAGATATTTTTTTCATCGTTATCTGGTGTTAACAAATTTGGCAGGTTTAAATCCCTTCGGATTGATTGCTATCATAAGCGTGATTTAAGTTTTTTTTATAAAGCGAACGCTCATATAAGCTCTTGATAAGCTGTGGTAAGTCTTGACAACGGTTGTCACCAGGGAATGGAGTGAACGGTTGAGGGACTAAAATTTCATCGTAGTCAGGTAAGAGAACTCAATTTCACGTTAAAGCTGATTTTTCCTATAAATATCCGAAATTATGAGAGCTAAGATAAGCGTGAGGCAAATATTAGAGTTTAAGAACTGATACGCCTGCAAACATTCGCTTAATCTCTTTTCATGTGTGTCGGTTGATAGAATACTCGAATACAATACTCACAGTAGGATTCTTTTCATACTATAATAATGATTGCTACTCTTAGAATTGTAAAAAATGGCATAAAAAAGTAGAATACATCCAACAGCACTGTTTTAAAATGCAGTCAGGAGTTCGAGTTTTCCGCGTACATTACTTTTTTTCGTCCAAATATTAGCGTGAAAAAATATCCTCTTCACGTTGCGTCTCGTTGAATACCATATTTCTAATCGGTAATGCGTCGGGCAGCCAATCCGAAATTGGGCTATGATGTATCTGGTTCTCTTTAGATTGGTTAAAAGGTGCGTTATAACTTTTCACAGTTCGAGCACCTGAAAAATTTACTTCATAGAAGGTTTTATATGCCCCTAGCATCAGTTGAATGTCTGTGGAAAAAGAGTTACCCATTCCGACGGGTATGTTTTAAAAACGTCCGCGTTTTCACTGTGTCCCTCCAAATCGAATAATTTATCCTCGGAAAGAAAAAATACTCGATCGAAAATATGAATTTTAAGTACGCAATAGTGCTAATTTTTTTTTCGAATTAAAAATGGTTGATACTGAGGGGAGCTTATGAAAATTGGGCAGATTTAAGGCTTAGAGACACTGTTCAGACATAATATTATCTTGGTTTCCTCAGTAGGAAATAGTATTCCTATACATTTGATAGAAAAATAATTTTACGCCTTATTCCAAGCTTACAACTGCTGCTTAAAGCTTTTATTTCGACCACAGAATTTATTTAGCAAAGAAATTTCATGTAACATTTCGTCATAGTAATCAAAGACTAGGATATTTGTACGATTTCAATCTAAATCCTCGAAAGCGGAACTCATTGCCAAAACTTCGACCCCGTTGCATTGAGCTTTATTTTTATATTACTGTAAGAAATGTAGAATGATATATGAGAGTGAAAATTCAACTTTATATGAGTGTATTATTTCTAATGCATTGATAGAAAAGAATTTTGACTTTTTTTTAAATGTCTAAGATATAGAGATTTATAACTCTGCTCATCGTCACACTGGTTAAGTGGCATGATAATGCATCAACACAGTGAAATGCTCGATTTTGTGGGATTCCATAAAAATTTCTACGTCGATGCATTTTTCACGTAATTTTTCTCCTGTTCTTTTGAAGCTGAATTTTCTAAAATGTCTACTGATATACCCGAGGTTGCTATTCGCAAAAACTATACACGTCTTCATCACAGTCATTTTCACATCCAGGCTCTCATTCCATAAAAATTTCTACGTCGATGCATTTTTTACGTAATTTTTCTCCTGTTCTTTTGACGCTGAAATTTTCTAAAATGTCTACTGATATACCCGAGGTTGCTATTCGCAAAAACTATACACTTCTTCATCACAGCCATTTTCACATCCAGGCTCTCATAGCCCCTTTTGACATACTCCTATCTTTTTTCTCATTTTAATCAGCAATTTATTTTTTTATTAACATCCGTATTCCGATTTATTTACCAATTCATTTTTCCATCATATATCCCCACATCTTTCTCAACCGGCTGGTCTGGTGCCGAGTTATTTTGGGATTTTATTAGGTGAGGGTCATTTCTGCCACAAATTCATCCAGTAGAAAAATAGATCACTTATTTATAACGAAAGCCCGTTGTCTTTTTCTGGCATCCTCTAAGAATGTAAGATTGAAAAATTATGCAAGGAAATAATCCTTATCTTCGCTACTGCGCAGGTGTTTACTGTTTACTTCTTTCCTTATCAGCCTTAAACCTGCATAATCTCATTATGAGATAAGATAATTCCGTATATTCTGATAAGGAGTCGTACGATTAAACTTTGAAGGTAAATTATATAAAAAATCCATGCAGATTATTGGCATGAATTGGATTTCGTAGGTGGGGGGGGGGTGTAAATGCGCACGCATGTGAAGTTCATGAGTAGGAACGTGAATAAAAGGTTTGAAGTTCATAAAGTATTGAATATGAATTATGACGCGATATGGCTGCAAATTGCTGCATGTTGAATATAATTTATATTGAGATACCCCATCATTATTCCATTCCCTAAGATCAGTCTTTAACTGAAAATAAACATGAGTTTTTATTTTATAATTTTTTAATACTGACTTACATATGTATAGCAGAAATTAATGTAACCCATCGACTGTTTTTAATTGCATTCCTTGTTGGAAGCTTCCCTGTGTTCCCCATGCCTTCTCCCCCGGATACCCTTAGAAATAAAATATTTTGTTGATGGACCAAAATATTTGGATTAAATCATTACTTCCAGTCACACTTATCTTTGCGAAGCTGGGTAGTTGCATGCCAGAAAAATTCGCAACACTTACTTATTGCGATTACTTGGTCCAATTAAAAGTGAAATTTGCATTTTGGTGAAGGCAGCAGCTCATTTCCCAATTTCTCTCGCAGTTTTCCAGTATTATCTGGTAGAGTACTCTGCTAACGATTAGGGTGTGCGTCTTCAAAGAACGTAATCCGAAACAGCGAACGCTATACCCTCAGGGCTACCTCACCGCCAGTAAACCAATACTTCTTTATCCTCACATTTAGGTCGTCTTTGAAAGTTTCGGTGTAGTGAAACGCAATCATGTAATTAGAGGCCCTTCCAATCGTATTGCTTCTTTTTAATCCAAATAATTCCACATTCTGTATAAGATGACTCCTTAAGCCGGCCGCGGATGCGTAACACGCCGGCGTAGCTCCTTTTCTGAATTGGTCCTTTAATGAATACATATTTGAGCATGGAGCCTGTCATATAAATTCATATTTTGAATCAACTAAATGTAGAGATGGGAAAATTACCGTAATTTTCCTGAGGTAAATTACCACGGTAAATTACGATAATTTTCGAAAATTTGTTTTAAGCATTTAACAGCAAACGTATGGTTAAATAAGAAAACCAATAGCAATAGGAAGGGAATGACGAAGTTTAAACCATACCTAATACAACATTAATCTATTATAAATTTTTAAAATTGTAAAAATTACTACGGCACCAACACGCAATCTGGCTTTCTTTTGTCAAAGTATGAGAAATTTTGAAGAAGAATATTCTTATGCTGTAGTGTAGACAAGGTATTATTATACACTCCCTAAAGGCCGAGCGTTTGAATCCCTTGGAATGGACGTGATTATCTAAGGATCAAGATCTTAGATTAGATTGCGATGTAAACTTATCAGTTGGAGTAAATAATACCCAAGTCTATTTCTACTTCTAAATCCGCGTCTTTACTCGAGGAACAGCTGTAATGTCCTGAGAATTTATTTAAATTTGATTTATTTTAAATGGGCAAACAAAACAATTATCAATGAGTGTAAATCCATCTAATTATTGGTCAAATCACGGCTATAATTTTCCTAGCATTAAGATGGAAGATGTAATATGGCGATGGGTAATTAGGAGAGGAAGCAAAACTATGTTATATCAAACATGTTACCAATCGATGCTTATAGAAACAGAGACGTGGACAAGTAGAGACTTTAAGTAGGCTTCATTTAGCAGAAATGATATTTCTGAGAGGAAAATAAAAATGAAAGAATTCAAAAGAAGAACAAGAGAAGGGAGAGAATAAAAAAATGAAACATTAGGGGTAGGCTAAGAGCGGAGCCGCAAGAAGAAATAATGAAAGAAAATGCTTTCTATGATTTGGGTGTGGAATGAAAATGGAAGGAAATGGAATGCCTTACATGTTACTGATGAAAGAAGAGAGGGGGTAAAGATCTGAGGGAAGACCAGACACGGGGTGGGAAAATCAAGTGGAGAAGTAATATGATAGAGGATGAAAACTGGAGGCTGTGTTATTCCTCACCCATCCCAATTTTATGAATATAGACCACATTTATGCACATATTTTGGATCCCAATCGCAAACCTTGAGGAATTCCAAAACGTTTCTATCTCCGGACTCCACAGACCTTTGCTTCATTAATACAGATACTAAAGTACATTATTTACCAATATAAAACTCTGCTACTCCCATAGTTTTATTCAATTTTTGATAAATGATCTGGACGGTCGACGTATGCCGAATTAATAATCGGTTTGAACTTTTTAAAAATATGCGATGAACGTGATAGCTCTTTAGCAAAGTCTTAAGGATCATTTTATAAAATATTTCCTCATTGTAATTTATTACTTAAGTTTTCCTGAGAGCTATAGTCCCCTTCAGCGTTTTCTTTTATCGTTGCTTAAACACCTTTCACAATATCTACACATCAAACTAGTAGGTACTTACATGCCGATACCTACTTTTGAGTCGATATATTTGGCCAAGTGGCAGAATTTGTATTAAATTGCATTTTTCTATGTTATACACCTGCTGAATAGTAAATTGGCGTATTCAAATACCGTTGGCCCTTTTCTTTAAAGCGCTAATCAATATTTTCAGCTTCTCCGTTCCGGTAAAAGATGAGGGTCCTCTTGCTACTGGCTGCCCTGTTAGGGGTGGCTTATGCTGGCCTTGTCTTTGAAGATGGTTATGCAATTGAAAGTAAGTGATGACCAATGTGTATAAGTACATGTTAATGATGACAATTTAAAAAAGTTATTTTATAGTACCTACTTGGGGAAATAATTGTATTGAAACATGCAAATCAGGTGAGAGGTGAGAGCACCAAGGTTCATACATTCAAAATGCATATTATCACAATCTAATTGCTTCCACTTTTTCTTACGGATGGAGAACCGTATTATCATTTGGGCATCATCAGCGGGGATTAATGACCACCAGTGTATCACATATAAGCATAGACTGTAATGTGTTGGCAATATTTTTATAAGGCTGTAAACATATAAAAATATGTTTTATTGCTTGAAATTTTCGTTATGCAGATTAAGTAAATTATTAATTATAAAAATCTTCTCTTTCCTTACCTTTGTACCTTATATTACCTATTTTCTCGAATCTGGTCATCATAATTAAACTGTTTTTCTTCCAGGATTAACCGCGTTTTGATATTTTAAAAAATATGTCTTCTCTTTTACCGGTGGTCCCCTCGGGGCTCATGAATGCTGACTTTTTTCCATATTGAACTTTATATTCTCCAGTTTAAATATAAATTGGATGCGTAAAAAAATCAGCTTTCATCAACACCCAAGAAGTCTTCGGCAAAGAGGAAGAAACGTCTCTCCATGACGGTTAGCGTTTTCGTCTTAGGGAAATTGAAATAACTAAAATACCAAATTGCTTTGGAAGATTTCCATTGTCTAAAGATAAATCGTTTAGGATAATCCTGAGTGTAATTTTGTAGATGCTGCCAATGGCTGAAAAAATCTATCAACTCTAAGCCGCTTGGTTTTAGCAGCCATTTACGATTGTGTGTAATTGTGTGGTGAGTGTGTATAATACAAGGTCAGAGTAAAAAGAAAAACAAGCCATTTTCACATTCCACGATAAGATATCAAATCGATTGATCGATGTTATCTCAATCGATAAGATCGATATCTGGCTTTGCTTTGGGGATGAAGCTGTGTAAAATGCATTGCAATGAATGGTATTATGCATGCGCTAACATAGTATTTATGAATAAACTAATTATAGTTTGATGTACTTTATTCAGGAGACAACTCACCAATGGCTCGTCTGGCCCGTGATTACATGCCTCATATCAAGACCCGAGCACAGCTACGGTAACTATGTGCTTCATTTCATATAAATGAAATTGTATAATTTTTGCAGCCATCGCTTGATAAAAATAAACGATGGGAGCCATGCCTGGGTAAAATGCTGGGGAAAGTTTATTAAACAAGCATTAATACTGTGACTAGCCATTCGGCATTTCTTAAGTTAACTTACTCAGTGCCACCGTTAACAGCTGCTAATTGGCATCAGGTTAAAATGTTTTGAGCAACGCTATCACACAACGGCTTAAATCAATTATCAGAGTAGACATGTATTTAGGAGTACCCTATTAATAAATTTTCATTGAAGAAATTTTTATGTGATTTAATAAAGACATTTCTTTATCGTAACGTGTAAAACCCATTCAACATTTTTTAATAAATATAAGACTCCTTTAAAATCACTGAGCTAAAAGTTACTCAAAATTGTTCTCTTCGTTTGGATAATTCCTTATTATTGAACTTACATTTCTAATCATCCTGCTGTAACATGCATGCAGTTTCGTGATACGTTATCTGATGCAGATAGAAAGGCATATATGTGCTTTACTTGTGCTTTTCATTTTTCACATTCCTGTACCACGCATAAGATACGGCTAAAACACTAGTTCACATTCATACCAATCTAGAAAGCTGTGTTCTTTTTGGCTGAAATTACTGTTGCCTCTTGACTATAGTATCATGACACGAATGTTCGTTGATGGCCCAAAAGTGCTGAATGCCTACGATATTGGGTCGGTCTTGGAAAATATAGTATGTTGTACTGGAAAAGTTTCATTTTAAGAATCAATTAAGTGCTCACAAAATTTATCCACAGAGTAAATAGACCACAACTTTTTAATTTTTGTTTATTTTTGAAATGAAATTATTTCACAATTAATACCAAATGGAATCCTGTAATCACTTTAATAATCAACAATCAGGCGCCATGTCACTCGAAAGTTCCTACCGCTGTATGCGGTAACAGTGTGACATGCTTGAGTGGCTCATTCACCTTTTCAGTAGCCGAAGCAAATTAACTTGGTGCTTTTAATCATTCTCATACCTTCGTTACGTCTTCTATGGGTTCACATCTCACAAAATTCGTTCAGGAATGTTTGTGTGCGATTTCTACCCGGTGTCGAGCGCTAAATCATCTCTTAAAAGTAATCTAATAAGTTTCTCAATTCTACTTGGTAGGCAAATGGAGATCCAACTGAGGGCAAATATGAACGAGTATGTTGATCGCTTGCTGGCCAACGCAAAGACCTTTTTCCTCGAAAATGAACTGGACCCAATGAAGCTGCCAGATTACATTCGCACATTCAGCAAAAAGGTAAGTTGAAAGAAGAAAAAATGATTAAAGGTCTACCGATGTAGTTAGAAAGAGTTTTACTTCTGGTAATCGCAAAATAGGCGTAGGATTTACCACTTAGGACTCAGTTTCCTTACGTCGGCCTACGTTCTATTCCCATTTTTAATATCTCTTTCTTCCCATTCCCCGCTTATCCGACATCATCACCTCCGTCTCGGCCTTCAACGTCCTTTCTTCCCTCAATACCTATTCCAATTACCCACTCTGCCTCCTCTTAATCTCCTGCAGCAGTTCCTCTCGTCATCCAACATGTCGAGCACTTCCTCATCTATCTTCCTTTCTGTTCATTCCACTTTCTATATTCTCCTCTGAACCCACATCTCAAAAGTCTCCAATCTACCTCATCACCTTCTTTAGTGCCCTTATTTTGATGCTCTCTTGACTCATCACCAGCTTCATCTTAATATCCTTATACAAGGTCCATGTTATTAGTTCTCTCCTATTAGTGAGCGGAGGAGAAAAGTAATTTTAAGATATTGGAATTCAAATTGTGCGTATTTAATGCGAATCTCATTCTTATCATTGTGTAAAACTTTCGGCAATATTGCAGGAATGTCTTCTATTCTACTCGTGAAAATATTCCTTCATCGCCTACTCAAGTAGTATCTAATTCTCTTATATGATTTCTGATATGCTTTTCCTCATCATAAAAATAAAGAATTTATGTATCAGTATCTTAACTCAGCAAAATTATGGCATTTATTCTAATATTTCACAGATTTTGTGGATCACTTGGCATGGCGAGCTTGTCGTCAACAATGGACGTCTTCAAGATCTTACTACTATTTTCCGCAATAAAGACGTGAATATGGACTACGAAGAGCATGTTCTCCTTATAGATGCCAATATAGGTTTCAAAGATTTGCAGGTAAGCTTAATGTTGAAATGGAAGAAGTATGTGTTAACAAAACTTGATATTATACCAGAAATAACAGTGAATAACTTAGGCTCCTGATTATCCATTCCATCTGCATTAAGGCAAAAATCAGTATAGAAAGTAGCTTGTATCTGAAGATCATCTCCGAATGGTTGGAAGGATGAGATGATATTAATAACGTCGCTAAGTTGAAATGAGCTGTTTTTGAAATTTCGCAACTCAATACAACCGATTTTAAAAAGTTTAAGCGAAATAATCAGCTCTCACAATGATGGATTGGTGCTTTGTCTGTGGCATATTTATTTAAACACAAAATTTATGATTGCAACATTAAATCCTGGCATATTAGACCTGTTTTTCTGAGATTTCGAGCAATGGACTTCCACGTACATTGAGTCATTACGTACGTAAACCGTATTGACGTTAAAATTGATATTATTCCTTGCTATATTTTCTTAAAAATGTTGAATAACGTCAAATAATGAAAATTGCTTTTAATTTGCTGCAAAATTCATGGGCCATCTACAAATTATTTCTGAAAAAATAATTGAACCTTCGTAAAACATACAAAGATATGCTTAAACTGATACCTATGTGTATAAAAATGCTTTGGAAGTTTTACATGGAGAAAAAAAGTGTCTTACCTGCTAAACTGAAGTTTTGTAAAAATAGGACGTCTTTATAAATTTTTGAGTTTAATTTTAAGGTGAGTCTCGAAATAGCATAAGCCAGTTGGATGATTCAATCCCAAGCGCTCCTAGTATCGGATAAATTGTTGGGAGAATCAATGGTAGTAAATTCTTCTTTCATTTTTTTACAGTTTGGCTACGACTTCAGTGCGAAATTTATGGGTATTGGACCTAAGGGATACATTTTGGGCAGAGGAGATGGTATCCAAATACATTTCAAACTTCACATTGACTTGGACAAACAAGTTGCCGGCCTTGATCTCTTTGACATTGAAGATATCGAGTAAGTTTCCTTGGTTTTTGCTTTTTACACCCAATACTATATAATTAAATCTGACGATTAAATTGATTTCGTTACCTCTTTTATGCAGATATTTTCTCTCTTTCGTTTGCTAAGAGGAGGAAATTTTATTAGATAGCTTTTATATGGATTGTAGTGCTCTGGAGATTGGGTTAATATTGTGTTTATTTTGTTTACAGTCAGCTAACGGCTCACCTGAATGGACTCGGAGTCTTCTTGGATTGGCTGTTTGATACCCTGGCAGATCTGGTGTTGATTCTCTTCAAGGGACCAATCGTTGATTTGATTGAGTCGGAGGTCGGCAAAGCTCTTGGAAACGTCATCGCTCATCTTGACATTGCCGGTTTCCTTCCGCAGGTCTACATGTAAACTAGAAATATCTGAGTCATTAAAACCTTTCTTTTCTGAATAGAGTTAACATGATTCTTCATTAATGAAAACCTGTCCAAATCTTTATTCGTTTCGAGTTATATTTACCGTGATCGATTATTGACTTTGGCCACCACAACTCTATTTCGAAACAAAATTATGCCCAAAATGTTTCACATTGTTTTCAATTAAAATTTGGAATTAAACTTTTCAACGTATGCTTTTATAATATTTTTTTTCAATATCTTACCTCTCTATTTGCTTTAAGTGAGTGCATTAACATATGTTGATGAAATAGGCTCCTTTTGAGGCATGCAGGCTTATGGGTGTAGCAAAACTTGGTGGCAATAGCTTGCGGAGAGATTGAGGCCAGAGAGGGTAAATCAAACATAAATAAGCGGGAGAAAATTCCGCGGACCTCTGGAGAGACACTTGTCCATTTCCTCAACCTCTCTTGAATGCTTTCTTCCCCCTGACGTACCTAATTCTCTTATAAAAAATAGTCAACAGCTTTTGCTACATTTCATACATTTGATACATTCTTTATTATACTGGAATGAGTTGGTTACATCTACATCTACAAAATACCCTGCAAGCCACCTCAGGGGTGTGTGGCTGGGGGTGAGTATTCACCAACATGCATTACACTGCACCCTAAAGTTAGTGTAACTACGAATAATTATGCATTAGCATAAATCGCTAATGCTTGTCACGAGACGAAGCCTCACAAGCATGCACTACACTACAGATATTATCACAATGGAGAGGGACCGTTAATATATACGTATTTTGAAACTACACAAATGGACAGAGACAAAAGACTTATGTAGAAAACATGCACGGCGTGCTGCTAGTACTTGGTAACAGATAAGGATTCAAGTATTAGGGAGTACTGCTACTAGTGAGAGCTACACTACCTATCGACAAACCTAGATAAGAGTCTCATTGGCCGCTGTTATGGTCCCTTATAGTTCGTAGGAAAAATGACATTTTAAATCTGTCCGTTCTGCAGTCTAGTTCCATAATTTTACTCTCTTGATCTGATCTACCGTAGTATGTCGGATTTCGTAAAATATTATCTACATATACATCTACAAAATACCCTGCAAGCCACCTCAGGGTTGTGTGGCTGAGTGTGTTATTGTAAAATGCGAACGTAAGTGATACATTTTTTCCATAACGAATCGAGGGATTGGACGGTAAAAGATAAATAATTCGGGGAAGAGTAGAGAGAAACCAGGTATCGGATAAACCTAATATTAACGAAAGACTTCATAAGGCCCATCCGACGGAAGGAGTACGCACTACGTTTGAAGTGCCCTCCTCATGAAACCAAGGTAGAGAGTGTTATTGCCGGCAAATGGAGTACTAATGCAGGCAAGCAAAGCGAGGGAGTACTACTGGGATCGTCTGGTTAAAGAAGCGGTCAAAATGCTAATGGAAAATAAAAAAAATTAATCGTGGCTGCTGCTAATTGCTCTGCAATGGCTGGAAACCCATTTTGAATGCCATAAAACAATTACGTATGGAATCTGACAAGGTGATTGGCTCTCAGAATCCCGCCTACCGTGCCAACCAATGACGAGGCATCTCACCTGGAAGGCACGGTACATTAAGGAGAAAAAAACTGAAAGCGACGCTAAACTGCCCTGAGAAAGATGCACGTCTACATTCGTATCAAAATGACCGACCCGGTGCGATTATTTGCCGAAATAAGTGTCACTGGCATGCCAAATGTTTGCTATGTGGAACTGAACCGATTTTAATTTTATGTTAAGCATTTAAAACCACAACTTTTTGCTTTTGATTGAAGTACGATTAAATTCTGCTATTTTCTTCACTTTCAAGGTATGCAGATTTCCGATTGTGATGTCACGCAACTTACGGTCAACAGAGTGGCACTTAGTGATGTGTCTCGGTCAGCGCACACGGTGCCAGCGTTGGCTATAAAAAAAGCAAAATACGCATAAAGCAAGTTACGCTTCCGCTATAAATTCCTTTCCTTCAGATCTTGAAACTCTTAAGGTAGTTAGAGCGAAAAATCACTTCACCTAGAATTTGATGAATTTGGCCTCATTTAAAGAAAAAACTCTCATCTTTCCAATCATATCAAAATATTAACCTCTTACCGAACTACTTTTCAAGGAATTTGCCTGAAAAGGTAAGCTGTTTTACATGAGATTACGCCTATACACTCCAGAGGGAGAATAATTAAAAAAAATAGGAACTTCTAGCCCATAGATTTCGTCAAAAAACTGACGGTGTGTAGATTGCATGTTTTCTCAACTATTTATAAAAATAATCTATTACTCACCGCAGTAATTTTTACAGAATCGCAAAAAAACCTGCTGTTTTGAAGGGTTTTCAGCCGTACGGCGGGAAAAAATGAGTCAAGTTAGAAACTTAAGTAGCTTTATTTATTTAATTACTGAGTATTTTGGTCATATATAACTATATTTTTGCGCCATTAATACTACAATATTTATTTCATACTTCTTTCAGACACTGAAATAAAAAAATAAAATTTGAATATGGTCTCCATTATGACTAGGAAACTATCTCGCTCAAACCACCTTCAGTCCCAATTCATGTTAAATGCCTATGGTGACGTCACCCTGCCTCGAAGCGACTAAATCCCTTATATCACTTCCGGTGGGGGTATCACGCTGAGACTCGTCGCTTTCGGGCAGTCTGCAGTGTGACGTCATTCAGTTAACATGCCTAAGGCACGAGTACTTCGTTCTCGCTCTAAGCGACATGTGGAGAAGATCATTAAAGGCTATACTTTGGTGAAAGCTAATCTTGGTGGTGTGAGTGATGTGTGGGTTGCAGATACTATTGGAACTTTGTTTGGTTTTACACTGAACTTTGTATTATCCAATGAACTTTGTGTTATCCAATGATCATAAGCGTAGAAATTTGCCATCACAGAATTTTAATGGTAATGAGTTTACGTAAATGAATGTATCAGCGCAAAAAAGGAATGAATATGGTTAAAATATATCAAAGAAAAATAGAAAGTTTCGCATAAGACTTTTATCATTGCTGACATTAAGTTATTTTTAACTACAGCTCATATTTCGTCTTGTTGAAGTTTCAGACCAGAATTTCAGACCAGAATTAACTATAATGAATAAAACAGGTATCTCTGGATTTTCTCGATCTCTCCCATTTCAGATTTTCGACAGTATCCTAACCTTACCCCTTCTTTGAAATATTCACTTTCCCAGTCACTAAGAACAGATATACGGTGCCTTCTATTCGCTTTAGTGCGCTTATCATTTTCGCAACACAATAGCTCACTTACCTTCCATTTGTTTTGCCCCGTTAACACAACAGCCGTACGCACCGACTCGACGTAGCAACTCTACATACGTGTACACGACATTGGCGTTACAGCTCTGTGCTACCCTCAGGAATTGCCGCGAACAAGCGCCATATAAGCAATTTATTAAAAACGAAATTAGAATTCCATCATTCATGATACCATTTGTAATATTCGAAATGGTAACAAGGGCAAAAAAAACTCATCTCTGCATATCAAACACAGTTACATCCCGCCGTTATCCAGTTTGTATTCCTTTTCTGAGTATCGTGCTTCATATTTCCGGTTCCTCCCCCGCAAGACGTAATAACAGAGAAATAAACGTTTTACCAGATATATATTATTTCAATTTTAAAGTAAACATTAAAGCATCCTTGACTGATGAAGGCTTTAATTCGTAGAAGTTACTAGTACTCATAATTGACATACCTTAGTACTTTTATACAACATTTTTTATAGCACGACGCGTTTCGCCGCTTTACTGCATCGTAAAGCGGCGAAACGCGTCGTGCTATAATAAAATGTATAAAAGTACTAAGCTATGTCAATTATGAGTATAAAAGTATCCATTTAAAAGTTTTCGTATATTATCAAATAAGTGGAACAGTTATTCCTTTTAAAGAGTTCCAAGCCTGTGGAATGTGATGTTCTCCCAAAAGACTAGCTGGAAAAAAACTCAAGCTATGAGGTTCGCTTCCTTAAAAGCAAAGAATATTGGTTGCTCGGCTTCGTGTCGCTTAGCGAGCTTCCTTGCAGCACTCCTGCTGCAAAGCCCTCGGGGCAGCTAATTGATTTTGCTGCTGCAAGCGAGTGAACAAAGTGGAGGCGGAATGTGAGCATGCACTCTTCTTGAAGTTCGGAAAGAACTGCTGTACGCGGCCTCCATGAACTTCCGCAGTGTGCAGGCTGCGAAGGCGACCAAGATGCTGGTTTCAGGATCCATACCGGTTTCTGAGGACAGGACCGCCTTACCACTATTCACGCCTGAGGAAGTGGGCATAAAGATTTTGTATATATCCAACCAGCATCACCAGGTTTTACGCATGGACTTCGTACGTAAAAACTTTAAAGTTACGCTTCCCTCGTACAACATCGTTCTCGAGAAAAAGAAGTGTCACCCTCCTGGTATGATTACGACAGAGCACTGTGCGCATGTGCCACTGCAGTCTCTCCTCAACTACACCGTGGATCGCATTGCTTTTTACTAGCATGTGGTTCTGTGGTCTTTGTCAGAAGACCAGCTTCGACACTTAATTCTCTTTGTTTAGTGGGGGTTCGATGGCAGCTCGGAGCCCTGGAACTATAAGATGAATCTAAAAGGCGAAGAACAGCGCTTGATTGACGACTCTGGCATGTTTACATAACTTCCACCTTGCCCCAGCTACTAATAGCGCGCAATCGCACGGTTGGTTGCACAGTGGTTCCAATAGGCATTTTAGTGGGACAAAAGTATTGTTCCTTTAAAATTATTAATTCTTGTACTTTTAGCATTAAATACGGCCAAATTGTAGTAGGAGGCACAACATTTAAGTGGAAAAAGCTTTTAATATGCTGTTTTTTAGAGAAAAATCAATTTTTACTTTAAAATTACATATAAAAAACATTCAGTTAAAGTGTGTGGAAAATTATCACCATTTTTTAAGTAATGCACTCGTCTTAATCTTATAAACTAAATACCACATGAATACACTCCAAAATACTAGATTTTTAAAAGTACAATGAATTCTCATAAAGAGTGAACAGCTTATCAACAGTCACTACCATCATTAAAATCGATGTTATTCTCTTCATCCCCGTTTTCTTCTGACTCCACGTCCTCCCCCTCCTAGTCTTCCCTTGGTTCAGGTATCATCGGTTCCTTGAGGAGCTCTTTGACTTCCATTGAGAGGGAATATTTGTGTCTTTGATGCGATGAATAATTCCGGAAACAAAACGATCAGAATGATGACTAATAGTAGATTCAATACATCATGCATTATGTCCTTTCCTGAAAATTTTCGTGCATGATTTTCTCGGTATTTCCTAATATGTTTATACCCTGCTTCTTGCACCTCTTTGGAAAGCATTCCAATTGGTAATAATGCATGCTCAATATCTTGGTCCCATGAATGAGTATCTTATGCACAGTGACAGGCATGTAAAACCATGAATATGACCTCATATCGATTTCTTAGTTTTATTTGCATGCATTTCAAATTCTGAGGTATTTATGGAGAAACCACGGGATAGTGCTCTTAGAATAGTTCTAAAATTTTGAATTAACTCTTTGTTAATTCCTGTAACGGCTGACAAAATGTCAGGACTCTGAAAAAAAACGGCGTGCAGTATTGCCATCGTTGGAGGTACCGTTTCCTCCGGGGTTGGTTGGTGAACAATGAGACCCATATCCTATCTGAACCATTTGCAGATACATTATTTCCTATTTTTCACCGATAACTTTCCTTCGTTCCCACTTCCTTGCCATTTCTTCACTTCTAGCCTATATGATAAATGGAGAAGGCATTCAAAAAGCCTAGTCAGGTATGCAAGGTAGAAAGACCAAATTTGTAGGCAGTAACATCCACGTCGGTTTCCATTCATATTTTTAGGAATGGCACCACAAATTTTACACGTTTTGGATGAGTGTGTCAGTCATAGCATTTCATACTTTACTGTCCACCACTGTCAATAATAATTCTGAAGTTATGGACAGTTTCTTCCCATTTTAATAAATATCTTTTTATTTTCTGCGATATAATTACTTTTATGAGCAACAGTTTCGCCGTGCTATTCTGCCGGCTTCGTCAGGCTTTATGAATAAACAATCACAAAATAATAAACAAATTGCGGTGGTTATTATGTCACAGAATTAATTTATACTTGAATTTTACAAAAGTACTTTCCACGTATAAGGGAGTGTGTAGCTTTCCTCTCTGTTTAAGTTGTTAGGTCTTTTTTTCTATTCCAATGGCTTCCCTAATAACCCGTGGATAGTAGCTGCTTTATTTACGTAAAACTTTAGCCCTTTTGATGTCTTTACTCTGACCTTCTCCTTAAAGTGTGTGCTCAGCCACGGCTGAGTGATATCAATCTTTCTTTCGAATAGCACGTTCGTGTTCCTTCAGTCTGCATCCTATACCTCTCTTTGTCTGGCTAACATATGATTTTCCGAAACTACAGAAAATTTCGTATATGCCTTCGAACATTGTGGGAGATAATGGATCTTTAGCTCCTCGAAGATGATCATGAACTTTGGAGGTAGTGTAAAATCATGTAATGATGTTATGCTCATTAATTATTTTACCTAGGCGATCAGTTTTTCCCGCGATGTAAGGTTGCATAACATATCCCAAAGGTATAAATGTCAGAAAATCAAAATATATTTATTCGAATTGAAATGTACTGCGAAAATCTAAGCAATATTTCCTCCCATAGTATTTCGATGACCTCGGGATCATCTGATAGATCTGTTTCTCTATCTTTTTCCCTTATTGTTCAGTAATCTCATTAATATCCATTTCAAGTAATAACTTATGGGTATTCAATACCTGGTCAAAGATGACCTCGGATTCTACCATAAGATGTCGTTTTCAGTACTAGATTGTAGCTGAAGTGGCACCATAGAAATGGAAAACAGATTTGAATCATCCGTGGGTCCCGCTTCTTCCCGAAATGCGAATCTTCGCTTATATTTCTTGTGCCCACTACTGCCATCACAACCCCTCTTAAATATCATTTTAAGTTTGAATTCATTGCCAGCCCAAAGGAAAGCGGCGGCAACTTCTTCTTAAACCAATACAAATCGCGAAACGGTGTGATTGACGTGTGCCTGTTATTTGACCTCGGCCGAAGTCTCGATAATGATCAATTCTTGTGGTTGGGGGTAGCAAGACAACTTTGAATTCAATATAACTTTGCATGAGGGATAAATATCAAACAGTTTCTATTTGGTCTCTCTTCTGATGCTTATGTACTGTTGCTTTGTTAGATTATCATATCATCATACTAATATATAAAAATTGAATGGTGTCTGTCTGTCTGTCTGTCTGTTGCTCAATCACGCAAACACTACTGAACCGATTGAGCTGAAATTTTGTATATAGTTAGAAAATGTACCGGGATGAAACATAGGCTATATTAAAAATCTGTCAGGGCCCCCAAAGGCCCCCCCTGGGGGTCCCTATTGGTCCATGCTAAGCATTGGGTTTGGTGCAGTGGTTTTATTTTTTGCTTTTAAAAATTACTCTCACTCAAGATAGAGGGCTGGAATTTTTTTTATTGGATGGCTGAATAAATGAAGTTTCTAATTCTTTCAATCGATTTTCCTTTACGCTTCTTAATTATCTGAAAAGTATGTTTATAGCTGAAAAATCTCACATTTTTCTCTGAAATCAACAATAGCATATTTCCTTGACAACCAGAGATTTGAATTTCAAAGGATATTCACGCATCTGGCATTTGAGTTTTCCTGCCGGCCCATGATAGCACGTAGAAAGAAAATTTGTATAGGAAGGGCCCAGAGTCCCAAGGGCCCCATGATAGATTGCTTCGGGGGGTAATCGATAAATTCAATGCATATTTACAGGTATACTCCTCAATGTCTATTCTCCAAGTAGCTCTCATATAGGAACTGCATACGAGAGAACACTTATGAATAAAACGATACACATAAAGGAATTAAACGTGGAAGAATATTTACGTGCAGCGAATAATAATGTTAATAATGCCTCCGTTGCTACAACAAATTATCGTCGTTTATTATATTTTAATACTCAGATGAATTACACGTAGTGGAACCGTCTGCCTCTCATTACAATTGCGAACTGTATTTTAGACCAATTCCCACATAAACTTTACGAGTTATTTATATATACTTAAACGTGTTAAAATGCAGTTTACTTACATTGACTCAATCATCGCGTTGCCTATTCGAGTCTCTCACTTGCCTCTGTGTTTCCCCTCCTTGGACTTAAAAATATATCCATAAACAATCCTTATAGAATAAAGGGTAACCTTTTGAAAAAAACTTTCTAAAGCATGAAGAATGTCTTCTTTGCGAGAAAATGAGTCCTTGCATGAAAAACGACAAAGGTTAGCCTTGGATGCTCAAAGACATGCCTACCAGCAATCTCATGATAATATCCCCGTGGTGTTTCTCGGATTACGCTAAGAACCGCACAAGTTTCATCCTAACCAAACCTACTGACGGGTAACCAGCGAAAAATCTGGTTCAAATATTGAGCCATTTGTTTTGAAACTTCAATCTGTTTTAAGATGGCGGAAATTATAATTGCGTCACTACATGCTTCTTACCCATAAGAAGAACGGATATTCTGCGCAATGGACGTCATCGGTGCATGAAAATTAGCAAGTGCACTAAGACTGATCACCATAGATATTTATTTTGTAACCAATGATTATGATTTAGGAAGCAATGAATATAGTCACCCTTTATGCCAAAGGCATAGTCCGGGTATTGAAGGATTCATAGGACAATTAAACATCGCTGCTATTGAAAATGCTCCTTTTGACGTTGTCAACCGCTGGATTATACTCTACTCTCCTATCCTGATGAAGATACTCAACCCACATATCAACGGTGAATGGCGGAACTCAATTAAGTCATTGAATGCAAATATATTTATGTACACAAGGGAAGTGCTCAAGCTGTTATTCAGTCAGAAGACGGCTCAAGAGAACTTGAGGGATGAGGTCACCATCTATCAACCTAGGTGCTATTTTTTAAGTAGTAATGAGTCTTCGTGGCCCATAAGTGGGTTTCCCGTGCATTAAAGAGGACAAACAATCACTCAACTCTCCGTGCACGAAATGGAAAACGAACGAATTACAACGATCACAACAAACAAGATAGGATATGAACACCTCAAATGATCACGCTAACAGTATTCTTCAGGTTTTGTGGTTTTCTTTCAAAATAAGTTCAATATTTTTCACATCCGTTGAAGTTCAACGGGTACCTTCAGCTAGTTTTCTATAAAAAAGGACAACGCTTCCGCTGATGTATATGATATCTATATCTGATGATAATAATATCATATATTGTCACATTGCACTTACAAAGGTTTGGCTATGGCTAGGGTAAGTTGGTGACTCGTCAAAAGTATAAAATATTTTTGGGACAATATATACAGTCTATATTGGAATTTGTATATGAACCAGACGGCGCAGGTTAGGGTAGCCCTTAGACCATTTAAGTAAAAGCTAGTATACATGGTCTAAGTGGTAGCCGATGGAGCATTGGGATGGGCCACGATAGGACGGGGAGTGCGGCAGGGGTGCCCACTATCGCCGTTGCTTTTTAACGTGTACTCAGAAGATATGGTAAGGGAGGCATGGGGAAGGAGGAGGTAGGAATAAAGGTAGGAGGTGAGCTGATAAATTCAGTGAGATTTGCATATGATCAAGCATTGGTTAGACAGTCTGCCAAGGGGTTACAGTCAGTGGTGAATGCATTAGAGGTGCAGTGCGTAAAGTATGGGATGAAGATCAACAACAAGAAAACGAAAGTAATGAGATTTTCTAGAAGTAAGAAGGCGGGGCTGAATATAAGGGTGGGAGGGCAGAAGATAGAGCAGGTCGAGCAGTTTACGTATCTGGGTAGTATTTTGGAGGCGAATGGGTTTAGTGGTAAGGACATCAGATGCAGAATTGCGCTTGCTAAAGAAGCATTTTCTAAGAGAAGGGAATTGATGAGGGGGGGTCTGAAAAGAGACGTAAATAAAAGGCTGGTCAAAACTCTGATATGGAGCGTGGCGCTATATGGGCGGAAACTTGGTCATTGCAAAGGGAAGATGTGCGTAGACTTGAGGCGTTTGAGATGTGGGTTTGGAGAAGGATGGAGAAGGTGAGCTGGTTGGCGAGGAAGACGAACGAGAAGGTATTGGATATGGTTGGAGAGAAGATGAAGCTTGTGGCAGAGGTGCGGAGAAGGCAGAAGAGATGGATGGAGGAGGTTTTGAGAGGAGAGGGCATGTTGAACGGAGTGATAGAGGGGAGAACACTGGGGAAGCGTGGAATAGGAAGGAAGAGGATAGGAATTCTGGACGAAATAAGAGGAAGTAGAAGATATGAAGAATTGAAGAGGGATCTAATGGCGGGACATCCGTAGAAGGGAAAGCGAGACAACGTGTATGAAATTGGGATGCAGAATGGGGACTGTCCAAGAACCTACCAATCAGCTGGTAGAATACTTTAATGAATGATGAATATACAGTAATGGGGGTACATGCATTAAATCCTTACAAAAATATGCATAATTTGAGGTACATAGATATACTTGGACATTTGGTACGTAATAAAAGTTCCTCGTCATCAAGATACTCTTGAATAGAATAATATACTTTATCTGTCAATATTTCTTTTACCTTACTTTTAAAAACATAGAAATTGGTCGAATTATTTTTTAAGTGTATAAGTAACTTGTTATACAATTTTATACCCAAGTAATATGGAAATTTTCACATAGTTTTAGCCTGTGTTGCGGGTATGTTAATTGCAGGACGTTTCTGGTGCTATGGTTGTGTGACACATTGCCTTCATAATACAGGTTGAGATTTAATCTAACATAACACAATATTTAAAGTATATAAACAGAATACAAAGTATTTTCAGTTTTTGAAATATTGGTCAGCAAAATTCTCGTTTTTTCAGCCCAATCGTATAGCATAATTATTTTTGCTACCTAAAAACTGAAATAGCGTCTGCGCTATTCCCCCATAGCCATATTATACCATATTTTATGACGGCATAAAAGCACCCATATAAAAATGTTGATTTGGTTTGATAGACAGCTATTAGAGATAGGCAAGCCATTTGATAACAAATTTGAAAACAAACAGAGTGCTTAATGTTCTGCTAAGATACTTGATATGCTCTTTCCACTTCATACTTGCATCAATTTTTAAATTGGTGTCAACGTCTGGGACAAGTTAGCCTTTTTATACTTTGTAGCTCTTTTTGGGGTGCTTTCAGTGATTTATTTCGTAATTGATGCCCCATATTTTATCACTGAGCTCCGTAATGAAAGCCGACTTTCAAATCAAAGTTCTTCTTTCGATCTTTCTTTCACAAGAAACTACATATCTATTCCTGATTTTCAGACTACTTTAAGAAAAAGGATTTCAGAGGTCTGCCAAATTTTAAATAGGATAAAATAGGATCTGAAATTGAGACATCATGTGGTACTAGCTTCTGAGTAACGTTGTCGGGGAATTTTAGTTTAAATCTTACCCAGCGTCGGTGCTTTGACAGAAGACTATCGTATTTTCTGCAGCACTGTTTCCTCATTTTTTCAAAGTCACTTTCAAATAGCCTCACATTTTTCCTGTTAGCCTTAGAGATATCTTCGTTACAGCTTTCAAATCCTAATTTATGCTCTATCAATTGGTGATATAACTACATTTGGAGCGACCATTTTTTCGAAATTAACAAAAATTACTTTTTTTCCCGCTAGATTAGCGATTGAAACCACTGTGGGTTGTCTGGAAAAAAATCCAGCTCCTTCGTCCGCGTTTTTCTGCCGGCCCCTTCGGTTGCAGTTTGGTCACGACACAACTGCAGTCATCAAAGAAGAACACGAGCAGGTGCTGTAGAAAATTAGCGGCATGTCTACACATAATTTGCAAGTCGGATCCGTACTGGCTACAGTCACTTTCAATCTATCTCCCACAATGATAAATGGGAAGGTAATTAATGCCATCACCGACACCTCTTCCACGTTGAAATGTCACTTGCGCGGGGCCACGATCAAGGACTTCAATACCATCGATTCATGCCTATTGAAGGAGCTCAGTAAAGAGAACCTGCTGTACAGCCTGTCGTCCTTGAATGCGTGGATACGATGTTGCGAGTGCCTTTTGCACTTGTCGTACAAGATTATCGTACAGTAGTGGCAAGTCAGCGAAAAACAACCGCAGCATCCCGAGGTCCAGCAGAGGAAGCAAATGGATCAGGAGCGTTTTCACATGGAAATAGGTCTTCAAATGCTGCCATTGTTGTGTTGTTGCATATTCGACCATGGTCACGACAGAAATCACGGGACGGGAAAAGCAGAAGCCACTATGGATACAAAGCAAAATTTCAAGTTCTATCTAGTTTGAAGCCAATTTCAGGGAAATTAGATTATTTACAAGGCTCGTTAATTAAATAAGGACGGAGTTCAACGAATTTTCAGTAATGGGAATGAGTGTGATTGAGCGTAGTATTTCATATTTGAGTGTTTTGCCAGGTTTGATGAATTTTTTGTAGGATAACATAATGGTTATCACTGAGTTTAGCTTTGCTTTTAAGAAGATTTGGTGCTATTTGTGTCGATCATATTAGCAGAATCGCCTTAGTGAAAGCTTTTTGGCGTAATGAACGAATTTTGAGATACATCGTCGCTCGCGCTTGTCAACAACTATTATGAATATTTTCTTTACGGCTGTTGGTCATTGCGGTTAATCCCACCATGTGTTATTATTGTTTATTGCTGTTATGTGCTATTATATACTGGTACACAGTTTCATTACAGCATTACATTAGATTACAGTGACACAATCATGGTGTTAGGTCTTGGTAACTGACACAACATCTTACTGAAAACATTTACGGAATGAATGGCGAATGGGCACAGGTACTGAGAAAACCCAAGCATGGAATCGATGAGGAGAATCATGAGGGATGTGTAAAATGACAGTAATGAACTAATACAATGGTTTGATGAAAGGAAAACGGAGTGGAGAGCTTCTAAAATCCAAACTAATAATTGTAAAAGCTACATCCGTTAAAAGCATCTGCAAGTTTACTCCACTTAAAAGAAAGGGAAAATTTGAGGGACACCGCTGCGTTGTTGCCATATTTCCCGCTGTTCATGACCACGTTTTTAGCAATTTTCGCAAAATTGTTAATTTTCATCGTAGAACGACGATTAAAAAATGTACTTACTCGTACAATTATCGGGAGTACGATGGAAATATTAATTTGTTTTAATGACGTAGTTGTTAAAGTTTAAATTGTAGTGAGCACGGTTGGTTTTGGCGAGGGAGCCTCCCGCTGTGTAGGTCGAGGAGAGAGGCCGGCGTTGGGTCTCTCGAGCTTGAGCCCCACCCATCTCGGGTTTAACCTTGATTACTGCAAATGGTGATCCTAAACTAGTCTGAATATTTATTGCATCACTCATACCAGAATAATTCTGAAATATGTGTTTTGTGACAGAAGGTTATAAATTGCACAGGGACAACAGATGATTCTCCTTTGTTTTTACTCTATCATTCGCAATCCATCCTCCTTCAAATCTCTATCAGAGGCATTTTCACGATGCAGATATAGATTTCCACCGTTATCTTAGAATGACTAATTGTCCGATTGAAATTGCTACTACCCGTAGATAGCTGTTCGATTAAAGACCATTTGTTAATTTCCGCATCAATTGCTGGCATAAACTCTTGTTATGCTGAGCGAGTTGTCATTGTAGAGAGGTGCCAGCGGACGAAGCGAACGGTCGAGGGACTAGAGTTTTCTTTGTGGTCAGGTAGGTGAGATGAGAGTTAAATTTAGTAGCGTAGGTATAACTCTGTAAGAATAGAGATAATTGTATAGCTGCAATGGATAGGTTAGTAGTGCTCTTTGGTGTCGATTACTAGACTAGTGATCAAATAATACTCAATAGCTGCTGTTGACTTAGTGATGACGCAAAGTCAACTTTTCATAGGATTGCTTCCGTGTTGACCTTTAAAAGCATTTCCATCATTATGGAAGGATTCATAAAAAAATCATTCGTATAAAAAAGGCATACCTCATTAGCAGTTTCAAATTATTTATATTCAGTATTTTAAACAATAACTGTTTCTGAGCTTTTCATTGTGAGTGGTAAAAACTGTATGCAAATCACATAATGCCTTAATTTATCGTAGTTTATACTAGATAAGAGGATTTTTTTCGATTTGTAAATATAAGTCAATAATAATTTACTGTAGAATATTATCATAAGCAAATTCACGGGGAACAAAGAACCTTATGCGATAGTTAAGTGGAGAAAGTGAATGATGAGTAATTGTAAGTAAATATTTTCTCCTTTAGTAGATATGTTTCATTTTCCTTCGTCTTCATTCTTGCTACTTCCTAATTATTGTATCACCGCGGCCTACTAGCTCGTATTTTTCAGTTTAGTTTATAGTTAGAGGCATAAATGTCTTCAAATGCCATGCATATTCAGCGCATTTTATCATGCAGTATACAAGAGTGACAGAAATGAAGCAGCAGCCTATAAGGAGAAGGTCGGTTTTATTGGTGATAGTGAAGCTCTTACTATGTACTGTGCCCAACAGCGTGTTAAATTCTCACTTGGGTAGGGACACCTATTTCTTTCCCATTCTTTTGCTGTGACTTCCCGGAACAGTAACAAAAACAAGTCGGCTCTATTGGAGTGAGATTGAGACTATGGTCTTTTCCACCATCTCATCCCTCGTTAATGTATACATGAATCATTTTTAACAGAAGTTTTTACAGGAAGTACGTACATGGCTGTATAGTGTAAGCAGTATCACTAAAAATCTAAGGTATTCATAAATTTAGGGGAAAAATTTAAGGATTATTGGGCTTGTATCCTAACGAGAAAACACTGAAGAAAAACATCTACAAAGGTATCGGGGTGCAAAGACTGCGGAAACGTGATAACAGAGAAGCTAACGTTTTACCGCAACTAAAAAAAATGTGTTTGCAGTGAGATGAAATGTACTAATCAATTATGCTGTATCAAGGAGCACTGAAAATTACAAAAAAAACAACGCGAGGAATTAATGGTGAAAAACTGTGGGTTTTGTGTTGTGAAATAAGTAATTGTAGGATTTTTTTCAAATTGAGCGTAATATCACCCAGCGTTTATGAATCGTTGACTTATACTTTGATCAAGGGCTTACGCAACGCTCTTTTAATGATTGAAGTGAAGGAGGTTCTCGCGAGGTCAAATTGAGGTTATTCAACTGGCGACAGGCTCTGGCAGTGAATGACTTGCTGTAACTGATCTTTAGATGGTGAGGTATTACAACTTTTTTTATACCTATGGCACAATATGGCACCCAGTAAATATTACACCGCTTATTTTTGGGGGAATTTTCCCAAAGGCTTCACCTGGGCAACAACAATAGGAACTCCGTCAGTATCAGTAACCAGACGCCCCAAGCACCTGAGCTTTTGCTCTCATCCGAGTATGTGGTTTCATTGATCTCAATAATTCATTGCGAAAATAACACATATGTGTATTGTATGCTATCGCAAGCACGGGTACGTCATGTAACGCCAATGTGCGGGCATTTCCTTGAAATTATTATTTGGTCTAAACGGGATTAGGTCCCGGAACTCTAAATTGCCGGTAAGATGTGTAATCCAAATTTCCGAGGGAAATTATTCGAACTAGAAGCGCACTCCTATTTACGTTGTAGCACAGGAGGCGAAGTCGTCCTTGTTAAGTCAGGGTCACGGTAAATCGAGATGACTGCTTGGTGTTCCTGTCTAATTCACCAGACCGGCAGTTGGCAGACTCCATATCGAGTCTCGATCAGGCCAAATAATGTTTCCAAGGTAAATTTTTACTCATTTTAGTTATTAATAATATGTGTGCTCAAAGAACTGCGGAACCGGCCACGCAGTAACTGTAACGGAGTCATCCGCTGATGGACACAGAATTGTGTGAAATTCACAGTGAAAAAATCATTTGCCTGGACTGGGATTCGAACCCAGACCCCTCGATTTTCAAAATGTGTGCTGTTGTGTGTGTGGGTAATTTATCTCAATTAATACTTACCCGGCGAATGCTTTGCGTAAATTCTTCTAGGAATTTCCACCGTGTTAAATTGGCAAAAATTAGCAATATTGGTACATTTTGCCATTTTAACCCGGTGGAAATCCCGAGAAGAATTTTCGGTAATCTTTCTCATCATTGTTGTTCTAATGCTGTTTTGAGGAAGGCTTTCCTCCAAGTACTTCAAGCTTCCTTTGGTTCCGTATTGAAAAGAGATAATCACTAAGCATATTTCGTAGCGATTTCTAGGATGAGATATTGCATAATGAATTCCGTCTGATGCTTATGATCTACCTTGCAAACCTTTCTCCGGCGCCAGTATGTAAATCTCCATTTAGTTTCTTTTACATTATTCGCTCCACCTATGAATATTTAATAGTTTCCCGATAACCTCCACCCACTCCTGGTATTGATTCCATTGTCAAGCTCTTCATTATCTGAGTAGCGCTTCGAATGAATAATTAATGCAACAGTTTTTGTTGGTATTGTATCACTGCCATTACTTAATATTTATGCCATACATTATAAATGAATCAATACCTCACCTTGGCCAACGGTCTTAGGGTTGAACGAGGCGTAACCTGAAGTTAATCATAATCGTTATAGGTATATTTCGATTGAATTGTGGGTCCTACGACAGACCTTCCGTAATTTCTTAAACTGGTGGAAGTATCCTCTATTGCATCCCTCTATAAGATATCAGCTATTCTATTATTTTATCCGTTTTAAAATATTTGTATGTTTTGTTGCTATTCGTGCATTCCACAATTTCTTCTCTCCCTCGTCCCCCGCGCTTGTCCAACATTTTCTCCTCGATATACCTCTCCTTTTCGTAATTTCTTCTCAAAACCAAGGAAGTTAGAATAAAATGGTGGCGACAGGATCGCCCGCCCCCCATGGTAAAAATCCGCCGTATTGATACGATTTTGTGAGAATTTCAAATTGACTTTGTGGGTTAAATTTCGGTTTCGAAATGTTGGCGCATGTCATTCTATTGGTTGAGTCTTCACCCTCATTTAACCGTATTTGGCCGCAGTTTCCTCATATTTTTCCATTTACTATCGCTCTCCTGTACTTGGTACTGAGCTAATTGGGCGTGGTTTATCCTTCCCATCAGCTCCTGCTTCTGCCACCAGTTTCCTTCAGCCTTCAGGTGCTTCTTTCGCTCCCATATACTTCTAACCTTATTTGCTCAAAACGTCTCCCAGCCAATTTTACTGGCTCCATTGCATTTCTCCTACCATTCTCCTCTCCTCCTTTACCACATCCAGCATTTATTTGGTTTTCCTCTCCTCCTGGATTACTTTCATCATCGTAGCCAATACCCACTTCTCTAATCCTCCATACTTGTCTTGGAAGATGGGACTTTCTAGTCCCAATCTCGCCCAATAAAGACGTTTTATTATTATTATTATTATTATTATTATTATTTGCTGAGACCAAATTTCTCAACCATGTACCCAGGCCGTAAAAATAATTTGTTTCAATGATCTACCTATTCCAATTTACTCCAGAGTTTATATTCCTGTGAAAATTAATTTCAGAAGTTCCTGAATGTGGAATACCTTTCCCGCATGAGCATATTCAAAGTGAAAGTTGATCTCGAAAAGACTCATTTTATCACTCTGTAACATAGTTTATTTGAAACATTACTATGACATAGACTATTTTCCCATTAGTGGAAATACCCTTGTAAGTTACCAATGTACTATGGATGTCTCGAAATTTAGAAACAAAATATAATGATCCTTTGAACCATTCATGATGAAAGAACTGCAGGAAAGTGAATTACTCAGTCTGATTTTTACTCAGTTTTTTAAATTCAGAAGATATGATAGAGGGTAATCAACCGTGGATATATTTGTATTCACCATACATTGCCAATGAAGTTAATCAAAGCGAGCGTCGACAGCTTATTGTCTTATACTACGCATCACGATCCGAATAAATGCCATGTAAATCACTCAAAACCCTCGCTTTTTGCAGTCGAACTAATGAATGCCTTTATCATAAAGTCACATAGTATTTATTCATTGCTTGTATATGTGCATGGTACTCTGAGAGCCGCCAAATGGAGGCATGGGAGGGGGTAATAATGCACCATCCATTAAAAGGCGACGGAAAAAGGAAAACGAGTTGGAAGAAGAAAAGGATGGGTTAGTGAAATATGCGAAAAATGAGATCAATGATGTGGAAGATTGATTCATTTTGGCGATTACCTATGACCGGGATTTTCATGAAAACTATGGCTATATATTAGTTTGCGTATTATCAAAACATTTCAGAGCTATGAAATCTAATTATAATAAATATCTTAAAACTGTTGCCACCGAAACTCCTGGATTCATTTTGATAGTAAGCTGATCCAGATCATACATATACTCCTTGACAAAAGACCGTATATGACCATTTATGATATCTTTTAGTTTATTTTTTATGTACCGAGCGTGGCTTAGTACACCGAACCACTAAGTAATTGAAACTCTTGACTGCTCAACGAGGAATATTAGTCCCTAAGCAGTACGTTTTGGCTTACCCATTAGTTAACTGTTAACGTTCACTTATTTTTAATAAATTTGAACCATCAGAAGAAGGCAGAAGCGTGATTTGTCAGTGACTCATTCAGTCACAGATTAGCTTAAGCGGAAAATGTTTTTTTAAGTTCATTTGCTTTTACTGAGTATTGCGTCCTACCAATTTCCAGAGTTACTACATGTCTGCTTTCCAAACTTCACATTTGCCAGAATATATCTATTCAACAGCCAGCTACTATATCGTTGTTAGTTTGGAAGAGCTACTTGGAATTTTGGATGTAATTAAAGTAAAATTCCGTTTGAGGGTATCGCATTCCAGCCGCGAAAGATCAATCCATTTGCTTAGGAAGTTCAATAAAATTATTTAAGACCTGGAAAGGAAAAAGCATCGCCCAAATTTACAGAAACGCATAACCTTTGAAAGTTACGTAAACTTAGCCATATTAATCAAAAGTAGATTTTTCATATAATACCAGCATAAATGCCAGTTGATTCTCAACGGCAGAGATAAAAGTAAGAAATAATATAGCAGTTCTATTATAATAGATGAGAAACTGACATCTCATTTATCACCTTATGTGTTTTACTAATTGTAAATTGCCCGTTTTGTTGCTTAATGATGCATATTATTAAACTAATTTACTGAAACTGTTTATTCTGGAAACAGTACAACTGAAAAAATAACTTTTTTCGCAATAGGGGGCGTGGGGAAGATCGCCATAAACTTCGAGCATATTTTCCCTCAAGTGAATTTGAGCGAAATTTTTCTCTTGTACCACTATTTGAATATTTATCTGAAATAAGTATCATGTACCTACACTCAAACTTTCAAGATAAACGGCTCATTGCTTCATTCATTCCGAGTCTAAATAGAAAGCAGTGATTTTTGGGGACTTAGAACCAATGGGAACCCCAACCATTCCTCTTAAACTCTTGGAATGTATTAAGGTTTAATAGATGTAATACGTAGGTCTCAAGCAGTGTGTAAAATTCTACGTAGTGAGCGATATATAGGTGTAGTAAAACTTGGTGGCACTCGCTTGTACAGAGAATGACGTCAGGGAGAGGAGATCATACAAGAGAAGAGGAATAAAAATGTTTAGGTTCCCTCTTTAAGGTCCACACCTGTGCCCTGCGGTACCTCTGCCCACTCTTCGACGCTCAATTCACCCTTTTGAACCTCAAACTCTCCACTGTCGAGAGCCGTCAAGTTTCGCTATGCCTACACAATGCGTACCGGTAGGCCCTAATTATAGTAATCGATGCGACGTTCTAAATGCAGATCCTCTGTGAAAGCCGTTGAATACACATGGAGAGGTTGGGGTGAAAAATACCCAAACTGAAATCTCAATTAGATTTGCTTTAATTATTAATTCTATGAAATGTAAACCATAAAAGGCCAGGGCGAAATTTCCCGTTCATAGCGATTACTTAGGTTGCCGAGGAATTTTGCCGTTATTGAAATAGGGGAAAAATTGATAACTTTGGAATTGAAAACCTAATTTTTAAGCAAAGATGAAGCGTAAAACCAAATAAATTGCAAGAATTAAATTCTTCGTTATTTTAGCTACCCGACAGTGAACATTTGAACCCTGTGTCGTGAATGCAGGTAATTTAAAAAAGCAGAATAATCAACCACTGTTCTGATTCCAATGCTTTTCTTATGCGAGTAAAATCTAGGGATCCGTTTATTGGCCCTTGGGGCCCTGAGGAAATTGACGAATAGACTTTGTTCATCCCACTGCACTTAATTACCCACATGCAAAATTTCAAAGTAATCGGTTCGGCCGTTTTTGCGAGAATGAGGAACAGACAAACACGCATACGCCATTAGGTTTTTATATATTAGTAAAGGATTTACTTAAAATTTTACTGGAAAACTGCAAGTTGTCTGAATAAAAGACACGATTCGTTTTGAGCTTGCTGTAGGTATTGGGTGTAGTAGAATGTGAATTTAAACGATGACGCATCAATAGGTGCTAGATAGAGCTCATTCTTTCAATTCCCATTAAAATGGTTTTCATCTCGTCTGTAGTTCAGTTAATCTACTTATAAATACTATATTTGTCCATATTTTACTTTTCAGCTCCTCCGTTCCAGCCATTAATGAAGGCTATAGTACTTATTGCTGCCTTGTTGGGGGTGGCAAAAGCCAGTTATTTATTTGAAGATGGATATGTTATTGAAAGTAAGTATTAGCATTATTAATTCATTACGTATTTGCGCGAAGGTTACTTCTAATTAATCCGTGGTATTCAGTGTTTAATGTTGAGCTAATAACATGCCATGTAGCTAACTCTTTCAAAGCAAGTGAATTCCCTGCACTCCGATAACAGAAATAAATATATCGGCAGTTAAGAAGAATTTCTGCTTCAATGATGCCGAAAACCTGTCAACGTAACCCAAAATTGGCTTATAGTTTGGCTTACAATTTCGGTGGACTGTTTTACTTATAAGGCACATTATATAATGGAAAAATTAACAATAGATGCTTAATTATTTAATGAAAATATTTATGCTGACGAATAAATGGCCTACGTATTATTTATTTTTACAGCGCCTTACTTCAACAAAGCTCTAACGAGTTAACTAAAGCTTACCAGTAATGAATATGAGGTCGTGCTTTGCAAGCCAAGATTTTATGGTGTGTGTTTTTGAGTGCTCTATATAAAAATTAGTAGCATAGGGATGGAATAGAAACTCATACTATCATTTGTGCGTTATGAATTCCTGTGTAGGCTCGAGATATTCATTGTACTAGCGTATTTATTAAAAAACTTTTACAAACCACAGAGAAATATTCGTACAAACACGACCCGGGTTTCGGCGCTAAGCACCATCATCAGGTGAAAAGCAATACAAGCAACCTGTATATATACCACACTGGAGGAAGGGGGTGGGTTGAGTGGGTGGGGGATGTAGTAGTTAGGGGGTGGACACGGATTGAACTGTGGGTAGTGGTGGATGATGGGGAGATAAGCGGTGACGTGCAGGGCTGGTAGCGGACCTTGAGTAGAATGAGGGAGGAGCGGAAGCAGCGACTGCGTCAAGGATAGGAGAGGAGGCAGGGTACAAATATTCGTTAATAACGGAAACATTCGGGTCATTATATGCTTTTAAAATCTCCAATTGCTCAAGTGAGTTCAACTCCCTTCTGTTGTTAGACAAATGTAAAATTTTAACAATAAAATCACTAGTATGGTCACAAACTAAAAGATGTTTAGCGAAGTTGCTCTTGTCGTCATTGTTCTGTTTAAAAGCTCTAAAATGTTCTTTACCTCTAGTGTTAAAATTTCTGATGGTTTGGCCCACATACACTCCATCGCATTCACCACACTGTAGAACATATACCCCACTTCTTTCCTTGGAGTCCACTGGGTCTTTGCACTTAACAAATAATGTTTTTAACGTTACAGGGGTTCTATAGGAGATGTTATACATTTCTGTAGGGAATATTTTAGCCAATTTATGTGTGATGTCACCAAGGTATCTTAACGAGCACCACCGTTTTTTGTTATTTAGCAAGCTTTTGGTGGGATAAATAGACTCGAGTGCCAGTTTCTTTTGTTTATTAGAAATTAATTTCTCTATTAATCTGTTCGTGTATCCGTTATTCCTAGCGATCTGTTTAATGATACTGACTTCCTTATTGAAGTCGTCTTTTGACATTGGTACGTTTAACAGGCGGTGAATTAGGGAATTGAATGCAGCTATCTTTTGTGGATACCAATGTCTAGAATCGGCAGGAATGACATGGTCGGTGTATGTTGGTTTTCGAAAAATGGAGAATTTGTGGTGAATTCAACTAATTTTACCTCGCAATAACCAATGGTAATATTTACAATTTAATGGTAATCTATGTCTGACAGCCTATGAATATTTGCTTTGACCTGATCGTAAATCTGTTACGTAGGTATGTTAATTTTTTAAATTTCTCTGCATTCAAGGAGACAACTGTCCAATGGCTCGACTGGCCCGTGATTACATGCCTCACATCAGAACGCAGGTGCAGCTACGGTAATTGAATGACCCATTGCCATTACAAGGCGTATATTAATGTTGTAGCTTTCGTATTGGAAGTAGAAATGATCGAGTCCATGATATTTGCGTCTTTCAAGTTGTGTCAAATGTTTCGTAACATTGTGTAAACATTGAACAGCATATCTGCTCATTTTGTAAATAATATTTTTATGCTTGCTCCAGCCCTAAATATTTTAATGTCGCTAGATGGGCCCTCTTGAATGAGTTCATTGAAAATATGGCATCACTGGTAAGTGAATGCAACTGCTGAAATTCGGATCTCAGTCCCATCGCCCAAATTTAGAAATGAAACCACATTCAACCCTTTGAGCGCCGTTTTACTTAGGGCGTCTTTCATTTCCGTGTCCTTAGCGAACATTTTCTGCATACTATTGATTTTCTCGCCAACTTTTGAAGGAGCAAAAATATTTCAAAACCACCTGACTGCAAGATACTGTAGAATTACTACTGATACCTTGTTTGCATGCACTGCAGCAACATAATGCCTACATTGTTATCAAATGGTACCGATACCAAAGCTTTTAAAATACTTTGCCGAATAGCTGGCGGATAGTACCTACCTATGCATCATATTCGTACCATGATATAAATGGCTATCTCAGTGGATTTACTGTTTCCTTGAAATTGAATTAGTTCTTGTTTCAAAGTCATATGTCGCCAGATTGCAAAAAAACAATCGCCGAGGTGCTTGCACCAATGCGGGACAAAGGCGGACGGTGCCTGGTCGGCCTGGTGCCGTAGTCATTTGCTCATGACGTAGTCATTTTCGAACAGTCACCTGGGTTATTTTAATTTTTAGGTAGCCATGAAAAGCTTGTACACAATAAAAGTTGACTAACGTGCGTCTACTTATCGCGTGAACGGAACTCTGAATGTAGTGTACCTACTAGGTGGACACAATGAGAACTTGCCGGAGCCAATCCAAATTTACCTTTGTAAATAAAGTATAAGCGACGACACTAATATCTCGGCTTTTTCGGCTCTCAAGTGGCTCCACATAGGGCGCGTTCCGAAATTCACTGGCAGTACTGGCTGTGCTGCCAAACCGTTCCGAAATCTACTGGCAGTACCGCACAGTAACCAATGACGTCAGTCAATTGATGACGTTTCTCACTGTGAACTCTACTGCCGCTACTGCGGCCCAAGAGCAGCAGCAGCGGCAGTAGCAGCAGACGGCCATCGAACAAATGGCGGAAAAATCAAATCTACAACGTTAGTAAATAATATCAGAAGAGTTTAGAGACACTGCTTCGAACATTTTAATGTTTATATCGGCGAGAGAGAAAAGTCTCGATGCACTTAAATAGCTAACAACATCTGATTAGCGTATAATAGTTTATAAACGTATTTATTTATCAAGTAGTACTGGTGAATATTTCAATAGGATAAAAGCGTTAATAAAATTATGAGGGAGTGAACAACATAAGAAGTGATACAAGTAGAGAAGCAATTATATTTGCGAATGTCAGCGACTTGTGAAATTAGGTACAAAAAATTAATTTAGTGTCATGAATAATCGTGGTACACGTAATTATATACAGCCTCTTACTAGAGTGGTAACTTAGCATAACACTGGTATGTATAATAATTGTCGGGAAACATAATTTGTTGCAAAAATTTAATTGTTAGGGAAAATATTCTGCGATGCAATCCTCAACAACCCTTATATTTTCCTAATTATCGATATCACTCTAGGAAACGCTTCGTACGACTGGCCATGAAGAAAATCCAGGGCTTGAAAAATATATTCTAAGACTTGCTTATAAGCCCAAGATTTAAACTGCTCACTATGAATTCGATAGTGTTAATTATAACGGAGATTTGTTTATAATAACACAGGGTTTTTTCTCCATGCTCGGGTAGCTGACGCGAATTCATTTTATTCTCGTCACAGAAAGTAACCAATCAGTATTAAAGTAGCATTAAGTAGCAAGGCAATGAAAATTAGAATACAATTAGCATGCCCTTTATTAATGTCATAAGGATTAGCATTAAGAATTAACGCATTGAAAGATCGCTTACAAGGAGTCTATATACAGGAGGCTCCTGAAGATGGCGGTATTATCATATTTCTGCTGTCATTTCCCGAGCTTTTTAATGGTTTCTTAGATTGCCCGAACCGTGGCGCTGGAGAGCTGAGCGGTCTATCCATTCCTGATTTTTCAATTGCCGGTAGTGAAAATGTTTGTGTGCAATTCGCTTAAAATCGCCATAAGAAATTAGCGGTGGTGTTAAAAGCGGTATTTATAAGTTTTTAAGGCTTAGGAAATTAGGCCTAACCCCCGCTGCTGTGTACCTGGGTGCAACGGAGGCTATGATAAGCCTAAAAAAGAAAACAAGCTGTTCGGGTTACGGAACCGAAGCCTTTTCAAAGCGAAGGTTAGTAAGTTTGCTAAAGTGTTGTGTGAATCCTGACATTTTCATAGATTTTGAATATTGATGAAGTAGTGTAGATTACTCGAGTTTTTCCAGGGTCAATGTGTACTGAATATTGCAATATTGCGTTGTTGTGGTTGAACCGGAAGGGATACTTAAGGGGTTACGTAGAAACTCTCTGTCACCTGTGTCATTATTTTTCTGCACGGACAATATAGAACTTGTCCACATGAGCCAAGCTGTATTCATTTTTACCTGGCAATCCCTTATTTACATTGTTCCAATATCTATCCACCTGGGTACTTGTATCTAGTGCTACCATATGTTTTTAACAATACTTAGGCCCGGTTTTTACATCTCCCGACAACATAAGTTATCGGACAGAAAAGGCTATTCGACGGATAACTCGTTTGAAACGGGTTTTCCACCTTCCGACAATGACTTTTTTGCCGACAAATTTCCCGAGAACGTATCCGGAGCCTTTACCGTCCGATAATGAGGTATCGTGAGGATAAGCCTTAGCAACGGTGATCTGTTTACAAACAAAGAAAATACGCATTCACAATCATCACATGGTATTACGATAATCGACGGTATTTTATATAATCTGGCATTTTTCGAAGATGATGATGATGGAGAAGTAGTAGAATATCTGAATAATATAAGACGACCTTATGTGATTCGAACCAGAGTAATTCATGTTTTGTTTAGTAAGTAACTTGCTTTGTTTTCTAATGTATCTTTTTACTTTAGGGCAAAGCGAATAAGTAACCGCCTATCTTCTGGGGATTAATTGGCGGTTCTCTTCAGTTTTCGTACTTCCATTCTTGCTTAATCAACCTGAATACATACCTCTCTGTTTCTTTTTTCGTTTTTTGATAAGCAACATTATTACATAGGTAATATTTTAAATGCTATTAGTACAAATACCTCTCATAAAATGCAAAGTAAACGCATTAGCCGAAGAACATGCAGCCACTTTTCGCTAACAACTTATTGTTTTATCACGAGAATGTTTACGTTCTACCACTCGCGAGAGTACTGCATTGTGTGCCAATCAGTTCGCGATTTCTCTTTCACCCGTAAATGTAAGCGGCATTGTTATTGGTCAGGTATTTATCGATAGCGTAAGTATCCCGCCGACAAAAAAGGTAACATAAACAGTTCCCTAATTTTGTCGGTTAGATAGACTTTTCCACCGGACAGTTGTAGCCTTAGTAGCAGAACTCAGTTCAGCCTTGATCCTTGGAATCATTTTAAACTTTAATTGTGCTCTTGCAATATGTATAACTGATATCGCAGTCTTGCCTCTATAATTTTTGTTTATTGCTCATTCATTATTATTTTGAATTGTCATCTCTTAGGTATATGCTTTCAAGTGACACACTAGGAATACTTGAGCAAGAAAATATGTCTTCACATCTTTTTGGTGGCCTTGCTGACTGCAATCATTGAGCCAACTTGATACTTTTAATGACATGTCGTATCCAAGTTTTTCGATACCGGTGGAAGAATAGTTAATTCTGTGTATGTAGTAGTCTGGATAAAAATGTGCTGAAACTGAAAAAAACTTAACTGTAATATTATCAGAGCGTCCATAAACGTTTTATGCTAAGTATATGCATAAAGATTTCATTCACAATAGCTCATTGTATACGGATAAGTACCTGATTTTCGAGTTACCCACATTTATGAACCACCTGTCATGTTTTGTGCAGTGGAGTTAATTTTACTTGGAAGTAAAGTAGTAGTTGTATAGAGCATCTAAGCATTGTTTTTTCTGCCTCTCTACGACGGCCAATCAAATGGAATTCATCGATAATGGGAGGGCCATACCTATCGCTCAAACAAATATTGTGTATTATAAGGCATATGCAATCACTGTAGGTACCGGTAAAATAACAAGTCGGTAGCCTGTTTTCTGTGACTCAGATTCCTTGCACGATTTTAAAAAATTCCTCGAGCGAATTTGAAGGTTGGGCTTTCGAGCGCGCGCCTTATTTAAAGTTCCTTTTTTTCGGTTGATTCGAGACGGGCGTTTATCGGTTGGCCAGAGTAAAGCTTAACGAGGGTCTGGTTGCGTATTAATCGTTGCAAATTCCCCATATGGTTCATTTTACGAAAAATATTCCACATAACATGAACTGTTGCCGTGCATTTCCATACAATTTTCAGGTCGCTCTTACCGTCAGTGCCGCGAGTGGCGACTTAGGTGAAACTATTAAAATGCTCGGGTATTGGCAGCACTCCTTGCGGCAAACTGGGCAATCCTGTATGTAGTATGTATGTATGTACTATGTATGTAGTATCCAAGAACCTTATAAGAGGACGTTTATCTCCTACTTCGATCGTGTTATCAACGGCCGCGAAAGAAATCAAGTTCCGCTAGAGGGGCTGCAATCGCGTGGTAGGCCAAGCATTTCTAGTCTTAAAATGATTGTGTTAAATGGCTGTTGCGGGGCGAGTTTGAGTGGAAGGAGGGAAAAAACTGTGTTGGAGACACAGATATATATACTAGATTGGCAGTGACGGGGGGTGGGGTGAAGCCGTGACGTTTGCCTGGCGGCCATCTTACCTTCTCCCAACTTGGAGATTTACCGCATTGTGTGCGCAAGGAACCGGAGGCAAATTACATTGCGGAAGATGATTTTGGTTGGATTAAGGCTACAAACCGTGCTAAGAACTATGAAAAACCTATTCATTTTCCTTTCAGAATTATCCAATGAAAAATAAAGGGAACTATCGTAATATATACGCAGTAAATTAACCGATCCTTAAGCGGAACATAACCGAGACAAAGTTATGAAATTGACAATGCAAGCTGAGCTAAGACTAATTCTAATTAGTTTCCTGCTCAATATCTTAGAATTGGGATTCCCACACAAGAGTTATCACGATACAGAATTCTTGTGCGCGAGTATAAAAGGGGCGTAGCAGAAAGGTAAAATGGTCAACTACGTCGTCTGCTAGTCATTCAAACCTGCCGGGTCATATCAAGCACGACTCACAAATGCCACATCACACCTGCCAACATGTCTCATGTGCAGAAAAAGTTAGTTTCGCACCTACCATTCCTGTGGTGGCATTTGCTTATTGAAAAACAAGCTGAAATTGTCGTCTGCTTTAATAATGACCGTGAATAACCTCAATTTACAAGAACCAAAACTGAATAATTCTCCACTAAATTAAATCTTCGTCATTCCTCTTCATTGCACACATACAGAAATTGGCAGGTAAATTTATTGCTAAATTTATTAACTAAAATGATGAACAACAGATAAATACTGAAAGTAGTTTATTATCCCCTTTAATTATTTACATGTTGAGGGTGATGAAAGTCTCGATCACCATCATCCCCGATCAGTTTGCTCATCGTTTCATTCCTAGAAGAGAAAATAGTAATTACTCCATATGATTTGATTTATCATGTATTATTTGATTAGAACAGGAAGGTAAATTGGGAAACTATTAACTAATATTCCAAAAAGAAAGCAATCAGTTGTTACATAATATGACCATGTTGTATCCCCGCATTTTCATAATGGCATGAATGATTTAACTTCCATAGCACATTATTAATCGGTATATCCCTATTGTAGAAGGGAATGGAGGATATGAAGAAAATGCCTGGGCTAATGGAATTAACACGGCAGAGAAATGAGAAGCAACCACTTAAGTGGTTGCTATCTCATTGCTATCTCATTTTCCCGACTTTAGCCTGGTTAAGCCAATCGCTTAAAGAAGCTTTGAGCACCACTTCCACTATATCAGGGAAGACCCGTCTGCATACACCTATGAAAAAATAAAAATATGTTACTTTCAATGATAAATCATTAAAATACCTTTAAAAAGTCTTCATCAAATTCACTTACCAATTTGGACTTCAAGGAGGGATATTCACAAATTTTCGGTAAAGATCAACAAAAGCTCTATCTATTGTCACCAGCAATTAATCGAAACAGAACTTCCCCAACAGCATCCCGTTCCGTTGGGTTACCAGCTAAAAGGGCTTCTTCCTATTTCTCAAGGTGAGAAGAACCAGGTGTCATATCTCCCATCCGCATGATGACAAGCTGAAATCCAGAAAACTAATTTGAAGTTGCAATTTACTGCAGCCTGTAAATATAAAATTGATATAAGTAGTTACTTATACCTATAAATTTCCTTTTATCACCAATACCTAAACACATCTGATATTTAATCAATATAAATCCTGCAGAAATGCTATTCGAACTGGTGGTAACCATGAATTTTAATACCCCACCATACCAAACAGCCAGCCTTTTACAGGCTATGCATGTGACCTCAGCAGTCAGTCTTTCATGTCATCCGCCTTTGTATTTTGGTAGTAACACCAATTTCTTCAGCAATCCAACCATTGAAGGGATATAATGACAGGGGCAGCATCCTTCTCAACAAACTTCACAATGTAAAATTTTCATATCCATTTCATATAAAAATAAATAATAATTACATTAGCAGACATATAACTGTAAGCAGCAGTGGTATACAAGGAAATCTGATTCAAATGATGTTCTTTACATGAAAATCATCACCTACATGATGAGGAAAGCCATAATTTGTTCTCAGCATGCCATCACCTTAGCATTCACATTCTACTCCATAATTGGTGTACCTTTCCGAGCAGTGGGATTAAAATCAATGGAAATGAGCCTTCTGATCCTGTGGTGCTTCCAAACTCCTGCTTGTTTGCACTTGATAAAAATTGAATATACTGTGTGTCAGACTCAGATAGAGAGTGTGACATTTTCCTTTCACTCTGCCAAGGTACCTCAAGGAGACCACCTTTGCTATCAAAATCAACATGAATTGATAATGTGAGAGTGAAGCAGAGACAACATGAATAACCTTCCACTAAATTGTTCCTTCCAATCAAACTGCTGCAAAAAAATATTTTTTCACTACATTAAAAAATCTAACAAATCACTTAAACAGCAAACATACTCCAAAGTCATACTCACTCGTGCTTTCCATGACTACAGACTCAGATAGAGAGTGTGACATTTTCCCTTCACTCTGCCAAGGTACTTCAAGGAGACCACCTTTGCAATCAAAATCAACATGAATTGATAATGTGAGAGTGAAGCAGAGACAACATGAATAACCTTCCACTAAATTGTCACGAGGTAAAGGAAACCATAGTACATAAAGTCAAAGAGGCAGGCACCACAAAATTTGAACACACTTTATTAAATGCTATTCAAAATAGTCACTTCATAGGTCACGAGGTAAAGGAGACCATAGCACATAAAGTCAAAGAGGCAGGCACCACGAAATATGAACACACTTAATTAAATGTTATTCAACATAGTCACTTCATAGGTCACGAGGTAAAGGAGACCATAGCACATAAAGTCAAAGAGGCAGGCACCACAAAATATGAACAGACTTAATTAAATGCTATTCAACATAGTCACTTCATAGGTCACGAGGTAAAGGAGACCATAGCACATAAAGTCAAAGAGGCAGGCACCACAAAATATGAACACACTTAATTAAATGCTATTCAACATAGTCACTTCATAGGTCACGAGGTAAAGGAGACCATAGCACATAAAGTCAAAGAGGCAGGCACCACGAAATATGAACACACTTAATTAAATGCTATTCAACATAGTCACTTCATAGGTCACGAGGTAAAGGAGACCATAGCACATAAAGTCAAAGAGGCAGGCACCACAAAATATGAACAGACTTAATTAAATGCTATTCAACATAGTCACTTCATAGGTCACGAGGTAAAGGAGACCATAGCACATAAAGTCAAAGAGGCAGGCACCACGAAATATGAACACACTTAATTAAATGTTATTCAACATAGTCACTTCATAGGTCACGAGGTAAAGGAGACCATAGCACATAAAGTCAAAGAGGCAGGCACCACGAAATATGAACACACTTAATTAAATGTTATTCAACATAGTCACTTCATAGGTCACGAGGTAAAGGAGACCATAGCACATAAAGTCAAAGAGGCAGGCACCACGAAATATGAACACACTTAATTAAATGCTATTCAACATAGTCACTTCATAGGTCACGAGGTAAAGGAGACCATAGCACATAAAGTCAAAGAGGCAGGCACCACGAAATATGAACACACTTAATTAAATGCTATTCAACATAGTCACTTCATAGGTCACGAGGTAAAGGAGACCATAGCACATAAAGTCAAAGAGGCAGGCACCACAAAATATGAACAGACTTAATTAAATGCTATTCAACATAGTCACTTCATAGGTCACGAGGTAAAGGAGACCATAGCACATAAAGTCAAAGAGGCAGGCACCACGAAATATGAACACACTTAATTAAATGTTATTCAACATAGTCACTTCATAGGTCACGAGGTAAAGGAGACCATAGCACATAAAGTCAAAGAGGCAGGCACCACGAAATATGAACAGACTTAATTAAATGCTATTCAACATAGTCACTTCATAGGTCACGAGGTAAAGGAGACCATAGCACATAAAGTCAAAGAGGCAGGCACCACGAAATATGAACACACTTAATTAAATGCTATTCAACATAGTCACTTCATAGGTCACGAGGTAAAGGAGACCATAGCACATAAAGTCAAAGAGGCAGGCACCACGAAATATGAACACACTTAATTAAATGTTATTCAACATAGTCACTTCATAGGTCACGAGGTAAAGGAGACCATAGCACATAAAGTCAAAGAGGCAGGCACCACAAAATATGAACAGACTTAATTAAATGCTATTCAACATAGTCACTTCATAGGTCACGAGGTAAAGGAGACCATAGCACATAAAGTCAAAGAGGCAGGCACCACGAAATATGAACACACTTAATTAAATGCTATTCAACATAGTCACTTCATAGGTCACGAGGTAAAGGAGACCATAGCACATAAAGTCAAAGAGGCAGGCACCACGAAATATGAACACACTTAATTAAATGCTATTCAACATAGTCACTTCATAGGTCACGAGGTAAAGGAGACCATAGCACATAAAGTCAAAGAGGCAGGCACCACGAAATATGAACAGACTTAATTAAATGCTATTCAACATAGTCACTTCATAGGTCACGAGGTAAAGGAGACCATAGCACATAAAGTCAAAGAGGCAGGCACCACGAAATATGAACACACTTAATTAAATGCTATTCAACATAGTCACTTCATAGGTCACGAGGTAAAGGAGACCATAGCACATAAAGTCAAAGAGGCAGGCACCACGAAATATGAACACACTTAATTAAATGTTATTCAACATAGTCACTTCATAGGTCACGAGGTAAAGGAGACCATAGCACATAAAGTCAAAGAGGCAGGCACCACGAAATATGAACACACTTAATTAAATGCTATTCAACATAGTCACTTCATAGGTCACGAGGTAAAGGAGACCATAGCACATAAAGTCAAAGAGGCAGGCACCACGAAATATGAACAGACTTAATTAAATGCTATTCAACATAGTCACTTCATAGGTCACGAGGTAAAGGAGACCATAGCACATAAAGTCAAAGAGGCAGGCACCACGAAATATGAACACACTTAATTAAATGCTATTCAACATAGTCACTTCATAGGTCACGAGGTAAAGGAGACCATAGCACATAAAGTCAAAGAGGCAGGCACCACGAAATATGAACACACTTAATTAAATTTTATTCAACATAGTCACTTCATAGGTCACGAGGTAAAGGAGACCATAGCACATAAAGTCAAAGAGGCAGGCACCACGAAATATGAACACACTTAATTAAATGCTATTCAACATAGTCACTTCATAGGTCACGAGGTAAAGGAGACCATAGCACATAAAGTCAAAGAGGCAGGCACCACGAAATATGAACAGACTTAATTAAATGCTATTCAACATAGTCACTTCATAGGTCACGAGGTAAAGGAGACCATAGCACATAAAGTCAAAGAGGCAGGCACCACGAAATATGAACACACTTAATTAAATGCTATTCAACATAGTCACTTCATAGGTCACGAGGTAAAGGAGACCATAGCACAAGTCAAAGAGGCAGGCACCACGAAATATGAACACACTTAAATATTATTCAACATAGTCACTTCATAGGTCACGAGGTAAAGGAGACCATAGCACAAGTCAAAGAGGCAGGCACCACAAAATATGAACACACTTAAATATTATTCAACATAGTCACTTCATAGGTCACGAGGTAAAGGAGACCATAGCACAAGTCAAAGAGGCAGGCACCACGAAATATGAACACACTTAAATATTATTCAACATAGTCACTTCATAGGTCACGAGGTAAAGGAGACCATAGCACAAGTCAAAGAGGCAGGCACCACAAAATATGAACACACTTAAATATTATTCAACATAGTCACTTCATAGGTCACGAGGTAAAGGAGACCATAGCACAAGTCAAAGAGGCAGGAACCACAAAATATGAACACACTTAAATATTATTCAACATAGTCACTTCATAGGTCACGAGGTAAAGGAGACCATAGCACAAGTCAAAGAGGCAGGCACCACAAAATATGAACACACTTAAATATTATTCAACATAGTCACTACAAATTTTTGAAAATTGCTATTCTATTGAATTTTGATCTATGTTCTGGATTAGATCTATTTCTTTCATTTACTGTATGATACACTCTCACATGTATGTACTTAGCAGCGATTATTCTGATGAGGTCTGTTAAATGTGTGTTCATAGGGTCAAGGTCTAATATATGTGACTTTAAAGAGTCAAACAATGATATGTCCACTGCTTTGTGTACAACAGCAGCGGGAATGTTTTTTTTTAGTAAACTATTCAAATTAGGCCTTGCAAACTCCCGGTAGCACTTCTCTGTTAGTTCACAAACTGTGACAACATCTTTTGATGGATAAATGAGGCCACCTTTGTCCTTAAATGAAATGAATGTGCACTCCCTCTTTTCTGAAACTAGAGCCTTTTTGCAAGGCTCACAATGCAAGGCCTTCATCATGGCTTTCACCACGAATCCTGCAATGTATTCCACAACCTTCTGTACATACACTGTCAGGAATCCATATGAAGGGATGTAATCGTGGTCAAAATCTCCTCCTGTTGTAAAGTCATTTATTAGGGCATTGAAGTTTTCTTCGCTGGCCACAAGAAACTGACTGCTTTGAGCCCTGACTGTACTGCTCACATGAAGCATGTTGACCTCCTCTTGTGGAACAGTGTTCCCTGACTTGCTGCTTTTCAGCTCATTTCTAATGATAAGCCTTTTAAAGGCTGACTTGAACTGCCGGCAGTTTGGGTTGTTATTCCACCCACCCCTTTGCCTAATTAAACCAAAGAAAATCTCCAGGTGGTCTTGGCTCAACTTGTAAGTCAAGAGATACTTAGTGGTATCAGATCCAACAATTCTATTGAAAATGTTGACCACACTAAGCAAGCATACCTTGAATCCAAGAAAGCCCATTTTCCTCGGAGCTGAAAGTACAGATCTGGAGCCATTTTGATCAACAGAAAGTTTCCCCAAGTACTGGATGGCCTCTGCAATGAATGTTTTCCATGACCCTTCATTGGAGCATCGCAGTGGTGCCTTGAATGACTTCCCAAAGAAACTTGAGGAATTTAGTAAATCGAACATATTGTTTACATACCTTATAAACAAAACTGTTTCCTCACAGCCCTGAAAATCATCTAACTGCAAATGCCTCGCACAGTATTCTAACGCATCTGCCACAGAATCACTAAATGTTTGTGCTGCTGGCCTCACTTTCATCTTATTTCGTTTCCAGTGAATATGGCTGGAGTTAAGTTTATTCGCAAGACGCAAACCCTCACTGCTTTGTAGGTCATAGAGTGAGTCTATATATGACCACTTAATAGGTTTCCCATCACAGTAAATGACCCTTGTATCTGTCAAAGTATTGCGGATCAGCTTTAACATATGGCAAGGATCCAATAAAATATTTATGTTCAAGTCATCTTGGAAGGGGTGGGGAAAATACACTTTTAAGTTTTCATCTTCAGATATATGGGCACCCAAAGCTGATGCCATGGTGATGTTGCTGGATGCACCGTCAAAAGTAAACGCTGCAACATGCACACCTATTTTATGAAGTTTTTCCAGTGCCACAACAACTAAATTGGCCCTCTCAACACCAGATAGTGACTCGGCAAAGAAGTAACCACATGGGATCTTCCAATGGTCATTGATGGATGTGCACATGATAACACATGCCATCTTGGCCTTAGGGAGGAAGTCATTATCCACTTCAGTGCCCATGTCTGCATACCCCACAACCTTTACTCCATCAAACTCCTCACTCTCTTTCAATGACATGTCATCCATGGATAGACATACCGATGGTGTGATGCCTCTGGTACGGGAATTGAGAGCATGCAGCTTGATGGCATTGAAGCATTCCTCACTAAATCCTGGCTCGCAGTTCACCTTAATGTACCATGAGCGGATGGTTCGAGGACTAGGCAGGGCATTATTAAACTTTTCCCTCACAAATTCATACGCCTTTGGAGAATAATAGTGGAGGGTTAAAGCAAAAGCGCGTAGCTCAGGATCATAATGATTTTTTTTGTTTGGTGAAGACATTTTCAGGGCTCTATCAACCAGACTGTGGGCTCCAGGGGGTAGGGAATTTTCAAGAATGGCAGCAGCTTCCGTAGTCAAAAGACTTTGCCGAACAAGGGATTGAATGACTTCTTTATTGCTATCCAGCCTTTTGCTCTGCCTCCTAACTTTCTGCTGGAGCACTTTCACTTTCTTCTTTGCAGACTCAAGGGATGTGCTAAGTTCCCTTACTCTTTTGTTAAGAGCCATTTTCCTCGGAGACAAGTCACTGTCCCCAATGAAAGGAGCAACCCTGTCTCCCACCTCTTCTGAGGACAGAGAACTCTCAACATTGCAGGAAGGTGATCGCTCACACTCATCAGAGTCCAGAGAACTAGTGCTGGGGTCACTCAACACAGGTTTCTTTACCTGAGTAGACCTACACTTAGGGGCAGGACGAGATATTACCTTGCGGCTTTGTAAGTGCTTTGGATACGAGGGGAACACAGAAGGAACAGCACCATCTCGTAACCGCCTTGTTTGACCAGTGTAGTCCATATCCTGAGGTCGAAAATGCTGCGAGCACACAGCCGAAGTCTTAGAAGGCACCCATTGGTCCCTCTTGATGGCCTTCACCCATGCCTCTCTCAGTTCTCTTCGAGTTAGTTCACTGGGAAATCTATAATGTCAGGCGATATAAAAATGTTTGTATTTCTCACATAATTAATATACCACATTTAAATGAAGACAAAGACAACAACAGGACAGCATATGATACATGAAAACAGGAAAAAAAAGGAAATGGTGTAACATCCATCATGCATGTTCTCAAAACAAAACAGTGAGTCAAGAAGTCATAAAAGCCTGCTAAAAGTTCCCATCAAGGTACACAGAAGGCATGATTGCATAATTATTCATTTTATACAAGTACTAGGGGATACATCATGCTGGGCCAACGATTGCTAATGATTAACGGTTCACATGAATACAAATTTGGACTATTGACACCTCATAGTGAAATCTATGCATCAATTTTATTGGGCAGACATAACAAATCTGATGGCAACCACTGTTAATGTCACTAATTTTCACATCTAATATGCACTTGGAGGGCATCTACTCGATGATCTATGGATGAGAGGATTATCTTAAGGAAAACTTGGAATATAAACTCGTAACTTAAAAACAAATCAGCTATCTTAATATATCTTCTATAATTGTCTGTAAAAATAATCTTAAAAGCAAGATACACACCAATAATACCTACAGTACAAATTCACCAAAGCATGAAGAACACTGAAATTACCGTTACCCATGCAATTGCTTCATCATCTATTTCATGTTTACATTAGAAATAAACCAATTTCCGTTTCAATGTTCATTGGGTATTTTCATGGACATGAGTGGGGCGGCATACTTTAATATAAGCCATGTTCATGAGCACATGCAATCCATGAGAGCTCAGTTTAAGGGAATGTCACTAAATTCGCATCAAAACACGTAGATAGAGACCGATAGCATATCATATTGTTATTAGTTACTGATGCTATGGATGGGAATCAATCGCATTTGAAATGATATCGCTTAAACAAACTTCAGTAAAACTGATTCCACCACTCACCGAGAAAATGTAATCCGAGAACATTTTTCACTAAAATACTATGAATTACTGGCCATGCATGCTACTTTCTTTAACGTCAGCATGTGCAAACATTGATGAAAAATATACACATATGCATTTCTGAAACATAAAGTTGGCGACGAAATACGCAGCATGGTACGTATCTTCATCAATCTTACAGCTGCAGTAGCTCCTTTAAAACTATTACTTACGCGTGTAGAGACACATTTTCGGTCCCAGGAACTTTTTTCCTCGAAGAGTACTTAAAATTGCACCCCCATACAACGCAGTGATTCACCATTTTTCTTCTTAAGACCACCAGCAGCAGGAAAAATCGCCTCTCGAACACACGTTTTTTAATGCCACACGAGCAGAGAAAGGAGATAGTAAGATGGCTAAATGCGCAAAATTTTTCTGCCGGCCGGCTTCAGCGCCACCGTGAGGAAAACATAGGCACTGCCAATCTAGTGTATATATCTGTGGTTGGAGAGCTGTGCACATGCTAGAAAAGCAACTGCTCGAGCGCTGCGCCACGTACAGTGGATAAGAGGAAACGGCATTTTTTCACAAGATGGCGGAGAGGAAAAATCGCACTTCTCAGGTTTGAAGGTTTCCCATTCCTAGAGTAAATGATGCATTATTGTTTTGAAAGTATTTTACAAATGCGCAAAGTTTGCATAATAAGTGAAGTGAATTTGGTTCCGATATCTCTGTTAAAAGTGGGTGAAAATTACGAAAACGCTGGCGGGACGAAAGCTCACATTTACCGAGGCCTACCTCGCAACACCAGCGCATTAACTGGCGACCCGTAATTTGAGCAAATGACGATCGGAAGCGCACCAAGATTTCCGTCCTCATTGTAAGGTTCATGGTAGTATCCCTGATCGCTTATAATAAATTACCACGCAATTCGGCCATATTGAATTTCAAGCCACTGCCGACCGTTCCGAAATTCATGCTACTGCAGCAGCCGCTGTACAGTTTCGCGTTCCGTTTCACGGCAGCACAGGCAGTACTGCCAGTGAATTTCGGAACGCGCCCATAGTTAGAGATTGTAAACATTTGACGGTCGCGTTCCTCCATGGAGGCTGAGTGTGTGAAATATGAAAGCTGCTCATATTTATCTTTACAATTTTCGATATAATCGCTTTCTTGAATTTTTCGGTGACATCGACATCAAACGACTCTTTTTAATATTTTAGCTTTCTAATTAAGGTATGTTACAATTTTCCCAAATTTTTTAATACGCTGTTGCGTCATTTACTCTCGCTTTGGTGGTTATTTTGTAATCTCACTTAGTGAGAATACGTCATAAAATACGACAAATTACGTAATTTTTCGTTGTTCCACTCCGCCAACCAGGCGACGTGACCATTGTCGGCTCTTAAGTGGTGATCTTCAGGTCTTTTCTTTGACTCACCCAAACTTTCAACTCTTAATCCGTATCTTTAGACTCTTGATCAGTTTCATGTGCCTCCGCCTTTCATTAGTTCAATTGCACCTGTCGTAAGGAACGTGAAATCGATCCACCATCGGATCTTGGCCGATCGTGAGCCGATCATTCGGGTCTCCGCCTTCCCTCAAAGAGTCATTAAAAAGGTGAGATTACAAAATAACACCCCAGGGAGCCTATGTTCCTACCCTCAAACAATTGCTACGAGTTGCAGCAGCTCAAAAACAAGATCTTCTGACCAAAGTTCATTTTCTTAGGCCGCCGTCTACTTCTCTGGGGAACCAAAGATCCACCTGTCTCTAGCATTAACTCTATTGGGAATAGAAACTGTATCCTGAATAAACCATTCATTCATTCATTACAGTAATCTAACGGTTAGAGGTAGGTTGTGATGAAAGTCAGAGAATATCCAGCAAACTCTTACACGTGCCGTGTCCTTTCTACCTCTAGTATTTCTTTCTTCATCTCAGAATAAGTCCTACCTTTCTTCATCCCGTCCATAAAACCGATTCTCTTCCTTCCCCTTCCCCACTTACCCAACATCCTACCCTCTATCACGACCTTCAGCAAACCATCGTCCCTCATTAATGCTTCCAGCCACCTACCCTGTCTTCCCCTAATCTCATCTATAAGTTTCCTCTCCTCGCCCTCAAGCACTTCCTCATTTGTCTTCCTTTCCGTCCAACGCACCTTCTCCATCCTCCTCCACACCCACATCTCGAAAGCCTTCAGCCTATTTTCGTCTTCCTTTCTCAAGGTCCACGTTTCTGCCCCATACAACGCCACACTCCATATCAGACTACCATCACTTTGAAATGAATATTGTGACCCTCTTTCCCAATACATATTTAGCGTTTGAAACAGAAAGCTAGTGCATTTTTTTCATTTAATTTCTAAGTATTAATTTTCTTTTAGCATTACTAGTCGTAGTAAAAACTTTGTGTGCATGCATAAACCTGCCAATGCTGCAATCCTAGGTACCTACCTTGGCCACTCCATACTATGACTATTCTATGAACTGTCAAGGAAATGCTCTTACAGATTTATTCTGTCGTCTTCAGATGCCATCTATTTAAAACCAATTGTAATATGGAATAATATTGTGATTGAAGAATGAATAGCTTTTTTCTAATGCTAAGGTAATTTTACACAAGTTTCAGCTCATTCCAAATTCACTGTGGTTAATATTTTTACTTGGCATTATGAAAACTATTCTACAAGTTTTAAGTATCTATTGTTATTGTGCAAAAAGTAGTATTTAATTCCACTTTAAAAAAACCATTATTTTATCAAACCATGAACATATTTCAAGTCGATTGCAGTGGATATTAAATTTGACTTTTACAATTTCATTTCATATATAGAAGTTTCCAAACTACTATATACAGTATCAATACTTATTCACATTAGGATATTTTTCTTTGTTAGAAGTGGTAAATATCTTATTGGGAGTTTCTATTCACTCACCATACACAACCTCATGCTCTTGCGATGAGAAAGATGGGCTTGAGTGAGATTGTCTAAACTGGTGTAACCTGGAATTTCATTTAATCCTTTCTTTTTGTTACTGCAAAGCCTAGTTGTTGTCATCAACATATATATTCAATAAGATGGAGCTTTGGACAAAGCCTGAACCACAGATTAGTTCCCAGTTTATTTCCTTTATTTCTCACGGCTATCATCCATCCTATCCTTGGTGACATTAATGAAAGCATAAGTGGCAAATTTTTTTCAATTTTACAGTCATACATATATTTTACCTAAAAAAAGAAACTCTTTTGGTTCATCAGTAAAAGGATTTTATCCGCTGATATGGTACCTTCTCTTTTCTATGCTCATTTTTTCACCCTGCCAGTGCAAAATATGGTAAACAAGGTATAAAAAGGCTAAAAATAACATTTTCTTTCCATTAATAGGCAGATGGAGAAACAGCTGAGGGTCAATATAAACCAGTATGTTGATCATGTGCTGTCCAATGCTAGAACATATTTCCTTGAAAATGAGCTTGACCCAATGAAATTGCCAGATTACGTCCGTTCATTCAAGAAAAAGGTAAGGCTGTATATAGCTACATTTGCCTTTAAATAATTGATTTAATTGCCTAATTATGAAGTCATCTTGAAGTTGATAAATATTAAAATTGGTTGTATTCTCATTGGCCCTCAGTTTATTCCCATGTAGCACACATTCCCCAAAATGCACAGTTCAGGCACCTTTTACGGACACATGAGTTTTTTTTAATTTTTCAGAGCATCTATAATGCACCTTATAGCCCTTTAAGACCTAAACTTTTTTTTTGTTAAAAATATGAATATGTTATATTTTATTGTATTCCCATGGTGTTACTGGACATGGGAAAAATAATTTATTAAATCGCCACTCACCCCTAAACACGTGACCCCACCAGCACAATTGTGATGGTCAGGCACAACTTAGGTTCTCAGTGGCTACCATCACGATTGTGATGGTAACTTTTTTTAACTTTTTCCTGGCATGATTAAGAACATAAACAGTGTTTTCATGCAATACATACATTTTTATTTACTGGCCCCAAGAAATTACACTACAAGAGAAAATTAGAAAGTACTAAATATGACTTAAAATCAATTACGGAGGCTGGATAGCATTGTTGCAATGCAGAACTGAAGTAGCCAAAGGGCGATTGTTTTATTTGGTCTACATAAGGAGAGGAAGCACTAACTGGATTTTATTCAGTTCGTGATTGTTCATGCAGGTGTGCCCATCATGCTATATGTATTCCTGCGAGATAAAAATGCATGGATGAAGATTGAAAGACCACTTTCCAGCAATGGCCACAAAATTTACCTAGTAAAAAAGTCGTTTGTGCATAAAATGTAGTCGTTTTCCATGAAGCAGAAATAGAACCTTATGAAGACCTATCTCCAAAATGTTGATCAAAAGTCATAGATAGATGTACAGAGATTGCAGAGATGCAGCAGCAAAAAAATTGTAAGGAGTATGGGGCTACACACAAGGTAGGTATTGATAAATGTTAATAGAAGCCCACTGGCGATGATGTTCGATGCATGTCAAACCACACAGAGGAGTTACCCCTACAGTGGTGGTGCCCAGTCTCACCGACCAGCAATATAATCTTTCTGATGATGCATGCGAAGTATAAATTTTTTAAATCCATGCTTTACAGTAGTAGCTTCCTATTTTATGATGCTCCTCTGATATATGAGGCAAAAAATCACTTCACTACCTTCAATACTACAGACCATGCATGTCCACTTGTGTCTTCAAATGCTACATAGTTGTTGGAGTGGTGATGCCTGGTCTCTTAGGCTGACATTATAATATTGATATATCATCTGAAAAGACAAATTATACAGCTTTTATGATGTTATTAACTCCTATTTCAAGTGGTAGGTAGTTATACAAGACCAAGAAATCATTTTCCCATGAGTCAGTCATCTCAGTGTGGACTCGGTTATCAGACCTACTTGTGGAGAGGCGCTGATTTCAACAAAACCCCTGTGCATTAAAACATAGCCAGATGTGTTATTTCTTTATTTAAAAAAAACTTATTTCCTTCATATAAATAATTATTTTTTCAATATAATGCATAGGTAATTACAGTTTACTTACCAAGGTTACAATAGATGAGAAATTGGAGGAATTTAGGGGTCTCTGTAGCTTTTGTCAATATATATGCCTCACAAACCAGTCATAATATTATATATATATATATAATGTCTTGGTAGAAAATCGCTCTCGGCGACGATGCACATGCATTAATAAAACAGTGATACACTAAACAAACACAGAAACACGCAAAAAGGACACTCACAAAAGAAAACTTGTACGTTTCGGGGTCAGGACGCCATCGTCAGTGGTAGAAGAATGATGAGTCCGCTCTGTTCCCTTGGGAAGGAAAGGGCAGAGAGGAAGGAGGGGGGGTAAGTGCGAATGGATAGTGGTGGGGAGAGAGAGGTGGCTATTGGGCTATTAATTCAATGGGCTAGGTTTAGCCCGGGCTTTTCGAATGCCCTTGTTACCCAAATATGGGCGTATTCACAAATTTTCACGTCAACATTACCGGCGGATTCAGGAAGGGCTTCTATGATCTCTAGGGAGAAACAATCATCAAAATTTTGAGAGTGGGAGGCGGTATGTTTGGGAATATATATATATATGCCATTTGCTATGCTAAAATTCATTACACATTCAATCTACAGGTTTACATAGGGTAACAACCCAAGGGTCCGTATTCAGTGAACACGAGCACCCTTGCCATGGCTGAACTTATGAGTGAACCAATTTATTACACAAAATGTAATGCTATGATGGACAATTGGTTCACTAGCATTGAACTTCTTGAGAGACTGCTGAATAACTATCAGCTAACTTTTAGTCAATACTATCAGAGAAATAAGTTGTTTACCTCTAAATGTTATTCAAAATAATGGAGAAAAAGTGAACTCCTGTCACTTTGGTTTCAGGAAAAATTGTACTTTAGTTTCATTCATTCCAAGAAAAAAATTTCCCTAGATTTCAAGTATACACAGCAATGATAAAGTAGATGAAATAACTGACATAATTTTGACCTACAATGACACAAAAGGTGGAGTTGATGCAGTGGATAGCTTGTGCACTAACTACACATGTGCTAAACCAATAAGACTTAGGCAAATGGTTATGATTTTTTCATTATTCAATATAACAACAATAAATGTTCAAGTAATATGCAACGTAAACAGCAAAGAAGAAATCCGTGTGCATCATTAAATCATTGAAGGCGTTGCATTTTCCTTAATGGAAGAACATATAAGGAGCCATGCAGCTATGGAAAATATTCCCTGAATTACTTGTTTGGGGATAAATGAACTGCTAAACATTGAGGTGTCAGAACTACCACCTGAATCCACTGCAGGGCAGACTGGTAACTTTAAATATTGTGCCAGCAAGAGGATTCTTAAAATGCAATATTCATGTAAAATATGTGAATCCTACATATGCCTAGAACATATGCTGTACAAAAGATATTATGCTAAAAATGCAGATGAATAATTTCAGGCATATAATGGAATTGAAACATTTTTTTCATACCAAAACCTTGATATAGCTATTTTGACGTAATGAAGAAAAAAAGGCCTAATCTACACATTTTACCATATAGCGTAAAAAGAAGAAAGGTTTCATTATATTCCCTTTTTGTTGTGCCAATGTACCATAGATATTTTTAAATTAATGATTGAATGTCATTTTTTAGATATTTTTGAAGTAAATACTTATATCATTTTTTTAAACACCAGAGTCCATATCAGTCCAGGAGACTGACGTCACCACTCATGTCCCAATAATGCACGTCACTGCTTAAGGTACCGCACACAATTTTGAAAATCATGTATAATGGAATGCTACTTGAGGGATAAGAAGCCACCTCCTTGAGGTGAAGAACCTGACCACTACCATGACTTTAGGTATGTATCTATTTCACTCTCTACAGCAGTGACAAGATCTACACTCCAATAAATGGTCGTATAGTTGCAGTCAGGGTTGAAGAACACGGAAGGTATTTTGGGCTGGTACAACATGAAACAATACAGCAGATGCCATGAACAAGTACCTTGCTTTCATGAATAGGCATGGAAGAATTTTTTGGTGCTTGAATTACACTTGGAATGGTTCAAAAATAGTGTTTTTAAGATGCATCTAAGAAGAAGTTTCCACTGGGATTCTAGGTATTATCACATTATTAACTTCAATCTTCTTAAAATAAAGACAATTAGAATTCTAAGTTAACGCAGTGGCATATTAGCCATCCACTTAGCTTCTCCACTTATCTACCTTGCAAAACCTGATGTAGTGGTGATTGTGTATTTACAATGCTTGGTCTATGGGACAAAATTGATGCCATGTTTGCTCAAAATCGTTGAATATGATGATGATGCTATGCTTGAATATGCTGACAGCAGCTTAGTGCCAGAATCAGTGGTAAAACATTAAGGAATAAGCCTTTTAAACTTGATTTTGTTACAAGCAATGAAATAATGCAAGTCTTAGTTGATTATCTTGCATAATATACCTAATTTAAATGAGTTTTAATGTTGTATTTTTGGACTTCTGTAATCTCATTCAGTTTCTTCTTTTCTAATATTAATATAATAATGTAACTGCTGGTCCCAAAAAATATAAATTTTCTTTATTATTCAGTGAATTCATTACTTACCTGGAGGGAGAAATAGTTTATCCCACCCTTAAACATAGATTATGATGAGCGTGAGTTATAATAATATGCAATGGAGCTAAAATATTTTACTTATTTGTATATTGAATAGTACAATGAAACCATTAAACCATTGTGCCCAGCATGAAAGTAGTTTAGATAGGTTTAAATAATGCTATGCAAGTACGAAGTCTAAAGGCCTTGTCCAAATAATGATGACCTTTATACTCTGGTGAAGGTGGCTGGCAATCCTTTTCATAAGTATAAATAAGTATTTGTAAAACTGAACCTAAAATCTTAAAAAACGCTTCAGGTGGGCTTCACTTGGCTAAGTGTAGGACACCTTTCTATTGGCTGAACACCGTACTGGCTGTGCTATGATGCCATGACCTAGTTAAGAGGCCTGCCATTATGTGTTGGCGGTATGCTATTGATACTAGGCATCCTAAATTCCTAATTACTATCTCCGCATATCATACCCATATCAGATAATGTGGTATGCAATGATATGATGAATGGTGAGAATAGCTATCATTCTTAATGAATTTATTTCATTCTGTTTATAGGTCCTGGGAGTCACATGGCATGGTGAACTTGTCATCAACAATGGGCGGCTTCAAGACCTGTCTACTATTTATCGAAGCGGAGATGTAAATTTGAACTACAAGGATAAAGTCATCTTTGTAGATGCCAACATTGGTTTTAAGGATTTGGAGGTAAATGAAGTTGCTATGGATTATGAAGAATGTATGTTATATATTTCCAGATGATTATATCCCTTAAAGAGTTTGGGGGAGCAGTTTATTGTGGTTAATAACCAGATTTCCATCATGAGGGCCATTTCCATCATCTGGTTCAAACCCCAGTAATAGTGAAGATTTTTCTGTGGATTTTCAATCCCTATTTGGGTTATATGTGGAGATCATTTCAAGTGCAATACTCTGGAATGAGATGGGATATTAAAAGTAGGATGATGCTGGATTTTTCTTCACCCTTCCTCCATTTCCCATATAATCCTTCTCTCTATAGCCTACTTACCTTTTCTTTATGATGCAGGTGACTTAATTTGTTGGTCATCTTCCCAAATACGTAACCAACCAGGTGACTACGGTTTTTATTTAAGTGTGCAAGAAGTACAATATATTGCAATTGTATGACTCAACCACTTCAGTTAATTTTTGTCTTTCATGATTTTGTGAAAAGAGTTTAATTTCATGAAATGCAAGCCATTACCACCTTTCAGTTAGTTCTCTTGTTATCCTTCAACTGGATTTTCTGCCCCTAATTTCTCAAATTATGACTCAAATTATTAATTTACATACTCATATAAATGACTCAAATTATTTTAAATACCTAGGTTATTCCGGTATTCCTCCGAGTCAATTCTACCATTGCTGCTGACGTTTCAATGAATGAGTCATTCATTGTCTTCAGGGCTTAGGCAGATTCAGTTATTCATATTTCAAAGCATCAGGTTCTGTTATTAATATTTGAAGGAGTAAGATCTTAAGATCACTTGGAACTAAGAAGTTTTTTAGTACTGTGCATTTTTTCTAAACTCTGCCAACTTTGTTGACCTCTCTTCTTCTCACTTCGCAACCAGGGTACTAAAAATGTATCAGTTTTACTGAACTGTTTAGAAAAAGGCAAGATTTAAAGGCATTGCCATTCTTTGCTTTTTGAACGTGTTGAAATATACTTACTCTATTACTTGTTTCTTGCATTTGCCAATGAAATAACTTATTTTAATTCAATCCAAGCAAAGGCCCTCTTTTTCATCAGAAGTTTGCTTAGAAATACCCAGCATTTTTTTGGCACCTACTTTCTCTAATCTCTTCTGCACGTGCACTAATAGTAAAAAGAATATCACTAAAATCTGGCATTCAGGACATTCAAATAATGTATGTAAAACGGTCACTATCTGGTTACTGCAATTGCTATTGCTGGCAATTGCAATTTTTTAGCATGAGTTCAATGGAGGTTGTGCTGTTCAATGTATGTATTCGTTATGGGACCAGAGCAAGCCAGTTAACTGGCTTGCTCAGAATTCTTTTGAAGTTGGACACAGCAAGATTCGTGGCTTCTACATACCACAGTCCCTTTCCTTCAAGTGATATCCAAATAAAATCACTCTTTGGGTACATATATTGTGTAAGTGAAGCATTTATAAAATTCTGCTTTTCTGCAAAGAAGTTAATTACTAATAGAAGGGAAGATAGGTAGTTTTTTGTATCATTGCCGGACATTAATGAGATTTGCATACAATTATGAAACAATATTTTATTCTTTTGGACACTCATACCAAGGTGCTTGAAACTAGGGGAGGCAAGACATTTTAGCCAGAAAGGTAACTCTTAAATGGAGGCTATATTGGCTGACTTCCATTGTCTGACATTACGGAGTTGCTGTATGGAGACAATTTTCTTCGCTGATTTGTATTGAAACAATACAAATCTTAGACGTTTGCTATATGATAACAATGTTTGTAACAACTGTGAAAGAATGAGAATATAAATGATGGCAAGAGCGTTTAACTTCTCCAAGTAGTGGTGTCATTTCGATGTATTTAACACTGCATATATACGTTCAGGCTTTCCTAAGCAACCCTTGGTTAACCGAGGTATTATAACCCGTGCGCTGCTACTAGGGTATGTGTTTGCATCGTTATTTCATCAAGCGTATTTAGGACCATTAGGTCCTCTCTTACAATAAATTTGAATAATCATAAACATCCATGCCCTGGGCTAGTGAAACCTACCCAGGCGGGACTCGAACCAGCGACCTTCGGATTGGCAGGCGAGGACTTTACCTCGCCGCCACCGAGGCCGGCGAGGGTGTCTGTAGATATGTAGATTTCTTGGCCGTAGGGGTTTCTCTTGATTATCCGCATCTACTATTCTATCGTAGTGAAATTTCGCCGTACGTGTCTTCTCACCTATCTGATTCGAACTTACGCGGTACTCCAATCTGTGCCCATCTTCGCAGACCGCGGAATGTAATTCCATTTTTCGCGGTTGGCTTCGGTGACTATTTCCTCAATTTTTTCCTAAAATATCAAAACTTATGTAAAAGAAACTCACCGAAGTTAACTTCTGATCACACGTCACCGCCTGATTCAAAACGCTTTTTAACCAGCTTGTTATGTTAATGATGATGTATCACGTGATTTTCAACGGTCGTATTCTTCATATCGCTCGCTATATTTTGCGCTGTACTGCATGTTTCGTGGTAATATTTATTAAATTATTTGTCAGTCATGCTGACGCTGAAGCCACGCACATCTGCGCAACATCCCCTCTTGGTCCATACGTGCACAACTCCAACTTTCATCGACACTGCTTATTAGGTGTTAGCCGTCCTTAGAATCAGAAAACTCGCGTGGTGAAGGCGTATATTTTCAGATGTATCTAAGCAAATAATATTGAATTCGTGTGAACGAAAAAAAACATCAAAATGTCTTTATTATTTTTCGTCCTATATAAAAGCGTGGTTGGCCGTTAGAAAAGCAGCTGATTAGTAAACATATGAATGCCGGTGGGGCAATTGAATCACGTGACCGACAATGACCCGCGTTTAATCCGTATTTTACTGTAGGTAATAATACAATCATAGTTTATTCCATGACTTAATTTTTTCCTCTTCCAACTTAAAAAATGTCATGTTTCTTTTTACAGTTTAGTTATGACTTCAAGGCAAAGTTTATGGGAATAGGACCTAAAGGATATGTTAATGGCAGAGGTGATGGTATTACTGTACAATTCAAAATCCATTTGGACTTGGACAAGAAAGTTGCCGGGCTTGATCTTTTTGACATTAAAGATATAAAGTAAGTTTCACTACACTAATTTTTCATTGGATTTATAATTTTTTGTTGCAGTTGGTAAGTATTTGTCCTTTTGCCTCGCATGTGAAGGACTATGAGTTTGATAGCATGTACTTTTAAGGCTCATATTGTGAGAAATTTTTTTTTTCGAATTTTGCTGTTCTGCATTGCAGTAATGTTTTGACCACCTCTAAAATTGGCCGATGCCTCCAAAATTCCATCTGAATTCATAAATCTTATGTTTGAACTCATTGTTAGTATTTTCCTTCCTCTAGAAATCTGACAGTGGTTTACACATTTATATATTGTGGCCTTCTTCGAAGTGGGATGACATGACTTGTTCTTCTCCATGTGCCAAGCTATAGCTGAGATTTGAAACTGTCTATTTTGACCGCCTTTTGATGCTCTTTCAAACGGCAACTGAAAGCCCTGGATGATTTTCCAATATAGGATATGCCATCGTCGCACTCCACTTCGTAGATAACTCCTTGAATGTTTTTTGATTGGCGTTCTTTGGTTTTGCAGAGTATGTTTGACATTCTACTGATGCCATGATATTTGGTGACCACGTTGAGTTTGGAAAGCACTCTGGACTTGGAAACATCTTGTGACTCGTGCCGGCAATGTCCATTATAATGGCGCAGGCTGCGGAATTTGGTCTTGTGTCCAAATTAGCGGGAGATGGAAAGTATTCTTCGGGAAAGTCTTGAGCAAGGATTCGGATCTTTTTCTCCTCAGCCTCAATTTTTCCTAGTTTCTGATAAGCATCTTCGACTTCCACTTATACAATATTTACATACACATTACAGCAAGCAGCACCCGGCGCTGGATATAAACCCGGCAAAGGAACGTAACGTCGCTAACTTTACTGATCACCTCTCGAACTAAGACGCCATGTGCATTTCCAACCAACTCCGCAGCCCGCGCAACATCTATGCCAATATAGCGCGACGAAGTGGACACACTTTGGATGTCAGAGCAACTCTCTGTGCTCTTCCCGGCGTAGCCTGACCTCCTGGTTGGATCCTTCCATCCATCACTGGTAGGCTCCGTAGAAATGCACTACGTTTACCAATCGATCTCAGATCGGTCTGAGATCGGACCGATCTGAAAGTTCAGCAGCGAGCTGACTCAGATCGCCTGGTTTACTAACACGGTCTGAGAATATAGATATTGAACTATCGAATTCAGTAGTTTGAATTATTTTGAGATTTCCTGCGCATTTTAGCCGCACACTTCTCTCATTTCCCTTCTTACAACATTTGTCGCGCCGTAAATGGTATCGATTATATTTTGTTTACCATCGGCAACCAAAAGAAGAACGATAAGTGCCACCCTCCGACCTCTTCGGATCGATCTGAGATCTCAGACCGGTTAGGGAAAGCGGTCTGACTCGGCTCGCTTCTCAGATCGATCTGGCCAGCCCGCTCTGTTTACCATACCGAGCTGAGCCGGTCAGATCGATCTGAGATCGATTGGTAAACGTAGTGATGGTTTCATGCGGTGAGACTCTAAACCCGGGATGATACATCCCTATGTTCTTGCCCTCCCAGCACGAGATTAGAAAGGGTCTTCTTCAGGACTCAATTCGGACTTCCACTCGCCTTCACTGAGAGTGTTGGTGCCGAAGTTCTTTGGCATGTCCACCATGTAGACACTGAATAGGAGAGGAGAAAGAAAACTTCCCTGGGGTACACCTGCTTCTATCCCTCGGAGCGAGGAGACTGCATCCCTACCAAGTGACGACGAAGTTTCGATCCTGGAACCTGAGTGGAGTAACTTCACCAGCCATTCCGGGTAGCCAAAATTCCTCAGTTTGTACAGTAGGGCATCGCGCCATACCCGGTTAAACGCCTAAGAGATGTCGAAGAAGGCCCACACCGCGGAGTGTCTCCAATTCCTCACGTCAGCTACGACGTTCAGTGTCTGGGCAAGCTAGTGAGTGGTGAAGTGTTCCTCCCGAAATCCGAAATGACGGTTCGGGAAGATGTTGAGAGCCTATGTGGTCCTTTCCCGGTGCTTCAGGATCGTCTTCTATGGCAGCTTCCTAAGCGCACTTAGCCGGGAGATTAGGCAGTAGCTCTCTGGTTCCATGGGTGATTTTCCTGGCTTCTGCAGGCAAATCACCCTCACTCTCTTCCAGATCCCAGGGAAGAGTCCAAACTGTAGGCAGGCGTAGAAAATTTCCAAAAAGACGGGCACCTACGATACTTGCATGTATTGCAGCGTCTCGTTGACGATCCCATCACGGTCAGGTGCTTTTCTCCTTTGTAGTGTCTTGATGGTTCTATAAAGGTCCTTTGACTTCACCGTTGGCGTTGATTCCTCCCGATCAACTCCCGCATGGTGTTGGCTTTCTAGGTGAACCGATTTCTGGAGGGGGCCCGGTGCTCCTGGTTCCGCCAGTGCTGTCTTGAAGGATGCCTCTAGGTGTGTTGTCATGAAGTCGGCCTTGTCTCTCAGTGAGAAGAGACGACCATCCACCATGCGAAGAGGAGCTTTCTCGCTCCCCACAGATCTCAAAACCCTTGCTATTCTCCAGATCAATCCGTGTTTAGTAGACAGACCCTCCATTATCTTTTTCCGAGTGTCCCTACGGAAAGAGCAAAAGCATCCCTGATGTGGTGTTGGGCCGCATTGAGTTGCGCTTTGATGTCCAGGCAGCGCATATATCGGTACTGCTTCCGGATGAAGTTCTTTCTGTGGATGTTCTGGAGGATGACAGGTGGCAGAGCGAGATAGTTCCAGGAGCGGATGGTCTTCTTCAGCACTGCTTCATCCATGGCGACCGTGATGGCTTCGCATTGACGGTCGACGTCGGCTGCAGTGTGCAGCTCTCTCACGGCGAAGAATTGCATTTCTTCTGACACTCTCCGCCTGGAGAGCTCCCAGCCGGCTCCATCAAATTCCTCGACCATTTCAGTGGGGGCGATGACTGGTTGTTTCCCGAGACGAAAAACGACGGGACGGTGATCGGAATCCAGGGCAGGAAAGACGCTTGTGGTTAGGGCGGTGTTCAAAGTCCTGTGTAGGGCGATATCCAATATTTCACCCTCTTCGTTGGCGTGGTAGTGCGTTCAAGCCGTCGGTGCCACGATGTCTAATCCGTTGTCGTTATCCCATGTCCACCAGCGCCTATCCTAAGCGTTTGTCGCATTGGATAACCAGTTGGTGTATTTCGCGTTGAAATCGTCTCCAGAGACCTTCGGTCAGGCAAGAGAACTGGCAAGTCCTCTGCGTTGATGGGAGATTCCGGCGGATAGTAAACTGAAAAGATAGAAAAGAAAAAATTCCCGCGCATTCGAGAGACACCGCCTTCGCCTCTATCTCTCTCAGTTTGGAAATCGGTTGTCGTTGAGCCGAGAGTCGCTGTGCCATTAGGATCGCCGTCCCTCCTCTTTGGCTGCTACTGTCATCCCGGAACATCCGGAAACCCGGAACAGACCATCTCATGTTGCCCTTTTGCCATGCTTCCTGGGCCAGAGCTACGTCACACCTTTTCCTATACAGAAATGCGGGCAACTCTAGGGTTTTCCTCGTAATCACGCCGCCGGCATCTCAACACGCGATGGAGATCAACTAGCTCCTGGTAGTGTTATCTATCACGGCGCTGGATCAGGGAAGGGAGATATTGAAGAGTTGATGTGATCATAGCTACGGATGCTTGGGGCGACCTGACTACGGAGGAGAGAGTGGTCATAACCGTTTCCAATGAAGGGTTGGATCCCAGACCGGGTACAGCTCCACTGGCAGTGGAAGTGAACGCAGCCTCCTCCCTCTGCAGGCGTCGTATCTCCTTCAGCGCTATCTGGATGGAGCGGGCTGTCTCCTGCACGTGGGTGGAAACCAGTGGAAGAGAGGGGTAGAAGGGAGGGGGTCAGAGAGCATGGGGATGTCCAAACTGATGCATTGTTGGTCGTTGGCCGACGTCTCCGCACTTTTGGTTTCCTCTGCCCCAAGCATCCTCGACTCCAAGTGTTGGTGTATGGGAAGCATTTGGCTGCTGCCATCTGCCTGTCCGTTCTAAGACCATCTTCCCACCCTTGTCGTTCATTGGTCAGAACTTTCTTCTTCTTGTTGCCTCCTTTTCTCGGCGGGTTGTCCTTCTTCTTCTTCAACCGTATCCAGATGAGGCATTCATGCGATCACGCCACGTGCTTCCCTTTACAATTGGCAGTGGAGCGGATTGCTCGTTGAGCACTCAGAGCCAAGATGCTCACCCGCAGACTAGTAGCACCGCGGGAGGGAAGTGCAGAACTGGCTCCTCTGGCCGAAGCGTCTACACCGGTAGCACATGTGTGGCTCCTTGTGCTTGTTGGTCAGGACATAGCAGATGTTTTGGCCGATGTCCCTGATCTGAGTGATCCGTCTCGTGGGTAATTCAGAAGTCGGAGAGATGGAGGCCACAAAGATGCCGATAGGGTATTCTTTATTCTTAATATGCCAGACCTTCCGGCAGGTAATCCCCATGTCAATGAAATATTTTTTGATATACTATCCTCGACGTTCCTTGATGACAAGCCACGGGTTTGGGTGGCCGTAGTCTTATCTTCTTGGGTCGCCCACATGTGGGCTTGAACGTCACCCCCTTCCGGGGACTGGTGAAGGGCGACAAATTCATCTTGTTAGAGTAATTTAACTCTGGTGGTCTCCTCACCAGGTCTCCTGGTGGTCTCCTCAGGTGGTGAATTTGTTGCTGCCGATGGTGTTGCGCACGAGGTTCCGGAATTCCTTAACGTCTTCTACATCATAAACCACCAGGGGAGGTGGTTGGTACTTCTTCTGTTGTGGCGGGAGGTATTTCTCATATATTCTTCCGCACCTGTGGACGATTGAGCGGAAAAGTGGTTTTCAGTGGTGATTCCTGCGAAATCCTCCACCGAAGTGTGACGACACTTCAGGCTTTCCTCCTTGGTCGTAAGAAACGGGCGGGAGCATTTGAAGATCGGCTACGTCTTCCTGGAACCAGCTGAATAGATTACGGTGAACTCTGGATCCTCTTCTTTCCCCTGGTCAATGCAGGAGTTATCAGCCGTTATGGCTTGAAGTTCAGTGGAAGGTTCCATAGCCTTTACGGGCATAGACGGAGCAGGCCGAAGTTTCACCCCAGAGAGGGGGTGGTGAACGACGCCTAAGCTTGAGTTCCCCCCCTGTGGTTTCTTTGCCAAAAAATCAAGAGTCCAAAGTGAAGCAGTGGTCGATGTAAGCGTAAAAGCGACTAAATCTGAAAATGTTTGGGTTAGCAAACGAAATCCAGACCAGCTTAACTGACCAAACACTAACCAAAGCTCATATTTCCTCAAAACTGCATGTTGCCAGAATCCTACGAATCCGAATGATCTGCGAATGGGTGAATTGCGAATGAATCAAATGGACGAAATGCGAATCTTCGAATTGAATACTCTCTACTCTAGGGTCACGGCGCTGGGGGTTATAACAGTCGGTGACGTAGCCAGGATTTTATTTTGGTCCATGTGGAGTAGGTATAACCGGAGGAGGGTCCATGGAAGGTCCATATTCAGCATAACCAGAGGAGGGTAATCCAACGAATACCTTTTTTATTTAGTAGAACAATTTTGTATTAGGCTTTTAGAGTGCAACGACTGATATTTTTTCAAAATCAAACTGGTTCTTTTTTCAGTATTCATGTTTTTAAATTTTTATGCTTTGACTTTTGTTTACTATTTTATTGAATTGATTAGAAATTTGGTAAAATCCGGTAGACATAAGGAGACATACAAAAAGGGTACCTGCTGACAAGCCATTGCCTTAAAAGGACTTTATTGGTTATTTTCAAAGGAAAATATTGTAATTCATATTTGTTGGTAATTTTTATTTTAAACTGTAAAGATAAATGTAAAATGCATTTGTTAATCTGTATTTTATTAAAAATTTAACAAAAAATATGTAACAGCCGAATTGTTTTATATTTTCTGTGCCGATAAAAGAAATCTATAGATTAAATCAACACGTTCTTTGTTAAACAACCATAATATAACTTCCTCCTTTATTACTCTAAAATTTTCGAAAGAATCCAGCAGATTTGGGTGGAGGGAGGTCCGGACGCCTTGGAAAACTCCTCGTTACGTCGGTGCATCATTGGTGAAAAGGTTTGGAATTTCCACGAACCGATCAGAAGATGTGTTTCAATTTTGTTTCGATTTTTATCATTATAGAGAGATCCATTCTAAAAGTTAATAAAATTTCTCCTCGTGATGGCATTTTTCATTGGACGTTATTAAACATTTCCTTATGCTGGCCATTAGGGCACGACGAATAACTCTGATCTGGAAATGGCAGAAATAAAAACAGAATGGGTTCTATATGGCGCATTTGGTGACACGTTCTGTTCGAGATTGTTGGTTGAAAAACGTAATTGATGTGTGGTAAGTAAACCAAATTCCAATTCCTGGTGTATTAGTTACATTTTGGACCGTATCACTGAGGCTTGGTCTTCGGTAAGCGGTATTCCTAGGCACCTGAGAAGGGTTTCTTAAGCGTCATTGCCCAGATTCTCAATAATGAATGAACATCATTTCTCCTCCTATTAAGATTTATCAGCCTATACAATCATTCTATACTGCACTTTTTTGGTCCGCCTTTCCGCCATCTGAGCATGCGGTTCTGTTCCTAAAGTAAAGCGCTCAGCAGCTAATAAATCATTGCGTAAGGTTCAATCAGACTCTGACGAAAGGTTGTGCTGTAAATTTTATTTTTATGGTTAATTGTGGCTAAGGTGGCACAATATCCACTGAAACCAGCATATTGTATTATTTATTCAGCATTGGACTCTAGTGTCTGGTTTATTAACATTTACAAGAGAATACCTTATTTTTCAGATTGCTCTCGGCTCAACTACATGGCCTCGGTGTAATCATCGACTGGATGTTTGATGCCCTCACGGACATGGTGTTGTTAATTTTTAAGGGGCCAATAGTTGACTTAATCGAACAAAAGGTTGGAAATGCTCTGGCGAATGTAATAGCCAATATCGATATCGGCTCAATAATTCCACGGGCTGAATGTTAAATGTTTAAATAATAGCACATATTTTATCCCAAACTGATTGTACTCTATTTTGAGTTTGTGCAATGGCCATATTTGTAGAGCGATTGTTTTCTCGAATACATTATGTACATTTTTTAATATTTTATCATTAATAAAGGCTATCACATTCTCATCGCAAGTAACCTGTGTGAATTAAGTAAGTAAGTAAACAATTTAATAATCGCTCTGGGTACGGGCCCTTAAGAGCAAAAAAAATACGAACATTTGCGTACATATATAAATTTTCATATATTACTCAACAAGAATAGCCAAACTGTATATGTATCCCATTCCCAGTTAAGTCCCATATGGTTCTCATTTTTACTATTGTTAACCATTAACTTAATATATTTTTATTTATTGAAACTCCTCATCCTCAAAATTTCTGATTAATATTGCCAACAAAATAGTTTTCTGAAGTAGAATGCATTTCCCAATTATGTGTTCATTGCTTTGTCATAAAAGTTACTTCTTATATATGTTCATTGAGGTGATTTTATTGCTTTTCAAAATACTTAAAAAGAGACACAAATGTGTAATTTTCTATGCTCCATAATTTTACAACGGTGATTTTCAGATTTTCAATGTACCTATACTACTGTTCTACTGTATAGAAGGAGAATTTATTAAAATTGTTAGACAGTTTATGCACGTATACCTGCCACTCTGCTTATTTCAATGGGTTCCCATACTGGTTCCCTTATAATTCCCCGGGAATATTTTTTTTACTCCATCAGTTTTACTGCTTATTTTTTTCCGGTCGCATTTCTACAGAGGTAGGATATACGCGGGAAATAAAAGCTACGAAATCACGGATTTGATAAAATCCTCACTGTGTTCATCATAAATCGAAATCGATTAATATGTTCTTATTAATCACGTCATTAGACTGAGCACATTAAATTCCTATGAGGTAGGTTTGCTATAGTATTCTGGTAACTGTTTTCTTATCGGTTTTAAGATCTTAATATTATGACCAATTAGGCCTAGGTGTTTTTTTATAAAAAGAAATTGCACCATCTGAGAACATCAACTTAGCCTTAGAAAACGGCTTCTCAATTTGAGGTGATCTACTTTACGAGGTAGGGTAAGCCGCGAATTAGTACTACGAGGAGCTGAACAAGTTATAATTATGGCGGTTTACCTTACTAAGACTAAGGTTTTACCAAGTACTAATTATGGCGACTAAGGTTTACCTTAAGTCGTACTCCCATCACCAATGTTGGCTCACACCTCCGGTGACGAAGACGTTGCTTCGAATTCGTGAGAAAGCTGACACCACGACCAGCGCCAGTAGGTACTCTTAGGTCCCTGGGAAACCACTTTCACGTAGTTCCCATGTATACGGACGGTTGAGTCAGATTATGCTTGTGCTCGCGCAGTTTTTCAAGTTCAAAAAGTGTTTTATTTCAACATTTGCACGGTAAAGGAAACGGAAATACATCGTAACATAACATATATAACCAAATAGGAGATAACAACGCAAATTTGGACCCTGGTGTAGGCTTTCGCCAATTCAGGGCAAAAATAACCTTTCACTGGAAAATGTGCGGGGAAGGCTTTGACCTGGAATGTGCCCTAAGGATGGTGTGAAACCCGAAAAAACTGTCGTCAGGTCATAAAAAGTAACCATAGTAAATTATTGCATAAATATATTTATTAATAAATAATAACTGTGATAGACTCTGAAAGTTCAACCGGGGGTATGAATATATGCTCCGTAAAATATTTCTGATTGTCCTTGGCTTTGGTTGTTCACTGGTCTTATTTAACTAATAAGAAGTCATCAAGGCAAGGCTTAGTCCGCTGCTTGGAATTTAGATGGTGGTACGGCAGCCGTGAAAGCAACGTTTTCATCATCTTGGCTAGTAAAAGTAAAATTCAACCAGCCTTAATGATTATGTTCTACATTTTTATTTTGTTATAAACTTCTGCAACTTTTTCTATGCCATTGGTCTTCCACTAAGAGAGGATGGGATTTCGAGAGCTCTTGTTTCGAAACCCGGATGAGGATCTCAATGAGAGGAGGCACCTCCCGGGGGGCATCCTAATGACTTTGGAACCATTAAACATTTTCTGCAGACCAAGAAAACGCTCAAAAGCCTCTTGCGTTTCTCCGTTTGGGTTGAAGGGAAAACTAATATGAGTCAACACTACATCCTTCGACTCCAAACCAACTTCCAAATATGCCTTTTGAATAGTCAAAATTTGACTTTAATTATTTCCTACCCTATATTTTCGTCGCGCCGGTATTTTTAATCGTCTTGTTCAAACTTATTCTTTCTCGCAAAAATCTCTCGTATTTCGGTCGCGGTGTTTTAATCAAAATTACCAGTTCAGGTCCTCCTTAACCATGGGGAATAACAAAAACATTTTACACCTACTTACTATTTTACGAGTTGCCGCCGAAGGAGCGTTTGGCCGTGAGAGTCAGGATACCAGCCGTAAAAATGAAGGTTACCATTTTTAATGTAAGGAAGTAAGAGTATTTGAAGAGGGAAATGGCGAAAAATGAGACGTTTTTTGACGGCTTAGAGCTTGTTTCGTTGTTATACGTAATGGTGCAGGGGAAGAAAGAATCCTTGAGCCGATTTCATCGGCAATGAATTTCTCTTGTTTTGTCGCGGGGGTCTTTCCTACAGATATAGTGAGGGTGAAAAGTAATATCCACCACTTTGACCGGAATTCCACTTACAGACCGGTTTGAACTTGCAATTGATCGACTGATGAATACGCAGTGAGGTAATATGCATGTTTGGGTGACGTAATTTTACCAGCCTCCTTAGAATGAAACAATGCACATTACTTTTATTAAGATGTAAATATTTTATTTTATAAAAATAAAACATTATACTTCTGCTTTAATGCAAGCTATACACAAGTTTCCCCGATTCCCATAGTTTAGGTAAAATGAACATAATACTTCCAATTATTTTGTTATATTGAAAGTTCACAAAATTATTTTATCAAAAATATTAATTTTCAACAATGACTACTTGCTTACTTTTAAGTGAGCGACATGAGTATAGCATTCATTATACCTAACTCTGAAGACAGTGACAATGAATGGAGAAATAGTAATGTCAATGAAGTCATTAGTTGTTATAGTTTCTTTAATTTTTCATGTTTTTCATCGCCTGCTTTATGTGAGAAAAATGTAGGTCTGAGATGCATTTTGCGAGATCTCGGAAGAGGACCGTCAAAAAAATATTCCATGACGCATCTATCTTGTGGAGCTGTCTTCGGAGCAAGGAATCTTAAAGTCGGCGAACATTTCATCATATGCCAACTTGTCGTGAAACTCTTGGAAGAGAGGCCATAATATCCTGGTTAGTTCTCTGTTAATACTCGGCCCCATAATCGTAAATACCTCGTCGTCGAACTGGTTTAACAAATTCATTGTAGATTTTGCTGTCATGAAAAATAAAACTTATAAGAAAACTACTATTTAACAATAATAAACAAACATTATTTGCTGTTTCATAAAATTCTTTTACTGACAATAATAATTGAAGCTATGATGGATATATAGTCAAATCATAGGCTAGGTTTATCCGCAATTGGAGCTAGCTGAGAAAATCATAAATGAAAACAGATAAAACAAGGATCTTCTTAGTCAGTTCAGCAATTAAAATTATAAGTAAAGCAGAGTTACTATTAATGTAGTACATAAGAGTATATATAACCCATTGCTGTGTTGTCCTTTGTATAGTCACTTTGTCCATGAACTGCAAAAACGTTTTTCTATGTAATTTAAATTATTAACCATCCCCTCTCTCAGCATTAGGAATAGCAATGTCAGTAAAATCCCGTTATAACGCGGGTCTCGGTGGACGTAATTATACCCGCGTTAAAGACAACCCGCGCTATTATGAGAAGGTTCGTGAGATAAATAAAATCCAGTATGAAATTATAAAAAATGTATTAATTGAAGTATAATTACGAAATATGCAGGAATGAAATGATTGGAAATGTTATTTAACCAATGTTTAAACTTTAATAAAGTGCTGTAAATTGTCAACACATCGAATATCACCGCCGATGCACCGCGCCTCCGTCCTCGCCATCAAACTGCGAGCCAATCTCAGCGACTTAATATTTCACCGCATTTTCAAGCAATGGGAGGAAAACGTGGAATAGAAATTATTCGACTATCATTATACCTCTGCTTACTACTCGGCGCCGGCAATTAGGCATCTTTCTTTTTGTCTCACGCCATCATCTCTACATCGCAATTACCTTAACAATACCTGTAGAAACGCGTCCGTAGAAAGTGACGTTGCGAGCTTACTTAAGTTATGTACACAAAGTTAGGCATTGAGTTATGACAGTAATAGGCCAAGTATGAGTGAGAAGTAGCATATAGTCATACATAGTATACATACATAAATGGATCAGCCGGTAACCTTTCCTCGGGTAATAATTTACGTGCGCGCATCGCTCTCGTGCGTCGCTCGCCTGTCTCCGATTCCGAAGATCTTCCTTCTCCTTGTCCCAAGTCAGCAGCATTAATATCATTCTCCCAGTCAAGGTCATCCCTTTGAGATTGAATAGCCGAATAAGAAAAGAGATAACAGCAAAGAACCTTCACTCAAAGCCCTTTTCTCGGAACAGCTGACCTGACTCTTCCGGGCTGGGAGAGTTATTGGGGCTGGTTGTTTACTTTAGTGATCCACAACCTTCTTAGAGACATCCATAGATCGAGAAAGAGAACGCAAAACACGCAAAAAGAACACTGAAGACATATAGTGATAACTCGAGCACCCTCATCGTGTTTCTTCACTATCTCCTGCTTTATTTTATTTGTTATTTTCTGCTTGAGCTGCACTTTAGGGGACATGGTGGGTACAGAAACTTCCCACGCTTCCCACGATAGACTACCTACTTCTGGCAAGTTTTGTTATCGAATGGTTAATGCCGTTGGAAAAGAACACAGTGTGAACTACGCCCTTCGTCGACAATATCACTTCGCATGGAAGACTGATATTCACATAACAGTTGAGACGTTGAGAGCATCAGCGACTTAGCAATGGCAATGCGACGCAGATGTTCTCGGTATCACGGTGTGAAGTTATAAGGGGCGTGAATTTCGATACAGATTTAGATACACTTTGTCACTATCATTCACCGAGAAATGTTACGGAATAATTTAGCTTGTTTCATTGATGTGATTTATTATCTCGCCACAGCTGTAACCATTAAGGAATCATATCACTTCGTTGGTAGGTAATGCGGTCCTGCAATAAGTTACCCTTCGGCGGAAGTTCTCATATTTTTACAAGTTGGAAAATAAAATTATGTCTATGGCTAATGAAAGACTTATTTTAATTAATTAATTATTTGTCCCAATTGTACACAAACAAACTGCACACTAGGTGAGATTATAATCATTCACGAGACTGAAGTAAAGCTTATTTCGCCACTTCAGCACTAAGGCGTACCAATCCAGCAAGAGGTTGCCGAGACCCCATGCCGACTAATGCGTGCGGTAAAACACCCAAATAAATTAAGAAGGAGCATTTGCGCCAGAATGCAGTAATTTGTGATTTGAGATATCTGAAAGCCCGCGCGCCTTCGCAACAAGAGTTTCTGGTTGTGATGAGGGCTAAAACATCGACTGAGCTGGAGTTGCGTATTTACAAAATGAGAATGCTGCGTGGAAATAGGTACCTTACCATTGAGATTGGCAAAAAAAATCCTGCTCACATAGTTTCAAGTAATTCAGCACAAACTATGGTGAGACGAAATAAACGGACGTTGAAAATCACTATTTGTATCACTGCTTCCGTGAAAATTGATCAAAAAGCGTGTAGAATTATCACAGTGAAGAAAAAATCAAAACTTAACAGTTGTGAGTTATTTATCCACGGATTTTTGTATGTTACGCTAATAATCGCGGAAAGGGTCATCGGAGGTAACCGCGTAAATATGATCATCTTCCGCGGTCGGCGAAGCTTGGTAAATATTTATGAAACGCGTAAACTTCACTGACGGGAAGCTGCGTTGGAAGTTTCTTCTTTGTAGTCGAATCGTAGATCGCGGATAATCAAGGGAAACCCCGGCGTAGAGAACTCAGTTACCCATCGCCCTCAAAACATATGCCGCGGGTAATTTAGGGGCGCGGTAGACAAAGCCGTGGTTGATAAGGAAATCAGAACGAACTAATTTGTAACGTTTCTGCCGAGCAACGATGGATCTGAAGCTAAGTTACTGCCGTATATTATTGAAGCATAGTTGCATGCAAGTATGAAATGTCTCGTGATAAGTTCGACCCGAAGCCAGTGCAAAAGGGAAAGAACTGAAAATTTTGGGGGACCAGCCCTGACCCGCGGTATATCTGAAACCGTGTTATTCTGAGATGCGCTATAACTGTAATTTACTGTATCAAGTATTACGGATATATCGATATTAATCACACAAAATCATTATTTTCCTGAAAAAGTATGAGGGATGTCAACTTATTGAGAACCATAAGACACTGCGCTCCATATTAAAGGTTCAACTGGTCCTTGCTTGATTCTTGACGCATTTTTACCCTCATTTTCTTAAGTACCTCCTTTGATGGATCAATACTTCACCTTATGCCATTACCACTAAACCATTTATCTTCCATATCACAGCCCTCGTCTTCAGAAATCTGAATTAACGACTAATAAAATGGCCACATTTATGTGAAGCACGTGCTATTTTTAATGAGTAAGAGTCTCATTGGCGTAAGTATAATGCAAGCAACATAAAGCAACCTATCACTGATGGCTTTCTTTGGGAGGTTCGTTGATATTAGTTCGAAATACAAGGAACCTTTTGAGGAGGTGGAAGGTTTGGGTGAGGAGGAGTTTTTTTTTCGGCAGGTTTTATATTAGACGTTAGACATATCCTTTGAGTGCGAAATTATACCATCTTGCTAATTGAGATAGCCGAGGGAATTCCATTATTGCTATAGTTTGGGGCTATTGTATGAAACGTATTTATCTGAGACGAGGATGGGCGAGTATCTGCCGTTCCTGAAATTTGCTTGAACCATTTTGATGAAATTTTGGTCGTCTTTCATTCAGAATTCGAAGCTCTTTCTTCCTATAATCTCTTTCTCCCTATCTCCCTGATTCATCCCTTGCCAACGCACCAACATGTTCCCGATGGTGCTAATGACCTCAGTTGTATCTCGCCTCTCCATATGTCCCTAAATAAACCTTAGTAAAGCTTTGTCACACTTAATGTCACGTACGTTTGTCATTTTCGTATCAAATTGCGGAATGAATTAAATTTTATATTCTTCTGAGTCAAGGTCCAAAGCAGGGTCAAGGTCACTGTGTCAGCGTTCAAACTGTAATAGAACTCTGCCTCGTGGAAGGAATCAAGAATTTACTCACCCAGAGCTTCATTTCCTTCGATGAGGTTTGCATAATGGGAAATCATCTTTTCAGGCTGTACGTGAAATATGAAATGAGTAATATTCAAGAACAAGTGGCATCCCTTTCTGGTCAGATTTCCTCTGTAAGTAAACATGGTTTTCGTGTTCTCTTGGAAAGGAAGAAGAGAAAAAATTAGAGTGTTGTGCAAGGCATGATAAAGTATTACTACTAAAGCCAATGCCATGTATCGAACTAATATCTAACATCCAGCTTGTAAAGCAGGTAAAGAAATAACGAGTATAATTGATTGAGGTTATTGCTAGGAAAGGTGAGTGTCACCATGATTGAGTTGTCCAATTTAAATGATTTTAACTCCTAAATCCGAATCTATTGCTAGCTTTTATGTAGACCAGTCAGAGGACTCAAAAAAATTGGCGGAAATTGAAATATCCGTTCCTTTAGCTAATAAACGGTCGATCATCTACGCCTTCTGTATATGTAAGCGGTGCATGTTTTATCACTTGAAGTACTGAAGTTTAATTTTCAGTATCCTCAGATATCAGATATTCGCCTTGAAGACAACTTTTCTCACAAAGTATCGATGCGATGCATCGACACGATATCTAATATCTATTGCATTAATAACATGGGTATTCCATTTTTTATTCAATACATATTGTGAATACGTTCATATTTAAAAAGCTTTATAACATAGTAAAGTATGGTTTATTGATTGATTAAATTAATTAAATAATAATTATTTGATATAAATAAATTAATTATTTAATATAAATTAATTTTTTGATCAAATAATATGTAAGTGCTGTTAACAGTCAATTTCTGAAGAAATCTGAAGCCAAAATTTTAAAATTTTCAAAATTGCAAGTTTTAAAACGCAAAAATTTCGCAAAAATATTTTTAAAATGTTTAATTCAAACAAATATTTGTGCTCATATGTTTTTGGGGCTGCTAAAACCGTATCTTAATAAAGAAATCCATAAATGCCAACATTGAAAACTTTTAATCCCAAAAATTACCTATTTTTCAGCGTTTTATAATATTTGTACTGGGATTGCATTAAGAGTACGAATATGGTTGAAAAAACTCTGTATTATACCTAATCATTGAACTAAATAATATGATCGAAATAAATTACCATGTAATACAAAATAATGGTTGAAGCATAATATGTCGAAAGACGTCTTCCATATTCTGTGTTCTCGAACACTTTCGAGCAAACTGTTCGCGGAACATCCTTACTTAATTGTTAGACGACTCTTGAGGTTCCTCGCTTAATTTTCCGATCGGCATAATTGTACTTTGTATGATAACCATTAAATGCAGCAATAATTTACTGTACAGTCGTAGGCATGTAAGTACCTTGGATGAAGCTCCACAAGCATACAAGCAGTATCCAGTGTGTACTGATGCTATTTTTCCGCATCAATTTCGTAGCCACACGTGATGGCTTGAAGGACAACGTGGAAGCATTTTATTAACTTTCCATTCACACTGGTTATATCAGCAGTTGATTTGGAGTTTTGGAAAAAAAACAGCGAGCAGTGTTGCCGTAATTACTGTTCCCTGAACCCTGTTTTGGCTTATCCACCAAAAGACCCATTTCCAAGACAAAGTAGTTTCCAACTTTCATGGAGAAATATGTTTTTGGTGTAATATAATGCCATGTTACCGAAAATCCAGCTAAAATTAAAAATAGTATCCATAATTTAAAGTATAAATAAGTATGTCAATGATTATGAAATGTAAAAGCAGATCGTTCAATGAAATACGAAAATTGAATTTAATCATTGATACAGAGGAATTACAAAACGACGACCGTGTGGATTTTGAAAAATTCCTAATCTGTCCGTTTTCTGTTTCTCCTATAAAATTTTTCATTCATGCATAAAGATATACAGCGCTCTATTTCTTTAAGAAATCGAATTTAAAAGCTGAAGAATCGGAAAGAAAGCTGTCTGACCGTACCCAGTTTTGATATTCACTTTTTGCCAAAGCTTTATTACAAACTTTATTTCCTTGCATGAAAGAACATAAACCTCTGTGAAATTGAACGTTAGTACAATTACGCTGCTATGCTCCATGTATGATAGCTTTTTTCCAAAAGAAAATTTTTTAACTCAATATCCCTCAAAGAGTTTATACAAAAGTCCAAAGCTATTAATGGCAAATTAATCGAAATACAGATCACGTTAACATGAGAGAAAATGAGCCCTTGCAAGAAAAACGACAAAGGTTAGACTTGGATGCTCAAAGACATTCCCACCAGCGATCTCATGAGAATCTCCCCGTGGTGTTTCTCGGGTTACGCTAAGAACCGCACAGATTTCATCCTAACCCAAACTACGGACGGGTAATCAGCTGTAAATCTGGTTCAAATATAGACCAATCTGTTCTGAAACTTCAATCTATATTAATATGGCGGAAATTATGACGTCACTACATGCTTCCTGCCCGAAAGAAGAACGGATATTCTGCGCAATGAACGATATCCGTGCATGAAAATTGGCAAGTGCACTAAGAATCACCATAGAATTTTTATTTAGCAACCGAAACCAATAATTATGGCTATCCTTTATGCCGAAGGTTCAGTCCGGGTGATGGAGGATTCAGAGGTCAAATAAACATGGCTGCTGCAAATACTCCTTTTGACGCTGTTAAACGCTGGATTGTAACCTACTCTCCGATCCTGATTAAGATATTCAACGCACATATCGATGTGAATTGCGCAGCTCAACTGAGTTATTGAATGCAAATATATTTATGTACACAAGAGTAGCCATCATGCTGTAATCCACTCAGAAAACGGCTCAAGAGAACTGGACGGACGAGGTGACCATCTAGCAATCTGGGTGCTATTTAAGTAGTAATTATTCTGCAGAGCCCATTTTTGGTTTTCCCATTCATGAAAGAGGACCAACAGTCACCCATTTCCCCGTGCACCTGGAAAACGGTCAACGTATATATTACAACGAACACAGCGTACAATAAAGGTTACGAACTCCTCAAATGACTACGCTGTCAGTATTCTTCAGGCTTTACGGTTTTTTTATAAAATGCGTTCAATGTTTTCCACACCCGTTGAATTTCAACGGGTACCTCCCGCTAAGTATTTTTATATTAGTATGATTACCGAAACATCGTTTTTCATATTGCAGTAAAACCTTTCGAAAAATGCTCTTGGAAAATGCTCTTGATACGCCAAAAAAGGAGGTATCTTTGCCGTAAATGACCAGAAAACAATGGCATGTAGAAAGTTCGTTTGAATTTTTGAGTAGTGCACCGGCATAATACGTAGTCTGAGATTCTGCGGGAAGCTGGCTTCTTCCGCCTTCCAGTACAAAAATATTCCCTCGCCCCTGTCGGGTTCGGACGGTCCCCTTTTCCCGCGGGGACAAACAATGCCAGGTTCAGACTACTATCGTACGTACCATCGTAGCAGCCCGACGCATTCACACTAATTTCGTAACTCAGTGCTTTCCTCACCAGTAACCATAACGAAACAAGTAAATAGCAAGCGAACAAAATTAGGATTCCCACGTCTCTGTGGCGTTTTGAGACTTTCGACATAGTTTAACAAGCCATCGACACCTATGTTTGTATATTCATCAAAGTAGAACCATCTGCAACAATATAATGATTGACTTCTTTGATTATCGCCATTCATCATTTCCGGTTTCCGCTCGTGATACCAGCGCTTACACCTGTTGGTTGCAAGCGTTAAGAACTACGTGTTACAGCTGTCCGGACATGAATTCTCTCTACGTTTTCCATCTACCATCGTAAGGACGATCATACGTATGATAGTAGTGTGTTTAATTAAACTGTAATGTATTCTGTACTGTATAATGTACTGTATTCTGTAAAATGGGTCCAGTGCTGTAAATAAAGTCTATCTAACTATCTATCTAACGAGGCATAAAGGAACGTTTTTCTCGGTGCGCTTATTACGGACGGAATTAGCTCTGATGTAGTAAAAGTGACATCAGGTGTCCCACAAGGAAGCGTAATCGGCCCCCTTTTCTTCATTATATACATAAATGACCAATGCTCTCGAATTAGCAGTAAAATACGTTTATTTGCTGACGACGCTGTGATCTATCGCGAAATTAGTGCTCACTATGACTTTGAAATTCTATCATCGGATTTAAACAACGTTCATGTGTGGAGCCAAGAGTGGGGACTCGAACTTAATCCGAGCAAATGCACGGCGGTACGTTTCTTGCGGAGGTCGTCCAACTATCCCCATGTATATGCTGTGGATGGTGTTAACATAAAGGCGACGGATGAAGTGAAGTATCTGGGAGTTACGATAACCTCGAACCTATCGTGGGGAACACATATAAAAAATATTTGTGGCTGAGCTCTGAAGAAGCAAGGATTCGTCAAGCGTATTGTGGGAATATTTTCAGATGAAAAAGTAAAAGAGAGGTGCTATTTCGCACTCGTCCGGCCACACCTTGAATATGCAGCGAGCATATCGGATCCGGTGAAGAAAGACTTAATCCGGGAACTTAATAAAATATAAAGGAAAGCTGCGTGATTCGTCAAAAACTGCTACGGGCGTACAGATAACGTTACACAGATGTTAAACGAATTAGGTTGGGAGCCGCTAGAGACTCGGTGGCTGCGCGCTAGGCTTAGTTTACTTGAGCAATTAAGGATAGATATCTTTAAGAGCGACACGGAGAACATCATATTAGAACCCCACTATATTTTCAGGTCCGACAGAAAAGATTAATTAAGAGAGATATTTTGCCGAACGGATAGGTACGGGAATTCGTTTTTCCCCCGAACAATAAGGGAATTTAATAAATGCTTGGCGTAATTTCAGTAGAGCGTTTCCTTTTTATAGGTAAACGGCTTGTGTCCTAACAAGCCGCCTCACGTCTATTGAGGCGGCTTGCGGGGTAGTATGTAGATGTAAACTACAATAATCGTACAACGATTATTGTGGAACAATAATCGGGGATGTACTATTTTGCTCGGTGCGTCTACATCTATAAAATCTTTGACCGGACTGCCTTTTTTGTTCGACGGTATTATGGTAGAAGTATCCCATGGTGGAATGTAGAGTCGCGAAAACATGGCTCTGAGTAAATTGAGTAGGAGTAGAAAATTGATATTAAAATACCTTCTATACGAAGCAATGGAAGATGATGAACTTCTTCTCCAAATGTGTGGGGAAAGAAGAACTAAAAGACACCGCATGTTGCCTTGAGGAATGAAAAAGGATTATTTCAAAAGCTAATTGCAAACCATCTGCGTGAAGACAGCAAACGATTTGCAGAATTTTTCCTTCTTTCTGTTGAACAATTAGATTTCCTGGTAGAATTGATCAAATACAACCTATCCACAACATTTCACAACAGAAACCTATACCCTGTGACGCATGAAGAAAAAAATTACCACCTCTTTGTAATAATACTACTTCCAAGTACTACTTTGTACTACTTACAAGTCAAATGATCGTTTTCCGACTACGATTACATTCACCCTCCAACCGTGCGACTAGTCAGAGCGCACGATAATCGTTAGTGACTCTAGCTGCAGTCACTCGGAGCAAAACAGCACCATTCGAAACAAGGAAGTAGTGCTTCAAAAATCGTCGAACGAACATCGTTGAACCCTGAATGATCATCCTTAAGCGATAATCGCCCCGAGCAAAACGTACCTTATATCCTTTGGAGTGAGGACTCCTTGGCGATACCGTTAACCGAGGGTTAAGTACGTCAAGAAACCCTTTCTCATCCTGGCCCTTTTTCCATCGGTATGAGCGGCGTGAGTTACGCATGGGTTTCTATATTCATGGGTTTTTTAATCAGTGCACGTCGGAAAGCCGGGAACGTGTGGATGCGGACATGTGTCGTTTGCTTCGTCAGAAGTCGCGCGTGAAAGAAACGGAAAATTGTGAAGGTGTCCTCGCTCTTTATTTATCATAACCTGGGGTACGCGGCCCCCCATGCACTCTCAATTTTACTACTATCTTCGTACAATTTACGTTGCTAGTTAACCGATTTCTTTAGTCCTTCCTTTCATTTCCGCAAGTGGCATCAAATATGATTGCCGATAAAGGATCTTGCTTTCGACAACAGAGAGATTTAAAAGCTTACCCATTGTAATGTTAATATCTCCGAGTCCGCTGGCTGGCATGCTGAGAAATTCTCCAGACATCGAATATTTTCCAACAAGTGAAAACTTAGGCACAGTGCCTGTGATTTCAAATATGCGCTCATTTGGAGATATCCTGTTGATAAAAAAATAAAAACAATGCATAAATACGCCAAAAGAGCTCTGTGTATTTTAGGCAATATCCAGAAAACTTTGCTTTCCTGGGCATAAAATAAACTCGTATTTAGCCAAAAAAAATTCTCGGCATAACTTAAAAATCTACCTTTTTTATTCTGTTTTTTTTACAATATCAAAAAAGTTTCTTTAGAATATATATTGCATAATAATTTTTTTTCGGCCCATTTCGTAGTAGATGCATGAATCTATGCGTTTTTCAATTGGTTCTTTCCATTAGTTCACTCAGTGCTATTTATAAGTGTCAGAACATCAAACGTTTCCCTATCGCGGACCACCATGGCTCGTTTCTGAGGCCTGAAATTTACTCTTTCTAGTAGGCACTTTAATGAAGGTCGATTCCATTGCCATAAATTTTTAACTGATATTGCTCCTATGAGTTTATCTTGAGGTTTTATTTCAAATTTAGTACTTTAAACTACTTACAAAATAGGCTACATCAAGGGATAACCCCTGGTGAAGTCTACGACAAGGGATGCGCGGAGAATCCCAAAAGTAGTTATTTTATTGAAAAATGGACTGCGAAAGTTAAAAAAAGAAAGAGGCACTCCGGGAGTGCCGACAGATGTGAAAACTTGAAATAACGTGAGAATTTTTGAATTTAGGGAATAATTTCTAATGAAGTGTTTTATTAATCAGTAGAAAGTAGTTTCATGTGTATAATAAATTAAATATTCATTTATTGCTCTATTGTACACAATTATTTTACATAAAAATTGTACACTTTAGAATGATCAACTTTCATCCATTATTTCAACAACTCTTTCATCATCACCGCCATCATCATCGGCAATATCTAAAACTGATACAATAGGCTTATGGTAACTAAAGTAAGAAACGAATAATTTTGATTCGAATTTGCTTAAATGTCTTGTAAATACTGCATCAATAGTAGTTTTATATTTCGTTGTGCCAAGATTGCGATCATTAGACATCGTTAAACCAAACTCACTATTTAAAAATTCAATCAATGGTAGATTTTTATCGTCTGCAAAGTTTATGTTTATGTATATATGAATAAGCTACTCAAATTGAACGTATTAAAAGAAATTGAGTTATATTGTACTAACCTTCACTATTCTTGTATCGAGTACACTCTCCTGCACGAGTATGGACTATTATATTATCCGGCACAATATTTGTAGCAACCCAAATTGAATGAACTAAACCGTATATTAGATATATATAATGTAATATGAATAAAATTATAATATAGTTTATTTGATGGTGACGCGAGTCCAATGGTTTTTACCCATCCACAAGTACTGTGTATTAGGCGAGTATACTGTGTATATACAGAATATACAATTATACATATATTTAGCAGCAGTGACGGTGACGGTGACGCGATTCCAATGGCTTTTACCCATCCACAAAAGTGTATATACAGAATATACAATTACACATATATTTAGTAGCGGTGATGGTGACGGTGACGGTGATGCGAGTCCAATGGTTTGTACCCATCCACAAGTACTGTGTATATAGCAAGTATACTGTGTATATACAGAATATACATAATTATACATATATGTAGTAGCGGTGACGGTGACGCGAGTCCAATGTCTTTTACCCATCTACAAAAGTGCTCAACGCGACATAAGAAGTTTTCACTTCAAAAATTAATGGTTCCTATTTGAGTCAATGCCTGAGGAAGTGTTGAAATATTATGTCGATGAGTCAGATAATTTATGAAATCACGTTTTACTCTTCGAATTAAAATAAAGTAAATATTTACGAAAACCAATACTGATAACTCCGCACGTAGATTAGGCATTCTGGTTTAAATTATGGTAACTTTAGGCTCATGATACTGTAAGTCTCTTTTCTTTTCAGCGGAGTATGATGTGCTTGCTTTTTAAAGTTTAGATGTATGTGCATGTTCACTTGACTAGTGCGTAGCAGTCACTCACTTAACGGAGGTTACATTCATGTCACTAAAGCCAGTAAGTTGGCTCTCCTTGATAAGCACCCCAAACAGGCCGGAACCATCCGTGATCTCCATGGCAGGGGCGTGCAGTGGGTCAAATGGTGCTATCCCAAGATCTTCATACCCTGTAAACAATTGAATCATCCAATAATATAACTAGCTGATTACTTATTGTTTTTCATATTTCTTATAACAAAGTCAGTATTTAGTTTACATCTATATCTATGTAGTACCGTGCAAGCCACCACTAGGGTGTGTGACACGGAGTGATTCCACACCAGGCATGCAGCACTCTTCCAAGTTCAAATCGTGACGTCGCTAGTTCCCCGGCTGATAGGCGAGAACCAAAAAGTAGTCAGGAGAACAGTGCAGAGTCCAACCAGAAACTGGGAGAGTACTACGTAAATTAACATGCAAACATGCAGTACACTGCTAAAGAGACATCTAGTGATTAATATTACTAATACTTTTAATTTATGAATGCTGCGAGGTACAACTTCATGCAGAGAACCAAAAAATGCCGGACATTTCAAGCGGGGTGAGGTGTTATTAATGACGCTATGTTATCAAATACAAGTAAAAATTCTGCTCTTCATAGTGAGGGCGCGAGTTTCATACAATTGATGTATCGAAACTATTACGTTCCCTTGACTATTTAATCTTTCGGAATTAATTCCGCGATGTTTAAAATTGCAAAAAACAATATTTCGCTGGTCCTCCTGCCAGCTTCATCAGGTTAACTGAACATTAGCACTTAGAACACCTGATGAAGCTGGCAGGAGGACCAGCGAAATATTGTTTTTTGCAATTTTAAACATCGCGGAATTAATTCCGAAAGATTAAATAGCCAACACTATATCCGCGGAAGCCTACGAGCTAATTTTATTACGTTCCCTTATTGTACGTGGAAAAAATGTGACATTTTAAATGTATAGGTTATGCAGTCTATTTCCTTTCTCTTATTCCTGCGATCGCTTCCACCGCAGTACGTTGGCTCTAGCAAAATATGTTGAACGTTCGGAAAAAATTGTCTCCTTCGCACTTGCGCAAAAGATTTCTGTATTTCTCCCTTCGATCAGTTAGACATTCCCATCCTAATTCATTCAACTATTCGGTAACCACCGGTTTATTATAATTTTATAATGGATGTTGGCTAAAAGGCTGGATCATATATTTGTAAATATAGTGTGGTGAAAGCATTGGATAAATTTTGGGAAATGAATTACAGAAATTATATTTCAGTAAGCGAATAGAAAATGAAGGTACTCGGACAAAAAATGGGAAGAGAGATGTTACTTCGCTCCAGTCAGACTCCATCTCAGCTGCGCAGGAGGAATTTGAGTCCCAGTTCATAAATACTGAATTGAAGAGATAAATACATTGACAAGGTTAAGCCACGCGTTTTACTAAAACTATTGCGAGAAAAGTTTTAAAAAGAGCTCTTGAGGGACTGGTTTTCTAGAAGCAAGGAAGCTCTACGCTGGGATTAAATTTCTGGAAAAAAGCTAGATCACTATACATCATCTGTGCAACTGGTTTAAAACCAACGAATTTCTCTGGAGTAATAATACAGTATAATACATTAAATCAAAATTTTGCGCGACAGCTCGCCTTATAATTTGCCCTCATCAATACCCTCACTTTTGCAAACGCTTCCACTGCTGATTCAATCTTTTGTTTTATTTTAGTAATTTTGTTTAACGTGTTTCGACACCTAATGTCATTTCGCAATTACTGTCAGCCACGTGCAGACAGGGGCAACAGCACTCGGACGGATTGGAGGATCACCCCTCTAAACTCGAGCCGAGCCCAAAGATGCTCAACTGGTCGGGAACCGGTGCTTCCATCGTGGCAGGCAGTTGCCCCTTTCGTTTCATGTCCTCACTACTAGGCGCAGGTCTCATCCAGAGTATAGGAATAGCAAAACGTGTCGGCTTTCGCTTGCAGAGACCTTAAGGTCGGTGAGTGCGGATCAAACGTGGATGAGCGGGTTGAGAACCCAAAGGGCTTGCGAGAAACTCTGGATGCACCCTGCTAACCACCTGGTTTCTCTCGAGGGATAGCTCCACACCAGGCTCGCAAAAATAATCTAGTAATATCAAATTGTTATTATTTATTTAATTTAATATACTGTTTATATATTTATATTTACAAAATTGAAGGCCCTTTGAGCCCCCTCACTTTAATGTTTTCCTCTCCCTTACGTAATTTCCTTTACGAGCGATTGTCATCAAGTTTGGCTACCCCTATGCTCACTACGTTTTCAACTGTTATTGAATAAAATATGCTTTGCTTTATGCCATCTGGAATCCATATTAATCATAGCCTTCCTATCTCGTATCATTACCGTAGTCATATTGATATATTGCTGGACGGACAGGTTTATAATGTCATATTTCCCGCGCATCATTTGGGTTATCTGTGATCGAAACTGCCATTAATATACGATAGGTAGCTTTGGTTTTTATTGCCTGTATTTTTTATTTTATTTTTCTTGATTAAATTGTACAATCTATTCGCCAAATTATGGCCTATTCATCAATATTTTACGTGCTGTATTGTTCGCATTTGCGCGGTTATGCAAACTATTTTTTTTGCCTCGCTCAGTGCATAGTATGGACTACATCAGGCAGTAAGTGCAACGAAATATCTAATGCCTTGCGGCCTACAGAAAATATATTTGGAAAAAATGAAGAGAAAGCATTTTAGACTAAAAGTGCCGCACGAGCGGGCATTCCACGAGTCAAAACCTTGACGAAGTACTCACGGTACTCACCAATTTTGGAGTTCTGCAGAAAATTTTGCACAAACATCCTGTTGCACTCATCGGCATCGCTCCTGTGCTGATCACACATCTCCAGCTTCTGGGCTGTGTTCAAGAAAGAGAGAAATTAATGTAAATTTCACGTACATAAATACGTCTGCTGAAATAATGCTCTTATCCATTTTTTCAATTATATAGAATTTTTAACGAGTGGCAGTATTAGCTAGGAGAATTATTATTTCTCCTAGCATTTATATTCACCCGGTAAATCATGTCAAAACTACGGCTTTTTACTTAAAAGGCGGTGCCAAGAATTTACGAAATATGTGGAGAATATTTGATTTCGCATATTTATTATCTTGCATTGTTTTTTCTCGGATATTTTCCCAAAGTTAATGCCAAATCAATCTTTTATCATCGAATAAGGCTGATAACGCAATTGACCAGCGATAATTCAAGTTCATTTTGGAAAAAATATAACGAATTGGTTATGTCGATGAAGAGGCACCTTACGCTGTGAGGGGCCCTACTGAAACTTGTGTTTCGTAATCTCCTAATGAATTTTAACAAAGCCCACTGGATGTTAATCGGAGGAAAATATGGATTTTACCAAAATCAGCTAAAATCAAGCTGACCTTCAGCTGAAGCCGTTGCAAGAGGATTTATTGTGACCTGAGATGGCAATGAATGAGTAATTAGGTATTGATGAGTGGACTTTGACATGGGCACTTGGATGGATGGAAACAACCTGGATTTCACTCGAGATACACTTTCATGCATGTTGGTAGCTATCAATGTCTCGTGTAAAGTGCCAGTGGGGTAGGCAGGACTGTGGCTAAAAAATAAGCTGAAGCCATGGCACATCGGATTTCAAAAGGAAAAAATTAAGGTGGGAACTGCCCACCTCTGTACAAGGATGGACTAGGGAACTCTAAGTGCAATATGGTGACGTAATCTTGGAATTCAATTTAAAAAAGTACACTTTTCTTCTCCTCTCCTTGCTTCCAAGGTAGTGGAAGCTTTCGTTGCAGGCAGGCAGTGCAGCTAGTGCATCAGGAAGATGGTCATGCCATGAAAAGATTGCTGCACATGATGCACTATATAAACTCTCTCACGATTCAGGTGCAGTATCACATGAGGTGACGTTATACCTTAAACAGAATCATCTGGAGAAGAGCGAAGACACCCTGAAGTTTTGACAGGAAAATAAATTTGTATTTCCCAATTTGTGTAAAAAAAATATTTTTGTTCCATGGGGGCATCAGTCTCCTCGGAGCACACTGTGTCCTCAATTATATCATCACTAATGAAAGGATACGGCTTTCTCCAGAAGGGAGCAATCACCTTCTTTTTCTAGGAATCTTAAGTGATGAATATAGGGGAATGTAGATTATTATTTATTTTATTTTGAAATTTTATTGGAATACTCTTTAGCTGTTTTGAAAATATTTAGATTTTAAGGGTTAAATTAGTGTTGACTATTGCAATTGCGATATACTATGTAATTAATTTTTAATTTATTTTTAGAAATATTTGAAAAAATGACACTAAAATAAATTTATTTCTAGACTTTTCCCTCATGCAGAAAATGTATCGGTTACTATTTGTTTTGGGCCAACTTAATGGCCATATTGATGACAAATAATTTAATGTGCTCGGTTTGTGTGCGACTGCAAAATCTTCCAATATGTACTCCAAAGCCAAGAGCTTTTCTGCTGCTGGATCGAGAGCCTAAGTACTAATAGTAAAATACTTATTACCTGTGTAGACTCATGAGGTTTAAAACACTGGGTTTACTGAGTTGATAATTTGGCCTGTTGATAAGCAAAGGTGACAATAATATCAGCAACAGTTCCTTTCATTTGAGAAAACGTGGGTGAATACATTCTAGACTTTTCCCTCATGCAGAAAATGTATCGGTTACTATTTGTTTTGGGCCAACTTAATGGCCATATTGATGACAAATAATTTAATGTGCTCGGTTTGTGTGCGACTGCAAAATCTTCCAATATGTACTCCAAAGCCAAGAGCTTTTCTGCTGCTGGATCGAGAGCCTAAGTACTAATAGTAAAATACTTATTACCTGTGTAGACTCATGAGGTTTAAAACACTGGGTTTACTGAGTTGATAATTTGGCCTGTTGATAAGCAAAGGTGACAATAATATCAGCAACAGTTCCTTTCATTTGAGAAAACGTGGGTGAATACATGTCTTTTCGCTGATTAAGAAATAGTAAAATGACTTTACACTCGCAACATGAGTTCAGCAAAGCGCGAAAATAATATAACCTGACTAATACATTACATTTACGAGGTGATAATTGATTTTTAAACTATAATAAATCTTAGCTATGCAGAAATTAAATATTTCGCAAACAATTCACGTTTTCCACATTACTTTCCTGACATAAGTAAGTATAATAAGCTAAGAGCCAGTTATTACCCAGGTTTTGATCATAGTTTGGTAAACACTTCGGATGATTCTTCTGTATCTGTCACTGATCTACATCTTCTGAATAGCTCATAATTAATAATTCATGAAACCCAGCATCAATAATTCTTGAATTGGATGAAAAGAGCGAACAAACGTAAAAATACTCATAGTTTTATCAAGCACAACGGTGTCCATCGATCAGAGAGATGTTAAGTGTCGTGTCACTGTTACTAATAACATGAAATGTAGCGTCATCCAAAGTAGATAATTATGTATTTCTATCGTAAGTGAATTTAAATTATACCATATGAAATTATTCAAACTGCCTTAAACATATTATTGATGGTAAACTAACTTACTATGAACATTCAAGAGATAGTTACTCTCAGCGGTTCACATATTAATTAACACTAAATGTTAATTAAAAGTGATTGTTTACTATCTTCACACGATCATATTGCTGTACTGGAATCTACGTTTACCAGTTTATGGAAATACTGGACAAATTTGATCAGGTTAATGTTAAATTGCAACAAATTTATAAAAATAAATAGATAAAAATACTGGTTTACCAATAAAATTGCGTCGGTACTATCGGTCCGGTACAAGTAGTACTTTAAAATACTCGTCAGTTAAATGACGGTACTTTTTTAGGAAGTGCCCATGCATAGTGGCTACAACAATAATCAAAATGCCAGGCATTCCAGTCTGCATTTAAAAATATCCTCCTTAACACCAGACTAAGAGAAAATGGCTCTAGAAATTAGATACTAATGGGAAGTATTGCAATCTGTATCTGCCTAAGTAATGTAAGACCAGTGGACCAAATGAGTGTAAACTCTGATGGAGACCGAACTCAAAATGTGAAGCTGAATACAGGACCATTCATGCCTGCTAGATCCTCTTACAAGAATAGAATTCTCTTATCTCGTGATGTGCTACTCTTTTGGCCTCATAGTACAACATATTTCTGCATTGCTGAGGTGTGAACTCTGTATTCATGCCTTGACTGGTGACATCACTCCCTTATTTATACCATCGGAAGACACTGATGACGTTTTCCTGCCTACCCCTGATGTCGTTGCCCTTTGCATGAAATCAGCGAAGGTGATAAGATTCTGTTTTGAAGAATCATGAACTTTATCCTGCGAAAAAGGTACATATCCTTAATAATTACGCATATGGTGCTGCAAACTTACCTGAGAGGAGATATGGTGGTCCCAGTGCTTGAAAATTCGTGGAATCATTGACATGGGCAATGCCCATAACAGAGACAATCTCTTCACGCACTGAGGACAGTCAATATGGAATACATAACAGTAAAGATACTGAATATTGCGAGAAGGAGTAATTCAAGGCATATGCTGAGAACACTCTTCAATAAAATGGTGTTGTTCAAAGGTCAATAATAATACATAATCTATGTGAATATTAGATGCAGATTTAGGGTTCTGTGTCAGATGCTACTTCAGCTACCTTGAAAGATAATGTTGGGATGGCATATGTGATAATGAAAGTGATACGTAGGACACCAGAGGGCAGAGTGGTAAGTGGTGATAATATGAATTTATGTTTTCCATTCTACTTCGGACGTGACGTCAGCATTCCTAGAGGTAACTTTGGAAAGCCAACGATTGATGGGTAGACAGTGATGGCTTTCGGAAATCTGTGAACACTTGCAGTTGTTCGATTTTGTAACTTAAGTAATTCCATGAACGTGTGTATATTTATGTTATGAACACATTTCGGGGGAAATTTATTTCCAGTGAAAAGTGGGTTTATTTCAAATTAAGTCAAAACATTGAGAAATATTTATGGAGTGGATGTCTTGTATGAAAGTGTATTTTGATGATTGTTGCTTTTTTTAAGAAAGACTCATTGATTCTTCATTGGAATAAAAACTTCCATTCAATCGCTCAAAGTCTGGTACATCAATTCTTCAATTAATATGTTGTAATTTTTATTCCGTATAAGTTGACTTTTTGGAGATTTATGGAGTGATAAAGCCTGTAATTCCTCCAGTGTTTCAGGAAAGCTTAATTACTTAGTTATAAATATGAATAATTCGTATAAAATGTGCAAAGGTTTGATAGTAAAGTACGTCTTAATGGGAATTATGATTTCGTTTATTAGTCAATCATTAAGATATTAGCATTTATCTTTTAATAGGTTTATTTAAAACAATTTCTTTTTTCAACACGTGATTATAACTAATTTTTCTTCCTTCAAAATCCGTCCGTTTTTTTTTTACTATTGTTTCATCATGTTCCAACTTAGGCTAGTGGAGTTTTTAACCTCCACGTAGAAGTATATTACGTTGAATAGCCTGCTGTGAACATTTCGGCAATGAGAATTTGGCCAAAGAATTTTCATTCATAAGCTCTACATTTTATCATAAAAATAATCAATAAGACCTGATGTGATTACAAAAAACTGCTAAATCTGTTGATTTTGCGCGATTACATGGAGTATCTTTCACTTAGCAGACAATTTTTAGGCACATGGGAACATTATCGTTGCATCGCTAATAGCTGGGTTGAAGGCCGTAGAAATTTTATGCATTCACTTCTTTTTTTACTACATTCTTCACGTTGGATACGTTTCCCTTCTGCGGACTTTTTACCCTGCGCTTTTAAGGCCGCCCCACACCGAATGCTATGCTAAGCGCGCTACCAGATTTCGCCACGTGTCTTAAGATCCCGTAAAGCGATTTCCCACAGCCCGCACACACCAAATGCGAGCCACGCGAACCGATGCGAACTTCCATAGCGCTATATCGCAGGGGTTCGCTCGGCCGGTGATTTCCTCTTCGCTTAGCTTTCATGGCGCATACGCAGTATCCATTGCGGTTAATGAGCGCTTTCGTCCAGCCAGCTCAAATACATTTTTAACCTTTTTACAACAGAGAAATTTCAAATAAATTACGTACATTAGTTTTGCACACTATGCGCATTGTATAAAATTAATCATCATTGCAATGACGTCAATATTAACGGAATAGTCAAGTGTCAAACCTGAGAAGTGCGTTTTACGCTGCCCGCCATCTTGCTACATAGCACGGTACGGTTAGCTTCTGGTGTGTGCGCGCACATAGCAGACGTCCGTTGCGAGAACAGTTCTCACGCTTAACATAGCATTCGGTGTGTGGCGGGAATTTCCCGAGGCGTGTTTGATATGCGCGCTAACGATATCGCACCAACGACACAAACAATGCCTACTGTCCATAATTGCGGCGACAACTTCTTGCCAGTGACTAGGTCTTTCCAGCAACTTCTACCACGCTGTTGGCCGCTAAGTACCCTTGCCAGGTCAATTATCGTTTACATTGAAGTCAGCGCATGGAAAATTCCAGCAAATTTGCCTGCAGAGCAGAGGTCATGACCCCGTATTCCGCGGTCAGAGACAGAAGCGTTTCTGATGTTCCAATCGAAACCTGCCACGCCGTTAATGCACCCATCCCAATTTATTTCTCCCATCCAAGGCTACCGATTACTTATATGCTAAGCTCGCCCACTTCATCTTGACCATGCCGACACACTCCCTCCAGCGGTGGATTCCTATTTGCAACGCTCAGTTCGGTGCAAGCCGGCGAGGAGCTCAGATCGTTCCACCACTTGGTCATTTTTATTAAGAGAGCCTGACCTTTTGTACTTGTACTAAATTTGACATTGATTTTGGAGTGGACGTTCGGAAAAAGTTGGCTGGCACATGAAATATTGGATTGTAATTTGGTTGGTGTTGTTAAAAATATCTTTCTCTATAAAATGTTGATTGGAAATACTTGTTTCGTGCCGATTTTCTCATTTTTCTCTCGAGTTTGGTTCTAGACGGGCGTTATCGGTGAGAAAATAATTTCCCTCTTGAAGGCTTGAAACAAGTTGATGTGATGCACCATATGTTCCCTTAGCAACTTTCTACTGTAGCCCAATAGCGTTAAGAAGTTTGCCGATCAGGAATTACTTTAATATATCATTCTTTTTTCCACACTGTACCAAAGCGGTGATGGCTATCTTTTGAGTACCATAACATGACAGGATGCGCAAGGTCTGCGGCTTCAACTTTTTCCTATATGACAACTCCTGTGATACGTCTCAACTCCAACGCTCACTTCCCAGTATTGAGATCGGTTAAACTGCACAACTTGGTGAATGATTGGGCACCAATCCCAGTGGGATCCAGGTCGAGTGATGAGGGCCCGGGAAAGATTGTACTTTGGCGATTCGATTTCGGAGATCTGTCGCTGTCAGATGCCATCAGGGATACGGTTGGTCATCCACTCCAGTTACTTTTAGGCATGTAAACCTTGACCACTACGATATTAGTCAGGTTTGCTTTTATTTCAACCGCTAGAACTCTGCCACTCTCCTGTATTACGTTTCCTACCCGCTTGCCCTAATTCGCATGTTGTACGAAGGCTGTTTCCACCACTCTTTCCAATTAAAATCTCTTCCCTTCTCTCCCATTCCCCATTTTCCATGTTTACTCTCTAGTATATAAGGGAATTTCTACAGATTTTTGAAGTTAAACTTCTATAGTCGCGTATACAGCACTTTAGAATGGGGAGTAAAACCAATGTAACGAAAATTTGTCGGTCGTCACTTCGGGCGATCTCGGCAGGCTTCGGCCGCACTCGGAATTCGGGGGTGCGCGCGCCGCCTCTCTCGCTTTGACGCTGCCTGACCATTGTTGTTGGCGTGCAATGTGAAACATTACTACGCTTGAACTGCATGGCATATTTTGATGTGATCTCATCGATATGTGGCAACGTTCAACGAGTCAACAAGTAGTTGCGGCGAAAGTGTGACGTCACCACCTAAGGAGCTTGACGCTAGTTGGCTATTCTCCACGTATTGACGATTTAGTAATATGGCTGGTATGGTATTATGTTTGATAATTACTAGCAGACGAGGGATTTTCTATGAAGTTTCACTCATTTCGAGGGTCTCGAGACTCGGAATTAAAACCCGGTTGGTGAAGTTGGTACACAACCCCTATTGTTCGTAAAAGTTTCCACACGAAAATAAATTCAGTGATGGAATACCAAAATGTTTCAGAAGGACGAATTTTATATTTTTCCTTTCATCCGTGCACGTAAGCCAGCGCCTATTATGTTTCTTGTGGCATTTTCCAAGGAGAAATATCCTTGTAAAAATGCTTGCCCGAAATTAATCACCTACCTGCAGCTAGAAGCGAACATTTCCTCAGATGTCGAGAGGCTTCCTTAAAATGGCCTCAGCCGATGCATTCTAAACATGGAGCACTTTCTTTCGAGTAAGGCTATTGCTGGTCAACTCACGTGCAGGGGACGATTCTGCTATGGCGATGAAGATGACGATCGAAGAGAGGAGTTTGAGCGTTGCTACGTCTGCCATGTTTCTCTTTCGCTTCCTCCCTTTCGGTGTTGAATTTCGGTGTTGAATTTCGGTGTTGAATTTCGGTGTTGCTGTTTCGTCTTCTTTCCTCGCCAAGCTCGTTTTTGTAACGGAGGGCCAAATCGGCGATAGCCCGTCCTTTATCCCTCCCCAAGTGGCCCAGCGAGTGAAGTTTATCTCCTCGTTCTTGTTTTTTTATCTCAAACATTTTTAGTGTATGCATTCATTTTCATTTCAGGAATCGCATGGTATTTGCAATCGCTTGTACATAAGTATTCATCACGAGTGAGTAAGATAACAGGTTGAAAAGGACGTGGCTTGTGGAAGACCTGCTTGAGAAGAAGTCATTCACCCTTCAATTGAACGACGAAGGCTTCCAATAGATCGAATGTAATTTATTTCCTGCTTCTGTGTGGAGATTTTTATTTCACCTCATTGATTGAAATATAATAAGGGAATCCATTAGCTGAGATTAACACCGTATTATAGTGTAAATGAACACGGTGGGCATATGAAGACTGTTGACAACGTTGATCTTACGTGACAAAAGACAGTGAACCCGCTTATGCCGTATAGAACGGGTCCCTTAGAATTTTCCGAACGTAAGTTTTCACTTAGATTGTAAGTTGCTTGTATCACAAAGCAATTGAACCACAATCTTGACGCGGCAGAAGGGCTTGCAAGTTCCAAAAACTATTAGAGTTGGAATGGTGGGAGAATATCAAAGGAATGATCCATTAACCTAGAAATACAAATACTATCGATATAAAAAACCGGTTTTGCAAAGTTTATCAAAACTTTCAGGTTCATGATAACTCAGACACAGGTTAGTTCCGCCAAATATACAGCACCCCGATACTGATGAAGTCCATATTCTCAGGCGTAACTTGGTAAAAATACGTTATGACTGAATCAATAATTCAAATGGTATTTATTCTCGACCTCTTTATTTAATGGTGCAAATTTCATGAGTAAAGGTCCAATAATTTTTTATTTTTAAACTTTTGCCGACGTTTCGGATGTTTATTCATCCATATTCTGGGCTATAAACAATGATTGTATGATGATAACATACATCATCATACTGTAAATCATTTATCATCATACATCATTGTTTATAGCCCAGAAGATGGATGAATAAACATCCGAAACGTCGGCAAAAGTTTAAAAATAAAAAATTATTGGACCTATACTCATGAAATTTGCTCCATGAATCAATTATTTTTACTTCGTAATTTTCACAATGGTTTATCTGCAAATGACCGGCTTCATCGCCAAGCCGGCATTCTTTAGTCACTATCTCCTGAGTATGTCACTTTGCGATGGAACCGATCGTCTGCAAAAAAACCATTGTGAAAATTACGAAGTTAAATTATTCATACACCTCTAAACTAATGAAACAAGCAGATTTGACCTAGTAATACATAATATTATTCTATTTCTCGACGTTATATTAAACATTCTATGAAAGTCTCGTAATTCCCTTTCGTGTGTTCACAGAAATATGTTTCACAGTAAGGGACAGCTGTGCTCTGTGATGCTCATTTGTCAGAATGTTTACGCTAGGATATTCTAAAATAAACATGTGTACAGAAACATTGTAATTTTTACGTGTGTACGTTATGCTTTGCTCTAATATAGTTTGCTTATAAAATACGTCATAATTTGAAAAATGGAACTTGTTGATATGTCGACAATATATTGTTCCTAAAGCATTATATAGAGCTTTACACTAAAAAAATAGGTTGGATACAGCATCCAATTTTTATTGGATAAGAATAGTTGAACTGAATATCAGCTAAGGAACTTGGACATACCATCCATTTAAATGGGTACATGCTATGCTGTCACCACGTATACGCACCCTTGGAGACTGGATGTGGGAAATGGGGTATAGGTATTTCTACTTCCATTTAAACATTAATTAATCAGTAGATCCCTTCTAGTTGCATGTAATACGAGAAATTCTCATAACTTTTCGGTAATGGATGAAGCATCTAAAGATAACCGGCAGAATGCATAAAAAATAAGTATATGCCTACTGTAAAAGAAAAGGTATTGATTAGAACTCACAGACATTGTAACCGTTCGCGTCAATATAAATTAGTATGGATCATTGCAAAGCGTTGATTAATTTTAGATTTCCTCACTCGACTTATACCAAACGAAAGCCGATCTTGGTCGCTAGATCGGTGTTAAACGACTTGGGAAACTTATGGTTCAGGGTAAAAATCTTGCCTCGGTAATGCAAGTAGTGCTGGTAAGAGAATTGATTTCTTACGTTAGGGCAATGCACAGAAATTAACTGATGGAGTACCCATAACCCAAGACTGCTACTTCAAATAATGGAAATCCTGCTGGGAGAAATCAACACTTGGCCGAACTTAACCTCCAGGTAGCTGTGCGAACTCAATGTTTGCGGAAATTATTGTCCGTACAAGTCATTGGATATTCACCCTTTCCGTTAGAATTTTTTCCTTGCATTGGAATCGCCAAATTATATTGATTAGCAGCCTGGCCATTGACCCGACGTAAGTCGCACGTTTGCAATCGAGTTTTTCTTCTCTTGTGTATCGGTCTGCTTTGATTATGAGCAACGCGAGCAATTTATTTAGGTTGCGGTAAAATGTAATATGATTGTATCGGTCAATGTGGGTGGCAAATAAGAAATGTTTATTTTTTAGCACTTAAATAAAAATGCAGTAGTCGTACTTTCCACTTAAATTTAACGTAAAATATTACATTATACGTGTTTCGACGCTTACAGCGTCATCATCAGGTCTAACCGGTGTACCTGATGATGATGCCCTAAGCGTCGAAACACGTGTAGTGTTATATTTTACATTAAATTTAAGTGTACAATACGACTACTGCAGTTTTATTTAATTAGTAAAATGCTGTTCCACCATCTAACGCCAGATACTGTCGAATTTATTTTTTATTTTTTATACGGATATAGAATTCACCCTGCTTGGCTACTGAGCGAAGGGTCCCGGTTTCAAATCCGGGTGAAGCCTTTGGACGCCCCCAAACAAAAAAAACCCTCGGAGTGCGAGGTGGCCCAGGGAAAGGAACTGTCCCCCCTACCCTGAATGTGTGAAATTCACACGCCTGTGGCTTAGTCCGGGGTGAGCTCTACCCTCAACTAGCCAAACCAACCTTTGGGTTGAATCACTGAGTGAGTGAGTGAGAATTCACCCCTTTCGTTTTTTGCGGATACGACCAACAATTGAAGTCGTTTTTGCCATTACGGATAGTTGGGTAGGTCGGTGAGAGAAAAGAGTATTCTTAGAAAGAAAGAATGGTGAGGAGTAACCCAGCGAAGGCATGGCCGGTCTCTTAACGAAATTTCTGCAAGAGGTCAGCGCTGTACCCAATCAGGGTTCGGAATTTCACTAGAAATATATCCACAACTGCCGGGATTCAAACCCGCGATCTTCGAGATGGGGAGCCAGTGATCTAGCCGCCACACCAAATAGATTCCCGTAATTATTCCTTCTTCATAGTAATTGGCATATCTAAGGAAGCATGCAGATCCTTTCATCTCCGTGAACTAAGGGAGCACATATTCCATACTTCCTCACATAACTCTTTCTTCACCCCTTTGTCATATTTTTGTAAGAGATAGGTACTTCTCATATACTTCATTCCCTCTTAAATAGATGCTTTACTATTGCTCCTATTTTACAAATGTATGTAGATGCAATATCATGCAGAAATTGACTGATGCGGGAGGCTATTTTGTTTTATTTGCTCAGTATCCGTAGGTATTCTACCATAGGAATCAAACTGTGGAATATGAAACGGAATACTAGATTGTGATTCCATTTCTAACTCCATGTATATTTTAGTAATGTATGCAATACCATTCACTTGTTTTCCCATTGAGTATTAATTCTCATAATCGAATAATTCATAAAATTCTCGGGCAGTAAAATCATTATATCTTAGGCCTAATTAACCTGGAAAGTCGTTCTTCTGTTACATTTCAGAAGCTATCCTAGTGAGTCCTTCGTGATCTCAGTTTTAAAAAAATAGCTCCTTATAACCGTAGAGAATGGATAGAATCTTCAAAATTCCAACTTCTATTTCATTCCATGCATTAGCTTTCCTCTCCTCAGTCAATTTATTCGTAAAAACATATATCTATAGCAACTTACATGATCTTTGGTATTGAAGCTATAAAATATCTCTTTTGTACGTAGTAGCTAGTAATTGGATTCATAATTCAGTCTTCTGCTTTCCTACTATTTGACTGTAAATTTATATGCTTATGTTCCTCGAAAGTTTTCTACCCGCCGTCAAAACAGTGCATTTATGAGGGTGACGAATCTATTTAGAGTAGAGGTGGTTAGAGGATTGCTGGTTCATACTGCCACTAAACGCAAAAGCGTTTTTAAAATAATTCTATTGGCGGAATCAGTAGTGTCTTTATAATAGCGTGTAGAACTTTTTTTCTGTACAGCAAGTGAAGTAGAAAAATGCTGGTTAATTATTTTTTCCTTAGACAGTCGATGCTAAAACCCATTAGACATCACAACTGGTAAAATAACTATCTAAACACGTCCAGAAGAGCATTTTTACCCAATCCAAGCAGGCATTATTTCCTCAGCCATTGTGGTCTCCTTAAAAACACCTGAAACCATAACTTATCGTACTTCCCGCATTGTGCGCTATTTTAAGCAAATAAGTATTCGTGACATGTTTGTTGATTGATTCAGATATTGGGTTAGAAGGTACTCACCTTAACGAGTTTTTGTTGCTTATATTGTCCATGCCATCTTCTTTTTGTTATTATTGCAGTTTTGAAGGAGTTTCCTTTTAAAGGAGATATTTTTCAATATGCCTCTTATACACAAATCTAGTTTTGTAACATTATATACAACATTCATAGAACTATTAGGTGCTCAAATTTATTTCCCATTTCAGTATGGGTTTGAGCAAGAATTTGGCGAGAGTGGCATAAAATTAAAAATATCTCATATGACCACATGCGTATTCCCGTTATGCTTATAGAGAAATAGCAAAATATTTTGTCACTGATATCAATTTCGCCCAAGTAGATATAATTAGTGGAGGCCAGTTACAACTAAAGCCATTTTAGCATTTATGAACACGTGGGCAGCCTTTTTTTGGTAGCTTTGCTTGAAGAATGCAGGCAGGATGGAGAAAATATTTGGAATATAGCCTACTGTTTGTGAAACACACCAATGGATACACAGCTTCACTTGCAAAGTAACGGAAGCAGCATTTCATTCAAGTTGCTCTCCACATGGTTTTCAAGCAGGGTTTGAGTCACACCTACGTACTGAAAAATCTCAGCGACTCTAGGGATTCGAACCAAGGCACGCGGGATGGGAAACCAGTACTCTAGCCAGCACGCCAACCCGGTTCCTCGCGCAAGAATTATAGAATGCGTGTTAAGCTAACTGCTCATTTTTTTACTGTCTTCTCTCACTCACAAGCGTACAAACCGTATTTTACTTAAATAAAAATGTCATTCAGTGCACAAATGATCTTGAGCCAGATATATAAATACTTTTGTCCATACACTCGTGTTCGAATACACTTTCCAGTGAAAAAGGGTTTTTAAGAGCAGTGCAGTCATTCTTGGATAACATCTCTTCTGTCCAACACTTCCTTGTCCGTGCGAACTTTCAGTCACAAGTTTTGAAAACTATGATGGCTGGTCTTTTTTTCAGCCTTCTCACAGACTTCCAAGGCGGCCGCACGCCTTGAAGCCAGGGGTCAGTGCCAATGATGGCACCTGGGCGTGATTTTTGAAACTAGATCAGCATTGCCTGAATGTAAACAGCTCCATCTGAAAGCTATGGCGGCTCAAGGAAATATTTTCACCTGTTCAAGGTCGCTGTACGACACCCCCTTTTTCCTCTTCCTAGCCAAAACTCTTGTGAAACGTTATTATATACAAGTTTAATAGTTTTATTAATTTGAAATCATATTACCATTTTTAATAAATATATTTTGAGTAAATCCTATTTTAAAAGATGTTTATTTCCGGATGGACATTTAAATATCAGTAAAAGCGTTAATAAAAGACTAGTCAAGACTAGCGTGCATATTTCCCGAAATGTCCTCTATAGTGGCCGTTTTACGCGGGGCACGAAATTGCACAACTTCAAACTGCATGTTTTCTAAATCGAGTGTGCAATCATTTTCGAATTAGAGCAGGGGCTATTTTTCCATCTCGTATTCATGCATTGGCGCAGTCGTTCTTGCAACTCACGACTTTACACGATGCAATTTGAAATGCACGTTGATACGTACATCAGATTGTGCAATTGCGTGCCCCGTGTAAAACGGGCTTAAGGGAAAAGAATTAGTGTAGGTAGTAGGCTTTAGGTATGTTGGTCTGGAGAAATATGGAATGTAGTTGGAGAAGAGAATATGACAAACAAAGCGGGGTCACGTATAGTGATGAAGGGCTGGAGGATGATACAATATTAATTAATGACAAAATACTAAGGTGGTAGATGGATGGAGGATATAAGGAGGAGTTTATGAGCTGTTGTAAAGAGTGATGGAAGGGAACATGTAATACGATTGGTTGAAGGGCGGCGAATTTGGACGCCGTGAAGGAGGGTGGTTAGCAGAATGAGTTAAGGAGGGCGACCGATTCGTGACAGAATAGGTTTAAAATCGGCCAATGGTTCTGAGAGTTGGGAGATAGGCACGAAATGTCCTTGAACCCACCAATATAGATTGGAAGAACACCTTTAATGGATGATATGAATATGGAGTCATCCTTAGTTACAAGAAGTTTAAATTTTTGGATTATTCGCGAATTCTTGATTACCTCGTTGAGACTCAGGGGTTATTATGTGACTTTCGTACCGATATTCTCTGAGTTATAAATCGGAATCTACGCTTCAGTTGAGCAGATTGCTGGAAGTTTCTATAAGGTGATATTCTATCGACTATTTCTCCTTGGTTTCAGCACGAATTTCCGTAATCCTATTGGTTAGAAATGAATATATTTATCAATTCGGAACCGAATAGTAAATGCAAAAAATTAAAGAATAAATCCCATGATCCAGTTTCAAACACAGCCCTCAGTTGGATATCGTCGCGTTGTTTTGCCGCATAGGAACCGTAGGCGAAGTCCGTGGCTCCATGACGCGAGTCAAAGTTAAGAAGAGGCGACAATGCCACCAATCCCTTTGGAAGTCGGGTGTTGCCTCCTGTCTTGAGCGAAGATCGACCTTCTTCATCATATGGGCCGGAACACATCCTCGAAGGGAAAGGAGGCGAAGGCACGGCTGAAGATGAGGGTGAACGCGCTGCTCACCATGTCGTTGATCGCGGGCTGGAAGAGCGGGAAGAAAGGCCTCCAGGAGGCGTTGATCACGTTGCCCAAGAGGTCGTCTGCGGGAGAGAAGAGGAGTACGGGTGAAAGCAGAGACGGAGAAGAAAGGCACCACATTAAGGTGGCCTGAGCGAAAAATCGCTTCACCTAGAATTTGACCTAATTTTAAAGAAAAAACTCATCTTTCCAGGTATATCAAAATATTAACACCTTGTCGAACTACTTTTCGAGCAATTTGCCTGAAAATACAACCTTTTTTACATGCAATACATTACGGCTGTGTGCTCCAGAGGGAGAATATTGAAAACATTAGGAATATCTAACGATTAGATTTTGTCAAAAAAATAATTGCATGCATTTTGTACGTTTTATAAACAATTAAAAAAAATAATCTGATTGAAAAGAAAAAACTTTGTTCAGTTCCACATAAAATTGTCCACATATTATTTTATGTGGAACTGAACAAAGTTTTTTTCTTGAAGGCTTTTTAGCCGTATGGCATGAAAAAATGAGTCATGTTAGAGGCTTAAGTCAATATATTTATTTAATTACTCAGAATATTTGTCATGTTTTACAACATTTTTGCGAACGCACAGCTATTACTACATCTCCACAATGTTTTTCGTTCACAAATGCCAATCGACAATATGTGAGCCTGAGAACAGCTGGGATTTATGCATGGACTCATACGTCACCTTGACGCCAATGTTTGAGTAACTCAAGGAACTACGATGATGAGTGTTTGTGAATGCTGCCCATAGAAAAAAGTTTTTTTTTCAACAAGTGATAGGTCCACAAAAGAAGTCAAAGTATTTAGAGACCTTGGAATAACCCTGTATTTAAATTATTATTCATCATTCGCAAGTGGAAAAAGATCTGCGAAGCGTTTTTCGGCCTACGATCATATAAGAAAACAATTTTCAAAACTTTTTTTGTTAAGCCTCCAGCTCTTAATGCATTGTCAGTGGATCTTTCTGCCAGTCATTAACAAATATTTCGACAGCCATTATCATCAGGGAACTTCCAAAATGCTCGCAATCATTAGCATTAATTAACTTCTGGCTGAGGCTATAATCTTCCATGGCGTAATAATATCGTCACAGTGGTAAGGAATCTGACCAGAAAAAGTATTTACTATTTGTGATATATTGAGGGGACATGCAATCAAAGCTTAAAGAGAAGTGTACTGTCTTCTTTAGTTAGCTTGAGTTTAGCATAACGTCATGTGTTTGTGAATCATCTAATGAAATCGTCTAATGGGGAACCAGAAGACCCAAAAATATCCAATGCTTCTCTCAATAGTAGCCTGTATTTACAATTTTGTTTTTTGACTAGTATGTGAGAAATTGATTCACCTGAGTCTACCACTGAGGATGTGTGGCCTCTAAAAATACATACTTCGTTAGGCTGCTACAATTTTTATGGCGACAATTATGGTTTAAAATTGCCGTATTTGCCCAAATAGTAACCGAGTTTTTTCAATTGGTTCATAAAAAAATAAGTTATTTGATATTGTTATACAGAACTCTGGTGATACTCAGGAATTCTACCTTAGCTTTGTTTTTAAGATGATAGCAAAGTGTGTTGATTTCTGTTTGAGGCTTTCGCAGCGCTGTTGTGCTGGTTTCTCCATGTTTTTCGGGCAAAGCTGCGTCGGTGTATCTTTACGATGACGTTTCGCAGCCAATGCAGGCCACATCTTCAGATCAAGTCCGAATGACTTCGGACTTGATCTGAAGATGTGGCCTGCATTGGCTACGAAACGTCATCGTAAAGATAAACCGACGCAGCTTTGCCCGAAAAACATGGAGAAAGTGTGTTGAATTCCTTATTGGAACCATAGTTTCATGGCAAAAGAGGTTTTGCCATCTATGAAAGTCACTTCGTTTTTAATCGTTATTTAAGAGCTTCAACAGGAGATGATGAATTATTCCAACGGGGTGTACTTTGACAGTGGCTTCCAGCTTAAATTCGAGTAAATCTGGTATTTTAATTGATATTGTTTTTTTTTATCCTGAATCCGGCGGGGTTCACAAATTAAACAGCATGAAATGTAAATATTTATGGTAAAAGGTTTTTATGTGAACGACGAAAATATGCTGATGTAGATTTCTCGGGTTTCCAACCTGGTGATATTGGTGTTGCACCAAGTTCTCGACGGCGTAGTCTACCATCGTCCTCAGGGTGAATGGTTAGGCCAGAAGGGTGTCATATATTTATTAGGGAAGTCAGAGGGATCATTTTCCCGCCCCTTTCTTTAATTGGAAACCCGAGAAATCTACATCAACAGTATTCACCGGGAAAGCCTTAAATCTTACGACGAAAATATGTGCTAAATAAAAATTGCTTTATCTTCTCTAAGGATATTTAAATCTGTCCTTTGCGTTGATTAGCTAAGGAGACATTAAACTTGTGGTATGCCATAATAACACTCAAGTTCTTATCGCGGCAGCTATTCTTCATATCGACGAGAAATCAAACTTCGGGCAAATGAAGATGTTTATTTTTTTAAAGAGTACAAATAAACGCCGGGAAAAAGGATTTTCATATGCAAACAAAATAGAAAACTGACAAATGACCTTTTTGTAGAAAAAATCTAAGAGTGATAATTGTTTTTTAGTACTAAACTTACATAAATGTATCTAAGGCTAAGGATTCAATAGAAAGAGGTCTTAATCTTCAGAATCGGGTCTTGAAAACTCTGGAGGGAGAAATACCATGGCTTTAAAAGAGCTCTTATTTGGAAAATATTATAAATTTAGTAATTAAAATTACGCAGTTATAAATAAATATGTTGCTTATGGGAGTATGCAGTCTTTTCATCAGCGGAATTCATGGGATCATTACTCGAAATAAAGGTCGTGACTATTTTCCATCTTGAATGTTACTATTTCCTTAACGATTTCTTCAGCAAATTTTTATTTCTATCTTGCGTTCATCATTGGTTGAAGCTCAGCTATTCATGTGTCTCTTCGCTTACGGGGGATAATTCATAAAGTTGCTCAAGATTTAAATAATAATGCAATCGGAGATTGGGGAGTGAGAAGGTTTTAGTTAAAGATTATGCAAATTTACATTTTGCTTTGTTTTAAAATTAGTGGAAGAAAGGAAAGGAATTACAAGGAGGAAATATCCGCAGGATTACGCTTTTCAAGAATTGCTTAACAGGGATACTTCTGTTAACCGACTCCCCCTCTTGGCTGTGATGCATAACAACATCTGAGTGCCCCCAAAGACTGTGCCTTTGAAAATCACTGGTGATGAAGCTATGGATAAACTACGAGTGCGGAAAATACAAAGACATTGTTACCATCGCATTTCAATTAGGTGAAGCTGGATAAATTAAACATTGAAAAAGTATATGTTGAGGTGGGAATATGAACTCAAGAGAGTCAAAATAATAGCAATAAAGAAAGGAAAATAAGTATGCTTGAATCTCCACAAATGTCGAACGGACGGAAAAAGTTTCCAAAAGGGTAAAATTATGTACCTACTCTGAACCCAAATAATTGAGGTGTTTTCCAGATTAATTGGGTCGAAAGGCATTCTCAGGCAATATGAATGTACAAACTTCTTTCATCTTGCATTAATCATTATAGGAATATGTTAATTTAATCTAGATTCAGAACGCATCCATCATGCAAATGATTATGTCTGACCCATAAGGTGCCTATTGCATCCTCAAAAGAAAACTTGTACGTTTTCTTATCAGCATAGTCACACGCATATAGCCCATCTGATAGCTAAAAAATATGTTTCAAGTAAATTAAAACATAGACTGTCACAAGCGGAAGCTCTTTAAATAAGAAGTTTCTCATTAATTACTTGTAAGTTACTAGCTAAGAATCATACTTAGAGTCGTGTTTGGTCGTAGAAGGTTGGAGATGTAGATATTCATGTCTCTCACTCCTGTGTTGACAATCCGCACGGACAATGGAAGGCCGTCAATGGATCTTTCTCCTCGCCTCATGGTAACTGTTGTCGTTTGGTTGTAGTCATCTGAAAAGATTTAGAGGAATATTAACTAATCCATCATTTTTGTAGTTCTAGATAATGATTTTACTTAACCCGGCGCGTGATAAAAGACGCTCTGTAATAATTTAAGGGTGTGTTGTAATGGTGTATACTTTAATTAATAATATAATTATTGTTTCTCTTATATTACAAGAAGAGACTTAAATGCGTTTATTCGATTTTCATACGCATTGCATCTGCTCTTGAATAAATAGAGCATATATTTCACATGCATCAAAAAAATTGGCAAATGGTCTTAAAAAAATTTGAGCTTGGAGTAAACCCTACGTCATTGTTGATTAACGCTGCTTTTTATAATTAATCTTGCAAAATTTGCATAGAAAAGAGCATTTTTATATTTTTAGAGCATCAGCTTGATGATTGTTTTGTCGTTCGTAATGTGAAATATCCTAGTTTTACATTTTCAGAGAACAAAATATTTTTGAAACAAAAAGCAATTCCACGTTTTTAAATTCATTCTTAACAAACAAAAATATATTAAAATGTTGTAAGTAATTTGAGTGTATGTACACTCTACTTAAGTAGTAATAACGCATTATTTTTCATGTAACTAAACCGCAGTCACAGTATAGAGTGATAAAACTATAATAATATGATTTGAAAATTGCTCAACTCATTGAAATATCAAGCCCCAAGTGGCATTCTTTCAGTTTGAAAATGCTATGAATGACAACCATTGCGTAAATTTATTTTGATGTTTTGAGTGTGGTAAACATAGAGTGATTCCATACCACTCATTTCGAATTGTGGATTCCATTTTTCGGCTAGTATTAGCTCGGCATATAATTTAGTTTTAAAGCATTCTAATAGTTTTGACATATCATGTTTGTAGCCATTTTTCTTTTCCTTTTTACATAAATATTTTCTGTAGATTTCTGGTAGTGCATATTTTGAATCTGAAAAAAATTAATTATAAACACCAGCATCGAAAATCAGAAATGATATCCTGTCAAGATGAGATTTAGTGAAGGTATTAAGTGAAGAGTTGGACGAAGTAAGCGACTCATTGTGTCGTTGCTCCCAACCAAAACGATGAAGACCTATAAGACATGAACATATCGCCAACATAACCCTTATTAGTTCTGTTCATGCGACATTGATGATCAATTGGTGAGATTAAAATGATTATTCAAACAGAAAACATGTAGAATTGGCTCCAGGGGTGTAGCGAGTGAGACTTTTGAAACGATGAAGACCTTTGAGACATGAACATATCGCCAACATAACCCTTATTAGTGCTGTTCATGCGACATTGATGATCAATTGGTGAGATTAAAATGATTATTCAAACAGAAAACATGTAGAATTGGCTCCAGGGGTGTAGCGAGTGAGACTTTTTGCGGTATATCACCTCCCTGAAAGCTTTTGAGAAAATTTGGAAGGGAAAGAAATACGGAAGCTGTACAAAATGAAGAAAAAGGCAATTATTTAACTTAGAGTTAAAGATGAGCCAACTTCTGCCATGAAGTTTTGAACAAAAAATATATTTTTAAAATAAATCCATATTTTTATTCAGTTACAAAAATGTTTTTACTTTTGTTGCAAAGAAGATTTAGCGTGGGTAGCAGGGTAGCAGTTAGTGGACATGAAAGCTATGGGGAAAAATCTGGCCATGCCCCTGCTTCTGCATTATTATGTAGCCATCAATATAATTTTGTGGAGGGTAAGTTAAAATTAAGGACTTTCCGTGGAGCTTAACGATTATTTCTTTTTAATCAATTTCGTTTTATTTATACAACGTGACATTTAGTATCCTCGAGGAGTTTTGCACTCTCTTGACTGATCAGCTCAGCTTCAGTAAGTGTTCTTTTACAATTGGAAGGAATGAGCTTTAGAAAAATATTGGAAATGAGAATGATATTTCAATGGTTATCCTGTAACTTACAGAGTGTGAGATTGAATCTGCCCTTATTGTTCATGCGAAGTGGTATCAAGGTCCCCTCGAACTCGTAGTCTCCACTAACAACTTTTTCCGGGAATGTCTGATCGTAGGTCAACTTCTGGTTTGCCAAGTCACTCCTGAAAAATGAAGTATTAACCAATAGCAGTGAATCCACTACTAGTTTTCACAGAGACAAATAAATATAATTTCGTATTGGTTAGCATTGATAGATTCAGGCTGCAAAACATTGTGACCTTTATATTGCTAAGGATGGTGAATGGTGACTTTAGGGAGAGAAGTGATAAAAGAGGTCTTCTGAAAGGATTCTAATAAAAGTCTATTGAAGAGTTTGAACTAGAGTTTTGTACTTTGCAGAAATCTTGGTATTGAGAGAGGAGGAGGAAATAGCATGCAGGTGTTTGGAGAATCATGATGGATAATTAGAGTGCGGAGTAAGGCAATGTTGCTCGTTGTCGCATTTGATTTATAACATGCATGCCGTGTAAATAGTAAGTGAGGCATGAGGACAGTTAGACGTCAGAATAAATGTAGGAGGACAGATTTCTTTCATATTCTTTTATATTTGCGATCTACCAGGCGTTCGTTAAGGCCGTTTTGCTCGGCGAATGATCTTGCGCATGATCATTCGAGCATTAATTCGCGAATTAATTTCAATGATGACCTGAAAAGTTCCCGTTTTACACGGCGAATTAATTCAGTGAATTTTCTGCGCAGACTGAGTGCGCAGTGGTATATCTATCGATTGTATATTTCGATTACGGGAATTTCCGACCATCATAGTTGTTTCGACAGACGGAGCAGACGGGAGTTTTGCTTAGTTTGTTTAGATCATGAATATTATTGATACCTACTTGGATATTCGTTTTTAGTATTATTAGGTTTAGATATTCGTTTAAATTATTCGATTGAACACTGAGTAACTGCAAAAGTTTAGTGAGTGACGTTATGCTATAGAAGGTGGACCGTGATGAGACAATTTTAGCGACCGCTGCTGCAGTGTTTATTAAGGCCGAATTACACGATGAAAGATTTTGTACAAATGTATGTACGTGAGATTGTACGTTTGTCTCAACGAAATTAGAACAGGCTCTATTTTCCGTTCAGGGATTGAGACAGACTTCCTTATATTTTAAAAATCTAAACATACTAGGTCCCTCAGAATGTGAAGCCTCTTTCCGGCTGAACAAGAATCCCGAAATTAGCTTCGAAAGTCTCCCAAGGAGGTTGATTGAAAATCCAGCAAATAGGCTGAAAATTTAAAAAAAATTGTAGCTACTGCCGTAAATGTTCGGGAGTGGGCAATGGGTGTATGGGAGTGGGTTGAAAATACAAGGATACTTCCTTGAATAGGATGGGCTTTGATTGGTTGTGGGTCTTTATCAAGGCCGTAAATAATGAACAGATTATTACTTTTTAATTATCAACGATGAAATCACTTACAATTTCCCAGGAGCCGCGTTCGAGTAATGACTTCTGTAACTCTATTTCTTGTTCAATAGTGAACATGATATAGGTAAAAAAGAGATGGTAACTGTTTCCGAGGTTATGTAAAAAACATTTGCTATGACTTTTTTGCGGAGCAACATATTATATTGAAGCAAAGCCTGTATCGTGGTGGAGAGGAAGATATTCCTGCACAAAATAATATCTCGTAATGATAACACTATTTCTCTTCCCACCTCATGTTTATTTCAATTGAAGGAATTTAACTTTTCACTCTTGGCGTGGAATTGCATACTTTCGGATGACAAATTTCATTACTCGAGCGCGGCTCCTGGGAAATTTTAAGTTAATACATCGTTTCTAATTAAAAAGTAATAATCCGTTCATCGTTTACGGCCTTGAGAAAGACCCACGACCAATCGAATCCCATCCTCTTAACGGAAGTATCCTTGTATTTTCAAAATCTAAACATATTAGGTCCGTCAGCATGTGTAGCCTCTTTTCGGCCAAACAAGAATCCCGAAATTGGCTTCGAAATTCTCCCAAGGGGATTGATTAAAAATATAGCTAATAGGCTGAAAATTTTTACAAATTGTTTCTTCTGCCGTAAATCTATGGGAGTGGACAATTTACAGTAATTCCGTAAAGTTTTCGAAAGAAAATAAATTCCGCAACCTTGGGATCATACTGCGCTCGTATCATGCGATCATTCACGCGATCATGCGATCAAAAATAGAACATATTCTAATTTGGATCGCATGATCATGCGCATAACCAAGAATTCGCCGAATTTTCCGTATTACACGAGGCATTAACGTTATGCGCATGATCATTCGAATGATCATTCGCAAGATCATTCGCCGTGTAAAACGGCCTAGATTAATTGATGCATTGAAAAGTCAGTGAGTTAAATATGAAATGGAGACCAATCTTAATATAACTATTGGAATCAGATTTATTTGGATAAAGAAAGATTTATTGACCTAAATAGGAGCGCAAAAACTGGAGCCGGTAAAGCATTTCAATTAGTGGGCTAGTGTGAAAGAAATGGTCTTTGCGGTAAAGATATTAGAAGGAGAATAGCGTTAGTAGTGGAGGGGTCTAAAATACGAGAGAATGAATGATGAAGATCCTCTATGAGAATGTAAAGAAAAATCTGGCGAAGTCTGATTTGGTGTATTGCGTTGCGTAGCGCAGAAACATCGACTCTGATAAAGGAGGATGGAAAGAGGTTGCAGATGTTTGAGATGTGGATGTAGAGGAGAAAGTAGAAAGCGCGATGGACGGAAACGAAGACGAATAAGAAACTGCAGGGCATAATGGGTGAGGAAGGAAAACTGCTGAAGAAGATGTGGAGGAGGTAGAGTAAATGGTGGGTAGGTGGAGGTAAAGTAAGATATGTATGACATAAGTCCGGGCTGACGAAGCAGATTATATAAATGACAGCTTTTTTGCAACAAATAGACGAGAAAACGGCAATATTTATGCAACGGTGATTACAAAAGAATGCGTCGATTTCAAAGATATGTATTTTTCAAATGGTACGAGCTACAGAGCAGCGCGAGCGCTCTTAAAATGACCGATACATTCTCTAGTTTTGTAGAAAGAAATAACATTACAAATGTTCAATATGTCCTCGTTGAGTAACCCGAACAATATCAAGTCGATATTCAAATTCCTCCCACACTCTATGAAGCATGTCAGCAGTTACTGTCTTCACAGCCAAAGTTATGCGTGATTTTAATGCCTCGCTGTTAGTAGACATTGATTAAGATTGGCTTTTTTCTCTACTGGAAGCAGATTCCAATGATTGTATGTTTCAGCAAGATGTGGGAGATATGGCACCTCTCAGTTCGTGCTCATCTTAATGAGACCTACCCACAAAGATGGATTGGTCGATCTGCAAAGCGAGACCTTGCCCTTCATCTGTAGCCTCCGAGGTCACCTGATCTCACACTATGTGATTTTTTTGTGGGGATATGTCAAGGGTCAATTCTTTATGCCATTATTGCCTACTAACAGCGAGGAATTGAAAGCACGCATAACTGTGGCTGTGAAGACAGTAACTGCTGACATGCTTCACAGAGTGTGGAAAGAATTTGAATATCGAATTGATATTGTTCGGGCTACTCAACGAGGACATATTGAACATTTGTAATGTTATTTTTTTCAGCAAAACTAGAGAATATATCGGTCATTTTAAGAGACCGCGCATCTCTGTAGCTCGTACCATTTGAAAAATACAGATCTTTGAAACCGACACATTCTTTTGTATACTTCATATTCATTTAAACTTTACTAAGTCGGTTGAAAACTACTATTACCAATAACATGTGGTGAGGTATACGTAGAAATTCATTGACAAATTTTACAAGGTTATTGATTTGATTGATTACGAGTGAAAGGATGCAAGCGCTGAGGATAAATCTGCGAGACATTTAAATGTGTCTTGATGCAAGTAACCATTTGGCATAGAGAAAATGAGTAAAATTATATGTTTTTTTTAGAGTAAACATATTCTTGGGAGGCGAAGGGGTGCGAATACCCTCTTCTGCTCTTCAAGTATATCAATTCAGATCTTCTGATTTAACCAGGTCTTAATCAACCTCTAGAAGTCGATGGTATAAATAACCCGATAAAAGAGGATGAAATTGAAAACAAGGCGAAATAGGCGTATGGGTGAAAATAATTTATTTATTTATAATCAAATTATATGAATTTAGAAATTTAAAAATGCAATTTTCCGCAGAAAAAGATTTATTCAACCTGGGTTTCGATGCACTGCATGTCGAATAAATCTTTGGATGTGGTAAATTGCATTTTTTAAATTCTACATTATTTGAAATTAAACAACATCACGTCTGATGCCTCCCTTTTTGTTTTTAATTATATGAAGACCAGTTATGGCGTTAGGGCTCCAGCCTGTTAAGCTTGAATGAAATTGTGATAAAACTAAATTGTGTTCAATCAAAATATTCGATAAGCTTAGCCTTGGCTCCATTGCATAATGAATAGCTTTATTCCTCACAGATGTGTCAAGGATATAGGCTGATTCATATATATGTATCAGTTATAGTATCTATTCCCCAATTACATGTAGGTAGTCGATTCGTTACCTATAGCGATGTAGGTTAATAATTTGCCTGGTATCAGAGGCAAACCAGGGTATCAGGTACTTTTCTATACAATTAAATTTTGATTGTTTTCTTCTTAATTTACGTGACATAGAAGGATCTCCTCACAGCATGAAGCACCTTTAGAAAAGCGAGAGGCAAAACAAGACTAACTTGAATCGAGTCACTGTAGAAAACCTCCACCCGCTCTCCACGACGTTCGTAAGCTTCAGCTTGTATTGCATGAGCGGCCCAGATCTCTTGTGGACCACTTCCTTGGCGTAGAATGGGTCAAAGGGAGGCAGCTGATACTCCGGAACGCCTGATGAATATAAATAAACAACACGTTATCATCGAAGCGTTTCAACGAGTCAGAGTTTACTCGTTCAATGGGTGCCAAAGAATACATCTCGGAGTAACACTTGTTAACTATTACTTTTAAGATTTATCGGTTTTCTATCAACAATGAAGTATGAGTATAATTTTTAAACTTCGATACTTATCTGTTTTTATAAAGTCATTTATCTTTAAATTACTTTTGCATGGCCACGTTTTTATTTTCAAATAATGTTAGTAGAAACAACGGCTTTGAAGAAACATTTACATCCAAGAGGGTAAATCAGCATCCATTTTTAAGGTTTTTTCGTTGACGTAGGTTTAATCTCGAATAATTGCTTTGTGTGAGCCATTTACTTTGTAAAATATCATTTATTTACCTCAAACGACAGTTTTTCTGCGAATTTTTGTCTGAGCATGCCTGCTTTTATCGGATGATCTTTTAAATAAGCGGGCGCTCAACTAGTTTCAATGCTCCCAAAAAGTTAATCATTGTCTATGGGTAATGAGCCCTATTTGTGTAATATCCGAATTTAGGATCCAACTTAGGATTTAAATTTAAAAATAAATTCGACTCAATTGCAAATGAAATAAATTCCTTGGAATTTTATAAATTTTGTAATTTATATGTTTCCTAGTAAAAATATATTAATCTGGCTTTATTAATTAAAGCTGGCCTGATTCTTACCTGGGACTTGTTTGTTAATTAATTAACTTTGTCGTCTCAACATTATAACTCCAAGCTGATGCTATATAAATTAAATGTATTTTGAAGAGTCATTTCAGGGCCCACCTTGAGGTACCAGGTGACTATTTTTCACCCCCATCAAAATATGCTATTCGGTAAACTTATGCATGCTAAATTAGAAACTGCAAGTAAAACCACTGTCAAATTTTGCTCGGCTGCTTTAAAACCAAAAGAGTTTGATTAATAGTATTTTCAGCATTATATTACTTACCGACTGGCATCAGAAATGATGCTGCATTGATTCCTTTCCTAATGCAGTCATCCATGTCTTCTGTCCCAGGGTGGCAATTTGCGAAAAAATTCTCTGAAAAGAGGAAGCGCATATTTATTTAAGCTTCATATTTATCATTTAAATTACATTAATACGAAGTGAGACCAAAAAAACATATAGTTCTATGCTGCATGTTAAAGTTCGTTTATGCTATTACTCAAGGTCCTAATCATCATTTTCCTTCTTTTCGTTAATACTTTCGTTGTCTACGATGCGATATCCTTTACGATACGATATCCTTTACGTTACGATATCCTTCCTTACGATATCCTTCCTCGTGATATAACGACGCTTTTTATCAAGTTTGACCATAGCACGATTAACTTCATCATTTCGTTTTATTAAAAAATAAAGAAGTGTCAGAAACTGCTTTTTTATGTTTATTTTACTTTTGTAATTTACCCACATCACCTTTCTATCAATCCTGTTCCTGCAGATACCATAATGCTCCAACAATGAGGGCTTATTATGGCAAAACATATGCAATCAACGTGACTCTCCTCTTAGACCACGCTCTGATAATTTAACGAGAAGCAGTGAAACAGAAAACGTGTGTATAACATATACAGTTTTAGAAAGTGTTTTTGCGATCAACTTCGCACACCCTCTCGGACGTGGAATAAATTGTGCGGGTATTCCTTTAAACGTCATATAGCTTATATAAGCCTTGGTGAAGGAACTGGAAATTTAAGAATCCCCATTAATCGATTCTCCGAAATAGGAAATCACTCTTGACGATGATTGCAGCATAAAATATAAAATGTAACCGTGAGGAATATAGCCTTTTCAATATGATTTCCTTTCAATATATCATTCAAACATTTTCTTGCGTTTTTCAGAGTCAATATTGAGGAAGACGTCTTTCTACGCCAATTGAGCGTAGAAACAGGAATTAATTTCACGACTATAAGGTAGTTGAGAATAATTTAGAATGAAATCAATCGTGAAAATGGAAGTGCTTTTCAAAACCAAAAAGTATGTTAGTAGTTCTAAATTTAGAGAAACGCATTAACTCCTGAATATAAGATAAAAATAGTGGCCTAGTTATTGAAAAAACGATTTGTAGCTAACTACTTTATGGCCACTTCCTAAAAAAGGAGCTGCTTCTCTACTGCTTAAAAATTTTAAAAAGTATCGGCTACACTACGCAGCTACTCAATTATAAGATTTTCTGTTAAGATACTGTCTAGTTTCTCAAATGCAAATTTGACCACTATCTTAAGAGGGAATGGAATATGCCAAGACAAAATAGAATATTTATCCATAAATCACATATATCCATAAAAATTGTCTTTTACCCGGCTCAGCATGCTTACATCAACAAATGTTAAGATATTACATGCTTACTAAAACTAAACTAAAACTTTGCTCACCCTAGTGACTGATCACTGATCTAATCAAGTTGTATACTTTATTAATTAGTGAGGACCACATTAACCCCTGTCATGAGCCTGTTTCATGTACATGGTATTTTTCACTGTTGGCAGAATATTTTATGTGCATATTTAGGTTCTGTTTTAATTGTCTGTAAAAATCAATCATGCAGTTTCTATATTCCTTGATAGCAATAAACAGTGAGAAATGTAATGTCAACTGACAATCGTGCAGTTTGATGCTCTTTTGTGATGAAGTTATTGTGGCTATGTATAGGAAATTTTCTTAGTTAATATAAATGTCTATCTAACAACAATTTGAATGTGACTGTTTGCAAAATGGATTTAGTGATTAGCTTGTGTCCTTTGTCCTTACATTTGGACTTCAGTCACATCCTTTGTCCGTACAATTGCTTGAGAACATGCACCAATAAAAGAGTAGGTTTTGTTAAAAAATTACAAGGTAATACAAGCGAAAGAATTATTTATCTTAATTACATGGATATTGGTGGTTTATATTTTGTTGTTAACCTTCATTATCGTGTTTGTAGTCCTTAAGATGGAAGTAATTAAATTCCGAAACGTCGACAAGGAATAACTTAGTTTGATTTTCAACCTACCCTCGATATACTTTTATCGTTGAATATCCGAGGCCAAGACGCAAAGCACTGATCATATTATAATCATATCCTAGCAGATTTAATTGGAAATTTTGTGAAAAATTCAGCCTTGAGGGGAAGTGCATGGATAATTACCCTTAAAGTTAGCGGCGTGTGACTGGATGCTATTATGACACATCCAAGGAACTTTAAATTTCTCAAATTACGTTATTCTATCGGAAAATCTGGGTGGCGAATGAGTTGGGCGTGGCATGTTAATTAGAACCATTGTACCCGTCATCCGTGAGTTTCGGAGAAAATGTCCAAGATTCCCTTTCACCCGGAAAAAAAGTGAGGTTCGAGGTAAGAATGAAGGGGAAAATGGGTCCGTATTTGCTTGATTTAGATTGCTAAGCAACAGTCAATCACTTTACAATTCGAGTTCGACGAGCATGAAAGTTGCAAGACAGGACAACTGAACGCTACGACTGTTTTTTTTTAAGCTTTTAGTACCTCCTCCCTTACTTTTAGAAACTAAAGGTAAGCATTCATAATGTAATTATTTTCAACGTGCAGCAAAACTTTCCCTTTCTGCTTGCGTAAGTGTGATTAATGGCGATAAGAGCATTTTGTCTGAGATCTGAAGTCTGAAGTCTTAAGGAGTCCATTGCCTTATGACTGCAACAAGATATTGCTTCATCTAATTTTTATTACAAACATGTCAAAATTCCTTGCTACGAAAGTTTAGTGGCACTATACGTAAAGAGTATTTTATGCCGTTGATGCTGCTGATTTTACGCCCTTCAACTGTAGATGCTGCTTAAGGGAATCAGTAGATATAGCAACTCATAGGGAATGCTGACTGATCGTTTTTGGAGAAATGTTTCACCAATTGGCATTTTCGAAGAAATTGCTTAAGCATGGATTGCATCTTTGTTAAAGTGAACCATAAACAGCTGTGGTTATGAAAGAATATGTTACCGTACAAATTATTTGGCACCAAATGAGAGTGATATACCGAAAGGTTATTGCTGTTGAGGTCCCAAAATTATTCATCAATGGCATACCAAAATAATAATATCGAAATAAAGTTTTAATAAATAGTGAACCAGGAAGCATGGAGCGTTCAAATGACATCAAAAGGAAATCTACTGACTTCGGTTTAACCGCAATGTCCTTTAGGACGAAAATGTTTTATTCAGAGTTGCAGGGTTTAAACCGGAACTGGATGAAATCCGTACATTGATAACCTGTATATAGAGTTGATTGTTTACGTAGCAAGCTTATTTAACTGTGTAAACTAATTGATGATTTCATCATGACATTCAAAAGTAAACTAACTACCATTATACCCGGGTATGTAGCATTTGGCACTTGTATTACTTCTCCAACATTTTTAGAAATAATTATTTAAAATTCCCATATTCAATTAAATTACATAAACTTGTGTCTGCCAATCATTGCCTGCCTATTTTGCAAAATGAATCGATTAAAACGATAAGTCTAATAAGAAGTATCTTCCTGTTGGTTTGAAATGCATTTCCTTAAACAGTAAGCTTTAACTTTTACATGTAGCTCTCGGTACCTTAAGTATAAGTGGCATATAAAAAGTATGATGAATATACTTACTCAGTGCTGGTGTATCGAAGTCCTGGGCATTGGCTCCCAGAAGCAAGAGGAAGAGTAGTATTAAGGCACCCTCCATGATTCAATAGAGTTAGAGCTGGTGGGAATTATGGCTGGCCTGTAAGGAAAGAATCATTTAGCATTATTCAAGGGAAATAACGGATCAAAGGTAGCGTTGGGGGACAATAGCGTCTCGTGAAGCTGGTTGAAAAAATCGGCATTTTAAATCCAAGGGTTGCGATGGCATATTAATTGTTCAAGGTGATAAAAATTGTATTTATTATTTTCCAAAAATCACGGTCAAAATTAATTTACACTCTCTTATGAATAAATAAATGAATGGCCACTAATTTTTTTGTCCTGATAAACTAACTGATGCGAAAATAAATAGCTTTGACCTCAAAATTGGATTATGTATTTAATTCAAGGGATGGGAAAAATTTTCATCCCCAGAGAAGACAATTTTCCTTTTAACATTATTTAGTGTTTCGTATAGACACTTTCACAGTAGTTGGCCAAACAGAAAATTGACGAAGAGATTGGAAAGTATGTACAATTGTACATGGTTGCCTGATTTGAGAATGAGAACAAATAGTATAAAATGAGCATTACGTAAGAAAAACGTTACTTAAGATCGCTGTAAGCATGTTTTGTATGTAGAAATATGGGAAAAGGCATCAGTCGATTGCTAAATGTACTCACACTTCATACAGTAAAAATTATCTTTTCCACCCCGGTATTTCATAACAGATCATCGTTTCGATAGATCCCCCCAAGATTTGCACATTGATTATGTGAGTAATTCTCATAACAGCTAAGCCCTTTTTCAACTTCCAGTGTGAAAAACAATAAAGATTTTGATTGCCATAAATGGCATTTAAAAAGTTTAGCGTGACTTGTTATTTAAGAATGAATATATTCATGATCTTTATTCAAATAAAATTTTCCTGATATTGTCATTACTTTTTTTGTTGTGGCATATATGTTTCTTTGTCTGCTCAGCATTCAGAAAGAAGTTGTGTGCTTCGTTTTTATGATTCGCCCCTATTTTTATTAACTTTTGGTTCTCGTTCATGTACTTACAAATTTAGTCAAAGGCTCATACTTTTTTCTTTCAACAATTATTATGATGTACCTAAATATAAAACTAGGGCTGTTATCCTGAATGGTCTTCTCCGTTTGATTTAACTGAAACACCCATGGTTACGGGACTCTAAAAAGTACAAATATATCTATCAACCACCTGCATAAACTTAAGGAATTCCCACTGATCGACATTTCTCTCTGCGAAGAATCATAACTACATCGAAACTAAAAAGCTGAGATCTAAGACAAATTTCCCGAAATATTATGAATGGCATTTCGCCTTTTTGGAGGTCATTGAGGCTTACTTTCCAGGCAATACGAAAGCCTCGATGTAGGTCTCTATTCTTTTATTGCAAAAAGCAAAGGTATCTCTGAAAAACTTTCTTCTAATCGTAGGTTCAGAAAGTCTCCTCTAAATTGTTAATTTGAAACAAATGATAAATCACACATTTTCGTTTGCATCGTTTAACAAAGAATACTGCTGTCACTGATGGAATGCTGTATCAAATGCGAAACAAAAGTAAAACACTAAATATGCGGAGCAGTTTTGAATATATTTTTGAATATTTTTTTTTCAGCCAGAGCACTGCAGCGCCGTTTTCATTGAGTGAAAGAACATATATCCAGTAGTTCTTCCCTAATTTTTCAAATGCAAAGATTAATTGGTGACTTCATTTTTAAAAATTATTTTTATTTATTTATTTGACAACACCCCCGAAAACAGCCACTCATTGGGCCTTTACATCGGGTGTATTAACAATTCATAATTGACAATCACAACCACCCATGCCCTGGATGGGAAAAACCTACCCAGGCGGGACACGAACCCGCGACCTTCGGCTTGGCAGGCGAGGGCTTTACCCCGCCGCGCCGCCACCGAGGCCGGCAAATCTTCGTTTTAATATCGATATCTTAAAGTCAATGAAATGACATTTGTAAGTAAAAAATATACAAATCCTATTTTTCTACTTCACTCATTTTTGCTTTGAGCCCATGTACAATTGTACATACTTTCGAGATAAATCAACGAATATTTTATAGTAGTATATTTCCGTTGACGTTATTAAATAAGAGGATAAGTTTTTTTCTCAATAGTCTGAACTCACCCAGTAACGGATGAGGAGGTAAGAATTATAGAGAAGAAGAGTAGTGGTGGTGCCGAGGAGGGCGGGAAGTGAAAGTAGGTCGCTGGACTAGGATTGGGAGACTTCAACGCTTGGTGGACGGGAGACGGCCGGAGAGTTTAACGCCTGCTTAAAGTTTTCCGGCTCGGTCCTCTGTGAATGTGGGTGGGAAGCATGGGTGGTATTCTCACCGGGTGGTTGCCCCTCCGCGCTGTTACCTTGACCCAAAGGGAGAGGCAGACTTTTTTATTTCACCGATCCACTGTGAGAACGTCGAAATGCCACCACTCACCCCCCAGACGTAATTATCTCAACGTAAGCATCTAGAAAAAACTGGAGGGTAAACGTCGTGGCACCTGCGATGACCAAATCATGAAAGTTCAAAAATACAAACTTTCCTTGTAGGTCACGGTAGCCTGATGTACCGACTGGCAGGCCAAAGGTCGGGTGTTCGAGTTTTATCTCGGGGATGGTTATGTGTGTTTGTATTTAGTATTATAATGTCTTCATTAATCATAATTTTCGCCAATTAAGGTCATTTGATGTATTTTGACAAAAATACACCACCATAAGGTAATATATTTTGTGATAAATAAGTAATTTCAACTTCGAATTAATTTCAAAATACTGCAATGAAATTCCTACCGCATGATGTACCTTTGAACGAATATTAATTGTTATTCATATATTGATTTGAGGACTTATTCTGGGAAATCACGCAAAAAAATCATAGCAAAGAACTAATTCAAATGGGATATTTAATTTATTTATTGACTGAGACTGTAATTCTCGGATTCCTCTGATAATGCAGAGACCAATCCAATTTTACTCGGATTGGATCATAAATTACCTTTTAGTAAGATATTGCTGATTTTTTTAATGTCACGACTTTTAAGTGCTCGAAAATATTTTTTAGTTCTCTTTTGAACTTACTATACATATGTATCTGTAGCTGGTTACAGCTATTACAACACTAAGTCTCATTGCGTACTAAAAACGCAAAAACTATCTTGTATATGCCAATGTGGGAAATATTTTACTTGAGTATGCTCCGCAATCCAGGAAGAAAATCCTAGTGCAACTGATTTCAACCACGGTCGGTAACGTGTAGGAATCGATTTTTAGGTGGAATCTCTCGGCTACCCACTGAACTGTCCTACTCAAGAACTCAATTTATTTTCGCCTAAAACTGTTATCACGCAATCAATTTTGGAGAACTTAATTGTTGTGCAAGGTTCCGCTTTTTTTTTAACATGATACCTTTTCAATATTTCATTGAAAATGCTTTCCTTGAAATAATTTCACTAAAACTGCTGCTAAGCTAAAATGACTTTATAGGCTCAATACTATTTCACTAGAGCAACTACTCTTTGATCCAATGCCTATTCTATACCTATATCGGGAACTTAATCAGGTTACCCCACGTCAGATTACAGGAGTTACTACAGTACTAGTACGTAAAAAAAGCCAAGATATTTAGGTTCTGGCTTTCCTCAGGCGCGCTTTTAACCAGGTAAGCAGGCCATTTTATGACTTCATGTCTCTGTAAAACTAAATTCTCTTTTGCATTCACTCAAACATTTTTGCTAGAGGTAAAATGATAAGTTATGTTCAACAGTTGGATAAGTCAAGTGATTGAATTAAGTGATTTATTTAATAATCAGTGATAATCAGTATTGCATAAAATTAATAATGAAGTGATTTGTATGCATTAAAATGTAGGTATTTATTAATTAAAGGCATTTCATTTTCTCGCAAACCAAAGTTCTGAACACAAAATAGAAAGGACAAAAAGGTTTTTTTTAGATAACTAAGAAGCGTTAATAGCAGAAACTAAGATTTCATTCAAGCAATAAAATTTGAATATGCCTATTTAATAAAGTATGGCTTTGATATGACCTCGAAATGAAAATTCTTTTTCTTATGACACCTTTCAAAAAACTTCGACTTCTTCTTTTCAGCTCGGGAAAATTAAAACTCAAAAATTAGGTAGTTAAAAATCTTATGGATAATGATTGGGGATATATTTATTATTTTTATTCAGAGGGGAAAAACCCGCCCTAGAGATCTGCCAGCGTTTTTCACGATAGAGGCTATCTTTATCTTCTGCTGCTGTATATCAATGGATGCTCGTTGAGCCTTGAAGCTCCAGTTTCCCTAAAAAAATAAACCAAACATTTCTTGACCTTGGTCATTGTTTTTGAATTAGGTTCAGGAAGAACGTTAATTTTAACGGAACCTCATCATTGGTTCGTGGGAGACAATATGCTAAACCTATGCTAAGCAAATGCTAGCAAAAAAAGCAATGCTAGGCAAATGCTAAACCTATTCACCCAGTGGTTTCGTAACTACATGTTATCTTAAACATTCTGTGGTGTAAGCCAAGATTATAAAGAAAAACAGGTCAATATTTTCGTGCATTGTGACGAAAGCTATCTTGGAAGTATTTTTTTCGTCAATTTTATCACCAAATGTATAAAATAATAAAATATATTTATCCCGTGCTAGAACTTTTCTGGATACCTTTAGCTCTGTGGGTGTGAACTATGTGGGTGTACCTTCTCTGTTGAGGAAGTTTCAAAAATTTCATTAAAACTAAATGCGGAGGAATGCCAATATTTACTATAACTTGGTAAAAATAAACCATGAAATTGTGCTCAAACTTAGTTAAATAGTTTTTGGTTACCTATTGGCCGCTAAAAAATGTTTTTTAAAATAAAATATACAGAGATTCATGTTAAAAAACATTTCTTGACCAAATACATAATTTTTTTTATTTGGAATTTTGGTCAAAAGTGAAGGCTCAGAATTTTGTACATAGTTCAGTCACTATAGTTTATTAGCATCATTAGGACTTGGGGAAAGGTGAATAGATGCTACCTCAGTGATCATGGTGAACTCCGTTGTCTCGGGCGTGACTTGGTGGAATTTGATTAACATTGTAAATGAAAAGTCTATCATAGTTTTTCCACGTAAATTTATTAAAGCAATACGACCTAGGTTTCGACGAAGCTCGTTATCATCAGGTGATATATGTAACTAAGGTATACTTTTCATTTACTATCACGGTGAAGCCTATGTATTAATCAAACCATAATTCCAATAATCAGGCTTCAACATGATCGATGAAGTATGTATCAATTACCCAAGTTTTTTTGAAGTCCTGATAATGTTGATAAGTTATAGCGAAAAGTTTTCTACGAAATACTGAGTTCCTACTTTTGACAAAAACTCAAGATTGAAAGAAGAATACATTTTTAGCAATTTTAATTTAAACTTCAACTCCGAAAACTCAAAAAAATACTTTCATTTAGGTAGACGCTAACTTCGTTGTTAGTCATTACATCGCGTTATGAGGTACTGAAATTGTTTCTCGGAATAATCCCGTAGACAAACAATAAATGTGAGAAATCGAACGAGATAAGATTCAAAAGCCTATTTCCAGATAATATGAGAAGATATAGCGCAATGATAATGCCATTGCTCAACGGAGGACTTCTCGAAGTTTCTCTATGTGGCGAAATATGAAGCCAGGAGCCTTAAAAAATTGGATCCAAATCGCTGAGTAGAAATTACTAATAGTAGTTACAAACAACTGTCTCAGCCTAATGTGCACCATTAACTAGGGGTCACACCTTACTCAATCAAATGTGAATTTTGTGTTTTACTTAATTACAAACCTAAATGATATGTATGTTCAAATTTAATTGTTTATTTGTGATGAATGCTTCGCTATTTAGTTTGCGATGAGTTGAGTAGAACGTACTTGCTTAACATCATGTTTATTGAATGATTAAAATGTTGCCATGGTTAATTTTCTGATTGTGGTTCTATAGCAAGACAGTAGTTTATTGAAATTGTATAATTGAATAGATTATAAACTTATTGTTCTAGGAAAGAATGTCCTATGGAACATGCAATTGATAAAGAAAAAGAATCTTTGTGGAATAGAAAAATTTACAAGTCATCTTGCTTAAACCACATTAAATTAAAAACAACTTCAAATATTATTGCAATACAAATTAATGTGAGAACAAATAAAGTGGCAGATTTTACAAAGAAAATTATCAAGTTAAGTTGATATCTATATTAAGTACGAAATTACAAAAACATTTTAATGAAATTTAAATGACATTATTTGAAAGAAAAAAGTGTTCTGAAATATCTTCCAAACCCTTAAATCAATTAATTGTTGAAAACAATATCCTAATAGATGTTAAAAGGTAATATTTACACATAAAAATATTCTTCAAGAGTATGATACTTTAATGATTAATTACAAGCGGTTCAACATAACCTAATATGGAGTTATACGGTCATACCTATATTCATTATGTAGGTATCCCACATCGAAGTTAAACATAATTTGTAATGTTTTAGGAAATTCACCTGTAAAGTCAGCAGGTACTGACAATGAGTACAAAAATCAATCAATGCAAGGACAGTTGAGGTAAACAATCAATCACCATAACATTTATCAACCAGATATACAAACATTTTGTATTAGAATTGGTGAAAAATTTTAGCATTCAATTTATAACCAGGAATATCATTCCATACCCTTATACATGAATTAAGAGTGGATAATTGATACGCAGTTGTTCTACACTAAGGAACTTTGAATCGTTTTCAGGACTCAAACAGGTCTATTTGATATATCACTAAGGTTGCCTTGAAACCTTGCTGGTCTAATTCCTTGTAGACCAACTCTAGCGTTTTGTGAAAGTATCAAGGCAAAAAGTGAGCTTGTCAAAAAAAGACAAGCCGAGCATTTTCGTTGTGTCAACGGAGACAGTGGTCGGAGCAGAATTTATTCACTGAAAATGATAGTAAAAAAATACACTGATGACATATATCAATGGACCCGGATTTCTAGGTACTCTATTGCGAATCGTCTGAGATGAGTCCAAACCAATACATACGCAACATCTATGAAAGAATGAATCAATGACTTGGATGAACCTGATTATGTGACACTATATATTTTGGAACTTTTTACTCTTTAATATATTGATATTCGATGTCAAAATTATCGCCGTGATTAGTTTCCATCCTGCATCCTAAAGGCGCTGAGGTACAAATCGTAACTTAGTCTCCTTATCTTTTTTCTCCAGTATTCTCTATCGTTTGATAAAACGTATTAGTCAATTCCAGTTCCATAAGAGAAATACAACAACCGTTTTATCTACACTCTCCTATCTCTACTTTCCATTAAATCTGATCATATAGCAGTATTTTTTGGACACGGCATTCAGCCATATTCTGTAAAATGCCCTGTCAGCTGCAATATTCTCATTTTCTTCTACTTGTCAGATCGGGCTCCTTCTACATTTCCTTAGATATGATTTCTCCACACTCCTCCTTTAGTAATGGGGCTATTAGATTTTCCTGAAGATCATTTTTTCAAAAATATTTATTATACTTTCATCCTGACGGATTCCTGACTAGAGGCCTCTCACGTCCCACGAGGACTGAATGGATCGAAGTTTTTTTTTGTTAATTTGCATTAATTCGGCCATCCTGTGGATTTTTTTCGCCTCTTTTGTGATTTAAGGGCTATGTTGAACTGTACTCACCATTCCAGGTTTGAATCCTCGATTAGCGTTCGTTTTTTCTGTAATTGATGCAAGCCCGTGTCTGCATATTGCCACAGTGCCATATTTAGGTGTTCAAATTGAGCAAGTACCTACTTTTCACGAAAACTCGCGCAAAAAAGGTGCGCGTCTTATGCGTGGAAAAGTGTGAGACTGTGCCTGGTTCGGCCTCGCGCTCGGCATTTACTCTTCTCCCCTTTTTAAGAAAAGGAGGCAGCTCTCCTGGATACGGTGTGAGATGCTTAAGGTGGTTTGAGCGAGATAGTTCCCTAGTCATAATGGAGACCATATTCGAATTTTATTTTTTAATTTCAGCATTTGTAGGAAGTATGAAAAAAATACTGTACTATTAATGGCGCAAAAATATAGCTGTATATGTCAAACAATCACAGTAATGAAATGGATATCACCGCATAAGTCTCTATTTTGAATAATTTGTTCACGCCGTACGGTGAAAAAGCCTACATAGCATATGTTTTTAGCGATTCTGTAATAGTTACTGTGGTGAGTAATTAAATTATAATTTATAAATATTTAATAAAACATAAAAACTACACATTTTTAGTTTTTTTGACGAAATCTAGGAGTTATAAATTCCTAATTTTTCAATCATCTCCCTCTGGAGCGCATAGCCGTAATCAATCCCATGTAAAACACCTTTTATTTGTAGTCAACTTTCTCGAAAAGTAGTTTTGCAAGGGGTCAGTGTTTTGATATAACTGTAAATATGAGAGTTTTTTATTTTAAAACGAGGCCATAATCACCAAATTCTAGGTGAAATAATATTTCACTCAAACTACCTTAAATATAACAAACCAGCAAAGATAATTTTTCAAGGATGGTTAATGGACACTCATGTCTATGCCGGGTGCTCGGCTCAATATAACATACTGGATCACGTGTAGAAAAAAACAGGGTTATTCTACGTTATTGTCATTCGCGTTTCTTTTCATTCCAACCTATACCGCCTCCTAAATTTTCACTACGCGCGAGAAAATATTTTGTTCTTTTCTCTGTAAAATTTAGGGCGGCGGTCTTTGACAATAGTGATTTGGGAAACCCAGAAATATGCTATTTATTGCACAGGTTGCATGCTTAGACAAAATTTGGTTGCAATGCATACTTTATTAGTTTAAATACATCATCTACAACTTTTGGGAAACGCAGGGGAGGTTGTGCAGCCGGCGAGAGAAATGCGCCAGACCGCTGAGTCATCCGGGATAATTTTAAAATTCGGTTCACGAGAAGCGGTTACGCAGCATTCTCGAAGAAGTTTCCAACCGAAGGCGGGTTGGACGTTCACAGAACGCGAGCAGCATCATTTAAAGGCCACGCGGTGGAATGGTGAAAACGAATGACCACGCCCCCTTTGACAAGCTTTTCACTTCTTGTGGCAACGAGTACGCGTCAATCATATAAAAAAACTAAGGAATACATAGAAACAACGTAAGAAAATTAAATTGTCGTAAAGCATTCGCCATACTTACTACTTATTCTTCGAAATACACTTAGCATGCACGATAAGTGAGCACACGCAATTTGCACTTCATGTGTTTACTTTTCGTGGGAAAGGTTGAAATATCGTAAAATTTCGTTTCCTATGAACTTAAATTATATATATATATAAAACTTCCAGGAGAATCACTCGGGTGATAAATATACAATATGCCAAGAGGGTGGCCGATAAAAATATACACACGGAAAAAAGAACACTTACAAATAAAAACTTCCGATATTTCGGTGAAGATATTAGCTCCACCTTTCTCTAGGAGAAGAGTAGGTTTCTTGATTGTTAACCTTATTGAAAAATTGATTGTTAACCTTATAATTTTTTTTAGCCCTGAAGATGAAATAATGACATTCCGAAACGTCGGCAAAGAATACAGTTTTTTTCTTTTAATCTGTCTTCGTTAAACAACTTTCAATAAAAAATAAAGTCGATTTGTTGATTAATGATATGAAATAATATCCTCCATGACACGCTAAAACTTTAAAGATTGGACTTCTAATGTAACATTAACGTCGAGTGTTGGCTCTGAGTCTCTGGCTTCTCCCAAGCTTGTTTTTCATCAGCTGCTTTACCTTCCCTGTTTCGTGTTATTGTTTTTAGCGATAATAAATGCAATGTTTACACTCTAAGACCTGATTTTTTCAAATGATCGTGCAATTTTTATTTAAATGTTTAATCTCAATTTCAATAAGCAGTGTTTATTTTCAATTTTCGCATTTCAATACACAAACTGAGGACTAATGGAAGCGCATTTTAATACTACGACCGCCGAATGAACAACAAAAAATATCATAGAATAAATCGTTGGCTTCAAATATTATTATTTATTGCCTATTTAAGCTGTATGATAAGATGTATTCAATGTAATTAAGCTTTTTAACTAATTTTCAGCGGGGGTAAATGATAGCAAATGTTTTAACTTGGTCAATGGTTTGGTTAAACTTTGCATAAAATTTTTTCTATTTACTTTAAGTAAAAATGTTTAACAAAATACCAAAATTTGATTTGTTCACAGAATCTATTTCATAGGTAAAAAAATGCTATGTCAGACCAAGATTTGACTTGTTCAAATTTATTCTATTTTTGTTTCAAAATATGTGTAACCATATGTTAATTTTTACCAATTAACTTTTTAACCAATTTTAAGTGGGGGAAATGATAAAAAAATGTTTTGACTTTGTCAATGGTTTAATTAAACTTAGCATACATTTTTTTCTATTTATTTCATAAGTAAAAACTTAAAATGACCATAATTTTCTTGTTCAAAGCTATTCTATTTTTGTTTCAAAATGGGTGTAACCATGAGTAATGATAAACTAAGAAGTGAGCTCTTACGGCTAACTGTATACATTAAAAGCCTCCAATAGCCGTTGACGTTTACCTTTCTTGAAGAAGGGATTGAAATGGCTGCGGTTGACAGAACACTATCGTGTGGAGTGAGTTAGTCATGAATATAGAATACTGGATGGGAATCAATCTGTTGTCGAAATTTCCGCAGGCTATGCTACCGCGACTGGGGCGATGGCAGAGCTGTAAACAAACGGGCATTGGTAGAACTATTAGCGGCGGTTTATACTGGCCACAGAGCGAGTACTAAGGGTTATGTTCATGATTAATCGGGTAAATGAATTAGTATCGCTTCAGGAAGTATATATTGATTAAATTTAAATAGGATTAAGTACAGATGTCTGTTTATTCATTTAAAAGGCCTTAAATTCATAAATTAATTTTTATAAAAAACCGCTGTAGAAATCCGGGAATTCCATTATGAACAGGGTTCTTTCCTTTGCAAAAATTGCAATTACAAATTACCTACCTGTTTTCCTACTGATCCAGCAAGAAGAAAGGTAAGGGTATTGAACTGCCGGCTGGACAAGTGGAAACCTATGTTCTTCATGCCTATGTTTGCCGTGTTACCTATCAATAATCGGAGTCTGAGGTAATTTCACTATTTTTATTGAGTCGAATGGAAGTCCGGTTGTCTAAAAATATTCCCAAGTAGCACGTATGTATTCCCAAGTAGTATGTATTGTCCTCGCAAATATTATTCTTTCATCTTACGTATTAAGTGAGATATCCGTGGTTCTTTTAACCTGTCAGCCATTCATTTACATAGAAAATTTGAATACCCACTGCGATCTGGATTCAATATGGTTGATTACATTACTTAAGTGCGTGTCATCACCTGGGGTATAGCGACCTTGCACAACATTAGCGACGCTAACGCTACCTACCAACTACCCACAGTTAGAAAATGAAACTTCTATAGGGTGCGGAATTTACCGACAACAACGCTTACGGGGGATTTGAACGGGATATCCATCCAGTATATATATTCATGGAGTTAGTACAGACTCGGTATTTAGTGAGTGTGCCTTATTGTTGAGGTTATCCCTGGTGCAGAATAATCCCCGTAAATCTGTCAACAGCCTTCTTTTTTAACCCCTTTTTCAAGAATGGTAAGCGTTTACGGCTATTGGAGATATGACATTAATTTTTACCATCAGTGTTTTTTGGTGAGAAGTATTTGTATCACCGAAAAATTCTTCTTAATGCATCACCAGGCTGTGAGGTAGATGTAATTTATATTTAGCAATAAGTGACTTCGAGCATTCACATTTATGATGAGCACTTGGCATTGTGTGGTGGGAATATGAGATGGGGTCTATGGGGAATATGAGGCCTGATCATAATTTTTACTGAGATTTCAGCCATGCGATTTATCTTTTGACATAGGGGATATAACCCTGGCCCCTCACTGCAATGATAAGTCACGCAAGAGTCAGAAAATAATACAAAGAGGCTCCCATTAAGATAAGTTCAAATATTCGTTTTTTTTCTAGTGCCATTCTCAGCCAAACCACGAAAGTCTCGAAGCACTGGCATGCTAGAATGAATCTTCCTCAATAATGCTTTCCCTCTCTGGTTAGTTTTTCCTTTCCAACACATTTTCATGGATGGAACCTTAAAGCCTGCCATGTAGTGACTTAGAAATATGGGTCTGAAAAACTGTAATTGCATTCAAATTGACTCAGTGAATATCTGATATATATAGAATAAACAATTATTATATGTTATTAGGATATTCTACCAGACCAATTCTTCCTATTAGGCAGAAATGAAAGAATTGACTCGGTGTTCCACTCGAATAACTTATAGTAATTGCATACGCCGGGAAATCATCAGATTTTATTTTATTAGAACTAACAATTCCCTCGCTTTTGTTTACTTCAACGGGTGTCAAAGTTTTGATATCATTAATATAAGGCTTGAGCGGGTTGAGCGAAATTATGTTCTCGTCATTATTCAAAGGAGCTGATCTCCTAAGAAAGACACGAAGACGCTATTTTAAAAAAATGCCCGTGTGTTTTTAAATGTGGGTTGAGAAATCGCGGAGCACATTGCTTGCCACGGCTTGCAGAGTAACTTATTGTTAGAGATGACTTAAGAGCACCAAAACGAGTTTCCCTTTCCACCATTTTATCTTTCCTGTTCCTTTCTCCTCTCTCATTATCTGGTTGCTTATAGGTCAGACGATCGCAAAACAAAAACCTGTCCATCTGGAGACGTGACATCACCTGCCGCTCTCCGTTGGGGATCATTGTTGTGTCCTTCATTCATTTGACATTCCATCAATGGACGGGTCAAGTGACCGCACGGGTTGTGGGAATCATCAAAAAACAGCGATTTTCATGTGCTAGATTAAACGGACGCAGATAGTCGCAGCCAATCAGATGGTCAGCCAATCAGACGGTCGCAGACAATAATATCTAAAGAGCCGAATCAACCAGGCAAAGATAGGTAGCCTTTTTACAAGAAAACCAAGCTCCTCATCTCCGGCAGCATCAATATAGGACTAAGAAAACTACAAGTAAAGACCTTTGTGCGGAGCATAATGTTGTATGTAAGTGAGACCTAGACACCTGGGGTAGACGAGAAGAGAAGAGTAGAAGCATTTGAATTATGGTGCTACCGCAGGGTGTTAAAAAATACCCTAGGTGGACCGAGTAAAAAAATGAAGAGATGCTACAGAAAATGGGAGAGATAAAAGGCCTGCTCGATATGATGATGAAATGGAAAGCAACTCTTATCGGGCATATTTTGAGGAAAGAAGGCTTTGTAATAAAAATATTGGAGGGCTCAGTTGAGGAAAAAACTGCAGAGGAAGACCTAGGCTGTCCTATATGGAGCAAATCGTGGAGGAACTAGGTTGTCGTTCCTATGCAGAGGTGAAGAGGCTGGCTTAGGACCGAAAAAATGGAGGATTGCTGCAAACCAATCCTAGGAATGTGACCAAGAGAGAGATTTAACAAAGAGCTAGCTCAAAATAACTTTTGAATTACGACAGTTGGGGAATACGTGTGATTAATGCTGACATGCAACTGCATCGAATAAATAGGTTGTTTGTACCTAAGTATTTTAAACTCCCTAGCAAGAGGTCTTTGGCACATGTAGTCCCTGGGTTGTTAAACAAATTACCTATGTCAATGCATGATACTAATAGCATATCTGTTCTTAAAAAATCACTAAAAGGGTGGCTGATAGGTCAACATTGTTAATTTCTATTGTCCAAAACTCTAAACAGCAAAAAAACAAAAAATATTTTTAACTAAAGGCACCTGCTGACAAGCCGCTTTGACTTAGCAGGACCTCAACTGTACTATTATTTTTTTCTCCAACATTTCTTCATTATTGATGAAAGACTATTATACAATACTAAAACTGCTATCAAATTCTATTTTTTATACATTGATGTACCTTCTTTAAAATTTCATGTTCCATTATTGTAAAACAAATATCGTGGAACTAATACTATTTTGTATATGATGATGTAATTTTTATTACTTTTTTTGTGTCATTAATTATAAAAAAGGGATAAGATCATGTATTTTACGATATAAAGTGTGTAATTTGTAAATGTTTTTGGTAAAATAAACATTTCTATATATTTAAAATAATATCTAAGCTAGCATAAGATTCTTTTTAAGATGTCCTGCACTGTGATGTCACCTTTTGTGTTTCCGTCACTTCAATGGTGTCTCTTGCGGGAGGTATTTTTCACAACAGAGCAAACGTGCAGTAATTGATCGAATCACATTCGCACCGTCTTGTAGTTCACCTTTCCATCGATAGTTAGGACAGTTCGTTTTACAGCCTCACCTCATTGGAGTCATCTTAAAATTTCCTAACCATAATTGGTAGTTTCAGGTGTAACTTAATGAAATCGATTCATGTTGGAATGAAAAACTTAACTTAAGAGTTTCTATGTGAAATCACTGAGTGTGCCATCAATGTGAAATCACAAAGTTAAGTTTTTCATTTCAATATTTCCTAGCCAACTCTTTGCCCATCATTAAGTCTCCCTTAAGCTCTGACTATTGTCTATCTCCCGTTATTTTATTCAAAATCCCTATCCTTTCAAATAAAATATAAAAATATCCTCTACTAGCAATAAGTTAAGTTTTTCAATTTTCCAATCATTGCGAATGCACAAATGCTGTGGCAGGCAGTCACGCGCACGGGTGCGAAGATATGCATCAAAGACGGTGAAATTCGCCATGAAAAAATATTTGACTTGACCAGGATTCAAACCCGGATCTCCCAATCGTCCGTCAGGTGCGTTAGCCAGTCATCCAGTGGTGGGCTTGGTGGTGTAACTAGCCAACAGACCTGACCGGCAATTAGGAGAGCCGGGTTCGAATCCCGGTCAAGTCAAATAATTTTTTTCATGGCGAATTTCACCGTATTGGTTGTTAAAGCCACCAAGTGGGCTTCACTGGATAACTGGATAACACACCTGACCGGCAATTGGGAGATCCGGGTTCGAATCCCGGTCAAGTCGAATGATTTTTTAAATGGCGAATTTCACCGTCTTTGGTGTTTAAGTCTTTCATTCCAACATTTCCTAACCAACTCTTTGCTCATCATTTAGTCTCGATTAAGCTCTGAATACCGTCTATCTCCTGTTATTTTGTTTAAAATCCCTATCCTCTTCTATAAATTCCCAGAAATTCTCACCTATATCATCCTATTCTGCATATCCAATCCTCACTGCAGAGTAGTATGTGGCCTTCATTGAAAAGATAGCTCCACAGCCATTAAATTGTGTGGCTCAATGGACAAACTAAGCAAAACAATAAACATGAAGTTGATTATGAAGTATATTAATTCCTGTACAGAGACTATCACTGGACACGCATGCGCTACTGTTTATTGTTTCCTCGTGGGGATCTGGGAGTGGTTGAAGAAAACCACCAACCGGCCTAGAGCATGGCGACCAGACGTATTACAAGATAACACTCCGTTTTCCTATTTACTTACAAGGTGAGAGGCCTATCACGAGATACACAATGGCATCACATATGCACTTCCTGAGGTTGTCAGGAAAGGTATCGATTCCTTAACAGGGACTACCACAGGGGAAAATCTCTACGCGTCTCATTAAGGAAGTAGAGCTTTCGTAATTATCAGGCTAGGGAAGTTCGCCCTATCTTGAATTGACTCTTAAAGTCATAGAGCTGACGCTTTCTTTGACATCAACGTGTGTTTATAGATGCTGTATATTGTAGCGGAAGTTACCATCTCTCGGATCCGGCGTTAAAAATTCAGGATGTAATATTAGAAGTGGTGGTAAATTTTTATTTCAGACGATTTAATTTCTGCCAACTAATTAAAAAAACAATAGCATCAGATAAACAGATAAACGCGTGAAGCAAGTAGTAGAGTTACATTCCGAACACCCGGCCTTGAATCCCGATAGTGGTGAAGATTTTTCAGCACTTTTCCGAGTCATACTATGATGCAATATTGACAACACTTCTAGTACTCCGTCCATTGGATGGCACTAAAACTGTGGACGCCTGTAGCGCATTTTGTTTCCAGTAGACGAATGCCGATACTCGGTTTCTATCATTGGCCGCCCCAAGGGGGGGGGGGGGGGGGGACAGTAGCCGCCCTGGGGCCGCCAATGATAGAAACCGAAACCCAGAAACCCACCAGGCGTATTTCTTTGTCATTTTCCTTAAAATTAAAAGCCTAACTTATTTTGTAGCTTTTTTACTGTTGAAGTTTTGGTTATTTTACTTTAAAATTCAGTTACATTCAAATAAACTAAATCGATTTTTTAAACCACAATCTAATGCGAATGTAAATCAAAATAATTTTGGAATTAGTTGAAACTCCATCCCCCTCCCCCCGAACCTCTGGTCTGTATCTGCCCCTGGTTTCTGTGCACTCTTCTTCCGACCGCCAGTAAACGCTACCATAACTAACCTAAACGTAATTTCTTTATGGTGCAAATTACCACAGAATGTAGTCTCCTCCCCCTACAAGTACTTAAAAAACGATTAATTAATGAAAACTGCCAGTAATTACTACTACTACGCGGAACGGACGGCGGGATACGAATCCATGGCCTTTGGGTTTAACCTGTTTTGAGCGTCATCAATCTGGCTGCTAAGGTTCGTAAACATTCTACCCTCCTTGCAGCGAGCCGCTAAAGGTGAGATAACAACTAACAGAAATGCACTCCTGAAGATTTTCGATCCAGTGTGAGAAAAACGTATGGCCAAGAGGATACCAAATGCACACACACATTCCACATAGGTATCAACAAACGGGTTTATTGATTCCGAATCGAAGACTGCAGAAGTGAAGATCTTACAGTTTTTGCGTTCATATAAAATTAATACTCTCATTAATTCGGCCGCAGTGAATGGCTGGGTTTGAAGATTTTTGGGGAGTCGAGTTCTTTAAGCTGAGTTCCATTGCATAATGAAGAATAAGGGTGTAGGTGGGTGATAAGAGATTCCAGGTGAATAGAATATTGGTTGAGAGAAACCCGGCGTCCGCATTAGCCTTACCTTAACGAAAGGCGCCATGGGATTCACAGTCTAACGTCCCATTCAACGGACGGATTACTTCACTTTTTTTTAATTTAATAACAACCACCGAAAACAGCTCTTAGATAGCCTTTATATCGGGGTCTTCACAATTAACAATGGACGAGCACACACAAACATGTCCTGGGAGGTGATAAATTTTCCCCAGGCGGGACTCTAACCCGCGGCCATCGGATTAGCAGACTAGGACGTTACCCCGCCGCTGCCGAGGCCGGCAAAATCCGATCTCCACCCAAGAGGGGAGTGGGGTTCCTCTGATGCTTAACTACCTCGGAGATTTAAACTCGGGTCCACAGGCTGGAAAACTAGGGCTCTATCCACCTCTTTATCTTTCCTGCTTCCCTCATAGTGTGGCGTAGAGGCGGGACTTACCTCGCATAGGCCGTAAACTTTCCAAAGCCGGAACGAAGTCCGTGTCAGCCTACCCGAACGGAATGCTGGCGGAAGCCTTCAGGAATAAATCCACAAAAAAGTCGAAAGATTCTACGGGGCAGTCGGTGGAAGGACGCCCGTTGTCTCGGCTAGTAAAAGCAATCCAGAATGAAGTATCGGGCGTCCCGTAAAGACGTTGGCGACGATCCGTACCGTGAGTGATCGGGTGAGCGAATCAAAGCGAAGCGCCCTTGCTCGCCGGGGAGAGCGTTTGATGAGGGGGCGAGGGTTTCCACCGGGGGAGGGGGATCTCCCCCCCCCCCTACCCTCTCCTCTGCCGCGTCCACTTTCAAACCCAAACAAACCCTTCTCCTCGTACGCACCGAACTTCCCCACCACAACACACTTGATTCGAGAGAGAAGTTCCCAACCGATAGCGAGATACTTCATTTTCCTCTGTATCTCCTTAAGACCATGCTGTCGATAGTTGTCTTTTCTTTACATTTTCTAGCCATCACTATCGCGATTCTGTACTTCCACGATTTGACACTTACATACAACAAAATTACTATATGCCGTACCTGCCTGTGCTGCTCTATTAAACAAGAGCCTAACACAAAGGTTAGAAATGAAAGAAATCCAAATAATACGCTCCATATTTCAAATCCCCTGCTCGGTCGACAATGAAACACTGGACCAAAAAAAAAGCATCGCAATATTAAAATCAATAATTAAAAATCAGGTCGCAAACTACTTCCAAAAATTAAAAGAAATTATTATTAATTTTTTTTATTTATCTATTTTTAATTATCTCCGGAATCTGCGTCTTTACTTTGAATCAGGGAAAACGAATTAATCGTGATAGTGTTTATTATTTCCACTGCAACAAAGATAACAGTCCGATATGACTAATGCATGCATTTCGTTGTTGAGTGATTACTTGGGGAGGCTACTGACTACTGAAGTTATTTACCCAATTATGTATAGGTCGAGAAGTTGGTAAGAGGAGGATCAATGGGATAGGAAGACGGGTGGAGAGAAACCCGGCGCAGACCAACCGACGGAAAGGGCACTGCACTTGAAGTGCTCTCCACCGCTAACTCAAGTAGGGATCGACATTTACACTTAAAAAACTCCACCATTATTACTATTCGAACCCGGTCTCTCGCGGTGAAAATTTTGAATTGAAGCCACCGCACCAATCTGATTTACTCGGGGCTGCAATATAAGTTCCCCTTGAGGAATTTAAGGTTAAAATATTTGCAGAAATAACAAAGGCAGAGGGTGGTACCATTTCCTGATTCACATTTATGTTACTAAAATATTGATTATCAAATTTGCAAGTTCCCAGTCTTAATTGGGATGCAGGATGGGGACTGTCCAAGAACCAGTCAATCAGCTGGTAGAACACTTATTCGAAGTCTTAGGAAATAAGAATTGTCTTTTGAAATTTACAGTAACAAATGTACTTTTACCCTACCCTGCTTTTTCATTCGTTCAAATTTCGTCCTTGGAAGAGAAGACATGCCTTTACTGAGGGCTATTGCCAACCTCAAGCTCCTCTCTGTGCTTGTCTTCGAAATTCAAATTCTAGACTCTTCAATAATATAGATTGAAAATGATTGCAGAATGCGTCTAAGCGCCCGGAAGTCTTCTATTTAACCTCTTCTTTTAACGTATTACGTTTTGGTCAAATAAAAATTCTTTTTCTCTTTATTTCGTGACAAATGATCCACCCATCATGAATATCTAGGGAATGTTGTCATCTAATGTTGCTGAAAATGCTGCTGTTTTGTCATTTATTCTCAGTGTAAATGTTTTTAGATAAATTATCATAGTGCTCTCATCGTATCTTTAAGTAATATCGCTGTTTTTGGCGCGTTAACTGTATAAATAATCCATTCAATATAGCCGACTTTGTATTAAATTACATTCAGGCCCAGATTTATAACCTATCTTTGAATATTTTCTCGGTATGAAAACTAAGGTTAATATTTTCTTCCATAGATAGCGCTGACACCAACTTAAAGACAGTTTGATGTGTAATGCAAGACCCGAACTCTCCTGTGCATATTTGCCATCGTGACGTATGATTCGACCAAATCCCTTCTTTAATTTTTTTGCTGAGAAGTTGGTGGAGAGAACGAAGATATTTTCCTTTAATTTTACGAAATTCTTCCATTAACAGAGATGATGAGCGCCTAGAAATACTATAAATCTTCTAAAGGAGGTTCACACCAAGGAGTAAGCTAATGAAGGTCGTTCCAAGTAATTGAGTCCGAAATCACTCCTGTGCGTACTACAATCAGAACGGTGACCCCTAGTTAGACCAGAATTACGTTTAGTAAAACATGGGGAACTAAGACATATTATTATATTAAATTAAAAGTTAAAAACATCAAGAGAAATATTTGTAAATATTGTAGATTTGTGAGATAAGTGTAGATATTTTGCACAGAATCAGTACGCTAGCAAAAGTTAGATTAGAATTACGATTCATGAAATAACAGGAATATTATTTACTAATATAGATAGATTAATTTCTATAAGTTAAAGCCTATATTGTTTGCCAGGCGTGACTAGGTGATACAAAATTAGTACCACAATCAAAGGTTAAAAATTGTAATAAACTGTTTAAAAATCGACAAAAATATCTGTATCAAAAACCAATGCATGTGTTGCTTAAACAACGTGATTTAATAGCACATAATTACTGCGCTTAGATAATTAATGAGGACATCAAATAGCAAAAAAAATAATTATTTCGCGTATGAAGATAAATCTTCTAAATCGATGCATTTATTGAAAAAATCAGAAATAGTGTGATCAACATCGCAAACTTGAAAATTAAAAAGTGATGCACCAAAGCGATTTAAGTGAACTATTTATGTAACGTTGCAGTTAATATTTATTGCAATCTTTCAATTGAAAAATGTCAGTCTTTTTCTCCATCCCTCCGCGCGTGGCAACACGTCAGCACTTTTTTTAACAACCACCATAGCAACTATTTACATGCATCAACTTTTATGTAAAATTTGCGAGTGCTTTTCCTTTGCAATATAATTATATTACATCAAAAGTATTGATATATATATTTAGGAATAAAGAATCAGCTAAAAATAATGCACCTTTGGTTGAAATACTTGTTTATTTTTCGCCGAATTAATCTTCTTATTTTCTTCGGCGGCGACGTGAAACCCCTGAGCCGGTTAGCGGTAGCGATGGTCTCGCTACTTTTTTTTTACAGCCGGTAGCGGTTGCTGGATCGACGTCACGAAAAATTCCCCGCCTTCGTGCTCCCACTGACCTAATCCCCCCTCTCCCCCCCTTTTCCAAACGAAGAGGGCTTTCCCTTTCTGCCCCACTCTCTCTAACCCACACCACTCTCATCTTCTTCCACCCCCTTACATGATTCTCTGAAGTCCCCTCTCCCCTCCCCTGCTACTCTCCCTTTCCCAACCCTCCCCCTCCTAACTCCCTCCCCCCCATCTCTTGCACTCGACTCTTCGGGAGAGTTCAAAAACTTTCGTCACGACTCCTGCGGTTTTCCTCACGCTCTCCCCCTACCCCCCTGCACCCTTCGCCTCTCAAGTTAAACACCACAGTTGGTGCGCTATCCCTAGATGCGTAAGCATTAGGACTTCTTAAATTCAATTCAATTCAAAAGTGTCCATTTCCATATTTACAAGTACGAGAAAAGGAAGATCAAACTTAACGAAGCATCAAACGGTAACAACAAAAGAAGAAACAACAGTTAATGTGGGCCGCGCTATAGGCATTAACCTCTTCTGGGCGGAAAAATTGTCACTGGAGTTAAGTAAAATGGGTGTATCTCCTGCGGGGAAGTTTTCGGACCAGCATTTACCCTAAAGGACGACGAGAAACCCGCTAAAACCGTCGTCAGGCAATCATAACAAATATATAGATAGCATGATGAATAAATAAATAAATACGTATGTAAATCGAAGATAAACTATGCAAGACAAACCCAACATAACAAGAAAATATATATACATTCATATAGATAAATGAGTTGATAAGTTTGTCTTTGGTAGTTCTTTGGCTATTCTCTTGGGGGGATTTGGCTCGTCTTAAAATTCAGCAGTAAATCTATAAATGTATTCAACACGTAAATATGCATATTACCCTCTTCCAGAAGACTCACCCTCTAAACGAGATTTTCCATTTCCGATTTCCTCCGGAGCATTGCGAGCATTTGGTTTTGATCGTTGAGAGTTCAAGCTGCGACATTTTTCTCCGGCACGGAGTCACCAGCCCACGACGAGATCCGCCCCATCGGCGATATGGCAGTTCTCCCGTGGGATCTTCACCCACGACCGAAGGCTGGCACTGAGCGCTTGGAACACCAGCCACCGCCGCGGGAAAGAAGCCGGAAGGAAGAGGTGAAGACCTCGGTGAATCAATGAAGGTCGTTAAAAGGGTCCTCGAGTTCAGAGATTCTCGACAGTGAACTCCGATTGGACGATAAGTCCAAAGCAATCTGAGGGTGCCGTGGCTGAAGAGCCCACTGAGAGCTGATCTTCCGTGCGCGGGAAGCCACAGCACGCACCCACGCTGGCCTGCTTAACACCGTACTTCACCCAGGATACCTCTACGCCTCCCTGGCGTGGAGTGGCCTCATGTCGAAGACAACGAGGAAGCACCTCAAAGCCCTCGACAAAAGAAACATCGGGTCCACGTTCGAAAACGGATGGAAAATTCAGAATGAAGCACTCCCATTACTCACCACTGCACCTCGATTAGAAGAAGTGATCATCAGTGGGCAAATCTCTACGGAGTTTTTTCATCTTGGCGTGGCATACTCTCTGTCGTCTTAACGATTTTCTCACTTATACATTGTACCATCTTGGTTCGCTGCCCTCTTTTTTGACTTTACTTGGGATGTATTTTATAATCTCCAAATGCACGATAGAAAGAAAAGCTTTCCAACTACCCTCCATGTCTAACTTTACGCTTGATTCTTGGAGTTCTGGAAGAGAATTTTTTACACGATTCTTGAACGCATTGAAATGGATTTTTTTGTGTAGAACATACTTCTTTATTTGAAGCTTTTAATGATATTCAAAGAGAACTTTGCGGTAACTACTCTATGGTCAATCGTCAGGCATCGTAGCCATCTGATGTAGAGCATTTGATGAGAACGTGTACAGCAGGGACTTGCAGATGTCTTCGTCTCTTCCCCCTGGTATGTAACTGTTGGTCCCCCTCACTTAACATAGAGTGCAAAGAAATTCTACGCCAAGTCAAAAGACTCAACTCATGGGGTATTACACCACCTGCGATCCCGAGAGATTCTTCCATGGGAGAGATTTCCCCTACCCAAAGCATCTACAGGAGAAAACGAAGACCAACCTAGACGAGAAGCAACAAAACTCCAACGCAGACGACAAGCGTTTCCAGACCACTTGACCCTGAAAAGGGGCATATAATTTCCTTTATATTAAGGACTGTGATCTCAATTTATTAATTAATTTTAGCACTTAGTTATGCATGAGGTATTACAAAGTGAGGACCAAGTAACATCAACATCTATTGAAGTCAGCGTAACTACGACTGTTGATGCATTAGTATAAATCGCAAATGCTTTTCAGGATGCGAAGCCTCACAATCATGCACTACACTATAGGGATACTACCAATGTTAGAAGAACCGTTAGTATTTTGCAACTACATAAATGGATAGAGATACAAGAACTATACTGAAAGCATGCACGGTATGCTGTGAGTACTAGGTAGCAGATAAGCATACAAGTATTAGGGAATAAATAAACTAATTAGCTACACTAACTATTGACAAACCAAGTTTTTTAAAAGTCTCATTGGCAACTGTTGTGGTTTCTTATCGTTCGCGGGAAAAATGGCGTTTTAAATCTGTCCGTTCTGCAGCCTAATTTTATTCTCAAGATCTGATCCACCGTAGTATGTTGGATTTCGTAAAATATTATTAACGTCTCAGTAAACAAAATGGTTTGGAACTTATGTGATAGATGAAGTCTTAATTTTAATCGACGGTCTGAAAGCGATTCCCATCCCCGTTGCTTCAAAAGGTGAGTAACAATAACAAGATTATCATAACGCCCTTTAATGTATGTACCTTGCCGATCTTCGCTGCTCGCGTTCTAACTCGGTTTTTAAACCTAACTCATAAGGATCCCAAATACTGGCAGCGTATTCCAAGTGGGGTCAAACAAGGGAGAAGTAGCTGATTTCCTAAATTTTATCATCTCACTTTCCGAGTACTCTTTTAACAAATCCCAATTTACGATTAGCTTGACCGGTAGTTTCCCGAATATGTTTGTAACCTGTATTTCCGATACCTCAGCCTCGCCAGGGCGTCCACGCGCCACGTTACCTAACAAGACTATTACCATTGCCTTGCCACGCTTCCATTGCGTCTCCGAGCCCACTCAGCGCTTTCGCGGGAATGGGTGGACACTTGGGTCTGATTTTCCCCGTCCCTTCCCTCCGTCTACTCCACCTCAATCTCGCTGAGAAACCTCCCTTTACTGCGTGCGCGGGGGAAAGTAAAGTCCGGGTGGGTGAGCGAGTCGGATTTTATGCGCATTGCTCAGCGGGACGAATTATTCCCCCCCGGTCTCTAGAATCATGTACCCGTTCACCAGCGTCTGCAGAGTTCTTGTGTAAGCACCATGCATCAATTTTTTTATTAGTGCCTAAGGTCTGCGATCATAGTAATTTAATCAGGATTATTTGCGATTTTTTTCTACAATTTAGGTGGTTCCTCCGCGACTGTGTAAGTGAAAACTAATACTAAACTCCTCATACTAGTTGATTGGTTTCAAAAACTCAGCTTTCGGTGAATACATGTGTTACCTATTGACAACCAAAGCTAAGATACAAAATATGCAGATTATTCCGTGAATATAGTGAAAATAAGCACTTTTTTCCAGCCGTTGGAGGTGACTAAAGCGCCATTTCAGTGGAATTACCGCATTTTGGCTTCAAATATTGCAGTATCTCGCTAATAACTCACAAATCAAGGCGGCAAGATGCCTATATTTAATTTTTATTGGACTTCTCGGGAGATTTCCCTTCTAATTAACAGTTTTCTGCGAAAATGGCATTTAAATAATGTGGAGAGAAAACAACTATTTTCGCCGTGTTGCTACCGTTCTCCCGTTTAACACAGCGTAATTTTAAGTTCTATTTACGAGAAAAATAGTATGAAAAAAAATCCTCGGAGTGCGAGGTGGCCCAGGGAAAGGAACTGGCCCCCCTACCCTGAATGTGTAAAATTCACACGCCTGTGACTTAGTCCGGGGTGAGCTCTACCCTCTACTATCCAAACCAACCTTCGGGTTGAATCACTGAGTGAGTGATCAGATGGAGGAAAAGTTTTTCTAAAAAAAGTCAGAATACGCATAGAATGGCATTGAAGTAATTTTACGGTTGAATCACCTTAAATAGTCACTGTGCCATCCCCTGGTCTCCCTCAGCAGTGTTTTCTTCTAAGTCCCAATATCACTAAAGAGGGACCACTTATCTGAGTTCAGACGCATTTTTGCCACCGTCTCACCGCGGTGCAGATGCTGCGCGGGCTACCATTTATTGTCCTCTTAAACTTTGACCTTTTTACCGGTGCGTTTAAAATACTCTCACTATTTCAGCTCTAGGACTATTTATCAATTTGACTGATGAAAAATGAGGTTTACGCTGTGACTTCATGAATGTGTAGCAATTGTAACGGAAGGAGAAATAGAAAATAGAGTTTTAGTTGGAAGGTATGGCTGCTGAGAATAAGTGAAGAAGATTCAGGAAATAAACCACTATATTATGTACTTGTATATTAAAATCTGCAGTATGTTAGAAGAATTATAATTAAGTGAGACATTTTGTTATTGAAATACTGATGACAATAGGTGTATGAACTAAATATATTTGTCGGAGATCAGACCATTAATAAAAGGGATTTTTTTGTAGCCCCGACTTACTCAATAGCCGCAGAGTGTACCTGATCACACGGGCAGGTTTAGGAGAATTTAGGAAGTCTGTAGATATAAGGACTCTTGATTAGGGTACCGAAGCACCATTGTCCATTAACTTACTTAGGTTTGAGTGATAAAATACAGCATTTTATCAAACTGTGTTCTTATTAGAAGCAAATCTGAAGTTTTTATTTGAATATGCCGTCTATTTGCACAACTATTCGATATATCACATGGAATATATGGACTAAGACGAATTATGGACTTTAACTGATAAAGCGAAAGTTTAAACTGATAAAGCATAAGTTTAAATCTGCTGAATGAAATTATATTGCATGTAACACTCAGCTATGCCAGTTTTTATACGCTAGTATCAATTTGTGTAGAGATCTAAAGTAACTCGCAAAGCAACTTTTTTAAAGTGCGTGTAAAGAATTTCAACTATTATTGCCGACCCAGATTTACGCCTATTAACATTTGCGCTCTTCTATTTACAATTTAAAAACTCTTGACTGAAAATATGCGGAAACGCCATCTGCGCTCTAAGCATTAAAAACTAGCAAACGAGAAACTTGAAAAAGGGCTGAATGCTACCTTAGAAAACTGACCAAATCTGTGTATTTCTTTACCAACATCGTTTATAGATTTACTTTCGCTGTCTTAGCTGTCCTCTGCGAAGTTTACTGGAAGAAATGCCTTTACATTTACCATATGCTCCAACACTTGTTCATTGCAGGCAAATTTGCAAAACATTTGAAGTACTATCAAAATATTTTATTCGCTCTATTTCCATTTTAAAATCCGTTCAACTGCACCTCATAATTCATTAAAAAACGACAGAATACGGAGGAGAGTAAAATATGTATCCTTTGTATAGACATAGGTTGGAGAGAAGCTATAAAGTGTAAGAATTTATAGGAGGGGGATGGGAAATTGGTAAATTTAATGCGGGAAAAGTTGATACAGGAGTTATTTCAATCGTGCTGACCGATGGGGTAAAGCAATGAGTCTATGGGGAGGACAGGAAAGGTGCATAGATGTAATACCACTGAATGAAAATCCCGATGTTTATTGAACTAATGTGGTAATACGGGATTCCAGCAGCATATTCATAGCGTCTGAAAAAAAGTAGAAACTTAATTGTTGACTTTCATACTGGTTTAGATGGGAGATTCCAATCAGTGAAAACCGATTTTACATTATCCACCTTTCACTCACTCATGCCTTCGCTTCGTAAATGCAAATTCAATGCCCTAATCACGCCACCGTTCTAAGTTGCTATAAACTATATTTCCAAGTCACACTAGCTATATAGTGGATGAATAATTCACTTAAACCAAGTAAAATTTGTAAAACGATAAGAAACAACGTGATCAAAAGCTTTTAGCATGTAATATGACACGTAATGGTGCTCGGAAACCAAAGCAAGATAAATATAATAAATAGTTCGTAATTTTCCATTCATAAACAAGTATTTACGTTAAAAGATCCCAGTCTCTACTTTCTGCGATTTTAGAGATATTATGCTCATAGGTTTTGGAAAAAAAGTTATTTAAACCTTATGTGTTTCTACATGGATAATGGTTTAATGGATGGTTTAATACGTCTTCAATCGGACTTGTTAAACTACGATGAGGAAGTAGAAAGTGCTATAGTTTAAAAAAAGTAATAATATTATGTAAATAGATTTTTGAAAATAAAAATACAATGCATTTCCATATAAGTCTTCAATTGGGCTTATTTAACTACAAAGTGGAAATAAAAAGTGCTTTGAACATTTTTTTCAAAGAGATTTACCTAATTATTTTTTGACATGCTTTAATTGGTTGTCTTTATCAAATTCCCCAATTTCCCAAAGGGAAGAGAGAAACCACAACCAATAGGGCATTGTGGGGTAATTTGGGAAATGGAAGAATGGAGAACAGAAACCCGGCGTCAACGTAAGACTGCTCTTAACGAATGGAGCCTAGTGATTGACAGTTCCTTACGACGCGACGACTTCCGGAATTTAGACATGTTAATGAACAGGAATCTTACTTAGAATGACCATGTTCTCCATGTTTTAAACAGGTTTAATAGTTTACTGTTCCGAATTAGACACCTGAAGTATACCCTACCGCTTGACACAAATAAACTAACAATCGCGGCGCTAATTTTCGCTAATTTTGATCATTGCTCATTGGTCTTTGGTGACATGACTCACGAACAAAAAGAGAAACTCCAGCGCCTACAGAACTCCTGTATTCGATTTATTTTTAATATTCGACGTGATGCACACATCTCTCCCTACAGAGAAATAATAGCCTAGCTAAGCATGGAAGCTAGACGTCATTATTTGTTTGGCACATTTCTCTTCTCTTTATTCTCCAGGAGAGAGCCAAGTTATCTCTAAGACCTTTTCATTAGCCCACCTTTATCTCGAACCATGTCCACCAGAAGCGATCCATCTATCCTGTACTACCCAGCACATCGCACGTCTAAATATCACGAATCATTCGTGGTCAGATCTACAGTAACATGGAATTCGCTACCAAATTCACTAACACTTCTAAAATCTTTGACTGTATTTAAAATGCTATTTTATAACTCTCTGCTTCGAAATTTACCTTTAATATATTACCTGTCTTTGTTTGTCCATGAATGACATATTCCTCTGATGACATTTCTGTATTGAGTACTTAATTTAACACTTTTTAACCCTGTCCCACATTCATTTGTTGTGTGTCATGTCTGGTCACCTTCACTTCCAAGTATACTGGAAAGTGGCTATGGATTGTTGACATTTTTTCACTTGTACTTTGGTCTCTGATTGAGACACCTGACATTATGTAACATGAAAAATAGAGACTGGGGCTTAGGGCCCATCGATGGCTCTACTTATCTATATGCTTTTTTGTTTTTCTTAGTCACTTCTATATGAGTATAAATGAACACCACTTTTGTAACTTTTGTATTGCCCTAAGGGGTATTGTACCCTTGAGCATAAATAAACCTATTCTATCTATCTATCTATCTATCTACGGTGTAGTGCCCAGGAAATGATCTTCATTGGGCTCCCAAGTAGAAATTCCACTGAAACAAATTCATATCCAGGACATCGGGGTCGGAAGCCAATACTTAAGCCACCGAATTAAATCTTCCAAACTTCCTTATTCAAGTCCTGAGAACCTTTAGAATCCACAGGAAAATCCCATTTGCTTTGGTCTTTACATGTAAGTCATCAAGGAATTCCCACTCTCGAACATACTTTCTCTTCGATTGGTGGGATCCAGGAGCTCTTCACTTGAACCTGTCTGTGATTTTTGGGTGAAGCGATTTCCATCATGGAGGCTCCACCGCAATTGTGAGAGTGAGAAAATAACTAAGTTCCACTTCTTCGTTTCTATTGATTAAAAATTACTGCTCTCACTGATGACATGTCTGAGTTTGTGAAAAACAGTAGTAATGTATAAAATTTGCATAATATTGGGCGAATGTATTTTAAATGACAGTTTTTCCATCCTATTTCATACTACGTATTTTACCCATTTTTCACCCATTCTAACCTTGAAAAATATGCTATTTCCAGGTTCAGTCTGTTAAAAAAATGCGTGAAGAGGAAGGATTTTGCTGTGTACGTCAATCAGAGAAATTGTTTTAATAATTATCCAGTGCATGAATTGTATGAAATTTACCTTTTTTACGGTGGATCCGCCTTAAGTGCTTGAGTTCGATGCTCTTCCTTTGAGTGAGTGTTTCATAAAAGTTTCCCATTTTCTGTGAGCAGTCCTGATTCCCATTTTCCCAAGTATGGGAATAATTTAAAAATATCATAAACCTTTTTATCTGTGTCCTATCGTATATTCCTTTGTTTGCTATCACCAAGTGGTGAGGAGTGTTTTAAACATGCCCTGAGGATGTTGAACGACTCGTTCATCGAAACGTCGGCAGAAATGGAGAGTTTGACCCGGTTGGAAACCCGAAGAACCACCGTTAGGGTTTTAAACAATTCTTAACTTTTTTTAAAGACTTCCTAATTATGTACACAAAAAACTATAAACACAATTTTTTTAGTTCCTCTGTGGGGGTTTAACTCCCAAACCCCCTTCTTCCTCTGTAAACCACTCATCTGCTACGCCGAAATGAAATAGAAAGAGGATTTTAATTATTCTTGGTATTCATTGTGTGCTTTTTCTTAAATCCTTGAACGCATAATTATATAGACTGAGAGATCTCCACTAGAAGAAACTATCGAATTATTGAAGGAAATTATGTGGGGTGTCAAGCTGAGGAATTATGAAGAAGTGAAGTGGTTGTTTGAGAGGAGAGTGAAGTGGAGACTTTCTGGTAACCAATCTTTGGGTTGATGGCCGCTGAAGATGAGAACAGGAAAATTAATAATAATAAAAATATTTTTCCTTGACGATACTTTTAGGAGATATATTTGTTTTGCACACATGTACACCATATAATCGCAAACGTTTTGACTCTTACGTAATTTAGTTGTGGTTTTCAAATTTTTCCATTCAGTAGATAGCTAGTACATTTTTTTCTGCATTAATTTCTTACTCATTTATTTTTATCTTATATGAAGGTCATTACAATGCAATAATAAGTGAATTGCATGGGACTTCCGCTGAAAAACCGGACCTTGGTGTTCACGATGAGTTTCCTCGTTGCAGCTTTGCCAAAATAATTGAAAAGTGAAGCACTAGGGTATGATTAATTCAATCATTTTTTCCCTCAGAAAGGCATGCGGAAAGTTTGTTTAGGGCACCAAAGGGGCCAAAATAAACTTTCTGATAAAACACCACCCTGGAAGAGAAGAAAAAATGAAATAGCATCGGTGTTTATAGGCTTCAGGAAATTATTAGAGCAATGTACTGTATGTCTAACTCAACATATAGCAACTTGAATAAATGAACTGGTTTAGGGAAATTGCGGAGGAAGATTCAATTCTTTCCTTGTAGAGGACGATGGGTCAAAGGCCTAATAAAGAAGAGGAAGTGTAAAATAAAAATGTCAATAAATTTTTATAAACTGTATCATAAAATGTTTGACTAATATTTTAACCCATATTTTTCGACTCCTATTTATAATACTGCGTTGCACGAATATAAAATAAAAATATATTTAGGTCACAATGTACTTCAATGGTTAAGGCCACGTAGATTTAACAACGACAAAAGATGCTCACTCTAACTCATTCATGTACTGATTCTTATTTACGAGTATCCGCTAATACAAAGATAAACTATATCCATTTTTGTCCGTAAGTACTGGTCGTCATCGAGTGATATACAATGCAAACAACCTTGGAGGTGAATTTCCCATTAATCAACCGAGTAAAATCTTAGGTATCAAAATAAAATTTCAGTTTAGCGTGAAATAAAATGCTGAGAAACGGTGATGTGGTTGAACGCCTTGGGCCCTCCATTCTTTTTATCTGCAATCTCATTCGGTGAGCACAATGAAAATCTGGTATCCATGAAATAACATATGCAATCTGTCTGGGGAAACATTCTCGTGGTAACTATTAAAATCCCGGAAGCCCCAATACGCTGTGGGGAAATGGCTTCAATACTTTCGATCATGTTTCCTTCATTATCCCGGTAATTTTCTCTCAGACAAAGCCATTCTTCGACGAAATTGGTTAGGTAGCTCAAGGCTATAAGCCTGCGCAGGCTGTAATGCAAGGAAGAGCTCAAAATAAAGCGATGAGTATCTGTTTGATGACTGTATTAGCAGCTGTTGTAAGGTTTTCTGGCCATTGATATACATCCCGATTTTCAGATAGTATGAATATATATATATCCCTTCAATAGATTTTTAAAATAAGTGAGTACTTGAAGAAATTATTACATGAGAGTCTTCTTAGTAGCCTCCAAATGAGTTTTTTTTCACTTTCTCTTGATTTCTCCAGCCTAATATGGATTTCAATGGCTGGGCGTGTTCATAACCAAATTTGGTTTTGAGCGTTAAGTATCAATACGATAATAGTTGGGATAAAAGTAAAGATGGGAGAGAGAGAGAGAAATAGGAAATAGATAGAACATTGGCTTGTATATTCTTTGACTACATCACCACAGCTTCCAATCTCTTTTTCTCTGCATTTGTTATTGTCCGGGCTTCGCTGCCATATAAGAGCATGCTCCAAATATATAATATAATAAAGTGTCTCCTTGTGTTTAAGCTTGTCATACTAGCTGTAAGCAGACTCCCCTTCAGGTAAAATATATAATTTGCCTTCCGCCTAACTACCCTCGTAGAAATTGCTATGAGTATTGTATGGTAAACTTTTTTTCAATAATAATTATGTTTTCCATAATTTTTTTTTAATGATTCCATTATTCACTTAGCCTCGTTTTGATTAGTTATACCTTTTTAAATTTTATAACCATCCAAAAGCATCATTATACGCTTAATTTTCTATCGGTCAGTGGAAACATTGAAGGCCGACTATTTTTTCTATTTCAAAGGCAACACCGAAACTGGAAAAGCATGGGAGTGTACATCAGTGACTCAACAAGTACCTACTGAGGAACTCGGGTGATAATAGGCAGCAATGAACTCCACGGCATGTGCAGCTCACACATTTCGGGTAGAAGAGCCAGTCACTTTCACTGTTTCGTCTGCGGTTTCTCCAGATCCTGAGAGACTGCGCTAGTTGTTGTTGAACACCAAAGTGGGAAGTTCACCATTGTAAAAATAATTTGGTTTAAACGAGATTCAAAGCCGGCTATTCTAATTGTTGAATACCGATGAAGTCAAGTGATTTTCATGGTGAATTATCACTATATGGTGATATATTTCGCACTAGTGGGCGGAGTGCGTTCGATATAAGTAGAATCATTTTCGCAATTAATTTGTGTTTAGTGTATGAAATACACACGCACTCCCTAGGTTTGTTCTCGAAGCCACTCGAATAGAAACAAAACAAATACTTTACTCAAAGAGCCATCATGCATGCTGTAATCCATGGTTGAAATGGGGAATGTGAGGAATTAATGGGGAATGTGAATGTTGTGGCATCATCATTCTTCGTGTTCTAAGACCGGACTTAATTTCGGGCATTCAATAGAATATGAATAAGTTGAGAAACAAAATCCAGCGAGTATTTTTCTGTACGCACGGTGAGCCTTGTATCTTATTGTGCATTTAAATTTACGCTATTTTACATATGGGGTAATTTCTATCTATAGTAAAAAACATTTCCTATGCCATAGTTAAGACAGCAATTGGTTTTTTACCCTCTAGGAAATTCGGTTCCAATTCCAAGATGAAAACTGCGAGGGCAAGCGCAGAAGGGCATATGTGACAGCTGTTGCGCTTCCCCGGATAAGCTTGATACATGAAATTACTAGTACTTTGTTAATAATTGAACAAAAGCGACATTGTGTCGATATAAAGGAATGTCAGTGTCAACTATTGAACCGTACGGTTTGCTGATGTTTTAGATTATTGGCCTATTATTCGCTTCCATATCGGAACAGCACCTATCGAATCTCGAGCGGCGGAATCGAGGGTGATCTCGAAAAGAGCCACACGATAAATGTATAAGTCAACAACGGCTGTGTTGAGTACATTGCTTCAATGCTTCCGAGATTGACTCAATTGGCTTCGGGTTCGTGATGAATGAGTAAATTATCTACTTCCCTTCCTGATGGAAGTAATACCCTATTTTTCCAAAATAGATCAGTTTAATAGTATCTCTAACGAGAACCAGTGGTCGTTGGACTAGGGAATAACGTCCTCAAGTGCATGAAAATACATGATGTAATCACATAAATTCGTTCGAGTTATGTTCATATGGGTACATAAGTAACCTAAATATTAGTTGATTAAATACAAAGTAAAGTTTTGCTATAGGATAACTATCTTTTGGTCAATAGGTTAGCATGGCAAGCCGCTAGAAAGACATTTCGTGCAGTTGTAGTATTATAGCATTGGGGGAGGAAAGTTAAAGCGAGTGCATTGGAAAGAAAAGAAGAAAAGACTGAGAAATTGGAATGTGATGTCACCGAATAAACACCAACGTTATGAGAACTTTCTATCCTAGTGAATGCAATAGTAATATCTGATTTCCTACATGTAAGAAAATTTCCACTGCTTTATAGCCTTGTAATTAAAGGTGATGAACAATCCCTGATAATCATCACACGATAAATTTGTTTAGCAAACTGTAGTATTTAGTAACTGCATATTTAGTAAAAATTACAAATAGTAGTATGCTCAAGTGTTTCACAGTTAGTGCATGACTGGTGTGAAGTCATTCCGTCACCGACCCTTAAGGTACCTTGCACGGTACCACGTAGATGTAAATGAAATATTTGGGCTCCATTTAGAGCTGATAACTAAGTTACAGGTAGCTTTGGACTCCATAAGATAGCCTCAAATTAAAATCCTGGAAGAAACTGCGCAGTTATCGACGCGTACTTTTGTTTTATCGTATTATTGTTGAGCAAGTTTTCAGGTTTAATTTGGTGGAACCACATTGCAATAATTTGGAAATCATTTCACTTTGTAATTCTCCACAAAAAGTTTTATTTCTTCCAACCCAGGGTTTCAACTATTACACAGTCATTATCAAGGTGATAACAGCTCACCACGATCCCCTTATAAACAGAGTAAGGATGTAGGGGGAGGGGAAACAAAGGATGGGGAAGGAGCCAACGGGAGGAGACTGGTCCGAAATAAAGCGGTGGGTGTTTGAGCGTTGTTAAAGAATTGCGTCATGGAGGAAAAGTAAGGTCAGGAGAGGAGAAAGGAAAGGGAGCATTTCATTTAGCACGCACATTTTTATTTTTAGAATACAAAATCATTTCTAGATTTTCGAGATAGTCCAGCTTTTGCGCCTTGCACTGAGTGTGAAAGACTTGGAATTCAGTCACTTCTGTGGTCTTCTTCTATCAAATGCTAAGCATCACCCTTTGCTAATTACTTATTAGCTGATTTTTAGGTTTTTCACAGTCCTTTTTCTAACTTCACCATTTCTGGGATATCTTTTCACTTGCTCTCATGTAACTTGCTCGCCGACAGGTCTCTCTTGAGTTTCTCAAACCTTTCTCAAGTCTTTCCGTTTCTTGTCCAAAACTCTCGCCTTGTTCCTTCCTATTCCATGCTTTCCCAGAATTCTCCCCTGAATCAACCTCTTCAACATGCCCTCACCTCTCAAAACTTCCTACATCGAGCTTTTAGCCATCTCTGAGAGTCCTCTGTAACTTTCTTACTTCTTCTTCCACCATATCCAACACTTACTTCTATTCGTCTTCCCCGCTATGTATCCTTCTTCTTCCTTTCAATTCGTATCCAAACCCACATGTCAAATGCCCTCATTCTACGTACATCCTCTCTCTGCAATAACCTAGTTTTCAACCTATGCAGCGCCACGCTCCATATTATAATTTCCACCAATCTTTTATTTACTTTACGTCTCTTCAGACTCCAATCCCTCGTCAATTCGCTTCTCTTAGAGCACTTACTTGGTTGGGACAACTCTTCATTTTATGTCCCTCACTCTGAAGCCATTTTCATCCAAAGTACTTCCTAGGTACCTCTGTTCCGCCAACTCAATTGTATGCCCTCCCACCCTCATGTTCAGCTCCACACTTCGTTATTCCCGCATTAATAAGCCCAAAATTGGTATTGGGAGGACGATATCCCCTGACGATAATAAGCAGATGATCTATTTTAGCTCATTAACGGATGTCGTAATTAGATTTTCAATGATGACTGCGCTATTCATGCAAGCATGCTCTCGTTTTTATCCTTTCTCAGTACTTTAGACATACTCTTAAGATAGTTTGACAGAGTTCAAGACAACAAATTCAAAATTATTGTTAAACACTATATTGTATGGTATTATTCAGAGAAGAATGCTAGGTGAACGGTGATTTTTGCATGAAAAGTGACGAAAAGAAAACTGTCATAGCCAGGGTATAATTGAAAAACATAAGCCCAGGATTTTATAGCCTTAGTTGGTCTACATGGATATGAAGTGATTTCATAGGCCGCTAAAATGGCGCCGATTCGGTTTACAAGCGCTTGTGATTACAAACCCGTGCATGGAGCCTATATACCTTCCAATTTTCTTTCTTCCTGATGGAGACAAAATGCAATAGGGTCGAAGGCCATCTTTCCTCGTCCATTCTTTGTATTTGTATCACTCACTCCTTCATCCCCATAGCTTTCCTGATAGTGTCTTCATTTATTTTCCTTTCTAATTTGTATATAATGGCTCCTCTTCCTACGCCCCTACAAATAAATTGCTTTTATTTAATTTACCGGGTAGAATTTTCATGAGGTACTTTGTTCTCCCAGCTCTTAGTCAGAACTATTCATTGCTTATCAGTTCTATTCAAGTTGCTTGGCAAGAGGTATGACTTGCTCCATGTTTAAGAGCAACTACAATTATAATGTAACCTTACCTAGACTGTGATTGAAATCAATCTTGATTGAAAAGTCATTTTTCCATAAAATCTGTACAATTGTTTTAAAATTGATATAGATTGAAAACTGCCACTCCTTGGCTTTAAGTAGTAATGGCAAAAGCGCTGAAGTCAACAAAACTCTGACAACGACATTATACTTGCAATTCTTTTTCCTCCTTTCATTGTATGGGGATTTTCCTCGAAAGAAGGTGAAATTATTTGGGCTGTTGAGGCAATTTCATATGGCAGATTCGAAAGTTCAGCAATTCATAGCGAGAATTTTTTTATGGAAAGGAGTCGGAAGCGGTGTGCTTGCCGAAACGATTTAGATCATTCTCTCACGCTTGCCAACCGACTGACGCTTATGACCTTACGACTCAATTCGATGCGACTGGACTTGAATGAGCTACTCATTGTGTGGCCAGCGTCTGAATGTGGGAATGGGAAGGCTTACCTGAGCTGTTTCCTAATGGTTCTACATTTATCCATGTTATCCCATGTTTTTTACCAAACGGTTATTCTCCCCTTCAGTTTATTTAGCCATTTTTTCTTGTTCGACCCACTTTCTACTGCTCGGTTGTCGAAACATCTCCCCGGGTGCCGAATTCTATGTGCTCAGTTGCCCTATTTTTTCATTTTCGGCTGTAAATATTTTGTGAATATAAGAAATTTAGAAGTTTTATTTTTAAAATATGAAAAAATAATATGCCTTGAATACAAGTGTGACGGTCCTTTTCCTGCTTATTCAAACCGTTAATGAAGGAATCGCCTGATATTATATTAAAGGTTTACGTCAGTGAAACTAATGCCAATTTCTTATAAGCTCTATTTGTATAGTTTTTTATTCGGAAAATTAATTTAGCCACATATTTTACCAAATGAGCATGTCGATTTTTACCATAATTATTTTTTCAAAAAATTAAAATTAAGCCCTGGAATGCCTTATATGCCTTGATTTCAGGTTATTAATAGAAAAATTCGCAACCTCTCCACGTGTTCCGAGTGACTCAGAAAGACGCTGGACTCCGTGGATAGCCGCTCTGCTAACGCTGCTACTTATAAAAGGACGAAGAAAATACGGAACTAATGCCTTGACGTTAATGCATCTGGATTGCGTGGAATACATTTAAATCAATGCAGCAGGATTGAGTATGCTTAAAAGACTGCTTTAATTTCGAGAAGAAGCACTTCAGTTGGACTCAATTTTTACATCTGATGTTCAATCCGACTTTTAACGGGCACTGAGAGATAACGTGAGGGTAAAAATGAATAGCAGAGAAAGTGAACGGCGGTTAAAAGTACTCTTCCATTGAAATACTGATTACTAAGATAAGCATTTTGAAGGAGAGGAAAAAGGATTTGCATCCCAGCAAAAGGCGGAGATTTTTCATTGAAATCCCGATCTCCAATTGGGTGACAAGAGGAGAGCACTTTAAATTTTGCACTCCGTATATCGGTTGGGACGATAATCAGTGGTCCCGATAGCGTATTTCTTATCGGAACTAAGATATGTAAAATCTCGCCCCATTGGAGCAAATGCTCTTTGGACAATAAAGCTTTTTTCTATTCTATTCTATTTCGTTAAGGCCATTCTAATGTCAACACCGGGTTTCCCTCCACCCTTCCTTAATCCCAATCCACCTACCAACCAACGTGTATTCGACACAATATCCAGGCTGTACAATATTTCTCCACCTCCGTGAATCGCCCTCCATGCTGTAGTGCCTTTTAGTTGAGTTGCAGGAATCATTTATTTCTTCGTCTTTCATTCACTTCTCTCGCTATAAATCTTCTCACTCCGTCTTCCCCTTCCCCTATCCCTCTGTCCAAATCTTTATCTCGCCTTTTCTCAAAGGCTAATGGGGAGAGCCTTAAAAACACCTTAATTATCACTTTTTTTTCTGAGGGATGGAAATTGTTTTAATCCATTTATTGGTGATTTTTAGTATAAATTTGTTTTTTTTAATATTCATATACTACAATTTATGGTCATAAACTAACTTTTACGCATTGCTAAGACAAGACTCACCATAAGAATGGGAGGCCACAAGTTGGAGCATATCAAGTTGTTGGGTAATAGGCTGGAATATAATAGGCATTGTAGTAAACTTATTAATTTAAAATTGGGGTATTAGGAGGATAGCGTTAGAAAATGATGTTTTCGCATAGAGGAGAGAAGTATAAATGAAGGGGACCTGGGAAGAATGTAAAGAAATGACTGGTGAAACGTATAGTATGGAGTGTAGCGTAGTATGCTCAGAAACTTGTACTATAAGAATAGAGGACGAAAGTAGGCTACAGGCGATGAGCGTGTGGAGGAGACTGGAGATAATGCGATGGACGGAAATGAAGGCAAGCGAGGAAGTGGCAGGAGAGGAAATTTAATGGATGAGATTAGGGGGTTGAGTAGGTGGTTGCAAAGAGTCATCAGTATTCGAGGGGTTCTGAAGGCCGCGATGCCGAGCTATGGAAATAATCATGCCAGAAAACAAGGGCCTGGGGCTCTAAACGTTAGTGTAGGTATTTCCTCTTCCATTTAAAGCTACCTTAACCGGTGGATCATCTCTAATTGGAATAGTTATTTTTACTAATTGGCGGACGAGTAATTTTTCCAGTCGGCCTTGTGACATCTTCCTTCGCTCACTTAACTTTGAATGTAAGTGGCTCTATTTTCAATGAAAGGATGATTTTGGAGTTGGTCATCAATGAAATAGATCACGTGTGTACCTCTTTGCCAATGTTTTGAAAATGTATATGTTCTTATTTTGTTATCTTTTAATTTTTTTATACTTTCTTAGCAGACATGTGTTCTAATTCAGTTATGGCCAACTCTCCAAAAGCATTATTTTAAAATTAAGTGGTCAATGACTAACTCTCATCAAATCTATTTTAAATGGCATAAGATAGTATGAATCTTTATCCGATAGTTGTTTTTTTCAGAAATTTTTACGATAAAAAATAAACGTACGCACCTATTAAGTTCACTAGCTCAACTTAACATTTATTTTTATCAAATTTATTGATTTGGATAATTACAAACATTTCACTTTCGGTGGAAAAAGCAGTTTCTATAGTTATTTTTTTACTTTTCTTGGATTTTAGCGGAAATATGTCAAGGAAAAACGGAGAATTGCCGGAATGAACTATGTAGCGTTCTCTATCATTGTTAGTGATAATTATAATAGATTAAAACATTTCCGATCTTTCTGTAAATAAGTGCCCAACTGGCCGTTAATTCGACTGGGCTACTTCAGACCCTGCTTGGGGCGGAATCGACTCGGGGTTCCGCCGAGAATGGACATCCACGTGAGACAGCGCAGCTGCCACTTCTACTCGGGGCTCGACTGCTGGCTTGAGGTATAGTTTCAGGTCCTTCCGTCGGTCGGTTTCACTCGAATGCCTTCCGGGAATGTTGTCACGTAACAGGCGGCCGACCGTCCACAGCCACTCACCTGTATCACGCGCGCCTTTCACCCCGGGGCATTTTCCGCGTGTGTAACTGCGGTCACGCGTGATTTACGTGCGCCCGATGTCACGACTAACGATTTAAAGGCTCACATCGCGACGCATTGCGTCCCGCGCCCTTATTCAGTAAGGACTTGACACGATTGAACCTCAGAATATCCGTGGGTGTGATGTCATAGCCCCCAAAAAATCTTAACTTTTGAATGGCATTATTTGAAATTTTCGTGGTTGTGACGTCAAAATATCGTCACTTTCTAGATCCGGAAATTCCTAGGCCATACAGAATAGCTCCCCAAGTCTGATGATATGGCTTATACACGGGGCATAGACGTGACGGAAATCTATTCAAGTTTCAAATAAATAACTGCATTAGTCTCGATAGCTTAAATTACTGTAAAATATTAAGAATTATTAGACAAATGAGAGGCAAACGATTTGGACAAATTTTCTCTCACAGCAAAATATTGGAATAAACTCCGTGTAAAATAATGATAAAAAGGAGAGGTCAATGAAAAGAATTATCGAGGAGGACTGCGGATGGAATACATTACGAAAATAATGATTAATACTTTCGCGGACAAAGTGACTGATTAAAATAATTCATTCGGGATATTTCCGCTTTCCGTCAAACACATTGCAAGGACCCTTCACTCTCAAATGGAAGCGACGGAAGTGTTGCATCAAGAACTTGCAAAATTTTCTCAATCTTATTCGTAGTATAAAATCAACACTCAGAGTTATCTCGGTGAGTGTTGGTGTGGTGTTACGAATCACCAAGTTACCAACACAGGCAACCATTGACGTTATTTACGAGGAATTTGACGACAAGATAGTGAATTGCGCCCAGATTTGTCTCACGACTCCAAATTAAAATGTAAAGGAAACTTTTACGAGCAGACAGAGACTATGGGCTCTCACAAATTCCTTACCATGGCCAATTTGGAAATGGAGGAAGATAGCTAACTCCCATTCTTTGACTTATTAGTCATCAAGAAAGATAATAGCATGTCGAGACACATATACAGGAAACTCACAAACAAAGGAATCAATATTCAGGGAAAATCAATGGTGTCCTTCATGCAATGGTCCATCGATCTTTCCTTTTCACTAATCTTCAAAATACCCTGCAAGCCTTCTCAGGGGTGTGTGGCAGGGGGTGAGTGTTCTCCAACATGCATTACACCATACCCTAAAGTTAGTGTAGCTACGACTAAATATGCATTAGCATAAATCACTAATGCTTGTCACGAGACGAAGCCTCACAAGCATGCACTACACTACAGATATTATCACAATGAAGAGGGACCGTTAATATATATGTATTTTGCAACTACACAAATGGACAGAGACTCAAGACTTATGTAGATAACATGCACGGCGTGCTGCTAGTACTAGGTAAGAGATAAGGATTGAAGTATTTGGGAGTACTGCTACTACTAAGAGCTACACTATCTATCGACAAACCTAGATAAAAGTCTCATTGGCCGCTGTCATGGTCCCTTATAGTTCGTGGGAAAAATGGCATTTTAAATCTGTCCGTTCTGCAGTCTAGTTCCCTAATTTTATTCTCATGATCTGATCTACCGTAGTATGTCCGATTTCGTAAAATATTATCAACGTCGTCAGAAAATAGACCGGTATGGAACTTACATAATAGATTGAGTCTAAATTTTAATCGACGGTCTGAAAGCGTTTCCCATCCCAGTTGCTGCTAAAGGTCAGTAATACTAACGAGATTATCGTAGCGGCTTTTATCGTATCTTTCCGATCTTCGCTGCACGCGTTCTAACTAATCGATGGGACATCGGGCGGAAGAACTGACCGCAATGGGGGCAATACCGCTAAACAATAGGTACAAAAGAAGGTAAACTGAGAGGAATGTTAAAAAAGAAATGAAGAAACAACATCAAGATGCAGAAGGGAAAAATTGGCCCCAAAATGAAGAAAATATGACAGCAGTATTACCATTCATCAAAGTACCACCGATAGAATCTCACGTGTCCTTAAAATATACAGCAACTTAATCTTAATTTACGAGTGAGGAACTTGCTAACGAACGCCAAACAAAGGGCTCCTCTGGAAATCAAAAGTGGGTTTCTTGTGTTACATATCACGGATATTACATCGCGGACTCCGTGAGGACTCTCAGAACCAGGATTGGAGAGCATAAGAGTGGAAATACACTGGGACATCTAGAATAGTCCGCTATCACTGAACACGCCGTCGAAGGACACGTAATTGACATCCAGAACATAAATATCCTGGCTAAGAAAGACCATTTAAAAATCTGCTTATCAGAAAGGCCATCGAAATTACTAGAGAGTGAAGGATAATATTTTAAAAGAAATCAAACTATCCCACCCACTCTCAACTCCCCTTCTCCTTCCATGCCAACATGAGAATATAAAGGAACTCCATTTATTATTACACCCTTGAATAAGCCTCCAGAATTGGAGTAGAAACGTTGGATTCAAATCAATTCTTGACGCGGGAAATATCCCGAAAGTATTATTTTCATGAGTGCATTAAGCAAATTGCCAAGGACATGGAAGTACAGACTTATGTAGAAATGAAACGGTTGGCTGAAAATACGATGGAGTACAGACCTACCGCTAACTAATTTTCGGATTGAATACAGCTGCTGCCGATGAGATCCCAAAAATAAAAGCGATATTCTTTTGCTATCCATTTGCTCGATAACTCTTTCGCAAACCTGCCGATGTACTATCTATTTCTACAGCCTTGTTTATCTTTATTTCCGGTTGTGATTTTGGTTTCTGGATTATACCATACTGTCTAAAACTCCTGAAAAACCCTATTCTTTTAGATAGCAGTCCTATTCTAAGGAACTGGACCTACTCCCTTTTCCGTAAAACTCATCAAAGCTTTTCTCCACCTTTCACGAATCACTTTTGATTCTACGGGAAGCTTTCTCGTCATGTCTCATACCGTCGCATATTCTCTAGATTTTCTGCCTTCTGCCGATCTCTTTTACCGTGCGTTCCATGTTTCAACGATTTATGAGGAGCATCTATATGTTCTCTTTCCCACGACTCCCTTGCTCCTCCTCCATTTCATATTGAAGTCCCCTATTTTATCTTCGTCTCTCTGATGTGAGAGAATATCGGCGGGAAGCTAAGTCCAAGCGATCGATTTTTTTCTCTGAGAATGTCTCACATTCAAGTTCCCATCAGCCGGTGACTTCGCTTAAGGTAGTTTGAGCGAGATTTTCTCAAGTCATAATAGAGACCATAGGCGGATTATTGATTAAATTTTAGCTGTTGTATGAAACATGAAGTATACAGCAGTAAAAATGACGCAAAAACTTCAATTTTTTGTGAACTTCCCAGAAATTGAGTAATTGAGTGAATATACTTTAGGCTTTAGCTTGACTGTTTTGTTTCGCGTGGTGCCTTGAAAACGCCTTCACAACCGGAGGATTCTTTTTCTTATTTATAAATGAAATACGGTGAGAAATAAATAACGCCATCTGTGCTTGAGAACGTCTTAATGTTTTTTGCGTTGAAACGTGCATTGCATATCTCATAGGAAATTACATTTATTTTTTGGCAAATATCTTATGAAACACGGGAATAAGTGACTTACTTTTGTGCCGTTTGAAAGATGGGATATTTGTCTATATAATGGAGCCAAATCCATTAAGTTTTATTTATAGCATATAGCTCAAGCTACTATCAGAGAAGTTTGCGGCTAACCCTAATGTATAGGTATAGCAATACTTGATGGCACTCACCATCGGAGAATCAGAGGCCACTGAGGTTGAATAAAGCGTTGATGAGTGAGCAAAGTTACCGAAGGACTACCGCGGGGACCTCTGGAGGAAGACTCAGCCGCTTTATCTTACATATCCTGAATGCTTTCCTCTCATTTGCTTCATGCTCTTCACATGTGTGTGCCACCAAGTTTCGCTACACCTATACTTAGAATTTCTATGAGGATTCCTTTTTCTCACGTTTCTTTTTCATATATCCGACTGGGTTTCTGACACTACAATGGTTTGGGGTCCCTCAGAGATTCCCATTTTCATTCATACAACAGTGCCAGATGATAACAGGAGTCGCCAGCTGTACGGCCTCGAAGTTAGATCGTTATGAATAAAAAGTGATCGACAAGAAGTGTGCCTTTTAGTTTGCTGATGTATGCAGACTGCGTCAGACGAAGAGATGCGTCTGTTGATCGACGTTGTGAGATTTATTTTAAGGATTTTTTTATTTCTGCAAATTGCCGCAAAAATTTCCAATATACAATATTATCGTAGAACGTCAATAGAAATACGCTTGAAATCGTACTATGACCAGCGTTACCATTGATGAGATAATTGGTTTGCTATACTTTATGGTGAAATGCAATTTTATATATTGCGCAACTGTTCAAATTTCCCTTAGTTGCTCCCGCTACGAATGGTCTGTGAAAAATGATGCAAGGACCCTTGCCTAGAGATGATGGCTCTAAAGCCGGTGTCCCAATTTTTTCGTAAATTTATTCATGAATTCCATATTCATGAAAAGAGATTCGTTAACTGTTGGACCCCATGTCACACGAGCAGGAAAAATTTATGAATTGGGCGCTGATCGGCTGACGGCCGAGAAGAGAACATTTTGTGCTGCCATCAATAGTGTGGTCTCTGTACAATCATTCATTCATTCATTTCAGTAGTCTACCGGTTAGAGGTAGGTTGTGATGAAAGTCAGAGAATCTCCAACGAACTCTTACACGTGTCGTGCCCTTCCTACCTCTAGTATTTATTTCTTCATCTCAGCATAAGTCTTACCTTTCTTCATCCCGTCCATAAAACCGATTCTCTTCCTTCCCCTTCCCCGCTTACCCAACATCCTACCCTCTATCACGGCCTTCAGCAAACCATCGTCCCTCATTACCCCTTCTAGCCACCTACCCTGTCTTCCCCTAATCTCATCTATAAGTTTTCTCTCCTCGCCCACCATGTCAAGCACTTCTTCATTTGTCTTCCTTTCCGTCCAACGCACCTTCTCCATCCTCCTCCACACCCACATCTCGAAAGCCTTCAGCCTATTTTCGTCTTCCTTTCTCAAGGTCCACGTTTCTGCCCCATACAACGCCACACTCCATATCAGACTCTTTACCAGCCTCTTTTTTACATCCTTACTTAAGGTCCCCGTCATCAGCTCCCTTCTATTATTGAACGCTTCCTTCGCTAGCGCTATTCTCCTCCTTATGTCTTTGCTACTATGACCTGTTTCTTCTAGCGTACTACCCAAGTAATTAAATTTTTCTACTTGCTCCAGTTTGTGACTTCCTACTCTTATCAACAGCTTCGCTTTCTTTGTCCTACAGAATCTCGTTACTTTTGTTTTCCTATTATTTATCTTCATTCCGTATTTCTCACACTGTTTTTCCAGAGCATCTACTAAAGTTTGCAATCCTTTCGATGACCGACTGACCAACGCCTGGTCGTCTGCGAATCTAACCGACTTTATCCACTGGCCTCCTACTTTCATTCCCACATCTAGCTCATCCCATGCCTCTCTAACCATTTCCTCAGCATAGATGTTAAAAAGTAAAGGCGACAACGGGCACCCTTGCCGTACCCCGCGACCTATAACTGCCCACCCTGATTCACCGTCAGCTACCATTAACCTGAGCCCTCTGCCCCATATATAAGTTTCGGATGAGTCTCCTATCGCGCCAATCTATTCCTATTTTCACCAGTATCTGCATTAGCTTCTCCCAGTTTACTCTGTCAAACGCCTTTTCGAAATCTACAAAGCAAGCAAAAACATCCTGATTATGCTCTATGTTTCTATCTATAAGTGTCCTCATTACCGCTATCGCATCTCTGGTTCCCTTCCCCTTCCTAAACCCAAATTGGTCGTCGCCTAAATAGCATTTTGCTCTGCTCTCCAACCTTCTATTTAGTACTCTAAGCAACACTTTTGCCGCGTGCGAAATTAAACTGATTGTTCTATATTCCTCGCATTCTGACGCTTTATTCTTCTTCGGGATAGGTATCAATACTGTTTTCATGAAATCCTCTGGCCATACTCCTCCCTTGTAGATCCTGCGAATAAGTTCGAAGTACGATTCTCTCCCCTTACTACCTAGATTCTTCAGTAGCTCCGAAGGTAGATTATCGGTTCCCACAGCTTTTCTACCCTTCATCTCTCTTAATGCCCTGTCTATTTCGGTGTCAAGTAACTCTGGTCCGAGGTTATCCTTATCTAATGTTTAGAGACCTCTAGATCTAGGTTATCCTTATCTAATGTAATCCTCTAGATCTAGGCTAAGGGGTCTATTCTCGCTGTCATATAGCTCTTCTACGTATTCTCTCCATCTTTCTTGGATATCTTCATGTTCGATCTTCATATCTTTTCTGTTTTGTCCTTAACCTTTGGTATCGTTTGACCTCTCTTACCACCCGATAACATTTTCACCTTGGCGTACAAAGCGCCCACTTCCCCCTCCTCCTGCATCTTTTCCATTTCCTCACATTGTCCCTTCCACCAGTTTTCTTTTGCCCGATTCGTCACTCGCCTCAGTTTGTTATTCAATTCCTTGTACTTCCTCTTGCCTACGTCGGTGTTCACGTTTTTCCATATCCTTCTCTCCTCCATTTTCTTTATCATTTCTTCTGTAACCCACTGCTTCTTCACCCTCTTCTTTTCCACCGTTCCTATTGTTTTCTCTGCCGCTGCTGCGATGCCTGTTTTTATAACTTCCCATCTTTTCTCTATGGTTCCCATCCGCTTCTCTTCACCTATGTTATTTTCTACTAGCTCTTGGTATTCCCTCCTTTTCAACCCTTTCAATGCTTCAAGGTTCCACCTCTTTATCTTCCTCCCTTTACAAAGCCTTTTGAATCTAACTTCACACTTCATCATCACCAAATTATGATCCGAGTCCGCATCCGCCCCTGGATAGCTACGAGAGTTTTTTACACTGCTCCTCAATCTCTGCCTCACCATTATATAATAAATTTGGTATCTCCCATTATCACCCGGCATTTTCCATGTGTACCTACGCCTGGGGTGATGTTTAAACCAAGTGTTTGTCACTACTAATTTATTTCTTCTACAAAATTGAACTGCCTTTTCACCGCGATCATTTCTTCTTCCTAGCCCAAACCCTCCTACTTCTAATCCGTCCCTCCCTTCTCCCACCACTGCATTCCAGTAACCCATCACTATCAGGTTTTTCTTTCCAGGAACTTCTCTAAATATTTCTTCTACTTGCTCGTACACCTCTTCCACCTCTTCCTCTCTATGGTTGCTCGTAGGCATGTATACCTGGACTAGTACGAAATTCGTCGGCCGTGCTTTTATTTCTACCACTAGTATTCTGTCGCTCCCCTGTTCAATGTTTACCACCCTTAGTCCCAACTTTGTGTTCAGTACCATGCCTACCCCTTGACTCTCATCTCCCCCACTATAGATTACCCTGTAGTTATCACTCCAATAGTCCCCGCTATCCTTCCATCTCACCTCGCACAATCCCAAAACATCTATTTTTCCTTTTTCCATTTCCTGCTTAATATTTTCAAGCTTCCCGGCCCTCATCATGGTCCTTACGTTCCAAGTTCCTATTTTTACCTCTGTTTTCCTCTTCATCTTTTTCTTCTTCTTCTCCCTCCTATCCCTTGTATCCGCCGATGATGCTGCTGTGCAAGGATTTCGTGTGTTGATGACCGCGGAGGCCTTGCCTCCCCCGCTGCCGGGCACGACACCCGCCCTAGTGGGCGGCGTCCCGTAGTTGCCAGGAATCAATACTCTTTGAATGACTTTCATGTTCTGGGAAGTGATAGTTGAGAGGTATCCCACGCGACTCAACGGTATTTTTAACGTGACACCATCACGGAACTACCTTTCGTCTGGCTCCTACCCTTCGACCTATCTGGCATGGGTGGCCCTACCAGGAGCAATGTACTTGCTCCTGCCAGTCCAGCTCTAGGGGTCATTGGAACGCACAAGCCCTTCCACCACGTCAAGGTCGTAGTTCAAGGAAGAGTCTGTACAATCAGAGAAGATAATTTTGCGGGACCTACAAGCCATGATATGGAAAGCACGCACCTATTTCTATAATTACCCGGGAATTACTTTAGCCATACGTATAAACTAAAGGAATTGCAAGACCAAGCATGCTTGCTCACAATGGAACACGTCAGAATACCTATGTAGCAGTTCGCTAGCCGAGAGTCGCCTAAACTAGGCCTGGGCGATATTGGTGATTCAATATCATGATATGATAATTTTGGAATATCGTATATTGGGGAAAACGATAACTCATATCGTTTCGATAAATATCGTATTATCGCGCATGAAACGATAACTTATATCGTGACGATAAATATCGTGTTATCGCGCCTCAAAATATCGTGATATATCATGCGATAAAAATCGCAATATCACGTCCCGATAAAGAATCACGATATCACGCTGAGATAAAATATCACGATAAAAGATCGTGATTTTGCGCTCGATAAAATAATCGCGCCAGATAAAATATCACGATAAATATCACGATAAATATAAAGATAAAATATCGTGATATTGCGCCTGATAAAATGTCACGATAAATATCACCATAAAATATCGTGATATTGTGCACAATAAAACGTCACGATAAATATCACGATATTGCGCCCGATAAAATATAATGATAAATGTCATGATAAAATATCACGATGTTGCGCCCTAATAAAATATTACGATAAAAGATCGTGATATTGCGCTCCATAAAATATCACGATGTTTTATCGTGATATTGCGCTCGATAAATATAACGATAAACTATCACAATATCGCGCCCCGATAAAATGTCACAATAAATATCACAATAAAATATCGTGATATCGTGCCCGATAAAACATCACGATAAATATCACGATATTGCGCCCCGGTAAAATATAACGATAAATATCACGATGTTGCGCCCTTATAAAATATTACGATAAATATTACCTAAAAATATCGTGAAATTGCGCTCGATAAAATAATCGCGCCCGATAAAATGTCACGATAAATAACACGATAAAATATGGTGATATTGCGGTCGATAAAATATCGTAGGCGTATCGTTGCGGTCGATAAAATATACGCCCCCGAACAAAAATCCTCGGAGTGCGAGGTGGCCCTGGGAAAGGAACTGGCCCCCCTACCCTGAATGTGTGAAATTCACACGCCTGTGGCTTAGTCCGGGTTGAACTCTACCCTCAACTATCCATACCAACCTTTGGGTTGAATCACTGAGTGAGAGTGAAAATATCGTGATATTGCGGTCGAGAAATTATCGTGATATTGCGGTCGATAAAGTATCGTGATATTGCTGTCGATAAAATATCGTGATATTGTGCTCGATAAAACAATCGCGCCCGATACAATATCACGATAAATGTCACGATAAAATATCGTTATAATGCGCTCGATAAGGTAATCGCGGCCGATAAAATATCACGATAAACGTCACGATAAAGTATCATGATACTGCGCTTGATATTGCGCTATCACGTAATCGCGCTTGATGTACTATGGTGATGTCGCACCGGAAAATCGTGTCAGAAAAGCCGATCAGTGACTGAGTTTCATGAAGAATTTACAGAGTTTTCTTATTTACAGAAATTTACCAAATACTGGCTTGCGCATGCGCAGTGTAACTCTGAGAGTATTCATGAATTGTTCATGAATAAATTTACGAAAACATTTACCGTGGGACACCGGCTTAACGTAGTGAGAGTCAATCATTAGTAGTCCCCACGTTTTCGAAGCTGTCATAGACATGTCTAGGGGTAATAGGGTGTTTGGTGTTTTGATACTTTCAAAAACACGGCGAATAATTAATATTAACTTTTATTAATATTTTCCCCTGCACGATATCAAAATATATGAAATCGGAGATATATTAGTAGGTAAGGAGAGACATTTTCAATGACAAAGTTGCTAAAAATTAGCAGTGTTGATGTATTTTAAAACAAAATGTGAACATTTTCATCTATTTTTGAATATGCCGTCCGTTAAAAGTACGGCAGGAGTCTTCAACTTTGGAGTTTTGAAAATATCTACAAAAAAATAGTTCTTCAAGGGAGGATCGTTACTGAAAGATTAATTAACGCATGTTTTGAGGTATTTTACACGATAGTTTTGCTATCTTCATCCCAATTAATGCTTATCAGTTTAGGCCTATTTTTCGAATGAGGTTTGAACGTCGTCCTCAACATTAATTTCGACCACTCCGCAAATTTCAAATTTGATGTGTCTCGACTATTGATTAAAGAAGAGAATGAATAAAAACATACAGTACTGAAACGCTTGTGAAAATTGAAGACATTAAAATGCGCATTCGGTCGTATTGCATTAGCTGTGAATGCCGACAACATTGGTATTAGTAGCAGAATTGTCGGGGTGGCGTAATGAATTTTACCAGGAAAAAAAACACAATGGAAATTATTTCCAATAAAGCAGTGCTATGTTAGCCAAATGTTTGGACAAATTTAACGTGATGGCCATATTAGTCGTATCATTTTAAAAAACCGGCTTCACTTTTGGATTTCAAGACGCCATTTACTCTCTTTTTTAATCTATGTTCTCAACATTCTTTCGTCTTTCAGCTCCATAACGGGCGACGATTGCTACAGTATATTGATAACAGTAATTGATTATGATTCTCTCTTATATTTTTCCTATTCACTCGACCAGTTTAAACCTATTTGACCACTTTTTAGAGGATTGCCCTTTTTGCTATCTTCCCGATAATGACCCAATAGGCTGAAACCGGTCGAGTGAAAGAGAACAAAAATTACGTCGGTTTTTTTACGGAGTAGCTTAATCGCCATAATATCTGAATTTTTCGGAGTAGATTCGTCGTCCATGAAATTATTTCGCACTATATTTTTATTTCTATGAAATTAATCGATTTTCTTAATGTCGTGAAGATTGCCGCCTCGAGAATTTCGAACTGTTCATGAGCCATAGAATTTTTCCACATGTTCATTTACGTGGCACGACCCGTTTCTCCAGACGGACGTTGAAAGTCGCAAATCTATCATGAATTCATGATTATCATCATCATTGTTATTAGTGGTGATCTTTCGGTTAAGGTAGGTTTAGATGGATACTTATACAACTGATCTACATCTAAATCTACACACTACCCCGCAAGCCGCCTCAATACGCGTGTGGTGAGGGTTGTTAGGACACCAGCCGTATACATATAAAAAGGAAACGCTCTAATGAAATTACGCCTAGCATTTATTAAAGTCTCTTATTGTTCGGGGGAAAAACGAATTCCCATACTTAGCCGTTCGGAAAAATATCTCTCTTACTTTATCGCTTCTGTCGGACCTGGAAATATAGTGGGGTTCTAATATGATGTTCTCTCTCGTGTCGCTCTTAAAGATATCTATCCTTAATTGCTCAAGTAACCTAAGCCTAGCTCCCAGCCTAATTCGTTTAACATCTGCGTAACGCTGTCTGTACGCCCGTAGCAGTTTTTGACAAATCGCGCCGCTTTCCTTTGTATTTTATTAAGTTCCCGGATTAAGTCTTTCTGCACCGGATCCCATATGCTCGCTGCATATTCAAGGTGTGGCCGGACAAGTGCGAAATAGCACCTCTCTTTTACTTTTTCATCCGAAAATTTTCCCACAATACGCTTGACGAATCCTAGCTTCTTCAAAGCTCTGCCACAAATATTTCTTATATGTGTTCCCCACGATAGGTTCGAGGTTATCGTAACTCCTAGATACTTCGCTTCTTCTGTCGCCTTTATGTTAACACCATCCACAGCAGATACATGGGGATAGTTGGACGACCTCCGCAAGAAATGTACCGCCGTGCATTTGCTCAGATTAAGTTCGAGTCCCCACTCTTGGCTCCACACATGAACGTTGTTTAAATCCGATGATAGAATTTCAAAGTCAGAGTGATCTCTAATTTCGCGATAGATGACAGCGTTGTCAGCAAATAAACGTATTTTACTGCTAATTCGAGAGCATAGGTCATTTATGTATATAATAAACAAAAGGGGGCCGATTACGCTTCCTTGTGGGACACCTGATGTCACTTTAACTACATCAGAGCTAATTCCGTCAAGAACTACTTTTTGCTTACGATCACTCAGAAAGTCGCGTATCCAGTTTACTACTGTTTCGTTTAGCCCGCATGACTGTAATTTGTATAAAAGTTTGTTGTGAGGTACCGTGTCGAAAGCTTTCTTAAAATCTAGAAATAATGCGTCCTCTTGTCTTTTCGATTCACCAGATTTGAGAACGTCATGAAGAAAGAGCGCGAGCTGTGTTTCACATGATCTACCTTTCCGAAAGCCGTGCTGACAGCCATGGAGGAAGTTACGACTGTCCAGGAACGTCATGATATTGCTAACGACGATATGTTCGAGTATCTTCCCTGTAATCGACGTTAATGAAATCGGTCGATAGTTCCCTGGGTCGTGTCTGTTTCCCTTTTTGAATATCGGTGTAATGTTTGCAATTTTCCAGTCTATTGGTATCTTTCCTTCAGACAATGTCTTCTTGAATATTTTTTCTAAGAACGGTGCTATTTGTGGCCATAACTCCTTGAAGACACGCGCGGGTATTCCCTCCGGACCCGGAGTTTTACTATTTTTTATCGACTGTAGCTGTTTAGTTATCCCATCGCGTTGAATAGTGATTTCTTTCATCGGTTCCTCAGTGAATGAAATGTCAAGAACTGATGGCCCTTAACGCCTCACACGTCTGCATTCTTCAGCTCTGCCTTCGACCTATCTCTCTTCATCTCGACAATAATGCCTATTCTAACTCATTACCTCCCACACTTAGCCACCAACATCCTTCCCTCTATCACGACCTCCAGAATCGTTCGGTCCTCATTTCCAGTTCCAGCCACCTAATTTGCCTCCTCCAAATCTCCGCCAGCAGTTTCCACCCCTCTTCTACAGTGCCAAGCTCTTCCTTTTTGTTTCTTCACTTCCTTTTATTCTTTGCATGTCTAAGATGGGTCCCCGAAAAAATCTCTATGACCCATGGAATCCAGCCGTAACGACCTAGCCATTCATAATTCATCGCACTAAAGCTCTCCATCTTCAGTTTCCTCGCTTAATAAGCAAGTAGCCAAGAGTATAATTATAATGAATATCGACAACTTAACGTATCAATACACCGAGACAAGTCTAAATCAGCTGCGTATATTTATCACGTGTCGATTTAATGCTGCCGTATCATAAAGAACGATATCAGTAGTGATATCTTTTCAACTATATCCACAGACTATCCAATGAGCCAACGCAGGATAATGTGGAAGGCTGTATCATGACTAGTTATGTAAACTTTCCGGAAATTTTGTAGGCAATGAAAAAAACTGTTATTTCAACTTTTTTCCGTGAAAATAGGAAATTTTGGGAAAAATACTCCCAGCATTTTCAAAAAATAATAATCATACTGCTTGCGTAATAAGCATAAAAATATTTCCAGAATTTGTTAAGAATACCATATCGGATGACAGTACTCCAAAAACACAATAGTTAAATACTTATATTGAATGAAGTAGGCAATCCTGAATAACCATATGAAATGGAAACCAAAAATGTATACAAAAAATATACTTGGCAGTAATAGACTAAATTTAGGTTGAGTCGGTACGTTTTTGCTTGCATAGTGGATTTAAAAAAGGCGTTTGAAAGAGTTCATTGGGAGATAAGAATGAAGATATTGATGAAAATAGGAAAAGGATTGGCGAGATAAGATACTCGTCTGAAGCTTATATATGGACCAGAAGGCAGAAGTGAAGGCGGATAGTGGAGAATCAGGATGGGCCGCTATATGTCGCAGGGTAAGATAGGGCTGCCCGGTGTCTTCTTGGCTCTTTAAAATGTGTGCCAGGGAAATGAAAAGAGAAGCCAGTAAGGAGCTAGATGTAGGAATAAAAGTTGGACAGCTGATTGGACTTTTTAAATTATGTTACTACCGTTATGGACAGTGACTCCCAAGTTGATGCTATGAACTTGACTTTCGAAAAGCATTTGACACCGTTAGTCATAGCATCTTAATGAAAAAAACTTCGAAGCATTGGGGTAGCAGGATCTCTCCTTAAGTTATTGTGCTAATTCTTGCTTGAAAGAAAGCAATAGTATGTAGTACAAGGGAATTCCTCATCAAGTGAATATCTTATATCATCGGGTGTGCCACAAGGTTCAAATTTAGGCCCACTTCTTTTTTTTATATTTATAAATGACCTGCCAAGATATATTCAGCATACGAATTGTTTAATGTTTGCTGATGATATCAATATATACAGAAGAGTGAATAATCTAAATGACTGTTGAAAATTACAGGGTGATTTAAACAATCTCATTATTTGGTCACAAAAAAACCAGTTGAACATTAACGTTGATAAATTTTGTGTAATTACCTATTCAAAGAGAAAATATGATATAAAGTTAGACCAATCAATGAAAGACCATATTATTAAAAGGAAAACATACATTAAAGACTTAAACATTCTTTTTGATTCAAATATGACTTTTGTTAGCCACATTTTACATGCATCCATTGCTGCATGAAAAGTATTTGGTTTTATATGTCGTATTTCAAAGTACTTCAAAAATGAAAGTGTGTAAACAATGTTGTATTATTCTTTTGTAAGGAGCAAATTAGAGTATTTTTCGGTGATATGGAACCCATGTACAAAATATTTAGTGGAACAATTGAGAGAGTCCAGAAAAGGTTTTTGAGGTTTGTTTATTATGTTCGATACCATGTTTACCCAACTTTTGAAAATCATGTTACGTATGAAGAATTATTGTCAATGCTTAATTTTCATAAAACTTACCATGTTTACCCAACTTTTATGTTCGATACCATGTTTACCCTACTTTTGAAAATCATGTTACGTATGAAGAATTATTGTCAATGCTTAATTTTCATAAAACTTAGTGATAGAAGAATGGTAAATGATTAGTTGTTCCTACATGATGTAAGTAATAATGGAAGAGAGCTCTAACTTGTTATGCAAATGAAATATGCTTATTCCAAATAACGAAGGCAGGCACAAGAGGACATTTTACACAATTCATATAAATAGTAATTATTGTAAAAATGCTCCGATTAATAGAATGTGTACAAAATTTAATACTGTAAGTAATGACTTGGATTTATTTGAGGACAGAAAATATTTTTGCAGAAAGGTGTTTAGTAAATTGTCAGCACTCCGATTGTAAAATTCGAAGTCATGAGAATCTATATGTATTTTTTGGCCAGCTTGACTCCTTGTATTCATAGAAATTTTAAATATTTGTACTTGTTATTGTTCACGTTTTTATTATATTCATATGTTGGGTGAACGTTAAACTCAATAAATTCAATTTAGGTAATTCAATTCTGGGTAAATATGAAAAATTCCTGGCAAAGTTTGGAACCTACTCATTCTGCTATAAAAGCTGAAGTAGGAAATGCCCTCAACTCGGAACTTCCTCAGCTTTTGACTCAAGTAGAATGTTAATGTTAGGATTAATATAAACATTTCCTCTAAATTTTCCAGATTAAAATAAAAACAAATTTATAGCATTTGGAAATAATTACGCTATTAAGCCATTTCTATGTTAGCGAAGGTGTCAAATACTCTAAAATTAAATGAAGGGTTATTCAATTAGTTGAAAACCACTAGAGAAAAAAGGTTTTCCTGGACATGGATTCAAACCATTTAGGATATTTCGGAAAACGTGCAGACTACACATCATTCCACGCAGGATTCCCTATTCTCTCAGAAAGCCGAATGTGGAAGGAAGCCTAGGAAGCCTAGCCCATCTAGGAAGCCTATTTTTCCATATATCATCAACGAATTATTTGCCATTTATCCTGTAAGTTGAGGAAATATTGCGTCGATGAAAAATATAGCACCTGAAACTAAATAACTCCACAGTGTTAGGGAAAGTAGGTCTACATGGGTATTCAAAAATACAGCAATTTGGTGGAAATGCCTCCACAGAGCTAATTTTTTAATTCTTTAGCAATACCTTTTGCATTATTCCTTCCTTTTTTTAGCTTGAGAAAGAATCTGGTGAAATTTAAGTTCCATCAATATTATCATAGAAACAGATTAACAAATAAGCATGTTGAGAAGTTTGTGGCAATTAATAAATATCACTCAGAATAATCAAAATGAATCTGCCTGTTCTGTCAAAGACAGAGCTTGGCAGATCAAACTGATTGAAATACATACCTACTACATAAATTAAGTAATTTTATAGGAATGGACTTCATTGGATTTGGATTGGTCCCTTTTGCACTGGGTTTTAAGGGCTCAAATGGAAAGGGAAAATACCTCTGTGTGCATTAGTATTACAAAAATTAATATTTTTGTCTCTTGCTTTTCATTGTTTGTCTGAATGCTGTGAGTCATATCCAGTGATGATCAGCAGTTTGCTAGTCTTCTTAGCAGTGTTATAACAGTAATTTTTAATATCTTTAGGCGAAGAAATATGGATGCTATTAAAATATAATGCATTTAACGCAAACACATTCGTTCGACCTTTTTTAAGAAGTGATATAATACTTTATGTAAATTTATTTGTAAACTGAGTACATGGGTAATTTCAATTACTAACATAACATCGCTTTAAACATGATAGCACTTATAGAGTAAACAAATTGTTCTGTAGAAAATGCCTCCATTGACTTTTGTCACTACTGCTAACTGATGTATAATAGCTGATCAATACTCTGGGGTTTTAATGGCGGGAACTTTCAATAAAATTATTATTGATATGATCATCAGTATCTATGCTTATTAGTAGCAGCAGCTTTGAATGTGACTTTGGGTAATGAAAATTGAATATTCCTACCTTTATAAATGAAAACTGTTTTATTCGAACTGATGTTCAAAATTTCCCAAAATATCCTTTTTTTCAAGGCTGGGAAAAAACGAAAAAATAAACGTTTTTTAAATTAACATTGTCGGTTTTTTCCGATCCATCACATCACTAATCAGGACGCCAGCTATGAAAATAGGAAGGATTGGGGGGGGGGGGGGAAGCAATTGGAGAAGAGAAAGGGAGCAAGTGAATTGTATGTTAACGAAGTGTTGTATTGTCTCGCTATGTTTTATTGTAGTAACTAGTGATACATGCATACGGATGATGAAGGAATTTTTTTGCATATCAGTTCGGCAGTTTTTCCCTTTTATTTTGATGCTTGCATAAGTTCTAGAGATGTAGTACCTTCTCGGTCAAAATTATATCCTCTGCATCATCCTATAATTCATGGGTTCTGAACCTCTCAAGTAATCTTAGCCTCTCGCGTATCCCGCGAGTCTTCCGGGATTCCCCATCTACTGGTAATTTCTCCATTAGCTGTGCTACACTCTCTTTGCTCGGAGAATTTTTTGAGGAAACCTTTTATATTTTGTTTTTTTTTTCTTGCATTAAAGCTCCTGATCAGGTTACCAAATTCTCAAGTTGCACCTCCAAGATGTTACCTAACTAGAACAAAGTAATATCACTCGTTCACTTTTCCATCCGAGGGCCCACTATTTGCTAGATTAATCCTATTCTCTTTTATGCAGGGCTTCGTATGTTTCGTATGGGTTTTTTACCACATTAGATCTCCCATGGCATGCATTCTGTTGCTGCGGATTCATATAGACAGTAAGAAACATTTCTAGTGCTTATTGTTCCGGAACCTCTATCTCTGGCGGTTTTATCCACTGATCTTCTTGGAAATTTTGCCATAAAACTTAAATGTTTCCTAAGTACTTCAGTATTCTTTCCTTACCAACCTTCTTATCTTTAATGATACAAATTACTTCAGTAGGTGGTCGGTACCCTCGAAAAATATCGAACCAATCGTGGAACGACTTTTTTTCTCTTCCACTTGTTCATTTTGCTGGCAGGACGTTTATCGTTACCTAAAATTCTCCGAATTACTCTTTAGGACGTCAAACCATAAACACTCTCTCTGAAAGCCGTATAGCCTTTTGCGTGAAAGGGAGGAATGCTGAACCTGAGGTCATGTTTGTGCTCCACCCTTCCACAACGTCTCGATATATTCTCAATTGCCCACTTGCCCTTAATAGAGTGCATAACTTTTCATTTCTGCCGAATACACAACGACAAAGCAGAATTTTTTGTTGAGAAAGTTCATAAAAATCAAAACTTCATCGCGCTGTTTGGAGAAGTTGAAGCTCCATCAAAGCCAGTTTGAATTATAGTCATTCAACACAGATGTCTGATTGCTGCAATGCCTCTGGATCAGACGAATTACAAAAAAAATTGAAAACGGTTTTGTTCAACTTGGTCTGGTATCTATACCGTCTAAGCTATCACCGTATTTGGGTAACAAGGACCGTCTCAAAAGAGAAAAACGTATTGGTGGACTCATTTGGGTTGTTTTTTCTTCTGTTGGGAAAGTGTTGTATCGATAATATATGCATAGATAGCAAAAGAAGTGACTAATTATTGTTGAATGACGTAATACTGAAGGTCCTCATGATTGAGTTGAGAAGAAAGAGTGGCCTCAGTAGGCCGGCAGCTTCGTGATTTATACCAGAAAATACTAAGTGCCTAATGTATATATCTTATATCACTCCTACTCCCTTACAAGTATCGGGTGGTAAAGAAATTCTGCTGGTACTTGCTACATAGAGAAAATGTGAGCATATGACGGCCAAAGAAAACATTCTATGAGTATGAAAGTATTCCCTTGTCTTTTATACATTGCAAGTAGATTAATAGGATTCAACAATAACAAATTTTTCGTCTGACTATAATTTATCAAGTTGATAAAATTTATTTATTTATTCTCTTCACGTTTATTAAATATGAGTTACTTTAAAATACTGTAAAAATATTAATTTACGAATACTACGGTATTAAAAAAAGTAACTCTTCCATCTTGAATAAATGCCTTCAATATTTTTTTAATATGCTGGGATATAATATGATAACTCCAGTTACATAACTGAAAGCGCTTTCGTACTTCACCTAGAAGCTTAAATAGTTCAACATTTCCAAAAGGCAATCAATCATAAGGAAAATGTGGTATCTATCTTACTTACTGTTTTTTGTCTTTTTTATTTGCGTATTTATTAATCCATTAGAATATATTTGCACATAAGAAGCTTATTTATTTGCCTATTCATTGAAAATCTACCGCCATGCTTGAAACGTTCATTGAACATACATTTGTTTTCACGATGAAAAGAGGAAACTCTTATTCATTGCAGTGTTCTTTAAATATCGTAGGTTATAAGGATGGTAGACAGCGAGTGAATCCCAGGACCTTGTATAGTGCGAAAATTGGAGCGAAGCGAAGAATAAAAGGAGAGGAAAGTGAAAGAATGCAGAGGAAGCTACGGCGATAACGAGAGCGTTCAATGTTACGTTTGAAATGCATACATGGCTGTCTAATGCGCCTCAATTTGGAAGCCAGCGCGAATAACACTCGGGGAAGGCAAGCGGCCAGTAATCCGCCACTGGCTTCGACGATGAGTCCATCACCTTACTACGTTCGAATTTCCCTCGTCGTTGCCTAGGAATAGTATGCCATAAGAGAGAAAGCCGATTTTTCTCCAGAGGGATAGTGGCGACGCTCCGTTTGTTGGTAAACGTTTTTCCCCCATAGTACATATTGAATGGAGAGCCCTATTATGTGATGACGTATGCGATGAGGTTTGTGTACGTAGTGCCATTTTTTTCTCGCTGATGGAGGGATCTGACCGAACTATAGCTGACAAATGAAATCCGAATTGGCTCGGCCATCAACATGGAGCAAACAAAGTTAAAGGCAAGGAGAAGGCACTTTTGATTGAATTAGTGACAAAGCATAGCGGTATTATTGTAAAGTAGAAGACCAATACTGTGAACACTTCGGCCAAGACTATGGAATGGAAAGAGATTGCAAAGGAACTCAATGGGCGCGAGGGCGTTATGAAGGTAGGTATGTAAAAACCACGCACCGAAATGAATTTCTTTATGTTGCTCATTCCGCTGAATTCGAACAAATGGGATCTTATTTAGAGGAACAACGGTTTCCAAACCTATTGAATCTTTCGTCAACAGCGAACCGGGAAGCAAATATAAGGACGTCATAGGAGAAAGTGAAGCGAATAGAGGAAGCGAGAGCTGGCCGAGGCTTACATTCGCCAAAGGATGGATACTCGAGGTAGTCCGTTTATTTCGGTAAACTTCAAGGCAACTCCAGAATTGGAATTAGTTTTCCCATAGTACACAGCACACTGTTCCCAGCACTGGTGATTACGATATGGTTACATTAGTAAGAACCTAGGAAGTCCCAGGTAAGCGTGCTGAATCTCGTCATGACGGACATGCTCGTAGAAACAACGGATGGGACTTAAATTTAGTATTTTACGGATGATATTGGCGATAATTCAAGAGCAATTCATCATTCAGGTATTTGTATCGAAGCGTCCAGTCAGCGAATGCCTCAATTTCACCTGCTTTTCGCTCACCTTATACCACCTACTTCACATATATTTTTACTCTACATATGCGCATTTATACTAACCTTTCATATTCTTTATAAAACCTTTTCCTTTTGTAAACTATTCACTTAAACATGTGATGTGAATCTATTTCTCGACGCCATGTTGGAAATACTGACCTTTTCCTCCTAGTTCCCCGAGATGGTGCAGCGGTCGAGCAGTTTCTTCTATTCGCTATACCCACCACCCATGACTATTCCCGCCTTCAACTTAAACTAGCCGCGCTTTACGACGCTTTTCACACACGCTCTTCCCCTAACATTTTACACATATCCCCTGACTTTATTCCAATTATATCTCTTACGCACTTTCCTCCGCACTTCCCAATTGAGGTTTCACACCTTCTTCTCTGGACTTAAGCGAATCATGTCATTTAAATATTATTTGCGAGCTCTGAAAAGAACTCTTTCCGTGGAACGCCGAATAATGGGATTTTTTTCTTTAAAAAAATACGCTACAACTTTTACCAGGCTGCAACTACACCCCCTCTAATCATCAACCCTCTCGGGGGATTTTTTCGTAAATGGCTATTTCTCTTAACTTCCTCTACCTCATTTTCTCACTTTCCCCATTTTCCAATACTGAAAAATCTATTTTTCCGTTTTCCCGTTTACTTAAAATTGCATTTTTATTCTTTTTTCACCTATAAATGCCTTTTTCCCGTTCGAAAATGGCCATTACCAGGCCACGTACCGTCCCACCCTAGCACCCCTGTTTCACTCCATAGGCCCGCAACCTTGTTGGGGGCGGGGGGGGGGGGGGGTGGGTGGGAAGGCATATTGTTGACGTGAAATTACTCGGTATCCCTCTAGCGGGACTTCCGAAGATCTCCGAATATGGCGTAAACATATCACGAAAAATACGCAAATTTGGCAATTTTCAAACTTTATTAGATCGAAAATTAAGAATCTCACGCCTTTTTTTCTTACATTTATTAAATGGGCATTCCTTTCACTTTCCTTTCTCATTTATCTACTACCCCTTACTTTTCTACCATTCTCACAAAAATATATTTCTCCCAGACTGGAGACCCTATGATTCATTTACCAATCTTTCAGCATTCAGTACAATTCGGTTAGTTACAACGCGCGTCTTGGGAGATAGAATTGCATTTGCGATCTTTTGGGTTGAACAACGTTGTTTATACTGTCTGAAATTGAAGTGGTAGATCTATGACTGTACCTTTACATGTTGGTAATGCTTCCGGTAGCTATAGATAATACATGTTGATGTAGCTCCATGTTCTAGGTAATATTGTTAAAATTGGTAATTCAACATAAGCTAAATTTATATTGTTGAATCGATCATGTACGATACAATGTACCATGAAAATATGAGATTTAATTCGTTGGGTTTTACCAGAGTGAGAGTGTTATGACAAGGTAAACTGTAATGATTAGTCGAATGTTGGCCAAGCAAGTAAAACTATTGAAATCTTACCATCAGTCTGAGATTGTGTCGCAGTGGATTGTGAACTTCCATTGGTCCTAAAATTTGCATTGTTCAATCGTGCAAACTTTTCAAATGTCTATTTAGAGTTTTAATTGTTTTATTGTAAGTAATATTTATTGTTATATACTTTCCTTTATATATTTTCCATGTGTACCTACGCCAGGGGTGATGTTTAAACCAAGTGTTTTTCACTACTAATTTATTTCTTCTACAAAATTCAACTGCCTTTTCCCCGCGATCATTTCTTCTTCCTAGCCCAAACCCTCCTACTTCTAATCCGTCCCTCCCTTCTCCCACCACTGCATTCCAGTCACCCATCACTATCAGGTTTTTCTTCCCCGGCACTTCTCTAATTATTTCTTCTACTTGCTCGTACACCTCTTCCACCTCTTCCTCCCTATGGTTGCTCGTAGGCATGTATACCTGGACCAGTACGAAATTCGTCGGCCGTGCTTTTATTTCTACCACTAGTATCCTGTCGTTCACCTGTTCAATGTTTACCACCCTCAGTCCCAACTTTGTGTTCAGTACCATGCCTACATGCCATGTTGACTCTCATCTCCCCCACTATAGATCACCCTGTAGTTATCACTCCAATAGTCCCCGCTATCCTTCCATCTAACCTCGCACAATCCCAAAGCATCTATTTTTCCTTTTTCCATTTCCTTCTTAATATTTTCAAGCTTCCCGGCCCTCATCATGGTCCTTACGTTCCAAGTTCCTATTTTTACCACTGTTTTCCTCCTCCTCTTCCTCTTTTTCTTCTTCTTCTCCCTCCTTTCCCTTGTATCTTCTGATGATGATTCTGATTCTGTGCAAGGATTTCGTGTGATGACGACCGCGGAGGCCTTGCCTCCTCCGCTGCCGGGCACGATACCCGCCCTAGTGGGCGGCGTCCCGTAGTTGCCAGGAATCAGATCTCTTTGAATGACTTTCATGTTCTGGGAAGTGATAGTTGAGAGGTATTCCCACTCGACTCAACGGTATTTTTAACGTGACACCATCACGGAACTACCTTTCGTCTGGCTCCTACCCTTCGACCTATCTGGCATGGGTGGCCCTACCAGGAGCAATGTACTTACTCCTGCCAGTCCAGCTCTAGGGGTAATTGGAACGCACAAGCCCTTCCACCACGTCAAGGTCGTAGTTCAAGGAAGAGATATACATAACATAAATGTTTTTTATATCTTCTTCTTCTTCCACAGCTCTACAGCCAGGTGTGGGCCTTGGCTTCCTCAGTTACATACCCCCATTCGGCTTTCCTTTTTGCTTTCTCTCTCCATCTTCCAATCCCCATTGTCTTCAAGTCCAATTAAACATTTTGCAGCCATCTTTTGTGAGGTCTTCGTCTCCTCCTACTCCCTTCCATCTTGCTATTTGTTAACAATTTGGGCATTCTATACTCTTCCATCTTTTCAGCATGGCCCAACCATGACAGTCGCAATGACTTCGAGAACCTAACTATATCCTTCTCTTCTAATATTTCATTTAATTCATAGTTGATTCTTATTCTCCACGTTTCTCCTTTACTGGACCATAGATTCTCCTTATTATTTTCCTTTCAAATCTTCTTAATGTTTCTTCATCTTGTTTGGATAGGACCCATGTCTCAGCTCCCTATGTAATTACTGGTCTTATCGATGTCTTATAAATTTTCAATTCAGTTTTCCTGCACAGAAGAGTTGATTTTAGGAGGGGTAAATTTGCAAATAGGCCTTGTTACCTTACCCTTAACCTTTGGGATGTAGGCAGGAATGTGATCCGAAAAGGAACTCTTCGTTTAGTGCCAGACCTGGAAGGTATGAAACTATCCCATATGGTAAAGTGATGGACCTGAGAAGCACCTGAACTCTGAGTCGGAACCTGGGCATCGAAGGCGACCCAACCCCTCACCGTGGGTAGTTTATGGCACCAACTGACCAGTCACGCTATAGTTTATAACGTCTAAAAGTTAAACATAAATAGCAAATTTATGTTCGTGTTTGTGTTGTACTAGTCACGCTCATGAAAATGGTTTTTTCATTGCAGTTATATGATAGATTTTATGTGCTTTGTTAATTTAATGCTTATTAAACTGGCTTGGTTTACTAAAGCACGTAAAATTGTTAATATCTATCGCAACTGCGATGAAAAAAACATTTTCATCACCGTGACTAGTGCAATAAAAAGACAAACATAATTTTGCGATTAATGTATAACTTTTAGAAGCTATAAACTATAGTGTTGACTGGTCAGTTGGTTCCATAAACTACCTGCGGTGAGGGGTTGGGTCGCCTTCGATGCCCAGGTTCCGACTCAGAGTTCGGGTGCTTCCCAGGTCCATCACTTTACCATATGGGATAGTTTCGTAACTTCCAGGTCTGGGACTAAACATAAAGTTCCTTTTCGGATCACATCCCTGGATGTAGGTATCTGATCTATGACAGTTTTGCCAGCCATCCTGCTGGCATCTTCAGAAGTGACTTCTTACCTGAAGACACCAGAAGGATGACTGGCGAAGCTGTCATCGATCAGAAATATCCCACTGTGGAAGAGAACCTATGTGTACAACATAAGAAGACATCAAATGCCATTGTTCAATGAAATTCAGTGAATCAGCATATTTCTTTGCAAAGGCTCGATGTTGTAAGTCAATCTTAACTTTATGTGAATTAATAATTCTGATAAAGATTGCCTCATTTTTACTCTTAACATATGCTCTACTGAAGTTGAGATTTTGCTTTCATTCCATAGTTCTTTTACTTTTTCTAACATGCATTGCATTCATTAATGAATCAGAATCAAACTTTTTTTTTGATAAAACAGTATAGATAACAATTGTTATATATACTGTTTTATTAAAAAAAAAAAGTTTGATTCTACTGGCCAATTTTGTATTTCTATTTTGTATTATCATTATTAATAAACTGCATTGTTCTAATTCATATTTTTGTTGTCTCCCATGGTATCTTATTTATTTATATGTTGGTAATGTCTATTTCATATGCATTTCCAATCTTTTGCGCTGCCTTTTAAGCCACCAATGCCGAAGGACTCGTGGCATTGGGTGTTAGGATGTCTGCCTTAATTACAAAGAATGATGGGGAAAAGGAATGCAATTGAAAAAAAATCTAATGTCTTGCTAAAGCCAAACTCTGCCAAACTATTAATGCCACAGTAATAGCTATTACCTACCTGTGGGTATTTAATAGCCATCTAGGTATGTGAGGTTGTGGTGAAGGCTTCCACAGCAATTTGAAGATGTCTTAATTGTTTTAAGGTTTCCTCACCATTGATGGGTGTCATGGGATAACAGTTTTGCCAGCAGTCCCGCCAACATCTTCGGACATGGAGATTCTGGTGGGATTGTCAGCATCATGGATGGAACCCGAAAACAATGAAGACATCTAAGCAAGTGTTTAAAAATAAGACATCTAAGCAAGTGTTTAAAAATATCTAGTGTAACTCTAATCAAATATATTTTGGTAGATATCTATTTCATATGCTTCCAAATGGACAATAATATATCTAATTGAAATATATGGTAGATATACATTATATATCACAATATCTCATTATTATATTTCACAATATCTAATGCACATCTAAAAGATGTCTATTTTCTGTGTGGGGACAGAGGTTTTGGCATGGCTAGAGAAGGTGAACAGAATGCATTATCACAAAAAATGAATATTATTTTGTGATAATGCTTAGGAGTCTCCTCTCTCTTAAGCGAGGAAATATCAATGAAATGTCATTGCTTACTTTTTCTCCACCCTGTAGGAATGTCCTTATCCCCAGCCTTGATGATCTGTGTTTTGAGCTTTGGTGACTCTACTGCCTCAACGTTTGTGTTCATTCCTGCTAGGTCTCGATTATAATGGCTGAAGGTCTCTTCTCCCCTTTCTCCGCTTCACACCTCTTATGCTGGGAGAAGGTTCCTTGGTAGTTTGGACTCCATCAGGGCCTTGCAGTCATCAGTGTTGGGATACGTTCTGCTGGTTGATATCCCAATTCTGGACATTTCTCGGTGTTCTGGTAAGGCATTATATTTCTATGTAATAGGGTTTTGTAAATTAATGAAAAGTTACCTTGTTGTTAGATATTGCTGTGTGCAATAACAAAGTAAATTTGCGAGAGGGTAATTGGTGCTGTCAGCAGTTTCATTCATAGCATTTACTTTTCTTTCTTTATCCAATTATTGGGCGTATAATGCCATGAGAAACCTTTTAAGAATGTAAAATTTTATTTTAACCTTTAAATTTGCCATGTTTTAATAAATTACGTAATGGTTATCAAGAGTGTACATAATGTCAAATGTGAAATAACAGAAAATATACAAGAGAGGCGACAAGGTGCAAGTTATGTACTCCGTTTTGCTGACAGCAGTTAATTTTCCTAAAAATTTACTTATTGGGTACAAAGCAGTATCATTATATTTTTGCTAAGTTTTTGTAAAATAGGAACATAATGATATTTATGAGCTTATTGTTAGTTGGTATCATTGGTATTCCAACAAAAATTATTTCATCAAAGTGTCCTTCAGTGGAATCTGGCAGCAATATTTATGTAGAGAGCAGCAGAGCCCGGGGTACGCTATAGTGAGAAGGGGCTGTTTGTGTTAAGGATGGCTGCTTTGATGGCGTATCCGGGGTAGTTTACACCCTGAATATGCCACATTGATTACGTCTGTAGGGCATGATGACGTATCCAGGCATGGTGAGACCTGTAGGGGCGACTGAGTATACAACCCTTAGTCAATAGGGGAGCGCAGTCGCAGCTAGGCTGTTTTGCTGAAAAAATATTTAGGCATTTTTCTTGGGTATTTAGCTACAATATGGTCACCTTTGTTACTAGTAAAGATAATAACACTGTTTTCAGCCTGTAGTCTGCAAAAGAGTTTTAATATTTCCTTGACAGCATTTCATACAAACGTTCGTATTTAAATCATAAATGTATGCAATGTACTGCATTTAGTTTCATCCTTCCAAACATGAAGCTCTTTAATGAATCTTGACTCCTTGGATCACTTCTAAACATATCCATTTTTTTATAAATAAACTTCATACTTTTCCACACTTTATTTAAAACTGCAACCGGTGTAACCTTGATAAGGCATCTTCTGGCATATTCTGAAGCTTTAAGAAATCTATATATGTATACAAAGAGAAAGTTGAAAGGAGAGGGGAGCAGGGTGGTTAGGGCATGGCAAAGTGAGGGCAAAACAGGGAGAAAAAGCATTTTTGATAGACATAGCAGGGTTTAGGATGAGGACTATTGGGATTTTGGACAAAGATTTGAAGAATACCGACCTCTTACACATACAATATGGGGCAGGGGTGGCTCCAGACCAGCGGCTCTTGGGGTATGGAATACCCTCCAGGAAAAGGGGGGTACGTGGGCCTCGTCCCGGAACTTTGTAACAAACTATGTGCAAAATGGCACATTATAAGCGGTTTGGAAGCAAAAGTTTGACTTTTAAGTAGAGCAAGATTTTACCAAATCTATATTTCCCTTTTAGATTAACACCAAGTTTTGGCTAATAACAAAATTATTTTGATTTGCATTTGCATTTAGCTTGTGGTTTTAAAAACAGTTCTAGTTTATATGAAATTTTTCTGGATTTTAAAGTAAGAAAACCAAAACTTCAATAACAAAAAAATCACCAAAATAATTTAGGCTTTTAGTTTAACACATGCGGGCCCGATTTTCATGAAATTCATCAAAATCAGCTCGAAAAAAGTGAAAGCGCTTCGGAAGGGAACGACCACATCAAATGACGTGCTCCGTCAGTTGGAGTAGCCAAGAGCACGTCTATTGACGTGCTCTGCATTGAATGTGTTAAGGTCTATGACAAATAAGCACGACTGTTTTTTGGGGGGGGCAATTGCCCCCCCCCCCCCTTTGTGGCCACCAATGATATGGGGAGAGGATTGTGGAAAATTGGGAGAGGAAATAAAGGAAAGTGAATCAGAGTAGGACATTTGGAGGAATAGAAGTTCACCAAGATACACTGTTTTCTATTTTTTATAGGGGACGCAGGAAAAGAGTGGTTGAAAGCCATAGCCCAGACATCCGTGACTTAAGGGAAAGGAAAGTAGGCTAAGATCTGCCGAAGCAAAGGTTTAAAAAAGGGTGTGTAGTGAGGAGCTGGAAAGAGAAGGACCCCAGAGGAAACCTGGGGTGGGTTTATGAATGGACAACAGATGGAGGGTTGTGAGGGGAGGGGTTTGGAAGGTCTGCTAGCAGCCAAAAGTGAGGAGAGGGAGAAGGGGAGTGGATGGGGTGAAGAGGAGATAGGATGTGGGGGAGTGACAGTTACTCTTGCAAACATTGAAATAACGAAAACTGAGAGGAATGTATAAATATATGATCATTACAGAGATCAACATTTTGATTTTTGGCTAGCACACCGATTTCTGCTTTTCCCATTTCCCATTAAAAAAATACTTTATAGTGGGAAGGATAAGGTGGACAGGGATGTGAAAACAGGTGTGTGCAAATTACAGTGTGATGAATGTATGTCATGTTATGTTGGCCTAACTGGAAGAGGAGTGTCAACCCCTATTAAGGAGCTTGAATGCTTCTTCAAAAATTCATATGGCCATTCCCTATTTGCCGAGCATTTATAAGATTTTAACCATAGCAGTGCTTTCAAACCTTTAATTTTACACATGTTGTCGAAAGGCCTAAAAGTGGACGCTTTGGAACATTTAGATCAGAAACTCGCTTAACAATGGTGCCCATATTTTCAGATTTCTAAAATTAGCTTTCTTGTTAATGCAAAATAACATTGAAATACAAGTTTCTTTATGTACTAAGGCTTTTTACCACTATGGGTTCGACACAGGGTCCGGTCAACCTCTGGTTAGATTGCCATTGGGTAGTGCACCATAGAGGGTGTAATTTGTCATGAAAAAATCATTTGAATTGACAGGGATTCAAAACTGGATCTCTCAATTGCCGGTCAGGTGTGTTATTGAGTTACTCCACCAAGCCATCTTAATTCTAGACGAATTTCAGCGGGGTTTATACTAACAAGTTGCTCTCGTCCCCAGTCTACATTGTAGCACAGGAGACGTTGTTGTGTATGATATGCCACGGTCTCAGAGAATAAACCCAACATTGTTGCTTTAGAACGACTGTAACTGTATAACTGGCTAACACACCTGACCATCAATTGGGAGATTCAGGTTCGAATCCCAGTCAAGTCAAAAATGATTTTTTTGTAAAGAATTTCACCCTCTTTAGTGAACATCTTTGCACCTGTGTGCGTGACTGGATACCACATATTTTGTGCAGTTGCAATGATTTGAAAATTGCTATTGGGCATTTTTGATGCTGCCTCATGTGGCGGTCTTGGCATGGCAAGTAATCTTAGCATGTCTTCCATACAAAGTTATCTCCCTCTGAATCACGGCCTTCAATTGACCATGCGAATGCGGTTTGGTGGTTTCATTAGAATTACAAGTTTTGACAATAAATTCGTGCATAGGTGATAAATGAATGGTGACACAGTGCCTGAGGAGTATATTTGTGAAAAAATAAAACAGATTTTTGATTATTTGAAATTTGAAACCTTCAACCAGTTATGCTCGCTATGAAAATTATATATGCTTTCTACATCATCAAACCATAAGTATCAAGAAGGCCTTATTCCCAAAGGCCAAAGCATAGAAATTAACGAGAGTCGAACCTTATTTTCAACTGTACAAAAATAATGTGAGTATTGACATGTGTTCAACTCTTAATATAGTGAGAACGACATCTCAAAAGATGGAAAAAGTCACCACAATGGAGAAATTAAGAGTCTCAACTCTTGAAGGGTTAATCAGAAGGATTGAGGCTGTGGTAGAGAAATTACAAATGATTGTTGGTGAGTCAAGCCTTCATTAAGTAACAGCATTCACTTTAAATTGCGCCTTAGATATTTGTCGATGCACTTTAAATATTTCTTCTTGATGCCATTCTAAATTTTCTTTGGTAAGAAAAGTTTGCCATTGGTACTAGAGAGTAAACCAGGACCTCAAGGAATGGAGAATGAAGGAGGAGAGGTAAGCACTCCCATAATAATGTCAATTGTGCGAAGGCAAATTTTTATTCTCTGATATTTCAATACCATGGCTCCTTTTTTTTAGATAACACAAGAAATATTTGATTTGTGAAGATCTTGACTTTTTACTCCAGTGCTTGCTAGAATTTAAAGCCTTGAATATGGTGAATATGTTGAACCAGTGTCGGACTGGCAGGTTTCTGGGCCCTTGGCAAAATTTAGTCATGCTCCCCATGTGTACATTGTAGTTATTTTGTAGAGGATTAATTTTGTGACATTAACTATGATGCCATATTCATAGCCTTAATGACCGCACTTAGGCCACAATAAATGCATTTTTTAGAAGCGTTGTTGTTTTATAACAATATTTGTATTATTAAAATCGTTCATTCATTCATTACAGTAATCTACCGGTTAGAGGTAGGTTGTGATGAAAGTCAGAGAATATCCAACGAACTCTTACACGTGCTGTGCCCTTTCTACCTCTTGTATTTCTTTCTTCATCTCAGCATAAGTCCTACCTTTCTTCATCCCGTCCATAAAACCGATTCTCTTCCTTCCCCTTCCCCGCTTACCCAACATCCTTCCCTCTATCACGACCTTCAGCAAACCATCGTCCCTCATTACCCCTTCCAGCCACCTACCCTGCCTTCCCCTAATCTCATCTATAAGTCTCCGCTCCTCGCCCACCATGTCAAGCACTTCCTCATTTGTCTTCCTTTCCGTCCAACGCACTTTCTCCATCCTCCTCCACACCCACATCTCAAAAGCCTTCAGCCTATTTTCGTCTTCCTTTCTCAAGGTCCACGTTTCCGCCCCATACAACGCCACACTCCATATCAAGCTCTTTACTAGCCTCTTTTTTACATCCTTACTTAAGGTCCCCGTCATCAGCTCTCTTCTCATATTGAACGCTTCCTTCGCTAGCGCTATTCTCCTCCTTATGTCTTTGCTACTATGTCCTCTTTCTTCTAGCGTACTACCCAAGTAATTAAATTGTTCTACTTGCTCCAGTTTGCGACTTCCTACTCTTAGCACCAGCTTCGCTTTCTTTGTCCTACCGAATCTCATTACTTTTGTTTTCCTATTATTTATCTTCATTCCGTATTTCTCACACTGCTTTTCCAGTGCATCTACTAAAGTCTGCAGTCCTTTCGATGACCGACTCACCAACGCCTGGTCGTCTGCGAATCTAACCGACTTTATCCACTGGCCTCCTACTTTCATTCCCACATCTAGCTCATCCCATGCCTCTCTTACCATTTCCTCAGCATAGATGTTAAAAAGTAAAGGCGACAACGGGCACCCTTGCCGCACCCCGCGACCTATAACTGCCCACCCTGATTCACCGTCCGCTACCCTTACATGAGCCCTCTGCCCCATATATAAGTTTCGGATGAGTCTCCTATCACGCCAATCTATTCCTATTTTCCCCAGTATCTGCATTAGTTTCTCCCAGTTTACTCTGTCAAACGCCTTTTCGAAATCTACAAAACAAGCGAAAACATCCTGATTATGCTCTATGTTTCTATCTATAAGTGTCCTCATTACCGCAATCGCATCTCTGGTTCCCCTCCCCTTCCTAAACCCAAATTGGTCATCGCCTAAATAGCACTTTGCTCTGCTCTCCAACCTTCTGTTTAGTATTCTAAGCATCGCTTTTGCGGCGTGCGAAATTAAACTGATTGTTCTATACTCCTCGCATTCTGACGCTTTCTTCTTCATCGGGATAGGTATTAATACTGTTTTCACGAAATCCTCTGGCCATACTCCTTCCTCGTAGATCCTGCGAATAAGTTCGAAAAACGATTTTCTCCCCCTACTACCTAGATTCTTCAGTAGCTCCAAAGGTAGGTTATCGGTTCCCACGGCTTTTCTACCCTTCATCTCTCTTAGTGCCCTCTCTATTTCACTCTCAAGTAACTCTGGTCCAAGGTTATCTTTATCTATTGTTCCTTCGTCCTCTAGATCAAGGCTAAGGGGTCTATTCTCGCTGTCGTATAGCTCCTCTACGTATTCTCTCCACCTTTCTTGGATATCTTCCTGTTCGATTAATATCTTTCCCGTTTTGTCCTTAACCTTTGGTATCGCTTGACCTCTCTTACCACCCGATAACATTTTCACCTTGGCGTACAAAGCGCCCTCTTCCCCCTCCTCCTGTATCTTTTCCATTTGCTCACATTGTCCCTTCCACCAGTTTTCTTTTGCCCGATTGGTCACTCGCCTGAGTTTATTAATCAATTCCTTGTACTTCCTCCTCCCTACGTCGGTGTTCACGTTTTTCCATATCCTTCTCTCCTCCATTTTCTTTATCATTTCTTCTGTAACCCACTGCTTCTTAACCCTCTTCTTTTCCACCGTTCCTATTGTTTTCTCTGCCGCTCTTGCGATGCCTGTTTTTATAACCTCCCATCTCTTCTCTATGGTTCCCATCCGCTTCTCTTCACCTATGTTCTTTTCTACTAGCTCTTGGTATTCCCTCCTTTTCAACCCTTTAAATGCTTCAAGGTTCCACCTCTTTATCTTCCTACCTTTACAAAGCCTTTTGAATCTAACTTCACACTTCATCATCACCAAGTTATGATCCGAGTCCGCATCCGCCCCTGGATAGCTACGAGAGTTTTTTACACTGTTCCTAAATCTCTGCCTCACCATTATATAATCAATTTGGTATCTCCCAGTGTCACCCGGCATTTTCCATGTGTACCTACGCCTGGGGTGATGTTTAAACCAAGTATTTGTCACTACTAATTTATTTCTTCTACAAAATTCAACTGCCTTTTCCCCGCGATCATTTCTTCTTCCTAGCCCAAACCCTCCTACTTCTAATCCGTCCCTCCCTTCTCCCACCACTGCATTCCAGTCACCCATCACTATCAGGTTTTTCTTCCCCGGCACTTCTCTAATTATTTCTTCTACTTGCTCGTACACCTCTTCCACCTCTTCCTCCCTATGGTTGCTCGTAGGCATGTATACCTGGACCAGTACGAAATTCGTCGGCCGTGCTTTTATTTCTACCACTAGTATCCTGTCGTTCACCTGTTCAATGTTTACCACCCTCAGTCCCAACTTTGTGTTCAGTACCATGCCTACATGCCATGTTGACTCTCATCTCCCCCACTATAGATCACCCTGTAGTTATCACTCCAATAGTCCCCGCTATCCTTCCATCTAACCTCGCACAATCTCAAAGCATCTATTTTTCCTTTTTCCATTTCCTTCTTAATATTTTCAAGCTTCCCGGCCCTCATCATGGTCCTTACGTTCCAAGTTCCTATTTTTACCACTGTTTTCCTCCTCCTCTTCCTCTTTTTCTTCTTCTTCTCCCTCCTTTCCCTTGTATCTTCTGATGATGATTCTGATTCTGTGCAAGGATTTCGTGTGATGACGACCGCGGAGGCCTTGCCTCCCCCGCTGCCGGGCACGATACTCGCCCTAGTGGGCGGCGTCCCGTAGTTGCCAGGAATCAGATCTCTTTGGATGACTTTCATGTTCTGGGAAGTGATAGTTGAGAGGTATCCCACGCGACTCAACAGTATTTTTAACGTGACACCATCACGGAACTACCTTTCGTCTGGCTCCTACCCTTCGACCTATCTGGCATGGGTGGCCCTACCAGGAGCAATGTACTTGCTCCTGCCAGTCCAGCTCTAGGGGTCATTGGAACGCACAAGCCCTTCCACCACGTCAAGGTCGTAGTTCAAGGAATAAAATCATTACAATTAAAATTACAAAGATCTAATTTTAAACATTATTTTATAACATAATATCTAAAATAAATATTAAACAAAAAATCAAACTTGATATGAAGAAAATTACTTTGAAGAGGCAATAAAGTAGACCTAAATATACTACAATTAAACTGTCATAGTGGAAATAGATATTTTAAAAATTTTAGGTACCATTTTTTTTCTTGATATTGTTAAAATATTATTCTAACCAAACAACCAAAATTACACCATAAGTTTTTTCCTAAGTTCGTCACTTATACATGCAATTTCCTTAATGATTTCACTTTTGTTAATATTTTGGAATAAGTCCCTTTCACAGTTCATCAGCATTAAATTACTTGAAAGTTCCAGGCCTAGAGAATTCATTAGTTTGGATTTAACAATTTTTAATTTTGAAAAGATTCTTTTGCAAGAAACTTGAGTACATGGAATTGTCAATAAATATTTATGAACTGAATACAAATTATTAGATAGGCCTGATTGAGAAGACATATCATACAGTACAGTTAAACCACATGACAAACATGGGGAACACTTTACGTTAGGATTAATTCTACACAAAGAATTATAGGCTATGTCGTCATTGCTTGATTCTTCTTCATCGTGTACAAGATCTTCAGGACATTCTCTTTCCAGGGACAGCTTCAACACATCATACTGGGCGGCAAACTGCTTCAGCTCAGTAATAATATCTGATCTACTAATGTTTGTTAAATTTGACACTGTGGTCAACGAAGTCACAGAAAATTCATGACTGGGGTGATTCAACATTTTCAAAAAGTTTTTGGGATCCAAAATAGCACAATCTTTCAATAAATCCTGATTTAGAACAAACCATTCTTCAATGATTTTCATAGCACAATCCAAAATGCTAAAATACCCCTTAAATTTCTGGGTAGTAGTAACAGCGTGACTCATTCTGTGCATGTTCTCCTGGAATTACCTTTTTTTGGCTTACTCTTATTTCAGGAAAATCCACCTCTATTTCTAGTTCACTTAATTTGTCCAATTTTTTTCCAATGTAAACAGTGTAGTTTTTACAACATCGTAGCAATTTATTAAAATGCATCTCATCCCTCATTTTTCTTATTTGTTTAATTAAATTCTCCACTAATTTCCATGCTATTTAATAATCCATATTTTTACTTTGTAAAAAAACAGAAACTGGTGAAGTTACTACGGATAAATTCAAAATGATAAAAGCAGTAAATACATTTTAAAATTTAGCCCATTGGCTAATGAGAGTTCGAGCTGTGAACTTAGTTTTGCAATCAAAGTTTCCTTTTGAAAAACTTATAAAACATGAAACAGATGCACAAACTTCCAAGAATCGTCGGTACTGTCAAAATCATCTAGAAATGATTCAAAGTCAATTATTGAACTCAATGCTTTATGCTTGCTCCACCATCTATTAGTGCCAATTTTGTGTAGTCTATATAGTTTTCCTTGACCTTTGAAATGACTTATCGTGTGTTCTTTCCAAACAGTCATTCTTTTATAGGTCTGACTGAGGAAACAAGCTGTCTCTTCCACCAAACCAAATAAGTTTTCCACCTGAAGACAATTTACTGTAGAATCTGCCACAACCAGATTTAAAAAATGTTCCATGCTGTGGGTGTACATCATATTTGGGTTTTCTTTCTTAAGATGAACTTGTATCCCATTATAACAACCCTTTATGTTTTCCACTCCATCAAAAGAACAAGCTACTACATTTGAGAGAGGGATTCCATATTTCGTTGAATCTAGTTTAATTTTTTCGAAAAGTGCTTGGCCACTGGAATCTTGTACAACACCAAAGTCAAGAAGTTGCTCATACACCTTTCCTTGCACTACGTACCGAACACAGATAGCCAGCTGGTCAGTGACGGCTATATCTTCTGTAGAATCACTCATCAAACTGCAGATAATGCTATCAGATAAATCTTTCAAAATCATTTTCCTTCCAATGTTGCCTATTGTCTTTATTAATTTGTTGATTAACGTTTTAGACAAAAATGTTACAAGCGATCCTCTCCCAAAATGTTACTTCTTACTCCCCGTTAATTCTTGTTCCTTAAGTTCAGGGTTGCTACAGACCTGGAATACCTGGAAAAGTCAGGGAAATTGAAAATGGTTCTGGAAAACCTGGAAAAGTCAGGGAAAATGAGAACTTACCTGGAAATTTGCTTTCCCAAGTCAAAATCTGTTTGTTTTCAATATGTGAGCCGTACCTGAAGGAAGCTTTTAACATGCATTCTAGTGCTCTTCTTAAACAAAATTCCTACCTCTGCATGTTAAATGATTATGTGTGATCCTGTTGCTTCCTCTACAAAAGTCTTCTACTCCAGACCACTTAATCTCACTGATTTCCAACTGTCAAGGCCCATCCTCCACTTTTCTGCATGTGTGTGGTGTGAAGTGATGATACATTCCGTGTTCCAATCCTGAAATGACCATCAGATATAGTTGATAATCTCCCCATCTGATTGGGGACCTATTTATTCAATGGCATATTTTACTCTAAGAAGTTCCATTAGCTCTTAATTGATAAAAAATTTAAAAAACAAAGTGTTTACTACAGGAAGCTCCTTAAAATTATAACGTGGTGGTTTCTCCTTGTCTTCCACATGTCAAAGCAACAAAGCATCTCAAAATTACAGGCAAAGATTTTGTAGATATTCCTGAAATATGAATACGACCGAAAACAATGTTTTTTATAATAATAAATTTTCGGCCTCTATTATTTAAGAAAATTTCAAGTGCTGTGCAGAAGTGAACAGTATAATTAACGGCCCAAGAAAAGGGAGCTATGTGAAGTAAAATACATTCATCAACATCAAGAAAGGATAAATCCTCCTGTTCCACTGAAGTCCAAGCATGCACCAGTAGTATAGTGGCCGATACAATTGGAAGAGTTCCCCCAGCCACGCAGTCTTTGAAATACGATCAAGCACTTAATGTCAGTGGATGCCATAAATGAAGCATTTTTGCATAATCTTCGCATATCTACAGTTCATTTTTTACATAAAAATTACATGAAATTCTGCTAAGAAACATCAAATGTAACGATTTGTACAATAACAAAATTGTTCGTCAGTTTATGCAGTCATGAGGAAAATGTCAACTGCAATGATTTTTATGTGGTGGGAGTAAAGACAGAGGAGATGCTTTTATTGAAGGATATCTTTTGTATCTCGCCCTCAAGTTTCTATCCCAGCTAGAGAGAACATGCAGAAATATGCTCTCCTGAATTGTCGCCACTTCTGCTATTAGGTAGAATGTTCTCAGAACTAGTTCTGTAGGTGTGTAGGGGACTGAGGTGTAGCACTAGTGGTCATAACACAATGGTTATATTCGGAATTATGTTTAATAAAAGATTCAAAACAAACCTATGTTTCATGTACATATTTCGCTATAATGCATATTTTTATCAATATATGGTGGGCATATGTTAATGTGTTTTTCTCTTATTATGCACTTTCTTTATAATACCTGCTTTTTATAGAATGGATATTTTAACCTGGAAAAATGAAATATTTGGCCTGGAAAACCTGGAAAAGTACTGGAATTTCATAATTTTTGGTCTGTAGCAACCCTGAAGTTCTTTCACTCTTTTCTTCTTACTATCTTCTACACACTGTTCATCATGAGTTTTTAAAAGAACATCATGTGTTGACATTAGTAAGACAAGCTCTAAAAAGTTTCCATGATTTCCTGTTTGGCTGAGAGAACAACCTGCCTCTTCTTTCCCTCGAGAAGCCAACCCTTGTCTTCCAACGAAGAGTGTGATATCAATGAGGTGCTCCAAAACTCGTCTTCTAGTTTCAATTTGTTTCTGACGACATTTGGCTCAACTGCTGCTAAGGAGAAATTCAATGTCACCTTCTTTGCATAGCTGAAGTGCTGCTGTGACAGAACTTTGATGATATTGTGAATTTTCATGGATTTCTACAGCCTTGTACATATGTTTGTTTGAAACTTCGTGCCCTGAAATAAATGAGATTTGCCTGTTTTCCTTCCCACCGCAGGTCATACATGTTGAACAGAACACTTTTTTCAACTGAAAAGAGTATGAAAGCCATTTTCTTTTCACTTTCTCACCACTAGATAGAGTTCTATATTACAGATTACTGGGATCGAACGGAATTTATTTTCCTTGTACAAGATGAACTTGGATAGGATGCTGTTTCAAAAATTCCCTCTTTTATGTAACTGGGCCACTTATATTTGGGCTTATAAAATAAGCTAGGTTATGAGTGGAAATGTTTTCATCAATACTGTCCTCTACTTCAGATTCGGATGAACTAGAGCTACTGTTTTTCTCAGCAATCAAAGCAGTACCGGCGTATTTAGCTTCAGAATAAATATATGCACCCTCATCCTCATAAGAGCGTTTTGAGACTGAGGTAGATGGACATGGTGGCTGGTCATTTTGGGTTGAAGCTGAAAGAAACAAGTTTCAATGGTGGAGGATGCAGACTTCAATGTAAATTAGGAACTGTCCATAAATTACGTGAGGTGAATTTAAGCCACTTTCAGACCCCATCTGCTCCCCTTGAGGTGAGATTTAAGTTGACCCCTCTCCACATTTAGTTTTCAATTTATTTTCTATTGCAGCAGGTCTCACCGCAAGGGGAATGTTTTTATCATAATCTTTATAGCTTAACTTTTGAAGTTGTTTTCTGAACGCGGAACCATGACAGCTACAGTAGCTACGCTTGAGTGCACTCACTGACAATGCGTCCATTGCTTATTCTGGTCAAATTTCTTATTGCCATGGAATACAACAATTTTGGTGCATTCACATTCACCGAGAATGAAGCTACGTTAGCCTCAAACTCCCGTGACTCCTTTCCCCCCTCTGCCACCATCCATATTCTACTGAGGACCAAAAGACCGGTGACCTCTTCTGGAATCCACCTACTCGAGTACCACACTGCAAGTGTAAATGTGAATGCACCAAAATAGTTATATTCCACGGCGACTAGGAAGTTGATCAGAATAAGCAATGGACGCATTGTCAGTGAACGGATTAAGTTCCACGAATTGTCTGAGTGTATTCGATGTATGTAATTTACAGACATTATAATAATTATAGTTGGTGAAATGTTTTGGCACAACAAATTTAAAGAACGACCGGCAAACAAACGAAATTGTAGAGAAACAGTTATTTCCATGGAGCTGGAGCAAAAGTCTCGGAGATAGCATGACACGGCCCTAGGTCAAAAATACAAGCGAAATGATCATGAATGGATTATTATTAGTCTTTTTCAATTATCGGTTTGGGGTTCCCTCCATTACGATATCCCTCCATATCCCTCCATTACGATGGATATCGGTGCTCTACTGTAGATGTGAAACAGCATTTTAAATAAACAGTAAAAAACAAATTAAATAGACGTACCTTATGTACCCCAACCATCCTGAACTTTTTCTTGCTTTACACTAGTAAAGTACGTATCTAGGACCTTATTTGTCTCCTTTAAATAAACCTCTCGTTCCTTCTTGAGTTTTAGTTTTAACCTTTTAGACTGCGGGAAATGTACATGTACTTGTGTACCGGCAACTGCGGGAAAAATATTATTGTACTTTTGACCCTTTCTGTCTACCTGCTCCCTCAGCCCTTTCATATTTTTATGACCCAAACTTTTTCTTTCCAGCGGTGGACATTTGGTAATCCACCCTTTTTACCCAAACCACTCCCTTCCCATGCTCTTTAGGGATCGCATACCACCGCAATGAGGTACAACCCTTTCTTCCGATTCCTCACTCAATGAGTTAAGGTTGTCTCAAAAGTTAGTTGTCTTATGTTCGCGCCCGGCTCACTTATCAACGGATTTCTTTGATGTTTGGTATCAAACTAAACAGAAAATTGCTAGAAAAAAATATTGTCATATTTTTTTAAACAATTACGCCTTTAAACAAATTTTCAAAATTTCTTCCAAGTCCTACTGATCCCTCAACAAGTTTCGGTGCCCACCACCTGGGATTCCGAGAAAAGGGTTGGGAGGGGATTACATGGGTCATATTACTGCCCGGCCTCAGCCCGTGGGAAGGAGGGACAGGCTCCATCCGAATAGATATTTCCCACACAGGGTGGGCATCATGCACTCTAGCTTCAGCAGCTTAATGGTTAAAGCCCCAGTTCCTTCATTTCATCGGTTAACTATATATCAACCGCAACAATGCACGAAGGAATCAATGCATCGTTCAGGAACCAACCAGTTACTGTAAATACCAATCCAATACTCCCTCCTCAAATGCCTAACCTAGGCAGACGACAGTTGCTAAGGAATGCTGGAAGCTGGAACTGGGAATCACCTGACATTGGAGCATGCGCCAATGCCAGGTGATGGTTTCAGCAACTGTCTTACAACACTACTAAACATATTTACTTTACATTGATATTTATTCTTATCAATTATTTACTTTAATTGAATAAAAATTATGGCATTGAGTAGCAAAAATATTTAAAAAATATCACATTTTTTTAACTTCGTGGGCACCTGCTGGGGCCCCATGAGCCCGTGGGCCCTCGGAAAATGCCGACCTGCCAACCTGGGAAGCCCGATAATGTGTTTAACTACAAGCTAGGCTAATATTATTTCCTCCCCTGTAGTGAACAAGTGAATCTAAGGAATGATATAAATTGCCCTGTTATGTAATTTGAAGTTATGAATTATGTGAGGAGTTCATTACATTAGTGCTGGGCAATGCTAATGGGTGTCTTCAGTAGTAAGGCCATGTCTTAACACTTTGAGAGCCGACCGCTAATTAGCATAGCATTCTGCAAAAACTGAAGTTTTTACTGAAGTTTAACATTTTTTTCACTTAATTGAGCGAAATAAGCTTCATTTCGGATTTTATTATTCAGAAGTATAAACTTAATTCTCAAATTTGGAATAATTAGAAAAAATATTTTTTAAACATTTAAAATGGTCACATGACAGAGAATGTATCTTGTTTTCACAAACTGAAAATAATTGAAACAATTAAAAAAATATTTTTATACGCATTGTACCCACTCGGGGCCGGTTATTGCCGCACCACGAAATTCTAGGAGGCCTATTTACTTGTTTGTTGTTGCGAAACCTGCCACTACGAGAAGATTTCGTGGCTCAAGACCAATTCAAGACGATGTGTAGGAGGACGCATTTCGTCTTGGATAGACCTCGCGGAATGACCTGATCCCGAGCAGATGCCAGTTTGCGACCGACAAATGCATGACGTCAGCAAATCGGCGCTTGCATCGACAGGTGACGGTATGTCTCGTGTCGAGAATCGCTCGGCTGTCGGTGCAAGCGACGACCAACGGTAGCGACCGACACCGACAGCCGTCGGTCGACATGTACAGAATTCCGCCTCAGGAGTGGCGAGCGCACGTCATTTCGGACACAAGAAGACCAGGTGAGCGCTATATTCCCGGTCCTGTTCCCATTTCCGCCCTTATTTTGTAATTTTGCTCTCCCACAATCCCATTCTTCCCGGTGTTTTATTTTCGTAGCATTCAGCTCGTACAGGCCTGCCTCATAGAATTTTGTGGTGCGGCAATAACCGTCCCCGAGTGGGTACATTTATTGGTGCCGAAACCCGGGAGTGTTGTTCATTTTTGTTAGGAGTTTTCCTTATTTTTTCTTCTTTTTGGTTCAATAGTTCGTCTCCTTATTATTTACAATGGGTGGGGCGGACTAGGCGAAGAAAAAGGGATCTTTAACGAGGGAACAATTTGTCGCTCAGCTCAAGCTTCTTCGCTTCAAACGGGATCAGTTCAATGCAACGATTTCTGTTGCATATAATTTAGCAAAAGAGTTAAATGAGTCGTGAGCGGAACTTTACATTCATCCCAAATCCCAAAATGTTTCGCACTCGTGGGATTCATATTCCGGATGCCTACGCTAAATTTCAGAGTGGCCAAAATACTATTTTCGAGTATTGCTTCAATTCCAATCAACCGGATGTTTATTCTTCGGACTCGAGTCTTTCAGAAGACATCGAAGACCACTTTTTTTTTCATTCTCTCTGTTTTAGAAAAAAAACATCCGCATCTTCATCCCAAACTTCATCCGTATCGAATAATTCTGTTGCGGAAACTAATCCACCGGTAACAAGTAGGTTCTCCCCGCTTCCCAAGACTGAAGTTCCGCGTTTTTTCTGGGGTATTCTCGGAGTGGGAATCTTTCCGCGACCTGTTTCAATCGGTTGTCCACGAGAGAGAAGATATTTCATGAGTGGAGAAGTTTTCTCATTTAAAGACCGCCCTTCATAGTAAAGCAGGTGCATTAATTGCAGCAGTTCCATTCGGTGAGCCTCATTATGCGTCAGCATGGAAAGAGCTTTGTGACCACTGCAATAATCCAAGAATTTTAGGATTCATTTATTTGGATAAGATTTTGGTATTTTCTCCAACGAAGTCTGGGTCCTTTTCATGTCTACAACAATTCGATAATACGTTTTCGTAAATTTACTCGGCCTTATAGAGGTGGTTGCACGTTGAGTTCCACCCAATTCCAACCCAACCAACCATCCAATTGTTGGGTGTGGTATTTCCATTATATTTACAACTATTTACAAAGGTATTCCATAGAGTAGAATTTTTTGGCTTACTGTGTTTTTTACTTTATTCTTTTTTACATCTTCGACGCATTTGTCTGATTCTTTTGGAGAAATGAGGCATAACCAATCTAGACTTTAGTGTTGCTCGGATAAAGCCATCTCTAGCTTCATGTCCTCATACTTTATTCGAGGCCTCTGTCACTCGTTTTACGCACCTCACCACAGCCTGGGTGTGACAGGGTAACTTCTGTATTTCTCTGATGGTCGTAGTACCAGAATTGATGAGTGATTTAATATCATCTTCACTTAAGTCCTGCAGCATTGGGGGAGGATACACCACACAGAATTTCAATCAATATAATGTCAATGTAATCGGAAGCTTGAAAGTTTATCTTTGGTGGTACGAAATTTCTTACAGCCTTCTTCTTTGGGACGGTTTTGTTGCTTTTAAGATCCTTCTGTTACCGATCTCCCGAATTAGTTCTCTTTCGTTGACAAGCGTTGCCAACAGAACATTCTTTGGATGCGCAAAGAACGCATTTCGTTGTATTACTGGATTGACAACTTGAAGTAATTCGTTGGATAAATACCGTGATTTTCTGCTTGCTTGAAAGATATGCTTTGGTCCATCAGTAAAATAGTTGCTCTTTTTTATGGAAAACCACGCAGCCATGTACGATTTTAAGATGAAGCCAACTATTTATTTTGTTTCCGGATGGATCTGATGAATTTATACACAGTCTAGGGACTCGGTTGGCCGCAGTTAGCCATCTGGAATGGCACCAAGGACCAGGGTCCAGATTTTACAAGTCATCTGGATAATGTCCCAAGGTGATTGCATTTGAAATGTCCAACAGATACTGTTGGTCTTTACTCAACAAATTCCAGTCGGTATCAGGAATGGAACAAGCTACGGGTTCATAATCGACCAAAGGGAGTATTTCACAGCAAGTGAGCTGCTGCTCGATTAGCCCACTAAAAGATTTAGGCCCTGCAGTTTGACCGTCAATATGTTGGGAAATGTGGCGAAATTGAAGTTCATTAAAATGCAGTCCGACATGATTTTCTAGTCGGTGGATAGCACCGTTCTTCCATCCAGTGTTGGTTGCAGTGCCATCACACCCTACTACTTATAGTTTTTCTAGTGATATTGTTAGTTCAAACGAACGAGAAATAATGCTGTATGTTATATCATTTGATGAACTCGAGGAAGCAGATATATGTCCAATATAAGTTGATTCAGATTCCTGGATAAGAGAAAATTCCACTTTCGTGCAAAATTGCTTGGCATTCAATTTGTCGACGAACAAACTATCATATTTTCGTCCGTCAAGGAAAAGACCCCAACTTTCTTCAGAAGGTGTGAATTGACTTTTCAAATCCGTCCTAACACGACTCTTGTATCTTCTTACTTTACACTTATCAACCACATAGGAAGAATCTTTGTGAGTTATAATCCCAACGTCTCGCAAAACACTTGACGATATGACAGCTGTTGCCCGATCAGAAGCTTTGAACCGATCACTGTTTAGCGCTGTTGCGCTAAGTTGAATTCTCATCTGCCATAGGGGTTTTTCAGTCCATGTACTTGGTTTGTATTCATCTTCTTCATACTCCGTGTCCTCAGTAGAACTGTGTTTGTGTTCATCAATGCCCGAGTACTCTCCTATTTTAAGAACTTCTTTGCCACTCAGTGCTCGCTGAAGATCGTTTGCTTTCCGCTCTGCCTTCACATTTAACTTATTTGTAACTGTCTTGTCAATAGACCCGATTTTCCCCAAATTATAATTCCTTTGAAGAACCTCAATTAGAGGACAGGAATTTCCTTTATTTTTTCACATAAGCATTTAATTAAAATTGCACGTTGACATCCATCTGGTGTTTTTTTGGCATGTAAATGCACCGTAATCGTGCATTTACAAGCAGTGACGTCAAAAACTGATCTATCTTTAAGCTAAAAGTCTTCTAACCTAGCTTTAAATAAAGGCTTATATCACGTTTATATGACTTCCTTAACTTAATATAGGAATCGTGATACACATTATTAAGCTTTAAAATTCGGCAGTTAGACAACGAAGGAATGGATGGTTTATCATACAAACATTTGATTTGTTTCGCTACCGTAGAGGCTACTTTAGAGAAACTTATATTTTTGTTGTTTGTCACGAGTGACAAATTGTATCTCTCTTCAAAATAGCATCTAAGAACATATTCATACCTTGGCAGTTTATTCTGGGGGAAACTTCGTGGTTCACCAAATATAGGACAATAAAACTCCTGTCTTGAGTCGGCAATCACACTCCTAGTGAGTATAGTTTGTGACTCATTCATCATGAGCTACTGTTGTTAGAATAAACATTAAACAAATATAACACAAAACAATGGAAAGTATTGCACAATGCAATGCACTGACTCATAGCACACACGTCACACACAGCACTAAAGCGTGTACACGTGTACCACTTGTAAGAGACAGCGAAAGACTGAAGTGGAGCACGTGGTGACGAGTAGACGCCCGAGTTGGTAGGGTAGGGGTGCAGCAGAGTAGGGAAGGGTCACGCCACGGTCAAATCCCGTTTAAAAGAGTTGAATATATTTCAAACCAGTTCAATCAAGTTCAAGTGAGATCTGGCTCGTTTTCTTCTAGCAAAACGAACGAAGAGTTTTACAGTGAAAATTGCGAAAAAATGGTAAATTTTTTTTAAGACGTTGCGCGTACGGAAAATATTATATAATTGATCAGAATTTAGTTTATTTAGGTTATTTAAACCATACACAAATAACAAACAAAAGGGTTTTTATTTTAAAAGTTTTAGCGAAAAGCAAAAATTACAAAAATATCGTGATTTTTGCAATTTTTCGTATACTTTAATTGCGATGCGCGAACGGAAGAAGTTAACCGATTTTAATTTTTTTGCATGCCGTTTTTCTTCTTATTACAATAGGCAAGTTTTCCGCACTAAAGCGTTCCGGAAAAAAATATTATTTTTTTCGACCCACCCTATCGAACGCTTCCTTTGCTTGCGCTATTCTCCTCCTAATGTCTTTGCTACTATGTCCTGTTTCTTCAAGCGTACTACCCAGGTGAATAAATTGTTCTACTTGCTCCAGTTCGTGACTTCCTACTATTATGACCAGCCTCGCTTTCTTTGTCGTGGAGAATCTCATTACTTTTGTTTTCTTATGATTAATCCTCATCCCGTATTTCTCGAACTGCTTTTCTAAGGCATCTAATAAAGTTGGCAATCCTTTCGATGACCGACTGATCAACGCCGTCGTCCACGAATGTAACCAACTTTATCCGCTGGTCTCCAAATTTGATTCCCACATCTAGTTCATCCCATGCCTCTCTTATAATAAAAATAAAATAATGACTATCTCTGTAAAAGATAAACAAATACTATTAGCCAGGATACAGCACAACATAATTGTCACCTTATTCAAATAATAATAATATAATAATCACCTTGATAAAACACTATATTGTGGTCAACGGTAATGATAAATCGTTGTGTTACATAAAAACAGACGTTGGGCTTTCTGAAGCATAACGTTTTGAAAACAGTAACATGGAGAGGGAAATGATTGAGAAGAATTTATGAGAAAGACCAAGAATTTAGTACATGAAGCAGATTTTTTTAAATTTAGGAATTTTATTATTAAATTTAGGAATTGTTAAGGAATTAATTGGTTACCCTCCAAGAGTGTGGAATCTCCATTCCACACACATGAAAACCATTCTTGATATTCTTCTTTCACGTTTATGGAACTGGAGTCGGGGCATTTATGTAAATGCTACCACCTCTTCCGATCGCCTGCCATTTTCTTTTTTATATCTCCTTCTCAAGCCTTCCCTCTCTTCTTTCCACACTTCTCAATGCCTTGCATCCAAGTCTCTCTCGGTCGACCTCTACTTCTTCTCCCATCCGGTTTTCCTTCCATTAATTTCCTGGGTACTCTGTATTCTCATCCATTCGATTGAGATGTCCATACCATCTAAGTTGATTTCTCTCTAAAATTGTTATTAAGGGCTCCTGCTGGAGTTTTTTCTCGGATTTTTGTGTTTCTGTCCAAGTACCTTTTGGTTTTATTTCCTTTTCTTCTCATTGCATTTAGTTTCTGCTGCTGTTATTTTGCTTTATATTTTGGTTACAATCGGCCAGCTTTCAGGGCCTCATGTTAGTATAGGCACATACATACATTTATATAGTTGTAGTTTTGTTTTTTGGTCTATCTCTTTTTCCTATGTTTGTGTTATTAATCTCGTAGTTTACACTACTGGCTTGTTTTTTATTCTGTGCTGTATTCATTGGTTTATTTTCTCTTGGGATTGATGACCGGTGATAAGGAGATGGAAAAATAATAAGTAACTCTGATGGTACCGTAGCATGAAAGGAAATGATGGGAAATAGAGGTCATGAAGTATTTTATCACAAAATGGATGTCGTTGAACCAGCGTTGGTGTGATGACCAGAGTATTGGTTTCCCAACCCGAGGGCTTGGATTGAAATGGCGGATATCTTTATTTGGAATCCCGATCCTTACTTGGGCGCTATGCGGACAGCTTTTCAAGTGCAGTTCACCACCCGTTGGATGAAACATTTAACTGTGGATCTCTATGCACCATTTTCTAAGAGTACATCTACAAAATACACTGCAAGCCAACTTAATGATGTGTAGCAGGGAGTGAGTAGCCACCAACATGCATTACACTATACGCCTCACAAGCATGAACTGCACTATAGATATGTTACCAATGTTAGAGGGACCGTTAGTATTTATGATACATATATACTAATTTTGAAATTACATAAACGGACAGAGAGTCAAGAGTTAAAAGCCGACGCATCATTTCTCTCCATTCTTTCATTATAGCCCAAAATTGTCCTGTGAAAACATCCTTCTGGACGCACATTACTCCAGTTGTCAGTCACTTCCCCGAATGGCTAACCAACCAAACCAGAATACCAGTGGACCAGTAAGAATTTCCACAATTGAGGAGTTAAAACAAACCATAAATACACTTGGGAAAAATTGCATGATTTACTTTTTATATTCGATTCAGTGTTAGTTCCGAAAAAGGCCATCTTTGAATTCACTTTGTGTTAGGTGGAAAATTTAGTATTTGATGATGAATCTGTAAGTCTGGTGGAGATTCATGTGGTGTGCCTTCTAGTAAAAATTATGAATCTTTGAAAAAAATTGCAATATTTACGTGCTAATTCTTCTATTTTTTATTATAGCAGAAATAAAAAAGTCCCCTTTTTATATTATCTGACAATGAGACATGGAGAAGTTTTGAAGTCTGCAGAATTTTGGGAGAAAATTTTTTCCTCAGGTCTTGTGTCTGATCTTATATTTGGGGGTCATCAATATGAATAAAATGTATTAATAAAAGTTTTACTTTTCGCGTAGTTCTCCTTAATGTCACTTTAGGAAAAATAGGTACTTACTGATTTGCTTTGAGTTTGCGGGAAAATGTTCGACTACGTGCTCAAAAAATACTGTGAAATGTTCGTTGTTATTTCCTTTACCTTTCAATTTTGAAATACTTGGGAACTTTGTTAAGAGTAAAAAATTGCGTAAAAACAAAATCAATCTCTTGAACACCGAAAAAACTTCAAATAAACTTGTTGTAAAAACTTTTCAGAAAAAAATCTAACTAAATAAACCTTGTTCGCGAATATTTCGAGAATTGTTATTTTAAAAAGTAACTTATAAGACTAGAACGACGAGTGTACTTCATAAAAGTCCTAAAAACCTTTGCATGCCTAAATATAAAAAAGTTGCTTACAATTAGATATGCTTATTTACGTTTAAAAAACGACAGTGAAAGTAGTTGTAAAAAACAATGGGTTAAACTATAACCACAACCCGTCAATGCCGATAAAATAGAACCTGATGAGGATGAAGTATAAGGAATTTACCAAAAAATTACGTCATTATTGGAGTAAATATACAATAATCCGTTATCAGATGCTTATGAGCCGCAACACTGGCCACCGACCTGCGCTGCCATGACAGCGGAAAAGAACACGATCTCGGAAATAGTGGACAGATATCATCAATGTCTGGCGCAACAGTTATGCACCTTATTATCAAACAGTGTTCTTCCTGGATTGTGTATTTGTTTTCCACAGCTCTCAAAGGAGATTGCCGAATTAAGTGAACATAATACCAACATATATTTCTTCACGAATGGTATTCTAAATTCAGGGCTATGGACACACGTGTCGGGGGAAACGATTTTCTAACGACAAGAAAAACGATTTCACACAAGAGCATTAACATATTTTATTCATTGACTGACCCGCAGTAGAAAGTCTGAACAAAGAGTAGGTACGTAGTTTTATGATTTCCTTTTCATAAATTAAAAGCGGAAAACAACCGACGGAAGTAGATTGATAACGAGAGAGTAGCTTCAGTCTTTCTACAATTTTTTCATCTTAATTTCCTCAACAATTTCGCTGATTGCCTAATAATCAACCACGTTAACTGTATTCACGAACATTATAGATTAGATAGAGAATTTGAGTTCAACAAATCAGTATTAAAGTAGAAGTGATAAAAATATAGTATTACTCTCGCCTCTAAAACTTAACCACTGGGATAACAGACTAAAAAGTAATTAATATATTCTTTATTACCCGAGTGAATTTTGTATGTACTTTTGAGTCACTTTAACGAGAGACTTAGTGGGAAATTGGGGGATAGTAATGAAAATATACACGGAGATGCAAACGCAAAATCTTGCTTCGTTAAACGTATATCCTGGAAAATATTCGCAGTAGACGTGAGGATGTGAGTACAGTTTTCAATTGGTTTACCTAATTAATGCTTCGGCATTGAGGTATCTAACGTAGGAATATTTATGCTCTACAAAATTAGCTCAATATTTATCGATTAAGAATAAAAGACAAGAGGAAGACTATAAGTCATAAGTTGGGAGGCGATTGCGTGAAAGTATTCGATTAAGGATGGGCGGATGCTACTCAATAAATAATCAAATATTTAAATTTCTCCAGCATTGAATTTTTTATTATCTCTATGCCATGCACTTTTTGTGGCTAGAAGAATAACCAGAATATGAAGATAAAAGCTTCTTTCTCGGGTTTCGTATAATATCTTCATGCACTTCGTTCACCTCGATTGAGGCGTGCTGTGATTTATTTCGCAGAATTTACTCCTTTTATCGGAACTTTGGATGGTAGATTTAGGTTAAAGATGATCGCAGGTAAGCGGCGTCGTACTGTTCCCTCAATAAGCTTTTTATTGGTGTCACAGGATCAAAGGAACACGAAACCGGACAAAATCCGTGATTCAAATATATTTTGCTAGTCATACTTCCCTTTTGAATAATAAAGGCGGGTTTTTGGAGAACAAGAGCATTCTGGCTTTGTAAAAAAATAGAAGAATATGTAGATCATGCGTAAATCATAGAAGAATGCATAAAGCATTATAATAGTGCGGTTAACGCGTTATTTAGGCACTCGTAGTGATTAATGTGTTGGTTGTTTTGATTGGTACAGCTGAAACCCATATCAATTTCTAACAGCATTGAAACATTTTACGAAACCCTTTGGTTTTATATCATTCAAGCAATATGGCAATTCAGTAAATATGAATGTTCGATATGTGACTCTTAATGATGATCTAATGAAAAGTTGTATATCTTTGATAGTAAATTAATGAATATTTTGCCGATAAATCAATTTTAAGATTCCCTGAGGTTCATTTTAAAATCAAACCTCTGCAAATACGATGGTGGTGGTTGTGAATTTCCGCTATGGATTTTACATTTACTAACGATATTTTGGCATTAATTTTTAAAGAACGCTTTAGATTTAATCGTCATATTTGAATTTTGCTGTTTCAGGCTGGATAGGGTGGAAGTTCTCGATATTCATAATGAATAAAAACACTTGTTAATCTTCCACAGATTTATGTCTTTGGCACGACGCGTTTCACCACACTGTGGCATAATCATATGCACATGATTATGCCACAGTGTGGTGAAACGCGTCGTGCCAAATAAATATTTCTGTGGAAGATTACCAGATGTTTTTATTAATTTGAATTTTGTTTAGCGTTAGGGTGCAACAGAGATGAAACATCAGTAGGATTAGGTACTTTTCAGTTTGGGTCTCAGGGAAATCGAAAACCACGTTGGAAAATTAGGAACATATGGCGAAATATCGATTCCTCTGATCTGCAAGGGAATGCCTCCTTTACAATCAATAGTATTTTTTTCCCCTTTCACTAAGCGCAAGGTAATGCAATTTATCTCCAAGCTGCAAGCATATTCTCTGTCTACATATTTCACCGCAACCAAAACTAATCTCAGATAACCGAGAAATTCCGTGCGCCGCTGCATATGAAGGAAGTATGCACTTTCATTTTCTGGAACCGGAAAAGATCTTTGTCTTACGGACTTCAAGCGCCTCCTCTGTTCCTCTCTTTCTGGGACTATGAAAGTTAGGGAAAGCACTAATTATGGCGTAATAGCACTGATTTGTTACTGTTGAATCTTCCGCGTTCATCACTCGATAGTCTGAGCTTACCTGCCTACCACTCCTGCTTACGTTGAACGTCCAGCAACAAGGACTTAGAAAGTGACAGAAGCTGTTATGACACAGCGAATTAGAACTTTTCAGTTATATTTTTTGCGTGAGGCGATTTATATTTGTTTAAAATTTTGGAGTGGTACATTGCACTGGAGTCGTTCATTCATTTTTATCACCTAAAACTACTCCTATTGACGGACAAAGTCAAAATAATTTTTTTATAATGGCCTCATCGCTCGAAAAGTTTATTTTGAACGACTCGGTAAAACTGAACTTCCGGTGTAAAAATTCGGACTAAGTATTATGATCCGAGATTGCTGGACGAGTAAAAATTACCCCCCTAAGGAAGGCAGAAGAAGGTAGTATATTATTATTTTAAGTGGATGAAATAGATGGTTATGGAAAAGCATAGTTCATCGCTAGCAAGGTTACGAGTTGAGACCATACCCGCCCAAAATAACTCTGATTTGTACCTTTTTTATTTTCTAGTTAGTTTTTGTGACTTTTATGGCGCATTTCAAGATTTAACTCCCTTCTGTTTTCCTCCAAACACATTCTGATGATAATTAGACTATAGCATCCAATGTAGGTTGACAAATACATTGAACAGAGAACGGTATTATGAGAATGGCAAACAATCATATTTATTCGATTGAGAGCTTTTGACTATTTAACACATACAAATCTACCACCATACAATATAAAAAATTGGAGAAACTTGTAAATCTCATAAAATTTCTAGAAATTTCATGAAATAATGAAGCAATAAAATACAACTTTCAATTTTTTTCTAAACCTATTGAGCATGAAGCATCCGCTGGCAAATCTGATATTCAAAAATATCTCAAACGTTTCGCTTCTCTTACTGGAAGCGTCATCTGGAGAAAGTTGAGTTATTCAAAATGAACAAAACGCAGCATTGCCCGAAAGAATCATCCAATATAAAATTAAATCAATTGAAAAACTAGTCAATGCTAATCTTTTAGTGATTCAATCTGAATTGTTATAATGTTTTTAGATGAACAATAATTTTGGTGATTTTGCATTGAGCTTAAGAGTGAAGCGTGAGTACTTATTTCTAAATAATTTCAAAGGGCGAAACATGAACACACTATTTGCTTACGCGAGTTTCAAAAAATGTCATCTGCTACTTGGAAAAGATATCGTAATTCCTTAATGATCAATTATTAGTTCAATTTGCAGTGACTTTAGGAGCGCAATAAAGATGCACATCTCCACAAAATTCCATTTCAAGAGTAAAAAATATGAGATTTGCCAGCGGATGCTTTCATGCTCAATAGGTTTAGAAAAAAATTGAAAGTAGTATTTTATTACTTCATTATTTCATGATTTTTCTAGACATTTTATGAGATTTTCAAGTTTCTCCAATTTTTTATCTAGTTTGGCGGTATATTTGTATGTGTAAAATAGTCAAAAGCTCTCAATCGAATAAATATGAATGTTTGCCATTTTTATTCTCATAACACCATTCTCTGGTCAATGTATTTGTCAACCTACATGGGACGCCATAGTCACATCATCATTAGAATGTGTTTGGAGGAAAACGGAAGGGAGTTAAATCATGAAATGCGCAATAAAAGTCACAAAAACTAACTAGAAATTAAAAAAGATACAAATCAGAAGTATTTTGGGGCGGGTATGGTCTCAACTCGTAATCTTGCTAGCGATGAAATATGCTTTTCCATAACCAGCTATTTCATCCACTTAAAATAATAATATGCTTCTACATAGATATGCAAATCTGCGAAAGCCTTGAAACAAAAATTGATTCAATTTTAATTAGAACACCAACTCTTGAATTTCACGCCATTAAAAAGTGAACATTAAGAAAAGCGGCTTACAAGTGCATTGCACAACTACCGGACGTCCTTGCCACGATTCGTTATTGGATCGTTTCAGAGTGGAGGAGTCTCTGGCCCACTGGAGGCCGTCTCCTGTCATCTTTTCACGGCTATCCGGGTTATGCAACGAGATGGTAAAATTTGTGGCTATGTCATCCATCCCCTATGGAAAGACTTAAACATTGATGCAAAACAAAACACGAAGGAAAGGCAGGTGTTATGGTAAACATGGCTACAACCAATCAGAGTGAGTGACGCAACAATTAGAAAGGCCGGGTTTGATGGCCGCTGGTGACTAGAAGGTTACACGCAAGGCTAATATATCTAGAAAAACTCAGATGAAAGGAGCTTCAAGTTACTCAAAATATATTATTTTACCCCCAGGAATCACATTTTGAACAGGCTAAAGCTAAAAAATAATAAGAGGGATACACTCAAGTAAAAATGTACAACATATTTTTCCCGCACAGCATTTATGACATAAAAAACAGAACGAGACCGTGAGGCACTTCCCCAACATACTTATAATAACACTTTTGACTCCCACAGTTCCCACTGGTCTTATTTTAACTTGCTTCGTGAGTTTAATCGCATATCTACTACCAAATTTTTTAACCCCTTCCCGTTGTTCAATCTTTCCCAAATTGTGCATACATGTTTAATTCTGATGACAGAATCTTGGTACATGTTTTCGAATTTTTCACGTTGTCAGATTTAATTTAATTAAATATTTTTTTATTTAAGTACATAGAGATAACATAATATAAAGAATTTTAAAGAGCTAAAGAAAATTTCGTTGATTTTTAAATTAATAAAAGTGTGAAGACTTAAAAGTAGAAAATAAAAATATATAAAAAAACCTTTTTAATAAATGGTCTTATTTCAAAATGCACTAAAAAGTAAAAAATAAATGTTCGATTGAAAGTTACAAAGTTAAGAGACCTATTCTAAATTTATAAATTGATTAAAGTCGAAAGTGAAAATGAATATTTGTTTACTTTCCCTGTGCAATCCGTCGATGATTATGAGGCAAGAACGTTCAATCGTACGTCGAGGATCATCCAGTTGATCATCATGACTAAAAGACCAGGGTGCTCAAATTCAACTTAGTAAATTACTTTGCACCCAGGTCTTATAATCATGATCCATGAACGCTTTCCTGCTGTCATGCATCCCAGTGTTCACTTGGAAAACGGTCAACGAGTCTACTTCACGGAAGAGAGTGCACCTCAGAGAGCTGAAGACCCACCAAACACAACTTTGACCGCCTTTTTTTTTTTCAATTCTGTGCATCTGACTAATTCGCAAAAACATTGCTATATCACGAAATCCTTCACTATTACACATGGAATCAATCGATGAAGAAATTTTGCAGAAGAAAACGAGGCACCAGGCATTCTTCCATAGGTGGCATATTTTCTACGAGCACATTGGGACGAGTAGGTATATATATTGTTCATCCAAATAATGGTGAATGTTACTATTTGCGAATGCTGTTTCACGTCGTCAAAGGATCAACATCGTTTCAAGCAATCAAAAACATCGATGGTCAAGTGTGTCATACCTACAGAGAAGCATGTTTCAAACTTGGTTTGCTTGAAAATGATCAACATTGGGACAACACATTGACAGAAGCATCTGAAACACATTATGCTGACCAAATACGAACTCTGTTTAAATTTAGAACGTCTGTGTTTTTTGCATGGTGAACTATACGTTGCTTGCTCCAGAGTAGGAAGTCCAAAAAATCTTTACATCTATTCCCCAAATCATAAAATTAAAAATATTGTTTATCCACTAGCGCTACGATAAACGTAAGCATTAGTATAAATAGTTTTGAGTCTATTCAATTATTCTGCGAGTGAAATAGTAAAAAATATTTATCATTTACGTGAGTTATTCATAAAAAATTTATATCCGTCATCCTTAATTTATACCAATAAAAATAATGGACTCTAATCAGTATGAGCCATCTTTCATTTTTCCACATTTATCTACAACAACTTATGCATTCTAAATTACATAGAGATCATCAAATTTACATATATCATACTAATATATAAAAATTGAATGATGTCTGCCTGTCTGTAGTTCAATCACGCAAACACTACTAAACCGATTGAGCTGAAATTTAGTATTTAGTTAGAAAATGTACCTGGAAGAAACATAGGCTATATTAAAAATCCCTCAGGGCACCCAAAGGCCCCCCCCCCCTGGTGGTCCCTGGTGGTCCATGCTAAGCATTGGGTTCGGTGCAGTGGTTTCATTTTTTCTTTTTAAAATTACTTTCACTCAAGATACAGGGCTGGAATGGGCTGGCTTTTTTTAACGGATGGCTGAATAAATGAAGTTTCTAATTGTTTCAATCGATTTTCTTTTACGCTTCGTAATTGTCTGAATATCATGTTTTATGCTGAAAAATCTCACATTTTTCTCTGAAATCAACAATAGCATATTTCCTTGACAACCAGAGATTTGAATTTCAAAGGATATACACGCATCTGGCATTTACGTTTTCCTGCAGGCCCATAAAAGCACGTAGAAAGAAAATCTGTATGAGTAGGGACCAGAGTCCCAAGAGCCCCATGATCGATTGCTTCTGGGGGTAATTGATAAATTCAATGCATATTTACAACAAGTATACTCTTCAATGTCTATTCTCAAAGTAGCTCTCATAGGGACACTGCATGCATATGAAAGAACATTTACGTAGTAAACGATACACATAAAGAAATTAAACGTGCAAGAATATTTACGTGCAGCAAATAGTAATGGTAATAATGCCTCTGTTGCTACAACAAACACGGCGTTGTTTATTATCGTGTAATACTCACATGTAGTACACGTAGTGGAACCGTATGCCACTCATTTCGATTGCGAATTGTTTTTTAGACCAATTTCCACATCATATGAACGAACGAAGGAACGTCAATGAGTATCATACTAGGTTAAGAACTCCTCAATTGACTACGCTGACAGTGTTCTTCAGGCTTTTTGGTTTTCTTATAAAATACGTTCTGTTTTTTTCACACCCGTTGAATTTGATAAAGATTGCGAACAGTTTTTGAGACCAATTCCCACTTTATAAACGTTACAAGTTATTTAAATGTGTTTAAAAATGTAAAGGTGCAGTAAACTTTCATTCACTCAATCATCGCGTTGCATTTTCAAGACTTTCACTCGCCGCAGTTTCCCTCCCTTGGATTTAAAAATATATCCATCAACATGCTTAAAAGAAAAAAAGAGTAAACTTCCGAATAAATCTTCTAGAGCAAGAGGAATGTGATCTTTGCGAGAAAATGAGCCCTTGCAAGAAAAACGACAAAGATTAGAAATGCTCAAAGAAATGCCCACCAGCGATCTCTTGATCATCTCCCCGTGGTGTTTCAGGGGTTATTTCATAGGGGTTTCAGGGTCTAAGAACCGCACAAATTTTACCCTAGCACAACCTACTGACGGGTATCCAGCTATAAATATGGTTCAAATATAGACCCGACTGTTCAAACTTCAATCTGTATTAAGATTGCGGAAATAATAATGACGTCACTACATGCTTCTTACCCGAATGAAGTACGGAAATTCTGCACAATGAACGACATCCGCGCATGAAAATCGTCTATTGCACTAAGCATCACCATAGATTTTTTTATTTAGCAACCGGAACCAATAATTATGGCTACCCTTTATGCCGAAGGCGCAATCCGGGTGATGGAGGATTCATAAGTGAAATAAACATAGCAGCGGCTGGGAATGCTCTTTTTGATGTTGTCAACCCCTGGATTGTACCCTACTCTCAAATTCTGATGAAGATTCTCAACACAAATATCAAAGTTGAATCTCGCAACTCAATTAAGTCATTGAATGCAAATATATTTATGTACACAAGGGAAGTGATCAAGCTGTCAATCACTCAAAAGACGGCTCAAGAGAAACGGAGGGACGAGGTGGCCATCTATCAACCTGGGTGCTATTTAAGTAGAAATGAGTCTGCGTGGCCTATTTTTGGGTTTCCCGTACATGGAAGAGGGCAAACAGTCACTCAACTCTCCGTGCACGAAATGGAAAACGGTCAGCGTATCTACTACAGCGAACACAACATACAAAATAGGATATGAACGCCTCAAATGATCACGCTGACAGAATTCTTCAGGCTTTGTGGTTTTCTTAAAAATAAGTTCAATGTTTTTCACACCCGTTGAATTTCAACGGGTACTTTCAGCTAGTATATATATATATATATATATACAATATTTATCACCCGAGTGATTCTCCTAGATGTTATATATATATATATATATATATACACAGAGGTAAAGAAATATACACAGGCAGGACAACGTCTGCCGGGTTTTGCTAGTATATTTATAAATTTGGAATATAAGGTCTCTTATCTTTGTAAATTAAAAAAAAAAAATTATTTTCTACTTTTTAGTGCATTTTGAAATAAGACCAGTTTTTAAAAAGTGTTTTTTGTATACTTTTATTTTTCTATTCCAATTATTCTAGCACGCTCTGCCTCACTCACTAGCGGCGACTCACTGGATATTATACGAAACGAAACTAAAGTATTGCGGTGACCATTAGGTCTATACTGAATTAAAAGAAGCACGACATTAGCTAGAACAAGTTGTACAATTTCGTTACTTCGGCTGGAATTTGGACAAAAATGAACATGACGATAAGGATATTGGAGAATAAAAATTGCGTTATGAAAGTAAGTGTCTAAGAAAACCTATAGCAGTAACCGTAGCAAAATATTGAAAGAAATAATCAGTGAAGTGATTGATAGAGGGCGTAGCGTTGGAAGCAAAACGTGGACTCTGGGGAGTAAGAATTGTTATAGAGATTGCAGGTGTTTGAAATGCGGGTGTGAAGATGAATGGGAATTGTGCGCTGGACGGAAAGGAATACAAACGAGGAAAGGCTCGCCCCTGCGGGTGAGGAGAGAAAACTGTTGGAGGAGATAAGGAGGAGGCAGAGTATAGTTGGTTGGAACACGTATTGAGGCGCCAAGGAAAGATGAATGCCGGGATAGAGGGGAGGATGTTAAGGTGGTAAGGGAGAGGGAGGAATAGAATGTGCATTAAATAACGGGTGAATGATGGTAGGAAATATGCCTGGTTGAATGGAGGAATATTGATACTGAAGAGGAATTTCAAAAGGGGTTATCTAAATCTTTTACAACCACAAGAAACTCGCTTACAAACCTTCTTCCTGCAGCTCAGAATCTACCTCTAATCTTTTCATTCATAAAGGAAGTGGTCATGTGACGCGGCAAGCACAGGGTAATAATGATGTCTTTAAAATGCGGAATCGCCCAAAATGAATGTATCGGCTATAAATTTAATGCGCCAAAAACAGAGGTAGTGAACAAAATATTGTCACGGTTCCATGGGGATTCATCTGAGCAAATTTCGGCCAGAAATATTATGTAAAAGTCATAGCTTTTTTACAACGCTACATGTCTCATTTCGCAAGATATCTGTATTTGAGGGATTATTTTTCACAAAAAAGGTGTCTATTTCGCGTAAAAAGGTGACTCCTTTTTTCTATTATGCTCATGGTATATCTAAACGCATTTCAGCTAAAATATCGAGCCTTGCAAATAGATGAACTACCATATTAATTAACCCTCCGGTGGGCGCGCCCGCCGCAAATTGCCGCATATTTTAGTTTCTGAGCTCTCCTTTTGGTACCGTTTGTATTTAATGCCTGTGTCTACAGGTATTCATTTTTCATGATAGGAGGGAGTATTTCCGATATCCGGATCAATTATCCACCGGACGCTTCAGTATCTGTGTGACATTGAAGAGAGTTTGACGTTTCACTAAATATTTTAAAGAAATGTTAGGAAAATATAAGAACAAGGAACCGGTTCCTGAAGCACCTAAACCAGTAATATGCCATGTTTGCAGTTGACATAAAAATTGCAGGTCAAAAACTGTGTGCCAGTGATGTAAAAATAATGTATGTCGGAGGCATTGTCGTCAACAGGCAACATGTATGAGATGGGAAGATGAACAGGACATAGATATGAACTAAGATGATTAACAATGTACGTTCAGTGTCAAACAATAAAAGATGTAACTGTAACAACTTAATCAGCCTTTATTATTAGTAAATTATCTTGCCTTTAAATATAGAAATGCAATTTATTTTTGCGGTAAAATTGCCACTCGTGGGAGTGAATTGGGTGCGCCCACCGGAGGGTTAATTGCTCTCAGAAAATACTCACTAACGTAACTGAAGCACTGTAAAATCGTGCTGAAGCACCGTGGAATCACCCCGTGCTACACACCGTAGTTGTGGCTTTCACGGTACTTCGTAGATGTAGATGTAAAATGCTTCGGTTTCTTGCGTCGAAATACCATCCATTCCACTCTTTATCCATGCATCTCCTCCGTGCAAGTCGTGTTAAAATTAATACACCCCAAAATCAACCTTTCCGGTGACTCTGTAAACAGTGAGAGTTGTCGGCCGCGGATGTCCGTACGTCCGGGCACGGGAGATCGAGAGAGAGAGGAGATCCACGGGAGAGGAGGAGGAAGTGGGAAATCGTGTGGAGGAGCAGGTTTCCTTTCCCTTCCGCTCATTTCCCCTCCAACGAGCCACACGGATTTTCGGAAAGAAAAACGCAGCCACCCCAGGAGAAAACTTGCAAGGATGCACGCCGGCACATTTATCCCAAATCGAAAAAAGCTGGCCGAAAGTCATTTTTTTCAACTTTCTACGAGGAAGTTCGGAAATTTCTATTCGTATTCTACAGTGTATGGCCCACAATATAGCCTACTACAAAGGTCATTTAACTGCTCATAGTAATCTGTGGAACCCATCTAACAAGGGTCATTCGGGGTAAGTACGCCTGTCGCGCGAACTCCGTCGATTTTCCGTAAACTTACATTCATAGAAGAAAGTGCTCGGACAATATATGTAGTTTAAAAAATTGCTACACGTAAATTGGTACCTTTAAGCATAATTTCATAATGATTTAGTTTCCTTGATGTTTTTTTCAGCCTTAATGAAAACGTTAAGCTATTGGTTCTTGTATTTTGAAATAAAAAGAGCAATGTCGTTTTTAGCACCGCTTTGCTACCAGCATATTTCAATATGGATTAAAAAAGTATAGTATATAGAATATATAGCAAAATAAAAATCCTGCATTTGTTAACGAATTTGACTTCGATCATTTTAAGTCGAGCAGTGCGCTGCCGCGGACGGCGGCCGGGCCGGCGCGTGGTGTAACCCAAGGAAATCCCATATTTGACTAACTTTTTATTCCCTTTATATTAGCTCACACTGTCTGTCTGCTTGTTTGCTTGTCTGTGTATGTACAAACCCATTTCCCTTCATCCAATCAATCTGAAATTTGGTCCATAGACTCCTTGTGACCAACGATTAATTTTAACAAACCCCCACACACACATACATACACACATACATACACACTGACTTAGTTATATTAAAATGTATTTGTGTGAAAATGAAATAGCATTTAACGCCCGTTATTTGCCCTTGTATACAAGCAGCTGTGGGGTAAGATTGTGAGCTGTAGAGCGAAAGGTGTGGTGTTCCATTCCCTGCTGGGGAAATTATTTTTCTTCTTTTTTTGCATAGCCGTTTTCACTATCATCTTTAAAAAATTTGTTTTCATCATTGCATTACCCTCTAAACCTTTTTTGCAATATTTTACTCGCTAATTATTCATTAATGACGGCGATCAAAAAAAGTTCAAACACGTAGCCCTTAGACGTTGTGGGAGATGGACCGTGGTGAGTCAACAACTGTGATTATCGCTATTGAATGTTCAACAATGAATATAAATGTCATATCGAATTACTAATGTTCCTAATGGTTGTCGAATGTCTGAATAGTTTGACATATCAGTGAAGATAGAATGATTTCCTCTCTCAAATTTAATTTATTAGCAATGTGATAATCCAGTATTTAATGTAAAAGATACCATAAAACAATTTAAAAAATTAATAAAATGCACTGAGAATATGAGACATTAAAACGTGACGAAACTTCTCCCCTCTATTGTAGTCTTCAACAGGCTCCCGCCTCTCAATGCATTCTTAATCTACTTCTGCTTTATACTCAAAATCCATCAGAAATCTTTATTCATCCTCTAACACCAATAACTTTTTCATGATCGCGTATATCACTACCGAGCACACATATAAAAGTAATATTTTGTTAATTATGGTCGAGGTAATTTTGTAGCTATCCCCAAACAATTTTTTTCACATTCACCGTGCTATGTTGTCTTCGAAGGATTTTTTTATTTGGCTAACGATTGACACCTAAACCCATCGCGTGCCACCGCACACTGGCCATGAATGCTCAATTATCGACTAAACTCGTGAAATACTTGACAGACCTTCATACTAAGATGTTAAACCACCATCTGTATTCACTGATTTCTTTTGATGGCTATGAGCCATCTTGTATTTGTTTATATTTACTGAGGTCAATCATTGGCAAGGGAGAGAGTTTTCAAGAACAGATGTACTCATTTGAACTAGCCTTTACCTTGATTATATAAAGGTGCTTCATTTTGGGATGAATATGCGTGCTATACAGTGATTGAAAAAACTATATTAGAAATAGGAAACAAGTTAAATATATTTTCTAACAAATATTGAAACATTACCCACAAAGAGTATAATATGTTATTATAAAGTTATTGGCTATAGTTTTCCGTCGATGAGCGGAAAAAATCGGTCACCGGAATCTGATCAGTCTGAATCTGCACGAAACATGATTATTATATTTTCGTATGAAATGCAAATGAACATTGAATTTATGGATGTTAGTGATCTTAAGACTATTTCACTTTCTAATTGTTTAAGAAAATAATTAGTCCTGTCAATTTAATATTGTTTTCATTAAAATGTTTAAAGAACCTTCACATCTAAATTTTTAAAAGTATCATTGCAAAATAAAAGTACCTAAATTCTCATCGTATATTCGCAACGGATAGCCTAGGAAATGGTTTGGAGGTCCGCATTTAAAGAAAACTAGTTTTTCTTCCCATGGATCCACAGTGGAGGAAGACGCCTCGGTAGCTTAACTCGGTGCGATATTAAGGGATCCGGGTTCATTTCCCGGTCGAGGTGACTGATTTTTCTCTGTGGACTTTCGCACTCAATTAAGGATTATTATGAGGGCTCTGAAATTCGGTGTAGGGGAATAGAAAATATTTATAGATGAAAAGACATTTGCATAAAAACGTTTAAATGCACTGAACATGTATACTGCTTATATGTTAATTGCTTCTTAACTCTCGAATCCGGTATTATTTATTACATTTTATCTGAAATTTCGGCTATAGTTTATAAATTTACATACGTAAATTTAAAGCAGGTACGCTGAAAAGCCCGGAGAGGGTGATTCATTATAGCTTGGCTCTTAGTGTGTTTGTCTGGTTCCAATTTTCATTCATGTGCACTTTAAGGATTTTGACGCTTGTCGTCGTAAAGTTGGAAGTAACAATCCCAAAAATAGTTTTTAAATATTTCATAACACCTACCACAGGTATGGCCAAATATTTTGAAAATTATTGTTAATAATTCGATTTTTTAATTTTCGAGCACTTTCCCATCCATTTTTCAAATATTCAAACTCATTAATTCTTTTATCGTGAATAAAAATAACAGATAAAATAATCATGAACTATTTTACTGAAAAATCAAAAATCTATGAATCACTGGTAAAATAATCAGGTTTTATTTCGAAATAACAACGAATGATATGTACTTATATTTTCGTTTTACTTTCCACCGGAGAGCATGAAACTTTACACATATGTAATGTATATTCCCATAGCGTTCTTCCTGGGTTATATAGCGAAAATTTATTCAGTTTAAGAATTTCTTGTTTTTGGCAGAAATAAGACTGTGACATTTCATACTTCAAGCTGACTGCGGAATTCAAGCGAAATAATTGTTGCAGTTTCTCATAATTTGTCTCACATTTTGCAATTGAACAATATTGCCGACCTTGCTCTGCCATCAGTAAACAGCACACTGCAGGTGAACATATTTAAATGCCGCTGAACTATTTTTCTGGAAAACACTCCAAATACGAAAATTTGATTTTTTCAGGCGTAACTTCGAGGAAGTGAAGGATATCAATATGAATTTTTAAAACTCATTACTTTTCCTCGCTTTATTTAAAACAGCGACCGGTTTCAACTCGATAAGGCATCTTCTGGTCATATGATGCCTTATCAAGGTGAAAGCGGTCTCAGTTATAAATATAGCGTGGAAAAATACTGAGTTTTTTTTATTCCAAAATGGGCTCTAAATGCGAATGAGAAGTAGATGAAGGCTGTATATAATTTACGGCGACATAAATAGCGAGACGTAATTGCGAAATCTTTTGGATTCAGATTTCAGAATGTAATTAGCCATTGTGCCGTTTTTGGTTGTGTGAGATGATAAATAAATTGAAATAAGGTCAATGGTAAAACTTCAGAAGGAAATATCTTACATCGCTCATATCATAGCTAGGGAAAAATAAATATCTAAATAAAATACGTAGGATCCGGTTAAGGGATAAATGCTTTTATTAGTTTTTTAGATTGAGATTTATTGCTCTGTTGGTACTACTAGGGTCATAGAACATTGTCGTAGGTACAGAGGAAATAGGAATCCTAACAAAGCATTTAAAAAAAAACAAAAAACAAACAAATCCTTACAGAAACACTAACAATGTGTAATGGTTTACATTTTTCACTGTTTGCCTTACACATATGCATTAAGCTTGTCAAGGAGCATTAAGGTACACAACATATATATCAAATGACAAGGACAAAGTATATACAAGGAATATGAAAAAGAAAATGGACGTATTATTTTCATGAGATTAGGAACCATTCAAAAATGAACTTAGGCTATAAAATGCTTTGTTTATTAGAAAAGTATTCAGGAACTTTTTTAATTGTGTGAATGGGGATATACTTTTTATATCCGGAGGAAGTCTACTGTATATGATGAGGGCTTTTTTGGCTTTTTTACAGGTTATAATCCAGGATATGGATGTCCATTTTGTGTCTGGTGTTGTAGTGGTGGAAGTCGCTATTTGCTGGAAATATTTTGAGCACATGTGAGGTTTATCCCCGCGTGATCGGTAGGTTTGTAACGATAACAGAACTGAGGTCATTTTAGCTAATATATTTAATGTATTTATCAACAGCGAGTGAATATATATCACATATGCGTTTCAATATAAACTCACGAATTTGTACAGACCTTCTGCTGAATGACTGACATTCGAAAAGACTCGTAGATTAATGCCATTATTTTTTTTGTGGGAATGTGAAGTCTTCGTCAAAAAAACGGTGATGGAAGAATGTCTTTTTTATTTTAAGATGAAAGTGAAAAATAGATAAAAATTATACGGGTAACACGTTTGCTGCCCAGGATTCTATCAATTTCTTTGATAATCTACAAATTATTTGTAAGTTTTTTGTAGAATTCCTGCCGTAATTTCCTTCGGAACCTCCCATCCTAGAAAACGTTCCGAACAAAAATATGCATGCTTCCTGCATCAGATAAGTTGCTCAAGCTCTTCAAATCTTCCGTCCACCATTGCCCCTTGTCGCTTTTTATCACCTTTTAGTACCTCGCCGCGCTAACTTTATATTTGCTCCCTCGAATACACTCTTTAACGAAACGTTGACTTTCGATAAACTTTTTAATTTGTAATTTTAAGATAAAATTACCTGGAAAATTAAGGATTATTTACTATATATTGTAATATATATATATATATATATATATATATATATATATATATATATATATATATATATATATATATATATAATATATGTGAGTGAGTGTACTGTAATTATTATATGTGTGTATTTATATATATACACACATCTAATAATTAAAGTACAAGGTATTTCTTACCAATCTTTCAGTACCAATGCAGCAAACTTCAGTTTTTAGTACAAATGTATATTGACAGCGAAGAAGACTCAAATTATTTGAATTAATTTATGGATGAAAGAATTACCTACATAAAACAAAATGATTATGCCACTGTGAAATGTATTCGTAAAAAGTTTATCCGCCACTATGTGAATATAATTAAATCCGATTGTGTTGGTGAGAGTGAAGGCATTCAAGTTGTACTTCTCAAACAAACTGGACGGTAAAAATTTAGTCTAGGTGATGACAGAATTCAGTATGATTTTTATATAGATGATATTTTTTACAAAACTTCCACAGCCTATTTCATATCATTGTTACCAGTACTCATTCAATTTTTACTTTTACCATTTTAATGCATAGGATTAAGAGTTTTTATTTTAGACTTGGAATAGTCTTAGAAGTGCTGTAGTAGTAGTTTTTAGTCATAATAACACAAAATTATCAAAGTGTTCAAATGCAAACCTTTTAAAGGATTTTGAAATCTTCCATCAGTAAATTATCATAATATATGACTCGGAGCATGACTTTGTGGACAACCCTCACTTTTGTGGACATATGACTACTACAATCGTATTTTTTCCTAAAACATTGAGCAAACGACCTTGACCAATGTGATTAAGGAAAGTGAAATAATAAATAAATTTGGTCTATGAGGATGGTGTTTAAAATAACAAATAATGCTAAATCACCATTAAAAAGACAAATTATTTAGATAACAACCCTGGGCCAACTTCCTTTTATTTACTTATCGATTTTACATCATACACGTGAATCATCATTTTCTCCACCTTGCCTTAGGTTTTGATGGGTCTATTTTATGTTATTCCCTAGAATCCCTGTTCCCATAATCGTATCCCTTATCTTCGGAAGTGATGTTGCTGTAAATGAAATTTAAGCTTTCTATAAAAATCAATTCTAATAAAATACGAATGATAATTCTACTCCTCAAGTACGTGCATTATTCTACCATTTCATTGGTTTGATAAAACGCTTCTCGTTGAGTATTAAAATGTAATGTTTTGCGTTTATTTTAACAATTTTGTGCCTTTTTTATTTTCTTTTAACTTTCTTTGCTCACTCACTCTTCTATTTCAAACTTTCTTCCTAGGCTTGCGCCCATATTCTTCAGTACATGCTCAGATTATCCCATCTCTACATAGTCCAATCACTTTTTCCTTGGTCTGTCCACACCTCTTCTTCCACTTGGAAGATTATCTCAGGCAACCTTAACTAATATTCCGTCTTACATTTTATACATTTGACCAGTCCATTCCTGCCTCCACCCTTTTACCCATTCTTTGATATTTTTTACCTTGCAGTCCTTTCGGATGTTTCCACTTCTCATTCTATCCAATCAGAATTCCCCTTAAATTATTTTAAGTATTTTCATTTATGGATTCTAGGAGTATTTTAGTTTTTTCATCTTTGTTTCGTCAACGCTTTATTGGTCAGTATTGATTGATCTGACTATAGTTTTGCGTAGTCTTGCATTAGTCTGCTTTCTTAATTACTTATTCTTCCTGATTGTATCATTTTGGCACGTTGCTATTTTATTTCCCTTAATCACTTATTTTCTAACGTCTTCCTCTATATTTCCACAGTGTAACAGCTTTATCTCTAAGTATTTGAGGAATATTTTCTGTTGGATTGTCATCAATGCGATTTCACTGATTTCATACTTTTTGTTTTTCTGGAGATATAACTTTATTTATCATTTTACCTGTTGTATTTAATATATGTAATGACCCTTATAAAACGCCTACGTTTTTGGCTGTGTGATTAGCATAACTAAAAATTTTTATTTATTCATCGTCCATTTTATTTGCTTTTTTCTTAACCCAGCTTATTTAGTCGATATAAAAAATACATCAGTCCATGAGAATATCATTTCTGCACCATAATCTGTAGTCGAAATTTGTGTCAAGTGGCTGTTAGTCTGTAAATTGTTCCTTTAAAAGTTTACCAAATAGATAATCGCTGCCATTGATTCTCAGAACTAGAATATTTTTAAGTCAGGTTTAACATGTTTAAAAATTATCATTTATTCAAACGTATTTATCATTTATTCCGGTATTTGATTCAGACTTGACTGGAGAAATTATTTCATGTTGCTGTCAAAGCTGTGGCATCGAAAATCATAAATAAACCTGCATCTTGTGAATTGCATAAACATTATATCCGAAATAGAAGTGAGATGGGGGTAAATGTATTCGCTATGCCATAAAATAGCACAATATCAAATACTAATGGCTATATTCCTACCTCTTAATTTCGAAATGATGCATTTCAAGTATTTTAATGCTGCGTTAACGCATAATTTTGTCTTTCTTTCATCAATGTCCCGCTACACCACATATACACCACGGTACCGCTAAACCGAGTTTGCATGGGGGATGCTGGAACACACCAAATTGATAAAACAATGAGCAAAAGTGAGTTTCTTTGAGGTGACAAGGATAACGCCATGTATATCATAGGTGGAATTCCCGGAGATTTTTTCCTTTGCTCGTAAAATGAACATAATTTTCACGGGAAGTGTATTACGTAAGTAGGAAATGGATAAATTACTTTGCACTATTCCACTGGAGAAATTTGATTGCGTAAGGCAAAAAAAAATTATTTTGTAATTCATCGTGGATATTAAAGTTTCCCCTTGAAGATGTAACAAATGTTTCCGATTTCTACCATTTCCACGCTTTCCAATGTCAGTTGCTCAAGTGCTGGCCCAAATGGAAATGCAAACATGATAACTAGCTCATCGATGCCTATAAGATACTTCCTATCAGAAATCTCTAAGAGATAACTCATGCTCATTAGACTTTTTATTATTCGGTTATGAAACAGTACACACCATTTACCCAGTATTTAATTAATAGCGGTAATTTATTCACTTCAGTTATTATGTGTCCTTGCATTGTAACAGTAGTTTATGAGACATCCGTTAGCATTATGAAATTGAAACGAAAAAACAACTATGAACTCAAAAGAATAAAATTGTTAGCTGTTAATCATTTCCCTCTCTCCGAACACCCAACATTTGGGTAAAAGGAAAATTATGATGATTTTTCGTGATTCTTATAGCCAAAAAAGACTGAAAAAAATATCATTCAATATAATTGTGACGGAAAACAGAGCTGGAAAAAATGTTGGACCAAAAAAAGTCCCAATTAGTCAATTTTAGGTTTTATTTTCCAAGAATAACCTTAGCAAGATGATTCAGGTAGGTTTCATGACAAAGGCAACTTCATTTAACGAGGATACAGAAAAAAGTTAGCCCTAACTTGTTGTGAAATTCTTGTTTATTTTTAAATATTTCTATGATATTAACTGCCTTAAATTTCTCTCGCGAGAGCAAGCATATTGTACATATCTTAATTACCTACTCTTCTCTGCAAAGGCTGTGCTGTTACCCATTCCATAAAACCAACATGTGATTGATCTATCTTATGGCATTCCTAATCGTACTACCTATAATTCCATCCATCTCGGGGTTCTCTCTAGAGTTTACTTCAAATTGCACTTGCCCAACGTTATATTTACCTCTCGTTGACGCTTATCCACTCTCCATAACCCTGTAATTAGAGTTCCACATTGAGTGAAAGATAAACACAGTAAATAAATAATAAATAAATAAAATTGCTGGCCTTATGAAAAATACAACTCCGTGCTGATGTTCCGCCAATATTATTGATGCCCATCTATGTTTAAACGTAAATACTTTCATGATCATCCATGCCCATGATTCCGTGAGTATTTCCATGCCGTGCTGTTGTTAATGTCATTTTTTTTTAAATTAAATGCAAATGACCTATTTAGAAATGGAGATATTTGTAAAAATTCACAAAACAGGAAATGTTTATCTGAGACGTTGTTGATATATAGATAAATGGCTTTATTATTTCGGTGAGATTGAGTGTCGAGAGTCTCCTAACCTCCACCAAGAGGACCTCTTGCAATACGGTAGATCAAGATAAAAACATTAAATTAAAACATACAATAGTGGCACAATTCTAACAGAAAAGTAATAAAAGTTATCAAATTTATAGAAAAATATGTTCAGAAGCATGCACTTTGTCAGTGGCCATGTTTACATCCAGGAAAGACTAAGTTTGCATAACCAATAGTACTAAACGTCATATAGTTAACGCAATATAAGCAGGATAGTGTAAAAATACTTGAAGAAATAGGAAAGATAAAAATCTTTGTGATATATAATTAAGGATTTGGCTCTAATTCTCAACCAGTAAACCCACTGCTAAAATCACCCCCACAAGAAGGTGGCCATGAAAAGCCTACGTAATCTACAGATAGAAAAAAGGCTTGTATAAGTAATTAGCTAAAGTAAAGAATACAAACTTTAACGGAGGAACTTTGAGAAAAAAGACTGTGATACTTACATTGGAAGTTAAACCAAGTAAAAGTCTTTGAAACAGGCACGTGATTCATTAATTCATTAGAGTAATCTACCGGTTAAAGTTGGGTTAAGACGAAATTCCGAGAAAATTATACAGATTCTTATACGTGATTGCTCAGAGACAAAGTAGCAATTCTACAACCTAAAAGGGTTGTGTCGGTAGCCACTTGTGGACGTTAAACGCTTTCAAACATTTATTCCGTAACCTTATGGTCAGCCGTCAACTTGCGTTTCCCCATTTAATAACCTAACAAGTGTTTCGTACTGTAATCTTTATGATATATAGGTAATTAACGAACACAAAGTTAGTTTATTAAGTGTCATTGAATAATGGCGGATAAAGGATAAGATGAGATAAGATAAGATAAGATAAAGATTATTTACTCTGGTACATATATTCCCATGGAGCACCAGTGCATGGCATTTACATTTATTTATATTTTAGGCTGCTGATACTATAAGATTTACAAAAACAAAGTAAAGTAATAGCTACATAATGACATACAGGAGACATAATATTAAAGGTAGGTATTGTCTCGGGAAAAATGACATAAAAAGTTTAAAGGCATTCACATTTGATATACTAATATTTAGAGCATAAATACTGTTTCAGAGCTCTCTGGAATGCATACAGAGATGTCAACGTCTTTATAATCAGAGGAAGAGAATTCCACAATTTACACGATGTTACATAAAATGATTTATTGTAAGTAGTTGTTCTATGGCATGGTATAATTAAGTTCATGTTATTTCTAATCATTCGCTTTTTTGTCCTTATTATATACATATTGATCATATAAATACAATGGAATTTTTGCATTTAATAATTTAAAAATAAATATACCCATTTACAGCATACGTCTTTAGGTAGATAGGTGTAAATCGTGGGAGATAAAATCATTCTTCCAAACAAAAAAATTTCCACGCTATTGGGTTAGTTGGTCACGACCTTCTGATTACCGTGAACTTCAGACCAGCGACGGGGATATTAAAAAAACGTTCAGGCGGGCGGGATGACTTTCGTAACATCAAAACGATCGGGAGTTGGCGACTTTCACCTCGTGTAAAAAGAATATAGTTTGATTGCAATTCTCTTTCGCTAGCCAAGTGTAAAGTTTTCGGAAGATATTTAATATTTGAATCTATTTTAGACCATCGTATTCCCTGGTAGAAATTCTTTATTTCGCTAAAATGAACCAAGGTAAATTACAGCATATATTTTATGTTGAGAAAGTACTCAATGTAGACTACGAGGTAATTTGCAAATATTACATTAAAATCCGACAAGAAACAGCGTATAAAATGAGTTAGGACTTATGCTTAAGCTGGAATACATTTTGAAATTAGGAGTTTTTTTCCATTTTTAACTGGAGAAAACATGTAAAGCCGTAAAAGAAATATTTTCTAGCTCCAAAGCTATACGGTAGTTGTATATTTATATATGTGCGCGTAGACGACTTCGGTCATTTTGCACCGCTTATAAGCTATAATTATATTAGTAAACCCAATGAGCGACATAAAATAACAGTTTAAAATCCTCAAGGTAAAATAGCATATATTAATAATATATAGTATTATAGTATAGTGTAATGCATGTATGGTATATAGTATAGTGCAATGCATATTGGTGGCTACTCGCCCCCTGACACACACCCCTGAGGTGGCTTGCAGGGCATTTTGTAGATGTTTTCTTGAGATAATATTTTACGAAATCCGACGTACTACGGTAGATCAGATCATGAGAATAAACTTAGGGAACTAGACTGCAAAACTGACAGATTTAAAATGTAATTTTTCCCGCGAACGATAAATGACCATAACAGCGGCCAATGAGACATTTATCTAGGTTTGTCGATAGGTAGTGTAGCTCTTAGTAGTAAAGGTATTCCCTAATACTTGAATCCTTATCTGTTACCTAGTACTAACAGCACGCCGTGCATGTTTTCAACATAACTCTTGAGTCTCTGTCTATTTGTGTAGTTGCAAAATACATATGTATATATTAACGGTCCCTCTCCATTGTGAGCATATCTATAGTGTAGTGCATTCTTGTGAGGCTTCGTATAGTGACAAGCATTAGCGATTTATGCAAATGCATAAGTAGTCGTAGTTACACTAACTTTAGGGTATAGTGTAATGCATGTTGGTGACTACTCATCCCCTGCCACACACCCCTGAGGTGGCTTGCAGGGTATTTTGTAGATGTAAATGTAGATGAATAATCCAGATGGTTACATCGCAATTCAGGTGTGAGATCGCGGTTCCTTCATTTGCGTTATCGTTATCCAATTCGCAAATCGATCGAGAAGGGCAATGCTCACAGCAACTGTCCGCACGCACTCCGTCAATTTAAAGAAGAGATTTAAAGCATCTGACAAAATTTGAAGAATAACAATCTCGTTTTTGCTGTCTTGAATGCAATTGAAAATTAACGATAACGCGAGCGCACGCGTTACGGAGAACCGTGATCGCGCTCCCTAAGGATCGAGATGAAATACAGTGTTTGTCTGAAAGTGCATTATTGCTTTAGGTTCTGTAGGAGTTATTTCAGGTAGTTTCTACATTTACTTCAAATTAGTGGGCATTTTCTTAGTAACTTTCCCTAATTTTACATTCCAATTTCACATTCTGTCTACAAGCTTTTCCATACTTAATGGTATGGTTGTGAATTTTGGGCATGTTAGAATTAGTGGTGGAATTAAGTGTTGTCGGGGTTGAACGGCTGTAGCCGCAACTGTTTCGGTCAGACAACTGTTTCAAATAACTGTTGCAAACAACAGGTTAGTTTTTTGATCGTGCCGCAGCAGCACCGTTGCGCTCTGAGCTGTGCAGCGGCAACTGATGGCTGAAGCTGACTGTTTCTTCTTCTATTCTGTTCCAGTTGCACTGCACGTGTGGCTGCGTTGCAGTTATAAGCTACAATTTGTTGGATTATAATCTGTTGCAGGCGGTTGCTGGTTTATTCAGCCAACACATGTCCACCCATCGTTGCAGATAGGATTAGAGCTGTGACGTACTTATCTTTCATGTGTCCAAATGAAATAGTAATTATATTTGAGTGAAAGATTTCGTATTGACTAGAATACAGAACTATTAGCAATGTTATAACAGTGCCAATGGATCGTCTATTGTTTGGTGTGCCTCTTGCTGTTGTCCGCAACACGGTGTTTCGCGGAACTGTTTCGTTTTGAAACGGTTTCGGTTGAGAAGCAGTTGAAATGAAATGTTTTTGTTCTTTTAGTGCCACTACAAATTAGGATAATCATAGAAGTAGGCTAAGTGTTGTGGCTAAGGGGTCTTTGAAAAGTATTAGTGGTAAAAGTAGGAGGGATAGGGATTGAAATGACTGGGTCGAGAAATGATGTGGAACACATCATCTGCAGATGGACATATACTGTATGAAAGGAGTACGCAAAGTTGATATTCCCATAATGATGAGAGAATTGATGACAGTCGTATAAAGAAAGAGATTTTAGATAGAAGAGTGAATGGTGCAAGAGGAAGAGGCAGACCGAGAAAGCCATGGTCACACTCAAGTATAGTAGGCCTGTGCGGTTATTCGATTAATTGAATCGTCGATTCAATTATTTTTACAATTGATCGATTATTTCAGCACATCGATATCGATTGCGGTAATTGACTCGATTGTAAATTTTTTCAGTTGTTAATTGTTGTTCAATTGTCAATTGTTATTCAATTATCAATTATTGTCCGGTAATCGATTAATTGACGATTATTGATTCGCTATGGATTGCATATTGCAGGTTTAAACTTTTTCGATTTTGCTCGACGCCGGCCGATGGCCGACGTTGCTGATACTTGCTGCTCGCACACACGCCAGTGTCTGTTGGATGAACACGCCGAGGTTCTTCTCATTTGCCTGTCTTCAAATGGCAATCTATTCCTTTAATTATTTAATAAAAGCTAATTGAAAAAATATAACTGTTTCAGGCTGGATATGGTGGAAGTTCTCGATATTCATAATGAATAAAGACACTTGGTAATCTTCCACAGATTTATTTATTTGACACGACGCGTTTCACCACACTGCGGCATAATGCACATGATTATGCCACAGTGTGGTTAAACGCGTCGTGTCAAATAAATAAATCTGTGGAAGATTATCAAGTGTCTTTATTCATTATGAAAAGCTAATTGATTGAATTATTTTGTTGGTTTTCTAATAAGTTCTTTCATTCTTCCCATCGCCAAAGAAAAGCCTTTGAAAAGCACGATCCAATTGAGTCCTGTAAAAAAATTGGTTGATGTCAATTAACTGAGCAATGACAATTAATTGATAACCTTTTTTAATTAATTGAATGAATTCCATTAATTGTAATTTCTTCAATTCCCGACAATTGAACCGACCACATTTCCAATTATTCTTATAATTGATCGATATCGATTTTTTCGATAATCGTAGAGGCCTACTGCATAGTATTGAGAGTCTTAAGAGGTAGAGAGCGTGTTTAAGGCGATACATGGATGTATTGGAAGAAAAAGTAGCATGTAAAGATAGGGGCAGTATGGAAAAATCATTTAAACAGATACAGATTTCTAGCACTAACTAACTATTAACTGTATCTACTCCAAAACGGTAGGTATGCTTTGATGTGTGAATATTCCAATTTTGGCATTATTTCTCCTTCGGTAATTGATGTTTGTTCCTAATTCTCCCATATTACACTTCCTGCGGTCTAATATTAAAGCACCGGCGATCCATTCAGAAGGTTCTGCCGTAAAATTATATAAAAGTAGTTTTATTCATATAAATGTAACTAACGATGAATATCTTCTACCTGTCCCTGTAAATTGGGTATACCAGCTTGTTTCTTAGATTTTGGAAGGACCCGGCCTTAACGTATAATTTTTTGGAGTCATCTTTAAACTTTCCTACGCAGAACCGCACTTGCATGCCATCAATCCTCTTTCGAGTTGCCCATACCTTTTGCCTCTCCTCAAGGAACATTAAATTTCTATTAGCTTTTGTACTTGCCAAGCGCTCTCTGTACCTTCTTCAGCATGCTCTCGTCTTTGAATACATCCTCCATCCACGACTGATGTCTTCACCAAATGTACACCACGAATCATCTTTCCTCTTACAGTTACAATAATTCCAGCACTTCAACGTTCTTTGTCCTCGTCATCCAGCACATTCTCTATCATGCTAAATGATGATGTCAACAAAATCGTATCTTTAAATGTATTTTTTACTAGGTACATAGCGCGAACTCTTCCAAGTTTGTTGTCACCTATTTATTTACAAAGGACCGCCAATTGACGGTCTGCTGTTTTGTTATTTTATGAACGTTTTCCATAAGAAATACTGACTTTATTATATCCTTCTCACCTAAACTTAGGATATCATCTTTAAGTAATCAGAAATTAAGTTGTGTGTCAAAAATATTGAACCTAATTTTTTCATATTACGTAAAAAATCTTTGGTTTATCAAGACAATGCCTACAAATGGCCTTACCAAAATGGAGATAAATCTACAGCTAACGTTACTTGGGGGAAAGAAGTTTGCAAAAATAATATATCCATAAAGACGTACTTTAGCGCTCTCAGAACTTGAGAAAACTGGATAGATGGAGTAGTTATCCGAAGCTATCCTGATTCGGACTGCAAATTTGTTGAAAAATTTGGATACTGTTCCAGCATATCTCGGCCCAAGTAACCAGAAAGGCGATCTAAAAATGTAATAAAATATTTAAATCTCCTTTATTCAGCCGATATCCTTTGCATGAGCAAATTAGTCTCTTGCCGGCTCTGGTGCACCCATTTTCACGTATGTCTGTGGAACACCAGCAGTTGGCCTCTGTGAAGTTCCGTCCGCGAGATATGCTTTGGCATACAGGATAGGACTAAACGGAAGTTATACAGGACGAAGGCTTAACAGAAGTTCCACTGATAGAGAGTCTACCGCAGTTGCAACAATTGCGTTTTCATTAAAAATTTTAAGGCCCGGTTTAATAATATCTGGTTAAATATTTTCTCGGCATATGTACCAAAGTCAATACCTTCTCCCATTGATATAGCTCGCATTAACTAACCGACAGACTGATGTAATATCTCTCTATAATATAACTATAACTCTCAGCTAACTATCGAGTAAACGAAAAGATTACGTCATCTTACGATTAATGCTAACCATACATTATGAAACTAAGCCTAAAAAAGTTAAAATTTTGATATATTCAGCGCGTCTCGCTGGTATATTTGAGTCTCGCGCCCTTTCATTACGAAGAATGCGTCGCCATGGAAAGGGTAAATAATAGGTCATTGGTGTCATATTCAATTTTTTTTTGGAAACTAAGGATTGTTCTCACCTTACATTATATTAGGATTACGTAATTATTGGCGAAACAGAAAAATAGCATTTTTATGCTACGCAGAAATGGAATTTTTGCGAAAAACTTGTAATATAAGCAATTTTTCCGGAAATGAAATGGTAATAAAATGAAGGCACCAAATCATTTTAGATTTTAAACAATAAAAATTGTTTTAAAACAATGAAGATTACTATCACCCTTATTTCTGAAGGTTCACTAACTAAGAGATTTTGCGGTCAGCTCCTTTTGCTGGAAAAAAATTAATTAAAAAATATTCGTCAACCAACCTCCGATGTCACTCCTGACCTTTGATTGAAAGCTTTTTGTCAGTGAAATTGGTTATATTTATGTGACATAAGGGATGAGATTTTCTTTAATTTGACTCGCAGTCGTGAGCTAGCTTCCATAAAATTTGATTAATTTACCGAAACGTATACATGGTTTTATTACGCGAGGATGAATTCGGAAATAATATACGTTCTTCTGAAACTTTGAGGTAATGTCGCTACTTATTTTTTCGTGTGAAAACTTTTACCAACCACAGAGGTACCATAGACTTTACGAGCTGGATTACAAAGCGTTGGCATCATATAAAACTACTTTTGAAGTTTCCACACGAAAATGAATTCAGGATTCCGAAATACCCGGAAACGTCACTGGTTCCTTAATCCTTGATTTGTGAAGATATCGCCTTACGCACTCGTGAATTATATCCATAAGGGAAAAATATCTAACATCAAAGGCTTTTGTTCCGTTTCATGAGTTCACGCACGCAAACGTATGCTTCCTGTAGTGTTATTGCACAATTTGCCAACGCTGCGGCGCCTCAAAATTATCCGTATCCGTCTCCATCCGCGGCTGAGGGTATTAAGAAACGAAACCTAGAGGGCCTTTTTCCATTTCCTCCTATTACGTGACTGCTTTCTTCTGATGTGCCTAATATTGCTCTTTTTTTATGTAAACATATGTATATTTCTTGAATTTAAATAAAATACTATTATTATTTATTATTTTTATGGAATGATCATGTTGTTTTCTTTTGTAGCTCGTTTTCTTTAGGTAGTTTGAGCGATACATCACTTCACCTAGAATTTAATGAATTTGACGTAATTTTATAGAAAAAAACTCCCATCTTTCCAGTGATATCAAAATATTAACACCTTGCCGAACTGCTTTCCAAGCAATTTGCTTAAAAATACAAGCTGTTTTACATGGGATAGATTACGGCTGTGCGCTCCAGAGGGAGAATATTGATAAAATAGGAACTTCTAACGCCTAGATTTCGTCAAAAACTAAAGGTATGTAGTTTCTACATTTTCTCAAATATTTATAAAAAATAATGAATAACTCACCGCGCATCACGTACGGTGTGAAAAAATGAGTCAAGCTAGAGACTTATGTGGTCATATTTATTTAATTGCTGATAATTTTTGTTGCATGTAACTATATTTTTGCACCATTAATATTACAATATTTACTTCTTACTGACGCTGAAATTAAAATATAAAATTCTAATACGGTGTCCATTATGACTTGCGAAATATCTCGCTCTAACTTCCTTTAACGAGAGTATTAAGGAAATAAACAGCAGAAACAAATCTCCGGCGGAGGGCCTGCGACGATGAGCCTTATGAACTAGTGATGGGTCGGTCGTAGTTGATAGAATCCCGAGATCAATTTCTCTTAAAAATTGATTGATGAAATGGATCTCTCGAATGACCGAGGAGTTCGTCTTTACCGATCACGATAGGAATGATTTTATGACATCAAGTATCGATCTCGAAATGTGAGACGGCCATTTAAATCTTGATTTACTTGTTTATCGTGAGATGCGTAAGTTACTTGATCGTTTGTGAGATGTAGGCAGTTTAGTCGTGTGAAACCAATCATGAGTTATTTTTATATTCGTGATTTCTCATCGATGATCCGCTCAGTTGCTCAAACAAAGACGCAGCGTTATTAACATAACAGTCAAAAATTTACATTACGACGGCCACGACGCAAATATCTTGCATTGAGAAAGATTTTCTTGCTCGACTTTTAGTTTATAATAATAACATAATAGAGATCAATGATCGTAGGCAACTTGAACAGATTACTAGCTGGAATATCAATCAATTGTAACCTTACAATCACGATCTATTCACAAGTGGGAATGATTGACGTGACCGAGATCTCTCAAAAGACCCACTTGGCACATCACCATTATGGACATGAGCGAGTATATATGCCAAAAATAAACAAGAGGATAAGATGCTCTTCCTCTACTTCTCGTTCCACCCCATTCACTCCGGAAACATCAAACTGGAAATCCCTGTTACCACTTTAGACACCCAAAAACGTAATTCTATCCACTCGAAATTTTTTCATGCAACGAATTTCAACGTTTATTCGTCATCGTCAGAGACGCCTACGCATTGCAAAGTACGCTTAGACCTTGAAACACGTTTAACATATTCAGTGGAAAGAATTGAGTTTACTTTTTTCAAAGTCATAATGCTGCTGATCCACCACATTTTATCAGGAATCTTTCAATCCCTCTCTTCATATTTTAACTGATAGACGTTCTGCCTTAAAACGAAATTTCTGCCATTTTTTGATTTTTTTGCAACTTAAAGGAAGAAGTGTCTTATGTCTCGTTACGGCCAACAAACTTTGAACTGTCGTCTTCGATTTCTCCCCGGATCAGGCTTTAATTTCTATGTACTAAAAGCGTGGATTGGAAGGTTGGCAATTAATCACAATTGGGCATTAGAAATTGTTATTTATGGTAAAGCACCCACTGAAAAAATGTAACTTTGGCGGGCAAGAGCATTCAAAAGTACTTCCACAGTTTAACGGATGTCATTAAACATAGTACCTTATTCTTAATTAATTGAAAAATATGTTAGTTTTGTGAGTTTTATAAACTAATTCAATAATTTCCTGCAGGAAAAAGTGCTTATTTTACCAGATTTTCTGTAAAATATTCTTCTTCTTATTCCTCCTGTCCAGGTTTAGGCAATTTGCCTGTTCCGGCTTCACCATCGTAGTCTTGGCCACCCAACACTTTTTCTCCCTAAAGGCACTCTAAAACCTTTCGGGAATCCTTTTTAGAGTTCTTTCTAGAGCTCAAATTGTTTTTTCCATCTTTCTATATAATTTGTTGCTACTTCTGTTACTGGTTGTACTTCTAATTCTTGCATTAAGTCTTCATTTTTTATATGGTCCAGGCGTGTACAACCTTTCACAGATCCAAGGAATTTCATTTCTGACGTTTCAATTTGTTTTAAGACTCCTGTTCTAAGTTTCCAAGCTTCTGATCCGTATAGTAATGTGGTGACTGCCAGTATTTTGTAAAATGTTATTTGAGTTTATTTTGCAGTTTTTCCTTTCAATGCTCTTCTTATAGTCCCACAGATTCTTTGGTTATTAGTTGTTTTATTTAATATGTCTCTGTTCTCTTCATTGTTGATGTAGCATACCAAATATTTAGTGTGATATCTGTTCCAAGATATTATTTTCAATTATTATTTTAGTTCGGATTGGGAGCTTTCCTAGGAATGTAATTGTCTTGGTTTTTTGTACAGATATATTCACGTTATAGTCTCTTGATATCAGATTTAATTTATGGTCAGCCAATTGTAAATGGTCTTCATTATCTTGAATTATGCCTTGGTAATCTGCAAATGGCATTGAGCTTAAAAATTCGTTTTATTTTATTTGTATTCCTGGTGGTGTAACTTTCTTCCATACTCGTAGGCGATCATCTATGTAAATATTAAATAAAGAAGGTGATAAAGTACACCCTTGTCTAACACCTTGGTTGGTCATAATTTCCTGTGTTGGGCTTTTGCCGACTTCAGTATCAATTACAATTTTCGTATTTTTATAGAGAGATTGAATGGTTTTTATTAAATGAGCTGTGTACCCTCATTTTTTCACTCTAGATCAAATACCTTATGGTAGTCTATAAAGGCTTTGTGTGTCTCCAGATTCTATACGTTTTAGACTAAAAACATATGATCAATAAATGATATTTCCTTACGAAATCCTGCCTATTCTTCGAGGAGCAAAACTTAAGAAATTGTTTGGAGTCTTTCATTAAAACATTTTCTGTATATTTTGTATGCTACATTTAGTAGGCTAATACTTCTGTAATTTTATGGCTTGTTTCATTCACCTTTTTTGAAAATGGGAATTACTTTTGCAATTTTCCATTCTTCTGGTATGTCAAGGCAAGTCCAGCACATAAAAATGTGCGGATGTAAAAAATTCTGAACTTCAAAACTCACGGATATCAGATTCTGCGTATATCACCCTTCACCTTGAGAAATTCAGGCTTGATTTGTGGAAGAAAGAGTGTTGAAGGGTAGAATTTCGTTGAGGAATTTTGGTTGAGGGTAACAAAAATCAAGGTAGGTAACAAAAATTCGAAAGTGATGAAATTTTGCCGTAAATCTTCTAAATGATACAAAAAATACCAAGTAACATCTAAGCCGTTTGAAAAGTGATTATTTAATTAAAATTATAACTGAGCGATAGAAAAGTAAAAGTAAATCATCATTGATAACTTTTTCTGAGATCGAGGATTTAATATCAACCTTTAATTCAATCATTCATTACAGTAATCTACCGGTTAGAGGTAGGTTGTGATGAAAGTCAGAATATATCCAACGAGCTCTTATACGTGTCGTGCCTTTTCTTCCTCGAGTATTTCTTTCTTCATCTCAGCATAAGTCCTACCTTTCTTCACCTCGTCCATTAAACCTATTCTCTTTCTTCCCCTTCCCCGCTTACCCAACATCCTACCCTCTATCATGGCCTTCAGCAAACCATCTGCCGTCATTACCCCTTCAAGCTACCTACCCTGTCTTCCCCTAATCTCATCTATAAGTTTCCTCTCCTCGCCCACCATGTCAAGCACTTCCTCATTTGTCTTCCTTTCCGTCCAAGGCACCTTCTCCATCCTCCTCCACACCTACATCTCGAAAGCCTTCAGCCTATTTTCGTCTTCCTTTCTCAAGGTCCACGCGTCTACCCCATACAACGCCACATTCCATATCAAGGTCTTCACCAGCCTCTTTTTTACATCCTTACCGTGTCCCCGTCATCAGCTTCGTTCTATTATTGAACGCTTCCTTCGCTAGCACAATTCTCCTCCTAAAGTCTTTGCTACTATGCCCTGTATCTTCTAGCGTACTCCTCAAGTATTTAAATTGTTCTACTTACTCCAGTTTGTGGCTTCCTACTCTTATCACCAGCCTCGCTTTCTTTGTCCTAGATTATATCATTACTTTTGTTTTCTTATTATTAATCTTCATCCCGTATTTCTCGCACTGATTTTCTAAGGCATCTAATAAAGTTTGCAATCCTTTCGTTGACCGACTGTCCAACGCATGGTCGTCTGCGAATCTAACCGACTTTATCTGCTGGCCTCCTACTTTTATTCCCACATCTAGCTCATCCAATGCCCCTCTTACCATTTCCTCAGCATAGATGTTAAAAAGTAAAGGCGACAACGGGCACCCTTGGCATACCCCACGACCTATAACTGCACACCCTGATTCACCGTTAGCTACCCTTACCTGAGCCTTCTGTTCCATATATAAGTTTCGGATGAGTGTCCTATCTCGCCAATCTATTCCTATTTTCCCCAGTATCTGCATTAGTTTCTCCCAGTTTACTCTGTCATACGCCTTTTTGAAATCTACAAAGCACACGAAAGCATCCTGATTATACTCTATGTTTCTATCTATAAGTTTCCTCATTACCGCAATCGCGTCTCTGGTTGCCCTTCCATTCCTGAAGCCAAATTGGTCATCGCCCAACTAGTAGTTTGCTCTGCTCTCCAACCTTCTATTTAGTATTCTAAGAAAGACTTTTGCCGCGTGAGAAATTAAACTGATTGTATTATGCTCCTCACATTCTAACGCTTTCTTATTCTTTGGGATAGGTATTAATACTATTTTCACGAAATCCTCTGGCCTTACTCCTTCCCCGTAGATCCTGAAGTTCGAAAAACGATTTTCTCCCCTTACTACCTATATTCTTCAGTAGCTCCGAAGGTAGTTTATCAGTTCCCACGGCTTTTCTACCCATCATTTCTCTTAATGCCCTCTCTATTTCGCTTTCAAGTAACTCTGGTCCGAGGTTATCCTTATCTGTTGATCCTTCATCCTCTAGATCTAGGCTAAAGGGTCTATTCTCGCTGTCATATAGCTCCTCTACGTATTCTCTCCATCTTTCCTGGATATCTTCCTGTTCGATTAATATCTTCTCTGTTTTGTCCTTAACCTTTGGTATCGTTTGACCTCGGTTACCACCCGATAATATATTCACATTGGCGAACAAAGCGCCTACTTCCCCCTCCTCCTGCATCTTTTCCATTTCCTCGCATTGTTCCTTCCACCAGTTTTCTTTGCCCGATTCGTCACTCGACGGAGTTTATTATTCAATTCTTTGTACTTCCTCTTGCCTACGTCGGTGTTGACGTTTTTCCATATCCTTCTCTCCTCCATTTTCTTTATAATTTTTTCCGTAACCCACTGCTTCTTAACCCTCTTCTTTTCCACCGTTCCTATTTTTTTATCTACCGCTCCTGCGATGCCTGTTTTTATAACCTCCCATCTCTTCTCAATTGTTCCCATCCGCTTTGCTTCACCTATATTCTTTTCTACCAGCTCTTGGTATTCCCTCCTTTTCAACCCTTCAATGCTTCAAGGTTCCACCTCTTTATCTTCCTACCTTTACAAAGCCTTTTAAATCTAACTTCACACTTCATCATCACCAAGTTATGATCTGAGTCCATATCCGCCCCTTGATAGCTACGCGAGTTTTATACACTGTTCCTAAATCTCTGCCTTACCATTATGTAATCAATTTGGTATCTTCCAGTATCACCCGGCATTTTCCATGTGTACCTACGCCTGGGGTGATGTTTAAACCAAGTGTTTGTCACTACTAATTTATTTCTTCTACAAAATTCATCTGCCTTTTCACTGAGATAATTTCTTCTTCCTAGCCCAAACTCTCCCACTTCTAACTCGTCCCTCCCTTCCCCCACCACTGCATTCCAGTCACCCATCACTACCAGGTTTTCCCTAACGCAGAAGCCCTTCCACCACGTCAAGGTCGTAGTTCAAGGAAGAGCAACCTTTAATAACTGCAGCTTATTGCAGGATTGAAATGAGCTGCAATTATGAAAAGGTAATTTCCATATTTTAGTTCTTAGATTTTCTGAAAAAAGAAGAAAACAATTCTTTAATCAGTTCTTCGTAAAGACAATATTTTGTCCTCCAACACTGCAGTAATTGAAATCTTTAGATGGGTATGTGACCTTACACTCTTACACTTGAGGTATACTGCAGAGAAAAATATTTCCCTTCTCACCATATTTGACAAACGTTACCTTAGTTTTGGAAAACATTTATACTACATATTTTGAATGCTTCACCCTCCCAATTCTTTGCCTTTATATTGCGAAATAGATGGACAAATGCTAGATAAAAAAATGATATCGTAGAGTTAGATCACGTAAGGTTCTAATAAAAAAAACAGATACAGGAAACATTTCCGTAAGTAGAACGAAAATGAAAAAAAGGAATCCTCATGATTTTATTTGACTAAAATGACACAATTTTTCATATTTTTTCCTTCAACCCTTGAAATTGAAGTTTGCATGCACAAAAATGAATATGGCTGGAATCAGGATTTCGTTGATTCTATCAGATAAAGAACACGTTTTTTATTATTTAAGCGCGAAGATGAGTCAAATGACATAATGACAGAATCAATACAAGCTTGATAAATTTCGCAATGAATTTTATTTAATGCGACCGATTTCATCGCACAGGTGATATCTCTAAGTCACTTGAATATGAGTCAAATGACATAGTGACAGAATAAATATAAAATATTTATTGATTCTATAAATATGGATTTTCACAAAGTTACTACTGAGAATATATCTAGTTCATCAAATTACATAAGTTTCTGTCTAACTAAGTTGAAGCCGCTGTTAGGTTATAAACGAAAGTGAGAGTGATGAGTTCGAGAGGAGAGTGGGAGGGGGTAAAGAGGGGAATCCCATCCCCACTCCTTCCTCCCCTCCCCACTATTCCCTCACCCTCCTCTATACCCCCTCTTTTTAACCCTTTCCGAACTTCCTCTGCCCCTCTTTTTATCCCTCTCGCTTCCCAGAGGAGGGAGCATCGAGTGAAAGTTTATAAACGCTCCCGGCGGCAGGAGAGTCCTACTCTTCAGAGTGTTGGGCGGCGTCATCAGTCCAAAGCCATCCGAGGCACCGAACCCGCAGGGACGTTGACTAGTCTGTCTGGAGGGAGAATTGAAGGAGCAAGGAGTAATATTTATTAATTTATTTTTTTCCCGAGCCAAACCATTTGCTCTGGGCTCTGAATGCCAGTAGTGAAGAAGCATCGCATCTCACCCAGGAGGAGGTGTCAATTGTTGCCACTTCTAATAAGAAGCTGAGGCGAAACGGATGAGCTGAAGGTCTGTGCAATTAAGAAAATCTTTTCGTGAATTTGATTCGCTGAACTCTTACGCTCCGCGTCCGTCTTCAAGTCCCTGGCACTTGTCGGTGGAATCAGCGCCCGTTCGGGAGTTGGAAGAGCGAGGGAGAAGAACTGGTTTTTGTTTCTGAAGAAGTTGAGCAGAAGAAAAGTCCACGATGGAGACGGGGACCAGACAGAGGATGGCGATTGCACTATTGCTGATTGCACTACGGAGTGTATATGGCGTCGGGGACGAAATCCGTGAGTCACAAAAGATTTTATTTCCCTTCACCTTTGACCGTGAAATTCATAACTTCCCGAGCCGCCCTCCATCGGAATATGAACTTTATTCCACCATTGTGAGTAATATTTCGGAGCACATTGTTTTCCCCAACAAGGTGAATACTGCACCTGTTGAGAGATATTCTTCCTAGAAATTATGTTTCAGTGCAATGTCCTCAAAATTAAAAAGTAAGGACGATCGTAGTAATAATACATTTTGAAGATGAATTTGTAGTATTATTTTATCTATTTCTTAATTTCAATTTCTGAATAAAAGTTTCTCAGTGGACTTAAGAACACCGCTAAAAATGATCGCGAAGCAAACAAACAAATACGAATGAATTCTTCTCGGGTTTCCAACCGGATTAGACTCTCCATTATAGCCGACGTTTCGATGCCCGACTCGTGCATCGTCATCAGGAGTTGGCCATGATGGAGAGTCTAACCCGGTTGGAAACCCACGAAGAATTCATTCATCAACTACGCCGGCAAAGCACCAGGTCATACAAACAAACAATTAAATTCCCTGTCATAGGCCGGGCAACTTTAGTTTTCGATTCTGTTACATTAAAATATTATTTTTTTCACCTAATTTACTTATAATGAAACAATTTGTAGACCGGTTACTCGCGGTTAAACTGTCCGCAGAACGTTCTTTACATCAGCTGATGAATTGCAATATATTGTATTACTGCGGTAGCTCACAATAAAAGATTTAGTGAAACGTGATTTCTTGCGATGCTTTTTGAAATAGAGCTGTTTATGTTACTATTATATCGTTTCATAAAATCGCAACGATACATTTATTGAACTATTTAACGAAATATTTTACCTTTGAGCCTATTGATGCTGCAATTAGGAAAATCTTATTTTAGCCATGGTTAATGATACTGCTTCTACAAAACATTTCTTATTTTTTTAACTGGCTTTAATGAATATAACTCAAAATAACCCATTTAGTTCGTTTACCTTGATATTTCATGGATGAGGGGATAAAAATATGTGGTTCAAGTCTAGCAAACATCAACTGGGCCATTGCTATTATGCGTATTATTTTCGTGCGGAAAAATAAAAAAAAGAGGATCTCTCACAGCAGTGGCCTCCTGGCTTGAGTGCACGTAGGTACTAATTACTTGAGCGGCGAGTTTTCCTCATTGGCAGACACAACCTTGACTCTTTTATGTGCTTATTTCTTAGCACCGAAGATGTTCGAAGAGGGACTAAAGGTTTTCATCCTCGATTCCTATATAAGTGACCTTTAAAAATGCATGGCCAAAACAATACATATATGCATGCGTAACAACGTAACCAGGAGTTCCCTGTCGATGTGGTTAACATTGCAGTCATTTTTTCATAATTGCATGCTTTATCCATGGCATCCTTGAAGCATGAAATAAAAGAAAAAGTTTACGCACCTTGAACTTCTAAAGAGCGCCTGAAATGTGTGGTTAGTAAGACTAATGCCATCGGTTGAAGAAAACAATCTCCGAGAGCTAAAAATGTAGCTATCGAAAATAAACAACTCTCTTTGAAGAATATTTCGAGGAAAATGTAACTAAAACGATAAAACAAGATATGGAAACCTCGTCATTAATGCTGAAGAGGAGCAAGACGACTGACTGCCTTTGTCTTTGCTATATAAAATCACTTAAGGATAGAAAATCAGGAGGAGTGGATTCATCATAAAATTTGTAAACGCTGAGCACATGAGCCATGTGCAACTGAGTAAATTATATTTAATGTTTGTGTTCAAGATTAAATACGATATTTTAGGTTAATAACTCAATTATAAACTCATAGTAAAATATAAGTTAGTAGTATATTAATAGGATTACTGTTTTATACTTACCTTTGGTTGATATGAAATGAAGTAAATGTTTGATAAATTTATATCTCCAATTTCTACTCTAATAGTCATTAGTGTAGAAATAGCCAAGCAATGAAATGGACCAACCTGCCCCGGCCAGTGGGCCAATTTGCCCCGTGATAGGGTCAAGTTGGCCCAAGTGACTTGGTGTTATTTTAAGTTCTGTAACAGCACTATGGACAAGAATATTAATTTTTCCTTTCATAATACTATTCATGAATGCGCATTGATAGTGTAGGCTAAAAAATCTTTTTCAAATATTCGATGCTCAAAAAAAACTAAAAATCATTTAGCATAAAGGGGGCCAAAGTGTCCCGACTCCCCTATCTTTAAAATATTCTTTGGGTGAAAATTTTCATTGAAAATACGGTAGGAGAAGAGAATACTGATGACAGATAATGAATGGGCTTCAAGAACGTAAGGCCTTGACACACTCATATCGCTTCACTGACGAAAAGATTCTCCCTCGGTGCGACTTAAATCTGAGCACGCAGCATTTCCTGCGAAGTGTGTTGATTCCGGGCGATTAGGGAAATTCAAAATATCAGTGTGGAAATAGCTCAAGTATTTAGTTTAAAAATTGATAATGTCAGAAAACAATATTCTTTTAAAAATACAATGGGATTTTAAAGAAACTGATGTAATAAAAAACGTGTGTGTATTGTTTATTTCGAAGGTTTTCGTAATCTAAAGAAGGACTTATGTCAGTTAATATTACGTGGAACAAATAACTGCCTATAGCCTTTGGCACAGCAAAAAGTTAAATGGCTGTAGAATCATTTGTTTTCTATTTAAAACTGTCATTTCAATTCCATCAAAATAATATTTATTGAAGGGTTCTAATGTATACAAATATTCTTTGTAACTAAACTGAACCTTTTGTCGCAGCATAAGGCAGAAATAATCATGTTTGAATCCAGCCAAACACTTAAATAATTACCCGATTGAGTGAAATTTACGAGGATAATTTACCTTTTGAAAACTTCTGAAATTTAATAAAAATATTTTTAGTCGATCAGTGTCTTTTTGAAACTTGTCTCGATGATTTTGTTTCAGAAATGTACATGAAATTAACTTGCAATCATATTTTTCAATATTACAGACATTTAATGTCTTGGAATCAAACGCTTAGGCTGTTTTTTGGAAAAAATACATACATTTATAAGAACAAAGACGCCGGATGAGGAATAATTGATTGATAGTTTTGAAATAATCTTGATATTGATAATCTAAGAAGTAAGTTAAAATGGGGAAGCAATTCCTGTGTCATTTTAAGCCGCATATTTTGGGAAGCTGAAGTTACCCTTGCCGAGTTAAGATCTAAATTTTGACTCCAGAAGGCAGTAGGTTCTTTTTAATTATTGTCGGCATTAATAGTGTAATATTGCCTTTTTTTTACGGTGGGAAACGATCTTAAACGAGGGAATACGCGAATTTTATGAGGGTTCAATCAACTAAAATGAACAAACTCTGTACATTTTGCGAGCACTGTGATTTTGTAGTTACATGGTGCTATTCGAAATAGATTATAACATGGGCACTGCGGCTTATGTTAGTTGTAGAGAGAATATCTAGCGCTATTGCTGAAATAAGTCTCGCGATCATTCGGCTTAGCCTCCTTACTGAGGAAGGGTGTCGCATGGCTATATCATTGCCTCATAATGGCGCAAACGTGGTTAGAGACAAGCCGATTCAAGACGGATACGAACAAGACCGGAATACCAAACACCAGAAGGAGCATGTCCTAAAGACAAGCGCACACTTCCACTCTTACAGTCTAAAACTACATCATCTCCTGCGAACCGCTGTCGGTGCTCGTTAACCCGAATTGCACTCCGGCTTTTCAGGGTCTTGAATCTGGAACACTTGGGTCTCATTCGAATGTGCCCTCCATCTCAGGAAATCGGCCGGTCAGTCTTAAAAAGGTATGCATGAAAAGGAGATACGTAAGGAAAATGCTTGAAAAGTTTCGATTAGATCCCAGTTTTCTTTTTTGGTTGAAAACTCACTTAAAAGTCCTCTCTTCAATGAAAAACATTTAGCTGATATTAGTGTCACGTCAGCCTATCGTAGCCATTTATTTAAAATCGTGTGAGTAAGATAAAGAAATAGTTCTGCATAAGTTACCAACTTAGTATCTCAGTCCCGTCTACTTAATTTCAATACTTGAATGTCAGATTAATTTACATTAATCTTATAATTTAACTATAGTTATAATGTCAACTTTAACTATAGTTGTAATGTCAAATTTAACTATAGTTATAATGTCAAAATTAACTCGCAAGTTTGGTTAAGCTATGACATCACAGAGCGCAACCGGAAGGATAAATAGGTACCGCGGGAATAACAAAATTAGTCAATTTTATGATTAATAAATTATCAATTTTATGGGATCAATTTTCTCGTAGGTTTTTATAAACTCCCACCCTATATGTCCTAAGAGGAAACAAGTATGTTATTTCATAGGATAAAAACACTGTAAAGTGTAACTATCCAAGTAATCTTATCCATACCACACCTTGTTAAAGAAAATTCTTTTTTATAAACTCAGGCCAAGTCAACCTTTCAACTTACCGCATCGTTTCTGTGGATATCGGAAACGTTTAAGGTGTTTGCACATCAATGCGTGACTAATATGTCATTTTATTTAAACTAGGGTATTTGAAGAAAAAACTGTCTTTGGTTTGATATGAGCAACGACAGTATACCTTTCCACGCAATTTTTTTTGCGAACTGAACTTGAAATTATATGACGTAAGATGCGAAAACGGGAAAAACGGGTAAAAATAGTAGGTTTAAGTCCTATTTAACATAAATGTCCTTCTCGCGAAAAACTATTTTTTAGTAGTGAATTCTCCCAATAAATGTCATTAAAATAATGTTTAGGCACCCAATCATCATATTTTTGGAGTAATTAGTATATAAATTAAGGCAATAATTGAAGTTTAAAATGCGGTAATTGTATAGGAATGGCGTTAAAATGGTTCTTATCTTTAGAAAAATCGTTCATAACAAGTATTTTTGTCAAAATACCGTTTTATATTCAATATTTCGTTTCTATATTTTGTTTTATATTAGCTAAGGCATCAGTGGAAGCTTTGTGGAAGTGGAAGATACTTTTGTAACAATACAAACGGAATGGTGTAGTTTAGTATTTGTTTTGACTCGAGCATTCGCGGTGGACCCTCTTAAATTCTTATGAACTGCACTTTAAAAAACAATTACGCTTTCACTCATCTCAGGAATCCGCGCGAATATCAGACCAACTTTCCCGCTGGTTGGAAAATCAGCTGGAAGTTTTATACGCCATTTTTTTGTCGATCGAGTTGGTAGTTAGTTTCTCGGGTGCAGCGCACTAGGAAGATATTACCGTCTCAAGAAGAGAAACCTAGTGGTAGCAATTGGCGAAGGTGCACGCACCCCTCCCTCCACCTCCCGCGTGCAATAGGAAAGTGAAAAGAGGTGAAATGAAGCAATGAGCGGTGGAAGCCTCCAGCCCTCGACGACTCTGCCCTGTCTATCCGCGGCGAGTTGTTGCACCACGATTTACTGTCGGCACCGCTAGACGCCATAATAGGAAAAGGCACGGCGTACGGTGGACTGGGCGTCAGACCTGGCGAAAAAGTTACCCCGCATTTCTATGTACTTCCATTGTTTCATGCGGGCTCATACTCTTGCTGAGGGAAAAACATCAGTTAAAGTTTACGTGCTGGAGGATCGGAAATACATTTTTCCTATGGATTACCGCTCCTTACTGAGGATACGCAATAAAAACGATCAATTCCTTTGCATTGAAAGTGCATCTATTTTGCAGCTCTAAAAATGTACTTGCTGAAGGAACAGAATTCAAATTTTAGTTGAAGGATTATAGTTAAATACTGTTGTAATAAAAATAAAACTTTAAAGCTCCCTTCGTTTACATAGTACAATAATGAGCCTTGGTTCGAGGAAAAGCGTCACACGTTTTCAAAAGAAATCAAGTCTACAACGAGCAGTATTATTTTTAATTGAGGCAAGTTTACAACTCTCAAATTATAAATTCTGAAGAAATGTGTATGTTTGACTCTCAGTTAGGGCGTATATGACTCCCAGTTAGAGCGTATCTACATCTACATACTACCCCGCAAGCCGCCTCAATAGGCGTGTGGCGGGGAGTGTTAGGACACCAGCCGTTTACATATAAAAAGGAAAAGCTGTAATGAAATGACGCCTAGCATTTATTAAAGTCCCTTATTAGTCGGGGGAAAAACGATTTCCCATACCTATCCGTTCGGCAAAATATCTCTCTCAATTTATCGTTTCTGTCGGACCTGGAAATATAGTGGGGTTCTAATATGATGTTCTCCGTGTCGCTCTGAAAGATATCTATTCTCAATTGTTCAAGCAATCTAAGCCTAGCGCGCAAGCGTATTATCGTATAAGTCCGTTAAATGCAATAATAAAATAGGTACAGCGTAAGGAGAGTTAACCCTTACGAAAATGTTTTGATACGGCTTATAAGCTATCATTATATTGTTGTAGTGACCCTGAATCCTTCAAAGAAGGAAATTCAAAAGTATCAAATTGTACATTTTTTATAAACTAAAGTATACATTTGTGAAAAGTTTTAAGGCTCCCGACTTATTAAATGCAACACCTCAGATCAAGAAACACTGATACACTGACCTTAACAATGTAAGCAAATTTAGAGTCCTAATAAAAAGTCGTTGTAAGTAGTACATTTTTAGTCTCTTAAGGCCCCTTAATAAGGTGACATGTAACGTAACACCACGATGAACTAAAAATAATACATTTTCGATTCAAAGCGAGCTTAAAACTCCTAAAATATTCACGTTGGAAATACGTAGACGTTTTTCGGGACACAATTTAAGGGTTCCATCTGTGGTAACCCAATACGTGAGCACGCTGAATAAGCAGTCAACCAATAAACCTCAGCACGACTTCAATGCGTGGTCGTGAAAATCCGAGAATTTTGGCCTTCTCAGGCTTTGATATGCCATAAAATAATTATTGCTGTCCTTGAGTTGACGTTTCAAGATTTTTTCTTCGTCGAAAAAGTGGAGGCGATTCTTTATATTAACACCTTTAATGCCTCTTTGCATCAGTTTTCTTAGAATATTAGATCTAAGCCCAAATTCTTGAGGCTGCTGAGACAGATTCACTCTCATATCCACTGACACTTTTTATAAGAAAAAAACTCACTTCTGCAATCTTTTGCACTCCTTCAGGCACCCAATGGTAACATTCGAAATTATATAGCATCTCTTTTGATTAATTTGGGACACAAAATCTAAATGCTAAATAGTTCCCCAAAATCCAGGGTTACAATATCTAAAAGTATAAATTAATTTAGCTCCTATTAATTTTTTGTAATTCTCATCGCAATTCTCAATCTGTAAACTCTGCACAGTAGCTGTTAAATTTTACTTGGAGAAAAATTTAAAGGCAAGGTTAAGGGTTGCCATAAAGTGAGCCGTGAAAAATTAGGATATCACGAAATCGTAATTTTATAAAAGAGACCAATAAATATCCCAATGAAGTAGCAGACATTAAACCGATGGCTAGTGGCAAACCGTCTTTTTGCATTAAGGTCCATGCTAATAATTCAGAAAGAAAACTTCATTTCTCACTCACTTTTTTAAGATGCAAAATTTATAAAGAATATCAATTATGAAACGGGAATGATTTATTTCACATTTTCGAATGAACTATGTGGATTCTGTTTACATGCTCAATCGTATTAAAATTAAGAAAAAAAAACGCAGGATTATTTTTCTGAAATATTCTCGTATCTGGTATCCGAGGGATATGTATTGTAACTTTGTGTTGCCAGGGCATCAAAAAAGGGCATGAATTTGTCCTTTGCTCATGGCGTCTCGCCAAAAAAAAACCAAATGCCTCTAATTGGATGGTCCCATTCAAGCGATTGCGGCGACTTTAGAAGGATGCGATGGTCGATGACCCTTGCGCAGGTCAGTTCTTCACAAGGTTTGCTCTTCCACAGAGAGCCGTTCAAGAGGCCATGAATGTGCTAAGTCAATTCCTTTCTTTTGATGAGCAATCTTCACAAGTTAAGTTGTTGGGAGCTAAGTAAGCACAAGGTAAGTTGGGAGTAATGGGTTTATGTAAATCTCGCTGCTGCCACAGCACGGCTCATAACTATTAAACTATAAATCCCCGGAAGGGGAAGACCATGGGAATTTATAGCCTTGTAACGTAGCACTTTGACGAATTATCTCATGTTCATCAAAGAGGGTGAAATTCGTCATGAAAAAATCATTTACCTTGATCAGGGTTCGAACCTGGATCTCCCAATTGCAGGTCAGGCCTACCTGAGGTCAGGTGACCACGCCCGGTCAAGTCAAATGATTTTTTCGTGACGAATTTCACCCTCTATGGTGTACATCTTTGCACCCATGCACGTGACTGCATACCACATCATTTGTGCAATCGAATTGATTGGAAAATTGTCAAAGGTTTGTCGTTCTAAAGCTACAACGTTGGTTTTATTCTCCGCGTCCGTGGCATATCATGCACAACAACGTCTTCTGTGCTACAATGTAAAGTGGGGATGAGAACAACTTGTTCGTATAAACTCCCGCTGAAATTCGTCCTGAATTAAGATGGCTTGGTGGTGTATCTGGCTAACAAGCCTGACTGGAAATTGGGAGATCCGAATCCGAATCCCGGTCAAATCAAATGATTATTCATGACAAATTTCACCGTCTTTGGTGTATATCTTTGCGCCGCCCGTGCGCGTGACTGCGTACAACATCATTGTGCAAACGCATCGATTGGAAAATTATTGAATTATCTTATGTTTCCCCGGCAAATGATATGAAAGAAGGCTTCTCATAGGCTCCACCGGGTTTCGAGGCTCCATATCCATCAAGTTTTCGAAGAAGGAAACGCTCTTCATCATCAGGGATTCTGAATGCGGGAACGGCGAGAATACAAGACAGCGGCACAGCTAATCTTCCGACCCCTGATTCAAAAACCCAAAAAAAGGAAAAAATCCAAATTATATATATGAGCGGCCAAATTCGAGAAACGGCATTCAGAAGCCCTGATAATGATGAGCGAGTTGCTGTTCAAAACTTCGGCAGACATGACGCCTTTAACACCCTAGAATCCTTCCTTCATAGCACTTTGACTTTGGAATAATTTCATCTGGCTTTATCCTACAGAACAGTACTGGCATCGTGAGATAAATGACATATTCTTCATGTCTTGTAGAGTAATTTAAATGTCTCTGGAAATAGCCAGCCATCTTTAATTGCAAGAAAATAGAACTAACCTTCGTCTATAATAACCTGCAGTGTTCTAGGAATTAAATTAAACTGCAGGAGCTGTACTGTCCGCTTATATTTAGTGTATAAGAATACAAAACACGTGTTTCAACGCTTAGGTATACCAAATGATGACGCCCTAAGCGTCGAAACACGTGTTGTGTCATATAAATTAAATATAGGTGTAACTCCTACAGCTTAATTAAATTCCTGAAATACTGTTCAACCACGTAACGCCAGATACGGCTGAAATTATGCAGTGTTCTATTCGCTTCCTATGGTAATCAATGCGATTGAATTGATATTCGAGTCCTGATGATGATTCAAGACACATGATAATTCTACCCATAAGGCGTGAGTAACCTTACACCTTCAGAATATATTTCTCTGAAAAATCCATTAAGAGAGGGATCAAATTATTAAACCTTCATTTTAATTGCAATTCCAATTCAAATTTTCTGCAGCTGCCTTGTATTAATTAATGAAATAGATTAAACTATCATAAAAGATCCACCAATATGTTGATGAAGTGTTTTGAAATAGTTATGTAATTTTGGAATATTGAGTTACTTCCTTGTTTAAGTAATTGAGTTTACAAGTGTAGATGATTTATTAATTGGAAATCAAAGCAAGGAGGCCAATAAATTGAGTGCAAGATGGCTTTAAGTTTGTCTTTACATGTAATCATTTGGTGCCGTTTCTTAAGGGTGCCGAAAGTTTAAGCCTTCTGATCCTCACTTCGAAATGCATGACTGCACTTAACAAGTCTGATTAGAGTTATTTTTTCGACGATTTTACTAAACCGCCATCCAAATTGTTGCAATAGAGATGGGTGAAATTAAAAATAAATAATACTTCAAATTAGTTTGTTGAATGGGTCATAGTTTCTGCAAATTATCGGAAGCACAAATGAAGGAAAATTAAAATGAATGAGTTAATGACTACCTGTAGTAAATTTAATAAACACCATGGTAATATTTTTATTTAGAAAAGTCTGTGTAAAGGCAATCTCAGATTGTCAAACTCGAAATCACAGTCATTTGCTGAAAACTCGAACAAATTTTAAACATTAAGATGTTAAATAGCCAAGTTCACTAAATATATTTTCTCGAAGTTCTTAAAGCGCACATTTAAGGGAGAAATATTCGTTCGAAAAATGAGAATTGTAATCACAATGATGAATACCTGTTTTTGAAGGTATGAAGCACGTGGCAAACTTCAATATTACCCATGCTACGCTTGCCATTTTATCTTCTATTAGAATATAATAGGTTTTATTTATGGTCTGGGTACAACACCTCTTAGGGCAATACAAAAGTTACAAAAGTGGTGTGAATTTATACTAATATAGAAATGACAAAGGAAAACAAAAAAGCATATAGATAAGTAGATACATCGATGGGCCCCAGGCCCCAGTCTCTATTTTTCATGTTGTATAATGGCAGGTGTCTCAATCAGAGACCGAAGTACAAGTGAAAAAATGTCAACAATCCATAGCCACTTCAGTAAACTTGGAAGTGAAGGTGGCCATACATGACACACAACAAATGAATGTGGGACAGGGTTAAAAAGTGTTAAATTAAGTACTCAATACAGAAATGTCATCAGAGAAATATGTCATAGATGGCCAAACGAAGAGGAGTATTACGGAGAGTAATTAATTAAAAATATGTACACTGATTGCCATTCAAAGATTTAACTGATGATACCAGTTTTATAGGTAATCATTTTTCATGAATAATTTTCATTTCACTCCTTGATTAGCTCGTTTAGCTCTTATTAAGAAATTTATTCTGATACATGTGTTTTAATACATTTTCAAAGCTCGGAAACACTAGACTAAGCTAATGGCAATTACAAGACAGGGCTCACTGTCTTTGAGTGAGTTCACTTCCCAACAAGTGAAAGCGAGGCGGCCTCAATTAACTGCAAGGAGACGCTGCCTCGTCTATGAGTACACATTACCATTCCAATTTGCTTACTCATCAGTTCTCCCGTAAAATTAAAACGGATATTCATGATCCGAAGCAATTTCTTTTAGGTGATTTAAGTATCCTGAAGCCTAAATAAGTCTTTCGCGTAAGGAAGTTCTACCGCTAAATGAAATTAGAAGTTAATTTCCTCAGTTTTGTTTCGCTTACAGATACTCGCATAATGTGATCTCCCTCTGAGAACGCTATAAAACCTTCCCTTGTACCGTTACACTCTCGTTTCGAACACAAATGAACTTAAAGTTAAATGGGCTGAAATGAAAAAGGATGAAAGTATGTTCGACGGCCAAGAAACTAAGGTGTGAACGAATCATGATGCATGAAATGATTGAACATGATTCAAATTCAAACAATTGTAGGTGAATATTATGAAAGTTTTTTAGGACTCACAGATGTGTGATATGATTGCCTTACAGAGAGATACCGATTTACAAAAGGAGGTATAATGAGTTATTATAAAAATTTAAGAGCATGAGGAGAGTTCCCTAAGATAAAATACCTTGTTTATTTCAGAGACAAGCAGTAGTCTTTATCATGTTCCATGCTTTTTACATGCATTATCAGTATGTAGCCGAAGTATTTTCGTTAAACTATAGTGAATGCTTTTGAGATTTCGCCTCGTGACAAGCATTAGCGATTTATGCTAATGCATCAATAGTCTTAGTTACACTAACCTTAGGCTATAGTGTAATGCATGTTGGGGACAACTCACCCCCTGCCACACACCCTTGAGGTGGCTTGTAGAGTATTTGTATATGTAGATGTATTTTTAACGTGTAAACTTGTCTTTCCATAAATGAGTGTGACAGAAAGAACATTTCTCTTGAAAGTCTTTGCATAACTACTGATTTCCTGAATCTCTTCAGTAACATGTTGATCGACGACCGATTTGCTCTATTGTCTGCTGAAAGGTAAATAAAAGATTGGACAAATATGCTCTACTCACTTTTTACCTATGTGAATAAGAGTGGCATATTATGTAACTACCTATATCTTGAAAAGCAATCCTCACGTAACCATTATCCTAGTCGAATAGACCTTTCTCCAATCCCGGAAAACTATCTTTTGAATCACAGCAACAGGTACAAACGGGGTCAATTTTTGCTCAATGCATCACCGTAGTGCATTATGCAATTGCGGGATGGAAACTAATCCTAATGCATACATTATCTGAGTCAATAAGCCCTTTCCCCAATCTCGAGAAGAAAAAGTCACCGCAAGTCAAAAACCGCAGTCGGCATTTAATGAGGTTAAATGAAAGGAATGAAACCTAACCGCTCACTTTAGCTCTATCATTCACTTAGGTGATTTACACATGCGGCCACTTAAGAACCTCGCTCGAGGAATTACCTCGTCAGTGAGATACGGGCCGTAAAATGAATTGTAATGAAATGGTGACGCAATGTTTAACGGAGGAAGCACATAGCATACAAAATTGCATCAAATTGTATTAAATTTACTTAATTTATCGATATTTTACAGCAAAATGCAATTACAATATCGCTACCAATCGGATATTATTCAATCCACTCGCTAAACACTACCTTATAACTGATATTGAACAAAACTTACAAAAGTATATGACATTGTATTAAATTCTCTGAATGTTATCGATATTCAACAGCAAAATGCTATTTCAACAGCAGTCGAAATGTGAATACATCCAATCTTCAATTAAAACTGTAAAAACAACAGTAGATAATACTTATAGAATTCCATTTAAATCACTCTCTAAACACTTTTTGAATAAATCCAATTTTGAATTAACACTGTAAATAAATAGCGCTACCTATCGGATATTTTTCAAATCGATCTCTTAACACTCCTGTCACTAATAAGAACTGCGAAATTTTCTGGTTATCGGTTGATTAGAGTTTGAGCCTATGGGGCATATACATACCAAAAGTTCCTTTTATTTATTTAGATACTTATGTTTAGGGTATTTTTGTTTGTTCATTGTGGTGTCACAATACCTTTTATGAGAGCCTAAAGACATTTAAAAAATTGAAATTGCTATTGTTTTTAGAGGTAATTTTAGTTACTCAGGGGTGTAATATAAACCTGAACGTTTATTTGACTGTAAAAAAGCACATGTGATTTACACATGCGGCCACTTTAGTACCTCACTCCAGGAAATACCTCGTCAGCGAGATAGTTAAACGAATTGTAATGCAATGGTGACGCAATGTTGAGCGTAGGGAGCGCGCCATGTAACAGAGGCGTGCAGATTCAAATGAAAAAAAAGTGACTAACGTTTCTCTATTTCTCGGAGGAGGTTAAATGCGTCGTCCGCCGCTAGCGATGTGCAGTGTCGCACTCGGGATTCGTAAACACTCATAGCCCGGTTTAGTTCGCGTCCGTCGGGGTAAGTGAACCTCGCTTTCAAAACACGTCGCGTGGAAAACGAAATCTCGCTTCCCCACGCGCTATGTCGGGCGACAGGTGGGAGATAACATTGCTTGCCAGGAAAGGAGGTTGAAACACAACAGGATAGGGTGTTGGTAATCTCATGTATAGAAGGCGGAGCGCGGCAGGAATATAGGGGTTCTTAGGAAGATCTTGCTTACTTATATATATATATATATATATATATATATATATATATATATATATAGCTCCACCTTTCTCTAGGAGAAGAGACTCTTCTCCTAGAGAAAGGTGGAGCTAATATCTTCACCGAAATATCGGAAGTTTTTATTTGTAAGTGTTCTTTTTTCCGTTTGTATATCACCCTCTTGGCATATTGTATATTTATCACCCGAGTGATTCTCCTGGAAGTTATATATATATATATATATATATATATATATATATATATATATATATATATATATATGTGTCCTAGGTTTTAGAAGGCACATGACTCCATCTAATAACGGCATTTTAAAATTTAAGTTACTGTTGCTCCATCTTACAACGTTCCTGAGAGTAAGTGAGTGACAAGGGTTTTTCTTATACAGGTACAAGCAGACCTGACAATTCTTCGCTGTTTCTAAATATGAGTATATATATACATATATGAATTAAATAAATACCATTGAAGTTCGATATCAACTCATTTATTCAATTAAAATTACATTACATGAATTGTGTTTGGCAATTCATTTTTTTCGGTTTCATTGCTGTTTTGTTTTTTATATTGTTTTTTATATTCCTCTTCTTCAGCTATAGCGCCAACAGAGTATTTTACGAAAACAATGAAATGTATTATGTTAATTCAATATTAATTTTATTTGAATTAAATAAATTGAAATTAATGAATTATTTTCCTTCGAAATCACTGCAATGCTCTTGGATATACGATCTTTTTGGTGATTCCATTTGGCGCATATGCAAGCAAATTACTTGGTTTTCCTTCACAGGAGCACGAATATAATTGACCATGAGAAAAACATGGATTCTCTAAATTCAATGCACATACTTTCAACGATTCACCATGTGACTTGTTTAACGTTATCGTAAAGCCAGTTTAATTGTAAATTGTAATCGTTTGAATTGCAATGGCACAATATATTAATAGCTTGCTTCTAAGGAAAATCTGTGCTAAGGCAATCCTCATCATAAATTTATAAATTGCTAAATATACCTTCATAAGTTAAAGTACAGAATATTTTACACCATTTAATATCACTGATTGAGTGAACAGGAAACAAATATATTAGACAATATTATCTCCATTTCCAAGTCGTATTATTTGGGCTAATTTTATAACTTGTACAACATGTTGATGCACTCTTCAACCAATCCATAAGGCCTGGCCATCAGTAAAAATATTTTACAGCCTTTTACGTATTTTATTCTTCCAGGAAATGAATAAAACATATTTGGGCCCATATAAACAAAAAATTGCTTGAAAACTGTACATAATTAATGGTACATTTCCTTTGAGATATTTGGAATAGAACCTTTTATGACATAAAATGATTGCAATACCATAACCATATGCAAAGGAGAAACCCCTATTTCAACTAACCGTGATCACCTATGTTTTGAGAAGCATCATGTTCAAATTTAACATGCCTAATCTCATTTGCATGAATCTCTCAAGAATTTATCACCCACAATTTCTTGACCATCATTGATGAATTTCACCTATAGGATAGTTATAGTTTCAAGGCTTCCTATGCCGAGGATCAGTATATGAATCTCTATATTTATGGAGATTTTTCAGTGGATTCATGATCTCTGCTTCAGTACTATGTGACAGGCACTTCAAATGTATAATTCCGTCAGTCGGATGGGAAGTTAAACTGTGGACCCTTAAAACCTTTCGTAAAAAGAAGGCTAATGCTGTCGCCGGGTTCCTCTCCATCCTTCCCCCATTCTCCAAGATATCCTTCCCTTACCAATCTTCCCACCTATCTTGAATGTCACAAATGACCTCAGTTGTCGGTCGACTCCCCAAATAAGGAACGAACCTCATTCCAATGCTTGAGAGTTGAATGCGCTTGTCGACATCACTCGTTCAATGCAGCCCTTAGCCAAATAAAATAATAATCATAGCTTATTTCCATGGCATACGTCTTTATTTAAACAGTTACATACAGACTTTTAATTATTTACTAGTTGGTTTTCAATTGTATCTATATTTTATTTGTAAATGATAAAATTATGACATTAAAGAAAGCAAGAGAAGCAATCCTTCAATTTTACCCTTAAAATTGTTCACTTACCTCCCTCTCTTTTCTCTTGTAAATCAAATATTTTCGTTGAAAAGATCGTTGTGATAGTAAGGTGAATTAGTTTTAAAGTGTATTGATAATCAGTTGTATCATTAAGTATTATTTAATTAAGGTCGATTTCAAGAAATATATTTCACAGTTCGTAGCCAAAACTGCCACTAACTGGTCATAAAACTTAATCTATGGAACGTGCGAGTAATGTCTTTTCAAGTGAAAGAATTGAAACATTTTACTCTCCCTTCTTAAACCCTAGGCACAAAATAAACTGCTCATCTTCTCGAACTATTGCATCACATTACTCCTTCCTTTTTTGTCTTTCCCTCTCTCTATCTATATCTCTCTCCCTTCGAGCAATAAGGACCTTGCGTTACTTTAAAAAAGCACTTCACGGTGCAGGTCTCTCGGAATACGTCTGTCATCGTTTAGTGAGGTCGCCTGTGAGTTTTTGTGAAATGAGTACAACACCTACGTGTATATTTCATATGTTTTGATGATTCATGAAACAATGCAGTATTTAGCTTCTTGTTGCGATGACGTAAACTTTGATGGTTATGTGTTGACCTCTTTAAAAGTATATATGTTCACAAAATGTCTACAAATTCAATTTCCTCTCTTAAAAAAACATTTGAGTTTTGGTTTATCATGATGAAATCATCTGACTAATTTTTCTTTCTAATAAATGTGTAATATGAACACGAATATCAAGGGAACGAAGAGAAATTAAGCAATAGAGCGAATCTGGGACTATGAGTTTGGAGTGTTCGGTTATATTTGAGTTGCAAACTTTGATAATCACATTTTAAACTTGTGACGAAACAATATGACGTCATGTTAGGCCAAAAGCAAAGATCAAGAAATCAGACTCATTGTCAGGAAAAAAATTCACCACGTGTTCCTAAAGTACAATTGTACACTAATAGGCATTGTCGAAGAGGCTATCATATACTAAAAATAAAAATATATTTATAGCTGTAACATGTTTGGGTATTTATAGGGAAGACTAAGCTATGTCCTCAGATAAATTTTTCATGCATCCAATACAATTGTTGTCTTCACCTTTATTCATCTTGCACTGGTGCTATTAGTAAGCAGTGCTTGTGTAACATATGACTTGAGACGTAGATTCAACCATTTAATTGTTAAATATTCCGATATATACATTTTTCACAATTTCCCCATCCGATGGATTTGAGTAGGAACATGACACGATCAAATTTAATAAAAGGATATTAAAGAGACACTGCATAAAGAGCATGTGGTGTAGAAGAGTGGGAGGGCACTAAAATCAATTCTGAAAAAAGTGCGAGGAAGTTAGGAATGGAGAGTTTGAGAAACGATGTTGGTGGTGAGAATGAGAGCGGTGGAGAACACGTCAAGAAAGATAATTCTATAGATGTGCGTTTTGGCAACTAACGAATTCATGCGATGCTAAATGTTCTCCAGATAATTTTCATACAAAATGGAAAATTATTAGATAAATATTTTCAATGACCTCGGGGTTAAGAGAATTAAGATGAGAAATTCCCGTGAGCTCTCAATGGCACACAACGGGCTTACTAAAAAAAATTAATTTATATCTTGGGTTTTTTTCGAATTCAGTTTCACTTAACTTGTGAGTACGAATTACACTTAAAATTTTTAACTACATTTAATTTGAAATGTTTTGAATTATATTTATGGCTAAGTAAATATTTTTCTTCCTTGGATGCAATGTGGATTATATTTTATCTTCGTGCCCAATGTTTGCACTGGTTCAGGTCAGGTTGCACTATTTTTGCGGTATTGCTTAGGAAAAAATAGGTTTCCTGCTCTCGTGGTAACTCTAATACTTGGATAAAAATGCTGTATCGCATTTAATTTTACATATATCCAAGTAATGAAAATTCCTGGAAAATAAAGGGTTTGGTTAAATGTGAAATTAGGAGGGCATAAATTTTAATAAATAATGCCATTTACTGACACGCATAAGATCTTGTATGAAAATGGATGAATTTTGTTCCGATAATGAAGCAACTCCCCTCAGTTTAGCAGGAGATTAGCGTTATAAAATCCACGAATCCTAGACAAGTCGTCCATCGTCTTTAGCTCTGAAGTGGACTCGTCCTTTAACGAGAAAGAAGGACTACTCGTCCTTCGAAAAGTCTCTATAAATGTTGTGTTTAACCCGGTGGAGAGCCCGAAGAAGCTTCACTCAAAAGCTACCATTTTTAAAAACCGATTTAGTAGTGTGCTTCAGTATTCGAAAAGGACTCAAATTTTACTAGTCTTATACCAAATTCGGGACTCTATAGACGTCAGCCTTTCACCAGACTTACTTTCTTATAAGGAATCATCAGACTGTTTTAATTATATTGACGACATTTATTGCGTGAAAGAAGTGAAAATTATTATGCTATACATAATCCTATGTCAGGGTAAGCATAGGACCAGGCGAAATGCAGTGGGAATGGGGTACCTGACTGTGGTATTGATGGATGGGGTAGAATTCATGGTTTACAATCACCTTGCGTAGATAAGTCCATATTGTACCAGATGGGAACACATGATCGTACATTGACTTCGATGATGGGAACGATCTGCGCTGAAGTATTTACAAAATGCCGGCACGACATTAAAATTCTTCAAAGAAATGGTGACACTCATCTCTTGAAAGATTAAACTCCGCATTAATATTAATTTTTTCAAGCGATCATCATGATTCGCTTATGCATCGAGATTTTCCTGTTTGTACGGCAACTTTTTTCCCCGCCATCACAAGTGTCGTCTGCTAGCGCGCACGCTAATGATGTGGCGCAAGCTACAGTGGAGATGTGTTTCAATCTGCTTAGCGCAGATGAAGTCAAAAATGTCGTTGGAACACGCTCTTCGCTATAGAGATTAAAATAGTTTAGCGCAGATACGTTATTCGAAAGCATCCCCAATATTAGTAATAGTCATTGGTTTTATTTTATGCTCCCCAAAATTCTGTGATGATTATTAGTACTTTTAATTGAAATGGCCCTTGTTCCAAAATTGTCAACAGTACGCGTTAAAATGTCAGCTGATCAATTTACCTCCTCCGTATTGTTCAGATGATCCCTTTACTTCCACATGTTACCGTATTACTCCGAATATAAGCCGCACTTTTTTCCCGATTTTGGGGCGTCACCTAATTTCGCCTTGGGGTTTCGTTGGGGATTTCGCCTAAGCCCCGGTGAAAGTAAGAAATGACGCTGAAAAAGGTCAAATTGGTGCACAATTTATTCATATATTAAAGGATAATATGGGTAACATTGTGTCACAGCTGCATAGGTAATGTAAAAACAGATATAAAATTCTAATGCTGTAGGTAGTACGGCTTAAATTCGCGTATTAACTTTTTTTCCTGTTTGAGACCCCGAAAACGGGGTGCGGCTTATATTCGGGGAAATACGGTAATTGCGAAGGAGGTATAGTTTTCATAATGGAGATCTTCAAGATTTATTGCATACTCATGCATGCTGTAAAAATTTCACATACGTTTATTGCTTTTGAATAGTCATCATAATGAGAATCGTACGGCTCTAGCCATGATTTCATTCATTTAAAAAAATTATAAGTAATTCCCGGAGCAGAGTTACTTGAGAGTGAAATAGAAAGGGCATTAGGAGAGATGAAGGGTAGAAAAGCCGTGGGAACCGATAACCTACCTTCGGAGCTGCTGAAGAATCTAGGTAGTAAGGGGAGAAAATCGTTCTTCGAACTTATTCGCAGGATCTACGAGGAAGGAGTATGGCCAGAGGATTTTGTGAGAACAGTATTAATACCTATCCCGAAGAAGAAGAAAGCGTCAGAATGCGAGGAGTATAGAACAATCAGTTTAATTTCGCACGCAGCAAAAGTGTTGCCTAGAATACTAAATAGAAGGTTGGAGAGCAGAGCAAAGTGCTATTTAGGCGATGACCAATTTGGGTTTAGGAAGGGAAAGGGAACCAGAGATGCGATTGCGGTAATGAGGACACTTATAGAAAGAAACATAGAGCATAATCAGGATGTTTTCGCTTGTTTTGTAGATTTCGAAAAGGCGTTTGACAGAGTAAACTGGGAGAAACTAATGCAGATACTGGGGAAAATAGGAATAGATTGGCGTGATAGGAGACTCATTCGAAACTTATATATGGGGCAGAGGGCTCAGGTAAGGGTAGCTGACGGTGAATCAGGGTGGGTAGTTATAGGTCGCGGGGTACGTCAAGGGTGCCCGTTGTCGCCTCTACTTTTTAACATCTATGCTGAGGAAATGGTAAGAGAGGCATGGGATGAGCTAGACGTGGGAATGAAAGTAGGAGGCCAGTGGATAAAGTCGGTTAAATTCGCAGACCACCAGGCGTTAGTCAGTCGGTCATCGAAAGGACTGCAAACTTTAGTAGATACACTGGAAAAGCAGTGTGAGAAATACGGAATGAAGATAAATAATAGGAAAACAAAAGTAATGAGATTCTGTAGGACAAAGAAAGCGAAGCTGGTGATAAGAGTAGGAAGTCACAAACTGGAGCAAGTAGAACAATTTAATTACTTGGGTAGTACGCTAGAAGAAAGAGGACATAGTAGCAAAGACATTAGGAAGAGAATAGCGCTAGCGAAGGAAGCGTTCGATAATAGAAGGGAGCTGATGACGGGGACCTTAAGTAAGGATGTAAAAAAGAGGCTGGTAAAGAGTCTGATATGGAGTGTGGCGTTGTATGGGGCAGAAACGTGGACCTTGAGAAAAGAATACGAAAATAGGCTGAAGGCTTTCGAGATGTGGGTGTGGAGGAGGATGGAGAAGGTGCGTTGGACAGAAAGGAAGACAAATGAAGAAGTGCTTGACATGGTGGGCGAGGAGAGGAAACTTATAGATGAGATTAGGGGAAGACAGGGTAGGTGGCTGGAAGGGGTAATGAGGGACGATGGTTTGCTGAAGGCCGTGATATAGGGTGGAATGTTGGGTAAGCGGGGAAGGGGAAAGAAGAGAATCGGTTTTATGGACGGGATGAAGAAAGGTAGGACTTATTCTGAGATGAAGAAAGAAATACTAGAGGTAGAAAGGGCACGGCACGTGTAAGGGTTCATTGGATATTCTCTGACTTTCATCACAACCTACCTCTAACCGGTAGATTACTGTAATGAAGGAATGAATAAGTAATTCCGAGGAAATACCACATATTCCACGGCCTCACCAGAATTGCTAAAATAATTTAGCGTAAACTCAACTCGTGATTTTTCTAAAGGAATTAGTAATACCAGGAATTCCAATTACTGGAGATTTAATAACAGGTACTCATCTTAAAATTATAGAACTTGTCCGGAGTGTAGCTTGGAAGAAATATTGTGAATCGAAATGTTATAAGCTATGGAACTACGGTAGATGAATCTATGAGCGGAATGCAATGCTCATTTTCTTTACGAATTGATAAGGTTCCATGAATTAATATGAAAACTAATTTAGTCACAAGAAGCATTTCCTTAAGTTGAAAAAGTTAGGCAGCGATTATTTATTAGACAGACACGGGAAAACATTTATGATTCGGCTTCAGAAGGAAGAAAAAAATATTTGGATAATAAGTATTTGAATTGATCAATATATTATACTTGTCTTCAAAATTGGTATGGGGAAGAGGAGTAAAGGAAATTCGACTAACATTCGACTATTTATAATTAACTATTTCAAAAGCATATATGTACCTAATTGCAAGACTATGAGAGCCTTAGAGATCCATACTAATATTTGTCGATCAAACTTAAAAAAAATTGAATGAGTAAAAAATAGCAAGCCATAAATCAAGTATTTCCATTAAAAAAAAGTTAAATAACCACCAAAACTGTCAAGGAGTTACTTCTTATCCCTAGCGTTATCAAACAAGATGAGTTAAAGGGTAAAAAACGAATTTAAACCGTTTACACTATATGTGTAATTCTCTGTCGGGGGATGAAAACTTGTAAAAAAAAGTTTACATCATTCGAACTTAACGTCTGTCAGTGTATTTATTATTTAATAAGTGTGTGTATTACTCTCCTGAATTACAAATTAACCCAAAAAACACCTTACATATTTTACGAGAGTGAAACTGAAAACTAATGGAAATGTTGGCAAGATGAGGTTTTTCAAAAGTGTTTATGAAGATAGGTGAGTGTATTCTATGTTCTTTCTGTGGCAAGTATTGTGAAAGAGTGAGACTATGACGTTAAAATCAGTGAAGTATGCTCACTATTGATCCCACTATCCAATCCTAAGTTCACCGATGTTTTTAACACTGATCGAATCACTCTCAGACATGTATGAGACGCGATTAAAAATTAATGCTTGTAGCCTTCATGGCCATCGATGCCATTGTCTTTCCAACGCCATTCCCAGTGTCTTATTAAATTTTATACTATAACTTCATTCGCTATTTGAAAATATGTAAGAATCAATACGATTTGTGTCAGGTATATGCTCCGTAACAAAATAGTTGAAGAGAAAATATGATGATTTTTGCACAAAAATGTTTATTTATTGACAAACCTTCCAATTTGTTAGCGTTAAAAGTCATCTTTCACAATTGCTGCTTACTAGAAGTGTGATGCAATTTAAAATTTAATATCTGGGAATAACTGAAGGCATTTTAAATATTTACAAAATGTGACTTATCACAAGCTCACGCAAACAAGATTCGATTTCATCATCCACACATTTGAGGCGACAATTTAATATATTACATAGCACCTTTCAGGATTATTCCACAGCATTTCCTTATAAATTTCACCATCTAAGTGGATAATTTATTTTCAGACAATTGTGCACCGAGAGGGTCATTCATATACCCGTAGCTGTCTGTCACAACTAGCTAACACGTTGCGATTACAATTAGATTTGTGGCTGTTGGCATGCAGCTGCTTCTCAAATATACATGCATAATTTTTACCCTTCACACATTTACAGCCATTTGTCTCATGTGAAAATGAATATTTTCCTTCAAAAAGAAATAATCTTGACTCATTAATAACTCTTGATGCTTCGGAATTTTTTGTCGTTCATTTTCGGAAAATGAATTCATTTATTTCGCGATAAATCTATTTTCTTACTTGCTCGTGGATAAGTTGACAAATCCTGTTCGTCGCATAAATTAAATGCTAAGCAATATAAAATTGATGAGCTATTCCGATTAATGTACTCTAATTGCCACTTTCTTAATACTTAGAGCCGCATTATGTAATGCATCACATTAAAAGCCTAAGTAATACATAAAAAATTATCAGAGACCTCTGCAATTTATAACGTTATGATCACTGAAATGTAGCTTATTCTGCTAAAAATTTGTTTAAAAGAAGAGAAGAAGAGATTGAAATATATGCTGAAAGTGAAACAGCTAACAACGGAAATGAAAATGAATAAGGAATTGGCACTAGGTAAACCTCAAAGGTTGAAGCGTTGATTATTTAATAGAATTTAAAAAAACGCTGAACGATCACTTGAAAGATAATCATATTGGAGCAGTATAAATCTGCTTCAATATGCTTTGAAGGGACGGAAGGAAATGAAAAATATTTAAAATTACATATATTACTTTTTATGATTGAACTATTCATTTCTATAAGCTTCAGGAAATGTGCTTATTAATTGCACCATTTGCAACAATTAATACGAAATATTATTAATGTTTAAAATATTTTAATAATCTTGCCGCAGCAAAATCAGTAATCGCCGACCACGGTAGCCAGTTGGATAATACGACGGAATGTCAATTCTATTAAGGTTACAGGTTTGATACGCGCCTCAGAAATCAATGTTGGGTTTTTATTTGGACTGAGAGCTTATATTGAAGCAAGTTTTCCGCCTTACCTTTGTGGTAAGAAAAAATTCTAAATCTCAAACGTGCATAGTCAGAATTTATTGGAGTGATAAGCAAGATCCATATTAGTGATTGATTCCAACATTTTTCATTTTTCGTAGAATGTATAATACTACGTCTTTTGAATGGTATTTAGGTAGGGTTTCACTGGCGCTATACTAAGGTGCATACTTACGTCTTTACCTTTTCCCCTGAATACCTTTATAATTTACATACACACTCTGCGACACATGAAAAGGGTGTTTAAACTCATATAACTTTGTAATTAATTTAATTAGGGGCCATTTGACCGTATTAGTTGAAGCACATATAATAAATCGTATAAATATACATATGACCGTTATAAACAAAGTATAACACTAGTGTAAAAGTACTTCTAAAATAAACATGATGGAGAGTTGAAATTAAGGAGGTTCCGCCGCGACTGTGTGACTCAAAACAAATACTTTATTCCACATTTTGGATATTTTGTCCAAAAAATCCTGCTTTCACTGATGCAATGAGTAATCTATAGAAACCCAATAGTAAGGTACAAAATATGCGGCTTATTTCACGAATGTATTTTAAATGAGCACTTTTTTTCCAGCCATAGGAGCCGACTGCAGCGCCATTTCCTACGAAATACCGCATTTTGACTTCAATTACGGCAAAAATTCCTCAATAACTAGAAATATAAGGTGGTAAGATACCTGAATTTTATTTTTATTCGATATTCGATTCGATTCGATTTATTGGATTACTTCCTTCTTATAGACAGTTTTCCACGAAAATGGCATTTGTATTTTATGGAAAAATACTATTTTTCCCCGTGTTTCTCTCATTCCCCCATTGAACACCATGTAATTTCAAGTTCTATTATAGAATAAAATAGCGTGGAAAGTATTATTTTGTTGTTCACATCAGATAGAGGACAACGTTTTCTACAAGTAGACAGAATATGAATAAAATGACATTTAAGTCATTTTACGGTGGAACCAACTTAAACCGGGAAAATGTCAATTTTCTTAACGTGATACGGGAGCCAGATGCGCATGGCATGGCTTAATCGAGAATGGTCTCGTTCAAGGAAATAGTTAACTGCTCTTATAACACTTCTCGAGTCAGGGCAATGCAACCTTTCCAATTTTCTATCACGGAGTTATGTCTAGACAGCAGACGTCACAGAGTACCATTTGCACAGCTAGCCATTGAGCACCGCGCCTTTGGGTCACTAACAGCCAGCCATTGAAGCCCGGCCATTCACTTGCCTTTCCCTCTCCTCCTCCCGTGGCCACTTGACGCAAAGTGGTGCTCTCCCTGCAGGCAGCGGCAGCCACTGACCCTTTCCATGTTGGCCATTAGGGCGTCTAACTTCCGCGTCCCGGCGCGTTGCATAACTAACGCCCGCAAAACCCACCGCAGCCATTAATAAAAGCAATCCGACCCGCTCACTACTGAGCGATGTGCTATCATAGAACCCGTCCGGCTTGTCACTAACCCATGACATTCCAGGCTTCTTGACTTCAGACCTATCTTATGCGTAGATTACAGAAGAAACGATCACTAGTATAAGGAAATTAATTGCAGTACGGATAGATTAAAAATTATATTGTTTTCAAGGGCCGTGATCGCTGCGATATATATTTTCTTTGGAATTACCACTCTCGCTAGGCAGTATCGAATTCGTAATTTTCATAATTAAACACATCCTTATGCGTACCTATCTGATGCGTAGATACAGAAGAAACCATCTCTAGTATAAGAATATGGATTGCAATACGGATGGATTTAAAATTCTATTTGTTCCAAGGTCCATGGTCTCTGCGATATATATTTTCCTTGGAATTGCCACTCTTGCTAGGCGGAATCGAATTCGTATTCGTAATTTTAAAAACTCATCTTTATTGCTATAAAAACTAACAGCTCACTTCACATGATATCCCGGTGTGATTTGATTTTCTGCATAAATAAGTAGTATTAGTAAAGAAAGATCTGATGTTTTCCCGGGGTATTCTGATTGTGAAGTCTGCACGCAATCTCCTCCGGGTCAAATTTTCAATCACTTTCGACGTTTTGATAGCCGAATCGTTCAGCGTCTTCAGAGCTGGATGATTGGAGTACTCGCTCAGCAATCAAAACGTCGGCAGCTATGGAGAATTTGAGCTGGTGGAGATCCCGGTGCAGATTTTATAATTAGCATACATATTACTAATCTTTATTTGTTTCTTAACCTAAGTACTGAGTGTAAGCAGGTTTGCCAGCTTAACACTTTTCTAGTTAATGATTAAGCTGTACATTACTCTCCTGAATTGTTCTTGGCTCGCGCTTTGAGGCGTAGCGTGCTGGGTTCGACCGTGGATTATGATGAGATGGTATCACGCAATGATAGTATCACACAATGCCACATACCCAAGAGGTGGAGTTCACGGCACATAGCAGATGTAACACTAGAAAATAAATGCTAAAAATTTTCGGCGCTACATCAGAGAGCTTGGGACTCATAAAACCCTTAAGCTGGGTCTATACTTCCAAGCCAACTCATGTTAAGGGTCGCCGCCTCTGGTTGCCTACTGGGGGTGGGGTGGTTGAAGCTCAACGGGAAATTGTGAAGGCGGCACCGACAAAAATGGAGTGGGGAACTATTATCCTTGGGTGGGGATGGAAAAGGTCTACTCCGTTGTCAATGCAGGCTTGAACTCTTAACATTACTATAGCTTTAAGACGAAAACAGATTCAATGGTTGTTGATCTTTTGGGAATATGAAAGATGATTCTTTGATTTAAGTGTTCTGAAAATCCTCATTTCCGAATCTAGCCTTCGCAACGTTCCCCGGAATATTACCAAAACATTTCGCAAAAACCAAAGTTTTGCTATTTTTTATAAAAAAGACAACCACTTCATGATAGCTACTCCATTTAAATCAGCAAATGATTCTTCATCTACAGAAGACAAAAATTTCAAGTTTCCAGCTGTCCCGGCAAAACCGTTACTGGGTTAGAGGGAAACGAGCTTCTTCGCCCCGGTATAGAGCCACCTAAAGAAGATAAAAATTCAGTTTTATCCCGCCACAAGTAGCGTTAAAATATTGCTTTAAACGTTAGGACAGTAGGTATATATAAATGTAGCAAATGAAATCAACTTCCTGGGAATCGTCTTACCTACAAACCTATCGTGGGATGAACACAGTGCGGCACAGCGTCAAAGAGATTGGCATTCACCATGCGTGCAGTGGGAAAGTCCTGGGACATTGAAAGACATTGAAAGAGAGAGATATTACTGTGCTCTGAATACGACTGGAGCATTTGGGAACGTGCACTAAAAGATTTAACTCGCAAACAAACAAAATATTATGGAAATTCGCATGCTCTGCAAAAAAAACTGCTAGGAGCGCTCAGAGAGAAAGAGAGTAAGCAAGCTGATGGAAGGACTTGGTTGGGATCTGCTAAAGACTTGGAGGTGAAACGCTAAACTTAAATTACTTAAAATTTTCAAATCATGCAAGTTTCAATATGACTCAAAGGATATTATATTACCCCTACACTCTATCTCTAGCACTGATAGAAGTGACAAAGCAAGGACACTGCCGAACTGATATATTCCTTCACCCTACCCACCATGTGACTTAAAAAAAAACCCTCCGCAAACATATGCATATTTTACTTTCCTCCTTTCCCTCTACTAAATCTTCTTCCCTATTCTATCCCCTCTTCACGGACTGTGTCCTCTTATCCTACCTAGTACTTGCGACGAATCATAGGGTCGCATATAGGACCCTTGGCTTCTAACTCACGCATACCGTTCTGATTTTGGGAACGTTTTCTCCCTTCAACAATTCGAATTTGGCGCTTGAGGAAATTTCATAACGATTCTAGCTCTTTCTTTACCTTGCCCACTACCCCATTTCTTCCATAATCTCCGTAAAACATTAGCCCTCTGCTAGCTCCCATTATCGATCACCGGAGCAGACATTTTCCGTTCGCCGGTTGAACTATAGCACTTTTCCAGTTTCGGTAGCCACCTTAAAAATCCTCCATGGGTTTACAGACACCGAATGGCCAAGTTTTTTGACATTTCATTTCCATTCGATAGCACACTATTGCATTAAGCTTTATTGTTATTATTGGTGATCTACCGGTAAACGCAGGTTTAGATGGAATAAGAAATACCTATTCTAAACTTTTACAGTCGCAGGACCTGTTTTACTTACAATATTACATTCATCAGCTCGGCACAAATCTTACCTGTTTTTTATCCAATCCAATATTCTTCTTTATCTTTATTCCAATATTATTCTTTATTATCTTTCTTCCATTTAACCACTCACCCAACTTAGCCTATTTCATTGTCTACAGCTTCCTTAGCCCCACGCTCTAGCCAACTCCTGTGCTCCTTACTAAGCTCCAGTTGTTTCCTTTCCACATCCTCCGTACCTAGACCTTCCTCATTTTTCTCCATTTATGTCATCGTACACTCTCCATCCTCCTCAGCACATGAAAAATGTCCTGAGACCAAAATTAAAAAACCAAGTGTGGCGTAACATTTTGTGTGCATATAGAAGATTAAATATTTGATTGGTCGCGCAGTTACAGGGCTGGGGAGAGGATTGGAATGGTGCCGTAACTAGAATACTGATTTCCCATCCCGAGGGTGCAGTTCAACTTCATTGCGGCAAATCAAGATGACCGACCGTTAAACACACGAAAGCATAGCGTTTCCAGTGTATTTCTAACTTCTTGGCTGACTCCAAATATAATTTATAAACCAAATGTGGAGGAATTCATTATGTTATATTTGAAAAAAAATGATCTTACAGGATTTATGTCGACAGTTGATACCAGGGCCATGTTAGGAATTATAATACTTTGGAAAAATCAGAATAGTTCCCGATAAAATGTTAACGTTTGACCAAATTATACCTACTTGGATGAAACGTAGGCCATCTTTTTGATGAGGAATAAGGCCGAGCCAGTTAATTATCCTAATTATGTACAAGTGATAGTTACATAATATTTCCCTATTTGGTAATGAATTTTTATAATGACTTTAGTCACCGCTCACGTATCCCGGGCTGCGCTCTTCTTTCTGAACCCGAATACGTCTTCTCTCAAGCAGCTGTTGGCTCTCTTCTCCAAACTCCCATTAATGACTAAAATAACAAACTTCAAGGTTAACTTTGTGGAATAATTTCTTTTTGGCAACAAAAGAAATACTTGTTAATTGCATTTATCCACACTTAGGTTCTATTAAGCCGACCCTGGTTTCGACGAGTATCCTTCGTTTTCAAGGTGTCACTAACAAATACTCGTCCCCTCCGGTCCCTCTAACATCTCCCCTTTTCTTTTTTTTATTCTCACTCTCAAAAAATAAATATAGGGTGTCACAAAAAAGGTGCACTGGCCTTACATTTTCAGACTCTACACCTGAAATGGCACAAAAAATGTTTCATAAGTTTTTATAAAATTCCGCTTCGTTTAGCGTCTGTCTGTATGTGGTGTCGGTATGTCTTAATAAATGTTCAAACTCACGTACTATGTTAACATTACGTTCTGACAAGAAAAAACAGTGTAATTCAGTCAAATCTCAACCGATCTTAAACATTCTGATAGTGTTAGAATCACAATTAAATTTATAATTATTTTTGTCCCAGCAACTTTTTCAAAAAGTGTAGGTACAGGTTTATAACAATTTGCCATTCAACATTTGGAACGGCCGCCATTTTGTAACGTAAAAGCATAAAAATTTCAATCAAATCTTAACCAATTTAAGAAATTCAGGAACCATTAGAATCACAGTTAAATTTCCAACTTTTGTTGTTTCTGGCAAAGTTTTCGTGAAGTAAACAGTTGTTTTTACAATTTACCATTGAAAATTTGGAAAGGCCGCCATTTTGAAACGGGAAATCGTAACAGTTTTGTTTTTTCCCCTATGAGATGTTTATAAGGTTAAAACATCCATTATATTTAAAACAAAATATTTAGCCGTACTTAGACTATGATTTTTTTGTAAATAACAAATACAGACAGACCGACGCTAAACGAAGCGTAATTTTAGAAAAACGTTTTGTACATTTTTTCTTCCATTTCAGGTGTAGAATCCGAAAATGTATAGCCAGTGCACCTTTTTTGTGACACCCTGTGTATACATATATTTATTTATTTATTCATTCATTTATTTCCCCCAAAACATTCTTCTACCACCCACGATGACGGCTTGACCGTCGAAACGTCCAAAGTTTACTTGTAAGTGCCCTTTTTACGTCTTTGTGTGTTTTTACAGTCTATCAGTATATATATTTAGCATTACCAGTTATATTTATACATTTATCTATTTATTTATTTATCTAAAACAACGTGCATTTGTGGTTTAAGACTCACTGAAAATGAAGATTACCTGTCGACGCCTGGGTCAGTTAAATGTAACTTAGGCATGGATAAATACCAGTAAGTAATGCTGCTTTTATTCTTCTATTAATGACTTATGCCTAAGCCGCGTGCAAATTGACTGTCCTTAAAAAGAATAAAGAAAGTACCATATGCACTGCGTAAGTGAAACAAATGTAACGTACCCAGAATGTCTAGAGGATATTTACTTTGAATCACCATACCTGGTGTTGATACTTCTTAAAACCGGCAGTTCCTTCCTGAAAGACCGGCAGTTGGGATCCAATTAGAATCAAAGTTCAACCCTGGATCGTGAGAAATAATTTATTTTATGTACTGACTTTCGTGTAATACAGATTACTGTGACATAGAATGCTATACATACCCTATTTTTTAGCTTAATTTTAAATTAAAAAGAGCAATTGCTATGTGAATATAATTATAGATTAACCCAAATTGTCAATAGAGGCAGAGGAAGTAGACTCCAAAGTCTTAGGAAGTCTATTCCTTCTGCGATTATTGAAAATTAGGGTTGATCTTTAATTAAGTTTAATTTGATCGCTTCGGATATATTTAAACGGAGTGAGCGACCTCTGCCGTTGGATATTTGACTTTAGGTGTTTTCACCTCAAAATAGGTTAAGTGCCATTAAATTCATAATCCGTCTGCTAAGAAAAAAGCGCCTTTATGCTAGGTATGAACAGTAAAAGTCATACTTTTTTGTGCAATTGTTACGCGAATTGAACATGAAATTGCGTATGGGAAAAGATGAGAGTGAGTGATATATAAGGGGAAAAGTAAATTTTTTTAGAACTACTTAAAATTCCATATACCCGCAAAACCTTTGAAGAGACGCGAATTCTCCTAAGAAGTTGATTGTTTAAAAAATAAAGGCACCTGTTCATCTTATGTTTTGAATTATCATTAAGTTACTGCTCTATTTAAAGTCAAAATGCCGTAATTCAATTGAGATGGCCCTGCAGTCGGCTCATATTCCTAGAAAAAAGCGTTCATAAAAAAATTAATTTGTGGAAATACTTGCGTTTTTTTGTCTTATTAACTCTACAAGTTGCACAATTTTCTGTTGTCTCGGGCGTGACTTCGTGGAATTTGCTCAGCATATTCGATTATAAGTATAACTTAGTTTTCCCACATACATCTATTACAACAAGACGATCTAGGTTATGACGAAGCTCGTCATCATCATCATCAGGTGTCGTCATCAGGCTCGGCATCATCGTCGTTTTGTCTATGTGGAAAATTTGTAAATCTATGTGGAAAAACTAAGTTATACTAAAAATCAACATTGCACAAGTTTGGCAGCAGTATACATAGAATATTACAACAATACAGACGAAAGGATGACGTTAATTATGTGTTTTTACCCACTCAATGACGTTGGAACCTCTTTGACGACACGCAATCTAGACAAGCTTGAGACTTGAAGAGGAGATAAGGGGAAGATCTTCACGAAGAGTGCTGAGGAGAAAGTGGGACGGGAGTGAGAGTGAAAGGGGGAGGGGAGAGAGGAGATTGGGGAGGGGAGAGGGGAAGGTTGATCCTCGTGTTTCAGTTGTTTGCTCCGGATGAGCAATCATTTCCTCGAATCGCCGACGACAATGTTTGGCGTACGGCGCGTAGTGTGACGACAACTTCGGTTTCCCGAATTTGCACAAACAAGACGTTCGTGTTTACCTTATGAGGACTATCTCACCAAACGATGGCCCATCCTTGTCTAATTTTCTCATTAGCAGTGTCTTTCCTCATTTTTATGGCGAGAATCATATGGGTCTAAATGTGCCTAGTTGTCGTCTTTGCATAAAAGTCGCTTTTCCTGACTATACAATCGATTTTCGGATAGACATACACGAAATAACTGCTAAATATGAGGGTAAACTTACCGCAACTTGATCTCATCCTCTAGGACAGAGTTATATTATTTTAAAATGTAACATATCTAGGTAGGTACATTATGGCTCTATTTACGTGGATATCAACCTGGAGTACGCATAATCTTAGAGAAACGTCCTAAGTGGTTTATCGTTGCGCGAAAGAAAAATAATGTAAAAGGTCGTTGACTCACTTTTTCAATCAGAGGATTGGTTAACTGCTGCCCAGGGTACAACAGAAATCATTCAAAATTCACCAATTGATATTTGCAAGTTCAAAAGCCTCTTCTTTTCCTGATACCTCGTTCATCAAGTTACTAAAATTTTCGCGGTCCATATTCGTAAAGGATGGTTACTCGTTTTGGCATTCCTAGTGTCTTGATTTGAAATAAAAGCTATTCCCCTCCTTTGCTGGAGACTTCCTAAGGGTTGATGTATGCCGCTCTTTTGGAAATCGTGCTGATATATATTCTTAAAACTAGAATTCCGGAGGGGTCATTTTTGACCCCTTTTGATTTTTCAACGTGGCTGTTTCCAGCAATTGTTTTTCCAGCGACTGGTGCCCGTTCTTTGTCTCGAAGATCTCTCTGGTCTTCGAAATATGGCTTTCCTGTCATTCAGAAAGCTATGTCTCGGGACCGCTTTGAAGAAATTCTGAGGATCTTACGATTTGACGTCAGGTCCACCAGACTCGACCGCTTGCAGGATGATAAGTTTTCTCTCATAACAATAATAATTGTGTTTTTATTTAATTGAGCGTATTTAGGAGCATTAGGTCCTCTCTTACAATAAACTTGAACAATCGCAAACATCCATGCTCTGGACGGGTGAAACCTACCCAGGCGGGACTCGAACCCGTGAACTTCGGATTGGCAGGCGAGGACTTTACCCCACCACCACCGAGGCCGGTACATGTCCGAGGTTAAGAACAAATTTATTGAAAATTGTCAAACGTGCTACATCCCAGGGCCTTACATAAGTGTAAATGAGGAATTGCACCCTTCAAAACCCTGTGCAGGTTCCTCCAGTTCATGCCCGTAAAACCTGGAAAATATGGGCAAACGTTTTGCTTGTCTGTTGACAAAGACTCCAAGTACACGGTGAATGCGTTTCCTAACCTTGGCAAAGATGGCATGCATGCCGACGACCAGCGTCTGGGTGATTATGTTGTTGAGAAGTTGATATCCCAGTATGTCAATAAGGGGCGTAACGTGATCTGCGACAACTTCTTCACGTCACTCACATTGGTGAATAATATGAAGGCCAAAGGCACTAGTCTTGTTGGAGCGTTGAATCCCATTAGGCATGAAGTTCCAGCTGAAGTGAAAAAGGCAAAACTGCCCCTGCATAACACTCAAACTTTGAATCATGATGACTTGACAGTGACACATCAAAGAAAAACCAAGAAAAAGGTACTTCTTTTGAGCTCACTCCACCCAGATGTTCAGATTGTGACAGATGAAAAGAAGAAATCTGAAACAGTTGTTTTTTTTAACGAGACCAAGTATGGCGTTGATTTTGTTGATCAGGTGGCTCAAAAATACTTAGTGAAACAATCCTATTGATGTTGGCCCGTGCATGCCTTTTCAAACATTCTTGATCTTGCTGGAATCAACGCCCATGTACTGTACAAGAAACTCAAACATTCTAGAATGTTTGTTAAAAATTGGCGAGGAACTTATTTAGAAAAACGCATCATCATCCGTCAAAATATCAAAAGGCATAAAAATACTACACAATAAACTCAAAAACAACGCATTTACTTAGCAATACAATAAAAAATCAGTGGGGGTCAAAAATGACCCCTTAGGCATCCAAGGGGGTACGCAAACTTCAGGTATTCTAATGTTAAGGAGTGAAAGGAGGGGAGGTGTGATTTGGTGCAGATCTTGTACATGCTATTTATTCTCATAGAACGTACTTGTGGTCATTAATACTAATATTGTCACCCTCGTCTCCATTTTACGATTTTTCGAAACTTGGAACGAGATGTGCGACCGGAAGATGTGATCCGATTTCAAAGGTTTTTTTATCTTTGTGATCAGGGGGACGAGTAGCAACTTTTCCGTGCTATTGCGATTCGATTCGGACACTTACGTGTTTTTCGGCCCACCCTAATGTGCAAGGTCCTGATTTCAACTAATGCTACATGCCTGGTGTGGAATCACCCCGTGCCACACACCCTATTGGTGGCTTGCACGGTACTTCGTAGCTGTAGATGAAGTTTTTATTAAGTTACCTACTGAAAATGTGACTCCAATAGAAACATTAGGATAGCATAACAACTTCTCAAAGTGCATAATGACTTATCAATAAAACATAATGACTTTCCAAGAAACAGTTCAAAGAATAAATTTTGTGGAAAGTTAAATATGTCTCTTATTATAAGAGAATGGATATCCACCTAGTTGAAAATAAAACTACAAAACGCTTTTACTCTCTTTTCTCCTAACCGATTCCCTTCTGTTTTTAAATGGTTCTTTTTCTAACGCATTCCTTTGATTTATGTCGTAACTAATTTAACTATTCTCATCCAGAATACTACTCGGATTAGGGAGCTGTCTCACCTGCTCTAGTTTATCCCCTTAAATATTACTCCAAGGAAATGTTGCTACTTTTGTCTTATGATGGTTAATCATCATACCAAGCCTAATTTGAACATGCTCATCGTTCCATTCCCACCTCAAGCTCGCCTCATGCTTCTGTAATCATCTCCTAAGAGTACAGGCAAACGTATGCGTCAATCCTGAACGTCATCACAAGATTTCCAATAATTGAAACATATAGGTTCAATGTCACCGAGGATTACGTTTTGAAGACCTGCTGTGGGACCTATAGTCAAAATTTTTGAGCATGATTTCAATTTATTCCTTCCCCAGTCTATTCCTTGTAAATTACTTCGTGCTGAAGGGGAAGTTAGATTTTTTACGTTAATTTTCTCGCAAGAAGGAGTTACACACTGTAGGTAAATTCAATGTGGAGATTTTCAAATAACATATTTTTGTCGATTTTACGACACAAGCCATCAGATATGCTTTAAAATATTAAAACTGAGCAAAACTGACAGACATTTCATCGTTAGCATAGCCCAATTTATATTTTGCCGGCATCACTTTATTTCCGATAAATTACGGCCTTAGGTCTATCAGAAAGACAGTCGATCCAAAAATTATGGTGATGATAGGCGCTATTTTTTTCGTGTCATTCGTGTCTTCATTGATGGTAGCCTGGGATTGAGGAAGGTTTAGATGGATTTCAACATGATCATTTACGCCAGATGATAAATACGTTGTTCTACTATTACTTTCTTTGGCTCGAAGTACCTCCCACTTCTCTTAATCTCACCCCAAAAGCTTATTCCCATTTAAAACACAGTAAGTTAAAAACAGTCTTTAACGCATTTTGCTTAGTTAAGCTGATTAGGAATGCTTAGCACTGGGCTTTGTGCAGAAGTTTATTTCTTTGCTTTTTAAAACTACTTTCACTCAAGATAGAGAGTTAAAATTTATTTTATCAGATACCCGAAAGAATGAAGTTTCTCATTTTTTCAATCGATTCTCCTCTTATACGATGAGTTATGAAGGAAGTGTGATCCAGAGCAACGCCTGGTAATTCAGCCAGTCTCGATAGATGATTATATTAACGCTACAAATCCGCGGCTGATACCTATGTTTTCGGCGTGTTATCTGCACGATTCAAGGCGGTTAAAAAAGAAATGGAGGCGACATACCACTTGATTCTTGAAGCCAATTCCGCCATTGCAGTCGGCACAGTTTAGACCTTCCTCTGGCTTACGTGTCCTGCGTTCGCGTTTGATTTTCGTCAAATCTAAGTTAAAAACCACAGACAAGGCGATGTTTTGTGCAGGTTTGGCAAGACCTTCTCGGCACAAAATCCTTCCCAAGAACCCCTATTCTTGCTTCACTTTCGCCCATGAGCGTTCACGGTCATGCCTCCTCCATTTCATTTTAACCTCCATGAATATACGTATGGATCCTAAACTTGCCCCCAGTGGGTGTTTCCAAACATTCCGCATACACCAAAAAATCAGGACCAAACAGATCGTAGCGCTGCCACTCTGGAGAAGGTGGTTCTAATAAGGATAGGCCGTGATTCAAATGGAGATACTAGAAATATAGGTAAAGGACTCCTAATTAAACCGGCCATTTTTGACACACAGAAGCGGAACCATGCCGACTGCAGCGCGACCTATCTTTTGCGGAAAGATAGGCAACACCTTTGCCCGTACAGAGGTGCCTAAGAGTTAGATCCATATGTGTATTCATGTTAACCTCCTTGGCACGACTGATCCATTCAATATAGCCGATTTCGCATTTTATTAGCCTTCTATCGCACGATGTCATTGAATTTATCATCCTCACGACTCGATATCGACGGTATTTTACGTAATATTACGGTCGTGTTTCGAACCGATCGAAACTCGACACTAGCCGAGGATGGGGAGTGGAGAGAGAGAGTGCTGCTTCTGGGCATCGCCCACTCCACCTTCGTCCCCATTCTCTGCCGCGTCTTCTTCAGACACGGCGACGGACGAGCGACCTTGAGCCGGGCGCAACACACAAACACGAAAGCGGCGCCTCACCCGGCGGTTCTCCGCCCGGGAGATCTCTTTCCCAGCTGCCGTCCTTGCCCTTTGCTGCCGGCACCTCCGCGTCTCGCTCCGTCGAGGAACGATTCGGGGGACCGCGACCCGGAGCAACTCGCGAGAACCATGCCAGGGACGGGCTGCGGTATCGGGCTGGTTCCCGCAAACGCCAATTTGTGACGCGGGCATTCTTACCCGAAAAACATAACCGCGAAAATTGGGGCAAACCGTGTCTCGGCTTAAGGCGGTTCCACCGTAAAATGACTTAAATGTCATTTTATTCATATTCTGTCTACTTGTAGAAAACGTTGTCCTCTATCTGATATGAACTAAAAAATGATACCTTTCCACGCTATTTTATTCTATAATTGAACTTGAACATGGTGTTCAATAGGGGAATTAGAGAAACACGGGGAAAATTAGTATTTTTCCATAAAATAAAAATGTAATTTTCGTGGAAAACTGTCTCTAAGAAGAAATTAACCCAGAGAAATTAAATAAAAATAAAATACATACATCTTACCAGTTTATTTTTCTAGTTATTTAAGAATTAATGCCGTAATTGAAGTCAAAATGCGATACTTCGTAATAAATGGCGCTGCAGCCGGCTCCTATGTCTGGAAAAAAGTGCTCATTTAAAATACATTCGTGGAATAATCTGAATATTTTGTACCTTAGTTTTCGGTTTCTGTAGGTAACACATTGCATCAGTGAATGCAGTATTTTTGGACAAAATATAAAAAAAGTGGAATTTAGCATTTGTTTTGACTCACTCAGTCGCGGCGGAACCTCCTTAAAGGTAGCTAGTTTTTGCGAGATTGTTCCATAGTCAAAATGGAGACTATATTCGATTTTTTGTTATTTCAGCGACTGTATGAAGTTAATATGTTGATATCAATGATGCAAAAATATAATTATGCGTAAAAAACATTCTCAGGATTTAAATATATATATATATATATATATTTCCTCTACCGCTGACGATGGCGTCCTGACGTCGAAACGTACAAGTTTTCTTTTGTGAGTGTCCTTTTTGCGTGTTTCTGTGTTTGTTTAGTGTATCACTGTTTTATTTATGCATGTGCATCGTCGCCGAGAGCGATTTTCTACCAAGACATTATATATATATATATATATATATATATATATATATATATATATATATATATATATATAAAACCATAAAAGTCTCTGACTTGACTCATTTTTTCTCGCCATACAGTGAAATTGCCTTCACAATAGAAGGTTTTTTTGTGATTCCGTAAAATTTACTGCGGTGAGTAATAGATTAATTATAAATGAAAAGGAAAACTTTGTCTTATTCCACCAATTTATTGAAGTGTAAATTTCTGTAGGCGCACCACGAACAGAAAATTCTGCAGACGGTAAATCGGATTCCGGGCGTCACGCTCTTTTTCTCACGTCACGCTCAGCATGCCGAATGTAAACTCATGAGAACGCTTGCTCTCTTTCAAAGAGTAAGATGGCGTAGTGGTTAGAGTCGTCGTGACACGTACCGAAGGTCTCAGGAGCGATTCCTAATGGTGGAGTTTTAAAAATATATTATATTTATCAGAATATCGCCATAGAAATATACACTTCTCCCGTGCGGTCTTAAGCACACCAATTTTTTTACAGTACTACTAGTTTTGACGTAGCGGCAACATCTTCAAGTAGGTACTACTAGGTACCTGAAGATGAAGCCGCTGCGTCGAAACTAGTTGTACCGTAAAATAAATTGTTGGAATAAGACAAAGTCTTCCTTTACATTTATAAAATGAACCTCCACAAAGTTGAGCCTGAGAGGATTGAAATAGCTTAATTATCATAAATAGTTGATAAAACATACAAACTACACTCCTTTAGTTTTTGACGAAATCTAGATGTTAGAATTTCCCAATATTTTCAATATTCTCCCTCTGGAGTGCACAGCCGTCATCTATCCCATGTAAAATAGCTTATACGTTTAGGCAAATTGTTTGATAAGTAGTTCGGCAAGGTGCTAATATGTTGATATCATTATAAATATAGGAGTTTTTTCTTTAAAATGTCTTCATACTCATCAAATTCTAGGTGAAATTATTTATCTCTCAAACTACCTTAATGACCAATGCCCAGATTCAAGAAAGCGAGAAGATATACGGTGACCAACTGCCATTTGGCCAGCCAATGTAAAAACGGGAAAAGAAATATCACTTGATGTTGTCATAGATATGAAAAAGAGTGTAGTTAGCACCTTAGGGCACGAAAGTGAAGGCTGTTCTTCGCTGATAACGATCTTCCAAATAAGGCTATTGTGAGAAACTCGTTCGGCATCGTTAATTTAAAAATAAATCTGAATTTATATTAGTTACTTTTGATTGGGGAGCATTTGTTCTGATTCATTATTACTACGGAACCACAACGATTAACGAGCATCTCAGTATTCGGTGAATTAATTTCACAAATGACTCATTCAATAACACTGACTCGGCATTTTAAAGCATTTCATATTCCCCTCTGTTATCCTGTAGTTATAGTCCCATCTATTCTGGACTTCAGTCCTGTCCTACTTCCTCCAAAATATATCCGTTGCTTATGAATCATTTGCTTCAAATACTAGTCTCCGCATCAATACCCTGTAAGTAATTGCGTTCACGGGTCAAAAAGTAACTCTGATACATGAAGAAATGTTATGTGTGCCGAAACCGGCGATGAAATCACGTAGAAATATTCCTGGAACAAATATTCTCGGGTCGGGAATCGAACCACGGACCTTTGGCTTACCGGGCCAATGCGCAGACCACCGTGCAACCCAGGTATTCCAAGGTATTTTTAAAGCCGAAGATCTGTGGTTCGATTCCCGGTGCAGATGGTTTTTTCCTAAGGAAATTTATGCGTAGAGCTGATATTGTAATTTTGTCATTATAAATTACAATTAAATCTCATTGCTTATCATGCAGTGATAATTGATTGAAATTGTGATGATTGGTCTGAAATTTCTATCCTAGAAATCAAAATTGTTTCGGAAAACTTCAAATGAAATATTGGTGTGAAATAATTAGCTCCCTGTGCATCCTCTATACTATTTAAATGTAAGTTCCACCTTTTCAAATCACAGTTTATACTATTGGGTCCGTCATCATTATATTGATTTGTATACTTATAAAATGTCCACATTGCACGGGAAGCTTTCTATATCTGATTTATTGGCTTCAATGCACTCAGAAGACCTATGCAGATACAACCTGGATGTATTTTCCACCTTACATAAATTTCACTCCAGTACTCTAAATATCAGTGCTTCGTATCAGCTCTGGTACTGAGTTAAAGATGTATTTACGGAGAGAAGAAAAAGCTGAATTTTGACCGGATACTTTATGACAATATAGAAGACGAAATCAGTGAAAACCAGCTCCCCTTGGCAATATCATTCGCATTACACGAAGCAGACGCTAGTATAGCACAGTACTGATTCATATTTTAAAAATCTAGCTATTCATGGGTAAATTTATGCGTTCATTACTTTCACAAATGCAAAGTTATTTATAGAATACAGAATCCCTATTACAAAGGAGGTGATACTCAAACATGATAGCTCTTCTATACCGTACATTTCTTTAGGGTTTACTCGTGCCAATTTCTATAAGATGCCCGAACTATCATTCTGCGTTCCAGCATATTGACACCTGGGAGAATGAGATGAATATCTGCATTCAGTTGTCTTAAGATGTAAACTAGTATAGTTAGACCTTATGAGAATTAATTTATTCAGCAGGGTGAGTTTGTTTTTGTGAATCCATGCTTGTTAAATAAAATGTCATAAAAATACACAAACTCAACATGAATAATTATTATTACTCTTAGAGGTAATCTACCCGTTGATGCAGGTTTCAGATGGAAGCTTTTCCACCTAATACCTGCACATGTTTCCTCCAAGAGAGATCCTAAGTAAGGCTTACACCTAAGTACTCTATCGACTCTGCATCTAACGATTCAGTTTGAATAATGTTGTATCGTTCTTTGAAGGAGTTATACTTATTCCAGTGTTGCTATAACTGTACGATTGTGTTTGACATGCTGCCTCAAAGTACTATTGGAAATGATTAATTTGTAAAATAAACTACTCGTAATATTTTCAAAGTGATAAGTGTACCGTATGGATGACAACAAGTGAAACCTCTCACAGAACAATCCTCAAACATGAAGTTCAATAGAAGACATCTAGCATTCAAAGAAAAACAAGAACTACTTAACCCAAAGGCCACGTTATTTGCCACGTTACGTTATTCATAAGGACTACTCTGTCGTGTCACTAAAATATAAATGTTAATCATATTTTCGAATAAATGACGCATTTGTAGGTGATAAAAAAAAATAATCGGGAGAATCGTTCTCATTTCGATTTTGTAACTGGCGTGAATTGAGACTACCTTGAAAGTTCATTGACTTATTTTTGAACACACTTCAATTCTCTTAACGGAATCAGGACCTGGATTCGAAAAACGAATCGCGTGAGAAAGTGTTAAAACAACTCATAAAGTCGTTTGTAGCATATCTTCCATCAATATGTACTTTTTCACTTTCTTAGGATTCGCGAACGGTTTGAGAAATTTGACCTTCGGTAAGTGCCACCGATGGATCTTCTTCTAAAATCATAGCTCCGAAGATTTTATATTCATCATTAAGGAAAATGTTTGTTAAATAATCTCTTTTCACTACGTATTTTCCTTTATTTTCATGATAAATGCCTCTGAAATACGTAAATTGTTTTACATCCCCTATTCAAAATATCTCCCACTTGACCATTTTTATCCTTTACATTTCGTGATAATGGCACGATTTCCATGAACTGTTTTAACTCCCTCGAAACTTCAGTATTGCACATATTTCTTTTTGTTAACTTCGAGTGCTATTGACATTTCTTGGCCCGACGTTTACTCCAGCCGTAGGCGTAGTTATTAGGTCTAAAATCAAAACTCGTATGTTGAGTTCCTAGACTACTTCCATTTACGCCACTTGCGTTTCCTATTATGGTGATTATTGTATTCTTATGCATTGAACTAGCGAAAAAACAAGTTTGGTTACGAGATATCTGCTTCCATTAAAATACCACAAATAAATAGTTTCCGAATTGCTATTTGAAAAATGTTTTACGAGAAATGTTCATAAACTATAGTCATTAGAAGATATTACCCTTGAATCTGTTAAAGTTACAAATTTTACATAACTAAAAAAGAGAAATAGATTCGTTTGAATAAAATAGTCTTTATTTTAAAAATTACGGTCGGCAAGAGTATGGTAAAGTTACCATGGTGAAGATTGAAATGCGATACCTCAATGCGATGCGATACTTCAATTATATCAATGATAATTTTAACACTATTTTTTCTCGCCTCTCCATCTTGTTTGACGTCTTCGTCCAAAGCAACGATAGGAAATTGCGTCTGTGGTTGTAACTCACGGCAGGTTTTTTCAGAGCCGTGGAAAAGTGACTCAAAAGACCTCAGATAAATTCCCAAGGACGGCAAGAATAAAGAGGTCCATAATTTTTTATTCGCACTGAACCAGAAGCACGTAAAGATTTCTCACAGAAAAGAATTCGGTTGCCCCCGAATTTCTGCTCTGAGTGGTCCAATTCTCAGAAGTCATTCATTTAGTACTCATCAAGATAAAAAATCTGTTCCATAAACGCTTGCACGTGACGCTAACCCGAAATTTTCATGAAATGGTATTTACCAAGGTTACCGAATAAAAGTTCAAGAATATAAAGGATTAGCTTCTGTCAAATATAATCTAACTTTTGAGTCTCCTAGGCTCCAGCTAAATTAAACACCCATAAGACCATGAAAAAGTATAACATTATCACAAGATACAGCACTACCTCCAGAGTACGAGATCATCTACGAGGGACTAAAGATCCTTTACCACCCACAATGTATGAGGGTGTGTACGAACCTCTCTGCAGTTGTGGTAGATCATATGTGGGACAAACCAAGAGAGCAATTGGATGCCAATTAAAGGAACATGAACGTGCAATGCGGAAGAAAGACTGGTATCACTCTGCCGTGGCTGAGCACACTACGCTAGAGGAAGGTCACGCCATTGACATCGAGACGGCAAGAATACTACACAAAGAAAGCAGTTACTTTCCACGGCTCATAAGGGAGGCGATTGAAATAGAAAAAAGACCAAATATAATCAATAGAGAGGATAGTTATAAACTCCCTTATACCTGGAAGAGACTTATTCGAAATTAAGTTTTTTACTTCTCAAAGTCATCAACTGCTGGAATTGTTTATTTACTTTTTGAAAAAAGACCATTGTTGTTCTTAAAAGCCCGACGAAGCCTGCAGCATAGTACGGCGAAACTGTCGCATAATATAAAATAATTTAATCGCAGTACCAGAAACCTGAATAACTTAGAACATATGCACTTATTTCGTTTTTCGTGTTTATGTTACTTGTATTACTTTGACCCTCAGGCCCTCAATTATATAGGTTTATTCTTTGTTGCAAGACCAAACAAAAAGTACAATAAATTTAAAATTTTGAAGTAAAAAATTGAAACTTTTACTAATTGCTAATAAATCTTCTAAATGAATACATATCAAGTTATAAATAGCTAGAAACTGGAATTGGGAAATATAATCTTAATGATTATTTAATTTGTGTTTATTATAGATATGAAGTGGGGTAAATGGCGAAGGCACGATACGCTTTTTTTTTCTATCTCTGGTTAAACTAATAGTGATAAATAATTTCTTGATAGAGTTGTAGCCAGTGCAGATAAATTGCAACCGCATGGCACTGAGAAGTTTCTTATACGATTTCTAATGAATACTCAGCTAGACCCAAGTCGTTTAGTTTGCGACACCTCATTTATACAGCCAACTGTTCAGACAAATGTCTTACAGTTTTATTAAAAGCCTTTAAGTGCAAAATATGATGACCACCTTCGCTTCACGTTCGTTGCCAAAATTCCAGAGTTGTCCAAAATGCTGTTCTCCCTATTGACCCGACGTTGACGTCAACGAGTTCTTTCTCAAGCTAATAAAAACAAGTCCGAGTGACGTGACAATTTGGATGGTCCTCAAACTTGATACCAAGGTCACCAGTTAATGCCATTTTCTTCGTTTTTTGACCCAAAGAGTGTGTGTACGGTTAAAGAAAGCTAAATAATATAAGCCATCAGGAAGGCGAAAAATCGGAAGACCCAAGGACCAGGTGGTGAAAGTGAAGCCGGAACAGGCATAGAGCCTAATCCTGCGAGGAAAAAGAAGGAAACCTTTGCAATAGATATCATTTGAGTGACAAGGAAATTCAGCTGCAGATGCACAACAGAAATGAGGAAAGCGAAAAATTAGGGAGCATAGTGTTAAAAAAACGTTTTTGTAGGTAATCAGGAAGAAAAGGAATGTGCTGGTAAAGGCTGCCCTTATACCTGTAAGAGACTTATTCGAAATTAAGTTTTTTACTTCTCAAAATCATCAACTGCTGGGATTGTTTATTTACTTTTTGAAAAAAGACCATTGTTGTTCTTAAAAGCCCGAAGAAGCCTGCAGTATAGTACGGCGAAACTGTCGCATAATATAAAATAATTTAATCGCAGAACCAGAAACCTGAATAACATAAACATGAGCTGCGCAAATCTTAAAAAAAAGTGCATATGTTCTAAGTTGGTGCCGTCGGGTACCGTTAGGTAGCTACTGGAAAAGGAATACAAGTGTTCGAAGGTATTGTGCTGCGATCTAGCCGCCGAACACTCAGGCTACTTTGCTTTATGTCATTTCTTTCCGAGTTAAAGTGATACAGGTGACACTGGACGATGTTTGTCACTTGTATTACTTTGACTCTCAGGCCCTCAATTATGAAATCATAAAACGTACGAGTATAATTATGAATTAGGAAGAGAGAAAAAAAATATGCTATTCCATGTAATATTTTTTCACTACCTAGATTTCGTTTCTGTGCAGCACCACATTTTCCTATCTTCTCAATATGAAACGATCACATAAATTCAGTCTGAAACATTCTCTTGATTATAAATTTATAAAAGTTCGATAAATCAGATGAACTAAAACAATTTTTTTGAAGAAAGTTAAAAAAAATATCATGAAATCTTCCAGCATTCTTCTGACTGAGCATTTTCATTATTTGTCAGTTTTTTTGACAGTGTGAAAAGAACTGGAATTGATTAATGGTTGAAAGGCTTAATTTTCTATGTGAAATAAGAGATTCAAAGAACTGCGGAACTGGCCGCGCAGTAACATTAACGGAGTCACCCGCAGATGATCACACAATTGTGTGAAATTCACAGTGAAAAATGAATTATTACCCCGATTCGATCTGAATTGGCAATATGAGTATCCTTGACAGATTTCCCGTGGCTATATTATTGTACTTCGTTCACTAGAGTTACGCTGCACGTTGTGCAATTAAGCAATTAAGTTTTTGTGCTAAAGTGGCCCAAATAGGTGAAGTTATGACTGAAAAAACACTAAAGTTTCTTAAAACTAAAAAATACATCCATTTTCCTTTAAATTCGGTCAACGTATAATTAATCTACATCTACATCTACGAAGTACCGTGCAAGCCACCACTAGGGTATGTGTCACGGGGTGATTCCACACCAGACATGCAGCACTCTTTCCACCACAATTCGGGACCTCGCACGTTCCCCCGGCCGCTAGGCGCAGACCAAAAAGCAGTAATAGGTAATATTTGTGTGATACCGAGATGTTATAAACTTATTGGTGCAGTTGACGAGGTTCCTCGACCTAAAATATTGTTGGGAGTGGAAATGAATTACTCACCAAAGAGAATGATCATACTAATTTATTTCGAGATTTAAGTGGGTGACATACCTACCTTCAATCCTATCGGCCAGTTGGTCAGTTTGGGTGCTATTCTGTGTATTCATTGCCGTGGATCACCTATGGGACGACTTTGGTGCAAAAACTGCGAGCAACCTGTACTAATATGACTCTGTGCTAATAATATTCATCTGTTTCATTCATTCAGCTCCATATGTGAAGCAGTGCCGCATGGAAGACCCGCACCTGATCGGGTGCCTGACCTCCGCCCTGCATCACCTGAGGCCTTTCCTGGCCAAGGGAATCCCAGAAATCGAGATGCCATCCGTGGAGCCATTTCGAATGGACGAACTTTCGCTTTCGCTGACCTCAGGACCGAACGGTTACAGGATCGTCCTCAAGGACCTAGACATCTATGGAGCCAGCAACTTCTCCGTCAGCAATCTCAGGTATGAGCGGTGTAAAACGAGATCATTCGTCTGAATAACTAACTGATGGAGCATAATGAACGTTACGTTTAACACATGCTTCGAGATGAATTATCACATTCTTCCTTCCTAGTGAAACTTGTAAGTAATCGCTAAAATGTTCTCTAATTACGAATAATATTTTGAATATTCTGAGCAATAGAAATTAGATAAAAACAATTATTAAGAACTATTTTGCTACTCATGTTATGAGCACATTCTATTATAAATACATTATTTTGAGCACTTTAGTATCTAGAAGCTATAGCTTGCTAGTCTTCCTTAAAACTTAATGTAAATTTAAAGAGCTGTTCAATTCTTAAAGGATTTTTAGTTTAAATTCGATGTGTACTTCTAAAAATGCTTATTTGCATGTTCTGAAGAATGGGTTTCACTGTGAATACTCATAGTTTTTGATTATTTCACGAATTTTCATTTGAAACCTATGGTATTCCCAAACATATATTATTTTCACGTACCCTTATCAGGTCAGCAGGTCTCCTTATCAGGTATCCCAAGTCATGTGGGATTTAAAACTGTGCATTCCAAATAAAATATTCGTTACATAGGGCGAGTGTTTGCCTATTCATTTTCATGAAATCGCCCAAGCTGGACCGTAAATCAATCTGTGCTTCAAGAGTGGCAGTGCTACGAAGAAAACCACTGACACTTATTTAGATTAGAGACAATTAATCACTCTTCCCACTTTTGAATTAGAGCCATTATAATTCAAGAAATACGAAGACAACTCTTTTTCATTGATCTGCAATTCGTCCAATTCTACTTGTAATGGTTACCTACTCCTTCCACTAGTTATTATTATATGCTACAGCCACTGCAGAGCAACAACGTAAGCTGACGAAATATGTAATTAGATGACAAATGCATTCTTATGAATGATGTTTTCCAGCCGTCTAAGGCGGCTGTAGAAATCTCTATTGAAGAAATGTATTTTCACTTAAACAAATGTACTTACGTAAAAACAAGTATGGGTTGCAGCTGTCATTTTATCGTATTTAATATCCCGCAGAAATGATCTCCTTACGTCAGTGTTTTTTTGTCAAAATACAATGTTTAATGATACAAAAAAGATAATTTTTAATTCTGCGTCTCCATTCATTGGCTTGAAGTTCAAGTGATTTAAAATTTAAATGGTGACTCTAAATTTTGAAAAAGCATGATTCATTGACTAACAAGTGAAGAACACATATATCTATAAGTGGTGCGGATTCGGCAAGAATACCGGCGGTGAATCTTTATGGTCAAACCTCCTTGAATAATCCTGGAGTACTTTGTGGTTCATAATATCCATGCGCATGACAATGTTTTGACGCCTGTCTCTTCTTTTCTACCCCTGTGGAACAAATCAACCGGAATGCCGTCCAATTCTCAATGCAAAGACTTGGATCCAAGGAACGCCCATTCCAGGCGACGGTCAGTTTTCCGACACTCCGGATCCATGCCAAGTACACCAGCTCCGGAGTCCTGATTATTATCCCTGCGAGTGGAAATGGCTCATTCCACGCCGATTTCGGTGAGTGAACCGTGTTACGCAATGGCCATAGCATATCCGGGCCACAGTAGTTACTCTTCGCGGAAAAAAGCACTCCCTCTCTCTCCAACCCCGAGACCTCAATTTGACCACATTTTTTTTTTTCGAACGAAGGATACGAACGGTGGATATCTTCAATAAATCAAGGCCTATAGCTTTCAAATTAATACTGCATTCACTGCTCTCATTTTCTTTCCCTTTTCTCCACACATGAAATAAAGTTACTTTTAAATTACGATAATGATCGGTTATTGGTTAGGAAGGGAGAGCGAAAATATATTTTAAATGTGAAGGACAGACCAAAACACGAGGCGCTGAATATTCTTTCAGCGCCTCGTATTATTTCATTACATATTTTGTAAAGTTACATATTCGTGAATGGTAGATTTTAAGGAAGATATCTCCATGAAAAAATACATGAAAATCCCGTGCCGCCTTCAAGTAGAATCAGTGCCCTCGGGAGATAAAGAGGTAATTTTGAGTGGCAAGGGATAGTTTCCGCAGGATGTAATTTACATATTCGTGAACGGTATAACGTGAGGAAGACATCTCCATGAAAAAATACCTGAAAATTCGGAAAGCAATTATTCATTTTACAAATGCGCAGGAGGATATTCAAGTTCCAAGGAAAGGACAAACCTCTTTCAGATGCATCTATTATCCGAAATAGTTGAAAACGTTATACTTTTTTTTACTTGAATTATTTAATAGGGCTATTCATAAAATGACAATAAACGATACTCATAATCTTCTTTATATACATGGTCTGTTAAAAAAATACGCGGACTGACATCATAAAACAAAACGTACTTTATTTATAAGTTACATGTCTGGGTCTCCTTCAATGTGCCCTCCTCCCCAACACACACACTTATCTCAAAGGTGTTTCCACTTGTTGAAACAGTCCTGGTACGCTTTATTTTGTAATTCCCTCCTTCGTCGCATTTGACTTAATCTCGGGAATCGTCTCAAATCTTCTTCCTTTCAAGGGTCTTTTGAGTTTGGGGACCAAGACAAAGTTACAAGGAGCATGGTCAGGGGAGTAGGGTGGGTGGGGAAGAATAGTGATCGAGTGTTTGGTCAAACAGTCACGAGTTCTGAGGGTTGAAAGGGTTGGAGCTTTGTCGTGATGGAAAAACCAGTTTGGTCGTCCGTCATCAGGCGTGGCACAAATTTCGCAGCTAAGCGGTGCATCTTCAATGTTTCGTTCAAAATCTCGTAACAAGATCCAATTGATATCCCAGACTCTTCAGCAAGCTCCCTGATGGTCAGACGTCGATTTGCCCGCGCCAGGGTGTTGATTTTGTCGACGTATGAGTCGTAAGTTGACGTGGAAAGACGTCCAGGACGATCATCGTCTTCAATCAACTGTCGACCACCCTTAAAACGTTCATGCCACTTGACACATGCCGTACGCTTCATAGCAACATCACCGTAAGCTGTGTTGAGCAAGGAAAATGTTTCAGTCGCAAATTTTCCAAGTTTAACACAAAATTTCACAGCAAGCCGTTGCTCCTTCAGGTCATTCATTCTGAAATCCGACAAACGAAAAAAACGCACTTCACTAAAAACCGCGTTGCTAATCAACATATTAATATATCCGCAATCGGGAAACGGCGTTATCATCAGCTGATCTGTACAAATCTAGCGACACCAAGCGGACTCCCCTGGACCAAACTGAAGCCGCGAAATTCAAACAGTCCGCGTATTTTTTTGAACAGACCTCGTATATATTTCACTTAAATGAGTGAGATAATTCAGTGTTTTCTTCTTCAACTACGCTTAAATTAGCAATAACTAAGGATTTATGAATTTTGTGTCAAAGTAGCATAGTTACCCTAAGTATGATGGGAAAGGTAAGGTTTATGTTATGGTCATCAATTTTCGCCGTGCAATGATGGCGTTTATTTAAACATCGCTACACTTTTCCAGAGAAAACATTTGAACGTGTAAAATAATCACTCCTTTAATACTGTATCGTAAAGGTAAAAAATAAAATCATTCTCTTTGAAAAGGCTTTGAAAATAATTTATTCTATAAAATTACTTAAAACACTTGAAATCTCTAAATTATGAAATAATTCATGGCACAAAATCAGTAAACAGGAAATTGTGTACACTATTTAATTTTTGTATAAGAATTTACACATCAAATGGAGTGTAGGCTGTTAACTTATTTTAAGAGCCAACTCCATTTGGCAATAAATTCCGGGATGCATTTTGTGTCCGTGCTTGAAAGCATAGATGCTATTATTGATTCGCGAAAAGGGAAGGTATTTATTCATTCAGGGGAATTCAAGTTAACGTTGAACGATTTTATGAATCCAGAAAAAAACACTGTAAATTGCTAAAGTAATTTGAAAGTTGTTAAGTCCTTAGTCAAACATTATGGTATGAAGAATCCAAGATGCTTCAAAATTCGTTCCTTATTCGTAATTTGCATCCGTCTAATTTTGCATTTTTTAATTCGGCTTTTTTGTTTTTATACATATATTTGCTTGATGAGTGACCATGGAAACTTGACACTGTATTTTTCAAAAATAGAGTGAACAACATCCTGTTCTTTGGTTCGAAATTGTAAATTTTAAGAAAAATATATAAGAGTTCTAGCAGCAGAATAAAAATTTGGCACTTTGGAAGAGTTTGTGAAAAGAAAAATGGAAATATATTAATACTTTACAAAAGTCGCGTTAAATAGGAGAACATACAACGACATTATTGTGTGGAAACTCCTGTTCGAATAGGAGTGTGGACTGAAAATTCTAAATTATCGTTTGAGTAGATTATATTGTTCATTTACCGTTGCTCACAAAATTACGCTGGGGTTGAATTGTAGCTTATTGAATTTAAATGTATATTTATAATTCGTGTAATTATTATATTAATTGTTAATTAATTTCAATGTGCAAATTCTTAATGGTAAATAAATTTTAACTTAATTGAATACAAAACGTTACGATTAGGCGATCGCCTGATGGAAACTTTAAAATAAAAATAAGAACATATACATGAAATTTTCAAAACACCTCCAAATAGACCTTTATAGAATCGAGGAACACTTCTTTTTTCCAATTTTTACGTTAGTAGGAAAAAACTCAAAAATTACTTCAGGGAACTCATTCCACTATTTTATACCTCTATTTAGGAAAGGTTGATTCATAATATTGTTGTTTCTTTATTACTCTCCTTAATATTTCTCATCACCCAATGTAGAGAGTTAAATGCTTTTCTTATAACCTTATCGATGTGTATTCCTCAATCGAGTTTTGACGTAAAATTAACACCCAGGTATTTACAATAGTTATTATTGGAAATATTTTCTCCGAGCAGAATGTATGACCTATTCTCTTTATTTTCCTTCTCATGAATGTAATTTGTTTGCATTTTATAATATTTACTTCCATTTTATTTACTGTTACCCATGAGGATTATTTGTCTAGATCAATATTATGCTAAAACATGCCAATTCGCAAAAAAATGTAGTGGGCTGCATGTATCGAAAATTTTCCAAAATTTAATAATTCATTCAACAATTCGAGAAACGTTGTCGATCTTGCTTCGTTTCTCGTACAGTGAGTAACTTAGGAAACCAAAGCCTTTCGACACATCCAACAGTTGTGACACTTTATTGGAATCCGGTGATTAATAAGCGTGATTGTATCACCCCTTTTCTTTCAGGTGATGTGGACGCTCTCGTGCGGGGGAAGGTGTTGTCCGAGACACGCGGTGGCAAGGAGTACCTCAGGGTGGACGCACTGGACCTTGATATTAACATCAAGAGGGTGCGAATGCAGGTCAAGAAGATCTTTAACAACAACAGGATTCTCAGTGAGTGATGTCTATAATGCTTATGCGATTGCCTGTGAATTTAAAGTTTCTTTATTCAATAATTAATGAAAATTTCCGAGTAATATTCTCCTATAAAGGGTCACACCTTTTAGGTTGACACCATTGACCGATCTCTTACACTGAAGTAGTATTTAATTAACTGAACGATTTTTATGGAGGTTTGTTCAGTTTTTAAAAAATATTTCAAATTCCTTTCGCCAACTTTTCGCTATTTAAAAGTAGCATCATCAGTTAATGTGAAAATGAGAGCAGTGAAAATCTATTTCTTGTTATGGATTATTGCCATAGTAACTGGTACCATCGTCATTATCCATAGCACGAAATAGATTTTCAATGCTCTCATTTTCACACTAAGCCCTGATGATGCTACTTTTAAATATCGAAAAGTTAGCGAAAGGAATTTGAAATATTTTTTAAACATTGACCAACCCACCATAAAATACATACCATTAATTAAAAATGGTCAAGAAAAAACTCAAGAGCGTATTTAAAAGTGCATTTTGGCAAAACACTAACATAAGTATATTTAATGCGCATCAATGGCCCTAATTCTGGTCAATTTTCCCGTACAAATCACTCAAAATTTTAAGGAGCGCCTGCTTTTAATTTATGAGGCTCTAAATACTTCATGGATTTGCGATAATTCCATGGGCCTCACTTTACAAAAAAATGTTTTCGTGGGCGTAATGATAGAAAAGTCAACTTAATTTATTAGAGTTTTACATTTTTTAGTGAGATAACTAACCATGGTTTCTTTAACTTGGGTCATTATCAAAGGATAAAACCTTGAGCTGTCGAAAGCTAAGGTTTCGGTGGGCAGTTAAGTTATCACATAGTGAAGCCGTGTTAAAGTATAATTTATAGTGTTTATTCTTCCACTATGTTTATTTTTAGGATTAAGATTGATGGCTTAGACAGGGAGTAATTAGAAGAGAAATAATGCCGCTCGAGTTGGCTTGGTGGCTTGAGTACTACATTCACAATCCAATGGCCCGGGATCGAATCCCAGTGGTGGTGGAGGTTTCTCAGAGGGAATACCAATCCCTACTTGATTGCCGTGTGCACAGCAGTCTCCATTGGATCCGTTGGAGTCCATTGGATGGGAAGTGAATCTGTGGACTTCTTGGTGCCTTTCGTTTATAGCAGGCTAAAGTTTAGGCCACGCTAGACCGGCCGGATCGGCTCCGCAGGGTAGTGGCCTCACTACGACGGAAACTATGGAAGATGCGCGCGCAGCTTACAGAAAGAAATTACAAACAAAGTTTACTACTTCATGTTAAATCAATGTTTAATTTCGGAAATGGACTCGAGCAGTTCAGACGAAGATTAAATAATTTTGGGGGCCATTCAAGTATTAGAAACGTTAAGCCAGGGGTCCCCAACCGTATGCCCGCGGGCACCATGGCGCTCGCAAACAGTTTTAGATGTGCCTGCTGCTCATAAAAGCCGCCGCTGCGCTGTGGGATTGTATGGCTTTTACGTTTCGGTCTTGACATGAGTAGTGGGGGCAGTGGTGTGAGTAGTGGATGCCAGCTTGTGTTGTGTAAGTTAAACGTGCATTTAACGTATCTAGTTCATCATTTATTCCTAGTTAGATGTTCATATTTGGTGTCTTCTACTAAATGACCAATTATAGATATACATTTAAAAAATCAATGGTGCCCGCCACCCCACCAAAATCATAGTATGTGCTCTTAAAGCAAAAAGGTTGGGGACCGCTGCGTTAGGCGATTATGGCCGTATTTCAACCCCTCCCCTCCCCCCATGCAAGACGAAGCCATCCCCTACCCATTTTACGTAAGTTTCTACGAACCATGTACATAGATAACGATATACTTATGGACGATAATAATAATTTTAATTGATTTTCCATGTTTGATCAGGTGCAGTAAAACTTACTATAACCAATATATGGCACGTCAAAAGATAACCAGGTACATTTTTAACGCATGCGTTTTATACTGCATGTTTAACGAACAGTTATCAATTTCCATCACACATTAAATTAGCAAAGTATTAAGTATTTACAATTTTTTTAAATAATAAATTAAAACCGAGTCACATCAAAATTACATAAATGAAATAAATATGCACAAAAATACACTATTTATCATTCAGGAGAGTCATCTTTCATGCACTCAGTCACTGAATAATAAAGTTTTTTAAGTAAAAACTCTCTAAGTTTTACCTTGAAGAGTCTAGCACTTCGTAGATTTTTTAATTCTGCAGGCAATTTATTGTAAACTCTAGTTCCCATCTCCTGTGGTCCACATTTTAACCTTTTTGTTCTAATAGAGTAACAGTGAAGGTCGTTTTTTCTCCTAGTATTGTGATCATGAAGATCCGAATTAGTGGAGAACTGAGTCAAGTTTTTTTTCACATGTAAAATAAGTTGAAATAGATATATGCAGGGGAGTGGAAGAACTTTTACGGAACGGAACATAGGGCGTTTCCCTGTACAAGTGTTACTTGTACAAAAATTTAACTCACCCCCTGCGGTACTTGTATTTTTTTTAAATAATAATAGATAAATCAATAAATATAATTTTTTAGCCGGGTATCGATATCGTTTTTCGAGATTTCGCAATTCACAGCAAATGCAATCGCAAAGAAATGGTCATACGTTTTTTCTGTAATTTAGCGTCAATTCAAGCGTACCGCCGCCCGCCGCGGTAATCCAGCAAAGGAATATATTTTTGCCCGACAATAATGAAAAATATGATTGATCTCAGAATTGACTATAGCCTTACGTAAGATTGTGTCGGACCTTCTCACTTCCCTGCGTAAGACAACATAAGGAAAACTCAACCCCCCTATCCCCCCAAAACGTCTTACGTAATACTTGAATGACCCCTTGTGGCTATTGGAAGAAGAGGAAAAGATAAAAAAGAGAAGAAAATGGGAGAAGCACATGCTTGTAGCTCAGAAACGGAATTCTTATTCCAAGGGGCCTCCAACGATTTCTGCAGAGAGGAGACGGAAATTCACGAATGCCGTCAGTCGTTACCTTGCGGAGCCGATTCCGGCCGGTCTAGTGTGGCCTAACCTTTATGCCGACGCCGCCATGTCTCTCTTCATCCTTCCCCCAATCTTTCCCTTGACAACCTTTTCCAAATGCAGCGAAAAACCTCATATGTCTATCCCCTCTCTCAAATAACCAGCCGACCACGAAAAACAGCATGCAATTGGCGATAATTACGGGAAAAATGATTGATGATTACGGGAAATCGATTTCTCAAATTAAATTGTGAATTAAGGGTATAGCACAGTAAAAACTCAAAAGAAAGAGTAAATAGACTGAAGGACTTTATGAAATAATTTTTTCTGAGGTCATTACTTTCTACATTTGCACTCTTGTGACATTGATTATCATTTAGGCAATGTAATATACCACCTTGGTACGGACCCATGGTTTTGTTCCCCTTCTTTCAACACCCTACTGCTACAACCTGCTTATTCTGTGCGAAAGACAATTTTTTCCATACAACTTGCACTTTTAAAGGATTCTCATACTTCTTCTTTCGTCTTCCTTCTTTTAATCCCTTCCCTCATTCCATGACAATCCCTTCAACCTCTTCTCGATTGCAGCAATCCTCTCATCTATCCCCAAATTTGGCCAGCTGAATTATTTTTATTTGAAGTTCCACTGCGTTCCCACTTTCACTGTCAAAAGACTTGAATGACAATAGAGATGAATTTAGGGTTATGTTGGAAAATTACTTTCTTGACAGAAACTGTTCTCCACACCCTCAAAGACACTCAGATTCAGAGCGACATTACGTTCGATCTTCAACATAAACCAATGGACTCATGAGCGCTCTTGTAAAAGATTTAATCGGACTTTCTCAATTGCATAGTGGAGATGATAGTAATATAGACACATGTTCAGCATCCATGTATCAAAAATTTCTTTAATCTACATATTCGATATTGTGAGTCATTCCAGCTAAAAGTTGAGCGGTATTGTATGCCTAAAAATCAGCACTGTTCACGCTTGAGGATCTGATTGAAAACTCCAAGGTGAGTAATGAGGAAATTTTGCCAACACCAGTGAACTGTAAAAAATCAACCAAGTTTTTTCAAGGTGTCAACCCACTTGAAAAACTACACCGGCTGGAAACTAATGAGGGATATTAACACAGCTTAGTTGACATGTCAAGGACGAAATGCGAGACTTTCAAAAAGTTATTCCTCAAAAAAATTCCTCAGGAAGAACGGTTGTAATGAGAAATATAAAAATATCAAAGAATTCAAATGGGGCATGCTCGCATCAAATAACCCTGAGCACGACACGTCGGATGTAATTGATACTGTACAATCATGGAATGCTTTTTGCTAATGGCATGGAAATTCCCTTACGTATGGTTGACGTTCCGTTTTGTTCGTGCTGAGTACGCGAGAATCAACGTACATTTTTAAGTGACTGCATGAAGAAGTAATTTCTATGATATTTTAACTTTTTCAAGGAGAAGGAATGAATATGGCCAGTGTAAAGCGTTTATAAAATCAATCTTTAGTTTTCAAGAAAGACTGGACCCGGTGTGTCCTAGTAATCCTTCACAAATTGGTAATTTGAGAGACTAGTTATCTTGTCAACGCTTGCCTGAAAATTTGCTCTTGTCGTCAAGAAAATAAAACAAACAAGAAACAGAACTTTTTCTGTAGATTTTCGCAGCTCATTGTGTATGCTATTCAGGCTTTTGGTTCTGAAAGTAGTTATTTAATCTTATGCAACAGTTTTGCCGTGATATGCTGCCGGCTTCGTCGGGCTTTTAATAAAAAGAATGGCCCGAAATTTCCAGCAGTTGATGATTTCGAGAAATAAAAACTAAATTTCGAAGAAGCCTCTTCTAGGTATAAGGGAGTTTATAACTATCTTCTCTGTTGATATTATTTTGGTCTTTTTTCTATTTCAATCGCCTCCCTTTTGAGCCGCGTAAAGTAACTGCTTTCTTTGTGTAGTACTCTTGCTGTCTTGATGTCAATGGAGTGACCTTCCTCTAGCGTAGTGTGCTCAGCCACGGCAGAGTGATACCAGTCTTTCTTCCGGATTGCACGTTCATGTTCCTTTAATCGGCATCCATTTGCTCTCTTGGTTTGCCCCACATATGATCTACCACAACTGCAGAGAAGTTTGTATACTCCCTCATACATTGTGGGTGGTAATCTTTCGTCCCTCGTAGATTATATCGTACTCTGGAGGTAGTGTTGTATTGTGTGATTATGTTATACATTTTTATTATTCTACCTATGCGATCGGTCGTACCCACAATGTAAGGCAGCATAACATAACCCAGAGGTTTAGGAGTCTCCTTCTCTTTAGGTTTTTTTATGTCACTCTTTCAATTAATTTGTTACTAAATCCATTATCCTTAAATTCCTTCCTCAAATGGTGTATTTCTTATGTGATAGAATCAAGATCGGAAACTTTTCTAGCGCGATCAAACAGGGTCTTGATAACAGAGGCCTTCTGTTTTGGATGGTGGTGTGAGCGTGCGTGAAGATATCGATCGGTATGAGTCTTCTTTCTGTACACACTATGTCCAAGTGTACCATCATCTTTTCTTTGGACTAGGAAATCGAGGAATGGTAGGTGTCCGTCTTTTTCCATATCCATCGTGAACTGGATCGTAGGATGCTGACTGTTCAGATGTAATACGAACTCCTCGAGTATATTTTTTCCATACGGCCAAACGACGAATGTATCGTCAACATATCTTATGTTAGCCAAATTGCTGGGTGATGGTCAAAGGTGTTTAACACTTCTTTTTCAAATGTTTTCATGGATAGGTTGGCGATAATAAGAGAAAGAGGAGACCCCATAGCCCGTCCCTTTGCTCATATATTTCTCCGTTCCACAAGAAATATAAATTTTTTAAACAGAATTCTGCCAATTTAGGGTAGTCGCTCGGGAGGCCTTGTTTTGTGAGTTCCTTCAATCTATTGATCGAGTCCAATACAGGCACTTCATTTTTTAAACAGAATTCTGCCAATTTAGGGTAGTCGCTCGGGAGGCCTTGTTTTGTGAGTTCCTTCAATCTATTGATCGAGTCCAATACAGGCACTTTAGATTTCCACCAAATAAACATATTTCCACCCTCATAATTTTATCAATAAATGATTACTTTCTCCAGCAGTACCACCTCGTAAAGATAAGCAGATAAAATTGCGGCAGGGTTATTTGGTTGTATAAAACAATAGAGGGAGTAGGTGTGGAAAAAAAGATGATCAAACTATTATAATCCAGACTTTATAAGTATTCAAACGGCATTAGGGGAAATATTTCACTGGGTATACCTAATACTTCTCACTAAAATTATACTTTTGGGAGAAAATTCTAAAACCGTCTAATTTTTCTAAAAATTATTCCGACGCCAGTTTTCAATATACATTAATTATTTAAAAATGAATATTTAACGCAGTGTAGCAGGCAAAAACGATCAAGAGCATAGCTGGATTATTTCATTCGATTTATCAACCAATAACCAGATCATAAACTGTCTTTGCTGAAAAATAATAAAAGTTGACTTGGGGCTTTTGGGATGTGGTAAGGGATAGGAATGGAAAAGGTAACTTGGGTTACGAGGAAGACAATGGTGGAAGGGGGAGGAAAGGAGGTTAATGACAAAGATTTGGAAAAGGTAACAAAATTGGATGGATGATATTTCGAGAGGTGATGGTATAATGAAGAGGGTGAGAAGATCGGAGACCGGTTGGCAAGCGTGAAAAGGGATAGGAATATTTATGTTAGAAGAGGCAGAAAGCATGAGGAAGTAATAAGGAATTTGGAGACGGCTGGTAAAAGATTTTTATGTTAGGAGTTGAGTGATCACCCTGAAAATGTGATATCATGGCAGGGCAGTCTTTAAAGACTACCTAACTCATCTGTCTGTTGATATTTGCAGATTTTATTTTTTTGCGAGCGCATGTCGGAAGTAGACGGCGACTCAGCAAAATCATGGCCGTTTCGAAACCTCCCCCATTGATTCACATTTAACGCACGCAAACTCATTCACACTCTCCATTAGTGCTTAATGCAATCGCCATACGACGTACTCCGAGCGTGACTCTTCCAATGGTATTCTTATGTTTCTCATGCAAGGTTATTCCTCCGTCCTTGGAATGGCATCGCTCGTTGCCACGAGAAAGAGCTGTAATTTTGGCTAATTTCACGCCCCGCGGAAAACGATAATATATCTTATCCAATCATTATTTAATTGAGTTGTTTAACTCAATTATTATATAAACATCCCTTCATGGAAACTCTCGAAGGCGGTAATGACTCTTTTGTTTGGCCAACGGCCGGAAGGGGAGGAAAACCTTAGAAATATATTAATAACTAGCTGAAGGTACCCGTTGAAATTCAACGGGGGTAAAAACATTGAACTTATTTTATAAGAAAACCACAAAGCCTGAAGAACACTGTCAGCATGATCAGTTGAGTTCGTATCCTAGCTTGTTTGTTGTGAGTTTATGTGGGAATTGGTCTAAAAAATAATTCGCAATCATAATGAGAGGCAGACGGTTCCACTACGTGTAATACATCTGAGTATTGAACAATAATAAACGACGCCATGTTTGTTGTAGCAACAGAGGAATTATTAACATTATTATTCGCTGCACGTAAATATTCTTCCACGTTTAATTCCTTTATGTGTATCGTTTACTACATAAGTGTTCTCTCGTATGCAGTTCCCCTATGAGAGCTACTTTGAGAATAGACATTGAAGAGTATACTTGTTGTAAATATGCATTGAAATTATCTATTACCCCCCGAAGCAATCTATTATGGGGCCCTTGGGACTCTGGGCCCTTCTTATACAAATTTTCTTTTTACGTGCTATCATGGGCCGGCAGGATAACTTAAATGCCAGATGCGTGAATATCCTTTGAAATTCAAATCTCTGGTTGTCAAGGAAATATGCTGTTGTGGATTTCAAAGAAAAATGTTAGATTTTTCAGCATAAAACATGATATTCAAACAATTACGAAGCGTAAAAGAAAATCGATTGAAAGAATTAGAAACTTTATTTTTTCAGCCATCCGTTAAAAAAAATTTCAGCCCTCTATCTTGATAGAAAGTAATTTTAAAGAGCAAAAAATGAAACCACTGCACCGAGCCCAATGCTTAGCATGGACCCCCAGGGACCACCAGGAGGGGCCTTTGGGGGCCCTGAGGGCTTTTTAATATAGCCTATATTCAACTCATACATATTTTATCTCTACATGCAAAATTTCAGCTCAATCAGTTCAGCAGTTTTTGAGTGATTGAGAAACAGGCAGACAGACAGACGGACACCATTCAATTTTTATATATTAGTATGATAACTTCAGGCTTCACCATACGGAACCTCTCCATAATTTTTGGACGAGAAAAATGTTTTTGGACCATGTTTCCGACCTAAGAAGCAACGCAAGTTGTATTCAACGGCTTAATGTATTTTCAATTACTCAATCATTTATCTAAATATATTCATGAGTTGGAGAGAGTAACTGGAAGCCATGTAAATATAAATAAAAATTTTAAATGATAAGTATAACGTAATTTTGCCCCACAGATGTATTACAAGAAAACGACCTAGGTATTGACGACGCTCGCGATCATCATCAGGACCTGATGATGATAAGCTTTGTCGAAACCCAGGTCGTCTTGTTGTAATAAATCTATATGGAAAAACAAATTTATACTATCATTTACAACGCTAAGCAAATTCCACGAAGTCACGCCCGAGACAACGGAATAACTGAAAATATTATACTGCAAAATAAAACATGTTAATGCAAATGAAGATATTCGTACCTACCGCAAATACGGTGAATTAATTCGTAGAATTTACGACAAGAAAAAATAACTACTGAAAATTAACAGCTAGTCCCTATGTTCCCTTCCAAATTGCTATGGTAAAGATTTTTTCTCATGGCACTACGTAATTGATAATGCAACTTGAATGAAATCAACTTAGCATAGAACCTATAAAACAACCAGCTTAGGAGCAGAGAAAATGTGTGCATTTTAAAGTTAATGGTAAAGAATTTGAATGCCATTGGTGACATTTTGAATCTCACAAAAAAGCACTCAGAGATATTATAGCAGTACCTGTGGCACTGGCGTGGATACTTTCTTCAAACATGTCGCATTATATAAAAGTTATTATGGTTATGGGATAAAGGATATAAGTAAATTCCGAAGAATAAGCCACTATGAATATTTCGATGCTAAGTTCGCTCTAATATTAATATGCCTGAATAGGAGATCTTTTTAAATGCCAACGCAAAATTATAATTAGTTGAATCGGAAACATTACACGTGTTGGACGAGGAAGGTGCCAAGAATTCATAGGAGTCGCTGACCTCCATGCGATGACGGAAGAGCAAGAAATAGCGAATGCACTATAATTGGAGCACAATAAACTGGCGGAAAAGCACTCGGACCCAAAGGTTGGCAAATATAAATCTAAAACATTTCCCGTTTTATAAATTAACATTAATAATACTCGGGTAGAGGCTTATATATGAGCATGAAAGCCAGGAAAAAATAGCAGAATTTTCCAAATATTTCACTTACAATTAGAGATGAAAAAATAACGGATTTCCCGGTATGTTGACGTAACTGGGCAGCGTTGCGTCTATATACGCTTACAAACTAACACATTTGTGGATAAACTCGATATTCTGAGGCTTAACTTGGTGAATATTCATGATGACTGCATCAGTAAAATAATTTAGTAACTTCAGCGATAGATTTATTTGTTATCGACCGGCTTCATCGTTATTGATTTCACCTATTGATGTCGCTTTTGCGATGAAACCGGTCGTCAACAAATGAATCTATTGCGAAAATTACTAATTTATTTTACTGATTCAGACATTCGTGGTTAACAATTTACTAAGAATTTGACAACACTGCTGCTTGCAGTCGCGCAAAAGGAAAATTATTCCGTAAGACGTTTAAGTAATGACGTCAATGAAAGTTAACTATTGATGGGAAATATCAAATTTTTAATAATAATCCAAAATTAGATTCATGGTGACGGACTTTATAAGGCAAGAGAATTAACTTTAATGTAAACAACTACTGTGAGTTCTAAAAAATATCTTATGAATGTTTGGCTAGGCAAGGAATTCGGAATGAATTTTTAAAGTGACATTGGCGCTACCTATCTCTCTCTCTTTTAGCTATACGGAAACCTATCATTATGTGACTGAAAATAATAAAATATAAACAGAATAATTTAATTTCCAACGTGATTATCATCGTGACACATTTCTGAATCAAAAGTAAGTCCTCAATGTATTCCGAAATATCTTCCGGGGCGTGAGACTGTTTCGATTCCTCACCAAACGTAGGGTGTGATCATTGCATATTACCGTAAAAACGCCGGAATTATGTCCATCACTGAAAATTGGTTAAATTAAAATTTAAATTGAGTAGGTACCTTTAAAATTGAATTGAGCTTCCGTCTAAGCATTTATAGCTATTAGGAAAATTATTTTTGGCAACACCTGTAAGCCTTCCTGTATTTACAGTTGCGTAATTAAAAATTTGAATTAAAATACTTTAGCACACCTAGACTTGCATGAACCACATTGGGTGAACAAAATAAACTAATCAAAGGTCAAAGGAAAACCTACTGATCGCAGTAATAACTCGGTGATATTGGATGCACGGCACATGACGTCACAAGATTACGGCTGGGAAATTCAAAATCTGGACTAAAACTTTTCAGCGATACGAAATTAATATTTCTAAACTCGTACCTAGTAGTCATCACCGTATGTTGCTTCCAAAATACGTTTTTTCAATCTACTTTCCCTTCTCTCTTTACTTTCTTACTCGACTTTTCCTTTTAAACCGCTGTAAACAGTTCATTTCCATTGTTTCATTTCATCATATATGTTTCTGCCATCACAGAATTTCCCTCTATATTTTTAACTCTTTCTATTTACCAAAAATTCATTCGTCGTTTTCCTTCCTCATTCCCGGCTTATCTTTTTACCAATGTATATAATTGCCTTGTCTCATTGAGTAAAAGTGTGTGCTCATCTTTGCACGTCATGAATAACATTTTCGGAGTCATACATTTCACACTATACTTGATGGACTCCATCAAATTAAAGACTTCTTTGCATAATTCCAAGGTTAAAATATCCGGGTTTATTTTAATGCAACATTAAGTATTTTTCTTTCACAGGAATTTTCTGATTTATCTTTTATCATTTAATTTTTTGATACAAACGTATTACTCCAAATATGTCACCCTTTGGTTTTTATGCCCGCCTCTTTTTATCTCTGCCTACGCTTTAATAATATCATATATCCGTATTTTATTCATAATATCCTTTTAAAGGAACATCTACCATTGACAAAATGCTTTAAAATATCTCTTAAGGTTTAAATAGAATCGTTAAAAATATATTTATGGCATGTAGCTCATTTATTTAACTTTTTTCAGCTTCAATTTTAATACCGTACGTACAAAACCTCTCAACCTGCCCTAGGTTTTATGCAAGTTATACTTTATTGCTTTCAAATATATTTATATGCTATTTTTATAAACTGCGGCTTATAATTACCTACTGAAAGATTCATTTTCCCTTTATAGATGCAGATATTAATCTTATGGCTAAGTCTGAAAGTGGAGGTTCTTCTACTTCACGCCAATTGCGCTGCTTCAGCGACCCTTTTTCAAATAACACCGTAACTCCTCCTTTACATTCAATGCATCTTTTTTGTCTCTCTGCAGCTGAAGCCACAAACCTGTTCCTGAGAGAGAACGGACATGAGGTGATCAAGGCCATGACACCACAGCTAAAGAAGAAGTTCACTATACTCTTTAAGTCCATCGCGAACCAACTTCTAACACACGTTCCCTTGGACGTATTCATAATTAAGGAGGAATGAGGACTCACTACATCCTCCGGAACAATCCGGGAGGAAGATGACACAGTGCAGCAAATGTGGCCTTGACTGAAGAGAAGTCGAACATGCCACCATTCAGACATTTTCCGTGGAGCCCAGGAATGAAGTGTAATGTTGTAATGTGTGGATGTGTAGAATGTTTGTGAACCTTTTTTTGCCTCTGCTTCGAGTGCTTTTTACGGTGAATGGAGTAACTTTCATTATATCCAGGTCCAGAGATGCGGAGAAGCCTTAGTTTTATGGATAAATCTTTAAATTCATCATCGAAATGTTTGGTGGAGACGTCATAAATAACTCAATTTACGGTTTCATATAAAAATCAACTAAGAAATAGCAATCAGAACGTGGCAAAAATTAGCGTAGACGACTTGATTTTCCATTTTTGTCTCATATAGTAACTTCCTTTTTCAAAGAAGATGAAAAAGAAAGATGAAGATCAAAAAACTTTAAAAAAGTTTTTGGCTCAGGAAAATCACAAAACATTTTTAGTTTAATATTATTGCCATTGTGTGGTATAAAAGAAAATTTAAATTTCTTAAAAAGTGTTTTAATTGAACCTCGATCTCATAAATATTAATGAAAAAACTTATTGAATTGTTATAACTGAGGATAATAAAACTTTATGCCGGCCTCGGTGGCGGCGGGGTAAAGTCCTCGCCTGCCAAACCGAATGTCGCGGGTTCGAATTCCGCCTGGGTAGGACATTTACACCTCCCAGGGCCTGGTTGTTTGTGTTCTTCCATTTAATACATAATTAGTAATTGGCGTATGTTGTTAGATGTATAGAAATTATTATTATTATAATATGAGATCAGTTTAACTATGATCTTCATTCATTAGAAGTGACTGCTATAAAGAGAGTTAACAGCAGTACTCTCTCAAGAGAGTTAAAAGCAATAATCTTTGCGTTTATTCTAATTTTGTTAGGATGTTGGAATTTTTGGAATCCATCCAGGAAGAATGCTTACGTATGAAATGAAAATTTCATTTTTAGAAAACCTATGTACCTGGTGTATGTAAATGGTTAAAAACCTTATGATATAGCTGCAACCGCAGAATATTTGATGTGTTTGAGTTGAATGAATGATTTTGACTGAAAATGTTTTCCGTTGCTCCAACGATCGTATTAGAGTAGTTTCTGTATAGTTTGTTGTTCTCATTTTTGTACAAAATTGGAAATAAAAATAAATACAAAAAGAAACTAAGTATTATATAAACAGAATAGCAAAGAGCCAGGGCATACGATTCCCTCTCTATGAATGTGTTATCATAGAATAAAACATTTTTACAAAACCCTTTTTGGGAAAAAGAAAACTCCTCTGAAACTTCAAATCAAGTGAAAAAAAAATATTAGACTTGTCATAAAAAATTTCATTTTACAGAAATTCATTTAGAACCACTGGATATTTTAAAGATGACACCCATAGAGTAGAGATGCGAGTAACACTGTGAAACAAAATGAGCAGTAAAATATGATTACCTCAAGTTTTAAATCCGAATAACTTTTATAAATAAACCAGAAGTTGATTAAGGTCGTTAAGTACTGTAGGAAAATGTGCCTCTGGTGAAAATTCTGCAGTTTTGATACTTAGATAAATAAATGTTCATGCACACGTATAGAATACGCAAGCATGAATTTAAAGCATTTGAGTTTTAGGTAGCTTTAGAGAAGTTTTTTCAGGGAACTACCATCATGGCATGAGTGCTAACGAATTCAAAATAGCTAAAAAGTAAATAAATATTGAAAATATAAATTCATGAAAAATTGGATTGATACGAATATTTCAAGATATTGACTACGAATAAATAAAAAAAATTAAAGACAGCGGATGTTATTTTGTCATACAATTTAGGGCCAAGAAGGAAAAAATATCTTTTAAATATAGGAATGCGGTTTTTCACGGTAATGTTTTAAAACGTTAAAAAAAACGTTTTTATCATAAAAAAACGTTTTTTTCACATTTTATTCCAACAAATTTTATTTTTGCATGGAAATGCATGTAGTTCAAATATTTATGTCCATACTATTCCTGGACAATATAAACGGATACATTATCTATTCCACGTAACAGTTCTTCAAAGGATAAATGGAAATCTATAATGTTAGCTTATTACAATGAGGAATATGACGTGATGAAAAAGTCATGTGAATACTCAATGGTAGTAGTAGTAGTATTTTTGTTAAACGTGCTTTGACGGCTAATGTCATTTCGCACTTACTGTCTGACACGAGCAGACAGGGGCAACAGCACTCGGACGCATCGGAGGATCACCCATCCAAACTCGAGCCGAGCCCAACGATGCTTAACTTCGGTGACTCTCTCGAACACATAAACCTTGGTGGCTCATTATATTAAAGAGCTAATAAGGAAACCGAATGGATGAAGTCATTTCATGTTAAAGGTATAACAATTATAACAATTAGTATCAGTTACAAAAAAATAGCTACTTGTAATTGAAGTTGTTCGGCATTTTAGAGCAAAATATTCAACAGGATATTATACGAAGACACCTGTTATCGACGAATGCTGTAAACCCTCCAGTTTTCGTATTGTCTGGATAAAGTTTATTTAAATATCAATACCCATAATAGCAGAAACATCATCGAAATATCTTTTTTCAGTATTTCGATAGTGATTTTGTGTCTAATACAATAGGGGATTTATTTATTCTTAAAATACAGTGAAATTAGTAAGTACTATAAACTGCAGTTACATTTTTTGTTGGATATTCCAATATAATGTTTATGGCACATGTTTTGTTTTAACGATACAGTTTCGTTGCTTGTTATTGGGTTTCTTAACCTCAAATTATTTCATCTTGGAATAAACGAGGGCACGTGAAGTTACTCACACGTAGTCTTAAGTAGTATATTTTATTTTGCCCCCCCTCATACCCTCGTAATTTAGAGCACAATGAATGTTTAAAATAAAAGAGTGAAAAGGTTATTAGGTTTCTCTAATGAAAAAGAACTGGATAAATGTTTTACACTTTAGTTACACAAAATCATGTACAATATTTTCGATAGAATTAATTGCAGTCATGTCTGTATTAAAGACATGTACCATCAGGCAGTTGAATTATACTGTGTTTTGCACAATAAAAAATATACATCGAACTTAATACAAATACAAAAGAACCAAAGTAGCGTGTCATCCATATTTTCGGATTGTATTAATCTGAATCCGTATCTTCAAATTCCTCTACGTAAGCATCAAGATGATTCCTCATTGGAAATGAGTGAAGAAATGTTCCCATCTACACCCGCAAATGTAACAACCTCCTCTCCCTCAATACCAATTTTCGAGAGATGATTGCTTGAATTTTTAGCTCATTCGATATCCAGTAATTATAAGTTGTGCTAGATAAAAATAAGTTTCAAAGCCCTTTAATTTGTATAGCGGTTTCATATTAAGTTATGAATATTTCCGTGCGTACCAACACTTCTTTCCGTCGCCGAGGAAGTGCGTGTAAGTGAAATCATCTTTATGACAACTCGTGAGATCTTCGTTTTTGAGCAATTTCCCTTCCAAAAAAATTAGAGGTGAAACTGTTTTAGACACGGAAATGACGCATAGTTTTTTCCACATATCTGCTTCATGGCTGAAGGAAATCAGATTTGGCGAGACTATCAACAATCTCGAAAACATCAGAAATTTCTGATGGTTCCAAGCTGGAACCTTTTCTGGAGGGATCAAAAAAATTAGCCGCCAAATGGGCCTACGTCACGGCCATATCTCTTCTCTTTTTAACCGTATTTATTACTTTTCTACTGCGACCATCAGTGATTTCAGTTGTGATTAAGCAAAAATATTTCACTCTTTCAATGAAATCTGGGAAAATGCAGCAGACTTTTCTAAGCTGTGGCTCATCGCTTTCCATGTCGATTATGTAAGTTTTTAATAGTTTCAGAACATCTTGCAGATTATTTTTTTAAATCCAAAATTCTTCAGATTGTATCAGTTTTTTGTCTCAGTGACGGATTCTTATGATTCGCATGAATCACCATTTGTTGCAGCACACTCTTGTTATTAGTTAATGATGCCAGAGCAATATCAGTAGATGTCAATCGAGTTGTTGCTGGATTTTTTAAAGTGATAGAAATTTCTTTGCTCTTTTTGAACATCTGAAAACTTGGGCAATTTGAGCTTATTATTTCGCTGGTTATATCCACAGTCGCCTTAACTGTGGGATCTATTTCCGGGTTGCCACATATATCCTTCATTAGTAACTGAGTAATGTGGTCGATACAGCCATGCATGCAAATATGAGGATACTTCGAATGAATGTTTGCCTTGGCACTAACCATTGCTGAACAGTTATCTGTGACGCACCCTGTAACTTTATTAGATCCAATCTTGTCAATAACGTCTTCCACTCACGACTTGAAGCGGAGTACAGAATTTGGTGAAATGCAATGCGTGACTACATAGCGTTAGGAAACAACTATATACGCTCTTTTCCATCCAACAATATGAAACTGAGTGGTTACCTACCAGTGAATCACATGGCGTCAATTTTCGAAGTTTGGATCTTCCTTTTTCCTCTCTATGGCTACACTGTATCATAGGATGCTTTTAGACGGCAGTTTCAATCGCCTGAGACTTCAATGCATCGTGAAGTCTCTCAGTGTTCGGGAGAAGAGTCACTGACAACTTGACTACAATGTGAAAGCAGTCTTACAGGAGCTCATAAAAAGTATACATATAGCGGAAATTTGCAATGCACTGAACTTTGACTTTGAAGGTAATGTCACTCTCCTCAGTCGGGGAATCCAGTATATAAGTACTCGACGAAACTTCTCACACTATAAACCAAGCCTAGGCCATCTGCCTAGCAAACATAAAAAAACACTACCTAATGTTTCCTTTGAAATCGTTTTAAATATTGGATAAATACATTCGTTATAAGCCATTAAAGCAGGTCAACGGCAAAATAAACCAATCTGTGTACTAAATTAATCGAATACGTATTCTATGAAGAACGCTATCTCTCAATTCAATGAAAAAAACGTTTTTTTCACGTTATTTTCAAATTGAATGAAAAAAAACGTTTTTCAAGCGTTTCAAACTTTTTTTTTCGAAGTACCCATCACTGGTTGAAAGTGATTGAAAAGAGGTGTTTGCAGGAATTGAAAAAGGAAATCACATGAGGAAGCAGAAGAATCAACAGAGCAACAAGTTTCAAGGAGTTGTGGCTTATGAACGGGGGTCGTAAACTATGCATCTGTTGTTGGAATAGTAACTGACATGACATTTTACGGCAATTTTGTTCCTGTTGGCATTGTTATAGATCATTTAACATTAAAGAATGCTCGATAAGCTCTTCAGAGGAAAGATAATTTACCCAGAAACAAAACTATGGCTGTTTAAATTTTTTTCCAACCATTCTTACCCTATTCGCAATTCTTCCAGCTAGCTGAAGCTAAGGAATCACACCAAAAATGACAAATTTCCTGAGGAATCACAAAAAGCACATAATTGCCATAAAAACCTTTCAGGAAGAGCAAAAAAGTAATCAAAACTTTGAGTCCTCTAAGGTCACGGGTCACGTGTATTTATCTACTAATTCATGTTAATTAACGCGTTGAAAATACAGGGAAGGGAGATGATGTAACAGGTAGGTGGACATTTCATGACTGCAGGCAAAATAATAGCCCTGTATTGACAGAATGACAGCCTTCGCAAAGCGCTTTTAGCTTCGCAAGGTCTCCATCAATCGAAAACAATGTCACTTCCAGAGAAAGTCTTTAATCATTTCTTTTCAAACAATCAAGAATGGCCATACCAAAATGATTTTCTTACTGACAAGTTGTGACTAGTTTCGACAAGTCTCCATATCTTTCGTTCGAATTATATATTATATAACGTGGTGAAAGATTTTTGAGTTTTTTTATTACAAAACTGGGTGTCTTACTAATTCAGCAAGCCATTAGTTACTTCACAAAACATGTGAACACCGTTGTTTGGTTATCAGCCTTCAAGGGAAGAACAAATGACGAAAGATCATTCAGACTCTTTTCTTCTCTTTAACATACTTAACCGCACCATTATGTCATTGCTTTATTTACTTTTCTTAAGAGACCCTCATTTGCTTACGTAATTACCTCTACAGATCTAAGAGCTGGATGTGACTCTTACTAGACCCCATATCTTCAATTTCCATCTTACCATCGTTGAGATGTAGGAAAGCAGTGAAGAGAAAGAAATTAAATTGTACTAGGTGCTCAATGAATCATTTTCACCAGGCATACCATTAAAGCAACAACATATAACCTTTGTTCTGAAGCGTCACTTAGACAACTAACATTTACTTTGTCTTAACTCTTATGTTTGAGAAGAAGACATCAAGTCTTTTGATGAATCGGAATCATGAATTTTAAAGTATTTTTTCCCATCCCATCAACTTCAGTTTAATGCTTTTTTTTTTGCTGGTGTCGATATGCAGTTTAGTTTTAGCCGCAGTTGAATTGAAGTAGATATGGTATATGCCGCAAGTTACTCCATTTAGCCAAATAAGAAAATTTAATATGAAAGACCCAGCGCAAAAATAGGCAAAGCAGCACTTTCAGATTTTATGACCAGCACTCAATTAGGTTCTTTTGTCGTGGCCTAAAACTATATTTCGCAGTATCCCAGAAGTTTTGCAGCCAATTTAATGTCCAATTAAAGTTTGTAAGTGACCTAAAAATCGCCATGGGTAGTTCTGACTTTGCTTGTTAATCTAACCAAGTGGTACATGAATAAACATAATGCCATAATTTTGTAATATCTTCGGTATTGTTTCGTACATAATAATGCACTCGTAATTGATGATCCATGCTCACCATTGACTCTAGCCGTTCTAAAGTAGATGCATCCTTTTTAAACCTTTGTAGGATATAAATAAAATGCAATATAACATGCATATTAAGTTAAATTACATGCAATTTAGTAATTTAAGCGTTTCATTTAGATGAATCAATTGGAAATCTCTCAACGATATAATGCAGAAACGCGAAGGATCACGCTTCATGTTCATAAAGGACTATCTCCTAACTTGAATAAATATTTCAACACGTCATAATAAATACTTTTCCTTTTGAAGGATATAGTTTCAACAAAAAAATATGAACTCTAGCCAGAGCATACTTATTAAATAATATGGAATATTTTAAGACTTCTAATAATTATAAATTAAAGGAATAAGAAAGAATAAAGAGAGAGCGTATAATAGCCCGACCACAAGCAGGGAAGTAAGGATTCGTTCGATGGAAACATATGTATGGACCGTGCTTTTACATGGTGGTGAAGCTTGGACGATAGCAGCAGAAGAACAAGGGTGAGTTAAAGCAGAGAAAATTTGAGGTTAAAGAAGAATGATGAAGATTAAATTGGCGTAGTGTACGGATGGCGAGAATCACCAATAAATAAGTTCAACGATGAGATAAAACCCGGCGAAGTAGTGTACACGAATTTAATGCACAGTTTCAAAGACACTATGCCCAACTGAAAACTATATTAGAAGAAGAAATGGATGAGAAGAACGACCGAGGAATATCAACAATGGAATTCACGATGAAAACTATGAAGTTCTTCAAATTACGTAATTTTGAAGGAATAATCCGGTAAGCTGAAAACTGAGTACAGGGCTGCAGTAAACCAATCTTGGTGTTGAATACTGCCGCTGCTGATGGTTTAATTAAAAAAGTACTCAATAATGAAAGTAATCGATGTCGTACTGTCCACTTTTATTTTAAATTTACAAAAGCCGAAACACGTGTTTGTACATTTAAATAAAAGTGGAGAGTACGACATCGATTACTTTCATTATTGATAGTGAAGTTCCACCACATCTCGCCTGGCACTGTTGATTTCATTAAACAAACTGTTGTAATTTCATTCATTCTCAATTTGAAATTTATTCGATGGAACGGTTCTTACATATCGTCGCTCAGAATCTCAAATCAGCGTCCCTCAACTTTATGACTGACGATTTTCATCTTCCACTCGAGAGATCGCTTAATCAAGCACAGTGAAAGTAACAGGAACCTTGACCAAATTTCCAAGAAATCCGAAACGTGTTACATTTTTTGAGAATTTTTTAATAGCAGGTCTTTATCATTTTTTTGAACTGTCAACTCATCCCCATCAGAACTGACTTCTGTAGGAACAATGGAACTTGCGCAAAGGTGTTTGAATTCAGAATCTTAATCGACCAGAAAGCTATCTGTACGTTTGTAAAATCAAATATGGAAGGAAGCTGAAACCTGAAAATATCTTTAAAAACAGAAAAACACAATGAAAATGCAAAAGAGATAATTTTGGTAGCTGATGAGTATTATTTTCGACACTTGTCAGGTACATGCCCAGTAGACATAAATGAGGCTCTACTACGGTGTCAATTTTTACCTCCTACATCTCTGAATTCGTCTTCTCCAAATTCTCCTCATATTGAGATATGTGAAAGTTTTTTCTTCCAACTTTATTGCGATAGACCCCTTCCAGTTGACAAATACTCGAGTTGATGAAAACGATTAAAGTTACATTCGTTTATAGGTTTCAGACTGAATTACGAAGCTAAGGACGCTGTGGTTCTCTGACCTAATTTTGGCCACATTAGTTTGCCTCTGGACATTAACACGTATTTAATTCTCAAAATTATTATCTGATAAATGTATTAGCATCTGATTGATAGGAAATATCTGTGTGTTATTTTACTGCGCAACTTGTTACGTGAAGGACATCGCAAACCGGAACCCGCTGAATGACTTTAGAACAGGAGAAATTCAAGCCTAAGAAACTAAAATTAATCTGCCATTGTGAAATAAGCGAAAATTTCATGGCCTCCAGGATCTCAATATTTATCCAATGGCAAAACAGGATTCGGAAATCTTTCTCTGCCATACACTTGGACCGAAAAAATACCAGTTATTTTCATCGTTAGAAGAAGGAGCGAATGGAATTTGATGAGGTTGCAGGATGGGCAGTGGGCCCAAGAAGTTATTTGGCTCAGGATGAAAATATTCATAAATTCAGTGGCATTAAGAAACGATCCAAGTTTACTTTGATGGAATATGTCACTTGACACTCGGAATGAGTGGAATCTTTGATGTCCTAATTTTGTACTGTTTTCTTGCACAACACCCTGAAGAGATCTGACCTGATTCTCGTTTTTGCGCTTGTTCGCAAACGCAACCTTGAGAATTGCTTCCTCATCTAGCGAAACAAAAAAAACACTGTGATTCGCCGTTTCAGTTTTCCAGCATTGTGCTGGAGAAAATAATGCCTTGACTATTTAATCTTTCGGGAAGCCTACGAGCTAAAATAATGCCTTGATCATTTACTGTTTTGACCGTGTGCTTTAAGAAATGTAAGTTTGGCCAATAATATTTATTTTCGTACATTTTTCTCCATCACTAAAAGTTGCCCCAAATTTCAATTTTCCCTGCATTTATTGATATAATGAAGCTTGTGCACCATAAATTTCGATTATGAATGGAAAGAATTTTTTATCTTCTGATTCAGGAAGATTATGACAGAGCACACTTCTAAATACCAGGAGATACGTTTAACGTACACAGAAATTACCGTAGCTTTGAATAAATTGTCCACATGAAGACAATCGTTTTGATATTGTTGCTTTGCTACAAAACTGTTCCCATGAAAGTGTAAACATAGTGTGTGCAGTGTTTCTCTTTAATTACTCATTGCAAAGAATTACACCAACCAAAGAATTGATGAATCTTATTACTTTGCTATTTAGTGTGATTTATTATGCATAGCTATCTGTCAACATATCTAGTCAATTTTCAATCAAGTCCTTCCCAGATAGGAAGTATCTGCAGATGAACTCAATTATTTATTCCTATACATTGCAAACCTTAATTTCATTGTTTTAATTGTACCTTAAATTCAGACTTTCTGTGTCAGATGCTTTTTGAAAGTCAAGATAGATGGCATCTACTTGAGAGCCACTATCCATGACATTGATGATATAATCTGTGAAATTAGTTAGATTTGTTGCTGCAGATTTATTCGCTAAGAATCCAAATTCCATCCAGAAAGGTATGCCATCTAGTCCAACTTACCTTTTGGTTATAATAATATTTTGCCCCTCATACTGCTTCCGTATCAATATGTCATATGAAAATAATATTAGTACTATCAAATACATCATTTGTTGATCATACAGACTCATTGGTAATAGTTTCATTTAAATATATGTACTGACATAAAATATTCTCTGAATGCTCCGGCTATTTCTTCCGGAGAATCCATTTCACGTCCATTCAAGTTACATGATCTCAGGAGTGTGTTTAACTGAATTATTATCTTTAGAAATTTTCCAAAAACTGTCGTAGTCTCCATGACTCATATCCTGTTTTTTTTCTAAATACAAATGAAAATCATCCGCTACACTTTTTTTAACTTCCAATCCTAATGTGTTGTATGTACATTGTCTGATGATATTTTGAGCCATTCTTCCTAAAATATTTTCTATTCCTTGCATTTTTTATCTTCTTAATTAGGTCATAAGTAAACCAAGATGGATACTTGTATTTTGCTGTCCAACATTTAGGAATAGTCCATCACCTCCATCGCGTTCATCGCCTCATAAAAATAAGTATAGAATAATACTAAACCTTCATTAACATTCTTAATAGACTTAATAGCATTCCAATTCTTACCAATCAACTCGTTGTATAAAATCCATTGTGAAATTTACAAAGTTTGCGTTTATTCTGTCAATATGAAATTTAAAAAAGTAACGCCTGAGAATATCGAGTTCACCAGCTCGTTGTATAGTTTTAACTAATCTCCTCTTTATAAATTATAGGAGTTACTTGAGATGAAAGGAGATGTAACACGCTACTTGATCCAGCACAAGTTCGAGAATGCTCCCCAGTATGATAGTTTATAGTATCGTGTATGAAGTAATGAAGAAGTATGCCGGCCATAAAGCAGGACCGCTATCACACTCTCTGAGCTACCTGATTTCATAACTAATCCGGTACTTGTTTGCTACTTGCTCCCAGTAAGATCGTCTGTCGACCAATTACGTTAGCTTTGAGTGTCACCGTGGAATCTTCTTTTTTTTAATCAGCACCGACTGTACTTCCTTGAGGCTATTAGTAATTTTCTGGACTTGAGATCACCGATAAATGAACGATAGAGACGACCCGACAGTAATTTTTGCCTCCTATAGATTGGTTTACTTAAATCTATGGCTGACGTGCCCTACGATATGAATGAAACTGCGCTTTCTCACCAGTAAGCTTAATAAATAATACGCTTTCTCGCCAGTATAAGTTCAATGACTGTGTGAAACCTTATGGAACGGGACAAATTTTACTGGAACCTGTACTCAATATCAAGTACCGGGCAGCGTACTTGGTCTTGTACTGAATCAAGTATCCTGTGATACGAGCTTAGGAAGTTAGGCACTTCCATTGAAACAGTATTTATGTCGTCGTTTATCCACGCATGACGTTACTTACGGCTAGGTTATTTCGGAGAAGGTGAAAGCTATTTCAAGCTGCGATTTCGTTGACAGTTAAGAGTTATTGAGAAGCTTTTCGCAACTTCTACCCCCAACTGAAATCCTTACTCAGACCAGGACTAATTGCGATCTCCTAGATCCAACAATAATGTTAAATCTATGACTGCGGTCGCGAGGAACTAAGGTAATATTTGTGCGCTCAGAACAGCGGGTCAAGCGATGGCGCTGTGAGCGGGCAGGTGAAAGCGGTTTCACTGGTATCACCCGCCTCAGGGAACAATTATGAAACCGAGGAGCCGTCAAAAGCTTTGACCTTGAGAGTCCTTTCGAGGCACTGTGATGAGCTTCCCCACAATGGAAACGAGTCAAGCATGACACACAGCTGAGCAGAGGTCAAGGAACTCTTGGTGTGCTTCTCAGTTACCTCCGTGAGTGATATTAACGATCTCATTCAGAGCGTAAGCTCAAAACATGCATTCGGAGCTCGAGGATATGAAAAAAAGATGATAAATGTGTCGGTACCCGCCGTGGCCTTGTCCCAACATAAAATTTGTTAAGAATTTCTTACACCTGAGCATAAAAATTTAGACGGCTGTTATTAAAAATAAGTGGCCCATTGCCTCTATTTTAAGATCTCCCGTATAAATATTGGGAAACCTAGCGCTAAAACTTTTATGACGATTTTTAATTCTAAATTTCCAGCAGATAATGTGCTTTATATTACCTTAAAACGTACTGTTGCACAAACGTAAGTTTAGCGAATGATGCATCGTCTCTTTTTAAGCTCGAAGGGTAACATTTAGTAAAATATTTCAATCCATTCACTGTAGCTACACAACTAATCATATACATTTAAGTGCTAATTACTATTGATACTCTTCACTTAATTTTGACACCGAATGGATGTGTAAACGCAAACTTGCGGCTTAGGCGATGCATCAGCTAAGATAAGTCCTCTCCGGCCAACTGAAGACAAATACCACATACCAGCTCTGTGGGAAATCCGAACCTAGGGCTTTGAATGGTCAGGCCGGAGAGAAGCTAACCTGGCTACTGCGGTCAACCCGAAGCACTTAGTCTCACGCATAGGTACTAACTAGTATATTACAACCAATACGTAAAAATAAATAAGCCTTACATCATGCTTAATAGCCTTGAAAATAATTCCCTTCAGTTCCAAGGCTCTTATTGGTCCTCTTTATGTAAGAACTTATACTTCTACACTGATTTGTTCGGAATACCTGCAAAGGACAAGAAAATTAAATATAAAAATCAATAATTAGTGGTCATATAATCAAATGTGGCTGTTTGGTCAGTGATTACGTAAACCTTGAGATAGATTGAAGCAGGAAAAGCAAAATTAACAAAAAAAGATAACGATTTTTTAAGAACAAGGAATTTTAAAATAAAAATATTTTGTATTCCCTTACGCAGTGTGATATGTAGATAAGAATTTACACTGGTGTTATTTTAAAGTGATATCTCTGTTACTAATATAGTATGCACTGCATACATCGGGAATAAAGTACAGGAAGGCCCACGGTCCTAAAATTCGGACTAGGGAACATAGCATCTCGAACATAGCAACGTGGCATATTGAACCTCCTTTACATTGTGTAACTTTCATTAACATTGACATTACATACATTAACGTTAATCACACAAGGTCCAAACACATATCCCAGATTTCGAAGAAGACCCCTCGGAGTCTTTCGTGGAAATATCAACGCAACAAACGAGTGAACCTCAAGACAAAATGTGATATCCTACGGAAAAGTGAAAACTGTTGGGACCCAAAATCATTTCTATTATTGTGTCAGGAAAATGGCTGCAAGAAAGCTTTCTCTCCCCTCTTATTAATAGCACTCGAAAGTTTTCCTCAGCAAAGATTACCAATGCCATTTTCACAATTTTTTCATGAATGATGCCAGCACAATCAAAAAAGCACTAGGTATTTCGCAGAAAAATAACATATTTTTGGGAAGTCCCTTCTTTCCTTCATAAAAATTAATCTCACTTGATATCATCAAAACTTTAACAGAAAAATATCCGAAGAATTTCTAGTTCTTTATCTCATATCCAAAAAGCATCGGACTTATTCAGATAGAAATACCTAAGAAAACACATGGAAAAGGTACCGCTTTAAATTTAAGAAAACCTAAGAAAACATATAATGAAGGTATCACTTCACCCAGCTAATTCACACCATTGGTGTCTAAATAAAATTAAAACAGAAGCCATGAAAATTGTAATTCTCCATTAAAACTCTAGTTTTTAATTTTTTAAAGGTAAATCTGCTTTCGAAATTATGTAGGCCTAAATGTATTTTTGGCTGTGTTGCAAATGTTATCATCGTGGCTATGTCACAAAATCCCGATCGGGAATAATAGATTGCTAATTTTCTACAGAATATCGCGAACAAAATTTTTCCTAAATTTGGAATCTACTATCTTTCACCGAGGTTAGCATCTTAGCTGCTTGACATATAGATAAGTGTTTCAATTTATATCCATCAGTAAATGTATCATCACTCCTATTAATGCTCACATTGCTCACTCCCAAACCACAAGCCGCAATTTAAAAAGCCACTTGATCACTCTTGGAAGACTTCTGGCTATCCGTTATCATCGGATAAGATTTTGGCCAATAAACTGCATCCATATCTCCAAGCACGTCGGCCTATTACTTTCTGTGAACAGAACTATGCCTATTAGTGATCAGTCACTCAAGACATATCAAGGTCCAAATGAACTTACGTTTTTCATTGAGGAATAGCATGCGGTGGTAATTTATCTCGGCCTCGAATATTGATGGAACGCATAACTGTAAGACGTTGCTTCCTGCCACAAGTACCATGCAATAAACGTTTTGCCGTGCACCTTGTCACGTTTGTGCAACGAAGCTCTAACATAATTCATTTTCATTATATCAGTTGAAGTATCAATTGCTTTGCCTCGCAAAAAACTTTCTTGGAAACTTGCCTTGAGCTAAGGAGCCTCCGAGGTGTAACTGGACATCTACACACTGGACTGGACACAGCGGACCGGCAAATAATAACTTCTTATATATAACTTCTTGGAGAATCACTCGGGTGATAAATATATAATATGCCAAGAGGGTGGCCGATAAAAATATAGAAACACAAAAAAGGACACTCACAAATTTAAACTTCCGATATTTCGATGGGATCGTGACCATCTTTCTCAGGGTAGAGAGTAGGAATGAGAAAGATTCCTACTCTTCCTAATTCCTACTCTCTACCCTGAGAAAGATGGTCACGATCCCATCGAAATATCGGAAGTTTAAATTTGTGAGTGTCGTTTTTTGTGTTTCTATATTTTTATCGGCCACCCTCTTGGCATATTATATATATTGGAAGAAATCAGAAGAAGTGACTGGTGGAGGAATTGAGAAGCTTTGCTTTTTGTAGACTGCGAAGAATGAAATAATTCAAGATTTGAATGCTAGGAAAAGAATAGGAGCTCATACGCAATGAGGGAAATTTGATGGAGGTGTAACATACGTGATGTTATTATCAAACTATTGTTACTCTTATGCATGGAGTCTATATAAGAAGATTTATAGACTCCATGCTCTAATGTAGAATCTTTATTATTGGTAGATAGAGGGTTTAAAGAAAGTAGTCTTAAATATTGAATTGAGTGTTACATGGATACTCACTGATGGCCTCGCTCGGAACGATTAAATGTCTAAGAAACTACGTCAATTACCATTTTTAGAAGCCGATATATGATGCCGATCTACATTTAAATCCTGATTTCACTAAAACTTTGAAGCATGTTGAATAATTTACTCGAGTAAATTTAATTGAGTAAATGGTTCTTAAAATGGCAAAAAGGATGCTGGAATATTAAAAAGGCGTGAAATGTCCATGAAGTAGTCAATGAGATGCATACTTGCTGAAATAATAAATCAGACTTTGGTTTAGTTTTTTGCTCCAAGCTATCTATCATTTAGTTCACATAAAGACCGCTGAAATTTTCCCTGAGTTAAGATGGCTTGGTGGTAAAACTGGCTAACAGCTATGACCAGCAATTGTGAGATCCGGGTTTGAATCCCGAGAAATAGTTTGAACATTTAAGTCATGCCAAAATTACCATAGCCGGTATAGTCTTAATTTTTTTATTTTGATTATCATCTTTAGCGAATAGCAGAAATGTATTATTTCCTTAAATTGCGCTGCATACGCCATGGATTTTATTTTCATACAACCTAATTAAAATAATTAGCAAAGATGCCAAATTTCTCTTTGAAACTCAACCACTGAAATTTGTTGTATGTGTCCACCATTTAAAAATTTGGGCCCGAGATATTTTTTTCAGATATCCTCCGCAGAAGTTTTTGGATAAAGCGAATTCACTTTGTAGTGTGCCATCTGGAAAAATTTCAATGCTTTGTCTCTTTGACTTAAAAATAATTATGAGTAACTTGCAATGAATACAATAACAGCCAGCAAGATGAACGTATAAGGGGATCTGGCCCTGCTCCCAAGAGAACATGGGCTCAACCCTGCTCCCAAGAGGAGTAAAAGAGTACCCTCGTTCTGTTTAAACCAACCTTGGGAAGTTGATGGCCATGTCCCGAAAGCTTCGTGAGCTTTTCGGAACAAAAGAGCGTAGAAATTTTACCTTTGCCTTGAAAAACTTGCTAATCTCATTTCCGAAACTCATTACGCCGAATTACTACTTAATACTATACATTCGCCAAGCGTTTAGATAGGATGAAAAAGATAATTTACGTCAAAACAAACGATGCGTTGAGTGCACTGGCAACATTTTTTCATAGCGGTCAATTAAGTTATTATAAATATTTCCGAGTGATAACGTGAGGGTCTACCCTCTATATCACGATGAAAATTTGTAAAATTCAAAGAATATGAACAGACCTTGAAGGGAGAGTGAGAAAATAATATTGATAAAAAACCTACGAAACAAATGTATTATAACGGCGTTGTTTCCTTTGAGGGTTGTTGAAGGAAAACGAATAGAAGTTTTTAAAAAAGCCCTATATGTACTGTAATTAATAGCAAATCAGGGTGTGGTACTTTCCCGGCGTGTGATGAATGTGATTTTCTCTCAGAAACGCCACCGGGTCAGGTGTTTGGTTGATGCCGTCGTTACAATGGCTTACACTGCTATCATCCTCAACGTTCTGAGCATTAATATACATATGGATCCTAAACTTGCCCCCAGTGGGTGCTGCCAAACATTCCGCATTCACCGAAAAATCAGGACCAATCAGATAGTATAGCAAGCCACTCTAGTGAAGGTGGTTCTAATAAGGAAAGGTCGTGATTCAAATGAAGATACTGGAAATAAAGGTACCAGAATTGGCCTCCCAATTAAACCGGGCATTTTTGACACACAGAAGTGGAACCATGCCGACTGCAGCGCCGTGGAAAGCTAGGCAACACTACTACCCGTACAGTGGTGCCGATGGTTTAGAACCATATGTATATTCATGGTCCTGAGGATGATGCCAAGGTAAGCCGTTGAATCGTCGGCAGTGGCGAAACACCTGATCCGGTGGAAATTCCGAGAGAAATTCAATTTACCAACCATGGAAAAAAATCTTCATTAAAATGCTAATATATGGAGCACGTTCATGTATGGAGGCAGGGGCGGCGTGGCCAGGGTGGGTAGGCGGGGATTCCCGCCGGGGCCCTCTGCTATACGGGTTGTGGCTCAGGCTCCGGGCCCCGGCTCCCGGACAACGCACTAGATTTAGGTATATATATTACTTGCAAACCTTTTGCCCTTAAGGTAGTTTGAGTGAAAAATCACTTCACCTAGAATTTGATGAATTTGTCCTCATTTTAAAGAAACAACTGTCATCCTTCCAATGGTATCAAAATATCAACTCCTTTCCGAACTAATTTTCGACCAATTTGCCTAAAAATATAAGCTGTTTTACATGCGATAGATTATGGCTGTGCGCTGTAGAGGGATTATATTAAACAAATTAGGAATATAAAACACCTAGATTTCATCAAAAAACTAACAATGTGTAGATTGCATATTTTTTCAACTATTCATAAAAAATAATCTATTACTCACCACAGTAATTTTTATAGAATCGCAAAAAAAAACCCGGCTGTTTTGAAGGATTTTCAGCCGTACGGAGGGAAAAAATGAGTCATGCTAGAGACTTATGTAGCTTTATTTATTTAATTACTGAGAATTTTGGTAATATATAACTATATCTTTCCATCGTTCATACTACAATATTTATTTCATACTTCTTACAGACGCTAAAATAAAAAAAATTAAATTATAATATCGTTTCCATTATGACTAGGGAACTATCTCGCTCAAACCACCTTAACGACCTGAAACGCATTTTAACGCACAAATTATTTCAGAAGGGGGACGGGGGGGGGTCACAAAAACCGGTCCCCTCTGGTCGTGCAGCGGCCCGGGCCCCTGAGCACCCACGCCGCCCCTGTATGGAGGTGAAACATGGACGAGTGTTGCAGGAGACCAAAGAAGATTGAGAGCAAATGAAATATGGTGTCATCTAAGAATGATGAAGATTTAAATGGCAGAGTGAAATGCGAATGAAAGAGCCATGCGAAGAGAAAATATGTTTAGTAAAAACTTAGAAAAAGTGGCTGAAAATTTATTGCACACGTTTTGAGGCAATACAGCCTTGTGAAAGTAATGATAGAAGGAGAATTACGTTGAAAGAATAAAGATGGAATGTATCTGAAAAATATGAGGGCGTTAAAATGAAGGCTTACGAAGGAATACCAAGGTGTAATGGAGAGGAGAGCTGCAGAAAACCAATCTACGAACTGAGAGCTACTGATATCGTTAATAAATGGTCGCTTTATCCGAAACAATGGAATGTTAAAAGAGCTTATTGTGCTTCATTACAATCATTACACATAGAATAACTTTCGGGGAAATACCCTTTCTTTGAAGCTACATATACATTAATTCGTCTCATTTTTTAAATCGATAATTCCACCAAAATGCTTTTTTATCTATTTCTGTGAGTTGTTCATTTTTGCGAATAATAAAGAAGACATCATTAAACTACATTAAAGGTATGATCTCATACAAGCTCATAATTAATGGCATGGGGCATTAGTTTACGATTGTTATCAAATTCATTGGTTTGTCGATTAGAGGATAACTATGGAATTCTTTTGGCTTGTAATTACTGTGGAAAGAAGGGTGATGATTTGATAAATTGCCGCTAACCGACATGGTTGCATATTCTTGAATTAATGACCGGGTGAAAACGCATTTTTCTCCGACTTTTGTATGAATGAGAGCTGTTTGAGTGGCATTTCACTCAAGGATAACAAACAGCAACAGTTCCACAAATCGAGTAGTCGTCGTTCCACAAATCGGGGTGTCACTAAAAAACTTAATTTTATTCGCAAATATTTATCACAAAAACTATCAAAAATGTGAAAATACTTCCTCTTGTCAGCTCTATTGCACTAAATGTCAATTAAATTTGGAATATTTTCTTTTAGCCCTTGTTATTCATATCTGTGTATAGTAAACGAATATTTAAGAATGCAACCATTGTTGTATCTGACTAATCACCAATTATTAGATAGTTACAAGTTGAACTGGTTGGTGTTGATTTTTTATTCATAATGTTAAGACCTCTGGTTCTTATTTACCTAATCTATCAAAGTTATCAGTAGTTCAAGAGTAATAGCTAGTATCCATCCCCAGAATATTCAATTAACTGTTCAAGTCAGGATATAAAAAAATCTGAAGAAAGGTAGAAGAAACACATACTAGTCATTGTTTGATGGTTGACGAGGAAATATTCCGCTAATTTTTCTACCATGGCTCCTTACACTGAGAAACATGAATATGATACATGAATTAATTGCAGAATCACTAATAACAGAAGCGTCGGAAGATTCTGCTGATTATATATAAATTCACGCTTAAGGAATTTATGAGAATAAGCATAAGTATTACATTTTTTGTACAAATATTTCTCTTATATTTTAAAACTAACGTTAGAAAGAGTATACGAGTTTCAACGAAGACACCTGGTATGTTGCTTAGACGAAACAAATTTTGCAACACATTTTTCACATGAATGCTTTTATATTGCTCTCATGAATTTTGTTATAAAAAGTAATTGCTCTAATTTCAAACGAGACTCGACTTTTGCCTTCAAACTTGTAACTTTCCGGATGATCACTTCTATTTAGTTTGCTACAGGAGTTTGAGCAAAACTGTAACGAACGTGGACAAGTGCAGAGATTCACATCTGTCTTCATTACATCTCAACCCCCTGTATGGTGATGACAAAAGCATCCAAGGTCATCCAACCACATTTCCTTGTCGGACAAGGAAAGAAGTTTTTAAGAAACTCCGGTGTAAAAATTCTCATGGGGAGGAATAAAAAAAAGAAGAGGAAACAAAGGAATAGGGCTGTGCGTGAGGTAGGGAAAGGAGGAGGAGGCTTTCATTCCTCCTCGGATGATTCTCTCCTCATTCCTTTCAATCCGTCACGAAACGCGTCTTCCACGGAAGCCGGGGAGTTCCACCGTGGGAAGGGCAGACGAAGTCGTCTGGAATGAGTGATTTGAGAACATAGGTGGGTGCTTGTTGGAGATTGGGAGGGGGGATATGGATGGGGAGGGAAGGGGTGGAGTGCGTTGGAATGGGCCGGCGGTGGTGGGGGATATTGAAACGGGATACAAAGGCAGGAAAGGGTGGAGGAAGTAGGGGAGGCTTAGGAGTGAGGGAGGGGGAGGGAACTACGGAGGTATGTCCAGAGCCTGCACCAGCTTCGGCTCGACTTGAAGACGGATCGCTAACGGAGGAAGACGTACGCGGAGCAAGAAGAAAGGGAGGAAGAAGACAGCCAACCCAGAGTTAACCCGAAGCTCCAAACAAGTCCGTCCCGGTCGAAGAGCGTGCAGAAGCCGGGATATGATGTGCGAGTGCAGCCGAATGACCGTCTTAGCCCTCCTGGTCACAGCCTTCGCGGCGTGTCTGGTGCGGAGCGAGGAGCCACGTAAGTTGGCCTGTTACCAAATGACCGTGCTCTTACATATCTCCTCTATACCGGCAAAGTGATTTTCGATGCATGAGAATCATCTTCAGACCTACTTCTTGTTTTCTCATAATGGTATCTGTAAGACTTGAAATGTGTGCGACAGATAATGCCAGATATATTTGGGAAACTAAAAAGGGTGGAGGGAGAATGGAGAATGATCATTCCCAATGATCATTCTCCAAATATTTTAGTTAAATTTGGCTCGGATCTCAAATTTTCGATCTTTGAAATTAAGGTTTCAATGGCCTTATTAGCATCATCATCAGGCCTGATCGCTAGAATTCTCAACATGGTTGCTATAAAATCTGAATATGTGAAACAAAATGTCAGACTGATGAAAAATCTATGGTAACCCAGAGTGATGAACCAGTTCTCCGAATCTATTTACCAATTTATTTGTCTGTATCTGCGTTAAACACGTGAAAATCATTCACAATATGTAGGACCAACCCCTTGATTTATTACAGGGTAAACTATCAAGGAGATTGGGTCGGTGAGGTGGCTAGGATACGGGATTCTCATACTGAGGGCCTGAATTCGGATTTCCGTATGATGGCGGAAATAGTAGCTATAGTAAATAATTGGAGACCAGTATCACTAGAATCAGGATTGTAGGGTGCCGTAGCTGCCTAGCACACGAGAATGGAAATTGGGAAATCAGGGTTTTTATTTCAGCCAAACCAGATGAAATATTTTACGATAAATTTCCTCTCATACTTAGAAAATTTGCGCTTAACTGCATATCATATACGTTTTTCCCATTTATACATTGAATAAAGTTTCTCCTTTAGTTCTATTGATTTAAATAGGCAGAGGAAAGTTTCTGTGTACCGAAAATTAAAAAAAGTGCCTTGACTTTCATATAGCCACCTAAAGCCTACCAACACGTGGTGATACTCATCTATTTGATCGCTCAGTTTTATTCATTAAGGAGTCGCCCGACAACTGCTGCAAGGGTGGAAATGAATCGAGGAATTTCGAAGAATTCGCAGGCTAAATAGGACTACGATTTCTTAACCTTGCTCAATTATTTATGGATTTTAGGCATACGATTCACCCCTTATAAGAACTAGGTTCGAACCGCTTTCCATTTAATTGTAATCTTTGAAAATCGATCAAGTCAAAAGTACTTGTATAATTTATAATTGGATATTACCAGCAGCTGAGAACGTTTGCGCCTTGTAAGTTTAGTGGGTAAGTCCATTTAAACCTGGGATTTTAGTCAAGGCGGAGAAAAACCTGGTGACGGAATTTCGCTACTATTAACAAAAAGCTCCTAGATGTCCACGATTTTTAATCTCATCTTGAAGAGCAGTCTACTAATGCGCATGGCACCCGGGTTCTACTGAAAAGTAACCGTGTCTTCCGGGGTTATAACGTGGAACTTGGGGTAGAAAGTTAGCACTCTCTATATACCAGCACTGAGGACGATGGGAAAGTATTCCGTCGAAACGTCGGCTGAAATGGAGAGCCTGACCCGGCCGCAAGCCCGAGAGCAATTCACCGCCATTATTCGCCAGGAAAACATAAAATCTTTCAACATAAAACTCTCTATATTAGTTTTCATCCAGAGAGTTTGTTTCAATTCAATAAGGGCAGAGTTCACGTCGTATTTATCCCCAAATATAGAAAATTTGGGGATGTAGACATTCAGGGCAGAGAGCCATTTCCTTCTTCTGAGCCACTTTCGGTTTCTAAAATCTTTTATTATCCAAAACATTTTACCGCTTGCTTTTAAGATAGAAGTGTACGGAGAAACTCGTTTGTGTTTAAGACTGGAGCTCTAGCATGGCCCTACAGCCACAAATTACCGTGTTACCTTATGATGTTTAAAATATTACATTTTGATAATCGCTTCCAAATTCATGTTCATTATTAATAGTGATTAATAGTTTTTGATTATTACATCAAATACGTTCAATCTGGCGCACAGAACTGTGAATATAAGAAAAAAATATAGATGGTATAAAAGTAAAATATTTTTATCTGGAGAGGAAACTCGGTTACTGAACTTTGGATCTCACCATTTTCATTGCACAAGAAATTTTTAATATTACTCAAAAATGTTTTCAGTCTCCTGTAAGAAATAGCTTGTACGCTGCGGAAAAACTTAGTGAGAAATATTAAAGTAATTATCTCAGGTATATGTCATCTTTTGACACCAAGAAGCAGTAATACACATGATATATATTATTATTTACTTAAATAATCATTATTTCTTGGAAGAATTCAAATAAGACCATGGGGGACAACTGGAAATCGCTTTTCTTCCTCGTAAGAGTTCCCCGAACCCGATCAGAGATTAAATTTAGGTTTCTCGAACCATCAGCGAATTGAAGCTATTATCCGGGTCGGCTGCTGTTAATTGCATCTGCAGGATGGAACATCCTCCATTAGTGGAATGTTTAATGACGAATGTAACAAGTTAGCTCTTTCAGGTGATATGAAAAAAAGGTTTATTACAAAAATGCAGGCATGTAAAATATAAATGGCTTAGTTATTCGCATTGATCAGATTTATATGCCATGAGACACAACCGCCTGTATTTTAGGTAAATGAAAAATTCGATCAAAATGCCACCCTTATGAAATGGAAATTTTCTGTGCATTTTTAGACAGTATGAAGTGCTGGGTAAAATAACTGGTATTTTTTTGCGTATGAATTGCATAACTCCCAGCGGAAATAACCAACATCCTTAAAAACCAACATTTATGTGTTCAATACCTTAGATGGAGTAAGATGTTTTTCTTACCTCATCTGAGGTTTTAATTTTTAATTTAATTAACTAATTTATTAATTAAATTAAAATGTAATTTAAATATTTTTTATTATTTTTTATTAAATAACTTTAATTAATTTTAATAAGTCAATTTTTAAAATTTAATTTAATTAACAAAAACAAACGTTGATATGAAAGAGATAATGTCTTTAAAGAATATGGAAATAAGGGATGATACACCGCCTTGGAACACAAAGCCATAAGCTCAATCTTCCAAAATAATAGCGCTTATGTGTGAACTTCACGAAATCCTAAGACATTAATCAATGAAAATTCTTGAATTCTGCATTTCCCCATCGTTCTATCCATCCAAATAACACAATATGTTGGCCTCTTACAGCTTATCATTTCTCTCTTTTCCATAACGACTTATTGAGTGTCTACAATGAAAACACTTAACAAAACAAAATTGTGTTTTGATTCTCAAGCAAAAAAAAGCAATGAGATATTAGTCAGGAAAAATTCACAATAGAGTTTTTTTCTTTAAAAACATTAGTTAGAAAACAACACGATTCGGATGAGTCGAGGTTTCCATGCATCGTCCTAGTCCCTCACATTCATATATTGATTGCCGAAAAATAGTTTCTCTGATGAAATACCTTTAAACAAAATAAGGAGACTCAATAACAAATGTAAGGAACACTGGCGAGGTTAAAATTTTATTTCCTGATCAGAAAAAAGAGTGAAAATTAGTTTTGTTGTATTTTATCGAGAGAAAACTGAACTTTTTGTTGTATTCTTTTCATGTAGCAAACCATGTAGTTATTCAAGCTCTAATTAGTATTTCTGAGAAGCTTTCGTTTCTCCCTTATCATGCCAGCCACTTTTTCTTTTGTTTCCTTTCATGAACACCGGAAAGAATTTCTCCATTCTGCTCTAGAATCAGATTTTAAACTCCGTTCCGATTCCATAACCTTAAACGCTAGTCTAAACATCAGACTCTTCCTCAGACATCTCACCGCTATCCAACGCGATTGATCCAAAAAGTTCTTAAGCACAGCCCTCTTTGCGTCTTAAGTGATGCCCAGGCAAATAAATTGCCCTGAAAGATCTAGTTTCTGGACTTTCGCGTTGATGATTGTGGCATGATATTTACTCTAAAATGCCATCATTTTGATCTCCTCGCAATTAATTATCGTGGCACAGACAAATAGTGGTGCTGACAAGCTAAGTTATATAAATACGAAAAATTGCTATCTTTAATGCACATGGGCAGTTTGTGTTTTTCAATAATTCACATAGCTTTCTCTCATCACTACACTGAAATACAGAAAGTATTTCTAAATAATATTAATATGAATTGTTATTTATCTCCTTGTAGCACGGAATATATAATTAAAAACGATGAGAGTGGACGGATTTCCAATTTTCAACATGTTATTTGCATTTTCCTTTTACCTACATCGTAAAGTGTTTGCATACATATAGATGAGGTAAAGTTACCTTTTTTTAGTACGACTATGCAAATTAGTTAACGTAAGGGGGAAACGAAGACATTTTTCGCAACACCAGCATGTGTAAAATAGTGAAAGAGGTAAAATGCCAGAAAGCTGTTTTAGTTATTGAAGTGGTGAGCCCTGTGTTAACATTTATGAAGTAATGCATAAAAATTATAAATTCTCTTAAGTAAAGCATTATGCTCGACTTTATCGCTAAGGCTGTATATCCAAGGTAGAATAATACCCATCCTAATGATCTCAGGTAAAGTGCAAATATAAATCTAATGAGTGTATGTTTTCAAAAAGCAGCATAAAAAATTAATTTAATACGAAATACATGATTCCATTCAAGTTCTCCGCTCAAAATTGACCTCAAAATCCACTTTCACTTGAATGCATAAGGTCAACCTCGCCCAGTGCGGGTAGTGGATGTCGTGGCGGTAGAGAGTTCTTGACCTTGAACGAAGGGCAGAGATGCTGCGACGCTAGCACGCATGGATATGCGAAATTGTGATGTACAATAAACGCGTAAAGCAAGAAAACTCTGGGAAATTACATCAGCGAACGTTCCAGCTATACTTATTAAAATGTATTGGGCACAGAATTGCCGAGGTTACGAATCATTCGTATATAGAGAGGTATCGCATATTCAGTTCTACTCCAGAAATGCATTGAAAAGCCAATGATTCTCCTAAAGTTTAGGAAAACTAAAACAAGGATACATTACAATAATAAAATATAAATTGAACGACTAAGTTTATGACCCGTATGTATATAGCTTCAAAGAATTAAATAATTTATGAAACATAAACGAGGATTTTCGATTAGTAATGTGAAAAGCACTGAGTAGCAATATTGCTAGTTTCCGCCGTGTACAGAATACAAAATGAAGATCATTCATTATAAAATTTTAATATTTCAATATTTTGAGAACTTTTCTTTGAAATAATATCAGGCAGGATTGGGCAATATGTATTTCTCATATAACTGAGCAGCACTAAGTAAGACTGTATCAAAGCGTGTACCAAGAGCACGTTATTCCCCAAAAATAAGCATAAAAATGAGGTATGCGTTAAACAAGAGATGAGAAAGACTGCAACTAATCAGCCGGACGCCCGCCGCGATGCAATATTCTGTGTCATGTAGAGAAAGAAACAGGCACGATTTTCTTTAAAGCTATTTACGTAAATGTGTTATTGCGGCATATAAATGGTACAACAAAAATTACCCTAACCAGTAGAACACTAGTAACTCAGTTAAACTTATTTTAAATTAAATTTAAAATCATCAAAAGTGTTATACTGCTATATGAACTGAACTTTCAAGGGTAGTACCTTTCTACTTCCCCAACTCCTAAAGACATCAGTTCATTATTACCCAGCTCTATCGCGAATCACAAAATTTCATTATCCACATCTAAAAACTTTTCACATCTTCTGCACTCCTTTACGGTGTCCAACATTTTCAATCCTCTCCTGCCAATTTCTTTCTTACTCAAAAACAATTTAACTGGCTATGGAAATAAACCAATGCTAAAATATGCACACTTAACTATTTATATACCATAAGCCTGATTAAAGAAATATTTTCACATCCATCCACTTTATTTTATCTTCAATGCTTTTTTTATGTGTCGTATCTATAAAAACAAGTTAGTTTCATTAGCCATTATTAAAATTAGTTACATTAAACTAAAATGATCAGCTGATTCTTAGTCTCTCATTCTCAACCATTTGCACCTTACCCACGGTATTTACAGTAAGATTTAATAAGGTAGGTAACTAAAGAATTATTATAGCATATTGATTTTTAGTGTTGGTTAAATAGAGTTCAAAATTTCATCACCAACGTTTCAGACAACGTTTCATCGCCAAATTTACTGGAATCATCAAGGCTTTGAAATTAACCGTACACACAACGTATATTCGGTTAATTACAAAGCCCTGACGATGCCAATAAATTTCGCTAAGTATTAGCGATGAAAAATTGAATTTCATTTCACCAACACTCAAAAATCCTACGCAATTATAAAAAAGTGGTAAATAGAATGCAATTTTGATTGCTTTTAATTGCTTTGATAGATTTTAAGAATTATATTTTTAATTGTGTACCCGACAATAGCAGCACATAAATTCTTCAGTTATAGAATGGTTGATGGCCTACGTTCACTATAATGTCTTTGAATATCACGTGAAAACATGAAAAACATTCCCTCCTCAAGCAAACTTTTTGCCGGTAAAACATCGGGTAACTAGGTTGACTTTCCTTCGAGTTCTAGGAAGAGTATTTGGAGCGACAGTTTCATGTCTGGACAACGGGGCATCGGGAGCTTCCTCTTCGGCCCCGGCGATCCAGCGAGCTTACGGCTAACTTAACTGTTCTTCCACACAATGGACTCGCTACATCGGGCGCTTCTTGAGTTTTTCGACCCCAAACTACCATCAGCTGACAGAAGGATACCCCAAACGCACGACGGATGACATCATGAGGACGCACAGGAATTTGTGGCAGCCTCACAGCCTCAGAAAAATACCTTGAGAACATTATATCATCACTCGGCCGTTAAAGTCTCTCAACGTTAAATGAGCCCATTAAATGGCCCATAAATATAATGAAACCGTAAAACGTATAAAAGGGGATCGTAAAATTACAAATATCAGTTGAAAAGAGCAAAAAATATGCTGAAACATACCTAAAAAAACAGCAATTCATGAATACGCACTAAACAAAGCGCCAGGGAGTGAGATAGATGTCTGAAGTACAAGGCTAGAACGCAGGTCATTGCAAAATTTTACGAAATCTGTTGGACCTGGGGTCTTATTCAGTAAGGACTCAACCATGTCATACCTCGGAAAATCCGTGAATGTGATGTCACTTTCCCCGACAAATCTCAACTTTTGAATGACCCTATTGGAAATTTTAGTAGCTGTGACGTCAAAATTTCGTCAATTTCGAGGCTCGGAAATGCCGAGAACATACAGAAACCAATGGAGTGGGTAAATTAATACGATAATATTCTTGGGCAATCTCTATCATCGCACGTAAATATACGGGAGTTCTTACTCTCCATGAAAACGGGACAATATCCATTCATTTTTTAATAATTTTAGGTCATTTAATACACACACTGCTAATGTGAAAGAACAATGTTTAACTCAAACCTAATTTACTAACTTTAATTAATGCCAATTTTTTAAAACTCGAATTTTAGTTTTTTTTTAGTTTAGTTAACCCATTAATGCCCAGAATTATTTTTTATTCTGATTTCAATGAAACTTACCAGTTATAGTCGTAATCACTTCAAATACATACCTGCAAAAAATGATTATCATCGGAAATGTGCACCACTATTTTTTACACTGGCAGGATTTCCTGCCACTGGGATATAAAGGTATCAAAAATTTGATACATGGGATTTTCATATTATTTTATTGAACACTATGGCTTTCACACAATGATGTTTATTATCAAGTAATATCACTCTAACTAGGAATATGGTACAGTTTGTGGCATGGATGTAAAGCAACATTACATTTTTCACATATAAATGTTGTTCGACGACCACAATATTTACATCGTGCATTTGGCTGATTACCTTTTACAATCCAATGATCTAGTTTATCATAGCGTATGCCATCGTAGGCAGCTCCTCTTATTTGAAGCTTAGGTCCTGACACTTTCCTTCCTTCTCCATACTGCCCTAGCAGCAGCAAACAACACTGCTGTTGAAAGTTGATTAGAGGAATATCATGTCCCAAGTTTTGGTATAGGCTCCAGGCATTTACAATTGAAGCGTTCAAACCACAGGCGAATAATGACCACCACAATTTTTTGGAGTGAACCCTAACTCTATAAGTTGCAACAAACTGGTAATGGGAATCTACGCCACCCATGTGTTTGTTATAAATAGTTATAAGCTGAGGCTGAGGAATTTGAATCGTCTTCTTTTCTTTTCGACTCCATCGCTTCGCTTTTGCGATAGCGTGTAATTTCACAGCATTGCTTGCGACTGAAACGACTTGGTTGTCATTCCATCGAACAACAACTATGTTGTCTGCAACTGTTTTCTCCATGGCACCTCTTTCTCTTTTCTGCATAGCTGACTTTGGTGTCAGATGAGATTTGTGCAAACGGTTGTCTTGAATTGTGCCAGTTCCTGCAATACCTCTCTTGGTTAACTCAGAGAGCAGATTAATCGACGTAAAAAAATTATCAAACACAACATGACTGCCTTTTCTGACATTGACCTTCTGAAGGAGGCCTGTAACAACATCAAAACCTTGCCCGTTTCCTGAAACGGGAAGTTTCGTACTGCTTCCACAGTATGGCTCAGCATGCAGCAAGTATCCATTTGATCGGCAAAGGGACCACAGTTTGAAGCCAAACCTTATTGGTTTCCCACCAATGAATTGCTTTGTTCCATGCCTACCATAATAGGGCACAATCGTCTCATCTTTGATTAAATACTTAGCGCTATCTACAACTTTGAATGTCTTATTGAAAATGTCAAAAAATGGTCTCACTTTATAATACCGATCGTCATTCATGCCCATGTCTGCAAAGTGAAGACGCCTCATTATCTCATCAAATGTGTTCCGCCGCATAGACTTGGACACTAGATCATTATGCACATCCGGTGATGTACTCCAATATAATCTCCGATGAGGAAGTTTATTATATCCGGAAATCATTAATATTCATAAAAAAAACTAGAATGTTTTCCTTACTTAGCATTTCAGTCGAAAGACCTTTTTGCACAGCATATAGTTCGCTTTGATGAACAATTAAATCCACCAATTCCACTGGCAACGTCACTTCCAGTGCATCTAGAGGCCTTTTAATGTTTTCCTTCATTGAGTCCATTTGATTGGGATGGTAAAGATCTTTATAGTGTGGAATACCAGTGCCAACCCTACAAAGAGTAATATTCGTAAATTTTAGCCTTATTCAACTTCTTCATCACTCCTATCAGAATCTACGTCTGTATCAGCATCCGGATTTTCAATAGGAGGCATAAGGGTTATAGTTAGAGGTGGCTCATTTCCTCCAAAATCGGACTCCAATAATAAGTCGCAAATTTCATTTACGCTCAAGCTGAAAAAAATGACCGAAATGTAAGTTTTAAAAATTTGACCCCGCTATATCCCAGTGGCAGGAAATCCTGCCACCTGAATTCATGGGGTAATATTCCTGCCAAATCAACATTAATCCTGAATATTCTTTTATAAACAATTAATATAATCATTAATATGTATAGTAAGCCAACTCAATAGTTAATATTCTCATAAACTATAGGAGAACTCACCCTTTGAACTTCGTTCGCTCAGCCATCTTGGTGAAGTGCAATGCAAGCACATGTTTTTTAGACTATATCTCAAAAAGCACCAGACACCTGGTGATAAAATCATGAATTGCGTCTACCAGAGGGTTGTAGAACTAGATAATGCTAAAATTATTACTGTATTACTCATCTACTGTCATCTAGCGCAGGTTAAAGTAAGTGGCAGGAAATCCTGCCACTGGGATATAATGGGTTAAGTTTAAATCTTTCTTTATCCTCTATTTCCATGACAGTGCGGTCTAAAGAAATCATTAGGAACCCTTTCTCGGGCATTTAAGTTAATGATGGTTGTACTTAAATGTACCGTTAGCCCATCTGTACCACTAATTAAGTGGCATCTTAAGGAACCAGTTGCAAAATAAAGGCGAGAAATTATCCTTGGGCTTCCTTCATTATAGGCACGCGTGTCTAGGAGCTGATTGTTTATAGCCCTTAAAGTGTCTTGCCCTTCCCGTCCCAGCCCAAGATGGAGTTCATCACGTACCGATACGTTCTTTTCTCGCGTTCCCAAATGTTGACCCAAATGGTTTCCAAGCCCTCAAAGTTGGCCTTCACCGAAATTTCACGTTGCTACTAATTTGACATCACATTCACCCAAGAAAGCATTGGCCTTGGTAGAAGCACCGCTCTTTGTTGCGCTATAATTAACTACGCACATAACCCCTGGTCGTTGATCTACCCTAGAAAAGGGGTGGTTTGGACAACTGATGATTTAGAATGATCTTGTGCTTCTAGTGACGCGAAAGAATTACCTTATTGGTCAGAAAATGAGAAGAATGAAGGTTCCAATTTACTATAAAACAAGGATTATTAATGATGTAATCACCATTTATTCAGGTGGTAATATCGATATTATCTCTCAGAATGAATGGTCGGTTTTATTTATATTTTTTATAGTGGAATTTTATATTTATATTTTTATATATTTGGGTTTTTAATGCCAACTTTTGTCTTAATTTATATTCATTGATATTTATTGATATAAACTAGATTGTGCGTGGTACAAAATGACCATAGCTGTCGACGCACCCTATAAAGCTAAACCTACCTATGAATGATCGGTCCTCGGACAGCCGTGCCTATAGTTTCTCCAGTCGCGGGGAGTCTTCTGTTACGTTTATTTCATAACACTACATATTTTTCAATATTGAATGACTTTTAGCCTTGATATCCTTTACCTTTTTATATTATTTTGCTCTTCCTCTCTCTCTCTCTCTCTCCCAAAGCTACGTAAAATTCTTTCCTTTGTCTCCCTCTTCACCATTTAATTCTTTATCCCTCAGAACGTATTTGATTGCCTTTTGTTGTACAGTTGTGATTCATCCTATCAGTCACCTTTCCCCTACCTGTCGTATCCCAACATCTCTCTACCCCCTCCTTGTTTTTCTATCCATCCACGCCACTCCCCCTTTTTAGTCCTAGATCTCAGAAGCTTGAAATCTAAGCTCATCCTTCTCCGGAGCACACCAAGAATCTTGAACCATACCACACTCCATATAAAAAAAAATTAAATCAATCGACCCAAACATAATGGTCGCTGAATTAGCCACTCACGGAGGTTGTCGTTAGAGCCATCGAAAGGTCTCAAACAGGCGTCATGTCGAACGGTTTGAAAATTGACCCACTTAGAGGATCGTGATGGAAGCATATGGAACAGTTACCTTACGAGTCAAGACATCCAAAGTCAATAAACCTCCCGAAGCCTACAGATGTCCGAAAGATTTTTGACGGTTGATATTCTGTTGAACTGCGACGTTTGGGGTCCGGCGTTAGATACTTTCGCCGTTGATGATTAGTCAGTCATGCTTTCATGGCTTGCGATAATCATAACATCGATGGCTTTATTCATCGGTTTCCCACGATCTCTCCACTATTAATATAAAAAAATTAGCTGGCGTGAAAGTTTCACTTTCAACAAAAATATTACAATGCTCAAGTCATAAAGCATGAGTATTGATTGACTGATTCTTGATTGATTGACCAATTGATTATTCTTTGCAAGTTGAGAGCAGACAGTTTTTCTTTCTCTGATTTTCTGTTGAAATCTGCTACACCCATGTCTTCAGAACGCTTGCATTCAGAAGCCGAATGACTGATGACTAAACAAACGCTATGCTAAACGAAAACCAGAATAAAAGCAAAAAAAAACTGTTTCATAGGATGCATGCGAACAATCACAATTCATTTTATGTCATTGTCAAAAGTATTGTAGTACCATTAGGTATTCACATTTCACAGTGGCAAACGCCCCGAAAGTCTGCTTTTTCAACTAAAGTTAAAAATGGCATGAATTGAATGCAGTTAGTGCATTTAATGTTTGTGCGCATACAACCATAATTACTTTATCAACATTTTCTGCAAGTTAAAAATTTTCATTTATGAAAAAAATACTTTCGAGATATTTTTTGCAACAAGAATTGGCATAAATCCAACGCTTCGCCCCAGGCTTCTTCAAGGGTGTGATGATAGTTTCATAGCAAGGGTTTCTTTGTTTACTTTGGGTTGCTTCGGAGGAGAGAGGGTGAGATTGTGAGAGATGGTTTGGGTACCTTTAGAAATTACGTGATTCCATGCATCACTGAACTTCTCTCCTTGATTCCGGTTGAAGTAATTCGGGTGCTTGCGTATACTCGCCAATTCTGCTTTTGACAGCCATCCCAGCTTCCTCAATGTCACGTCGGTGGAATGTAGCTGTAGAAACCTGATACACACATTCGCTTTCCAGAATAATCCATTCTTTGACATTCCTGAGTAAGTCTCTTGCTTATAACTGATTTATTTGCGAGTGGCAAATTCATGGGATAGCTGAAAATGGTATCAATAGTTTCAAATTTTGCTCGTGAGACAGAAATTTTCAAAAGAGTAAAATTCTATGAAATGAATACTACCGATATTTTTTGAACGAAAATGACCGCTATAATAGAATATTGAAGACTAAATTTTGGTGCTTAATTAAGTACCAAGAAAACAAATGTCTAATAAAGCTTACAGAATATTTATTTTCTCTACAGCATACTACGTTCTCCAATGCAGTAAAAGTGATCCGAAACTAAATGAATGCCTCACTCGATCCGGTAACCACCTGGCTGAGCACTTCAGGAACGGTAAGAAAAATCATTCTTATGTGTATCACCACAACTCTCACCATGTAAAGACTTTATTTGTTGTGAGTAATGAAAATGCAGGAATAAATGTTGTGAAACATACATGTGTTGAACCTTACTTCAAAGTCTGCTCAATGAAATTTGGTGTTTCATTCTATATTTGAATTTATATCATATGAATGAGTGGATGGAATTGAATTTAACATACAGTAATTGTCGGCCTCGGTGGCGGCGGGGTAACGTCCTCCCCTGCCAACCCAAAGGTTGCCGGTTCGAATCCCGCCTGGGGAGGATTTTTCACTTCCCAGGACATGGTTGTTTGTGCTTGTCCACTGTTGATTGTTACTACTACCCCGATGTAAAGGCCATAAGTGCTGTTTTCGGTGGTAATTAATAATTTAAAAAAAGCAATTTTCTACGTTTTCACAATTTCAAGTGTTAATCTTATGAACTCGATCTTTGGTGGTTACTTCACGGTTTTGTAGAGAAAAGCAACCAAAACCTGTTTTCTAACTCAGAAATAATCTCTCGTTATTGAATAAAATATTGATGAACCTAGCAGCTTGACTCGTTCATGGATAAGGTGGAATATTTTGGTGCTACGCAAAATCATCTAGCAATTTCATACCACCGCACATATCATTTTAGATAATCATTTTATCTCTATCGTTTATCAATTGTTAGGGAAAATGTTTTTAGGGACGTCATCGTAATGTCGTTGCCATGCTGAATGAGATCGATAAGACCATTTTTTTCTTTATTCTGAAAACCTAATTACTTCACGATGAAAGCTGTTCCAGCTGCATTCAGAGAATGTACCAATACAAGGCGCATTATAAATAAATCCTTTCGAAAAAAGGTCCATTGTCGCATTTTGAGTAACTACAATGAAGGCTAATGCAATCGTAAAACAATCTGATGATAAATGCAAATTAGCATGTTTAAGCCACCAAATAGGAAACTCTAAACAACCACTCATCAAACGCTATTGGTGTCATGTGATCAGTAGTGAACAAGGCGCTCTCTACACATGCACTGGACAGTCTACAATCTGATGTGACTAACGGAAATGAAACTTCTTTCTTCCTCGTGCATAGGTATTCCCGAGCTCGGAATCACCGAGGTGGAGCCAATACTAGTAGATGAGGTCTCGATTGCCCTGGGATCTGGACCCGATGGCTACAAGGCATCTTTCAGGGACATCGAAGCTCGTGGAGTTAGCAACCTGACCCTAGTGAAAATGATGTGAGCATGTAGACTTGACAGTCCATAGGGGGCAATAGCAGTTATTGTGTACTGACAACCGGACGGGGTTCGATTCCTTTAAAACGTTTTTTCATCATGGTGTATACCTGATTCACTCCTCATGCCTAGTCAGAAGGAGAAAATGTATGTAGAGAAGTGTGGGTATAAACAAAATTTTTGATGAAAACAACAGCAGTCAAAATGAATTTAGCACTAGTTTGTACAACGTTTAATAGTGGCCAATATATTATTACTGTGAATAAAATAAGCTGGTAAAATTTATATTATTGTAAATGATAACAAAACAACATTCATCGCTGATAATGAGAATTATATTTCCTAGTAGGAGCAATTAAATTTGACCTGCATATTTTATTTTTGTATTCAACTAAAAAAAAATTAAAAGTAATGTGCTGAAACTTATCTTTGCGTCAATATAAAAAAACAAAAGTAATATGTTGGAACTTAACTAATCGACCCCATATTCAGATAAATATTTCTGCTAATAAGACATGTTATTTTTAAGGTGTGTAATAGTCTAGTTAAGAGTGAAATGAATATTTAGCTACGAAATAAAAGGTTTGTTTAATTTTCCTCAACTCCTGTAAGAATGAGAAGAAGTTTTTCAGTTTCTTGTATTTACATATTCCCTATTTGTGAGGAATGAAAACCTATATTTTTTGCTCCTTTTTTGAGAAATTCAATTAAGTTTCCAGTTTATCAACTGTAAGTTATTTTGAGTCATTCAATGAAAGTTAGAATCTTCATTTTTTATATCACTATAGTCATCGTGAGTAAAAAGGTACGCATATTTCAATACATGTTAATAAATTTGTATTTGAAAACCTTATTGTTGAAAGGGTTTCAACAGTATCTTTAACATTACCGGAGACTTTACAGCCTTTAATTGGGCACGTATTTACAGTTATAAACGGGACAAAACTTCATGCCAAAACGAGAAAAGATTGATGGTACATTTTTCCAATATTTTATTATTTTTTTCAATATTTTTTAAAAATATTTTATTATTTTTTCAATATTTTTTCCCAATATTTTATCATTTTTTAAAACATTTTTTACCAAATTTATTATTTTTTTCTATTTTTTTATTTTCAGTCTGAATGGAGAGCTAAGAAATGAAATATTGTTTTAATACTCTCTTTTCACCAATATTCTTTCTTTTGAAATCGTATACTCTAGTTAAAAACTATCTATAGGTATACCTAAACGAGAGTATTATGGTCAAGATAAAGGGAGTTTACCACTGCGTTATGCTGAGTTCCTAAAAGACTTTAAATTTCCCCTTGGTTGTTACAGTTTATCAGCTTTAGTTTTGTAAGTTAAGGTGTCGTTTGGGTAACATATGCGGTGAGGTGCACAATATTTGTTAAACTTATGCATGAATATAAGAAAATGGTGGTATTTTCCCAATTTTGGGTGAACGACTCTATCTTATAATTTGTTTTTGATTGCTTAAGCCAAGAATGGCAGGTTGATTTGTGAAAAACAATTAAAACAGGCAAATTTTAATTTATATCAAAGCATTATGACCCTGTATCTTTTAACTTTGAATATAGAGAATAGGGGAATTCAAAGATAAGGGATTCAAAATTGGAAGTCATTGGGATATATCATTGAATTATGCTGAAATTTTCGAGATATTTCAACTACTACTTTTAGGATTTTTTTCTGGAAAGATTACTCAGGGACAAATAGACTCGTAGAGAAATGAATAAATCAAGCATAAAAGTATATAAACCATTATTTTTATAAATTTAATACAGTGTGATCTAACTCAGAAGAGTGTTTCTTTGATGATTAAAATCATATTCTATTTTATCATATCTAAGAAACTAAATTTTATTTATTCAATTTGAAAAACATTTTCTTCCCTTAAAATGCACTTTTATTATATGCAAATAACGCTCAGTCAGATACGGGAGTAATTTTCTGCGTTTTCATAATTTTATTTCACCTAGAATAAATTAAAATTTAAGCTATAACATTGTGCCCCTACATCTTAGAGTAGAGCAAGAATCCTCGGCGGTGTGCTATATTCCGCAGAATAATGTTCTCTGCTGTAAAATTACAGGAGGAAAATTCAGGATCGCCACTCAATAATTGAAATTCAAATTTGAGATTGCCTCGTGGGACTATGCAATGTACCAGAAATATTTGACGGTAGTTAGCTGAAAATTTTAAAATTACATTAATTTTCGTGAAATCTATGTTATATTTCTGCTCCAGTCATATTTTACATTTGTAACCCATCCATTGCGTCCAGTTCAATTCCAACTGTGATTCATTGGATTCCAAGCGTCAATTATTATTTTGCTGTTCCATTTTTTTTACTATTCCTGAGGCCTATCTTTTTTTAACTTTTCATATTTTACGCCATAAACACGGTCCCAATTATTCCGTGGAACAATAAGTCAACGTACTATGCCCTAATCATGCATTTATAGCTCTTTTTTAAAGCAAATATTATGTTAACTGAGATAAATCAGTTTGATTGATTGGACGGAAGAATTAAAATAATATAGCGGAATCACACAGGCCTCATGAGTGGACATGAATCAACAGCAAAAATTACATAGGAATAAATGATCATCTGAATTTCTTATGTGATTCAGTGCCGACGTTGATAACCTGGAAATCCAAATGGCGTTGAAGATCCCCAGGATCCGAGCAAAGGCCAACTATCGCAGTTCCGGTGTTCTTCTGGTCGTAAAGGCTTCAGGCGGTGGTGATTACTGGGGTGTATACGGTGAGTCAAATTATTTGGTCCATCTTTGCAGTGATTCCGGTGGAAGTGAAAGTTGGAAAATTTTCACTAAACCTTTCACTCGCACTTTTGCATGCTCATCGTCTACAGTTGAAAGCTTAAAATGCGAAACGAATAAATAGCCTTAAAAGCTATTCATAGACTTTTTCGATCCAACTTTACGAATCTGAAGGTAGCCTAACATCCTCAGTAGAAATCCATGATGCAGTCTCACGCATGAAGATATCCTGATTCTTCAACCTTTGATTACACTCATTATTCATGCTGACACAATATTTCTTCTCTAAAATGTGAGCATCAGTATTTTTAGCACTTGCCTACTTCTTACGTAACCTCTTCTTCAGCCCAGCAATTTTAACCATACCCAGGACAAAAATTTAATTAGTTACCATATTCCAAACCATAAATGCTCATGATTTCACTTGAAAACGAAAGATGAAAATACGTGGATTTCTTGTTTCTCGGGCTCTCAAGTAATATGATGTTTTCTCGTGTTTTTGACTGAAAGGGTAAAACATTGAAGAAAGTTGTAAATCAACACTAAAATATCACGCTCATTATGAAATCAAAAACCAATTCAAAATGTTGGTTGATAATAACGTGTTGGTTGAAGTAAATAATTGTACTCTTTGTCATACTATTCCCAAAATAATTTACCTGTGACTTAGAGAAGGAGGAAAAGGAGTTGATAAATATCCTCATTCATTCTGTTTTGGCAGTCTCTCAAAGCGATAAGAGGGAGACGCACTTAACACATTGACTTGTGTGATATTCTCCAATCAGGTTGATTGACGTTTAGTTTGAAAACAAATTACTGAGACAACAAATGAGGGAAACGGCCTGCCACGATGGAAACACCGATTCCCGATCAGTCACTGAAGCTAAGCATCGTTGGGCTCGGCTTGAGTTTGGAGGGGTGATCCTACAATTCGTCCGAGTGCTGTTGCCTCTGCCTGCGCGTGGCAGACAGTATGTGCGAAATGACCTTAGCCGTCGAAGCACGTTAAACCAAAATACTACTACAACAACAACAAATGATGATGAATGGCAACACGCGAAAACCATACAAATATTTTGGAGGAGTTCAGTTTTAACAGCATCCTCTTTTTGCTGACTTACTTGTAATTGCCTGTACAAGGTAATTGCCTCTAAGTTTGTAATTGTAATTGCCTGTAAGTACATGAAAACATCCCATAGTGCCGCCAGTTCTTTATTCAGCTTTCACTTGCTATTAATGATTCTCACGTCTAACTATTCTCAGTACCTTCCAGCAAAATATTTTTACTCATTTTCATTTAAGTTTAATAACGGAAGGGAAACGGGGGTATTAATTAATAAGCTATTAATAGAGAGTGGAAGGGAAAAAGTAAAAAGCGAAAGAATATAGAGAATTAATTCAATTTTTTAGATATTAAATCATCACCTATTTAAATGCTTTCATCATGCACGTAAATTCAATATTCACCATTCAAAACACAATTTCAGCTAGTTTTATGGTACATTTAATCTTTGCACTTCAAAATCGTGGGAACAAATTCAGGAGTTCCGGTAGGTCTTAGTGAACTCTACAAAAAATATTACATGGTGCAAATGTCATGAGTTTAGGTCAAATAAAATATAATATATACTTCTATGAGTAATTTTTATATAATTATACCGGTAAAAGTATGATTTAGCCGGTGGCTTACATTTTAGCACATTTCGCTGCGCTCATCTTGACTTAAACTCATTACATTTGCACCATATATAAAAAGAGGTTGAGAATAAATACCATTTGAAAAAAATATTACTTCACAGTCACGTACAAGATCGCATGAATGACAATCACCTACTTCGTGTATCGATTCATCTACAAATATTTTTGGTTAAATATTAAGTATCATCAGGGGGAAAATGATCCAATTACTGTGCCCATCATTACTAGAAATAAATCATTGTTCTATTTACAATTTAAATTTTATTGTTCATTGAAAAATAATTTTCACGAATGCCTTGAAATTTATTTCCCTGTGAATTAAATATCAAAATATTTTGTGGTTGCTTCTTCCGAGGGAGTTTATTGGTTATTAAGGGATAATATTTGTAAGTTTCGGTGAAACCTGACGTTCTGAGTGAGAATTAAATGAATCACTACCCAACAGATGGCGTTCGAGTGGTGGTCGACTTCGTTGGAAGTAAATACACGGGAGAAGACGGAAAGAGCTACGCCAGAGTGAAATCGGTGAAGCTGGACTTCACGGTGGACAAGATACGGATGGGAATTGAAAAACTCCACAATGGAAACCAAATAATTGGTAAGTTGTCATGAAATAAGATAAGAAGTTGGCCCTTTAGCCATTGCTCAGTTTAGTTTATAACTCAATCTATTTTTGTATTTGAAGGTCACGTGGGAAAAGTTCATTTAAACAAAAAGTAACACATGCCTAAGAATAATATATATGTATACCTACCAAGCAAACCTGTGATACATTTGTTCACCTTGACAGTTTAAAAGTTACCCTATTATTTCAAAATAATTTCCTAACATGATGCTGAATTTGATGAATGAATACCACATTTAGACATCGGCAGAAATAATTATCTAGTACAGCCTTAATTTCCCAATAAATTGTCCCGTTGGGCGTAATAATCTTAACCCGGTATTGCATTTTTTCAAGTAGTCAAAATTTTCCTCCTGCATCGGGACCTTTTTTTAAGAGACATCCAGTATCTTTGTAATCTAGATTCTTTGGGTGTTCAATTGGTACTTACATTTTTATTAGATTGAATGATGACATAATGCACTTCGCTATTCCTGCCAATTGATCAATAGTACGTAGCACTCAAGATGAGCGCAACGAAATGTGCTAAAATGTAAGCCACCGGCTTAATCATACTTATAACAGTATAATCATATAAAACTTTACTCTTAGAAGTATGTATATATGATATCATGCTTACTTAATCGCTGACATGCATTGCGATGTACCAGGTGACAAAACTGAACATTTACGGGGTTGTTGGATCCTCGGTTTCTTTGATGGACAAATCCATATATATATTTTTTTTCAAATTTTCACACGCTTCAAATGAAGTAAAACCATAAGTTATGTGTTTCTAGGAAGAAGTTATCCTGTATGCTTCAACTGAATCCGAAAGCGGCTTTCTTTCCATAAAAATGCCAGGTTGAATTTTCGCAATTTATGCATGCTATCTATCTGCCAAATCGAAATAAGTGGGTAATACGTTCCATTGATGAACATCAGTTGTGTATGGCAGTGTGTATACACAATGACCATCACCATCTTAGTATAATAGCAGTTGTAGCATTTTGACTGAGCAGAAACTCATATCTATTTTGGAAGAAAGAAAGACTAACTCTATCGCTATCAAGGATGACACCAAGCTTCCTTTAGAATTTCCAAACATTTGTGATCATTATATTTATTCTGTAATTGAAGACGAAATAGGCCACAGGAGCCTACTATATAGTACTATATAGGAAGAAGGCATATACTACTATATAGTATAGTAGTATATAGTACTATGTACTACTATATAGGAAAGAAGAAGACATTTTGCCTGAGCTTTCTAATCATGCAACAATTGTGAATATCATTGAAATTAGGAAAAGGTTTAAAAGGTAGCTACCATCGAAACCTTTTCCTAATTTCAGTCTTTAAGTTCCTCTAGAGTATGCATGTATTGAACTTGGTAAATGATTGAGAATAACACATGTAGGTAATTTTAATATCTCCACGAGTATGATTTGGGAACACTGTCTTAAGTTAAAAAAATAAAGTTGATTTTATTTTAAATCTTGTTTTAGTGAAATGAATAAAAAAAATTGATGAATTTTATTACCAAGAGGATAAGTTAAAAAGAAGGTCACATCTGGTGGCCCAATTATAGAAATCGGGTGACACGGTCACATACGTTGCCAAATGTGTAGGAAAACTGAAAAACTACAGTATGTGGGTAAGGGAAATTTATTTAAAGTGACTCAACATTGGTAGGGACGAGAAAATCCGCGATTGTAATATTCCTCACATTCCAATATGAGTGAATTTAATCATGATTGGGAGACTTGGATAAATACACTGGAAACATTTCAATTTTCAGAATTCAGGAAAAGAAGTCATTACCAAACGTTCGCATGACATCTAGTTATGACATTCACATATACAAGAGAATCCATTTGAGGAAGATTTTAATGTAAATCATTTTAATTCCTCTGCTTTCATATGAACATGGATTGGAGCGAAAATAGAGAAAATCATACATAATTTGCCTATATGTATAGTCATTTTATTCACACCTCCTTCAATATTTATTAATATCATTTTACTATTATCAGCCTTTTAATCGCTAAACATTTCAATGATTCAATTTGCATCATATCATACGTATCACTGTTATTATTGTAGTATTGTTACCGGGAAACTTATTGTTTTTAATCTCCACCAAAATTACTTCTATGCTCATACTCTTTCTGTCTATTAAATATGGGTTATTATTCCTACCTTGCTTTTTGAGCAAACATGTATTGATGTTCTTTGCTTGTCTTGCCTCCAAAGATATGTGAACCCAGAACGAAACTTTACCCCTTAATAAATTCACAATTATTGTTTTTACAGAGGCAGCCATGAACTTATTCATCAACACAAATGCACAGGAATTGATGACTGAAATGAAGCCAACGCTCAAGAAGAAATTCGAAGCTGTCCTCAGCAACTTCTTCGAACGTGTCCTTTCAAAAATACCTCTAGACGCCTTTTTCAGTGAATAGCTAGCTGTGGGTTGATTCAAAACAAAAAGCCAATCCCTAAAATCCATAATTATTTTAAAATATATGAAAATAAATCAGGGAATTGAAATATTCTATAGCGGTACAAAAAACCCAAAGCTATATCTTTGAGGAATCAAATCCATGACAATAAAACAATAATTCTAAATGAAAGAGCGATTGTGAGTGTGAAAATGACATTTGCAACTCTTCGAGCAGTGTCCAAGAACTATCTGAAATGAATGAGTATAAAATTTTGAGAACAGTCTGTTCCGAGAAATTTAATTGTTTTTCAGTATGAGTGCTTAGTACGTAGACCTAAAGAATGTTTTTTGTTCCTAAAATCCCCGAATACCAGGAATAATTTGAATGAATGTGAAATATGGCATACTTGTCGAGTGAAGCCTCACTGCATCCTCAAGTTACGGAGCACAATGTTCTCCTTGATGGTGGAGGTGTTTTTACTTGTTTCTGTCTAAAGTAAATTCGTCTTTTAAAGACAGTGAATTGTGATCGTTGTGAAACCAAATAATCCTATGCTGAGTGAGCGCTTTATGCTGATTAAAGATACAGTAATCTCGTGCCCTAAGTGAACCACAGGGCATTGAGCACTTCTATCGTCGGTATCTTCTTGTTATTCAATAAACATTTCTATAAAATTGAAATGGAAAAGGTTTTCCTTATTTTTATCCACTTCCCCATCTTTTCAATCTGTCTCCAACACCTGTCCAGTCGGGAGATGACTCTGCTTAAACGGCCTCCCTCGTCAAATCCTCTCACCAAAGTCACAAATGAAGGAACGTCTGTTGAAAATTAATGAAAATATAATTTACACCTCAAGTACCAAGAATCTCTCAAGGTCCACACCGTTTCAACCTTGAGAGATGTCTTGACGGTCAGTTAACTTAGCTGGAAAATGAATTGCATCCCTGTCATAATGAATTCCATTGCCATGCTCTTAAGGTTTCCCGGTTTAATAATGTCTGATTATCTTCTATCTCAAGATTCTGAAGTCTTTACTTTAATATATTGCTAACATAGGTATAGCGTTTAGTCAAATGCATCAGAATGTCAGCTATTTACCGTTGATATTAACGACAAAAGAGCATATTAGCATTGCAAGAAATATTTAATCACATAGTATTAAACCCAGTCTTGCACTTCGCTACATACTCATGGAAATGATTCTATCTCTATCACTGTTACAGCTGAAGCGATTCTGGGATGTACATTTAGATTTTATGGTAACAGGCAAAGTAGGAACTAAGGACATAATCGCGTAAAAGATGCAAGTAATGGCGTGCCATAACGGGTACGCAAAACCATTAGTACTACTTATGAGACACGTATTGAATGAGATTGGACTTCCTAGTGGGTCGCTTCTTGATATTACTCCAACGCTTGGGTTTACCGGAAGTGAGATGGCGTTTATTGATGTCTTTTGGGATATGAGTGTGGAAAAAATGACACATTTTTATAGTAGGCAAAGAGAATTTAGAAAAGGGCATATGCATTATGCAGAAAAAACAAAATATGGAGAGTTTTGAAGACAATGGAAAACTGTAGCGAGGAATGGAAAACACAATTTATTATAAATTGGGAAAGATAGATGATGGAGGATGTTCTATTATCCATTTAACTAAAGATGCTTGCACTGACACCCACTTTGGATGCAAGAAACGTATATCTGCTTGGAGGTACCCTTTAGATAATGAAGACGTTAATTAGTTAACACGGGTGGCCCGCAAGAGAAAAATAAAAATTTAATGATAAAAATTATAAATTTATTGAATTATGGAGCAAAATAGTTAAATTAAAAATATTTCTGCAAAGGATTTTTTTCTTAAACCAACATGGAAAATTACGACAGCTATATTTTCAAATTTATAAAGCCAAAACATCAAGAACGAAAAGCAGCTGCTGAGAAGCTTATGCAGAAATTAAAGCTCCTTCAAGAAGAATATTAATTAAGAAAGAAGGAAATCTGTGGTATACTGATAATTTAACCGACGTACTCCGCTCAAATATAACCAATGACTCCCGCATATAACTAAATCTATGGATTGAAATTTCTGCGCAGTAAAACCTGTTTTCATTCCAGTGTTCATAGAAAATATACCCAACTAAAAAAAAGGCATTTAGCTTATGTGAATCCGACTTATATCACACAGGAACTCCCAATTGTCTCATCAATATTTGTTAATGTTTTGTTTTTCTTTTTTTTAATGGGTCATCTTTTTTAACAGTTTATATTATCACTCAATTCCCACAGCTTATTGTATCCTGTTCAATTTCAAAGACTGTCTCATCAAATTTTAATCCACATCTGAGAGAATTTGGACTCAATTTTGTAGAACGAACATTGCAACCCTTCAAATTTCTTATCATCCTTAATCCTTGCACTAAATATGAACTTGAATGAGCCTTAATGAGCATGGATAATATGTGGTAATATTTGAAAAGGTAAGGTGAGAAATTAGTTACTGTTACATGTTACTGAAATGAGTCAACTGAAAAAGATTCTGCTTCGTTGATGTGGCCATGCTGGGAATAGCAGCGACAGTCGAACAGCCAGACAGATACACGGAAGAAGAGTGAATTGCGTTGAGGAAGACCGAGGTACTGACGAGTGAAATTGGTGGAGATGACTCTCAAGACAGGTTAATAAAAATAATAATGCTAAATTAAATTTTTCATTAAACTTGAAACGAACGTAACGACTTAAAAGAATTCACTAAAGAAAAAGAGATTTAACGTGAACTGAACAACCATATCTTTGCATTTAAACAAATTAATGGCAAGTACAAACACTCGTGAATGAATTTTATCGCTGTCTTCATTCAAATGATAGGTACTTTGCAAAGTTTAGACTATGACATTCAATGGCTAAGTGACTGATCAGCTGGATGAACACAACGATGTACAGTCATAGGGACATTCATAGAGCTACCGTTGTTATTTTGCTTGGAAACCTCTTCAGTGGGCTTATACTTCCATTGTTTCTGCAAGAGTGGATCCGTATTCCATAAAGGTGTTTAATCTGCCAATATTGAGCCATTCTGTGGGCATAAGCAAAAGAGAGCAACAATATGAGCATTGTTTAAAGGGTCGGCAACACTAAGACTCTTCAGAAGAAAGGAAAATACATTCATAATGTGCATTGTTTAATAAACGTAGCTTTTTCTCAACCCGCTCCTTAATGAATCAGATCTTTGGTTTAATTCGTAAAGAAGAAGTATCTACTGTAAGAAATCCTAACTGAAATTGCTTCAGAATACTGGTCTTCGTTAACAACCTGTAAGCCAGCGACTTGGTTACATTGGTTATTTCTTTAAAAAGACGTTATGAACGTAGACCCGGTACGACGTTAAATACTTCCAATCTCACGAAATATTTCTTATCTGAAAGTATTTGAATATTCAACAGCTCAATCCAATTTAAAATTTGAGTTCATTTTTTATTACAACTTTTGTTGACAAAAATATTGATAATGAGTAATGCGCATAAAATAACTCTATCATAAAAGATGCAATACGGAGATAGCAAAAGGATGGAAATGAATGAAGTTAGCATTGATTTGGGGTAGCAACATATAAAAAATTGTACTTGTCAGTTAGGGTTATAAAGTCCAAAAGATCAAACGATCAATACTACCCGTACAGAGTTCATCAATATATATATATATATATATATATATATATATATATATATATATATATATATATATATATATATATAGATCCGTGGTTCGAATCCCGGGTAAGGTGAATTTTTTTCTGTCTGGATTCGACACATTTTCATCTTCCCCACCAAACCCTGTGTTCGTCCTTTAAAGTGTTCCTATCCCACATAGAGCATAGCGGAAGCTATTGGAACAGTTCTGTCCCTCCTAATCACATGATAATGGTGGACCAAATAAATGATTTTACATACAAAATTAAAGGCGCTTCAACCAGCTCTATACCAGATTTCATTCATTCATGTCAGCTGGAATAACATTTCCATAAGTACTAGTTTGTAATATGTCCTAAGGTGTAGTTTATCTACTTAAACCCGTAGAAGTGTCCTCATTTTCTGATGACCGGATGCCTATAATGCCTTAACTGCCCCAAGCATCCCGATCAAAACACTTTTAGATTGCCTTCACGTTTACATCTGGCGTAGTCCTCGAGGCTTGCACAAAATGCCTGTCTAAGTCAGAACATTTGCTTGAAAAAACTATTTATTTTAAGACTACATTTATTTTAAGAGGAAGACTATTTATTTTGTAAACTAAATGGACATAAAAAATGGGTAATTACAGCAAAACGAGTCCATAATTTTGAGGCTCTTTATTTGAAACTCACCCGCCACAGGAAGAGAGAGAGAGAGAGTAGTCTTCATTCGAAGAGACAGAGAAGGTGACAATTCTAACAAAGACAATAAGGTTTACGTTTTGAAGGCCATGGGATATGTAAGGGAAGAGTCAACGTATTGTCATTTAACCTCCGCAGTTAAGTTACAAGGCCGGGTAGTGCTAGGCGTGAAATTAAAATCGTGGGAAGGGTACGGGAACAACGGGCCGTGTGAATCATCCACGTTACATGGATGAGAGCGAGTGAAATTTTGATAAGGAATTTGAGAAGGACATTGACACAGTTACCGTAAAGATCTGCATTAGATCCTCCCTACTTCCGAAACAAATTTTGCGATAGATATACCATATAATATAGAGATACCTACACCCAGTAGCCCGGGGGGGGGGGGGCGAATCCCCCCCCCCAGCCCCGTGTTTTGGCGCCCCTAAGCCTATGTATTTTTCCACTCTTAAGACCCAAATTCGTATAAATAAATTTGCATAATACGTTGCTATTTTATACAAACCTATCCGCCTATTGCATCACCAACATTTGTAAAGTTTAGTAAACTGGTTAATTTATGAGTCGGGTCGGATAAATATTTTCTGGCCCCCCCTAAACATTTTTCCCCCCTAGACCCAAAACCTGGCTACGCCACTGCCTATACCTATTCTCAGATTCTACAAGGGTGATGCAGAGACATTCTCAGAAATACTGTATGGGTTTATTGCTTGTTTTGTAAAATATGCAAGAAATTTAAGAATATTTTTACTGTCGTGGCGTCTTTGATTTCAGCTAATTGACTTTTAAAGCGAGTTGAATTGTAATTGACTTTTAAAGCGAAAGTCATTGTAATAATTTAAGCCTCTTATAGTTACTTTTTAATGGCTAATGCGTGTATGAGGTGGGCAATCCTACCACTTTTTATCTTGGAAAAACTGTTTACTGCAAACTGAAAAAATGCATTAAACTTTTGCAACCGATAAGAGCGCTTACTGCATCTCTATAAGCAACCGAGGAGAGTCTCCGGCATTCCTCAGTTTCCTTAGTGAGTTAGTAGTTCTCCCGGATATGAACATTTTCGTGGCAGCAACACTTTCGTCACGTCATTAGGATTGGAAAGTCAGGACTTTCCTCATCTTTTAACAAATATCGACAAATAGGATGAGGAAGGAGGAGAGCATATTATCAACATGTACGATGCCACTATTGGAAATATTTTACCAATTCGCTTAGATATTATTGAGCTTTGAAATAAATATGAAATGAGTGATTTGAAAAGCAAGGAACATGGTGGTGACATACAAGGAGGGAATTTAAAAATGGTCGAAAATCATGACAAGTAGTTTCTAACCTAATTAAAGTGAAAGTGATCGCTCTAAAAGCCATGAAGGTTTATATAATTCGCACTACACTGCAACGTCAATTGACCACCTATGTACAAACGGTAACAGGAAAAAAGTTTTATTTTGGAGTCTACTGTGCCATGATACTGGCTAATGCTTTCCGCAGTACACAGGGCCGGCTTAAGACAGAATTTTCACTCGAGCGAGAGAGTATTCCGGCGCCTACACCCACCGCTTATCAAACCTTGTCACCAGTTAAACGTTGTAGTAAAAAAATGTTTTCACAACCACTTTAATTACACAATTAATAAAGATCTAGATATTTTATGCTTCTTTTTAATTAATTAATTGTTCCAGCAATTTTTGGCAGCAAATAAAGCTTGGGTTACTCATTGTTTATCAATACATTCCTCCAATTTCATGTAGACAGATTAGGTTGGACAGTCATCAGGTTGCTACCTGCCACAAGTTTAGTTTCCTGAAGTATTTTCAGGCTTGAACATAACATAGTATCTTATAAGGATGACTTTCGGCTTATTTTTTTCCAAATTTTGGGTAGATAAGTAGGCACAATATCAGATTCGTTCAAAGTTATTGTAGATCTTCAAAGTATTATCCAAATATTTTGTCCATAACAATTTAGGGTGGTTCTATACTTCCAAGCTTACTCAAGTTAACGGTCGCCACCTGTGGTCGCCTACTGGGGTGGTAGAAGCTCAACGGGAAACTGTGAAGGCGGCACTGACAAAAATGGAGTGTGGAACGATTATCCTTGGGTGGGGATGGAAAAGGTCTAGTCCGTTGTCATTGCACGCTTGAACGCTTAACATTTGTATAGCCTTAATACGAAAACAGCATCAATGGTTGTTAATTTTTTGAGTATATGAAAGATGATTCTTTGATTTAAGTGAGCTGAAAATCCTCATTTCGCAATCTAGCCTTCACAACGTGCCCCGGAATATTACCAAAATATTTCGTAAAAACCAAAGTTTTGCTATTTTTTATTTAAAAAATACAACCACTTCATGATAGAGTTACTCCACGTAAATCAACAAATGACTCTTCATCTACAGAATACAAAATTGTAAGTCTCCAGCTCTCACGGCAAAGCCGTCACTGGGTTAGAGGGAAACGTCTGAAATGAGTTTCTTAGCCCCGGTATAGAGCCACCTTAAGGCCGGACTTGAAGGAATTTTTTAATACTGCATTTGAATATTTCATCGAAATATCATCGATTTATTCCACCAAAACCAATAGAATTCTCATTATTCTAGCTTTTCCTCAAATCAATAACAATGCGCACCCATATTTTCTCTTTAGTAGGCATAAAGCATGCATATTGCAAAAGAAAGAGTGGATGTAAATTGCAGAATAAATGGATCCGGAGCCAACGTATACCGATACCAATCACGTTGGCCCTTTCCCTCTGCAGCTGAAGCCGGTACTGAATAAACCTCGGTTCATTGCATTTTCAAAGTACTTATCATGTCTTTTTTCCACACAATATTTAACAATTACGGAAAAAACTTGCAGTCATTGAATTCAGAATTTTATTGTTAGCAGTTATAGCTGTTATCTGTTGAAACCTGTATCGGTATAGTTACATTAGAGCGGGTCGATTTTTTTACTTTCTTTTCCCAAAAATGAGGGGGATCAAAAAGTTGTGTTTTGGTTAACTATTCACAATTATATTTACAATAACTGGCTATTTCAATGGTTTGCTTGGTAAATAGCTGCTTCAAATTCGTGATATTTGCACGTTTCATATAAAATTCGCAGCAAACTGTCTTCTCACAAGAATTTCCTTCATATCGTTATTTCTCTCTGTAATTCTGCTCTAAGGTTAAGAATATACTTATATTATACTATAACATCTGTAAGAAAATTTCTGCCACTCGTAAAAGTGTTGAAACTATCAATACTCATTTGCAGCTGAGTGGCTTTTTATAAATTTTTAATTTCTTTATTAAATTTTTATTAATATCATGCAAGTGGTAGTATTTTCTCTTTTCTTCCTCCGGGTACGAATAGTTTCTTCCACTTGCAAAATCTGAAAATTCGGAACCATGGCTAGTAAAAGGAAGACAAGACTGGCAACTTCCTTTCACATGAGTAACTTCATTGGAATTGGTCGAGAAATGCAGCCATGTGAACTCCAAAATCTGCGTGATGTTCTAAGATATAGGCTTCTACTAAGAGAGCAGAGTGGAGAGAATGTCGGAAATTATCCAGCAGCCACTCTTGCAAAGAATATTTATCCAAAAGTACTTGAAAAGCGGGAGCTAGCAAACAAGATAGGAAAAACTGGGAAAACCTAAAAACATATCACTTGAAAAAACTGGAAGTGGAAGAGGCTTTCATAGCAACGTTAGACCAGCTCTTTGACATCCCCAATTGCAAGTGTGAGATTAAGCAATGTTCAGAATTTGAGGGTCCATGTCTAGGTGGTGCTGACTGTAAACATGAGGTGCACATCTTCTGCTCTTGTTTTAAGGATCTGAAGATCCCTGTCAAAGAACTAGTTTTTATTAAGAGTCAAAGAGAGAAGGTTGGATCTGTTGGACATCGTCAAATTGGATTACCAGATCTACCTGAGCTCAGAAGACAAATTAAAAAGCAGAAGAGGAAAGAAGATGATTTAAGAAGAATTTCTGAATGTGAGCAGATGAGGAAAGAAGAGTTGACATATTAAAAAAAATAGACTTTGTATAATCCACACAATTATTTAATGGTATACCACGACCGGCTTCAAAACTTTCATGTCATTTTCAGGGAAATTACACTATACTATGTAAAGCCCTTAAAAATGACATGAAAGTGTTGAAACCGGTTAGGGTATACCATTAAAGAATTGTCTGGAATATACAAAGTCTATTTATTTTAATATGAATTCGAAGTTCCACGAAGTGCACTCACGAACCATGGAAGATATAGAGTTAACATTACAACCAAAAGAAGTTCTTTTCTCCGACGAAGATGAAGAGCCAACTGATGTTAGGGTTGAAGAATCTGAAGATCCTTTGCTGATTACATGTGATGATTCTGATGTACCTTCTACATCAAGTACAAGTCATAATAATACATTACAATTGCGCAATGTTGCATTGGAAAGTATTAGTTATGGTGTCGGTATACGTGCTACAGCTGCCATTACAACAGCTGCATTTTTGGATGCTGAATTAATTATTGAAGGAGACAGGAGACTTGTTGTTGATCACAATAAAGTAAAAAGGGCACAAGAAAAAGTCATGACATCACTTGATAAAGAATTTCATAAACGATGCCGGATAGGCAATATTGAATGTATCTTCTCTGATGGACGCAAAGATTGCACAAAATTTATGTTACAAGCAGATAACTCAAGTCATCAGTTTCCAAGTATTGTGAAAGAAGAGCATTACACTGTGTGCAGTGAGCTAGATGGAAGGTATCTTTGGAATTTTACTCCAGAGAAAAACTTAACGAAAAGGAAACCTGCTGAAGTTATTGCTAACCATATTGTGGATTTCTTAAAGAAAAACAGCATTGATAATAGTTTGCAGACTATTGGTGGTGACTCAACTAATTTTAACACTGGTTAGGAAGAAGGAGTCATGCATTGGTTGAGGCAAATCTGAATCGTAAACTCATGTGGCTGGTTTTTGCTCTTCATACTCATAAGCTACCTTTGCGGCAATTGATCACAGATTTGGATAGAAAAACTTTGTTTAACAACAAGTGGAGTGGCACGATTGGCAACATGCTTCATGCTGCAACAGAACTAGAAATCAATCCCTCATTTGTCAGAATATCCTTTCCGGAGCCTTTGGTTCCATTGAGTGATGCTGTTGTCAAAGATCTATCTACAGATCAGGCTTATGGTTGCAGAATAACTCAGGCCCTAAGGACAGGTGTGATTCCAAACTGATCTGGCATTATTAGAAATTGGTCCTGTAAGCCACTATCGGTGGTTAACAACTGCAAACAGGATTTGACGCATATGGGTTTCAAAACATGGCCTTAAAGGCAACAACTTGAAGACGTTAAAACTTTTTTTGGAATACATTTTTGGCGTTTACTATCACTGATGGTTTGAAATCAAATCGAAATTCTCTTGGGTGGAAGGGCCTCGCCACATTCTTTATCAATTGAAGCTCCTAAAATCTCAGAAGAAGGCAGTAGCAGGTATTGTTTTGCCAATAATCCAACGTTCATCGTGATTAACATTTAGTGAAATGGTGATTCAGACACTTTTATGCTCGGAACACGAAGAAGAAAGGAAAGCAGGGGTCCAAAAGATAATTTAATTAAGGAATGAAGATGATGATACACCAGGATACCTATCTGCTCGGCCTAGGATAATACCTGCAATCCAAATGCAACTTCCCTTTTGGAACTGATATACTGGTCAGAAAAAGTATATCAACCTCCACTTACTTGTGAGCTAAAAATATCAGAAATGAGAAAGTTTGTTGAAGAGCCAAAGCAAGTTCCAAAGTGGCCATATCATGGACAGTCCATAGAGAGGTGTGTGACACAAGTAACAGAGGCTTCTGGCAAAGTGTATACTCATGAGAAACGAGAAGGATTCATTAGAGACCAGGAAGCAAGCAGAAGAATGATGTCTAGGAATTAATCGAAGCACGATTTGATGAATATTTTTGGTTGAAACTTTTTACATTTTCTTCAATGTGTTTTCAGTTTTTTTTTAAATAGAGACCAATAAACATAAAATTGTTTGGTGCCATTTTCGTTACAGTAACAATTTTGCGAGTGCGACTTATCAAGGTGTTTATTTGCATTAAGAATCCCTTGTGTATCTATGACCAAAATATACGACTCATTTTGTAATGAAAGTAATGATAGAAAATATTACTTGTTGTAGCGTTTTCACTACGTTATGCCTAAAACATAAGGTAAATACACAACTGGAATGCTGCTCTAGACAACCAAGTTATTTTTCAAGTCGAATAACATTATTAAAAATATTGAGAAGTTGTTGACTCACTTAGGTACTTATAAGTATAGCACACTATTTGACAATCATGGTATAGCAAAATGAGTGAAATTGAAAAGGTATGCGAATACCGTTGCATCCTGTAACAGAGTAAATAGTTGTATATTAATGGAATAGCAACTTTCCGTGTTGATGTTCCGAGTGGAAGAGCTTTATCGAAATAAATTTCGGCAAAAAGTGTTTTTAAAAATAATACCACATGATGTTCAAAGCTTTATCGCATGGGAACATTTCCAAATGAATTGCAAGCTAGTCAACGCACACCACAATCAAAGGAAATAATTCAAATGGGCAGCAAACTAGTTAAGCAATCGAATGGAAAATGAGAGGAAAGAGATGCTTAAGATGCAGAGGTGTACGAATGAGCTTCAATGGAGAACCGCACGAGTTAGTCCTGCATCAAAATGAGATTCAAATGAGTGTAAAACTAATTTAAAACCAATTATATTACTCAGGAACAGAAAACGGTAGATTGGGTAACCAGGATTGCTGAGGTAATAGGAAATGAGAAGGTCGACGAATTGCATCACCAAAAAGATATACTTGATGGATAAACATCTTCAGTTTAAGAACGATAATAAGAATAATACACATTGATTTTTGATCAAATGTCGATCATTTTGGAGCCAGAGTTTATGGACAGAATAAACTTATGGAGTGTTCTTAATCAATAAGGAGACCGAAAAAAATGATAGGTGAAATTTCAACAATGCATCATTTATTTTGATACATCTACCCATCAATAATTTTGGTGTCTCTTGACAATTGTGGTGCATTGCTTATACGCAAACAGTTCTGATTTCAGAGTTTAAAGCTTCGTTATGCGGTAATTAAAGGTAGGCAACTCTTGCGGCGGCTATCTCCATCCATCTAAAGTAAATCCCGTATTCTCCTGCCTAATGCACGTATAGAGAAATGACTTTATATTTTTAGGACCGAAAGCGTATTATTTATTATCCAATTTTTATTTAAATTCAGAACTAATGGATAAATGTGAGAAGTATTAATACAACTATTACGAATAATAAACCATGAGGATATTTTGTAACAGTCCTTAAATTTGAGGACAATTGATAATGCACGCACTTTATGTGTTGATAATAATTAAATTATTATTTCAATTTAATAATTGCTAAACGATACTCTGAGTGATTGGAATTACGCTTCATTTTCGCTATGGTTCACTTTTTCTGCTGGACCCATGGGGCTTAATTTTGAGGAAAAATAAAGAATATGAAGAGAGAGGAACAGCCAAAAGTTTTATTCCAATACTTATTAATTATGACGCAACAATTTTTTATTTCCCTGCCAGAAGGCAGATGGAATTGTGAAGTCTAAAACGACAAATAGCTCAAAACCGCAGTTTCCGTGAATGGTATGTGAATCCGCAAGGTAACGCAAGGTCTATTCAGAGCGCAAAAGTGTAACACAAGGTCTATTTTTTCTCACAGCCCCTGTTGCAAAAGGGAGATGAAAGTATAGATTGGTTGATATTGCATAGTGATGGAAATATTGCGTGCAAAGTGTAAGAATGACGGGTAATTGCTCTATTTTGTCCCTTTATTTGCAGCCTCGATGATGAAAAGCATTGTTTCTCATTGACAGATGAATTAGTTGAAGCTTTAGTGAAGATAACCGATGACTATAGTCACTTGCACCATTGAGGGTAGCCTTGTAGGTGGGCGAGATAAAGATTATTTGAGGACCGGAGGAAGGGTGAAGAGGAACTCGGAGTAGTAATTAGCCTGCTCTCGATGAAACCAGCCAAGGGGTCCAGAGTTCCATCCAACAAACGGAGTATACCACCTAGGGCCTAATTCAGAAAGAACTAAACATCGGAAATGCCGAGGACGTGAAGTGCAGTATCGGCAACTGTCGACTTTAAAATGTCATGTTTTTTTCAAGGTTGTAACGACAAAACTACGTCATTTTCGAGGCTTAAAAATTCCGAGGCCCTCTTGAATATGGATAGCTGAGGTTTTTTCCACGTAGTAACCAAGGAGGGATTAGAATTTCACCAAAAATATCCGCTACCCCCCGACGTTGAACCAAAGCTCTCAGGATGTGAAGTCAGTGCTCCAACTAAGGCTTCGGTCGATTCTCTAATTAACTACTAAACACTCGCAGTGTGTAAATGATGCCATTATCCATTTGGGCCCGAGACTCCACTGAAAAATCTCCATCGCAGCTGGGGTTTGAACCCTGGCTCTCAGGATCACAACCCATTAATCTAGCTAGCAAAAATAATTTTAACCACTTGTAGGAACTATAATATGAAAATGGATTTTTGCTCTACTCCTCACGGAAATCTGATTGTTACCCTTGCACATGACCTAAAAAAAATGCCATAAGAAAAAAGGTGACTTCTGAGAAACGAATATCTTCGGGCGGCACTTAAAAGAGCGCAATGTGCCGTCGCGTCCTCAAACGAAAGGAAAAGCGACTCGAAACCCAAGGATGCGGGAGAGACGAGGGTGTTTGAGGGGAAGTGGGGGGAGATAAGGGAAAGCAGAAGACGAGAGTAATCCCCACCCCCCCACACCGAAACGTGCAAACATTATTGGCGTCACGGCAGACGCAGGTGCTCCCACCCGGAAGACTGACCGAATCGGCGATTTGCAAACGTTCTGACGATGCGTTAACGTCAAAGCGGAATTATTCCGCGGAAAGAGGATGACACTGCGCAGCTGTTTTGAGTCACTCAGGACCGTAACATAATTCTCAGCCTCTGGTTTGGATAGAAGAATAAGTTGTGTGGTTGGAATGAATTGCTAAGGAAACAACGAATTAGGAAAGGGGATAAGAGCGGTTCATCTTGTAACTCCCTACCAATCGTTTCCAGAGATCAAATATAGGTATACATCATAGTTGAGCAGAATTCAAGAATCGTGTCATTTTGCGAATTTTTAGTCCGATATATTTTCCATTGTTTTTGAAAGAATGTTGACGATAAGTTTCACGTAAGAAAATGTTTCAAAAATTCATAACTAGATGAAAAACGGCTTGATTAAAGAAGTCCAAAGTTGTGCTACAGATGCTTCTTGGAAAGAAAAAGTTCTTTTTTCTTCGGTATGGGGTAATAAACATGTAGAAGAGAAAGATTAACCAATTCTTCCCTTGATGGGTCCCATTTACCTTCTTTGCGTTCCAAGAGTGGCATTTTCAAAGTAAATTCAGCGCATAGTGTTCATTGGACCGATAAATAAAGGCTTGAAATATGATCCAATAACCATTAAATAAATACTTAAAAAATATTCGACTTCATTGGTACCTGAAAAAAAAACGTGTTCACCATGACACTATACAGCCAATAGAAGTGTACCTCCGAATAATTACAACAGGACCAGATTATAATGGGAGGCCGTAAAACTTGGTGATGGAGGCGGCTCTTAAGAATCAAGTCGGAGGATGAAAGAAGAAATGGGGACGAACACTGAAGAGTAGAAGTGGTAATGTAATGCAGGACATCTAATGGAATAGAAAAACGAGATAGTTAGGGCACACCCTTATTCAAAACTAATTCCTAAGACGTGTAATAGAGGGACAATAGAAGGAAAGATTCCGCGTGGAAGATTAAAGCACAGACACGCCGATCAAATCAAGAGGAATATAGAAGGGGTTCGCTATCAAGGTGTAAGACAATATTGAACAGAAAGTAATGAGGATCACGGCGAAGTAAATCTAGTATTTAACAACTGATCATGATACTAAGTCCGAAATCTGACCCCAGGAAATTAAAAACAATGGCGGTGGAACTGAGAGTCACAATAAATCAGAGTTGTTCATCGTCATCATAATCATTTGTCAATTTCGCCACAAAAAAAATCCAAAGTTGTTTGTTTGCCTCTACGGCCCATGTAGCGGAAGATTTAAAAATTGTGCACAAAATACGATCATCCTGGATGACCAGGCATCAACCGTGAACCACAATGAAGATTAGCGTGATGTAGGCGGCGGCGGTTAGGGGCCTTCTTCCAATCTTACAATCCAAAGATCGGTAGCCACTGCAGCCCTCTAGCCATCCCAACGATGTTGATCCATAAACTGAATCTGAAATTGTAAATGGAGCATCAATATATTCATTCGCTTGTAAGATAGTAAAGTAAATTCCTAATAATACTGTAAAAACATAATCTTTGCATTGCTTGGGAATTATTATTTTCTATTAATCTGTGATTTACTCATGTAGCTGTTACTCCTGGTGCTGATTGAATTGATGTATTTAATATGGGAATTGATATTAGACCAAAAGGTAAAATTCCTATTGGAGGTCATATGCTTCCTAAATTGACTGCTGGGGATAATCTTCTATGGAAATATGCTCAGAAGGACGAAAATAAAAATAAAACCTCTGATGTAATAAATAATATTATATTCATCTTAAGCCAGCTGGAACCTTCACATCTCTGCAGCTCTTCATCGCAAAATCGTCCTAGGCATTAGTGCCTTGGTCTTCCTTATGGGACTCCCCCTTCTATTTTCTTCTCCAGAAAGTATCGAACAAATATAATGTTTCTCAGGATTTATCCAAGCCGTTGTGCTCTTTTTTTGCGCCCGCTGGTGAGGATGAATATTTTCTTACTTTATTTTTGCTAGAAAGGAGTGGATACATTACAAAAATGCATTAAATAATTTGCCAAAATGCTAAAGTACAGTGCGAAGGAGTTATAAAGAGGTGCAGAAGAGGCGAATCGGGCAGACTGCGAGGCCCTTTCGAGGAAGCACCTGCTGCATTCACATCAGCCCGCTGAGGAAAGCGTTTGACCTCCTTCATGGTTTTCGCGGTCGCAAATATTCTATTAAACCTGAATTCTCGAGTAATGGGCTATTTCAAAGGTGAAAAATCATTGCACGACACACACGTTGATTATTTTTCGCATCAATCTCCATCCCAAGGTTCTGCCCTGTCAATAATACTCTACTTTTAAATGATTTTGAGATTCTTTCCGTTTATAATGATAAGTATCAACTTTAACAACAATTTTTTGCCCCATTGCTCCATATTTTAAGCGCCAAATATTAAAATCAACATTTTTATCTACTAGCATACAACTGTAATAATAAAAACCCCAGCGCTCTGATAACGCATTTTCTGGTGTAGTGTCCATGCCCTATATTCCTCGTATCGTTTTCAACCGATATATTTTCTGACTATTTCCTGACTGAATTCAATAATATGTTACAAAACCTGACATACTACGGTAGATTAGATCATGAGAATAATATTAGTGAAATAGGCAGAACAGGCAGTTTTTAAATGTCATTTTTCCCGCGAACGATAAGAGACCATAATTGCTGCCAATCAAACTTTTAACTTGGTTTGTCGATAGGTAGCGAAGCTAATTAGTTGATTTTCTTTAAGCCATGTTTCTAAATCTGCTAAGTAGTATTAAAAGAACCGCTTGCATGTTTACTGTATAGCTCTTGTATTTATTTGTATTTATCTAGCTCCAAAATACATTAATACAAATAGTTTCTCTAATATATGTGGCATACGTATACCTAGTATAGTTTGCATGCAAATAGTATCTCTAATACATGTGGCATACTTACAGTGTAGTGTATTTTGGTGAAATAACCCCTCCTGGCAAGAATTTGTAGGTTTTTGCTAATGCATTAATAGTCATAGCTTCATAAACCTTATTACGGTATAGTGTAGTGCATGTTGGTGTTAACTCACACCCTGCCACACGCCCTTGACGTGGATTTGCAGGGTATTATCTTGTATTATCAGGGTATTATAATTTAACTGATTCTTAGGTCTCCGCGGCGTTGATCGGTTGATCTCTCCACTGTTTCTGGATCGTCACCGCGTTAGAACTTTGTTGAGGACGACAGTTTTGCTGGAATTCCAACCAGCGTCCTCAGGTCATATGCGAGTCAAGTCAAGTCAAAAAGGGTTTTATTCCAACATTTTCAACAAGACACAGGAAACAGAAGAGGTATAATGTAACATAACAAGAATAACAATGAAAGAGATAACAACGCAAATGTGGAGCTTTGCCTCTTCAGGGCAGGAATAACCTTTCACTGGAATGTTTTTCACTGGATAAATGTGCGGGGAAGGCTTGACCTGGCCTTTGCCCTAAAGACGACGGGAAACCCGCAAAAACTATCATCAGGTCGTAACACATAACAAATGAAGATAAAAATAACTGAATAAATAAATGGATAAATAAATAATAACTGTTATGATTTTGGCCGCCTTATATAGGATATTTTGGCTCCTTTTTATGTAGGGTGATTTTGCGCAATGGTTCTTTCTCGGATTGGGAGTCTTATTGATTTCGATCGCTTCCTTTATCGAGCCTCGGGTAGTATTGTTTTTCTCTAGCCATGATCATTACTTCGTAGAAAAGTATTGCTGGGTTCACTTCAGGCATGCTCCGCAATGGCGGAGAATTAAAACTGCTTTTATCAAAGGCGTACAAAATCTCGCAACTCGATCTGAGGACGCTGGTTGGAATACCAGTGGAACTGTCGTCATTAGCAAAGTTCTAACGCGGTAACAACCCGGAAACAATGGAGAGGTCAATAGATGTAACTGAATCTAAAAAAAACTGTAAAACATTCAACTAGCTAAAAATGGATTGCGAATCGTTCAGATGCATTGAAAACGTCCCTTTCCTCTGGTGGTACCTTCATTTGGAAGCTCGCCCTCCTGCATATAGAGCTTCTTAGAATTTCTAATTCACGCCCCCACAGGCCTCAAGGTCCACGTCTCATGGCCCACCCCAATCCGGACGAACGCTAAGAGCAAGCACGTCGTTTAGAGGTAATTCGTGTGACCATTGTAATGGGTTGCGAGGGACGAACCACCAAGAGCCATTAGCTGAATGATTAAAAAAAAACAAAATGTATCCCATTTCCGCTTCCATGCCGCTTGAGTTTCATTCGCTTCTTTTCGTGTCCGTCTTAGCTTCGGCACGCACCCTTAGGAGGAAAAGAGGAGAGGATGGATAAAGGTCATCCCCGGCAAGGTCACAGGAAGGACAACGGACCCTCCCTTTTTCACAAGCTTATCCTAAAAAAATAGTGAAACATGACGTGGGCTGCTGAGAAAAATCGTTGGAGGAAAACATGCTGTGGAAGCGACAGGGCTTTACGTCCGAAGGGAACAAAAACTCTCCTCCGGCCACTTATGAAACCCCAAGGAAAAGGACTATTAAAGGGATATGATTGATGACAGTGAAAAAGCTGACGCCACAAGGACTTGATTCACCTGTTACATTCCTCCTTATATTGTTAGAAATTTCTCCAACAACCGATGTGAATCGTTATATTAGTATAGCTAACACAATGCTTGCGAATGTTTTAACCAAAACATTTTTACTCATATTTTATGCGTTCTGCGTCTCTCCTTCTACGATAGCCAGCCAAGAAACGCAGCGCCCTGGCAACCCAACGGTCGTGATTTGAAACCTGCCTTGGGGATGGATAAATTCGACCGTATCTGGCGTTACGTGGTGGAACAGCATTTCAGTAATTAAATTAAACAGCGTTAGTTGTACTATCTACTTATATTTGATGTACAATAATACACAACACGTGTTTCAACGCTTAGGGCGTCATCATAAGGTATTAACACGTATTTTGTATTGCTGTACATTAAATAAATGTGTACAGTACAACTCGTGCAGTTTAATTTCATTATTGGGGATGGATGCTGCTCTTGCCTTTGGATTGAGGGTGGAGGTTAGATTGTGCTATATAACCGTTGACGTCAAGCTGTTGGAGCACATCAAACTCAAGTCAACTTAGTGTATTGGTCATTTTTAAGTGATTCTATTTAAACTTACGAAGTGAATGATTGGATGTAATGGGGTGAGGTACAAAGGAGGCTTTTACATTTAAGTGTAAGCGAATAATTACGGGCTTCACTAACGAGGAAGGAGAAAAACAAAAACGTAAAATTTTGTGAATTTCACTTCAATTTCTTTATTAATATTAATTGCATAACATAATTTTACTCGTCTAGGTTGCAAAACATCAATACATACTTACTTTGCCATTGCGTTTTATGCCATTCTTTTATTTAAAAAAATAAGAGTAATACACAAAGTGTTACATATTTGAGTTTTGCCGGTAAATACGTATAAATTCCACCAAGTTAAGATACCGTGAAAAACATAACGATTTTGGATATTTCAGGGTGAGCATTAAAAATGCAAATATACATCCGGTATAAGCAATAGTAAATTTTTCAACAGATCACCAAAAGTTCCACAGTTGTATGTTCTTGTTAGAAGGATTTATGTGGTCCTACCTTGACACGGTTTCCAATAATATAACCACAATTGCACTGGATTGATCCGCCACTCACAGCATTGGTAGCTGGTCGGTCTCCTCGGGAAAAATTGACCTCACCTATTGAGGGAAATTACAGAAATGATCGCCCTTTCTCAATTGCAATTATCTGAGTGCAGATGCTCACCTCCTGGAAATAATGTTTTAAATGTGATTCGGACGATGTGAAAATCGGATATTTCAAACAGTGCGGTACACTTCAAGGCTTCACATCACATCAGAAATTAATTTGACGCTCTTATGTAAGCATTGCCGTCTGGAGCTTCATACTTTGGGCACATATCTCGAATAAAAATGCTCCTTTTTCTTAACAGCGCCTCATATGGAAATTCCTTTGGCGATTTATTTGTATGTGGAGGCCCTTATTAAGTGTGAGGCTAAAAGTTAATTAGAAGCCGTAGATGCATTACCTCTAGTCTACTCTTAGTGTAAGCCTTAGACTGATTTCCTTTCTAATGATATTTGGGACCTGGCCTCAACTTAAAAAACTATCGAGATATCGACGCCGTTGCACCAAACTTGTCTCCATGAAGGAGTCCACCATTTCCAATACGCCTACAAGAAGCGTGTGACTAGCATGAGTGTTAAGATGTCGATTTACTCGATGTGTCTTCCCTAAACTTTAGCTTATGAAAAACTTACTGAGGAATGATCCAGCATTAAAACGGAGTATTTTAGTAAAATTTTTGCTAAATTAGCATTTCGGTATTTTTTTTTCTTTTTAAGGAGGTAAAAATTCAATTTCCGACGTATTAGCGAAGGTAACTAAAATATTTTAGCACTAATGGCTGAGTGAAAATATTTCCGACCGAAAATGTAAGAGAAGAGTATTTTTATCTAACAATGTGACCACGACTGTAAAATTTGGTTTCGCAGCTAATTTTTTAATCAATACCTTAGTTGCATTCGCAAAACTAATATTGTTTTAATTTTGGTTTTGCATTCCCATCTTTTTAATGATTTCATGATGGGTTTTAATTTGGTTGAAAATTTGATAATTCTTAAGTCTATGTATCTTCCGATAGCCTATGTAAATAGCCCCCATCAGCAGAGGATATATGTATAGTTATCAATTCCCAATTCCGAAGGTGAATAAAAAAATAAGCTAACTACACCTTTTATGGTCTAATTTTGATTCGATATATGTATATCCTCTGCACATGTTTTGGCGTTATGCAACCTTGCATCACTTAGACCAAAAGTCAGCGACAACAGCTATTTACTGCTAAAAGATGCAGAAGGTAGTATCAGATATGCATTGCTCCTTAGATTGGTATATTTACCTCTAACAATCTACTCACTTAAATCAGTAAGATCGTCATGGGCCCTATTTTAGCCTATCGTGACCTCTGGTAACTCATGATCTCCTCGGGTGGAATTTTGGCTAATGAATTTGAATAGCCACTGAATATCTGGTAATTCTTTTACAAAACTATTGGCATAAAAAGGTATCTCTTGGTCTAGTGAATGTAGAGACAGGAGGATTTTTTTCACTCATAGATGATGCTAATCCACTGTGATCGGCTGAATTTTAAGATATGCCTGTGGCGTAAATCTGCAATATTTTCATTTTTATTGCATGTTAAACTTTCCACTAACTGCAAGATGCAAAAGAGGAAGCTAGGTTTCTTCGTGAACTCAGAGACCTCTCTTGAAAACATATACACTGATTCATGGCATCAGTTCATATCCGTGACCTACGCCAAGTGCCCAGAGACAAGCCGACAACACGATGCAAAAACGGGTTCAACTTTTCAAGGAAGATCAAACTGAAGGGCATATTTGTTTACTCAGAGCGGTCATGAAAACAAAGCCTGAGTGAATGGCGTTGTGACATCCAGGAAATGGGCCAAATCAAGTAAAGAAATGTGTGTAACGGTTTCAAAACCTGGCCTTGGCAAAAAGAATTCATCCCTGGTTTCGGGACATGTAAAAATAAATTATTCATTTCAAGACAGTACATTATTATTATATCCATATTCACTGACTAAAGTATTCAATGTGCTTCACAAGTCTTCGGGGAAAATGGCAGGATAAATTTAGAATCATGAAAACTGCTTCTCTGCGATAACTAGGCCACAAAAATACAAAATTTGTATTGTCATATCCCGGTTTTACTCATGGCGATAAACTCCAGTCAGTTAATATTCTCAACCCGCTTTACTTATTGCCAGCCAACTATTTCTGAAACTGATATTCAATGCTAGAGGACAGATATAGGTTTTACTCGGCATTGCTTTAAAGAGTAATACATGTAATGCATAATAATATAATTATCATATCTACCGGTGCGTACGAAGTTTGAATTTCTAATTAGCAAAAAAAAGACTTTAAGTTGTGTCTATCGCTGCTAAATCCATATCCTAGAAATCCTGAAACATTTTAGTTGGAAGAAGCAAGTTGCATTTGTTCCACTAATAATTCACTTAATGGTTAAAAAAAATGCCTGGTTCCTTCTAAGTGGATTTTTCTAGCGATCAACTCCCGTATTTTCTCAACTACATCATTCGATTCATGAATATTCATTTTATGTCTAAGATTTTCCGTCTCCTCTTCGTTATCTAGCATTATCCTCGGGAATAGTAAGAGGAGTACTAAAGGAAGGAAATAGTTTAATCATAGCCAAAGGACATGTTACGCATATAATTTTCTCTTCATACTACTTGCCTATATTTCAGGTAGAAGTAGGCAAGGCTAACTAAAAGATAAGGAGGAATAATTTAAACACTTTTAATGAAAATGGATCAAGTACCAGCAATTACAGGGGAATAATATGATAGAGATAGGGTTGAGGAGTTTACCAATAGAGGATATCAGATGGTGAGAATGCAATTTACAACAGTGAGGAAAACCCATCGAAGAACCTATTGTGAAGCGTTGTTTCGCAGATATGGATTCCAACCATAGACCTTGGGGAGTGAGGATGAAAAAAGATTGAAAGGGATTGAGATATAGGCTCGAGAAAAAGGCTGAAATACAGGAAAAAATGAAATGGAGAATAAAATAACTGCCGGGAAGGGTTGTGGAGGAAATTAGAAAGCATTAAATTTTTTTAGAATGGAGCGGATAGCGGGAGGCAACGGCATTTCGAAGGCTGTGCCGGAATGCTAAGGAGACATTTCGTTGAAGCGGGAATGAGGAAAGAGAATTATAATGGGATGGGATCATATGGAATAGAAGGGATGTAGACATTTTGTTATTAGATATGCAAAGCTGAAGAGGGAACATTGATTATAATATTGGTAACTGGGCGCGAAGAAATACAGTCGAGTTTTGATCAACCTCACAACCAGAAAATTAGTCTCAGAATAAATTTTCCTGAAAGTGTCAGCATTTTGCATATAATTTGTAAGACATGAGTGTCAAAAATATTATATTTTCATACACACCGATAACTAAATAGCACTCTGCTTACCGCGGGAAGCGTTATAAAACTAATATTTAGAGAGACAGTTTTATTAATAAGTACAGATGATAAAGCCTGTACGATTCACGGAAGACTAGGTGTTATTTATTCAATTTTCCAGAGGATTGCAGACATAGATACCTACCTATATTCACCTAAAAATCAGTGCGGGGAATATGTAATGGAGATCATTCATAAGAAACTAAAGTTATGAGATTTTATAGGCCAAACAAACTAGAGTAATACAAACAATTTAGCTGTCTGGAGAGTACTTTGAGGAAAATTGATAAAGCAGTACAGTTATTAAAAGGAGAATAGCGTTATCAAAGGAGGATTGTAATGAGGGGAAACTTGTGTCACTATGTAAAAAAAAGACTGACTAAGAGTCTAACATGGAATGTAGCGAGTGAAGTGTCGTATGGTGCGTAGTATAAAACGGGTTTCCGGTGTTTGAAACGTGGATTTGTACTAGAATGGAGGATTCGAGATAGACGAAAAGGAAAACGAACAATGGAGTGCTTCATGGGCGTATTTACGGGGGGTGGGACGAACGAGACCGGATCGTCCCCATAAGCAACTTTGTTAAGGGTACCATCATTAATGTAGAAAAAAATAACTGAATTCCTTTAAACATTTACATCAAAAAGGGATATAAAATGCAGTTTTGTTGTTATAATTTTAAAAAGCTTTCCGGGGTAGAATCCTCAATTTGGCTGGTCTCAGACCCCCGATACTCGCTTATCAAAAATATTCCAGACCCCCCCCCAGAGCAGAATTCTAGATACGCCACTGGAGTGCTTGGTATGGTAGGTGAGGAGAGGACACTTCTGGATGAGATAAGGAGAGGGCAAAGTAGGTGGTTGTAGCGAGTAGTAAAGGACAAGAGGATGCTGAAGGCTGTTATAGAGGGGAGGATGTTGGGTAAGCGGGGAAGGAGATGGAAGAAAATAGGCGTTATGGATGTATTGAAGAGAGGTAGGACGTATTACAATCTGAAGAACTAAATAGTGGCTGGAGACAGGTACCTTCATCTGTAAACGTTTATTAGATGTAGGTATTCCTACTCCCATCAAAACTTATCTTTACCAATAGATCAACTTTGATAATAATAACCAAGGTAATGACGTGTGGTAAAGAGTGTATGTATACCACTGTAAAGAAAGGAAGGTTATAAGGAACATGAATTTGGAAAAGGTAATGTTATTAGGACATCGGATATGTGCGTTTTACACCTTAGTACATACATTGCTCTTTTGCAGTTGCAGTCGTGAATGGTAGAAGGATTCAATCTTTTCAGTCATAACATTGTGAAAGCCCATTATGAATAATGACTATAACATCTATGTTTCATTCCACAGAGATTTTACTGGTACTACTAGTTTCAACGCTACGGCGTCATCATCAGGTGCCCGATGATATAACAATGAATTAAGTACCTGATGATGACGACATAGCGTTGAAACTAGTAGTAAGTACCAGTAAAATCTCTGTGGATTGAAACATAGTTGTTATTACCATTATTCAAGGATTTCATACATTTATTCGGTCGGCACCGTAGCTTTCTTATTTTATCGCATTTGCATGTTCCACTGGTGTCGTGCGGGGTTGAATAGCTTCCCCAGGGCACCCTGAAACTCACGTAATCGGATCTTTCCAAGTTTTCTTTGACTAACTTGTAACGTAAGTGTATCCAGCGGCTCCAAACCTAGTCCTTCTATCAGCTGTGTTACAGTTTCCTTTCACTCGCGTCAGTGTTTAGAAAATCGTGCGGCTTTCCTTAGTAATTTGATTATATCACGCATTGAATCTTT